>CAKJTW010000096.1:0-1341666 GCA_917880005.1 Nanger dama | reverse complement strand
GCAGCGGAGAAGGCAATGCACCCCCACTCCAGCACTCTTGCCTGGAAAATCTCATGGATGGAGGAGCCTGGTAGGCTGCAGTCCATGGGGTCGCTAAGAGAAGGACACGACTGAGCGACTTCACTTTCACTTTTCACTTTCATGCATTGGAGAAGGAAGTGGCACCCCACTCCAGTGTTCTTGCCTGGAGAATCCCAGGGACGGGGGAGCCTCGTGGGCTGCCGCCTATGGGGTCACACAGAGTCGGACACGACTGAAGCGACTCAGCAGCAGCAGCAGCAGAATAGCGGCAGAGGGCTTCCTAGGTGGCGCAGTGGTAAAGAATCTGCCTGCCAATGCAGGAGACACAGGAGACTCAGGTTTGATCCCTGGGCTGGGAAGATCCCCTAGAGAAGGAAACGGCAACCCGCTGCAGTATTCTTGCCTGGAAAATTCCATGGACAGAGGAGCCTGGCAGGATACAGTCCATCTGGTTGCAAAGAGTCAGACACGACTGAGCATGCCCACACACAGTGGTGGCAGAGGGTCAGCAAATGAGAGAGACAGAGAGAGAGAAAGAGAGACAGGGAGAGCAGGACCAACTTCTGTCTTAAATACAAACTCTGTGAATCTTTGGTCAAGCAGAAGTTGTCGGTCACTCAGCTCTGGGTGATGTGAGCAAAAACCCTCTAGAGAGGCAAACTTCTAGGGAAAGGGTCTTACATCCCTGTCAGTGTTGGGACCAAGTTCATGGACTCCATCAAGGTCCATCTTTCTCTACAAAGGAATAGATACTTCTATTCCTGGGGACCCATCAGAGAACCCAGGCCACGGGACCACACTACCTGCCACTCTGTGACCACAGAACCTAGCCTGCACCAATCCAAATTATAGATCCACATACACAGCCCTGAAGTGCCTTCAGGGTTCAGATCGGGAGATAACCATTATCAAGATCAATTCCCAATTTCATGATGAACATCTATGCTTTGGAAGAAAATTGAATCTACTCATTTACCCTAAAGATGTGTGAGGGGATGAGAGTTTTTGGGACAGTATTTCTTAATTGGTTTATGTATGGATTCCTTTAACTCTGCAGTGAATCCTGGGAGCATCCTCCCTAGTAAAATACATATACTTTGCAGTTTTCAGTGTTGGAGGGCAGGGTCACAGATTCCCTGAAGCCCACCCATGAGCAGCAAGGTAAGGACCCTTGGTCTACAGGCTGAAGCTCTAACCATCTGGCTTATCTATTCCACTGCATTTTTGCCCATGAAGCTTCTTTCATAAGCCGTTGGAAGGCTGGTTTCCACCTGTCTCCTCAGACCCCCAAACTGGGATTACATGACTTTCATACATAGCAGATTTAAATGCCCTGACACACACAGCAGGAGAGCCAGCCTGGCCACTGTGCCTGAGGATTAGACCAGAACTGTGCCATTTCTGCAAGCAAAATACAGCAACTGAAACAGGCATTTAAGCTGTGGCTAATTTTGAGGAGACCTTCACTGCGATGATTAAGACAAGGTATAATTTTAAAAACCTGAAGGGGTAAACTCCTGCAAGGATGATGATAGCTCTGGCCGAGGAGGCCAGCTTTTCATAGACTTATGTTTCTCTGGCTGCTGAGACAGCTCAGAGTCTGTTTGGGCTACAAAGCCTCCCTTTACTTTGGGGTCTGGAGACACATAAATTTGAGACTGTCTGCCTTGTTTATCTTAAGATATTTTATTGGAGATCAGACAGGTTTTTGAATCCAACCTGACACAGAAAGAAAAACTTCCTAGTAAATTTTATGAGCTGAATTTCTCTGTCCCTCCAGCCTGTCCTCCTCCCATCACCATGGCAATGGAGGAGAAGATGAGGGGTTTAGTGCTATCTTGTTTGGGGATCTTAATGGTATCTGCTGAACTGTGTCCTCACAAATTCGTATGTTGAAGTCCTAATCCCTAGTAGCTCAGAATGTAACTTTATTTGGTGCTGAGGTCCTTGCAGATGTAATTAGTTAAGGTGAGGTCATTAAGATGGGCCCTAAGCACGTATGTGCTTAGTCACTCAGTCAAGTCCGACTCTTTGCAACCCCATGGACTGCAGCCCACCAGGCTCCTCTGTCCATGGGATTCTCCAGGCAAGAATACTGGAGTGGGTTGCCATTTCATCTTCCAGGAAATCTTCCTGGTCCAGGGACTGAACCAGCATCTCCTATGTCTCCTGCTTTGCAGGTGGATTCTTCACCCACTGAGCCATAGGGGAAGGTCCTAATCCATCATAAAACGGGGAGGTCTGGACACAGACATGCATGCAGGGAGAACACCATGTGAACATAAAGGCAGATGGGGGAGATGTGTCTACAGCCCAAGGAACACTGGAGATGGCCAGCAAACCACTGGAAGCCAGGAGAGAGGCAAGATTCTACCTGACGGCCCTCAGAAGGAACGAACTCTGCTGATGCCTTGATCTCAGACTTCTAGACTCCAGAACTGTGAGACAGGACATTTTGGTTTCCATGCAAGCGATCCCCAACCTTTTTGGCACCAGGGACTGGTTTCACGGAAATCTGTTCCACGGACTGGGGAGGGGATGGTTTCAGGATGATTCAAGGTATTACGTTTACTGTGCACTTTATTTCTATTATCATGATGTCAGCTCCCCTCAGATCATCAGGCATTAGATTCCGGATGCTGGGGACCCCTGTTCTAAGTCACCTCGTTTATGACATTTTGTTACAGCAGCCCCAGGAAACAAACACACCGACCCGGGCCTTTGATAGCCCACAAGGAAATGCCTCATTGTCCCATTTCAGACATCATCAAAAAGTGCTCAACTACGCAGATTTTTACAGACCAGGTGGTGGGAACATAAATTCACTCTTGGCTCACCTTAATCTCTGTCTGCTGGAACTGTAATGACCTTTCTATTTACAGAGGAGTGTCTGTACATCTGAGATAGTCTGAGAACAAGAGAAACGAAGGTGAGCCATGCACAGCTTGGTTTGAAGAGCTAGGCTAGAGTCAGCAGAATGGTGCAAACACATTTTCTGCCTGAAAACCTTATGATCAAATGCGGAGGTAAGATCTTGACGTTACACTCCGCATCTGCGCCCCCTGGTGGAGATCACAGGCACAGGAAAAGATTTGCGACTCCAGCTAATACGCGGAGCAGCTAGCGAAGGGATGTCCACCTGTGGGAGAACACAGGCGAGAGGAGTCCGGAGAAGCCAGGGAGTCAGGGGCTGGGACTCCATGCAGGGGCCTGTTCTCCAAGGAGCCACCTAACTCCTCGAAGGCTGCAGCTGGCTGTGAGAATTAGGAGAAGCCCCCCCACTCCCGTCCACTGAGCGCAGGCTCACAGAGAGCAGGTGGATTTGAAAAATGTGCCCTTTCCTCCAGGTGACGTGGCTCTGCGGTCAGGCAAGAGCCGAATTCCAGGTCCTAATGGCTTCCACCAGCCCAACAACCCCCCGCCCCACACCCCCCTCCCCGCCCCAGGCCAGGCATCGGGTGCTCAACGAGCAGCTTACACAAACGTGAATGGCCGTTCTGATTGCTCTCTTGGTTCTCAGACTGTATCTGCTTCTGTTCATGCACTTGTCCCACATGGGTGGGGGACAGCCTGTTGCTCAAGAATGACAGCCGGGACTTCCCTGGTGGCCCAGTGACTAAGACTGGGCGCTCCCAGTGCAGGGGGCTTGGGTTCAATCCCTGGTCAGAGAACTAGATCCCACATGCCACACCCAAAGATGCCACATGCCGCAGCTAAGACCCAGCACAGCCGAGGAAGTAAAAATAAATATGTATGTATATATATATGTATATATGTGTGTGTGTGTGTGTGTGTGTGTGTATATATATATAAAAGAACGGCAGCCAAGGCTCCAAATGCGGGTAAGAAGTGCTGGGTGGTCCTCATTTTAAGTCCAAGGAGGCCAACAATCAGACCAAGCCTATCCGCAGGGCTTACTGAGTGGTGCCTATTGAAAACTTCCCCTTTCCTCATCTTCCTCCCCCAACACCCCCCTCCAACAGGGAAGGAGGTCAGCAGCCTCTGGGAGCTCAGTGCTTGTGGGGAGAAGCTATTCTCTTAAAAGGCGGGTGGTGCCTTCCCTCCCTGAAGCCAAGCTGAGGACTGCAAGAAAACCCCTACGCGGGGTGTCTGCAAAGAGGAGACTGGATTCCTTTTCCACCTGATTGTTTGCTGAGCTGCAGAAACCACTTGCCTCCTGGAGATTTTTCTGGAGCAAGTGGGCTGGTGGGGATGAGGTGGCTCAGGGCCAGGCCAGTCCAGAAACTTCGGAGGTCGGTCCCGCCGGGTCTTCTGAGTCTCTAACCCGGGTGCGCTCAGGGAGGGTGCACTCAGGTTAACCCTGGTGGTGCTCCCTCTGACACCCCGGTCTCCTCGAACACCTTTCCCCAGTCCCGACAAGTAGTGGGGTATCCTGAGCCAGAATTCTCCCAGAGAGGTCTTAATGTCCAGTGTGGCTCTGAGCCGACCTCTGTGGGGCCACCGGCCCGCCCAGCTGAAGGCGGAGGCATCCTCAACAGGAGGCCAGACTCAGAGCTCGGACCAGACCCGCCTCCACCCGCGGAGATGGCCCCAGGCCGCATGTTGTTGGGCAGGGAAGCGCCCAACAAGGCCTTCTGGAACGGGGTCCAGTCCCCTCCACAGAACTTTCTCGCACTCATCAGAACGTTCCACAGGTGTACTTCGGCCACCCCAGTTAGAACGTGGTAGTATACGCTTAGATATCGCTAGATGGCGACCCTGCGTTAAGGGAAAGGGAAACATCGCTGGAAACAGCGCCGCTCACCGCCTGCCTGCCTCTCGGCCAAGGCAGGGTCCCTGGAGGGAATCGAAACGGAAGACGGTGCAGGCGGAAGGTGCTGGCTTTCGGGTTCGCCCGGGGACTCCGGGGGCGTGGCTCCGGGGGCAATCCCTCCCCCAGACCCCCAGGAGCGGGTGATGTCCTTCCCCAGGAGCGCGCCCAAGCGCGAGCCCAGCTTCCCGCGGCTCCGGAGCTGTGCGCACACGCGGAGTGGCTCCTCGCGTTACCCGCTGGGGACAAGTTTTGCCCCGTAAAGGCTGTTTTCAGGTGAAGCATCATCTCAGGGCAAGCACGTGAGCCCTGCGAGATGGGGAGAGAACACTCAACGTGAGCACCGGCCTCCAAGGCACAGGCTCAAGGCCATGGCCAAGGTGGCGACCGCGCACCGCAGCAAGGTCAGACCCGGGGCGGGTTCCTGGAAAAACCAGAGTGGCTCGCAACTGTACACTTTAAATAATAACAACAACAACAGCAGGCTTCCCAGGTGGCGCTAGTGGTAAAGAACCTTCCTGCTGTCGCAGGAGACGTAAGAAATGCAGGTTCGATCCTGGGTCGGGAAGATCCCCTAGAGGAGGGCTTGGCAACCCACTCCAGTATTCTTGCCTGGAGAATCCCATGGACAGGGGAGCCTGGTGGGCTACGGTCTATATGGTTGCAAAGGGTCAGACACAACTGAAGCGACTTCGCCAAAACAAACAAACAGCAGCAACAATAATGAAAGCTCTGCAGTGTGTTTGGAAACTTCTGGAATTGGTCCGAGGGTGCTCAGTTGTGTCCAACTCTTTGTGACCCCCATGGACTGTAGCCCACCGAGCTCCTCTGTCCATGGGATTTCCCAGGCAAGAGTACCGGGATGGGTTGCTATTTCCTCCTCCAGGGAATCTTCCCCGCTCAGGGATGGAACCTGCGTTTGCTGCATTGCAGGTGGATTCTTTACCACTGAGCCACAAGGACGCTCTCTGGGCATATTTGAAAAGTGGCCACTTTCAAATCCTCACCCTTTACATTAATTTGCAGTACTATATATTTTGTGTATGTTTCATTTCAGTCCTGAAACAACTCCCTCAGGGCGCTGGAGAACGGAGCTTTACTGCAGGGAGGTGATTTGCACAAGCCCAGTGGTAAATTAACAGTCCAACTAGGGCCGAAACTAGTCTGTGCCGTATCACAGGAAGCTTGTGCCGAGATGGCTTGTGTTCTAGGTGCTGTGTAAGTTCAGGGAATTCAGCACGCAATAAGATGCCAGGTTCCTCTTTTTGATAGTTGATAGTTACTCAGAGAGATGTTGGGCCCTGATCACCCCACCTAAAACAGCGCCCCCTACCTTCCAACAGTCAATACCCTCTCTCCTTAAGTCTCCTCATAGAACTACCCGACCTGGGTAAGGTTTCTAGCGTATCCCTCCCCCCACTACAGCGTCCGCTCCGGAAGCCCAGGAAGATGCCTGCAACTCTCCAGTCTCCAACCCGCCCCCTCACCCGGGCTTTCTTGCTCAGCCTCTCTTTGGGCAGGGCTGTCCCGGAACTTTCAGTTCTCTAGAAGAGTTCCCTGCCACCACAGCTGCTGCTCCAGAAACCGAGTTATGGGTTTCTTGTTTTGCTTCCAGCCTCAGAGGGCCCCCCCTTCCCTTTGGCTATTCACTGTGCCCCACGGTTGCCAAATTCGGGCTTCTGGTCTGGGTGAGGGAAAACATCTCATAGTAACTGCTGAAAGTCCAAAGCAGTTCACCTGGTTGAGGGAAGAGTCCGCAGCAGCTGCTTTGTCTTCAAGAGACCTGTTTCCCAGGGGCTTCTTAAGTCTTGAACTGTTCAAACATGGCAATGGCGCCAGAGAATTTAATGACTATCACAACTGTGCGTGTGTGTGTGCTAGTGACATCTAGTGAATAGACAGACACCGAATTGATGCTTTTGAACTGTGGTGTTGGAGAAGCCTCTTGAGTCCCTTGGACAGCAAGGAAATCCAACCAGTCCATCATAAAGGAGATCAGCCCTGGGTGTTCATTGGAAGGACTGATGTTGAGGCTCCAATCTTTGGCCACCTGATGCGAAGAGCTGACTCATTGGAAAAGACCCTGATGCTGGGAAAGATTGAGGGCAGGAGGAGAAGGGGACCACAGAGGATGAGATGGTTGGATGGCATCATCGACTTGATGGACATGGGTTTGAGTGGACTCTGGGAGTTGGTGATGGACAGGGAGGCCTGGTGTGCTGCGGTTCATGGGGTCAAAAGAGTCAGACACGACTGACCACTGAACTGAACTGAACTGAATGGCTTCCCTGTAGCTCAAATGTTAAAGAATCTGCCTGCAACGCAGGAGACATTGAACCTAACCCAGGTTCAGTCCCTGGGTTGGGAAGATCCTCTGGAGAAGGAAATGGCAATCCAGTCCAGTATTCTTGCCTGGTGAATTCTGTAAACAGAGGAGCCTGGCGGGCTACCACCCATGGGGTTGCAAAGAGTCAGACATGACTGAGTGATTAAATTTCACTTTCATTTCATGCTGTCATTACACATCCTACATTGCACAAGACAGCCCCCCTCTACCCGCCTACTCCTGTAACAAAGAATCATCTAGACCAAAATGTCAACAGTGCAGAAGTTACAAAACCCTGAGACATGGCTTTTAGGTTTATTTGACTCCTGAATTGCTCCTTTAAAAAAAATCCTCAATCTGAAAGAAGTTTTGGTGTATATATACATAATGGAATATTACCCAGCTGTTAAAAGAGTGAAATAACACCATTTTCAGCAACATGGATGGACCCAGAAATTATTATACTAAATGAAATAAATCAGACAGAAAAAGACAAATATCATATATCACTTATATGTGAAATCTAAAAACCAGAATACTAATGAATCTATTTATGAAATAGAAACAGATTCACAAACATAAAAACAAACTTATGGTTACCAAAGGGGAAGGCAGGGTAGTGATAAATTAGGAATATGGAGTTATCAGGTACACACTGTTATATATAAAATAAGCAAGAATGGTTTACTATAAAACATGGGGAACAATATTCAATATCTTGTAATAACCTATAATGTAAAATAATCTGAAAAATACGACTGACCCACTTTGCTGTACACCTGAAACTAACACAATATTATAAACCAAATATACTTAAAAAAATCTCAATCCAGAGTGTTCCTGTGCTTATTCTCATACTGCAAGTTAACTACTTGTTAACTTGTCTACCTGTTGCTAGTTTCTTTTTACTTTGTGACCTTTTTTCAAACCATTGTGCCAGTTTGTATCATTTCCGGAGCATCGCTTAATGTTCAGTAATGTACTGCATGCGTGCCTGTGTGCTAACTCGCTTCAGTCGTGTCTGACTCTTTGCGGCCTTATGGACTGTAGTCCGCCAGGCTTCTCTGTCCATGGGATTCTCCAGGGAAGAATACTGGAGGGGGTTGCCATTTCTCCTCCAGAGGATCTTCCCAACTCAGGGATCCTCCAGGGTATCTTTCCAACCCAGGGTTGGCACCTTCATCTGTTCTGGCTCCTATACTGGCAGGCAGGTTCTTTACCACTAGCGCCACCTGGGAAGCCTCAGTAATGCAGGACAGCAGCAAAATCGCGCTGAGAGGTGGAGGCTGGCTAAGTCAGGCCCACTCACTGGATAACTGATCTACACCTTTGAAAAACTACACACCACTACCTATCATGGGACTTTGGTCACACAAAATGAGAACACTAAGACTTAGACTCACTACAACTTACCCAGAGTCTTCTTGGTTTGTATGGTATTACTTTTCTTTGAGAGGTTTAGACTGCGAGTATTTACTGGGTGGGTTTAGAGCAAGTGAGAAACTAAGCAGGGGCTAAAGCTGAAACTCCAGTACTTTGGCCACCTCATGCGAAGAGTTGACTCATTGGAAAAGACTCTGATGCTGGGAGGGATTGGGGGCAGGAGGAGAAGGGGACGACAGAGGATAAGATGGCTGGATGGCATCACGGACTCGATAGACGTGAGTCTGAGTGAACTCCGGGAGTTTGTGATGGACAGGGAGGCCTGGCGTGCTGCGATTCATGGGGTCGCAAAGACACGACTGAGCGACTGAACTGAACCGAAGCACGGGGAGATACAGCCCCGTTGTGTGAGGACAGGTGCTGACACCTAAATGCCTCTTGGGGGCGCTGTTCTCTCTTCAGAACAGCACTTGGTAGGAGTCTGAGGGCTCACACTCACCTGTGGTCCTTCCCTCCTGTGATCAACTGATGTGTTCAGTCCATGAATGATTCTGATGATGCCATCAAAACCCTTCCCACATTCCCGACAGTGGGGTCAGGGAGACCCGGCTCAGGAATCCTGCTTTGCTGATTTCCTGTCCTCAGGAAGAAAGTGGAATATTTCTGACCAGGCAGTGCAAAGGCACGAAGCATACCCTTGGGCACACTTCAACTCTCACTCTGAATAATTAATCTTGTGCATTATTTTATAACTCTCAGCTCTGCAGAATGTTTACTCACACAGTGTTTTGAGTTGAACCATTTCAGAGAACTTTAGACCCAGTAATTCCCCTTCAAGAAATTTCTTCCACAGAAACACTTGTACAAGGCACAGAAGTGAATGTGCTAGAATATTTATTGCAGCACTGCTCGTACTATTAAAAAAATTACAAATAATTTAAATGTCCATCCAGAGGAGAATAATGAAGTAATAATAATTATGATATCTCCATACTGTGGAATTCTATGTTGAAAAAAATGCTATAGAGCTATAGGAAGTGACACAAGAAGCAAGCTGCAGGATGTATTAGCTTCATTTTTGTAAAAAATAATCATAAATACTTATTTTACATATATTAAAAGGTGCTTAGAAGCACATGAAGCATACCAAACTCTAGCAAAAGGTTAAAATTTTAAAATTTATATATTGCCTGCATGAAAACATTTTCTGTATTAGCTTTATAATTTTAAAAAATGTGTTTATTTTGGTTGTTTTAGAAAAAAAGGTACAAAGTCACGTTTGGTTTTCATCCTCAGCCAGTGTATGTTTTTGTGTCCCTTGCAGGTTCCTGTTACCCTCCAAGGAGAAGGCTAATGCATGGGGCAGTGGTTTGGAGCAGGATTATTATTGAAGACATCATTCTTATCATAAAGTCAATCTTTTGGCCGACACTAGCTTTTTTTTTTTTTGGCTGCAGAGCATGTGGGATTTTGGTTCCCTAACTGGGGGTCAAACCTACTTCCCCTGCACTAGGAGCGTGGAGTCTTAACCGCTAGACCACCAGAGATGTCCCAAGACTAGCTTTTCTTGACTGCAGAAGTTGCTTCCAAGAGCAAATACAGCTCACTGTCAGAGCTGGTACCCAGGATGCTCACTAAGCGACCCAGCTTCCACGCAGGGTGCCTCGTGGGTTCCTAACTCTGTACAGTTGTGAGTTGGCTGAGCCACCTGAGCAGCACCTGGTAAAGTCTTAACACACAGGAGCAGACACTGTCCTGGACTCAGATGCCATGGAGTTGATGTGACATGTGTTAGCAATTTGCAGAATGTTTCTGGTACACAGTTGTTGCTGTGTTAATCGCTCAGTCGTGTCCGACTCTTTGCGACCCTATATACTATAGCCCGCAAGGCTCCTCCGTCCATGGGGTTCTCCAGGCAAGAATACTGGAGTGGGTTGCCATGCCCTCCTCCAGGGGATCTTCCCAACCTAGGGATTGAACTTGCATCTCTTATGTCTCCTGCTTTGCAAGCAGATTCTTTACCACTGAGCCACTGAGGAAGCTCTGATGTAAATGGTAATCACCTTAAATAACAGTAAGTGGGTTCATGGCTGAAGCAAAATCAATCACTTCTGGGGTGTCTTTGGAGCCTGGGTGCCAAACAGGGATCTAAGTGGACTTGTAACTGCTCTGAGCTCCTTTCAGAGAAGCTCTAGACTCCAAACCAGGCCTACCCACGTGCCGACTCTCTCTGTTTCCTGAAAAAGGAGGGTGGTCCCCAGCCGTGAGCTCTCAGAGCTGAGCCTCAAGCTCTCTTTCCTTCTGAAGATCTCCCCAGCCTCCAGCCGTGACACAGAAAACATGACTGGTGGCCCTGCTTTGCCCAGCTCCTAGCCCAGGGCCCCTGGCCTTGCTATCCCAGGTCCATTGGCCCTCAGTCAAAATCTCAGCCAGACCTGAGTCCTTACTCCCAGTGATCTTTCCCAGTTTCTGTGAGATAAAAATTCTGACATAGGTGCTCTGCATGGAGCTTAAATATGGAGCCTGTGGTCGGTTGATATTTAATGAAAATGCGCAAGAATGGAAAACAAAAATATTCTTCCTTCCACACCCTCTAGTTCTACTGCACAGAGATAAATACCCACTAACTCTTTCTTGTGTGTTCTCATAACAGTCTTCATTCCTGGGCCAGCGCCCATGCACACATCCTCACCTTTTGTGGCTGGAGACGGACACACCCTCTGCCACTCTTCTGCGTCTTCCTTTTTTTTTTTTTTTAGCTTAGCTTGGAGACTGCTCCAAATCAACAGCTACAGATTTACCTCACTCTTTTAAACAAACTTTTATTTTGAAAGAACTGTGTTTATTTGCCTGCACTAGGACTTGGTTGTGTCCTATGAGATCTAGTTTGACCAGGGATTGAACCTGGGCGCCCTGCATTGCGAGCACGGAGTCGTAGCCACTGGACCACCAGAGAAGTCCTTACCTTATTCTTTCTAAAGGGCTTTCCTGTTCCACTGTCTATATGGGGAATGCTTGCTGTATTCTTCCTGCCCAGCAGCCTGGGAGAGTAGCATTTCATCCTGTGAGAGTTCCGTTGTCTCCTCCCCACCTTCAGTCCTTTGACTTGGGTGAGGATGGCCTTGACCTCAGCTACAGCCCTGGACATACAACCCAGACCTTATCATCGAGACTAGTTCAAGGGTGGCCACGTGACCCAGATGCCGGCAAGGTCAGTGAGGGCCATGGTTTTAGCTGAATTATTAAGGTAAGAGAAGCTCTCTTTTTCCTGCTGAACGTGGAACCAGGCAAATGTAGTCCTGGAGCAGTTTCCATCGTGTGGAGCCTGAGAATGAAGCATATATGAAGAAGAATGGAGCCAAAATAGGGAGATGCTTGTCTTGATGGCAGAGTTTTAAGAGTCCGGTTTAGGTTTACCTGGAGCCCTCCCTCTCCACCCTGAAATTTAATCACATGTGCCAATGGATTCCTTTTTGCCTAAGCAAATTGGGCAGGGCTTTCTGCAGCTCACCCTAGGAAGGGTCTTGCTATAGAAACTGGCATCAAGAATGAGGAATGGCAAGACTTCCCTGGTGGTCCAGTGGTTAAGAATCTGCCTTGCAGTGCAGGGGACATGGATTTGATCCCTGGTTGGCGACCTGAGATCCCACGTGCCTGGGGGCAACTAAGCCCATGCTCCACAACTACTGAAGCCTGCGTGACCTGGAGCCCACACACCACAAGGGAAAGGTCCCACATGACTCAACAGAGATCCTGAGTGCTGCATCTAAGACTCAATGTGGCCAAATAAATAAACAAATGAGGGGTGGCAAGGGACCCCAGCATGCTGAATCGGCTGAGTCAAAGAAGGTGGAGATCCTTCTCTTTTTGGTAGCAAGTTGGCCATTCTTATCACATAGTAATGAAGCAACTAATTAAATTGTGGCCATTCAGACTAAGGGCACTATTCTACTTACATGAGGTGCTGAGACTAGTCAAATTCAGAAGGAGAGAGAGTCGAGCAGTGGTGGCCAGTGGCTGGGAGGAGCTGGAAACAAAGTGGTTGTTTCATGGATACCGAGTTTCAGTTTTGCAGGATGAAAGGAGCTCAGGAGATGGGTGGTGGTGGTGCTGGCTGCACAAAACATGAATGTACCGAGAGCCACTGAAAAATGGTTAAGATGGTCAATATTACTTTGCATGTATTTTAGTTAAAACATACACGGAAGGAAAGAAACACAGCTCTATTATGAGAGGCCCCTTTTTGCCTGGGACCTCCAAGCCAGTATGGCTGAGAGTCTGGTCAAGTTCTATTGGAAAAGCTGAATTTTCTGCAACAAGCTGAGGGCACTGGGAGCACAGGCCGAGAGGCAGAAAACAGCCAGAGAGAAGGGTGAGACTGAGGAGGCTCGTCATGCGACCTGACACTTAGGTGTCTCTTGTATGGTTCGCATCTATGAGCTCATTACTCCTAACAACCCACTGGGGTAGATGCTGATTTTCAGATAAGGAAAATAAAAACAGGAGGAAGTTAAGCAAGTAAATCCTGATGAGGTAAGGCACAGAGTCCTGGCTATGACCTGGGCAGCCAGTGGTTTCATTCCTACTCCACAGCACTTGGGAAGGGACAGCCTGGAAGCCCCTGGAATCCCAACTGGATCGTGTTGTCAGAGAAACCAGCACTGGCTCACGAAGCCTCTGCCCCAGGGCAATCTCCAGGTCCTGCTGCACCAGCCTGTGACCAGAGGTGCAGAAAAGCCCCAGCGTGGGGACGTCACAGCTGCCCTGCAGCCCCTCCCCTTCACTCTCACATGCTTCAGTTTCCATGGACTCTCCTCTTTCCCGAGAAGAGTCTATGGAGAAGTTTTGGAAAACTGCTGGCCCTACAAAATTATTCAGTGCTTCCAAGATACATTCACCACAGTCCTCTTTTTATTTATTTATTTTTGGTGGGGATGATATTAAGTTTTTCTTTAATTTTTAAACTTTTTATTTTGTATTGGAGGCTTCCCAGGTGGTGCTCGTGGTAAAAGAACACACTTGTCAATACAGGAGACATAAGAGTCACAGGTTTGATCCCTGGGTGGGAAAGATTCCATGGAGAAGGTCATGGCAACCCACTCCAGTATTCTTGCCTGGAGAATCCCCAGGGACAGAGGAGCCTGGAGGGCTACAGTCCAAGAGATCTCAAAGAGGTGGACACAACTGAAGCGACTTAGCACACGCATAGCTGATTAACAATGGAAATCAAAGGGACTCAGCCATACATATACATGTATCCCTTCTCCCCCAAACTTCCTTCCCATCCAGGCTGCCATATAACGTTGAGCAGAGTTCCCTATGCTATACAGTAGGTCTTTATTGGTTATCCATTTAAAATATGGCAGTGTGTACATGTTGATCCCAAACTCCCTAACTATCCTTTCCTCCGACAGTGTAATGAAGCACTATTACAGTTGTCTTTTTAAAATTTTTAATTTATTTATGTGGCTATACTGAATCTTAGTGACAGCATGCGAGATCTTCCATCTTTGTTGCCACGTGTGGAATCTTTAGTTGTGGTGTGCAAACTCTTAGTTGCAGCATGTACGAATTACTTCCCTGACCAGGGATGGAACTTGGGTCTCCTGCATTGGGAGCACGGAGCCTTAGCCACTGGACCCCTAGGGAAGTCCCTCACCACACGCTCTCTTGCTGTGCACAAGTCCAGGAACCGACACTCATTCCTTGTTTCCTGTGCCTCACAGTTGACTCTGGGATTGGAAAAATCTCCTGATTGGAAGTCTTTTGGCTACACTTATTATTTCTGCTTGAACAATCTGCTTGTGTGCACTACTTGGGGTCTTAAGCTTAGCCTGTGTATTAGGGTTATGTTGAGGATGAGAAAAAGTCAGAGTCATCATCTGGCCTGATTGAGACTGGCAGAGGACAAATCCCATCACTGGGGACTCCTGACAAAGAAGGACAGGACCGGGGAGAGGAGACTTATTTCAGCAGATGAGCCGTGCTGTGGAGAGAAACACAGGCAACCTGATGGGGGCGGGGGTGGGGGGGTGGGGGGTGGGGGAGCTTTGCCCCAGTGGAGAGGAACCGCAACAGATGGATGTCTCTTCTGTGCTACAAAAAGACAGTGACTTCCTTGGTGGCTTAGAGGGTAAAGAAGCCGCCTGCAATGAGGGAGACCCGGGTTCTATCCCTGGGCTGGGAAGATCCCCTGGAGAAGGAAATGACAACCCACTCCAGTATCCTTGCTGGGAGAATCCCATGGACAGAGGAGCCTTGTGGGCTATAGTCCATAGGGTTGCAAAGAGTTGTATTTGACTGAGTGACTAACTAATTGACTTCCTGAACTCAAGAAAGAAGGACCTTGAATACCCCATGACTCCAAGCAGCATTGTGAGTCACATGGCAAGACTCATACGGTCTTGGCAATGAGAATTTGGTTGTTGACAGCCAAGAATAGACTCGTGAAGGAGATGATGCCAAAATAAGTCATGTGACAAAAATATATTCTCCTACCAATATTTAGTTTCCCCTTGGGTTGGCTTCACAATTTTTTACTTCGTTAACTTACGGACAATAAAATGAATTATTCATGTTTGTTATTATAAAGTTCCTACTCCTCTTATTGCCAAGAGTGAAGACCTTCCTGGTATCCCACAGTAATATGCAGTCTGCTGGCAGATCTCAGGTGATGCTATGAGGAGAAGGTAGTGTGGTTTCTCAAGCCCAGTCCAAAGGAATAAGGGGAAAGACCTACAACCGCTGCACAGGTCCAGCCCTCATCTGCGTGGAAATGCCTTTCCCAATATCCTCCGAGTTCAACACCTGCTCATAGCCATAAGGACCCTGTTATGCTTGCCCGCATAATAAGCAGTGAGGAAGTTTCCTTCCAGATGACGGAGACAGGCCAGTAAAGGAGGACGTTGCCTAATTAGGGAGACAATTGCCCTCATGAGTCTCATCCAGTGACCATTTTTCCTAAGGGTTTGTGATGTCTTGTGTTATATGGGATCCCTGACATCAAGCATATCCTTAAATTAGAGACTGTCAACTGGTACCTCAGAGGCTGAATCAATCCTGTAGATGTGTGTGTGTGCTGTTGTTGTTGTTGTTTTGGCTTATACAAGTTTTCTATTAAAATATGAATTGTTTGCCAGAACTAGAAATGATGAAGTTTCATATAACCACTCATATTTCCAGCCCCTGTGGAAAATACCCAAATGCTGGGAAGCGCTGATAACAGTGGAGCGGTGTTCCCACTTGGCCATGACCTGCTGACCTGAGTGAGGGGGTCCTCCACAGTCCCCCCCACCCCCCGGTAGGATTTACTTCCTCTTTCCTTCAGATGTCTGCCCCTGGGCATTTGGGTTTGCAATTCTGTTCCTTCCTGGTCTAGCAAACACCATAGCAGGCATCATCATTCCAGAACAACTCAGTGCATATGAGGATGCAGGCGCATCATTCCTCACACTCTAACAGCTAGCAGAAAAATAGCCTGTTTTAATGAAATTTATTTGGCTGCATCAGGTCTTGGTTGCCGCATCCGGGATCTTTTGCGTGGCCTGAAGGTTTCTCTAGTTGCACACGCGGGCTTAATTTTCCTGTGGCATGTGAAATCTCAGTTCCTGGATTAGGGATCAAACCCATGTTCCCTGCATTGGAAGGCAGATTCTCAACCACTGGGCCACCAGGGAAGATGCTATTCTAGTGAAATTTTTGTTTGTTTATGTATTTCCTGTGCCTGTTCAGTTGCTCCAGTCATGTCTGACTCTGTGACCCTATGGACTGTATCCCGCCAGACTCCTCTGTCCATGGGATTCTCCAGGCAATGATACTGGAGTGGGTTGCCATGACTCCTCTAGGGGATCTTCCTAACCCAGCAATCAAACCCATGTCTCCTGTGTCTCCTGCATTGCAGGCAGATTCTTTACCCACTGAGCCTGATCGAAAGCAATTCACTAGGCTTTGTATGTCCTTGCCTTAAGAATTTTGGTGGGGCAGAGAGCAAAGCAGCTTGAAAATGAAGCTGATTTATACTAAGAACCTAAGGGCACTGATGAGATGATGGGGTGTCCTGGAGAGTCCTTGGAGAAGTGGTGGAGTAAGGAAGGTGGGCCCCTGTCCAGGAAGGGCAGAGAAGTCTGGAGGCTCCTCCAGGGCAGCAGGGCCACCACAGCTCCACGAGAGCCTCTGGAGGGCCCACATGGCCCGGTGGCCTGGAAGGGCAGCTCTGGCCCCAGCCCCCCAGGGCTAGCAAAGACTCCACATCTCATGAAAGCCAGGAAGCAGAGTCTGCTCAGCCCAGAGGACAGGTGTCAGCCAGGATGTCCCTGTAAGCTTTGGGGATTCTGATACAACCTTGAAAGGACAGCAGCTCTCAAAACAGAAGGAGATGAAAAGGAATGAAGGACTGACATGCTGCAACCGGAATGCTGCTCAAAACATGCCAAGTAAAAAGAAGCTAGGCATCAAAGGCCACATAGGGTATGATTCCACTGTTACTAAAGATCCAGAACAGGCGGCTCACAGAGACAGAAAGCAGCTGGCGGTTGCCAGGGGCTGGGGGAGAGGGAGGATGAGGAGTGACTGCTTGATGGGTACCAGGTTTCTTTCTAGGATGCTGAACATATTCTGGAATTAGGAAGTGATGACGGCTGTGTAACGTTGAGGGAGACTGTTAGGAGGCTGGGGTTGCAATTAGACAAGAGGTGAAATGGACTTGTGTTTGGTGAGTGGCTGCAGGAAGAGAGAAGGATGGACAGATGGAGCCACTGAAAGGGAGAATTCATAGGAGTTGTTGGTACCTTACTGGATTTGGTGAGGGAGAGAGCAGGAGGGTTGAGAATGAGGGATCATAGACTGGGATAGGAAACACATGTGGGATGGGGGCCGGAGAAGGACATGCCAGCCTCCGCGTGGAGCCTGCGGTGACCTGGGGTCAACCACGGAAAGAGCCGCGCGAGTGAAGACCATCCAGGAGCCCTGGCCCCAGGGTAGAAGAGTGGCCCGACACGCGCCTGCATGGCGCTGCCCTCAGCAATGCTCTCGACCTCTCTAACTCCCCGTTCTCAACCTAAACTGAAGATGTTGTCAGTTAAGGTTTGTAAAAAACACTCCTGGCATATATTAGAGGCTCAGTCAACTTTAAGTGAATCGGAAATGCTGTTCCACGCGTCCCCTCGGCCTTTGGCTCTCTCGGGCTCACTGATTCCGTCGTTTCTCTCATCTGCCAAGAGTCTGGGCCACGTCCCAGCCCTCACCCCACTACTCTGGCTCCAGGGTGGCCCGGAGGAAAGCCCCTCATCTTCCTTGACCCTCGCTGCGTCGTCCGCGGGAACTTGATTCCCGTTTTAATAGAAACTGGCGGGTGGACTGGGAGCCAGGACTCCGGGCTCCCGGCGCCGGGATCCCCGCTCCGTAGCATCTGGACTCCTGCGGAGGGGGCGGGAGGCCGGCGGCCCCGGGCGGTGCGGCCGTCCGCGCTCGCGGCGCCTCCTCCCTCGCTCCCGGCCCCCGCCCTGCCCGGGCCCCCCGCGCCTCCGCGCGCTCCTCCCCCGCGCCTCGGCTCTGCGCTGAGGTTGCGGCTCCGCGGGGCAGGCGCGCGGGGACCCAGGAGGCGGCGGCGGCGGCGGCGGCGGCCACCGGGTGCAGCGGGTCCGGAGCCGGGAGCCGGGCACAGCCCCGGCCTGCACGAGCCGCGGCCCTCGCCCACCGAGGCCGGCCTGGGGGCCCGCAGGGCGCGCGGAGCGCCGAGTGCGCGTGGGGCTGGGCCCCGCACCCCGGCACAGGAGCACGGGCGCGGCGCGGCGGAGCGCCGGGCATGGAGCCGGCCCGGGAGCCCCCGCGCGCACCCGGCCGCCGCCGCCTCCCGCCGTTCGCCCCGCGCCAGCCCCTGCCGCCCCCAGGCCGCGCTCTCCCGCCGAGGCGGAGGGCCGCGGTCCAGAGGGGCTGCTGCGGCGATCGGGGTCGGGCTACGAGGGCAGCACGAGCTGGAAAGCGGCCTTGGAGGGTAAGCGGTGAGCGGGACGCGAGAGGCGGGATAGAGTCACCTTGGCCGATCTCCCGTGGGGAGGGCGACTCTGGACTCCCGAGGATGGCTGTCAGGGCATCGGATGCCACACTGAGAGGCAGTGGGGAGGAGGTAACTGGGGACCACCTATCTCTGCAGCTAACTCACACTCTGACCTTGAGAGTAGGTTTCACACGCTGAGCTTCAATTTCCTCACGAGTGAAGGGGGCGGTTACTGTCCCGCCCTTACCTAGGGAGGCATATTGAGAGAGTGGCTTGACTCTCCAGCAGTGAAACGCCCTGGGCAAAGCTCAAAAGCTGTAGACCCCAGTCGCTGTGTTAATGCCCTGTGAGAAGGGGTTGGCTGGGAGGTGGGGGTGAAGGCCTGGAGGGGATGGACTGGAGAACTTGCAGGGGTCCCACCTACCTCTTTCAGTCAGAGGGGCTCAGGAGGTGACCCCTGACTGGCCAACGGGGGCGGTAACCAAAGTGGAAAAGAGAGTTTAAGTTCATGAGTTCTCCAGTCCGCTTGTGGTGTGTGGTGTGGGAGATGTGGCCAGAGGGCTGGTCCTCTGGAAGTTTCTTAGTACTCTTGACACCCAGAGTCCCAAGGCTGAGGACCCAGACAGCATCAGCTAAGGGAAGCCCTAAGCTGGGTTACCCAGCCATTAGGGAAGGAATATCAGGATAGGAGGACTTCCTAGAGTAGGTGATCTCATAGACATATGGAAAGAGAAGGAGTGACATGTTCAGGGGTCATATAGTGAGAGCTAGCCTGTCCCTTGTAGGGAACTGACCTTCAGAGCACAGGATGGGGGGGTGGTGAGAAGAGAGGAGTCCAGAGGACCCAGACTGTGAACGGGCGACCCAGGCCTTGCCAAAGAGTTTGGACTTTGTCTGAGGCAACTATTGAGAGATTTAAAGCATAGAATGAAAATGAAGCAGGTTTCATTTTCCAAGCGCGTTGGCCCTTGGAAAAGTGGTGGTGGCCCAGAGGGGTCAGACCAAGACCAGGTCAGCGAGGAAGGTGGAGCTGTGGTCAGAGGGGGCCATAGCCAGTTCCAGCCGAGGAGGGAGAGATGGGGCTGCCGTGTCTGCATTTGGCCCAAAGGTGGATGGACCAGGAGACACAGATGGCCTGGGGCAGCAGGGGGGTGCGGGGGGTGGAGTGCAGACTTGGGGAAAGCTGGACACCTGGGTGGTGATTTGGGACAAAGGAGGCAAAGATGTTGGAACTTGGAGAAAAACTTTTGCAGAGGGACTTCGGCCTGAGAAGAGCTGAGCAGGGAAAAGGTGGACAGACCCCTCTCTTTGACGTGCGTCTCCGGGCACATTGTTAGATTTGCATGTGACACCCTGCTTCCCTCCCGCCCAAGCTATTTCTTGAAGTTGCTCACGCCTCTTACCTGTATTCTCCACTCATTCATTCATAAGCATTTCTCCAGGATCTGCCCCAACCTAGCTCTAACCCCCAGGGGTTAGGGCCATTTCAGTGGTGGTGTGGCCTCTTTCAACACCTCCGGCTTCCTGCCTGCTGTCTTACTCCTCATCCTGACCTTGGCCCCATCTGCTTCCTACTCCCAGGGGTGACTGGGCCAACCACCTGCAAGTCAGGCTGAAGAAGAGGCTGTGTGCCCAGCAGGAAGTAGTCCAGGGGGTCTCTCAGGACACTGGGTCTTCCAGGCCACCCTGTGGTCTGTGTTTACCTGTGGCCCAGCCACATCTCACCTGTCCGGGCATGGCTCCCTACCTGGCCTGACTCTGGGTCTCGGGGCACCTCTGGTCCCTTCCCTTGTTCACATGGCCCATCAGAAGTAGGCCCACTCTGATGCCTGTGGACCTTGGTGGCTCAGCCTCTGGGGCCTATGAGTCTTTCCCATTGTTTTAGCACGTGGAGTCTATGTCCTTGTCAGGGGCTCCCCCTCTGCCGGTCCCCTGAGCATCTCCTGGGTGTTCCCTGGGTGCCGCATCTCCCACGGAAAGAGGGGAGCTCTCAAACCAGGATGGTGCTCTCCAAGGTCCTGCCCTGTGCTGGCCACCACCACCCCGGCCCCCCAAAATCATTCGCTCTTCCTCACTTCCCACACACACTCCTGGAGGGCCCACTGTCCTGGCGCACCTCTTGGCACAGGGTACGTCCTTGTGCTTGAAGAGACTGTGGGGCAGGGGCCGAGGCAGCCTGTTGAGGGGCAGAGAGAATGAATTCTGGGGTTGGCCAAGCCTGAGCCAGATTCTTTCACTGCCAGTGCACTGGCAGGTTTTCAAACTTGCCCGAGTTTCAGTTTTCCCACCTGCTAAGCTAAAGAAGGATTTCTGCCTCTCAGGGCTACACAGACAGAGGTGCTGGGGTGGAGGGTGTGTGCAGGTGACCCCTTTCCCCAGTCCCTAGAGCCCGGATGGAGTGACCCAGGCAAAGTGTGTGACTGTCTGCTCAACTGAAACCCTTTGACTGCTGGTCTGCCTACTGTGAGTCCACACCCCACCCTGAACTGTGTGCATGCTAAGTCATTCAGTCATGTCCGACTCTTTGCCACTCCATGGACTGTAGCCCGCCTAGCTCCTCTGTCCATGGGATTCTCCAGGCAAGAATAGTGATGTGGGTTGCCATGCTTTCCTCCAGGGGATCTTCCCAACCCAGGGATTGAACCCAAGTCTCCCACATTGCAGGAGGATTCTATACCATATGAGCCACCCGGGATGTCCAAGAATACTGAAGTGGATTGCCATGCCTTTCTCCAGGGGATTTTCCAGACCCAAGGATCAAACTAGGGCCCACTTAATGAGCCCATGATGAAACCCTTGTGATGGAATGAGTGGTCTGCCATGTCTGTGGGCCAAGAGATTTATTTTGCAGCCCTTGCTTAGCCAAGCATCTGTTTTGAGACTTTTTCTGGCTGAGCTGTGGGGTATGTGGGGTCTTAATTCCCTGACCAGCTGTTGAACCCTCCCTCCTGCATTGGAAGTGCAGAGTCCTAACTCCTGGGCAGCCAGGGAAGTCCTTGTCTTGAGCCTTCTTGATTTGACCAAGCTGAACCCTCAGGGGACCTGTGCTCCTTTATTACCATGTGCTGAATATTTATCAAACCCCTACTATGAGCCAGCCCTGTGCTGGGGCTTTCCTATAACTGTCACATTTAACCCTCACATCTGCCCTTTCACAGGCTGGGTAAGTGTCGTGTGTATTATACATGAGGAAACGGAGACTCAGAGAGGCTCAGTGTCCTGCCCAAGGACACACGTTGCTCTGTTACACGTGAAACCCCGTTGGGTTTGCCACGAGGCCCTCTGATGTGAGAGCTCTTACCCTGTCCTGGCCTGACCAAGGGCACGGGGCTTGGTGAGGCTAATTGGAGAGAATCAAGTTGTGCTTGTGTGACGCACGCAGCTCTCCTCCGTGTGCTCCTCAGACGACCCTGCCGCCTCCAGCAGATATTTTTTCCTCTTCACAGGTTAAGTGACGTGGAAAACATCTTAAATCTAAAGCCGAGATTAGAGCCCAGGTCTTTAAGACTTTCCTTTGATGAACAGTTAGCTTTATAAATAGGAAGCCAAACAGGAATTCTTCCAATTGAGTCCTCTCTCTGTGGCTATTAACCTTTCCTTCCACCCTCAGCCTTGAGGGACAGGTTGCAAAAGTGATCCAGAGCTGCCATCTGGGTGCTGGAAAGACTGGAGGTGATCGGAGATGGGAATATTTCTGGCACTGGGGATGCGGGGGTGATGAAAAGCAGCCTGAGGGGTACAGGAGGGGGGCCACAGATGATTCTGCAAATCTCAGGCTATAGATTTTTCAGTGCTCACCAATTCTGAATTTTTAATGTTGAAAGTTTCTTGATTAGGCATAAACCCACAACTTCCTGCTCAAAACCACATACACGCATTTAGCAAAGCCTCTTAAAAATTTAAAAATTACCAAACTCTACATTTGAGAGTTTTTGACTGTCAACTTAGGGACGTTAGCTATGAGTCTCTTTTGCACTGTGATATGAGTGTTGTCAGGGGATTTGTCTGGGCTTGGAAGCCAAATTTTTTTCAGTTGTTCTTTCTAACATTAGGCTAAATCATACGCATTTATAACATAAGTAAACTGCACCCTCAAACTCCATTTAATAAAGGCCAGTGCATACAAGGAAGGATTGCTGACTTAGACATTTGTTCTGGCTTGAATTGTATCCCCTAAAAGATGTGTTGAAATCTTAACTCCACGGTTCCTCAGATTGTGACCTTATTTGGAAATATGGTCACTGCGGATGTAATTAGTTCAGATGAGGGCATACTGGGTTAGAGTGGGCTTCTAACCCAATGTGACTGGTGTCCTTCTAAGAGACGGTCACATGAAGACAGACACACAGGGAGAAGATGCGACAAGGAATGCAGAGGCTGGAGTGATGCAACTGCAAGCCCAGGAGGGCCGGAGATCACCAGTAAACCAGGAGAAATGAGGACAAAGCCAGGAAGAATTTGCCTACAGGTCTCAGAGGGAGCATGGCTTGCTGACACCTTGATTGTGGACTTCTAGGCCTCAGAGCTGTTGGACACGACTGAGCGACTTTACTTTCACTTTTCACTTTCAAATGGCAACCCACTCCAGTGTTCTTGCCTGGAAAATCCCAGGGACAGGGGGAGCCTGGTGGGCTGCCGTCTATGGGGTTGCACAGAGTTGGACATGACTGAAGCGACTTAGCAGCAGCAGCAGCAGCAGCAGCAGCAGCAGCAGCAGCAGCAGCAGGCCTCAGAGCTATGAGACGACACATTTCTGGTGTTTTAAGCCACCTAGTTTGTGATGCTTTGTTATGTTGACCCAGGAAACTAATACCACATTGTCTGGGGTTGTCCAGCTCCAAGGCCGCCCTCAGGAGTGAACGAAGAGTCAGATCCTGTAGCTCTGTCCACAGCACAGTGTCCAGGGCAGTCATCCCGTTAAAGAGGAGGAGAGTCCTCTGTTCTGGTGATGTGGAGATGCGGGCACAGACTCCCCTTTCCCTGAGAGCAGGTGTATATCCACATAGTCATTCAGGGCAACTAGATTCCCTGTGTGTTTCCAGCCCCAGTGGGAGCTCTGTAACATAACAGGTGATGACTGCGCCTTGTTAGAGGGAACCCAAAGGTGAGGAAAGCACAACCCTTACCCCAGAGGACCGACTAAATGGACATGAACTTGGGCAAGCTCCGGGAGATACTGAGGAACAGGGAAGTCTGGCGTGCTACAGTCCATGGGGTCACAAAGAGTTGGACACGACTGGGGAACTGAACAACTGCCCAAAAGGAGCCTGTGGGCCAATAACCATCATGATGGTAGTCGTTGACACTGAAGGAGAGCTTACCGTGCCAGGCATTGCTCTTAGTACTATTTGTTGAATTCTCATAAAATTCTAAGAGGCAGATACTATGACGACTTTGTCTCAGAGATGAGGAAAATGAAACAGAAGCTAAGTAACTTTGCCACAAGAAAGTGGCAGAGCTGGGATGTGAACCCAGGTGAAGTGGTTTACGATGCGGACTGAGAGTGTTTACAGAAGGAAAAGAAGGATTCACACAGCATGCTTGCCACGGGCGCCACCATTTCTCTCAAGGGCATCAGCCTTACAACACACAACCCCCGGGATGGCAGAGCCAACACAGAGGGGTCAGCCCTCTGCTCTTAATGGGCCTGGAGCCACCTGCCTCTGGATCCTGCTCGGTTGTCAATACAAACCATGCCCATAGGAAGGACTCCCGAATGTCTGTTGGACTTGCAAGTAAAGATGGCAGACTAAACACATGCATTTTTCTTTTTCTTCTGAAACTCATACAATAGTAAAAGGGTTTTTTTTTTCTTTTATTTGGAGGGGGTCACTGCAGCACGTAGGATCTTAGGTCCCTGACCAGGGATCGAACCCTTGTCCCCCACAGTGGAAGTGCAGAGTCTTAACCACGGGGCCGCCAGGAGGTCCCAGTAAAGTGACTTTCAGGTAAAGACGACAGACTGAAGACATGTATCTTTCTTTCCTTAAAAATCCAATAAAGGGATTTTTAAAAAGACCACAAGAATAATAACAGGAGAGAAAACAATAGCAACACAGTTGGGAGCTAGGGATCAATGATGAAGATCAATGATCAGTAACTGACACTGACTCCCTGGCCTTAGAAAGTTCAGGAAGCAGAGGAGCATGCAAGACCCCACACTGGTCAGCATGGCAGTGAGTGAAGAGGGAGCTGATGTCAGGAGGGCTGGGTGAACCTTTGTTAGGAAGACTTCAGGTTCTCAATCCTCTTCCCACTCTGTGAGCCTCTCCCCAGCCCTCTGCCCTGGAGAGAGAGGGCATTCAGACACCAGAACATTTGAGAGCAAACAAGGCAGCATCTACGGATTGAGGGCTGGGGATGGCCTCCTCGCCTCTTCTGCCAGCCAAGACTACATCCTCCAGGAGGGAAAACAGAGGGGCAGCCCCCAGGGACACTGACCCAAAAGGAGAAACCCAAGGAGGTCCACAAACAGAGAGCTGGACTTCCCTGGTGGTCCAGTGGCTAAGACCTGGTGCTCCCGAGGCAGGGGGCCCAGGTTCGATTCCTGGTCAGGGAACTAAGATCCCATAGGCTGCAGCTAGGACCCAGCACAGTCAAATAAATACATGTTAAAAATAAAATAAAACCAAGTGTTACAAAGAGAGCCTTGAGGACTGACCCAGCCAGGTCACTCTGCCATAACCTCCACAGTTAATAAGCTCCTCTCACGGTCTCAGAGGCACAAATAAAGTCTTATTCCTCCTGCCTTAATCATGAACAAATAACCAAGGATCTTGAGATGTATGAGGAAAGTCCCTGACATGGAAGCTAGAGATTAAAACACATGAACGGGTTGGGGGGAGCAGTTTGGAAAAAAACAGCGATTATATAGACTAAACTTTCTGCCCACCTCTCCCCCAACCCTCCCACTTCCCCCAAAAAATATCAACTAAAAAACTGTCAGTATTATTCAGAGAGAGAAGGGAAATTTTCACATCATTAAAGGAAGAACAGGATGTTTTAAGAGGGAGTATTCAGGGAACAGCAGCAACAAATCCCCCCGAAACCTTGCAAGTTAAAAATAATCGTAAAAATAAAAGATTCAGTAGAGAGTGAGAAGATAAAGTTTAAAAAAATCTTCAGGAAATAGAGCAAAAGGCTAAGTGGATATGAGGGCTTCCGCTGTCTGCTCTGGAGCCTTGTCCTCTTTTGTAAGGGCATTAAGGGAGCCCTGACCAAGAATGGATCTGCTGGTCACCTTGATCCTGCACTCGCCAGTCACCTTGATCCTGCACTCGCCAGCCTCCAGAACTGGGGGAGAGACGTGTCTGTTGCTTCAGCCATCTAGTCTGGGGATTTTGTTAGCATGTGAAGACTAAGACAGAAGTGAAGTAGAATTCCTGATTTTGCCTCATCAGCTTAAAGGAGCTTTGGAGTTGAAATCAGGATGAGCACACAGAAGAGTAGGCAAAGGAAAATGATTACTTACAGGATTGTAATACACTGCATAGCTTGCTGGCAGCAGCATTTACATTGTCATAAGAAAAGAACACTGAGACTTCCCTGGTGGTCCAGTGGTTAAGATTCCTCGCTTCCACTGCAGGGGGTGCAGGTTTTATCCCTGGTCAGGAGAGCTAAGATCTCACAAGCTGTGTGGCATGGCTCAAAAAACCCCTCACCAAATTACCAGTCCAACCCAAACTATGATGTTGAGAAGGTAAGTAGTATGTGAGTGGTCAGGGTGGGACAACAAGGCAGAGAATTAAATCTTCCTCATTATTGTGGAACGTCAATAAGTAATGTCTTAAATAGAAAAGTTAAGCAGTATTGACTTCTTGGCACAAAGCTTTTAGAGATTTGGAGGTAAATACTGAAAGAATTTGCTGAAGAAATTGGAAGTAGTTGCCTCTATGGAAGGGGCGATGTTCTTTGGTTGTGTAGTGAAGCCTGGTAGAATTTCTTACTTTGGATCTGTTGCTGTGCAGATCCTTGATAAAGGACCAGGTTTCTTTTCCCAGTCTGTTGTGAAGTACCATACAGATGAATTACTAGAAACAGTATCAGGAACTTGGATGTCACAGGAATGCTGAATTGCTGTAGATGTTTCTGTTAACAGGTACTTCCTCTTGACTTTGGTACTTAGTTCATACGGGTGGACAACCCAGCGGTGGGCTGTGGAGGTGGTTCTTTCAGCTGTGCACATATGTAACATAAAACATCTTTAAAGGACTTAAAAACAAAAAGGGGGTTCTCATCTACTGGTGGCTCAGCTGGTAAAGACGAGCCTGCAGTGTGGGGACCTGGGTTTGATCACTGAGTTGGGAAGATCCCCCAGAGAAGGGACCAGCCACCCACTCCAGTATTCTGGCCTGGAGAATTCTATGGACAGAGGAGGCTGGCAGACTACAGTCCATAGGGTCACACACACTGACACGACTGAGTGACTTTCACTTTTCACATCTACTAGGACGGCTGTAACAAACAAAAGTGGAAGCTAACAAGTGTTGGTGAGGAGATGGAGAAATTAGAACATGTGGTGTCGGCATCTCTGGTAGGATGCAAAATGGTGTTGCAGGTGTGGAAAACAGTTTGGTGCATCCTCAAAAAGTTAAATGTGGAATTAGCATATGATCCAGCAATTCTACTCCTAGGTATATACCCCAAAGAGTTGAAAACAGGGACTCAAACAGATCTTTGTTGGCCAATGCTCACAGCAGGATGATTCATAATAACTAAAAGATGGAAACAGTCCAGCTGTCTGTCAACGGATAGATGGATAAACAAAATGTATGTAATCTTACAATGGAATATTATTCAGCCACAAAAAGGGATGAAATTTTGATACGTGCTACAATATGGATGAACACTGAAAAGAATATGTTAAGCAAAAAACTCAGACCCCAAAAGACAGATATGATTCCATTTACATAAAGTACTTAGGATAGGTGAATATATAGAGTCAGAAGGTGAATGAGAGATTAGCAGGGACTGGAGGGGATTGGGAATGAGGCGTTAATGCTTGATCAGTACAGAGTTTCTGTTTGAAATGATGAAAAAAGTGTTACAAGTAGATCATGGGGATGAGTGCACAACTTTGTGAATGTAATTAACACCATGCATTGCACCCTTGAGATAGTTAGAAAGGCAACTTTTATGTTATGTGTATTGTATCACAATTAATACAACTTTCAAAAACTCTGTGTCTAAAGTCTATAAGGGTTTTTTCATTAAATATCAAATTAAACGCCATTTGCAGCAACATGGATGGATCTAGAGATTGCCATACTGAGTGAAGTAAAATCAGACAAAGAGGTACAAAAATTTTATGATATCCTTTATATGTGCAATCTAAAAAAAACAAAAGGATACAAATGAATTTTACTTATAAAACAGAAACAGACTCATAGATTTAGAGAAGGAACTTATGTTACCAGTGGGAAGGACTGAGGGGAGGGATGGTAAGGGAGTTCGGGATTGACATGTACACACTGCTACACTTAAATAACCAACAAGACCTACTGTATTGCACAGGGAACTCTGTTTAATATTATGTAACAACCTAAGTGGGAAAAGAATTTGAAAAAGGACAGATATGTATATATATAATGAATCACTTTCTTGTATATACCTGAAACTAACACATCATTGTTAATCAATTATACTCCAATATAAGATAGAGAGTTAAAGAATTGCTGTGCAGGATTCCACTGAATGAATGTCCAACACTTTATCCATTCTCCCTTTGATGGACATTTAGCTTGTTTCCATTTTGGTGCCATTGTAAATAAACCTGCTATGAGCATTTAAAAATCAAGTTAAAATTTGGGGTGAGAACAATAAATAAATAAAATTTTAAAGGGAGAAGCCGGAGGATCAGGAAAGCCTTCCTGAAGAGGATGGAGGGTGTGGGGCAGAATTTCAAGAGACAGCAGTGGAAGAGGAGCACTTTGGGAGCAAAGATCCAGCCACAGGGCTGAGAGGGTGAACTGGGTATTTCAAGGAGTCTGTCTGGCTGAAACTGGGGATGAGGTAGAGAAGCAACAGGAGATGAGAGACTGGAAAGTGCTAACAGCCACAGAAAGAGTTCAAGTGCTTAGCCCTGCGGGAGGGTTTTTAAGCAGAAGTATCAGACAATCAGACAAACCTGTGCTTGAGAATGGCATTTCAGACTTCAGCATCAGGATGGCCTGGACCAGAGGTCTCCAACCTCCAGCCTGTGGACTGGTACCTTCTATCAGATCAGTATTGGCATTAAATTAGAAGAAAAGTGCACAATACGCGTACACTTGAATCATCCCCAAATCATCCCTCCCCCTCATCCCTGGTCCATGGGAAAATTGTCTTCCATGAAACCGGTCCCTGGTGCCAAAAAGCTTGGGGGCCACTGCCCTGGAGGGCTTGTTCAAACACAGAGTGCTGGGCTCCACCCTAGTTTCTCAGTATCAGGACTTGGGGTTGGCAGTGGGAATGGGCGGTGGGGATGGGCCGTAACCAATCCCTTTCTCCGCAGACACCACCACGCGTCTCCTGCTGGGGGCCATCGCAGTGCTTCTGTTCGCCATCCTGGTGGTGATGAGCATCTTGGGTGAGCATGGATGTCAGAGCATTTGCAAATCATTTCCCATACACCTTTCAAAGGCATGTTCAAATTAGGTCAAGAAAGGTTCCAGACACATCGTCAACTTTGTGGGGGTCAAAGTAAATAGGAAATAGAGTGTTGGCTCTAGGTGACATTTTAGTCAAAATAATATGTTCACACATCGATTATATCCATCCCCTTAACTAAGCCATGCAGCAAAAGTGGAGATGTTACTTAGGCACCATTACAAAAATGCTTCAAGAACGCTGAACATACTTGGTGTGCGTTAGGCGGGCAGTGCTTCCTGAAAGAGACAGTTTGGGGTTAAGGGCCTTAAAGATCTCATTCACTCACTCAACAAACATTTATTTATCCCAGCTATGTGTTAGGCCCTGGGCTAAGTGCTGGAGATATATATTTTTAAAGTGTAGTATGACATCAATTCCCTTGTCCAGTGATAGGATATTGCCTGGGGGTCTCCCATGTGGTAAACCCTGAAGAATGAATAGTTTCCTGGAGACCAGGAGGAACACAGAACAGGGCATTCTGAGGAGGAGAGCCCAGGGAAACAGTCGCAGGCAGGACTGAAAGGGTTGAAGGAGGAATAAAAAGGAGGAAACTGCTACAACTAAGGCAGGCCAGGCTAGATGACCTGCGGCTTTGCTGCTTGTAATGGATTCAAGCCAAAGTGATTTCAAGACCTCTGTCTTTAATCTTTGAGAAGCATCCTAAGACCTCAAAATGGATAATATCAGTTCTATCCAACCTGGACTTGCAGGGCATGCAGGCTAAGCAGGGCACTGTGGGTGCTTAGAAAAGAAGGTGGTGACTACCAGCGTGGATCCACCTAGACTAATTGCTACAAATTAAACTGTTCTACTGCTGTGTTGGGAGGGCAGGGCAATGTGCAAACAGAGCATATTGTGATTGGAGGAAAGCACAACAGTCTTCGGACATCCTCATGGAAAAGTGTGGCCTATACTTATAGGCGGGCCTGCAGCTCACTGAGCAGGAATGCCCGAGTGCCCATTAATTAATTAATTGGTGTTGGCGTAGGGGTAGCTCCTTTGGGCGCTTGAGTACCATGGGCCTGTTCTTGAGTCCGTCTTGGTCTACATTTTAATTAACTTTCTTATATGAGAACAAATGAAAAAATATGCTTATGGAATTTGTAGGCAATACAACCCAAAAGGGATGTTCCACAGGCCAGGTGAAAAAGAAATCAAGATTAAAATTCATCGTTAAAAATGCAAATGAGCCAATGAATGAAGCGACTGTGTAAGAAATAAACACAAGACCCTGCATTTAGATTTAAACGTGATTTACACGTGTTCTGGGCAGGGGCCCTGGCTTGGAAGGAGATCATAGGAAAATAGTTGAGTATGGCTGAATTCCTTTTGGCAAGGAGGCCCTTGGAGAATCGCATGGAAGCTCCGGGCTTCCTTCCCAGAAAAGTGCATCTATGCACATACCCACAGATTCTTCTCATTGGAGAGTCTGCAGACTGGAAAATCCAGGGCAGCCGGAAGGGGTATGGCGATCGCTGCAGGGTGGCAGAGCAGAGCTCAGGTGTCTCAGCCTGTGCTGGTGGCAGCGTTTTAGTGGCGACGTGGGCGCATCACAGTGAGGTGGGCAGGATGGAGAAGGTCTAAGAGCATCCCCTCCAAGGGACTGAGGAAGAGACGTGTCTGTTCGGTTCTGGAAGAAGGGGGATGTGGGTCCTACCTCAAGGAGAAGGCAGAGCAGGTCTCTCCAGGTCACTCCATAGGTAGATCCTGGGTCCGTGGAGCTAGGTCAAAACAGGAAGGCAGGTTGGGACTCAGCATTGAAAAGGAATTTCCAGCACTTCAGCAGTGTAGCTGATGAGGGTGTGGCCAATGAGAGCGGGTGGGAGTGGGGGTCAGAGGGGGGCTTGGGGGTCTGCAGGTTGGGGTGGGTGTGTTATGGAGCCCATGAGGATGGGTGAGAGGATGCGTGGTCACCAGGTTCACGTCCGAGTTTCTAGGGTTCCACGGCCTCCAGGAGCTCAGAGAGAGAGGAGAATGTAACCTGCTGGTTAACCTGCTGTAATACTTCCCCTTACAGGGGGTGTCCCTGCCAAATTGCTCTTCCTCGTTCATGTGGTCCCCAGCCTCCGACCTGCCAGGCGCTGTGACAGGCCCTCCCCTGAGATGAATGACTGATGGTCACCAGAGACAGGCGGTCCCAAAGACAGTGGGATTCTTGAGGGCCGGGCAGAGACCCTCCGTGCTGGCAGCTACTGAGTCCCTCCTTTTCCCTGCAGCCTCCAAGGGCTGCATCAAGTGCGAAGCGCCCTGCCCGGAGGACTGGCTGCTGTACGGGAGGAAATGCTACTTCTTTTCGGAGGAACCGAGAGACTGGAACACGGGCCGGCAGCACTGCCACAGCCACGAAGCGGCACTTGCTGTGATCCAGAGTCAGAAAGAGCTGGTGCGTGCGCGGCGGGGGCGGGGGCGGGGGCGCGGCGCGGCGGGGGGCGGGGCGGGGCGCGGCGGGGCGGGGCCATCCGGGAGAGGCTCGCCCAGGGACCTGGTGCCCACTGGGACCTGTTTCCAGGCGCGTGGGGTGTGCACGTGGGCTCCGCAAGTGGAATCTGAGCAGCTCCACGAGGGGCTCTTGTTCTCACTGCTCTTGTCAAGGCCAGCTGCGTCCATTTCAAGGCTGGTTTGCTGAGCTCAACACAGTCAAGTGTAAGCATTACAAATTATACAGGCACTTGTGAAATGTGAGGGCTTCCCTGGTGGCTCAGACAGTAAAGAACCCGCCTGCTATGCGGGAGACCTGGGCTCAATCCCTGGGTTGGAACGATCCCCTGGAGGAGGGCATGGCAACCCACTCCAATATATCAGATTGGCATCTTCAACTAGTCCATGTCAGGGTCTGAGGTCCCACCTAACACCCCAAACAGTTACATCACTAGAAATATGAATGTAACGCAATGGACAGGTCTCTTGGCCATTTTGGGATTTTGTAGGCAACAGTTCATGTAATTCAAAGTCTAAAATCACTTCTGTTTGTCTCTGATACACAGTCTAATAGCCTCTTTCTGCAGAGAAAGGCCCAGGACAGCCAGTCCCAGATAATCTATCAAGCAATCCCAGGCTTCCTGAAAATCAGGAATGTTGGCATGCTGGGTCCCCGAGCTAGGAGACAAACCCTGTTTCAGTGTTCCTGCCCCATTGTCACATCCCCAGAGTCCAGGTCCCTTGAAGGCCATTGCAGTGCATCTGTAAACACACCTCCTCACTCTTGGGGTGCAGTGAGGTGTCACCCTCATGGTGTCCACACATCTTGAGAGCCAGTCTTCCAAGTTGAGGTTCATCTGCGGATGTGTGAGCAGTCAGGAGGCCGCACCTGACTCTGAGGTTTCCCCTCTTTCCTTGGCGCAGGAATTCATGTTCAAGTTCACACGGAGGGAGCCCTGGATTGGCCTGCGCAGAGTGGGGGACGAATTCCACTGGGTCAACGGGGACCCATTTGACCCGGACACGTGAGCTGAGGCTTCATCTCCTGGCCACCGAGCGTAAACTGGGGAAGACCTAGCCTCCCAGACAAACCTCCTGAGGGAGAACTTTGTTTTGTGTTAGCTAGAGCCACTCATCTGTAGGGTCAGGGGTGTGGGACAGAGACCCGGGCATGGGAATGGCTTTACTACTCACTCCCCAGTAAAGTCCAGCCTGGTTTGATGGCCCTGTCCCACGCAGGCATCAGAGTGTCCTGCTGCTGGAAGGGGCCCAGGCCCTTTCCATCTTGTGACTCCCTCATCCCACTGCACGGCTCAGTGTGGCTCAGAGAAAAGGGAGGATATCCCAGGACAGCCCTCTGCATCGGGCAGAGCTTAACCACATGGCCCCACCTGACAGTGAGAGAGGGGAGGAGCTGGGATCTCTCCGCTGGGCAGTCACGTGCACACCTGAACAGTTTTACTGTGGAGAAAGGGGATCTGAACTATGGGTCCCAGGAGGGTCCTCTTAGAGAAAACACCTTGAAGGTGTTGGTGGCGTGTGCCGGGGTGGTATTATTTGTGTGGTCCACGTGGTGTGGCAGTGAGCGTCTGATTTGTGTGGTGGGTGGGTGGGGTGATGGTGGCAGCAGAGGGGGGTCACTTTAGGCTTAGGGAGACACAGGGCAGCACACACAGGGGCGTAAGAACCTCCGCCTCTGATCTAGACCCTAAGGCTTGAGGGCTAGGCCCGAGGAGCTGGGTAGGGGCACAGCTGCTGACCTGGTGTGACCCTCGGGCCGCGACGACTTCCTTGTCCCCGCGTCTCCCTGTCTCCTGAGCTCTTCATCCAGTGCCTCTCTTTGTCCTCACTGCCCCTTCCTTTATTCTCCTCTTTCCTTGTCCTGGCCTCATCCCTGATCTGTTCTCAGAGCTGCTGAGAAAGTCTTGCCTTGCTGCTGCCCCTGCCTTTCCTCTTCTGGCAGCTTCTTGCTCCCCAGAACCCAGGGACCCCTGGAGGCTGGGGCCCCAGGATGTTGACCACCCAGCAACCAGCGGGCCTTGGGGCCACGCTTCTCTGACCATTCTTATGTGGTTCTGGCCTCCCCATTCCCTCTTGGGGTCCTTCTGATGCCCTCTGAGACCCCCATTCTGGCCTTGGTGGTGGGGGGCTCAGGTCAGGGTGACCAAATGAGTTTAAGAAGAAATGTTGAGCTTCAAAAGGGTTGATTTTAGGCAGGGAGAACCCCTATGCTATTAATAGCTGTAAGAGGTGCAGGCAGGGTACCATGGGGAGGGGGTCAGGGAGGCTTGTCCTAGACAGGGCCCCAGTCTCCTGGCATGAGTGAGCTGAGCCGGCAGGAAGGGGAAGCCACATGGGGAGTGTAGGGTGCGTCCAGGACACATCCGTGGGCATCACCAGGGCGACTGGAGCTGTGGTGCAGAGTTGGAAGATGGTGGGAGCCACATTACCAAGGTCTGTGGGGTGGACTGTCCCAGAGCAGTGCAGCTCCAGAGGGAAGGACGAGTCATAGGGCCTCCGGGGCTGCCCAGTGATGGGTGGCATCTGCCAGAGGTGAGTGCCTGGTCTCATCTCTCCCGGCCACAGGTTCCCCATTGCGGGCCCAGGGGAGTGCGTCTTCGTGGAGCCCACCAGGCTGGTGTCGACAGACTGCCTGATGACCCGGCCCTGGGTGTGCAGCAAGATGGCCTACACGTGAGGTGGGTCATGCCAGAGGCCACCCTGCAACCAGGCTCCGAGACCTGCTGGCCCAGGGCTCTGCTCCAAGGCAAAGCAGCAAGGAGGATGCGCTCTGTCCCTGGGTGCTCTTCCCCAGCCCCCGAGTCCTGATCCCTGGTCTCCTTGGCCCCAGGCAGGTCCTGTGGCTCAGCAGTCAACTCCCACGAGCTCAGTAGTACGGTAGGCACCTGTCCCTAGACACACACGCACACTGACGCACTTGCTTATGCACACATGTGCACACAGCACCCGCTCAAGTTCACAGTCTACCCTTAGTCAGCCCAACAGGTCTCTCCCCGGCCCCACCCCAGAGCATTTCTTCCTCTGGAGGCCCTGGTGCTCTGAGGAAGGCTGGGGGCTGGCAGACTGCCATACTGTCTGCCCACACGGGACCCCCTCCCCAGGCATCTCTCTCCTGGCTCCTGGGGAGGCAGGAAGGGCAGCCCCCTCACCTGGCCCCTGCATCCACCCCTCTGGCCTTGCCCGGGGTCGCAGGCAGGCCCCTGCTGTGTCTGCAGTGCTGCTCTGTTGGTCACTGGTGGAATAAAGAGATTGGCGTCCAGGGAAGTCGGCTGCCGTTTGTCCCACGGTCGTGGCTTGGGGGGAGGGGCCATGGCTCGGGAGGACCATCTAGGGAGGGACCACCAAGAGGCACTGGTGTGGCTGGCGACACACGTGTAGGAACCAAGGCCAAAAACACGCTCTGTGGCCTCAGGGCACCGTTTAATGTTATTCTTAGATGTCTGAGGGGCGTGCTCCATCTGGCGGCGTCATTACTATTCGACTCAACGTGACAAACATTTATTCACACCTATCATGTGCCAGACACCACACCAGGCAGGGGGATCAACAGCTTTATCCCTCAAGTGAGCACACAGGGAGCAGAGGGACCAGCTTGGGAAGCACCAGAACATTCTGGAACATGGCCGAGGGATGGCTTATTCTGCCTTAGGAGAGGACAGAGTGAAGAAGGCTGGAGGATGAGAGGAGATGATGCGCATGTTGGGCTGGTTGAGCGTTTGTGCAGGTCCGAGGGCCCCTTCCTGGCCCCCTTGGTCTGCAGAGAAGGAAGGGGGATGGGGCAGAGGCTGGTGGATCCCCTGGGCCTGCAGCGCTGCCAGTGCGACCCTCTCCAGCACCTGGAGCCCAGAGCAAGCGGCGGGGCGCCTGGGCCTCCCAGCCATGGCCGGGTGAGATGCAGGCGGGAGCTGCCTCGGAACTGCGTCTGTGAATCTGAGTCCCGGCCCATTTTCTGAGAAAACAGCTTGGAGGGAAACCATCCTGCTCTGCTCCGGTCACTCCTTTTACTGTCAGTTTTCAGACAAAACTGTCAGCTTCCGGTTTTGTTGATTCTTCTGAAAGCTTTCCAGGTATTTAAATACCTAATATGTAATACCCATATTAAAATATGGGTATTTTGTGGTTTCATTTTTATCTTCATGGGGAAGCCAGTGTAGAATCTGCCTGTGTAATGAAGAGGTTAAAGGAATACAGTGTAGTGGTGGTGGCCTGTGGGGGCTGGCTGAAGCCCACCGCCTTCCCAGCCCCTGTGGGGGAAGTGTTTTGAGGGGCTGAGAACTGAGGAAGTGGTCAGCTGCTGCTGCTGCTGCTTGGATTGGGCAGGGGCTGAAGGGTGAGTAGGGGGTGTCTCACACTCACACCTGTTCTCAGTCATACACAGGCCTGGGGTTCTCACCAGTATCTTCCCATCAAAGATGGTCTTCCCATCAAAGCCTTTGCTGTTTTCGTGTCTGACTCTTTGCGACCCCACAGACTGCAGCACACTAGGCTCCTCTTTCCTCCACTATCTCCCAGAGTTTGCTCAAATTCAGGTCCATTGAGTCAGTGATGTTAGTCTTACCTCATTTAATTCTCTTAAAAAGGACCTGAGGCAGGTTATGCTGCCACAGATGACCCAACAGTACCTGGGCAGGGCCCCAAGGCATGAGGAGCGGGGCTGTGCTGTCATTCTGTTTTGTGGGTTCAAGTGGGAAGAAGGGAGCCACAAGGGGGCGGGGAGGAAGCACTGTGGGAGGGCAGGGAATAGGAACACAGGCCCTTGGGATCTTATCTTTCATTCAGAGCGCCATAGCCTGTTGCCTCAGGGCACACTGGCAGGTGAGCTGCCTAACCTTGGATTTGACCTGGGGCAGCTCAACAATTCTAAATCAGTTCAGCAAAGCTAAAGGAACTCTAAAGCTACAAGGACTTCCCTGGTGGCTCAGACAGTAAAGTGTCTGTCTACAATGCAGAAGACCCAGGTTCAAGCCCTGGGTTGGGAAGATCCCCTGGAGAAGGAAATGGCAATCCACTCCAGTACTATTGCCTAGAAAATCCCATGGACAGAGGAGGCTGGTAGGCTACAGTCTAAGTAGCAAAGAGTCGGTCACGACTGAGCAACTTCACTTCACTAAAGCTACAAGAGATCAAACTGTCAATCCTAAAGGAAATCAGCCCTGACTATTCATTGGAAGGACTGATGCTGAAGCTCCAAAACCTTGGCCACCTGATTTGAAGAGCCAACTCACTGGAAAAGGCCCTCTTGCAGACAAGATTGAGGACAAGAGCAGAAGAGGGCAACAGAGGATGAGATGGTTTGATGGCATCACTGACTCAGTGAACATAAGTTTCGGCAAACTCAGGGAGGCAGTGGACAGGGAAGCTGCAGTCCATGGGGTCGTAAAGAGTCAAACAGGACTGAGCAACTGAATAACAACAAAAGGAACTCTGACCCAAGGTCATGGATGTTTTCAGAGCTTTCTTATCTATTCCTACCCAGGAAGGAAACACAAGAGCAAAACAAAAGACCGGCACGCCAAACTTGAGAAAGGTTGAAAATCCTTTCAAAGGTTATAAATCAGCCAGGGACTTCCCTGGAGCTTCAGCGGTTAAGATTCCGCCTTCTACTGTAGGGGGCGCGATCCATCCTATCCCTAGTCGAGGAAGATCTTGCACGCTGCCCTGCGCGGCCAAAAGCAAAACAAAATACCGACAAACCCAGCCAGGCACCCACGCCTCCTTGTTGGGCAGAGAGCCAGGCCGGGTGGGCGTGCAGTTCCTCCTGAGGCCACAGGCGGCAGCATGGAGTCCAGACCCTCGGCGGGTTTCTAAGCCTGGAGCTCAGCGCTGTCTCCCTGGGTGGGGCCTGGGGGTGGGGTGAGGGCGGTTAGGGAGAGGTCTAGGGTAGGGCTTCCCTTGTGGTTCAGCTGGTAAACAATCCGCCTGCAATGCGGGAGACCCGGGTTCGATCCCTGGGTTGGGAAGATCCCCTGGAGAAGGGTAAGTCTACCCACCCATTCCAGTCTTCTGGCCTGGAGAATTCCATAGACTGCATAGTAGTCCATGGCCTCCAGCTCAACTCCTTTGGAAGATTTTCCCTTCTGAGGCGACTGGAGTTGAGAGTGTGCTTAGCTGGGAGCCGGGGTGGATTTGAAGCCACAGCCACACCGCAGCGCTGTCCTCTGAGTAGCCCCTGGAGGGGGCAGGAAGGCTGGAGCTCGCTGTGAAGATGGCACGAGGAGGGATTTTATTAGGACACACTGAGGGGTAAGGTTCCTTGCTGTGCTGGTGGGTTCACTGGTGTTTGCTTAATTCTCCTACAGCCTTAACAGATGAAGAAGCAGATTCAGGGAGGTTAAGGGGCTTGCTCTAGCTACATCACAAGCCTAGGGGGTGGGGGAGAGAAGGAGCCGAAGGAGCCAAAGTAGCCGCCTTGGGAGAGGACGTGGGGTGCCTCTCGGCAATTTTTTTTTCCCTGTGCACTTTTATCGCCTTCATATGGTTTTCAGGTGGAATTTCCCATAGAGCGTGAGTGATGCGAATACTGACTACTGCCCTTCTCTCGCCTCAAGGTCCAGCTCACGCTCCCTGGGACTGCTTCCGGGTCGGCAGCAGCCCTGGGTGACCACGCCCTCCCCCAACACCTCCAGCACCGGAGACTGAGCCTCTCATATGGCCGAGTGTGTGGAACTCATCTGTGACGCATCTCTTCCCTCCTCTGACCGCTCTTGTCGTCTGATTATAAGCCTCAGAATAGCAGGGATTATGTGTTGCTGGCTCTTTGTAGCACACGTAACATATGCTCAAAAAAAATTGTTGGTGACAATAAGATTGCTGGCGAGTGTCATCTCTTCACCCTTTGCCATGGGGGCAAACCGGCTGTCTGTCAGAGACTTGTCTTTTAGGCTTTGGTGGGCGTGGCATGATTTTAGAGGTCCGGCCAAGATGACATCTTTAATTTGTTTTGCTTCAGTTAAGTGAGCTCACTCACATTCCCTAAGCACGTACACACTGGGCGGCCTGCGTGGGGGTAGCCTGGAGCACGTGAACCGAGAGGGAGAAATTCCTCCACCTCTTAAGATGTTCTTTGCATCATACACAGAGGACCAAGAGACCGGGCCCGGGGAGGGCTTCCAGCAGTGACTGGGGTTGGCTGTTGAAGATTCCTGTGATCTCCAGGATAATTATGCTAATATCGCTGTTCTGTGTGTGAAAGACCACTTGGTTTTCAGAAATGTCCATTGTCAGCTGTGTACTTACACCAGGAGGGGGTAAAGAACTTCAAACTGGGAGCAAGTATGAGATTCACACGGAGGGCATCTGGAAAACCCATCAGAGATACATTCTCAGCCTGGAGGGGACGTGCTTCCACTTGGCTCTGAAGATCTGCTGAAGTCTAGTCTGGACTGTCTCTACCAATGAGCAGGTGTGCAGCTCAGACTGCGTTGCTCAGCCTCCCAGACCTCAGGCTTTACTTCTAATAAAGTAGAAATTTGTGCCTGCCTGGCCTACCTCACAGGATTATGAGAACCGTAGATGTTAGAATTTCAGGGATAAAAAATGATCGACCCTGTTCTCACTATCCATGAAGCCCAGAGAAGGTTAAATAACATGTCCAAGGTCGCGCATCTAGTGGCAGAGCTAGACCTCAGGTCTTGTGGCTCCTCTCTTCCTTGCTGATCCTCTTACTGTTGCATGCATCATGCTTTATTTGTTCACTTGTTCACCATCCACGCAAAAGTGTAAGCCCCTAGAGGGCGGGGATCCACTCTTCTGCTCCTTTGTTTCTCCAGAGCCTGGTGCATTGCATACTAAAGGAGCTCAATAAATGTGTGTTGAACTGATCTTGACTCTTAGTTCACATGCTCCTTCCCTCTATACCATGCTGTCTCTGATCTTGGAAATCTGCACTGCCAGTCCAGCTGCCCACAGTGTGAAAACTTGCAGATGTTTTACAGAAAAAGATAAGATGCTCAACCACCTTGCAATGTCGATTAGCATCTTTTAGAGCGCAGAATCCATCTGAACAGACATACACATCTAAGATATAATTCGAATAATAACAATGAATGTGAATTAAGAGCTTATAATAAGGCCAGGCATGGTGCAAAGCACTTCACACACATAGTAAGTGCTTAATAAAAAGTCATTATCTTTTTCACTATGATGTAAACTGAGTAGGGGATTGGAATATGCTAGCTTCTGTAATACTTGCATTTCAGAGGCTTACCCGAGTACAGATCCCTTTTCAGCTCATATCGCAGACTAATGCTGGTCAACCACATGGAAAAGCGTTGCTGGATCCAGGGCCTTTGAACACAGAGGTTCACACAGGACGTGTTTTGGAGGATGCGGTAGATGAGGCTACCAGATACCAATTTTTCCTTTCCTTTCCTTGTGGGTATGTAGAAGGACTGTATTTCCGGGTCTGTTTGAAGGTAGGTGTCAGGTGATATCAGAGCTTTAACCATGGAAAGGCGATATGTCATTTCCTGGTGGAAACATTTAAGAACCAGTGCACACTCCTCCATATTCTATACTGCCCCCTCCTTCACTGCCAGCCATAATTTTTCTATTTGGAGGCTTCCTAAGACTGAAGCATTCTGAAATGCTAAGTCAGTATGTGGAGGATGGGTTCCCTGGAGGGTGTCTGAATCTGCAGCAGATGTGTAAGTGAGAAAGCCTCTGAGATTTTGGGTTTGTTGTGATCAGAGCATATCTTACCCTAGACTAGACAGAGGCCTGGAGGTGGCACACGTTCCATCCACAGTTCATTGACCAGGAAGGTTGTGGGAGGCTGAGGAATACCTTTCAGCTGTATGCCTGTTGTATGCATGAAACTTTTTTAAAATAAATTTATTTATGTACTTAGTTTTGGCTGAGCTGGGTTTTTGTTGCTGCATGGACTACTCTCCCGTTGCGGTGCCTAGGCTTCTCATTGTGGTGGCTTTTCTCCTTGTGGAACATGGGCTCTGGGGTACTCAGGCTTCAGTAGTTGCAGTGCATGGGCTCAGTAGTTGTGGTTCCCAGGCCCTAGAGCACAGGCTCAATAGTTGTGGCACATGGGCTTAGTTGTTCCTCGAAATGTGGGATCTTCCCAGGGATCGAGCCCGTGTCCCCTGCATGAGCAGGCAGATTCTTTACCACTGAGCTACCAGGGAAGCCCTGCACGAGATTCTTGATTCTGAAAGTTGAAGTTTTCATAAACTTTGGAAGATTCATCACCTTTGTCTCTAAATATTTCTCCTGCCTCTTTTCTCTCCTTCCTGGACTCCAATTAAGGCTGTTTGGGTTTGTCATACCTTTTATCCTGTTATCTTACCAGACTGACTTGTTAGTTCTGTATTTTCAGCAAACTGATCAGGCTTTTTAATTGCACGTGCATCCAATGTTTTATTAAAACAAAGCGTGGGTCACCATGATTCCAACTCCTGAAATCAGTTTCTTCATTTCTCTGTCCAACTGCTAAGCCAGTGCCTTGGATTTTATTTTACCTGTTTGCTACAGCAGTACCTCACTTTTAGGAACCAATGTCTATATTAGTCAGGGTAGGCTAATTGCTATAATTTATTGCTGTCGTTTACTGGTTAAGTTGTGTCTGACTCTTTGCGACCCCGTGGACTGTAGCCCACCAAGTTCCTCTGTCCATGGGATTTCCCAGGCGAGAGTACTGGAATGGTTTGCCATTTCCTTCTCCAGGGGATATTCCCAACCTAGGGATCAAAACTGCAATTGCTATAACAAACAACCCGAAAATTTCAGTGGCTTAAATATTATAAAAAGCCATTTTCTTACTCTTTGTGGCTTTGTACAATGTGGTTTTATTTTTTAAATTAAATTTATTTATTTTTTAAATTACAATACTGTATTTGTTTTGCCATACATTGACACGAATCAGCCATAGGTGAACACAATCTCCCAATGCCGAAGCCCCTCCCACCTCCCACCCCACATCCTCTACTTGAATCATCCCGTGCATCAGCCCCATGCATCCTGCATCCTACATTGAACATAGATTGGCGCTTCGTTTCTTACAAGAAAATATACATGTTTCATTGCCATTCTCCCAAACCATCCCACCCTTTCCCTCTCCCTCAGAGTCCAAAGGTCCACTCTATACCTCTGTGTCTCTTTGTTGTCTCACATATAGGGTGATCATTACTGTCTTCTAAATTCCATATATATGTGTCAGTATACTGTATTGGTGTTTTTCTTTCTGGCTTACTTCACTCTGTATAATCGGTTCCAATTTCATCCATCTCATTAGAACTGAGTCAAATTAGCCAAAGCAATCTTGAGAAAGAAAAATGGAACTGGAGGAATCAACTTGCCTGACTTCAGGCTCTACTACAAAGCCACAGTCATTAAGACAGTATGGTACTGGCACAAAGACAGAAATATAGATCAATGGAACAAAATAGAAAGCCCTGAGATTAACCCACACACCTATGGACACCTTATCTTCGACAAAGGAGGCAAGAATATACAATGGAGTAAAGACAGTCTCTTTAACAGGTGGTGCTGGGAGAACTGGTCAACCACTTGTAAAAGAATGAAACTAGACCCCTTTCTAACACCATACACAAAAATAAACTCAAAATGGATTAAAGATCTAAATGTAAGACCAGAAACTATAAAACTCCTAGAGGAGAACATAGGCAAAACACTCTCCGACATAAATCACAGCAGGATCCTCTATGATCCAACTCCCAGTATACTGGAAATAAAAGCAAAGATAAACAAATGGGATCTAATTAAAATTAAAAGCTTCTGCACAACAAAGGAAACTACAAGCAAAGGTGAAAAGACAGCCTTCTGAATGGGAGAAAACAATAGCAAATGAAACTGACAAACAACTAATCTCAAAGATATATAAGCAACTTATGCAGCTCAACTCCAGAAAAATAAATGATCCAATAAAAAAATGGGCCAAAGAACTAAATAGGCATTTCTCCAAAGAAGACATACGGATGGCTAACAAACACATGAAAAGATGTTCAACATCACTCATTATCAGAGAAATGCAAATCAAGACCACAATGAGGTACCATTTCACACCAGTCAGAATGGCTGCGATCCAAAAGTCTACAAGCAATAAATGCTGGAGAGGATGTGGAGAAAAGGGAACCCTCTTACACTGCTGGTGGGAATGCAAACTAGTACAGCCATTATGGAAAACAGTGTGGAGATTCCTTAAAAAATTGCAAATAGAACTGCCTTATGACCCAGCAATCCCACTGCTGGGCATACACACCAAGGAAACCAGAATTGAAAAAGACACATTTACCCCAATGTTCATTGCAGCGCTGTTTATAATAGCCAGGACATGGAAGCAACCTAGATGTCTATCAGCAGATGAATGGATAAGAAAGCTGTGGTACATATACACTATGGAATACTACTCAGCCCTTAAAAAGAATAAATTTGACTCAGTTCTAATGAGATGGATGAAATTGGAACCGATTATACAGAGTGAAGTAAGCCAGAAAGAAAAACACCAATACAGTATACTGACACATATATATGGAATTTAGAAGACAGTAATGATCACCCTATATGTGAGACAACAAAGAGACACAGAGGTATAGAGTGGACCTTTGGACTCTGAGGGAGAGGGAAAGGGTGGGATGGTTTGGGAGAATGGCAATGAAACATGTATATTTTCCTGTAAGAAACGAAGCGCCAATCTATGTTCAATGTAGGATGCAGGATGCATGGGGCTGATGCACAGGATGATTCAAGTAGAGGATGTGGGGTGGGAGGTGGGAGGGGGCTTCGGCATTGGAAGATTGTGTTCACCTATGGCTGATTCGTGTCAATGTATGGCAAAACAAATACAGTATTGTAATTTAAATAAATAAATAATTTAATTAATTAAAAAAAAAGAATGAAACTAGACCCCTTTCTAACACCATACACAAAAATAAACTCAAAATGGATTAAAGATCTAAATGTAAGACCAGAAACTATAAAACTCCTAGAGGAGAACATAGGCAAAACACTCTCCGACATAAATCACAGCAGGATCCTCTATGATCCAACTCCCAGTATACTGGAAATAAAAGCAAAGATAAACAAATGGGATCTAATTAAAATTAAAAGCTTCTGCACAACAAAGGAAACTATAAGCAAGGTGAAAAGACAGCCTTCTGAATGGGAGAAAACAATAGCAAATGAAACAACTGACAAACAACTAATCTCAAAGATATATAAGCAACTTATGCAGCTCAACTCCAGAAAAATAAATGATCCAATAAAAAAATGTGGTTTTATTAGGAGGCCATGAAGTCATTCGGTGGTCCCACAATTCTCCAAGCCTTCAGTCTTACATTAGCTCTTCCACATTTGGCCAGAAATTGAGGAGAGTGTGGATAAAAGTAGGAGAGTTTTTTTAGGGCTATTAAAAATATATATATTTATTTGACTGTGCTGGATCTTAGTTGTGGCACTTGGGATCTTTGGTCTTGCAGCACGTGGGAACTTTTAGTTCCGGTGTGTGAACTTTTAGTTGCAGCATCTGGGATCTAGTTCCCTGGGGGACTGAGCCCATGACCACTACACTGGGAACTTGGAATCTAGCTACTGGACCACCAGGGAAGTCCTGGGCTGGCCATATATATGTGCCAGGAAAGCTACGAAATATAATCTGGCTGTGTGCTCAGCAAGAAGAGGAAATGGCTTTGAGAATATCCAATTAGTCTTTGCCACCGTTGGCATTATCCCTGTTTTACAGAAAAGAAATCTGAGGCTTGAGAGGTGAAGTGATCTCCCGCCTTTTACCATCATAAACAACAGAGCTTGGAACTGGACCCAATATAGCTGACTCCAAAGCCATGCCCTGAACCACTCTGCTATGGATAATGCCGTCTCTCGTATCGCCTCATTGGCCAGTGCTATCTTAAGACCTGGGGCAATCATTTCTCCTTTAGAAGGGCTTCTTCCAAGCACCCACTTTTCCCCTTCTGGTTCTGGCTTTTTATCTATCAATGGGTAATTTGTTCTCTTATAAGCAGTATGGTCCATGGGCTTCAGTTCAGTTCAGTCATTCCGTTGTATCCAACTCTTTGCAACCCCATGGATGATAGCACACCAGGCTTCCCTGTCCATCACCATCTCCCAGAGCTGCTCAAACTCATGTCCATCGAGTCAGTGATGCCATCCAACCATCTCATCTTCTGTTGTCCCCTTCTCCTCCTGCCCCCAATCCCTCCCAGCATCAGGGTTTTTCCCAGTGAGTCAACTCTTTGCATGAGGTGGCCAAAGTACTGGAGTTTCAGCTTTAGCATCATTTCTTCCAAAGAAATCCCAGGGCTGATCTCCTTCAGAATGGACTGGTTGGATCTCTTTGCAGTCCAAGGGACTCTCAAGAGTCTTCTCCAACACCACAGTTCAAAAGCATTTATTCTTCGGTGCTCAACTTTCTTTATGGTCCAACTTTCTCATCCATACATGACCACAGGAAAAACCATAACTTTGACTAGACAGAACTTTGTCAGCAATGCCTCTGCTTTTTAATATGCTGTCTAGGTTGGTCATAGCTATTCTTCCAAGGAGCAAGCACCTTTTAATTTCATGGCTGCAGTCACCATCTGCAGTGATTTTGGAGCCCAAGAAAATGAAGTCTTTCACTGTTTCCATTTTTCCCCATCTATTTACCATGAAGTGATGGGACTGGATGCCACAATGTTAGTTTTCTGAATGTTGAGTTTTAAGCCAGCTTTTCTACTCTCCCATTTCTCTTTCATCAAGAGGCTCTTTAGTTCCTCTTTGCTTTCTGCCATGAGGGTGGTGTCATCTGCTTATCTGAGGTTGATATTTCTCCTTGTGATTATGATTCCAGTTTGTGCTTCATCCAGTCTGGCATTTCTCATGATATACTCTGCATGTAAATTAAATAAGTAGGGTGACAATATACAGCCTTGATGTACTCCTTTCCCAATTTGGAACCAGTTCCTTGTTCCATGTCAGATTCTAACCGTTGCTTCTTGACCTGCATACAGACTTCTCTGTATGCAGAGAGAAGGTATTCTCTGAGGCAGGTAAGGTGGTCTGGTATTCTCATCTCTTGAATAATTTTCAACAGTTTGTTGTGAGCCACACAGTCAATAAAGTAGATGTTTTTCTGGAACTCAGTCTGCAGCAGATAAACAGTCTGAGAGCCAGAGCAATAAGACATCCAAACAGAATACAAAAAGACATGGAAGCAGATATTAAGCGGTTTCTTGAGAAGGGTACCTGCACTCCAGTGTTGTTTTATATGTGCTGTCAAATGAGGAGTGTGTCAGTAGATGGGATTAGATCCATAGAGGGGTGCATGTAAAGAAAGCACTCATGAATGGGAATTAGATGGTTGTCTTACCAAACCAACATTGTCTTGCTGACACACAGTGATTGGAAAAAGGTTTGGAATCATTGTCTGTGCAGATGTAACTAAGCTACCAGCCTCAGCTGGAGGGTTGCTGGCCTATCCATTTTACCTGGCTCAGTTGAACTAGATGCAGCTGTAACTCCAAATTCTTAGAAAACAGCTCAGGCAGAGATCTTACTGTTCAGATTACGAGCTGCTTGGAGGACATGAGATTGTGAAAGTGCTCTGGATCAGCGGAAGCAGATGGAATGGACTTGGTTAATCGTTGTGCACGGTTTCAGGCTCACAAGACTGGAGGACTATCTGACTTCCGGCTGTTTCTTCCTTGTAAAGTGAGAATTAGGGTTGTTGCTGAATAAGGTGTTGGGGGAGGGGTTGGTGGTGGGAGGGAATGGTTTCCATTCTCAAGCAGCACCAGGCAGTGTAAGGAAAGATCTTCCAAGGAAGATCTGTTGGAGGATGTTTGCATGGATCAAGTTGGGCCTACATCATGCCAGGTGGGGGAAGGAGGGTCCAAGGGCAGAAGGGAGGGACTGAACACCATGAAGAGGTCATGAAGACACCTGCCCCATCAATGTTACATTTACACTTTGCTCTTGGTGTATTCTCTGCTTTTACACTTGCTTGATATTTGCTTGTGTGTGTGTGTGTGTGTGTGTGTGTGTGTGTACTTAGTTGCTCAGTCGTGTCTGACTCTTTGCAATCTCATGGACTGTATAGCACGTCAGGCTCCTCTGTCCATGGAGATTTTCCAGGCAAGAATACTAGAGGGGTTATTTGCTTAAGCTTAGCTGTTCCCAGGAAACAGTTAGGAAACATGTAAATCAGACTCTTACCGAAAAAGTCATGCACTTGGCTGTTTGGAACAGCCTCTCGGGCAGGACCTCCAGGACCCAGCAATACGCCCCCAAAGGAAGGGGGCTTGGTGAGGTGGGAGCACCTCCCCCAAAAGCAAAGCACCAGGGAGCAGAGTCCTGAGCTGCCTGCTGGGTGAGAGCGCCACCTACCTGTTGGCTTGGCCCTCCTCTAGGATCTCCTTGGCTCTGCTGGGAAATAGTATTTATTACTGGCCTTTAGAATTCCACTTTCTGTTCATCATCAGTTCAAGGAAAGCAGTTTGTTTCTGTTTTTTGTTTTTTTGCTTGAAGGAACATATTAACAGCAGTAGCTTTGTCTTTTCACTTACTATTATTTTACAAATTTTATTTATTTTCCTGCTGTACAACAATGTGAATCAGCTATGCGTGTGAGCTCAGCAGCCTCAGTCGTGTTCAACTCTTTGCGACCCTTCGGGCCATAGTCCACCGGGCTCCTCTGTCCATGGAGATTCTCCAAGTAAGAATACTGGAGTGGGTTGCCAAGCCCCACTCCAGGGAATCTTCCTGACCCAAGGATCGAACCCAGGTCTCTTACCTCTTCTGCCTTGGCAGGCAGGTTCTTTACCCACTGAGCCACCTGGGAATGTGCATACATATATCCCCTGCCTCTTGAACCTCCCTCCCACCCATTCCCCCATCCCACCCCTCTAGGTCGTCACAGAGCACTGAGCTCCTCGTGCTCTATAGCAGCTTCCCACTAGCTAGCTATTTTACACACGGCAGTGTCATGCGAAGAGTTGACTCACTGGAAAAGACTCTGATGCTGGGAGGGACTGGGGGGCAGGAGAAGGGGATGACAGAGGATGAGATGGCTGGCTGGCATCACCAACTCGATGCACGTGAGTTTGAGTGGACTCCGGGAGTTGGTGATGGGCAGGGAGGCCTGGCGTGCTGCGATTCATGGGGCTGCAAAGAGTTGGACACGACTGAGTGGCTGAAGTGAACTGTCAATGCTGCTCCCCGTTTGCCACGCCCTCCCCTTCTCACTGTGTCCACAAAGCTGTTCTCTACCTCTGTGTCTCTATTCCTGCCCTTCACATAGGTTCATCGGAATCATTTTTTTGTAGATTCCATATGTATGTATTAATATACAATATTTGCTCTTCTGTCTTTTCACTTTAAATAACTTTCCAGAGACACTAATGGTGAGATTTAAAAACAGCTGCCCTGTATCTCCTGTTGACATGCTGTTCTCACTTGGAACATAGGCTCTGCTTCTCCCTCCATTTCCATGGGCTGTGATCCCTGGAGTACATTTCTCACTGAAGAAGTTTGTTGAATGAGTTCTGAAGTTCTGTCAAAATTTTTTGCGTGGATTTTTATGGAACTTGAGTTTGGGTTGAGTTGCATTTAGGGTTTATTTGTCCTGAATTCTGGGATACATGGAATTTGGCTGGCGGGAAGGTGGGTTGATTGGGCAATGAATGCAGCCTGATGTAGCGTGTTCATTTATCCAAATATTTCTTGACCTCCTACTCTGCCTAGCAGGGTAATAGATACCAAGGAAATAAGAGATGAGAGAAAAATCCTTACCTGCAAGGCATTTGTGGTCCATGGGGAAGGAAAATCAGGAAAGAAAGGTTGACAGTGTGGCTTATTAAGAATTATGCACAAGAGGTTGTGGTGAGGGACACCCACCTTATCAGGAGCCTGAGGATGAGCCCACCAGAGGGATGACTCAGGCTGGTTCTCGAAGGGCACCCGGTGTGAGACGAGCAGGAGAATCCCAGGTAAAGGGCAGACACTTGACAAGAAAGAGCTCTGAAGAGAGAAAGGGACTCTGGGTGCAGGCCCCTCTTCCTCTGAGGCTGAAGGGAGGAAGGCTTGTGAGGCACAGGCTTCGGGGGGAGTGGGATTGAGAGAGCCCTGTGGGGGCCTGGATTTCTCTAGGTGACTCTGGAGAGCAAGGATTGCGGCTGGAGAGAACGCAAGTTCCCAAGCAGCCACACGTTGAGCCGATGACGAGCACAGATGCTGGCCCGAGGTCCCCACGGTTCTGGGAGCCAGGGTGGAGAAGCAGAGCCATGGATGGTTGAATTCACAGCAAGTAGGTGTAGCAGGAAGCTCAGGGTACCAGTGCAAAGGCTGTGCATGCCAAGTCACTTCAATCGTGTCCAACTCTGCAATGCTATAGACTGTACCAAGCCAGGCTCCTCTGTCTATGGGATTCTCCAGGCAAGAATACTAGAGTGGGTTGCCACGCCCTCCTTCAGGGAATCGTCCCAACACAGGGATCAAAGCTGCATCTCTTGTGTCTCCTGGATTGGCAGGTTCTTTACCATTAGCATCACCTGGGAAGAAGGAATTCCCCGGTGGTCCAGTGGTTAGGACTCCATGCTTCCACTGCTGAAGGTGTGGGTTCAACCCCTGGTCAGGGAACTAATATCCCTCAAGCCAGGTGGTACGGCCAAAAAAAAAGAGAAGGTGGGTGGGAGAGTTTAGGCTGGTTGGGGACCTTATGAAACCAGGAGACACAGAAAATGGAGGCCCAGAAGCCTGGCAGACCTGAGGCCCAAGAACACTGGCCACGCAGGACAGGATAAGAGTGCTGGGTGAGGAAAATGGAGTTGCCAGGGGTGTAATATGATACAGCTGCTGTGGAAAATTGTGGCAGTTCCTCAAAAGTGAAGAATCACCATATAACCCAGCAATTCCACATTCAGGTATTTATCCCAAAGAACTGAAAGCAGGGACTCGGGTGCTTACACCCCCGTTTCCAGCAGCATGGTTCACAGCAGAAGGTGAGTAGTTACTCACTTGTCCATTAACAGATGAATGGATAGACCAAATGTGGTGTACACAAACAATGCAGTGGTACCAGTCTTTGCTGCTGCTGCTGCTAAGTCGCTTCAGTCGTGTCCGACTCTGTGCAACCCCAGCCCACCAGGCTCCCCCGTTGCTGGGATTCTCCAGGCAAGAACACTGGAGCGAGCGGGTTGCCATTTCCTTCTCCAGTGCATGAAAGTGAAAGTGAAGGCGCTCAGTCATGTCCGACTCTTAGCAACCCCATGGACTGCAGCCCACCAGGCTCCTCCATCCATGGGATTCTCCAGGCAAGAGTATTGGAGTGGGGTGCCATTGCCTTCTCCACCAGTCTTTGAAGGGAACAGAATTCGGATACGTGCTACAAGGAGACAAACCTTGAAAACACTGTTGAGTAAAAGCAGCCAGACACAAAAGGGCAAATATTGTACTGTTCCACTTACATGAAGTGTCTTTGTTGTTGTCGAGTCTAGAAAAGGCAAATTTAGAGACAAAGTAGAAGGTGGTTTGGGACAATGAAAGTTCTAGAAATAGCTAGTGGTGAGGTTTGCACAACATTGTGAATGTAATTAATGCCATTAACAGTACATTTTAAAGTGGCTAAGATGGTAACTTTTATGTTATGTATATTTTAACCACTTTATGGTGGTTATGTATGTGTGTGTGTATGTATATATATATACATTATGGGTATATATATACATAAAAGATTTCTGGAAGGGTGAGGAGGCCCAGTCAGAGGGATGTGGAGTTTCTCACGGTGGTAGATGCTGGTGGGCAGTGCTTGGGGGGGCCCTGGTGCTGTTGAGTGGGGGGCTGCCTGGGACTGAAGTCTGGTGAGATAGTGGGCCTGGGTGCACAGGATGGTGACCCCTCACCCAGATCTGGGATGACTTTGGGGAGTGCTTGGGACAGCAGATGACAACAATGCCTTATGCCTTAGGGATGGAGCTGGGAAACGGCAAGGTGAGTCAGTGACAGTGAGGGGACGACCTCCTGTCCAGCTGCCCCGGAGCAGGTAGTGACATGACCTCAAGACTTTCCCCTCTTCAGGTACATACAGTCCCACGGGCAGATTTCAGTATTAAATATTTTCCAGAGGGCTAAATAACTTAAGCTGTGACTCGTATTAACAACCTCTGCAGTCTCAGAACTGGTCTGGTTCTAAAATAAATAAATGTGCCAGGGCGAGTGTACAGTGATTCCAAACAGTTTAATGTAATTCCAAGACAAAGTGTGATTACATTTCTACACATATACAATATGCATATGTGAGTTTACAAATTTTAATTAATAACTCGTTTCACCTCAGAGACCGAAAAAATGATCAAAAAGAAACTGTGAGTAACAAGCTATAACATAGTTCACCACAACGGGACCCCCCTTTCTCACCCTACAGTTAGTAATATTACAATTAAAATAACTATATTCTTCTATAATTTTTTTCTGTTAAAATCATCTCATAAATTTACAATGCTATTATTAGTTTCCAAGACTAATATAAATTCACTCCATTTTTCTACAACGAAAATGATCATTAATTTAGAAGCACACGACGTCATGATGAAAAACACAAGCATTTTAGTAGCAAGGACTTGATCAGTTAAGAATTATTTTTCTTGTAAAACATTCTAAAGCCAAGTAAAATATCCATTCTTATAACATACCTATAATATGAGACTAAGGAATAGGTTACATATAGGCCTACAACACATTGGTTTGTCTTTTTTAAAAAAAGTAGACATTTATAAATAAAAAAGAAAAGAGGGACAATTCACATAGGAAAAAGAGGTACACGAGAAAATACTGTTGCACGCAATAATTTTCACAAAGATTAACATGGATTAACACTTTTTTTTTTTTTATTACAGAAACCGTACAGTGAAGGAACGCAACAGACCAGGGCTTCCATAGGGTAACTGAGCTGAGATGACCTGGCAGAGAAAGATCTGGGCGAGATGGTCCAGGGGAGGAGCCACGTTCCTTGGACCGGTGACCGAGCCTCACCGGATCTCCTCTTCCCTGCTCTTTCTGGGGAGTGAGTCTTTCTATCCAGAGTGTCCTGATGTGTGGGCTGTTGAAAGGTAAACATTTCTACAGATGCCTTCTCTTTCCATCCTAATGGATACCATTTTTGGAAACGGGATATAATATCAGAGGCTGCAGCTCAATACATGTGGTCAAAGCAAAACGGGATGGAAAATTCCAGTCATTCTGATGTGTTGTACCGCCTCTCCACCCAACACTCATCTCTGCCCTGTTACTGGGGACCCAGAGAGAGCAGCAGAACCCTTCAGAGCCACCTGCCTCCACTGCAGCCCGAGGTGGTGCCTGGGTCCCCCTGCATCCTGCTTTTCCAGTCCATGTGCGACGGTGCAGCCTGGGTCATCCCGGCTCCTCTGATATACCAACCAGCTTCCAAAAGCTCCTCTCCTTCCTCATCCATAAAGCTATACTTTTCCTATCCGAAATTTGGTTTGATATATATATATACACACACATATATATCAACATCTATTATCTATACAGTGATTCTCCTAGACTAGAAATCCTACCGCCCCAAAGTATGACTTCCGGGTCTACTTCATTTGGTTAAAGAAATGCACACAAAGAGGATGAGGAGGTGCTTTGGGGGCCAGAAATGATTGTGCCTGGAAAAGCCATGGGAGAAAGCTTTAAAGGAGCAGTAATGCAATGGTGAAAGGGTGGAAAGTGAGGGGAAGGATGAGACGGCAGGGAGAAACCACGTGCCATGGAGACGTCTACAGGAGTATCTGCCGCAAGGGAGGAGAGGGAACTGGGGTAGGGCATGCTTTAGGTTCCATTCAGAAGTCACAGAAAGCTACAAAGGATGGGCATGGTCAAGTCACTTTCCATTTCCCAAGTTCTTCCTTATAACCTGAGCCAAACTATTAAAATAATAAAAATAAATCCATTGCCCCTTCAACCAAGCAGGCGAATATCTAACAGGGAGGCAAGACCACCATTGGCAAGGCCAAGTGGGTCCTTCTTCCTGGCTCTTGAGAGCTTCCTGGGCGTCCTGGGTGCCTGGGCATGGATGGGGCTGTGGGGACAGCAGGGCGGAGACCAAGGTGGCCATGTGTGGGGGTGGTGCGGGGAGCAGTGCCCCAAAACAAGAAGGGGGCAAGGGTGCTGGGAGGTTGGCGTGGAGACTGGCTGAAAGGAAACGAGAGAGAAGGCAGAGCCCTTTTTCAGATACAGTATATTCGCTTAAAAAAAAAAAAAAGCTAATTTCTATTCCTCTGTTTTTTAAAAATATGATTAAGCCCCAAAGACAATGACATAAAATATATTTGGTTATTTAAATCACGGGAGAAAACCAAACAGAGGAAAGTGATAGTTGCATTAGGAGGGGCAAGACAAAAACTATTTTACAGTGACGTTTCCAACCGAATACTGTGATAAGAACGTGCTATCAACAGAGTTCACAAGGAAAAAGCAAGTGCATTAAGAACCACCACCAGTTCCCTTCCCAGGTGCTTTGCAGTTTTTAAGGTGTTATTTGCTAAAGGAACGCCCTTCAGATCACAGCAGGTCCTCTGTGCTAAGGTTGTGGCACAAAAGAAGAAAGGAACCAAAACACTTAGGGCAACTGGCGCCCTCCAGGCTGCTTCTGCATGGCAACGGGGCCTCTCAGTTGTGACCTCTACTTGGATAGATCTCATCATCTGCCCCCTAGCTGTCCTTCAGTCTCCATTCCCTTCCTCCTGCTCAGCAGCACTTACAATCTCTAGAAAAAAAAAAGTCTAGGCCTCTCCTTTGGGGTCGGCCTGCCCTCACGCCTGGAGGATGCACTACCTACCCTCTGTTTACTGAATAAAACTATGAGCTGTTAAAAAGAAAAAAAAAAAAATCTAGATCCCACCTCCTGATGACCTAGGCTTCAAATAGAAGTTTGATAAAGAGTAAAAAGTAAACATATCCTTTTACACTTACTTTGTTTTAGAGGACAACAGGAATAAATGACAGCAGATATATGGAAAACCCAACCAGTAAATATAGGCACAGGGGTGTGTAACTCTCCCCTGCAAAACACCAATCAGAGTATTGCTGGGGCCCCAGAAATAGCAGCTGTACCTTTGGGGCCACCTGAATCCCAGTGTCTTCTACTGCCTCGTGTCTGGAAGTCAGTGGGTCGATTAATAAATTAAACATTCAAATCAAGACAAACGCAATGAACCAGATGTCTATTCTCTCTGCCTCTTTCAAGATGTCAGAGAGAAGGCCTTGACCACCAGTGTGCATGTCACGTGGCAGATCTTTGCACCTGGCCTAGGCTGTGGACTCACCCCTTCCTGCTCAACCTGGAAATCCCTTTACATTCTCTCGAGTTCCCATGGAAACCAGCAATACAGATGGAAATGCTCACGGTGGGCTACAGTAGGGGCGGAACACACCTGCCTTGGGGGAATGTGGCCTCCAAGTGAAGAGGCAATTGCTGGGGTCTGAAGATGTCAGTTATAAACAGAAATTTTCTTTAAAAAGTACCAGTTTAAATGTAAACTATAAAAAACTTTAACTATAAAACATGGCCAGAAATATGTTTAGTTATCCACAGTCAATTGTTTATAGTTTATGCATTTAAAACGTGACTCTATCTTAGAAGGCTAACAGCATTTTACAGTAGCTAAAAACATATATACTTAAACATGTGCATTTGAAACTCACATTTGATTACAAAACACAAAGAATATTCTCTCCCTTGGTTTAATTTCTGTTGTAAAGATTACCTATTTTCAGAGTTCACTTAAGCAACAAGGACCAGGGTGTGCAGTAATCATTATTTTCAGCCCACACAGAGTTTATATTTATGTCTTTTAAATTCCAAGAGCAAGCTGGCTACATGATTTCAAAAAAGGCTAAAACCAGGATGAATGCCCACATTTGAGGTAATTATTGCCATCAGGTCACAGTTTGTGTAAGATAACGTATCTAAAACCTTCTTATAAAAAAAAAAAAAGAAGTCTTCAGGTGTTCTGTCAAGAATTCCAGAATACCTATTCAAACCAACCAGGATCTCAAATTCTCATTAGCTGGGTTTGCTTCCAATGGAATTAAAGCTCTAGAAGACTCTAGAACTTGTGTAAACTACCTAAGAATTGAGGCAAACATGCCTGGAGCCAGTCAATAAGGAAATTTTTAAAGGAAAAAAAAAGAACCTGAAAACCCCATTCCAAACAACTGCAGAGATATTTCGTAACAAATGGTAATGGTTTTCCACAAAATTAAAAATCTAGTTCTAAAGCATTGCTAAATTCTTGCCACCTTTCAACCAAAGGAAACATGTTTCTATGTTACTGTTAATCTCCCACCTCAGCCAGAGGCTCCCCTTCCTTGTATCCTGAAAGTTGGCTAATTTTTCTTCAGTTTGCACAACTGTTGCTTCCCATTTCTTTGAGAAAGAAAACTATCTTGAAAGAAAACTTAATTTTGTTCCTCTTTCTAAACATCATCTTGATCTCGTCTCTCTTTTTCCTTTTTTTAAAATTTTTTAAACACAAAGAAAAAACAGTTCCTGGACACCAGACTCACACATGATATTTACAAATTTGGTGTGAATCCTGCCTTTGGTTCTACCCAGAGCTGAAGAGTGGACCGATTACAGAGACCAGAGTCGTTATGATATTTATCAGTGCAGTAAAAAATAGTATTTTGAAGAAAATATATACTTTTAGTATTGCCTTTCTATAATTAACTATAAGCAAGAAAAAAATATTTTTTTAAAAGAAGAAAAGAACACTTTTTTTTTCTTTACTCTTTTAAGAGTTTGTTGTAGCAGCAGCACTAGTAAAGCTAGTTGGTACACTGAAAAGGGATCAGAAATGAACTCTACTATGATTAATCAAGAGAGACTCCCCTAAGAGTCCCTCTAAAAGTCAAACTAATTCTGCCCTTGCTGCCTGGATCAGATTCAGGACTCCCTCGACATACAGACCTTCTGCTGAGCTCCGCGCACAGGGCAGGGGTGGTGCGGGGGCAACGCTCCTGTGAGGCCCTTCTTCGCGCACACACACACACACCCAGGAGACAGCTGAGGCTGGCGTCTGTGAGCTGGGCAGGCCCAGGTCATGGCCAGCCTGCCCTACTGGCTTGTGTGACCCTGGGCTGGTTACCAGTTCACCAAGCCGTCTGCCTCATCTGTAACGGGACTAGTACTGCCGATTTCATAGGGCTGTTATGAAGACGAAATGAAACGGGAGAAACAGGAGCGACTTCCAGCACAATGTCTGGCACACAGTCAGTGGGAGCATCATTAGATGGTTTGCCAGAAACACGAGGCCACTCACTGATGATTATTTAACAAGGGAAACAAATTCAGTTAGTAAAGGTCTCAAGAATACAAAATTTCACTAGAACCTCGGGATTTGGGGCCACCCCCAAATCCTTGTATTTCCTTTCCTTAACACAGCCTACTTTCTCAGAGAGTCGACTGTCTCACCAATTTCCTCCTCTGTAAATGGAGGAGACGGGTGTCGTGAATAGGGGTGAGCCTGAGGGTACTGGGAGGCCGTGCTCACTAAGGGCTTGGGATGAGCCTGGTGTATTGAAAGCATTCAACAAATGTTGGCTCCTACTCGAGGGACATGGCAAGTTTTAACAGAGAGACAGTCAACGTGGAATTCTAATGCAATGAGAGTGCAATTAGGGGCTCACAGAGGCTCCTGGGACTCAAGCTGGGGCATCAAGAAGCTCCCTTCTGGCAGAGGTACCCCAAGCAAGCATGCCCTCCATAAGGGTCACTTCTGCAGATTCTCATTAAGTCTCAGATGAAGAATTGGCTCAGAGCTGGCTCTCTTGGACTTCTGGGGGCTGCCAGAAGGATGGGAAAAACCTCTCCTAGGTTGGGTCACTCAAGTGAGTGAGGGTGCCAAAAGCCTTCAAGGGGTTTCTACTGACTTTAAATATCAGTTCGCCATCTCCAACTCTCCATTGAGTCCCGTCTGTGGAACTCAGAAGTGAGAGTCCTAAGGCATCGAAGCGGAAAAATACTGACCCCTGAGCCCGGTCCTGGCGTGCACTGACCCAGACAGAGCCGCACCTCCTGGCCGGTCTGCTCTGGTGGATACCTGAGGTAACTCGAGGTGAGTTCCACCCACAGACCATGCAGAACCTCCAGTTTCCTGACAGCAGCAGCATTTGGGGGTTACAAACCTCCATTCCACTTACAAGATAAGCACAGATTTAAAATAAAGGCAAAACCAAAAAACCCAAAACAAGTCGGGCAAGAGAAGGACATAAACGGGACTGCATCCCTGACAGTCATTATTGCCGGGAGAGGAAGGAGAGAGGAATGCCATTCTGTCCACATCTGGGGGTGTCTTTGAGGAGAGGGTCTTTGGCTAAAGAAAGGAACACTTTCACCTTCCTTTCCAATTTGGTTAGGACAGCTCTAGCTTGTTCAACTCTGAGGCTTCCCCATCTGAAATCTCTAAGACACACCAGAAAGAAAACACAGAGAAGGGGGTGAGAAGCAAGTAGGGTCCCTGGGGCTGGAATATTTCATGGCAGAATCGCTTGGGCTGGTGTTGAGCAGCGCTGGGCAAGGTCTGCGACCAGCAGAAGGAGCCCTGGCCTCTCTGCTGCTGGAGGGCACCTCATTTTTCTCTTCTCTTCTGTCCCCGCAGCTACTTAACAGGCCATGGAGAGCCTCACATCCTACCCTGCCCCTAGCACCAGAGAACCCAGGATGAAAGCTGGGGCCGGCCCGTCAACCCACCACGTTTCATCAACCACAGCCCATCAGCAATAGTTCCTTAAGCCTCCTCATCTCCTTCCTCCAGTTTCCAAGAAAGTCTGCTCCACTCACTCACACACACTCACACAACCCAAATCCTCCACCACAAGCTTGTTCAGAAATGAGTGTCTGCAATTCCAGAGATCCGGTCGAGGGAAATCCGCCTGTTAGCAGCTGGGCTGATCTTTCCTTGCCTTCCTTACATCCCACAATCTGGTGTCTGGGCAGGTTGAGTCTTCAGGCTCCTGCAGCCCGCCAGCCACTCACCACCAGTAAGGCCAGAATGCAAAGACAGTCCAGGAGACAACCAACCCTTCCTTTCCCTCTGAATTCGACCAACCACATGCTCCACGTCACAGTATTAATTGGCACCAAGCCTCAGACTCTCCCACCCATCGGCCTGCTCACCCTTCCCTTGGAAACAGCCAAAACATCGTGAAAGGAGGCACTATGCACAGAGATGGCAGCGCAAACACGTGAGGTGCCCGCGAGACCGCATGAGCAGAAGCAAATCGACCTGCGGTTCCCAGGGCTCTGGTTCCCAGGCTCCCCTTGACCTGTTTTATTAGCCTGCCCCCTGAGCCATAACTACATTGCTTCATAAAGGAGGATGGGGCCAATCCCAGAGCAGACGATGTTCCAGGTTATTTGTGGTCTACATGAATACTAGGTTGGCATCTCCCGACTTGGGAGCTGCGTCCTGGTATGGGCAGCCTTTATTCAGCCTACCTGCCAGGGTGACTCAGGGTTGGAGGGTGGGGTGGGAGTTCAAGCAGCTGCTAATGAACCCACAGAGGGGCTCATCTCTCCCACTAGGGCCTTCTCCGGGGGCTTCAGACCCACAGCTTTGTGCTTGGGTTGGAAGAAAAGGCAGGTGGGGATGTGGGGAAGATACTAATGTTTGCTGAGTGGTGGGGGGCTGAGCACCGCCTGGCGTCTCCCTTCATTAGCCTCAGTGAAGCCCGTCATTCCAGGCCTTCCTTCACCCACCTGGGGCCTGGTAGTTTCTGGGTTCGGTGGGTGGCACGTGGGCACCTCAAGCTGATTTAGAAAGCCCATGGCACCCAGCATGGTGGCCTGAAGGGCACAGTCAGAGCCCAGTGGGCATCGCTGTAAGGCCCCACTGTGCCCCTCCACTGGCCAACAAGTTCAGGGGGCAGCCCGCACTATCCAAGGATCTGCTGGACACGGTCAGTGCTCCTCTGGCCTCCTACTATCCCTCTTTTATTATTTTTTGGCTCCACAGTTTGTCCCTAAAATTGTGTGTTGAGATGTACTGGGTGAAGGCAGGGACTGAAAAAGTGGGCAGTGTGGTTTGTGAGGGGCAGGGAGGCTGACATCTCCCAGGGGAAGGTACCACCTGCCTAAGCACCTTCCATCAGCTCATTACCTTCAGTGGCTTCTAGGAGGCAATATTATCTATACACTGAAGGGTATAAGCCACACTTCTGGTGGGCTGATGGGAAACGGGGGACTTTTAGGGAGGGGGCTGGGTCAGCTCTGGGCAGAGGGGCTTTTTTTTTTTTTCCTTGACAGGTCAGTATAAGATGCGAGGCAGGCTCAGGGTCTATTTAGCAGATTTCAGAAGAACAGGGAAGGCCGGAGGGGACCATGCTGAGGGTTCAGCCTCCAAGATGCCTCCTCAGATCTCTTCCCAGGCTACTGAGAGTCTAGAAAAATCTAGTCTTGATTGTGACCATGATCCATGCTGTCTAGAGCCCAAGTTGGCTTACAGAGAGATAAAGGCTTTGATTCTTCTTCAGACTTTTGTTTTCTGGTGGATTATTCTTGACAGCTTTTTCCTGATTCCTGAATCCTTCCTTCTTTTCTTTCTTTTTGGTCTGACAAAACTGGACATCTGGATGTCCCTCCTGTCTACTCAGATACTCACAGATATAATAAAATAAATTTAAATATTAAAGAGAAAACACAAAGATACTTGGAATAAATGTGCACTTTAAAACCCCAACTAAAATATCAAAATGATGATTAGGATAATAATTACAAAGGTTAATAACCAAAATAATTAGTACAATAATATTATCTTTATGAGCAGCATGAAACTTTCATTTCCTGATCAGGAAGGAAAGGAAAGAAAATGTCAGGTGAAAGAGTAACTTCCAACTTAAGTAGACAAAATAATTTTCATTAAAGCGGAAGGCTACGTTGTCTTTTCCTGTTAAAAGATCAGATCTAGAAAGCGCTGGAAGTGAACAGTACCAGGGGTCCAGTATGCTACCCAATAAGGCAAAAACGCTGGCTCGTTTGCAGCCATGACTTGTGCGACTGGACATGGGGAGGGTCGGACGGGGCACTGCTGCCCTCTGGATGCCGCGAGTCCAGAACAGAGATCCGTCTTCAGGCTGGCATGGCTCCATCAGTGCTCGGGCTCACGTGTCCTCTGGCACATTCCCCGCCCCCACCCCCAGGGACCACTTTCTGGTTGTCTCAGAATGGCGGCACTTCCCCACATCCAGATAAAAGATGCATTGACTGTGGCGCCATGAAGACACCATCGTGTCCTGCCGCAGGTGGCTCCTCAGCGGACACAGGGTCCTTCCTTCCTTCCAGGCTGAGGCTGGGACTAAGCTGGTTCCAACCTGGGGACTGATTTCTTTGTAGGATAAGTAGAACTGATGCACGGAGAGGGGATATTTTCCAGAGTTATTTCACATTTCACAGCTAAGAGCTAAGGTAAGGGCTGGGCTTCGTTACTGAATTAGGTCGGATATCAAGATTAAAAACACCTTTCACAGTAGATCGTTAAGGGAGACCGCAGGATGGGGAAGCAAAGTGAGGGAGGGTGGGTGCGGACTGCTGTTCGAAGCTGGGAGCGATCTCTCTGCACCTTGGAAACTTGGCTTTGGGGTCAGGGATTCCGCATCATGCATCAAACAGTGAGGACCACAGTTAAAATTCCCGTCTGGGACCAGACAGCACCTTCCAACGTTTTCGTGGGTACAGTAATTTGCTATGGATAGAGAGACCTCCGCCACCCTCACCCTCCTCAGTGTTCAAAGCCTGAGGAAATTTCCATAACGTTATCAACGATGCAGAGGGCAAACAGCAAACTTCCTTGGAAACTTGACTGCCTGTGGGTGTGTTTTCCCAAGGGCGGTCCAAGATCACCGGTTCACCCTCATGAATGTCCCTCCAGCCTTCTGCCCACCCACACCCTCAAAGACCAGAAATGAAGGCATGCCTGGGGTAAGCCTGGGTAATGTGAGGAAAGATTTAGCAGCAAATAACGGTTGGCGGTTGTCTACAGAGAAAGGGATCAGGCAAAATGGTTGAGAGCAAAACACAGCCTGGTGGGGTGGGAGGGGTGGAAGCAGAGGCCAGATGGTAAGGGCTGGCGGCATGGAGTGTGGGACAGGTCTGAGAACACGGGGCAGTGGACAGCAGGCGACCAGCCGGAAGCCAATGCAGGGCCTGGAGGCCGCAGGCCGCTCCTCTCCTTTGCTCCTTGTGTCAGGAGCAAGGCCAGCATTCTTGAAACTGAGATGGGATCTGTAGTCCCACAGACAGCAGAGCTAGCCCGCTGGGGGCAGAACTGGGTGAGGGTGCAGGGTGGGGTGTCAGTCTCTCTTGCTTTGTCCACCAGCGAAAAGCCACGCCAAGCCATCTCCAGCGTCAGCCTCACCCACCACCATCCACCTCCCGAAGCCCTCTCCTGACCCACTGGCTCTCCTAGCCCCTGCCAGTTCCCTGACACTCCTCTGCTAGCAAACAGCCCGGGGAAAGACAACAGGTTATTAAATTGAAAATTAAGAAAAAAAAGAAAAGACCAGAGTAAAATGTTGCAACAGCACAGAAGAAGGGCTGAGAGGCTGAGACTTGCCTCAGCCGGCTTCTTGGAGTACCGTGGAAGTAAACCCTCAACCGCGTCCCCGGTCGCTAAGGCACTAGGAGGAAAGGATGTAAAAACCAAGTCTGCGAGAGCCGGAGGCGGTGCCGGGGCGGGAGGGCGCACCTGGATCACCGCGCGGGGACGTGCCTGCGTGAGATCGCCTTTCTTGTGCAATTACAGTGAGGATAGTCTATTGGTATCGATGGGGTGAACACAAAGCAGCACAGACAGTCGCACACCGCTACATTTACCAGGGTGCTGGCCACGCCGCGAGCCCTCCGCTACGAGACGCGGATGCACTCAGAGAGATGTCTTCAGAAAAGACCAAAAAAAAAAAAAAAAAAAAAAAAAAAAAGCGAGAGTTTGCAACACACATCATTAATGACATTTGAGGAATATCATTGCTTAGGGATTTATCCAGAGTGCTCAGAAAGAGAAAACACACCCTCTCCCGGGGTCCTCCTTCAGCCCAGCTGCCCGCCCGCCCTCCCCATCGGTCCAGGCAAGTGGGCCAGAACCAGGCTCCGCCAACCCTGACCCAACCCCCAGACACCAGCCTCCTCAGGCCACGGCCTGGCCTTTCCAGAGGGCTCCCAACCTTTTAGAGAGTTCTGGAAAAATCCCTAATCCTGACGTTCAATCATTAAAAATCTATTGGATTTCCATATCAGGTGTCCCTGACAGCAAATTCTTAAACGTCACTTGCTGCCATATGAAAATAATCTTTGAAAAGTTCATAAAGTTCTTCAAAAACAGGGGCCCCCCTCCCCCTACTTCTGGAATCTTCCGTGGCTCTTCTTCTCCTTCTTTCCAGTTTGGTGCAGAACGGGTTCGTGGGCTGTGTTTTTTTTTTTTGTTTGTTTTGTTACTGACGTTTTATTTTTATTTTTTTCCTTTTTCTTTTTAAAATAAAAAGCATAGATTTTCCCCTCTCCTTAAATCCCTTCCTTTTCAAAATGTTCTCTCCTCCGCTCTCAGTCCTCCTACTTCCTAGTTCAAGTTTCATCTGTGTCCCGTCCCTGCCCCCCCACCCCTGCCCGTTTGCATTGTTTCTGTGCGGCATCTTCAGTACAGAAGCCCCAGCTCCCCACTCCGTCCCTCCTCCTCTCCCTCTGGCCAGCCTCCCTCCCCGTCCCCTCCCCTTCCAGTGTTTATATGTAAGGGTACTGGTTGACCTTGGCCGGGCTCAGTGGGTATCCAGTGTAGACTGTGGAGGCTGGAGAGGCGCTGATGTAGGTCTGGTGGGCAAACTGGGCTGGATACTGACTCGGGTGGATGGTGGGCGAGGGTAGGACCCGGGGGCCCATGCTCACGGGGACCTGGTGGACGATGCTGGCAGGATAGGCAGTGTGCTGCACGGTGTGACGCGCCGAGCCCTGGGAGGCCACCAGGTGGGCCACGGTGCCCGTGGGAGCCCAAGGCTGTGGGCGCCGTGTAGGTGTAGAGGTGGGGCTGGGCGGGGAGGTGGGCGGCGGCGGCAGCGGCGGCCAGGTGGGGGTGCACAGTGCCGTGGCTGGGGCTGTTGTGCGGGAAGGAGTATGGAGCCTGGGCCATCGTGGGAGTGATGTAGGCCTGCTGCCGTCGGTGGCTCCCGGCGCGGTCTGCGGCAATGTGCTGTTGAGCCTGGAGAAGGACCAGGAGGACCGCGTTGAGGGGGCTGGGGGACTGGACACACGCATGCACAGAAGAGCATGGGGAAGCGGGCAGAGAGGAAGAGGAGGAGGAAGTGAGGGCTGGGGAGAAGGCGGAAGTGAGGGCTGAGAGAAGGCGGAAGTGAGGGCTGAGAGAAGGTGGAAGTAAGGGCTGGGGGAGGAGGCGGAAGTGAGGGCTGAGAGAAGGCGGAAGTAAGGGCTGGGGAGGAGGCGGAAGTGAGGGCTGGGGAGAAGGTGGAATGAGGGCTGGCGAGGAGAGTCAGGAGGAGGGTGGGGAGGGTGGGGAGGGGCGGCGTGGTAGGGAACACAGAAGACGCCTCGTTCACGCGCTGGGAAAAATATCAGTCAACCTGTCTGAGAAGCAAGGTGGTGCCCTGCTGTTTCCTGTGCCGGGTGACACACCGACAGAGCCAGCTGCAGAGGCAAGAGGAGACAGCATGTCTCCCGAGGACATCCTGCAGCTGTGAAGTGTCACACGGGCTCGTCTCTGAGTGCGGACCACTTTCCTGCCTCACCGTGAAGTCCTGCTCCCCAAACAGGCTCTCAGAAACATCGCCGTCTTTTGAAGTCACATACAAATGAAGCCACCCTCTCTCAGCCGGAGACGCTAAGTCACAACACACACGTGGTCTTATCTTACCTCCCAGCTACTAAGGAAGCAGGGCTGGAGTCCACTTTGCAGTTCAGACCTGAGTGATCCTAGACACATAGGCCGAGTGCTGGCCGTGGAGACACCGCCTGGCTGATGCTCCCCTGAGCATCAACCACTGTCTCCCAAGTCTGCCTGCTCTTTTCCTGGGTTTGGGGTCCCTGTGTGAGGCCTCCTTCGCTGTAATGACTCAGGAGGCTTGGCCTGGTTGGACTCTAGGTCTGTCTCTGGGGTTCTGGCCTGAAGTGGGCTTGGACCCAGTGTTTTACCCTTTGCTGGGCTGAAACGGCAACGTGGGCCAGACTATGCTTTGGAACATCAGACAAGTCATTTCGCATTGGACTGACTCTCCATGCATTGAGGATCCACCTTCTCCAAGGTGACCCGCAGCAGAGGGAGATGACCAGAGCTCACCGAGGCACTTCCTGCTACCCCAGGGCACCCGGTGAGCTGGTGGGAGGAGGGGGGTGGGGGCGGGAGGGGGGTGGCATATGTGCTTACCTGGCTGAGATTGAGAGGCTGTTGCTGCTGGAAGTGTGGTCCTGGCCGCTGTTGCCGGTAGGCAATCGCTCCAGATGAGCTCCCTGAAGAGTGACCGCTGGTGGAGGTCACGTTGCTGGAGGACTTGGACTTGAAGGAGGACGAGTGGTGACTGGTGTTGACTGTGTTGGGAGGAGGAAAAGGGCACAGGTCAGTCACAGGTCCTTGGCTGTCCGGAAGACCCTGCCCTAGGGGGACAACAGTAGTGTTCCAAGGACACAATCTGAGACTGGACAATCCCCCATCAGCTGCATCGCCCCCAGACTCAGTGATGATGTTGACTCTGGACTGACACCTGGGCTGCAGCTTGTTCCACTGGTTGGGAGCAAACCCTGATGGACTTTAGAATTACTATCTGGTGACACTGAAAAGCCTTAAGTGTTGTTTAAGAGGCGAAAGGAGAGCTCTCTGAGGTTGTGTTCCAGCCAGGGGTGCAGTGGGGGGCCACCTGCCAGGATGCAAAGATGCAGTGACAGATGTAGCAGGGTACAGAAAACTGAGTCTCAAAAAGGGACTGTGGTCTCTCAGACAGCAAGGAGACCAAGCCAGTCAATCTTAAAGGAAATCAACCCTGAATACTCATTCGAAGGACTGATGCTGAAGCTCCAATACTTTGGTCACCTTATGTGAAGAGCCGACTCACTGGAAAAGACTCTGATGCAGGAAGGATTGAAGGAAAAAGGAGAAGGGGGCAACAGAGGATGAGATGGTTGGATGGCATCACTGACTCAATGGGCATGAGCTTGAGCGAACTCCAGGAGATAGTGAAGGACAAGGAAGCCTGGAGTGCTGCAGTCCTTGGGGTCATGAAAAGTTGGACACAACTTAGCAACTGACAATGACAATATATCCAGAGGTGAGGGGAACAACCAGAACAAAATGAAGAGGGGGAAGCAGTTTATATTCAAGAAACCATTTCAGTCATTATTGGTGCCAAGTGACCCATGAAATTCCCAGCAGAGTGGGACTTGTGTCTCCAGGGGACAAAGTCAGAGAACCGCATGCATGGGCAAAGGACATACGGAATTGAGAGTGACCGCTCGCCTACCTCTCAGTGTCTCTCCTGACATCAGGTATTCCTGTCCTGAAGCTTTGTCTAGATGAAGAGGAAGTGATCTACAGTGAATGCCAAGAGGCCTTCAGCACAGGGAGTTCGGACACTTGCCAAAACCTGCAGTGTCCTCTGCAGACTCCCCGACTCTAAAACCATCCACGTTTGAAGGAGCCTCCCAGCGTAGGGACTTTAAGAGAAGCCCCTAGTAAAAGGAGAAGCGGCAAGATGAACCCAGGACCTCAGAAGGCAGGGCTATTACTCGTGCTGTCAGTTGTGAGAATTTGGAAGATTTATTGGGGATGAGAATCTTTGGGAAACACAAAAGCCTAATACAGTCTCAATCAGGCACCCCGGGACTGTGAGTGAAAAAGAGCACATCTGGTCATTGCCAGGTGGAGCTAGTGGAAAGAATCTGCATGTGAATGCAGGAGATGCGGGTTCGATTCTTGGGTCTGGAAGATCCCCTGGAGGAGGGCATGGCAACCCACTCCTGCCTGGAGGATCCCATGGACAGGGAAGCCTGGCTTGCTGCGATCCACAGGATCGCAAAGAACCAGATACAACTGAGTGACTGAGCATACTCCACACTCTGGCTGTTCTGGGAGGTAGGGATGCTAACAATTAATGAAGCACACTTGACATAACTGGGTTGGATCAATTCTATTACAAATCCCAGAGTGATGAGATCAGAGTCATGATGAGGAGATGCCTGAGGCTGGGGCCGGCAAGAGAGAATGCTGATTAACTGTTGATGGAGACAAAGCTGGAGAGTGAAGGCAAACTGGGAACCTGGGAGCAGGAGACCAGGGAGCACTGAGGGTGAGAGGAGCCTCCTACTTGGAGGCAACAGCCACTCCCCCCACCCCCTGCCCCAGTAGGAGAGCTACCTCGCTGGGCAGGGGCAGGTCCTAGCAGAGACCCCAAATTCAGCTGTGCGTTGGTGCCCAGTGGCCTTCCTATCCTACTCACTGAAGCGTGAGATGCCCAGGAATTTGTATTCTTCACAAGCTTCCAGGAGAGTAGGAGCCAGCCTGGCCCTGGTGGACACAGCTGACCTGCGTTATGGAATCAGGGTCTGTGCGGTTAGACTCTCAAAGGCCCCCAAAACCTGGGGGTGGGGGTGGGGGTTCAGGGGACCCACTGTAGGGTGAAGGACGGAAAGCTGCAGATGTTGGCTATCAGGACAACTTCAGTCTCCATCACTCAGCCACGGGGCTGCTGCGCTGGTGTTCAGCTGCTCCCTGGCCTGCGGATCACCAGCTGGGTAGGCTGCCTGCGCCCAGCTGGGGCCAGCACCTCTCTGCTCCTGTGTCAACGCTCTGCGCACTTTGTGGTAATTATACTTGAGGGAGAAACTCTTTAAGTGCAAGGGACCCATAGCTTGAGCCTGTAAGTGAAGAGGTTAGAGAGCTTCAGATGAAATGGATGTGACAGGATGTGACAAGGCCAGGCCACCATCATCACAGGGACAGGGGTGGGGCGCTGGGTCAGAGCTTGTCAAGTTGCCAAAGCAGGGGACCCCAGAATCAGGGAAGAGGGTCTTGAAAGGGAGCTAGAGACTAAAATAGGAATTTCCTCCTGTGGAGAGAAATGAAGTGACCTCGGAGTGGAGAAAGCAAGTGCTGAAAGTCAGGTTCTTGGGGCATATTTTGGATCTGGAAGGATGTACAGAGCTCTCTACCTAAGCCTTGTTGTTCAGTCCGTAAGTGGTGTCCGACTCTTTGTGACCCCATGGACTGCAGCACTCCAGGCTCCCCTGTCCTTCACCATCTCCTGGAGTTTGCTCAAACTCGTGTCCTTTGAGTCAGAGATGCCATCCAACCATCTCATTCTCTGTTGTCCCCTTCTCTTGCCCTCCATCTTTCCTAGCTACTCTCAAAGATCTGCTGCTTGGGAACAGGCCTGGGTTCATGGGTAGCACCTGGTGGCGCTGTCTGCACAAGGCAGGTGGCAGAGTGCTTCAGATCCCGGGTGAGCCCTGGAGGGCCAGCCGCATGGCCGTGGTGGAGTTAACCTCTCTGTGCATCTATTTTCCTAAGTGGAAAACTGGGAAAGTAATGGAAACTACGTTAGGGTCGTTGTGAGGATTACCTGAGTTAAAGGATGCAGAATGCTTAGTATCTGACACGTGTTAGGCTCTTAATGGTGTTAGCTATGGTTGCTGTCTTTATTATTGAGCCCTGTTCCTTGGCTAAGGCTGATGTTCAAGGAACAGATGTATGCCCCAACTTGGGACTATCAAGTCCTGTCTCCTGGGACAGGGAAACTGGGAGCCTGGGGCCCACTGGGTCAGGGTGATGCAGTGCCCAGAAAGCAGGCGTTGGGCCTCCAGTGGCTCAGATCAAGGAGTTCTCTCCCATCCAGGACTTAGTGGTTGACCTTGCCCTCAGTTCTGCATTTTCCTTACGAAAGGGCAGAGTTCATTCTGTTGCCTTCCAGGAGAACCTTAACTACCCCAAGAGACCTGAGGAGGCTATGTGAGACATTCTCAGGGATCCTTTCTGAACTGGGACTCACAGAGAGAGAAAAAGGACCAAAACAAGAATGAAAGGAAATGGACTATTGGCTGCGTGGACTCTGTCTTGATCTGAGAGGGCTCAGGGAACCCCGGGATCCCTGCAAAGGTGGCGGTTCACACTTTGGCCATAAAGGGGCCTGAATAGGCCCCAGGAGGCCGAGGAAGGCTGCTCTCCTGATTCTTCTGAGCTGAGCTAGGAGGGTTGTGCCGCTAATGGTGGGTGTCAGTGTTAAGAGACACCACAGGCTGGTGGGCTGACAGGGACCAGAATGATGCTCCTTCCTGCCTCCTGCTGTGACTAGGAAGACAGGTCTTCACAGGAGAACATACATCTCTCTTTACATCAGGAAATCACACTACGGGCTTCCGCAGAGACAGCAGCATGAGGTGCTTTAGAACCAGCAGCCTTTCTGAGAATTCTGAGAATAACTTCCTTTTTTTTTTTTTTTTTGGGTCCAAAGTATCCCTGAGAGATTCTCATCCCTTCAGCTTTAACAGTCTTTGTGGAAATGTAGTGAGGTGTGTCCTCAAAACCACCACGGGCAGCCCACAGCGTGACAGCTGATGGTGGAAACGGGCAACGGAATGTGAAAGGGGTGACCAGTGGGTTCCTCAAAGTCGCCTCCATCCACCTTGCTGTTGTTCTGGGTCCTGACAGAAAACCGCTATGTTAGGTGGGGCAAAGCTGGCCTTCGGTTTCCTCACCTGTTTTAACTAGGGGTTGGACCACCTCATCTTAAAGTTTTAGAACTCCCAATTTTGCCAGCAGCAAGACCGACAAAGCTCTGAGCTGGAAGATACCTAACCGTGATGATGTCGTCCCTCTCTCTCGCATCCTCCGCTGTGTTTAAAAGGCCAAGGGAATTAGCATCAGTTACTCACCAGCCCCCCTCCACCCCCATCCCCTGCCTTTATGAATTCCCAGAGGACCTGGGTAAGGTCTGTTCTGAGCCAATTCTTACAGACCACTGTCCTGAATTGTAAAGGGGCCATTACTGCTACGGAGTTCCTCTGAGAGGTCCTGGAACACGGGCATCCTCAATTTACAACACTCATCACCTCATTCTGGAGATCGACAATCTCTGATCTGAAATCCCTGAGGTCAGACACTTCTGAAATCAAGACTTTCAGATTTTAGAAGAGAATTTGATACATATTTAACATTTTAGGTTACCCCCAAAGGAGCCTTGGGCACTAACCACATAATAAAAAGAAGTGAATATTTCTGCGATAAAATATGGGGACATTTCACTAAGTGGCACAGATATGACTATGACACAGATAGGAATATGACAAAGGGACTTGCAAACAGCCTCTGGTTAGTTCAGGTCTGGTTTTACCAGTTGAGTTGCTGTGAACTTAAAATCTGGTTTTCAGAGCTTTTTGGATTTTGGATTACAGATGAAAAAGAATATGTCATTCTCTTCTTGCTGGTCTTAAGGTTTTCAACAACATAGTCTTGACACCTTCACTGTTAATTAAGCAGGAGAGCCCCTCACACCAAGATGTGTGCATTTAAGGCACTAATCTTTATAAATGGGCTACATGCAGGTGACCTGAGGACTTAAGGGTGCGAGGTAAGGTGAGGCTTGAGGAGTCAATGCCCAGATTCTTAACTTTCAGATGTGTCTTTTCCTAAATGGGTGCACTGGCCCTAGGACCCACTGGTTCCCTTACCCACCTTCTCTCTCGCATTCACCCCTCTTACAAAAGAAAGGCTCCCTTCTTACTCTCCTGAATGTTTGCACTGCCACTGGGTGTGAGAAACCTAAGGGGTGCCCAAATGGAATAATTCCAGAACATATGGTTCCTGAGAACAGTCCCTTGAGAGCAAAGAAAGCCACCCTCAGTAGGAAACACTGAGGGCTGACCAGGCTTGTTCCCATTCAGGCGACAAACTCTTTGCAAACTCCCCACCCACCCACCCATCCATCCATGAGATACAGTTTAGAAATGAGGTGGCCATCATCACAGGGAGGAGTTTTTGTGACAGATATGAGGTCATCTCTGGCCACCTGGGCTGACAAAAGGAATCGTCTCAAACAAGATCCTTGGTGAAGATCTACTAACCACCCACTCCCCGACCCAGGGCTTACTAAGTGCTCCTGTAACAAGATTTTGAGCCGCAGGAAGCAGGAAACCAGCCTCCAGAGAGATGCTCCTGGCAGCTCCGCCCACGAATTACCTGGCCCCAGGCTGTCACACTCCACCAGCACCTCGCTGGCCTGGGTTTTCAGGGGGGCACGATGATGGTCCGGGGGTTCCCCGTGCAGTGTGGCTCCAGGCTCCCCTTGGTGTCGAAGGTGGTGGTGGTGTGCCCGGCGCGGTGCTGCACGGAGTAGGGGCTGGTGTTGCTGGAGGAGTCGGAGTAGGGAGAGTCATGGACCGTGACACAGCTGATGACGTTTTTTTCTCTGCTTGGAGACAGTGCTGGAAACGCAAAGGGAGAAACCAGGACCATGAGAGGCTGTGTGGTGAGACATCTGACCAGCCGGGCAGAGCCGCACTTGCTGTGGGCAGGGGCAGGCAGAGCAGGAGAGGGTAGGAATGTGACTTCTGCTCTCGAGAACCCTGATGGGGGAAACCCAGGTGTCACCAGTCTTACCAGCGGGGGTGGAGGTGGGGATGACGTGAGGACAAGAGAAGGGGCTGGAGTGGGGCCCACAGAAGCTTCTAGAAATGGAGTGAGAGAACCTTCTGGGCAGGCCTGGGCTCTCCCCCATGCAGCAGGGCTCAGCAGACCTGCAGGGGAGGCACTGGCAGCCCAGAGCTGTGTGGCAGCTGTCCACTAAAAAAACAGGCATGACCTAGGAATTGAGAATTATCTTTTGTTTGGTGGGAATTCCTAGTCCTTTGGATCACTTGGAGATCAAACCAGTCAATCCTAAAGGAAATCAACCCTGAATATTTACTGAAAGAACTGATGCTGAAGCTGACGCTCCAATCCTTTGGCCATCTGATGTGAAGAGCTGACTCACTGGAAAAGACCCTGATGCTGGGAAAGATTAAGGGCAAGAGGAGAAGGGGATGGTAGAGATGAGATGGTTGGCTGGCATCACTGACTCAATGGACATGAGTTTGAGCAAACTCTGGGAGATAGTGAAGGACAGGGAAGCCTGGCGTGCTGCAGTCCATGGGGTTGCAAAGAGTCAGACACAAATGAGTGACTATACAACAACCACCTAGGACTTGGGAGTCCGAGAGACAGCATCTCAAGTGATCCTGAGATAACTGTTCCAAGGAGGTAGGGGGAGGAATCAGGTTATATAGAAGTTTGTAGCAAGGGGCAAGTAGTCTGAACATCAAAAGATTATTGTTAATTAAGGAAAAATAGGTTGTGACATCCCTGTTTCTATGGTGGGAAATACTCCATTTGACATTACATTTGGAGGCCCGAAATCGCTGATGGCTGTGATGTGTCATTGTTTACTGATAAGGCAGGAGATATTCCAGTTCACACAGCGCCCTCTGAGCCACCAGGGAGGGACAGAAAAGCACATGGAGCACCCAGCCAGACCCCGGCAACCCGAGGCTGTGGTGTGGAAGAAAAACACCCCTGGGAAGGAAGAGCATAAGCTTTATTAGGTGTGGGGCCTGGGAGACCCCACCGATTTAGGCAAGAGGATAAGACATCCAAGAGGGGCTGGGATGCAGTGAGAGGGATGGGAAAGCGAGGTGCTGACCTCGCTAGTCCTGCACACAGCTGAGGAATTGGAGCTGGACCCCACAGCCTCAGCCACCTCTCCGCTCTGAGAACGGGAGGGGCGATGGCTTTGCCGTGCAGGCCACCCAAGACCCCCAGGTCCCCATCTCAGGGAGTCCCGACCCTCCTACAGCTTCTCCACTGCCGGGCTGAGGGTGGGGTGGCGGTAAAAGATGCCTGTGAGGGTGCTGCTCTGAACCCCTAGTCTTCGTTCTAGAACCGAGACTTCATACACTGATGAGGAGGAACACACTTTGCCTGGCTCTGGGCCAGCACCCTTCTTTTTCCTGAGATATCTATGTTTGTCACTTCGGGAACCAATTCTGTCTGCCTCCCAGCTCACTGAGAGGCTGGTGGGATGACAGATACGGAATTGCTTGCTTTATTGTGAAAGGTTTAAAAATGGATCACAACTATTTTTGTATATTGATCATCTATTTTTAAGAAATATCGATTGCCTAAGTAAGATGGTCAGTGTCCAACCACTTGGCTAAGAAGCTGGTATTTATAGAGTGCCTAATGGAGCCACAATACTGCCACCTCCCAACCCAGGTGTCTTGCCCAAGGTCACACAGCCAGTGACAGCCAGATTCCAAGACTGATCTCTGCCCCACCCCTGAGGGCAGTGGAGAAATGAGAAACGAGCCCCAGGAGGCCTGATGCCTTGCTCCCTGAAGCTTGCACTGCTGACATCTGGGCTGGATAATTCTGGGTCTGTACCTTCTGTCCCCCTGGGTTAGGGTGGAAGGGCCCCTCTCTGCGTCTGTGGTTAAGGACACAGGCCCAGCAGACAGATGTCTAACTTCAGCAAGTGTTGGTGGCCTTGGGTGACTGTTCAACCTCCAAGCGATTCACTCTCCTTACCAGTAAGATGTAGGTAATAATAGTACCTACATCACAGGCTTGTTTTGAGACTCAAATGAGAAAATACACAGCAAGTATTTTGAATGGTACACAACACAGAGTAAGTATTCTAAGAAAACTAGCTTCTATTATTAGTGTTCCCTCATTTAACATGTGAAAACAGGTTTGCAGGCAAAAAATATCTCTAGGCAAAATGAGTTCTATGAAGGTAACAGACTTTCTGGAAAAGTTTCCAGTCTAGGAATAAACCAGAAGACTGATAGGAAAGAAGTTAAAACTCATCAGTTAGAATCCTTGGTGATCTATGTTAGGTGCTACAGGGAATTTCTGTATAAAGAAATATAATATGTGTCTCTGCCATAGGAGACGATTAAAATCTCAGTGAAGGATTGTATAAAAACATGACAAGTTACACGCTAAAAGTTTTAAAATAATCAGTTAAAGAGAAAGGATGTCATAAAGGCTTCCATGATGAGCTGTCAAGTGAGCTCTGCAGATGATAATTAAGAACTCAGAAGAAGGCAAGGAATGAACTGATTGCTTATACTTATAGTTCTTCATTGTAACTGATAAAATGGCTATATCTTAATTAAGAAAAACTACATGCACGTGTGCGCAGTCATGTCCGACTCTCCGACCCCAATGGACTGTAACCCACCAGGCTCCTCTGTCCATGGGATTATCCTGTCAAGAATATTGGAGTGGGTTGCCATTTCCTCCTGCAGGGGATAAAAAACTACACTTTCTACTTATAACAGCTGAAATGCAAAAGGCCCACATGCTTGTTGCTCAAACACAGTTTGAGGTAAACAGTCACTGTATGGCCCAGTGATTCTGGTCTAGGTGAGTACAAAACGGAATTGAAAGCCAAAACAGACACCTGTATGCTTATGTTCACTGCTGTATCAGTCACCATAGCCAAAAGGTGGAAATAACCTCAGCGCCCATCAGCTGATCAACAGAATAATGTTCAGCCATAAACATGAATAAAGTTCTGATACATGCTACAATATGGATGAATCTTGAAAATGTTACACTAAGTGAAATAAGCTGGACACAAAAGGACAGATGTTGTGATTCCACTTATATGAGATTCCTTGAATAGGCAAATTCATAGAGACAGAATGTAAACTAGAGGTTGCGTACCAGGGGCTGGGGGTGGGGAGAGGAGTTTGGGGAGCTGCTGCTTAATGGTACAAAGTTTCTGCTTGAGGTGATGTAAAAGTTTTGGAAATAGTGATGGCTGCACACAGTGAATGTATTTAGTGTCACTGAACTGTACACTTAAAAATGGTTAAAGTGGCAAACTTTATTATATATATAGAGAGAGATGGGAATCCCACACCACCTGACCCGCCTCTTGAGAAACCTGTATGCAGGTCAGGAAGCAACAGTTAGAACTGGACATGGAAAAACAGACTGGTTCCAAATAGGAAAAGGAGTATGTCAAGGCTGTATATTGTCACTCGGCTTATTTAACTTATGCAGAGTACATCATGAGAAACGCTGGGCTGGATGAAGCACAAGCTGGCATCAAGATTGCTGGGAGAAATATCAATAACCTCAGATATGCAGATGACACCACCCTTATGGCAGAAAGTAGAGAGGAAATAAAGAGCCTCTTGATGAAGGTGAAAGAGGAGAGTGAAAAAGTTGGCTTAAGGCTCAACATTCAGAAAACTAAGATCATGGCATCTGGTCCCATCACTTCATGACAAATAGATGGGGAAACAGTGGCTGACTTTTTATTTTGGGGGGCTCCCAAATTACTGCAGATGGTGACTGCAGCCATGATATGAAAAGACGCTTACTCCTTGGAAGGAAAGTTATGACCAACCTAGATAGCATATTAAAAAGCAGGGACATACTTTGTCAACAAAGGTCCGTCTAGTCAAGGCTATGGTTTTTCCAATAGTCATGTATGGATGTGAGAGTTGGGCTATATAGAAAGCTGAGCACCAAAGAATTGATGCTTTTGAACTGTAGTGTTGGAGAAGACTCTTGAGAGTCCCTTGGACAGCAAGGAGATCCAACCAGTCCATTCTGAAGATAAGTCTTGGGTGTTCATTGGAAGGACTGATGTTGAAGCTGAAATGCCAGTCCTCTGGGCACCTGATGCAAAGAGCTGACTCATTTGAAAAGACCCTGATGCTGGGGAAGATTGAGGGCAAGAGGAGAAGGGGATGACAGAGGATGAGATGGCTGAATGGCATCACCGACTCAATGGACATGAATTTGGGTAAACTCTGGGAGTTGGTGATGGACAGGGAGGCCTGGCGTGCTGCAGTTCATGGGGTTGCAAAGAGTCGGCCACGACTGAGAGACTAAACTGAACCTGAGTGCCACAACTGAAAAAAAAAATGTAATAGGCCCCAAACCACTTAATTATACACTTTAAATGGGTAAACTCTATGGTACACAAATTATATCTCAAGTTTTAACACCCATATGCTTATTCAGGGACAAGAAAGCAAATGGGACTCACAGGATAGGTGGGGATGAACGACTCAGATGTGGCAGAATAATTAAAAAGTGGGCCACCAGGGAAAGATCCCCAAGCGCAACAAGTGTTCTGGAAAGCTGTGGGAATGGGAAGGAGCACTGGGGCTTTCCTGATGGCTCAGCAGTAAAGAATCCGCCTGCAATGCAGGAGAAACAGGAGACTCGGGTTCGATCTCTGGGTTGGAAAGATCCCCTGGAGGAGGCAATGGCAACCCACTCCAGTATTCCTGCCTGGAAAATCCATGGACAGAAGAGCCTGATGGGCTACAGTCCAGGGGGTGGCAAAGAGTTGGACACGGCTGAGTGACCAACCCACAGCACACTGGGAGGAAGGAGAGCTGCCTTAAAAAAAAAAAAAAAGAGCTGGTGAAGAAGCCACAGCTGCTCTCTGTGGGGGGTGGGGCGGGCCTGGGAGCAGTCTGTAGTGTAATAAGATGTTATTAGAGGAAACGCCCCCAGCTCTAACCCCCCGACTCCTGGCTCCATCACAAAATGTTCCCAGGACCAGGGTCACTGCCGGGAGACTGTGAGCGTGCGGCTAGCCTGCCCCGCCCCTTCACTCTTGGCTTCAGTCACAGCCAGTTCCGCCTGATTAAATGACACACACACAGTGACTCATCTGGTCATCTCACTAAATGCAGAAACGTTCTGCTGCAGGTGCACAGACTCTGGGTGGTGGACCCCACGTGAAGGACAGAGGCTGGCTGTTGCCAAATGTGTCCTCAGAGCTGGTGCTCTAGGCCTGGCCTGGCTGTCCATGTTATTGGTGTGACCTTGGCCAGTGGCCTGGATATACTGGGGTGACTCTGGATGTCCTTCCAGCTCTAACCTGCTATGAAATTGTTAGGGAAAGTGGCATTAAAGGAGCCATTTGTGGTCCCCTAAATATTTATTATTAAAGACACTTAAAAGAGGATTTGCTTTACTCCTAATTTGGAGAGAAAAGAAATCCTTTTAGTAAGTGTATTTTTCACGAAGACCCAGACAAAGACAATCCTTGCTGATGACATATCCTCCTTAGGTTCTGAGTAGTTTATTAAATAGGGCTTCCCTGGTGGCTCAGACAGTAAAAAATCTGCCTCCAATGCAGGAGACATGGGCTTGATCCCTGGGTCAGGAAGATTCCCTGGAGAAGGAAATGGCCACCCACTCCAGTATTCTTGCCTGGAGAATTCCATGGACAGAGGGGCCTGGAAGGCTACAGTTCATGGGGTCAGAAAGAGGCAGATGCGACTGAGGGACTAACACACAAATAGAAACACACACACCCCACCCCACTAATTTTGGCCAAGCTGTAACCGAATTCAAGGTGGATGTACTTGGAATTCTTTACTCAAGTTTAGAAATTGCGGAGAAGCTTCAGCTCAATACAACCAAGAATTTTCTGACAGCTGGAATTATCTGAACATACAGTGGGCCAGTTCACGAACCAGTGAGCTTCCTGTCACCGGAGGATGGCTTTCTGGCAAGAGTCTTATAAAGCTGACAGCTGATCCAGATGACCCCTCAGAACTGAAAGTCGTCTTCAATGGAAACCTAACAGGTAGGGAGTCTGTCCACCAAAGGGGTAGAGGAATTCTGCGTGTCATTTTCTTGATATCTATCAGGAGTGTGGGATAAAACCTCTCTGAGCTCTTCAGGGATTCCTCCCTTTTTCGGAGCTGGAAGTCCCCATGCCTGACGAGCAGACAGGTACAACACAAGCTGATGCTGATATACCTATGTTTTTGGGTTTACATGTGACAGGTTTGGAAGAGGTGAATTAATTTGATAGCTCTGTTTCTAATCTCTTCTATTGTTAGAATCTCTGTGCTCTACTTGATGTACTATGCAGACTAAAGAACAAAAGGGAAGCTGTTAAATGAGTCAATTTAAAAATGAGCACGCATTTGACACGATGACTACGGATTCTTTTAGCTCCTACATGTCAATTCTGCTGGGATTCATCCCACGACAGTGTCTAATTATTATTGATAGCTTATCAATCCCATTATGAATTGGTTAATGGAAGTGAGACAGACAGTGACAAGAGCAGAATGAGAAATCCTTGCTTAAATGGCCTCAACAGAACATCACTTCTGAATAAAGAACAAAGCTGCCGGAGTTCATGACTGCATTGTGTTGTCATGGCAATAGATGATTTTCATCATTTTCGAGTGATGAAAAGAAACAAGGAGCTAAGAAGCAAAGAAATCAGCCCCAATGGAGAAAACATGGCTGGAGAATCAGACACAATTCTGCGACCGCGTCTCTGTAGGACCCTGCCTGGAATATGCTTCTGATTTCCATTTGCCGGTCAATTCCATCCTGCAAGACCAGAGTCAAAACTCATCTCCACCAATGAACTTCCCGTGCCATAATCAACACTGTATGTGAAAACTGCTCTTCTATTATTGTGACACTGATTACTGAATATAGATAATGTTTACTGAATGCACAACTACTGTTCAAAGTCCTTTACATGTTTTATCCCCTTGAATCCTCACAGCCAGACTATGCGGTGGAGAAAACTATAACTTTCACTTTGAGAACAGGAAAATGTTGGGTGCTTTAGGTCATTTTAGGTCACTTGGATGTTCAAGGTCACATAGCTGGTGGGGACAGAGCTGTGCTGGAACCAAGCACTAGCATCCTTCTGCTCCTTTTTCTTTTTGTGACTGAGTGTGGTCTTAGTTTATTTAAAACTTTTTATTTTATTGTGGTAATATGCAACATGAGATCTACTTTCTTAAAATTTTAAGTATACAATCAGTGATGCTGTATAGCAGATCTCTGAAGCTTATTCACTGTAACTGAGATTTATGCCTGTTGATTAGCGACTGCCCATGTCCCCCTACCCACAGTCCCTGACAACCGAGATTTAATTCTTTGATTCTGTGAATTAGACTATTTTAGATAGCTCACATATGAGGTCGCATACTGCACATTCTCCTTCTTTGTAAGGCTGAATAGCATCCCACTGTATGCACAGGTCACATTTTTTTTATCCATTCAGCTGATGGACACTTAGGTTGCTTCTACTTCTTGGCTACTGTGACTGATGCTTCAGTCAACATGGGAGTGTAGGTATCTCTTTGAGGTTCTAATTTTAATTCTTTTGGATAAACATTCAGAAGCGGGACTGCTAGATCACATGGCAGTTCTATTTTTCACTTTTTGGTTGTGCCCCACAGAATGTGGGATCTTAGTTCTCTGACCGGGGATCAGCCTGCACCTCCTGCATTGGAAGCATGGAGTCTTAACCACTGGACTACCTGAGAAGTCCCTATTTTTAATTTTTTTGAGGAACCTCCATACTGTTTTCTGTAGTAGCTACACCAATTTATATTCCCACCAGCAGTGTACAAGACTTCCAATGTCTCTACTTTCTCCATCAACACTTAACAGCTTTTGTCTTTTTACTAACAGCCATCCTGCCACGTGTGAGGTGATATCACACCATGGTTTTGCTTTGCATTTCCCTGATTATGAGTGAGGCTGAGCACTTTTCATATGGCTGCTGGTACATCTTCTTTTAAGTAAACTCTGTCCAAATCCTTAGCCCACTTTTAAACTCGGTTACTGTTATTATTATTATTTTTCCCATTGCATTGTCCAGAGCCTGCACTCCCTCTTCATCACCAGCTACACAGCTCCTCCTATCCATGAGCACTGAGAATGTAAGGCAACTGAGAGTCCTCCTTTGGGTTCCATCAGGGGCTGAGTCGGCGACAGTGGCATGGGCGTGGGACTGTTTGCAGGGACAGCTGCCCAAGTGATGGAGATGACAGCTGCTGGCCTGGCCACCTGCATGGGGGTGTGAACTGTTCACTGTGCTGTTCCCACTCCCTTTCCACCCAACCAGAGAGAACTGGCCAACAGCCTCTAACTAGCCCTTTACATGAGTGGAGGGGCTGGGGTGCCAATGCCACCAGGCCAGCATGCTCCTGTCGATATATCACGTGGTCTCCAATTTAAAGAAAGCTGAGCACCAAAGAATTGATGCTTTTGAACTGTGGTGTTGGAGAGGACTCTTGAGAGTCCTTTGGACAGGAAGGAGATCCAACCAGTCAATCCTAAAGGAAATCAGTCTTGAATATTCATTGGAAGGATTGATGCTGAAGCTGAAACTCCAACAGTTTGGCCACCTGATGTGAAGAACTGACTCACTGGAAAAGACACTGATGCTGGGAAAGATTGAAGGCGGGAGGAGAAGGGGACAGCAGAGGATGAGATGGTTGGATGGCATCACTGACTCGATGGATGTAAGCCTGAGTAAGCTCTGCGAGCTGGTGATAGACAAGGGAGGCCTGGCGTGCTGCAGTCCATGGGGTCGCAAAGAGTCGGACATGACTGAGTGACTGAACTGACTGAGGACCAAAAAAAAACACCCTCTACATTTTAAATTTGGTGCAGATATTCCATTTGAGATACATTATCCATATCCATATCCATATATATATATATATATATATATGTATGTATGTATGTTTCTCAACATGGACTGTACCTTGCCAGGCTCCTCTGTCTATGGGATTCTCCAGGCAAGAATATTGGGTTGCTATTTCCTTCTTCAGGGGATCGATCTTTCTGATCCAGGGATCAAAACCTGCATCTCTTATGTCTCCTGTACCAACAGGCGGGTTCTTTACCATTACCGCCACCTGGGAAGCCCCAGATATGCATATACACGTCACCATTATGATCACTTTCAACTTGACTACCTTCTGGAGAAATCTGAAACGGGGTCTGGAAGGAGCCAGGGGTGGCCTGGTCCTCAGGCATCACGCGCAGTAGCCGGTGTTCACTCTGCCCCTGCCTTCTTCATGCCTGCAGGCCTCTCCTGATCACACTGGGTCCGTCCCCTGGGCACGGTTCTGCCCGTGCTTTCCAAGCCGCTCTTGCTCTCCTCCCTCTGCCCTGTGGAAGGCAGGCAGGACAACAGGCCGTCGCTACACGTCAGCAACGGCTTTGTAACACGGGGACATGGAGGACTGGCGGCTGGGGAGAGCTGGGTGCAGTGTCTTCTCTTCAAAATGCAGTCTTTTCATAAAGTGCAGCCCTTAACCACTGGGACGTTCTGAATGAAGCCCAGGAAAGAGGAAGCCGTGGGGCACTCTCCTCAAAGCTCACATCTCCCGGGAAGTTGGGTGATGGAACCTGGTTCATCAGATTTAACACCGCAAAGCAACAAGCCCTCCAAATGACACTGCGTGCTGGGTTCCTTTGCTTCTTTCCTCAAGCCCAGCTCTGACGCCACCAGCACAGCCTGAAGTTGGCCTGAGTGGGTGTGTGCGCTCTGCCCCGTTAAGTGGATGTTAATTCTTCAGGGCATCTTTTGCACAGCAGCACATCGGCTCCCTGACTGTGACTTTTCTATAGTAGCTTATCTGGATTTTCAATTTAGTGTCAAAAACAACATTGTCGGGGGTGGTGTCACACTTTTGGGGGATAAACAGTTTTAGAATGACCCCTGTCTAAAATCCTTAGGGATAACGATGAATCAGTTTCCTAGGGAAGTTCACATTTTGGTCAGATTAGCTGTAACATTCTGAGCATCACTTGCAAAGTGATGCAGGATACAGTGGTGCCCTGATAACCTCTGTAAATGAACCCCATCTACCAGAAATAGATAACTGAATGAGCAGATAAATGAATGAATAATGGAGACTGGGCAAAATGATTTCTAATGGATCAGCTGAAATGAGCCAACATTCTGGAAGCCTGTGTGATGTAGCCCCATGGCCCCTAAAAGACAGCTTCAGCACAAGGCAAGGTTGGAAGAAAGGTCTGAATAATAAAACAGGCACCCATAAGCTTTCTCCAAGGAAATTTCAAGGGAGAAAAGATGGCTTATTCAGCATATGCAGAGAGTCAGCTGCTCCTCTCATCAAAATCCTTTATGTGTATTTAAAGTAAGACTGGTTCTACTACCTAATCCTGGGGAATCCAAAAAATGTATCTGTTTTTATCCTTACACAAACAACTCTAGCCATGACCACAGAGCTCCCTCATCCAACATGGAAAAAGAGGAGGCTACTGGGTCTTGCCTGGCCTCCTCACTTTTTCAAACCTTCTCGAAGAAATGAGAACAGCTGAATCCTGCCCGGCCTGCTGCTAGAGCAGCTGCACTCAACCAATGCCCGGCCTGAGTCAGGGCTCAGTGAACATGCCCTGGACTCCCCACTGCCCTGGCCTGGTGCCCTGCACACAGCAGGTGAGACCACGGGTGTGGGCATGGTTATGGTCAGAGGAGGCCGAGGACATAATTTATAATGTGCTGAATTAATGACTAAGGAGAAATAAATTATTTTTGCCATCAATTAAGATTGCCATTTCCTGTCACGGAGCCTGAATCCCAATTCTGCTACTTGGAACCATTGCCAGTCTGGGTGACTTACTTTTCTCAGACCTCAGTTTCCTCATCTATTAAATGCGACTACAACTACCAGCCTTGTGTCATCTCATCAAATGATGCAGAGACAGTGCAGGTGAAAACTCCCAGGGAATGCCTGTTACAACCCCCTTCCTGTCTTGTTCACTCGCCCCCAGCCTGCCCCTCACACTCTGGAGTCCTTCTTACAAGCAAGAGTTGTCGAGTGTCCATTTGCTCTGGCCGCTAACAGTGCCACATGTTGGGGGTCGGGAATGATAATTCTGCCTTGGCATTCCCCTGGAAATTCTAGACAATGTCACCTGGTCCTGGAGATTTACTGACACGCTTTTGCTTATGTGCTCAGTGGCTAACTCATGTCTGACTCTTTGCAACCCCATGGACTGTAGCCCACCAGGCTCATCTGTCCATGTCATTTCCCAGGCAAGAACACTGGAGTGGGTTGCCATTTCCTCCTCTAGGGGATCTTCCCGGGCCAGGGATCGAACCTGCAGCTCCCTTGTTTCCTGCATTGGCAGGCAGATTCTTTTCCGCTGAGTGACCAAGGATTACTTGTCTTAGGTCCACTCTAAAAGACGCTGCCATGTGATCCCATGCTCACCATCCCCGTGAGCATCACAGGAGCCCCCAACCCCCTCCCTCAACTCTCCAGAGGCTGTGATGAGGCTGAGGGGAAGCCATTGGCATTTCAGGCAGGGTTACAGGGCTAGTACTGGGGCAGAGCCACAAATAGGAAATGAGGTCAGAACACAGAAGAGCAGAATCAAGATGCTCACAGCTGGAAGAAATTAGGTTTGGGAATGAGGACGGTCAGGGTCAAGGAAGGACGCGTCCATGGTTCACACTGGAGCCCCGACGGGTAGAGAAGCTTCCGGTCTGAGGGTGACCAGGCGGCTCCCCAGTGGACTGGAAGGACACGTCCATGGTTCAGACTGGAGCCCCGACGGGTAGAGAAGCTTCCGGTCCGAGGGTGACCAGGCAGCTCCCCAGTGGACTGCACTGGGGGCATGGCCTGTTCTTGTTTTCCCAGAACTGATGCTTTCCTGGGAGCTCCTCAGCATCTCCTCGGAAAGCTGGCCAAGCCCACCTAAGGGAGATTCCCCCAAATCCTCCTTTCCATTCTGAAATCCCTTTTGTCCTAACTTCCCACTTTCTCTTATCAGCGAACCCCACCTGTTCTTGATCCCCCTCTGCCCACCTAAGGCTCTGCCCACCCGTGAGGCTCTGCTCACCACTTATCTCACTGGAATTTGCAGCCTCACCTCGTCTACCCATTGTCTAAGCATATCAGGACCACTGACCTTGAAAAGCCCCCTCTTCCCTATTTCCTTAAGCTATTCCCCCCTTTGAATCCCTACAGTCCTCTGCTAGTTTTTAGGGGCCTGGTAACCTGTTTTGTGTTATGAAGATTTGTACGTGTCTTATCTTGCTTATTACCCTGCAAACCTCCTGAGGACAGAGACTGTCTACCTTATTTATGCAGCACCTGCGGTTCCGAGCATAATATCTTACCAGTGGGGCCAATAAATATTTGCCCTGTTAAATTTTATGATAATCTGATTTCTAAGAATGAGTACTCATATTTCCCCTATCTTTTTCCTCATTACAAAATGCAGTCACGTTAATGTGGTCACATTACACGATGGTTTCTCTATAAATAAAATAGCTACTGGTTTCTGTTTTATCCTCCTCAGGCTCTGATACCCTCTCCTGCTTTCCTGGGTCCTCAAACATTTCTTCAAGGCAACAATTATTTGATCTCTCTGAAAAAGACTATTTACTCATTCTGTGAGTTTCCCATCACACCTGTGGACAGCTGACACCTTTCTCGGTTTTGCTCTGGCCTCAAACGGCAACCTCCCATGTTTGATGGGATGTCTCTGGTGCATCTTGTTACCCTGAGCAGGCAGGAGGGCCAGCCCCCGCATCCTCCGTGTTAGGAATCTCTGATATTCAGCAGCCCACTGTCACTCACTGCCTCTGGTTGTCACTCACACACGCACCTGCCCATCGGCCCCTCCCCTGCCCTCCCCTAAGTCGTGACTCATGGACACCAAGGTCCTCCCACGCTGCCACAGCTTCAGCTCTGTTCTTTCTGGGCCCTGGGGCTGCTGCAGAGGCAGCCTGTACTTCTGGCTTGTTCTGTGCCCTCGGCCCTGGCAGTGGCCTGACGGGTGGAGAGATGGTTTTTTCATCTTCCTTCCCCTCAGATCCACTATTTGGTTCTCTCTTGAGCACATATGTTGAGATTCTGTGTCAATTCAGATGTTTAAATGATACTCCAATCTAGTCAACTGTCAGATTTTAAAATTGCTTTTTTCCAGTTGTGGCAAAGGGCCTGTGAGGTTGCCTGTCCTTCTTACGCCTGACGCCACAGATGTGTGGACACGCTGCTCCAGGCCAGGGCCTGGGCTGCGGCTGGGAGGAGCCTTTCCCTTTGGGAAGGGACTGGGAGGCACAGGGCATGGACTCAGCTTGGGACTGCTCTCCTAAGGAAACGAAACTGAGTCTCCAAAGGAAACTGAGGCCAGTTCTGGAACAGGCAGGCTGGGAGTGAAGTACTACGCCCCAGCCCTCAGCTCCTTGGCCCCTCTGGCACCTGACCCAATGCTAGGACAGAAATGCTCCATCACATGTTTCTCTGAGACACATTGAACTGGGCTGGGCCATTAAAGAGGACACTGGAATGAGCACTACACAAGCCTTCTCCTGAAAAGACAAGTTGCTGAGCTCATTATAAAGGTGGGAAGGGAATACCCCATGCAGGAAGGAATAGCTGTAGTGACGATGTTTTAATCAGTCTATCTGTACATCGTGTAATGATTTCAAAGGTAAGAATTTATTATCTAATCAAAAGGATTTGTGATTATAATCAGTGGCATTGTATCCAATTAGGAATTAATAATTTGGGCCCAAATGTGAATGTTATCTTCACACTGGGTCACAGGATATGCTCTGACTGGCAGGCCTCCCTTCCCAGGTCCTGGGTCCCAGTGGGAACAGCCAGCAGGTTGGGGTTGTGAGATTTCAGATCTACAAGGTCCCGAGGCCCAGGGATGCTAATGACCAGAGGACCGACTCTTTGGAGGGAAAAGTTCCAGGGGACCACCAGATAGCCCAAACTCACAGCAAACTCTGTTCCAGTCTGGCTGGCAAGCATAGTAAAGAGGCTCTGGCACCAGGCTTAACAGTCTTGCAAATATGATAAATATTTCTTCCCTCTCCCCCAGAAGCATACAGCGAGTGAAATGACTTCTTACTACTTTGGAATAAACAGTAATGTTCTCTGTGTAAAGGCCACCTGGCAGTTTGAAAGACTGGGTTAATCAGACACAGGAAATTTCTGATTAGTTGGACAATTACCTCAAATTCTGAGAGAGCCAAGGCAATGTTTGAGAAACAGCCTGACCCACTGGGAATACATTCAATGGCCCGAGGCAGAGATTTTTTAGCTTATGAGGGCTGAAATATAATGGCACTGTGTGCCTGACTTTCATGGTCTCACATCCCCCAAATGTAGAGGGCCTATAACTATTTTTAAGGCCAAATTGACTCAAAATTATTTTTGGCTTTTAATAATTGTAGAAATCTGTTTGAAAAGTAGAAAGTGAAGTGTTTAGTCATTCAGTTATGTCCAAGTCTGCAACCCCATGGACTGTAGCCCACGAGGCTCCTCTATCCATGGGGATTCTCTAGGCAAGAATACTGGAGTGGGTTGCCATTCCCTTCTCCAGGGCATCTTCCCCCACCCAGGGATCCAACGGAGGTCTCCTGCTTTGCAGGCAGCTTCTTTACCATCTGAGCCACCTGAGAAGCCCAAATCTACTGGACCACCCCCTGAAATCACTTTAGGGCTCCAGGACATGCCAAGGCCAGGATTCACGGGCCAGGAGAGAAGGATGGATCATCACTTCGGATGACGGGGGAAGTGGTCCAGGCCCACCGCCGACGGTCTCTGGGTGAGCCGGCCATGCACCGCGCACCCGCACTCCGCTCCTTCCCGGTGTCTGAAGGCTTCCCGGCCTCACCTGGTGGGGGCGTGCTTCTGCTCCTCCTCCTCGTCCGTGTCGCTGCTGATGGTGATGACGCTGACCGTGGGGCTGGGGGTGTCAGGGATGACGATCGTTTGCCGCTGCCGCTCCCTGGTGGTGCTGGAGGCCCCGTCACCCCAGCCGCACGTGACGGACGCGCTGCAGGCGGGGCTGCTGTGCACCAGGGCGCAGCGCGGCGGCGTGTTCTCCTTTACGCGCTTGGACCGCTGCGGGGAGCTGACGGCCTGAGAGGAGGACACCTCACAGGTGGAGACGTTTCTGGAACGACAAAGCCGCACACACTCATGTTGAAGGTCAGGGCTGCCAGGTCCCTGAAAGATGCCCAAATGTCTAGAAACACCAGCATGGCCAAATTGAGAGGGTCACAGGCAGGCAGGCCACGGGTCTCCAAACGGAGGAAACAGGCTGCAAGTGTCAGACATTTTTTTCTCTCTTCCTTAAGCGGCAGGAGGAAACAAACTACAAGGGTCAGAATTTTTCTCTTAAAATTCTATGTTGCCATGACAACACCTAGTTCCACCTGAACTTAACTTTTCTCAAACTTTGAGCTAACCAACACGTTTTTCTTATGGAAATGTTTTTCTTAAGCTATGTTAATGAAACTATGTGTTTACTTTGGAATTTGCCTTTCTTCAAAATGGTTTCACCCAAGACTAACTTTTGGCTGATAATAGCTCAACAAGCCAGAATTCATATCAACTGTTTTATGGCTGGGCATGACATACCTCGTGCCATCCTATCTCAAAAATGCATATTGTGGGAGAGGGGCATGGTGAAACTCCCTCAGCCTTGAGGTGTCTCTATACGATTAATAGCTTTCTAACAGACAGAAAACAGCTTGCTAAAACTAGCACGGGGTTGGCGGGGCACTCCTCCTCCCCCTTCTGATGTCTGTGTTAGAAGCTTACTCTGTCCCTTTTTTATACGTTAATAAAACTCTGCTATACAAAAGCTCTTGAGTGCTCCAGCCTGGTCCCTGGTCCTGAAGTTATATCTTCTTCGGAGATCATGAATCTGACACCATTCATTGTAGGAAGTGAAAGTAAAGTCGCTCACTCATGTCCGACTCTGTGACCCGTGGACTGTAGCCCACCAGGCTCCTCCGTCCATGGGATTCTCCAGGCAAGAATACTGGAGTGGGTTGCCATTTCCTTCTCCAGGGGGTCTTCCCAACCCAGGGATCGAACCCAGGTCTCCCGCATTGCAGGCAGACGCTTTAACCTCTGAGCCACCAGGGAAGCCCCCTGTTGCCCTCCATAAATCGGATAGAGGACCAGTGCACTCGGGCTTAACCAGACTGCAGAGGCAGTGGCCTGTGGGACTCTTTCTTTCAATTGCTATACAGACAGGGCAGCATCCTGGCTTCTCTGGGCTCTACGTGCTGAGGGACAAAGTGGGTAGCCAGGGCTCTCAGGAGAGGACAGAGGACCATGCCCAAGGACTGGGCCGGTCTTGTGGTGGGGGGTGGATTTCAGGGGTGTCTACCCCAACGCAGCCCCCTGCCTTCAGGGTCAAAGCCCAACTTCCTAAGTTCAATCTTGTCATCCTCCCCAGTGTACTGAGTGAGGTCTTGTTTTGGAGGGAGGTGGAAGAAAAGATATTTGCACATAAAACTTTCATTTCCTTGCTCATGGCTGGTTTACCACTGATTCAATGACAACACTCATTTCCTAAGACTTCCTGGAGCTAAAAGATCTAAAGTTAAAGTGTAGCTTTGCCTCCTTCCTCCTCTGGGAAAAGGACATGACCATAAAAGTTATCTGTGGGGGTATAATTTTTCAAAAATTAATTTTTCTAGGGACTTAATGGGCGGTCTTGTGGTTAAGACTCTGCCTTCTAATGCAGGGAACATGGGTTCAATCCATGGTTGAGGAACTAAGATTCCACATGCCTCGCAGTGCAACCAAAAAAACTCAAAGAAAATCCTGGATTTTGACACATGAGACTCACAGGAAGCTTACCAGTCTGTTTCAATCGTAATAAAAAACCAGGAAAAATGCAAAAGGAAAATGTATGCTTAAGGGACCTGTAACTCTTGATTTTGATCAACTAGAAATTACTTATCAAAAATGCCAATGTAGTTTCTGGTAACTCTAGAGAAAAAAGACATTACCTTTCCCCTCCCCATCAAACGTTGCTGACCTTGGTTGTATCTATACAATGAGACCAAAGCCAGCCTATAATGAAACTTAAGAGTGTGATATGTCCTTAGAGAGTCTAGCACCTTCGAGCTAAAGGGAAGGTAATTAGATGAAAATAATTCCATAAAGGTGGGTCTATTTAATTTTCTATTTAGTCGGTATTAGATATGTTGCTTGTTCCTTTTGGGGAGCTCCTAACAAGAAGGAAGTTTCACTGATAAGATTGTTCTATTATCTGTACTTACCAGAGAACTTTGTATTTGTTATTACTAACATGGTACAATTTTGAGATTAAGTTTTCACTACTCGAGCAGTTAAAATATGTCTACTTGGCATTTTTAAAGAAAACTATGCCTGATCGTACCGTCTGCCAAAGGGGAGAGCCTTCTGGTTTTTCCAATTGTTTTGCCTAAGGCATTGGTCTTAAAAATAGGCAAACGCATAATTTTCACTACAGTCCTACTATCTTGAAATGCACTGGCAGTGAGCCTTCTTAAAGCCAGCTGGGTGGTAAGAAGGCAACAAAGAGGGACTTAGCAACAGGTCAGAGGCTAAGGGTTCTTCTTGCCCCTACCTGGCCAAAGTGAGCATACAGAGGGCAAGCTCAAGCCAGACCACACACCAAACTGAGCAGGATAGCACGTGAGGACTGAGACAGGGGCCTCTGGTGCCACCCAGTCTAACACAGACATGCGTGTTCTATCACAGAGCTGTCAAACGAAAGCATTCTGGAAGCCTGCCACTGATCTGACATGAATTTCCCTAAGTTGTCAGAAAGAACCAAATAAGAATCTTGTTCAGGAAGGATGACAACTTCAGGAAGTCAGCTCTTGGATTAGTTTTCAAATGAAAAAGAATGAAAAGAGGCAGATCTAATTTCTGGCATCTTGCTATCCAAGGAAGTATAAAAACAAAATTCACTAGACATTTCATGTATTACTTGACTTCTCTTGATTAACCTATTCCAAATAAGCAATTAGGGACCTCCAAGCCACTGGAGAGAGATATAGGAACAGTTTTACAGCCATACAATTTTGATCTCGATTTTTTGTTAGGAAATCTCTATTTTTTTAAAGTAAGGTATATTGAGGTATCATTTACATACAGTGTAAGACACCCCTTTGAATTGTTTGATGAGTTTTGACAAATGTACAGTCATGTAATTCCCATCACAATGCAGATACAGAAATTTGTCATCACCTTGAAAAGTTCCCTCTAGTCCTTAGCAGCTCCTGATCTGATATATGTCTCTATAGTTTTGTCGTTGTTCAGTTGTTCTCTTTGCAACCCATGGACTGCAGCACACCAGGTTTCCCTGTCCTTCACTCTCTCTCAGAGCTTGTTCAAATTCATGTCCACTGAGTTGGTGATGTCACCCAGCCATCTCAACCTCTGTCCTTTTCTCCGCCTGCCTTCAATCTTTCCCAGCAATCTTCAATCTACACACTCTATAGTTTTACCTTTTCCAAAATACCATATAAAATGAACAAAAGCACATGGCCTTTGGTCAATCTTAATTTTTTTAAGAGTTCAAGGAGATGAAACTGGATTTAAATTTCTGACATTAGACTCAAACAAAACACATTTCTCTACTATTTATAAAAAAAAGTTATGGTTTCAAAAATCCATCTTCAGAGGGCAGTCTGAGTGTTTTCTAGATAAGTGGAAGGGGACAGACTCACTCAAGACGGGGACACTGAACACTGTGGTCTGAGGGCCCCACCCTTAGGGTGCTGGTAGGGCCAGCACTCACAGAGACCTCAGGATGAGTGTCTCCTTCAAAATCCCATTCCAGGGATCCAGATCTTTAACTTCCAATCTCCTTGAAGTTTTCTTTCTCTAACAATTCTTACACACCTACCTCGCAGAGGACTGGTGTTGCTTATTCTTCCGGGAGGAGGTGGTGCTGGTAGGTTGCTGCCGCATCACGTGGGCCACGCCCACATTTAAGGGTTGAGCTGCTGGAAGGGTCACATGACCAGTCAACAACGCAGGCTGCTGCATGATGGGATTGTAATGGCTGCTATGAGCATGCGTGTTCCTGAAAGGGAGGTGGGAAAACAGATTCTTTGATGGTTTAATAGAAACAGAGCTCCTTTAGAAGATAAAGTTCCCTCCCCACCATTAAAAGTCGAATTAAAATCAAAAGGTAGTTCTCACACAGAGGGGATAGTTGATGAAATGAGCCTTCCCAGGTGACTTCATTGAGTGTCTCTGGTGTAGGAATGTTTAAGTGGCGTGGCCACAATTTGTTGGTGAGTGAGAAAGGGCACATTTCAAGTGGGGAGAATGCCAAGTAGGCGGACGCAGCTTAAGTTCTGGGGAGAGGAAATAAATATTCTCTTCTGCTCTTCAAGATCCTAAGCAGCTAACTGGGCTGTGAATTTTATTTTAGAATGTACAAAGCGCCTTCAGTGGGTTGTTCCACTCTGTGAGGTAGGCAGGATATCTTAGTAATACCGTTTTGTAAATGAGACTATTGCAGTTTATGTGAAAAAAACTTTGAAGACTCGGAGGTATGTCTTTCTGGCATTAGGAAGTGTTAACATTCTTTAGAATTCTCTCAGCAGTTAGCACAATGTTCAGGAATGTAGCAGCTGATCAGTGAGTTATACGCTTTCTGAATGAACAATTAGATTAACTGAAAGTTGACTAGGCATGTATAGAGTTTGGTACTAAGTGAAAATTAGTAACAGACACATGTTGATAGAAATATTGGCAGTCATAATCCTGAAAATGGGTTATGTGAGATCTGGGTTGTTGTATGTGAGATCTGCTGTTAGGCTTATTCCCACAGAAATATTAAGAGTGATGATGAATTTAGAGAGTTTCCCATAAAAACCCATTTAACACATGGTAAAATGAAGAGCTATAGGAGAGTTCATATGAATTTATAAAGTATTATGAAATTTAGGAAAAAAATTGAACACAAAGAGAAGAAGTAGGGAGACACTTTTGTAGACATCCTGATAGTCTTTTGGACATTTAAGTGAACTTTAAAAACTGATGTTCAAACTCCTTTACTTTGTTGCTATTTCTTCTACAGACATGACATTTTCCCCTTTGACACAGGTCTAGCACTAGCCGTAATTCCAGATGTTCTTTGGGCTACATATGAAATGGAGAAGAGACTGAAAAGAAACTGTGTTGGCTTTAGGTCTCTCCTGTGGTAACCAGGTAAGAGATGAGAAGGGATGAGAGATAAGATGTGCATGAATGAGTTAAGAATGTCAGTATCTCTGAAATTAAATAAGCTGTAAATGCTGAAAGACAAAGGGAAATGGAAGTATAGCATATGTGTGGTCTTCTGGGAGAAAAAAGGGTAAGGAAAAAAACAACTGGCCAAACAGCTTTCCACTTGGTTGCTGCTGCTAATGAGCTGGAGAGGGGAAGGTGGTCTTGCTGAGCGTTCATGCTGTGAACGGGGGAAGGGCAGATGACCGATTTATTGCTGCCTGTCATGGATCAGGCGCTGGTATTAAGTGAAATGTTATTCACTCAGTCGTGTCCAACTCTGTGACCCCATGGACTGTAACCCGCCAGGCTCCTCTGTCTGTGGGATTCTCCAGGCAAGAATACTGGAGTGGGCTGCCATTCCTTCCTCCAGGGGATCTTCTCAAATCACGCATTGCAGGCGGATCCTTTACCCACTGAGCCACCAGGGAAGCCTGTCGCTGGATGGTACATGTTAAATCCAGTCAAGTGCTTTGTCTTTTACCTTAAATTTAAACCTCCCAACAATCAGATGAATAGACATTACTGTCCCTACTTTACTGAAGAACTGAGGGTTAGTAACTTTCCCAGGTCGCACACGGCCAGAAATGAGCCCAGTTTACCTGGCCTGAAAGTGCTTCCAGTGAGAGACGGTGGACGTGGAGGGGGGGTGTCAGTGGAAAGTGAATGGGACTGTGATAAATGGCCTCCGTTCCTCTCTTCTTTCTACTAAATTAGAATCAGTAAGTAGAAAACTAAATGGCAGGACAGAGGATGCTGCAGTTGCGGCTGGACTGGGGCCCTGTCTCTCTGCCTTTCATCAGAGCTCTTCACTCACAGCAGCTTCATGGGACAGAAAAAGAACTGTCGGAGGTTTCATGGCTGGTTTGGGGACTGTCAGAGGGTGAAGGGTGTGACCTACCCTGATGCTTCGGCTGAAAGAGAGACAGCCCAGAGGGCCATAAGTTGGGGCCAACTTGGGGGACTGCCATTTGCCTCTGCACTGGTGAAGGTGGGCACTGAGGGTTGTGTTGGGATGGCATAGGTGGCATGGTATAAGGAAAAATGGAAAGTGGCCATGAAAACAAGAGTCACATGTCAGTGATGAAGTTGGTGAGTAGGATGGGGTGGAAGGTTCTGGAAACAGATGCAGGGGTTGTGGTGTGCTTGTGGCTGTCAGCTGGATGTCTCTGGGCTCTGTGGAAAGTATACTTTGATCTCAAAGATATGAGCATCAACTGAAGAGACACACTCAGCAAACAGAGCAGAGTTTACCAGTCCAAATAAACCCCTTTCTGTCAAGTCTTCCCCCAGGAGGTCTGATGTGACTCCAGCGTGCTCATGTGTGAAGACACCTTGAGAACACTTCCTAGAATGGCTAAGGAGCCCCTGGATCTCTTCTGCATCCTTTCATGGACAACATCTTTGTTTTCTGGGAGTGGAACTGAATTCAGAGAAACAATTCAGAAAAATCATCCCAAGCCAAGTCTGGTGAATCAGATAATGGAACTGAATTTGGAGTTCAAAATGACAACAGATCCTAAAGTAACCAAGCTGGTTTTCTGGTGTCCTGGTATGCTGCTGCTGCTGCTAAGTCGCTGCAGTTGTGTCCGATTGTGTAGACCCATAAATGGCAGCCCACCAGGCTCCTCTGTCCCAGGGATTCTCCAGGCAAGAATACTGGAGTGGGTTGCCGTTCCCGTCTCCAACGCATGCATCCATGCTAAGTCTCTTCAGTCGTATCCGACTCTGCGTGACCCCATGGACAGCAGCCCACCAAGCTCCTCTGTCCACGGAATTCTCTAGGCAAGAGTACTGGATGGGTTGCCATTTCCTTCTCCATTATACATTTATTTAAAAATAACCTCTCATTACACTGCAGTCTTGGGCCACATGGTGTGCTCATGCACTTAGTTGCTCAGTCGTGTCTGACTCTTTGTGACTCCATGAACTGGAGCCCGCCAAGTTCCTCTGTCCATGGGATTCTCCAGGCAAGAATACTGGAATGGGTTCCCATGCCCTCCTCCAGGGGATCTTCCCAAACCAGGGATTGAACCCAGGTAGGCCACATGCTACTTTTGTTAATTTTAAAAGCCCTCTACAAAGCAGGGGATTCTGGTTCTGGCCAGCCTGGCCGCCCTCTGGGTCAGCGGCGGATGTGCCTCCCATCCCAGCCCTGCCTGTGCCTTGCTCACCTCCAGTCGGCCAGCTGCTGGGTGCCAGCCATGGTCTCAGGAATCACAGTTGCGTGCTGCACCGAAGTGTGCGTGGCCACGCCGGTCAGCTGTTGCCACGCCGGGGAAGCAGGATCTGCTGGGTCCCACTTGGCCAGGCCTGCTGTAGGACAGAGGTCACCTGCTATCACTATGTCTGACAATCATAAATCAGTTGGCACGAGTCAAGCGCTTATTCTATGCTCAAGGTTGTGCTAGACCCCTTGATAGGTGTGACAGTGGAGACCTGCTCTCTGACCTCAGACACCAGGGCAGATAAAATGAACACATGTTGAAGTCAATAGAAGATAATAGGTAGGTATATAGGCAAAGAACTATATGGAAGTGATTCATTCACACTGAAGAATGATTTATTTATAAATCTGCTCTAATGACCAATGTTTAAAATTCCCAGAAGTTCACTTATTGATTTGTTTTATGACACAACTGTGCACAAGAGATTGAGGGAGTTGAATTGGGGCATACAAGAGTAACTCCCTGCCCTCAAGAAGTTTTCCGCCTAGTATCCTTTATTTAATATTTTACCTTTTGTTTAGCAGTTAGAATGTAGAGGTGCAACTTGTGTTACCTTCTGAATCTAAGTTAACAAAATCCTGAGATCACCAAGTATCTGACACCTGCCTATATCCAAGGGCAAATAGGCATGAAGTAAAATTCTTAGCTGGGATCTTGAGCTTAACTGAGAATACCTTGACTCCTCAAGGAGAAAACGAAACAGTGAGGAAGTCACAGTTCGATTTTTTATAAACACCAAGGTATTTCTTAAGAAGTCGAAAATGAACTTTCCTGATTCCTCGTTGAATAGACTTACAGGTATGTGTGCGTACGTGTGTGTGTGTGTGTGTGTGTGTGTGTGTGTGTGTGTGTGTGTGTTTTGAGCCCTCTGTATCTTCAATCACTATTCTGCTTGCCTTTGGTTATTAAATGATTCACCCTGAACATAGCTGTCCAAAGTTGGACACTTGAAGGAATGCTGCTAAGGTAAAATACCTCTTAGGAAGGTCAAGGAGTTAAAGACTTGGGATCTTAGCTCTTTCTCTCTCTTTCCATCAGGCTGGAGATGACTAACACTGGCTGATTAACATAATGTAGTGCTCCACAAACTCTGCTTATGTTCAATATGTGTGTTTTGGCTCATATCAACAAACAAGCACTTCTGGAAATGGATTATAAATTTGAGTCAAAATTTCATAAACAGTGATGTGTACTAAAATGCTACGGCTTCCTCTTAGATTTGAGTGCATAGTTAACCTGGTCTATCCTGTTATACTGTTGCATGTGAGACTCAGTGAGATCTCTTATGCCTTTTAGATACTGCCTGTTTGCTTACCGATCTTTTAAAATATAGTCAAAAAGCTCAGGGACCACAGATTATACAATAAGTGCTTAAGAAATGTTTGCTGATAAAATGAAAGAAGCAATTCAAAGGCAATTAGCTACACTTAACTGTATTTCAGGTTTACTGAATTCAAACACAGTAAGCAGAAAAATAATCTAACTGATTAAAATAATTATGAGCTCAAAAGCTTAAATGAACAATAGTCTCATTGGCAATAAGAATTCTACTGATTTTGTCTGGAACTTATTTCAGATCCCATGAAAAGCGTGTGTTTTGACTAATGTCATTTTGAAATAATAAATCTTGACATCAAGCTAAGGACATTATTTGTTCCCTGTTTCTCTAAAATGAATCTTAGCATTTTACCTCAAAGAGATGGGGCAAAAAGATATTTCTGGACCTCTATCACTGATGGATATGTTCAACTTATTTGCGACAACACTTTGTATCAGATATTTCTATAATTTATTACTACTGTATAATCTGTAAGATTAGAGTGAATATTTCTGGATGCACATTGTGTGCCAGGCATAGAGCTAAGACCATAAATGGATTCTCTGACTTTATCTTAACACCAATCCTGTGAGGTAGGGACTATTCTTCCCTCCCATTTCTCAGGTGAATAAACTGAAACACAGCGAAGTTAAATAGCTTGCCTGGACACATAGTAAATTAAACATAAATTTACAGCTCTCCTTCTTTTAAGCCCAACTAAAATGACAGTGAAGGAATGAAAGAGTATATATAGATTCATCAGGACACAGGGAACAGGGAGGGATGATAACAGAATTTTAGAAGCTGGAAAATAGGAGTTATTACTAAGTTAACAGACTGAAGGAACGGAAGGTAAAGTTTGAATATTAAACCCTGGGATTCTGTCACCCTCAGATTCCTAGTATGAAGGATTATTACCCCCCACCCCCAGTCTTCAAGCAGGAACCTGCTGGATTCTCTCCAGGGAAACTGACTATTCCAAGAGAAAACTACAGATACTTTCGATGAGAGGGGACCTGCCAATGAAAATGCTGAGCTCACTCCTTATTATCCAATAGAGAAGTCCACCCCGCTGCCCCTGATGCTTTCCAGTTAGTTTTTAGTCCTTCAGTCTTAGATATGAATGAACAGCCAAGGATCACCAGACTTTAAAGGAAGTTTCTATCATGAAGGAGACTAAAACAAAAAGTGAAACTCTGAGGAACAACAACAACATAGGAATCAGAAGAAAATCTAAAAATATATGTAATTAGCATCCTCAAAGAGGCTAAATGTGTATACATATCCATGAAACAAGATATAAAGGATAGATATCTATATTCTGAGAACAAGAAAACTCTTGGAAATGAGAACAATGACAACAGAAATGAACAATTCCATACAGATGGGAAAATTTTAGAAAGTAGCATAGATAGAATATACACAGGGAAAAGGTGGATGGGGGTGAGGGTGGGAGATATGAAAATCATTAGATCAGTTCAGAAGTACCAGCGCTCAACCAGCAGGAATTCCACAAAGAAGGAACAGAGAAAATGCAGGGAAAGAAGTTAACAAGGGCAAAAATAAAAGAAGAAAGTTCTCCAGATAAAAAGGGCAAATAGGATGTACCAGACAGTGTATTCTAAAAGACTCATGAGAAAGCATGGAGCCATGAATCTCATGGATACCATGTCCACCACGGACAAGGAAAGTCTTAAAAAGCTTCAGAAAGAGAGGAAAAACAATAGCCACTGAACTTCTCAATATGCTCAAAGACACCAATACATCAAACATACAAGCCTTTTAGAGCTCTGGAAGACTTTGGGGCTGCCTAATAATACATACAGAGGAAACTGACCCAGTGAAAGTCACTCAGTCGTGTCCGACTCTTTGCGACCCCATGGACTGCAGCCTACCAGGCTCCTCCGTCCATGGGATTTTCCAGGCAAGAGTACTGGAGTGGGTTGCCATTGCCTTCTCCGAATGAAAAGATGAGACAATACTAATTCCAGGAAAAACAACTTATACAGGAAAGGAAGCAGAATCATAGTATGTTATGAGGCTCAGCATAATACAATACAATACTGATGCTAATAATTATGTAGATAATATAAAGTGGTTGAATAAAAACTTAACAAGTGAGGAAAAGGGAGAAAGGGAAAGTGAGAGAGAGAGGGAAGAGTGCACAAGCGAGTAGGCTTGTGTGTTCTGGGGATGCAGGGTTAGAGGGCTAAGCATTCTTCCATGGTTGATTGATACCTAAAGTGGAAAATTCAGTAAGAAACAGTTAAAGAATGCTATTTAGAAACATGGATATAAATAACTAAATGAAACAATTAAACACACGACCAGTCCAAGTTCGATCCATGAAACAGGGCACTCAGAGTCGGTGCACGGGGACAGCCCAGAGGGATGGGATGGGGAGGGGGGTGGGAGAGGGGCTCGGGATGGGGTTGGGGGGACACATGTACATCCAAGGCTGGTTCATGTCAGTGGATGGCAAAAACCACCACAGTATTGTAAAGTAATTAGCCTCCATTTAAAATTAATTAAAAAAATGATAGTTTGGGGGAACAGAAATTGGGGATGGGATAGGCAGGAGACTACTATTTTCTTAGACGTTTGTGGTGGCATTTAACTGTAACAATTAGACACATGTATTACTTTGAAAAAGAATTAAATTTAAATTCAAAAAAACTTCTCCGAAGTCAAACAGCCAGTGAGTGGTGAGGCTGCTATCTGAACATGGGCAGTGGAATTCCAGAGCCCATGCTCTCAGCCAATATGCTACACTTTCTATGGAGGTGATGCACAAAAACGATGGCCCAACTCAGGATCAGGTGCCTAAGAGTCGTATGAAAAAGTCTTCCTTATTTATTAGCAGTATCAGGCACCCAGCAAGACAGAACGGTTGGAAAGACTGGTTGCTGAAAATGACCAGAGAAGGTTTTGAGAAGCATTGAAGTTTTGTGTCTTGGGAAGGGTAAAGAATCCAAGACAACGGTTTATCCTCAGGGAAACATATAAAGGGGTTCAGGTGATAGGAGTTAATTGGCTTGAAGAATACACAAAACTTCTTCACAGCAGGGCGGAGTCTACAAGGATCTGGCAACGGAAATCTCCATATCCTGGGGGCTCTGGATGGTCCAAGGGGGTTCGGGATCCTGCTGTTTGAAAAGTGAGATACCGTCTCAATCAAGACGTGTACTTCCCATCTTGCAACCTTTACTGGCTCATGCACAATTTCTTTCTTTTTAAAAATTTTAAAAATTTATGTTATTTGTTTATTTGGCTGTGCTGGGTCTTAGTTGCAGCACGTGGGATCTTCAGCCTCTGTTGTGGCAGGCAGCATCTTTAGTTGTGGCGTATGAACTTAGTTGCGGCATGTGGGGTCTATTTCCCTGGCCGGGATTGAACTTGAGCCCCTTGCATTGGGAGCATGGCGTCTCAGCCACTGGACCAGCAGGGAAGTCCCTCATTCACAATTTCTGATGGTGGTCAAGATGCCAGTTCTTGGCTGGGGGCTGGGCGGACAGAGGTGAAAGCTCGTTTTAGGTGAAACCAAAAAGCATTACTGGTAAGGCGATCCGTATGATCTCCCTTGTGTTACTGAAGTGAGAGGGTGTGATTATTTCTAGAGACACATCTTTGGGGTGCACCAGAGAGACTGTCTCCCATTTTAGGGACATATGATGCTACTGGCGTGGAGGGGTTGGAAAATGGCAGAGCAAACAAAGCTAACATGAGGGATGGATTCAAAAGACTTTCTAAACATGCACAAATTCCTTGAAAAGGTTTAAACATTTAAACAAAAAGAAATATACTGAAATTTGGGGATATATTTAAAGTAATAATATTTGGAGTGCCTCTGCCTGATACCTAACCTAATCCCATGGAAAATGAAGGCATCAGTGTTAATGTTTAATTACTGGTTTTTAAAAAATAGCTACCATACTAGTTTTTTAGGGCTTCCCTGGTGGCTCAGAGGGTAAAGAATCTGCCTAGTTTTGCAAGTTGCTAATTTTTTTCCCTTTGAAGGGATCATTAAAATATATCTAGGAGAAAGCTTCACCTTAACAGGCTAACATATTGGCATGGATTGGGTGACAAACAATAAAAATCAAAAGCAATCAATAAAAAAAAAAAGACACAGTGACACTGGATAGAACAGGACAGTTCTTATTTTTTTGTTGTTTTTAATTTTAAGTTAATATCTCTTAGACAATGTTGCATGTCAAGACACTTTGGTCTACCATGTCCTTTTCCAGTGGCTATATGGTGTTCCATTTTATGCCCTTATCAATTTAAACAAATTTTCTACTGATGAACATTCAAATTGCTTCCAGCACTTCCCTGTTATAAACACTGTAGCAATTAAAATCCTTGTACATGTAATTTTGGTTCACTTCCCCACTTAGAGCTGTAGGTTAAATCCACTTGGAGATTTATAGTGCTCTAAGGACTCCTTTTCAAGTAGGCAGTTGGTAAAGCTCTTTCCTGCTATGATTAAAGGACTAAGACAAATTCGGAAATGCTGGGCCTGTTGGTTTCCACTGAACTGAACAACGAGGAATATCTACTTTAGCTGGTAAGCGATGCTATGTATTATTTCTTTCAGAGATGGTTCTTGGCTTACTAGGGTCAAGTATGCAGACACAAAAAAGGATCTATAAGTACCCTTTAAGAGTACATGTGAATTCTACAGGTTTTGGCTCACAGAGGAGCAGCACTGGGAAACTGGCCTGAATTTTGGCTCCCAGTCAGATGAAGTGTGAACAGGCTGCTGTGCCCCTGGAGTGAGTGGTTGTTCTCTTGATCTACCAGGGCTTTTTCTGAACTCCGTACTACCAAACTGTGCAAACAAAAGGGAACTATGAGGAACAGAGAGAGAGGGGAAAGAGTACAGGTGTGCTTTATATACAGAAGGTTGTCTGTTTAAACTTTCAGCAGGACAGAATTTTGTGTGCCACCAGAAACTGGTGAGACTGGGCATCTGCAGTCTCAGTCTGGACATAAGAACAAAGAGATGAAGAATGGCTAGTGTCAATCTCAAACAAGCTGTTCTTGAAAACAGAAGAAGAAGTAATAACATCCACTGTATCTTATTAGCCTGGATGTAGTCTCCATGACCAAAGCAGATAAAGATTCTATAAGAAAAAGAAATCCATGCCACTTCCTCACATATGAACACAGATGCAAAAATACTAACTGCAGTATTCACAAACAATCCAGAACTGAAAAGCATACAAACACACCAAGTACCACATGATCAAATAAAGTTCAGCTTGAAAATATTGATACAAAGATGATTTAACATTACAAAATCTATTAAATAACTTGCTACATTAACAGTTGAAGGAACAAAAACACAGGAGTATTGCAATAGCTGGAGAAAGAACATTTGATGCAATTAAACATTAATTCATTAAAAAAATTAGGAAACTTGATAAAGTGTCCCTAAGCTGGAATCAAGATTGCCAGGAGAAATATCAATAACCTCAGAGATGCAGATGATACCACTCTTATGGCAGAAAGTAAAGAGGAACTAAAAAGCCTCTTGATGAAAGTGGAAGAGAGTGAAAAAGTTGGCTTAAAGCTCAACATTCAGGAAACGAAGATCATGGCATCTGGTCCCATCACTTCATGGGAAATAGATGGGGAAACAGTGGAAACAATGTCAGACTTTATTTTTGGGGCTCCAAAATCACTGCAGATGGTGATTGCAGCCATGAAATTAAAAGACGCTAACTCCTTGGAAGGAAAGTTATGACCAACCTAGATAGCATATTCAAAAGCAGAGACATTACTTTGCCGACTAAGGTCCGTCTAGTCAAGGCTATGGTTTTTCCAGTGGTCATGTATGGATGTGAGAGTTGGACTGTGAAGAAAGCTGAGCGCCGAAGAACTGATGCTTTTGAACTGTGGTGTTGGAGAAGACTCTTGAGAGTCCCTTGGACTGCAAGGAGATCCAACCAGTCCATTCTAAAGGAGATCAGTCCTGGGTGTTCATTGGAAGGAATGATGCTGAAGCTGAAACTCTAATACTTTGGCTACCTGATGCGAAGAGTTGACTCACTGGAAAAGAGCCTGATGCTGGGAGGGATTGGGGGCAGGAGGAGAAGGGGATGACAGAGGATGAGATGGCTGGATGGCATCACCGACTCGATGGACATGAGTTTGAGTGAACTCTGGGAGTTGGTGATGGACAGGGAGGCCTGGTGTGCTGTGATTCATGGGGTTGCAAGAGTTGGGCACAACTGAGCGACTGAACTGAACTGAACTGCTCTTTACACAAAATCTCTAGAGGCAAACAGCAAGAAGAATTTCTTTTAAAGTTCAAGTTAAGGATGCTCAACATCAATGCTCTTATTAAACATTGTTTTGGAGGTACTGTTGGCACAGTGTCACAAGAACAATAAACAAAAGTTATATAGACTGGAAAGGAAGAAACAAAATTTTATCACTTGTAAATGAAAAAACAGTCCACAGAAAATCCAAGGGAATTCACAGAAACGATCAGAACTAATCAGAGTCTGGAAGGACTGCTGGATAACAAACTCAATGGATCAAAACTAGTTATATTCCTATTAACCAAAGACAAATAAGAAAATATAAAGTTATTAATAACAGAACTGTAAAATATTTAGGAATGATTCTAACAAAAGAAAACTCTAGTGAAAGGAATAAAAGGTAACTTATATACAGCTATATACCATGTTCAAGGATGAAATGACAATATTACAAAGATGTCAATTTTCCTCAAAGTGAATATAAATCCAATGCAGGTCCAATACACACAAATCAGGGTTCTGGGTTTTTGTCTTGTTTGTTTTGGAACGAAAATTCTTATGTAAAGGTGAGGATAAATTTCACATAGAAAAGCAAAGAGACAAGAACAGACAGGGAAATTCTGAAGAATGTGATAGGATCAGGGCTTTTCTACCAGATACCAAGATATACATTAAAGTTATAAAGTCAGTAGTAAAGACAGTAGGATATTAGAGAGGCCAGTGGACTAGGACAGAGTGAGTCCAAAATTGTTGTTTAGTTGCTCGGTTGTATCTGACTCTTTTGTGACTCCATGGACTGTAGCCCGCCAGACCCCTCTGTCCATGGGATTTCCCAAGCAACAACAGTGGAGTGGGGTTGACATTTCCTTCTTCAGGGGATCTTCCCAACCCAGGGATCAAACCTGTGTCTCCTGCATTCCAAGTGGATTCCGCACCACTGAGTCACCAGGGAACCCCATGAGACTAAAATAGACCTATGCAATTTGACTACATTAAAATTAACCCCCAAATTTCTGTTCAGTAAAAGACACTGTAAATAGTGTCTTTGGGAACCAACTTCAGTTAAAAGGTACTTTAAACTAACAACATTTCAGTCAAACCATCCTTGACTCCCAACCTCAGAAACCACGATGAAGAAACAGTACAGCAAATGATGGGTTGAAATACACGTGCTGGAGTCAGACTTGTGTTCTGGGTCTGTCACCTAACTGCTGTGTGACTTTCAGCCAGTGCCTGTGCTTTGTTTGGCAAAAGGAGACAAATACCTTACCATATTGTGGAGATTAAATCCATAACCATGACGTGCTCAGCACAACGAAGGTGTATTTGTTATTAATGTTCAAGTGACATTAAGCATCGATTACTTATTACTATACCACTTTGTTGCCTGAAAGTTTCATAACACGTCACAAATTTTCAACCAGTTTCACCTCTCTGATCTCATTTGAGGAATCTACCAGAGTACCTATGTGAACAGATAAGGAAGGTTCCAGCCCAAAGACTCCGTGATCCTGGTTTTCAACTAGGAAACAAAGAGATAATCTCTAAGGCTCTTTTTCTGCTTTCCAAAAATAGTTTCAATTTATAATAAGAAAATGCTAACTGACTTGCCTTGGGTCACAGAGAGTTATTAGTAGACTTAGGATTAAAACCTAGGTCTCTCATATTAATCTGCATTACAAAGAGACAATAATAATAATAAATTTCCCCAGACTCCCCCTGTGTCTAAATTTCTTCTTGGAACTGTAAGCTAGATACTTCGGAAGGTAATTCACCTGGGGATCATTCGGAATATTACTGATGTATTCTAATGACTCGAGGCATCTAACTCACTGCCAGGGAGGGAATTATCAGAGATGTGTCTCTTTTGTGAACAACGTTAACATGGATCGTGGTAACACCAGTGATAATAAAGAAAGAATTACCTGGGCAAGCAGACCTGGTTGGATCTGAAGAGGCTGAGCTCCTGGGGCTTGAGTGACGATGGGAACGGCATTTTCCATTCGCACAGAGTAGCCAGCATGTTTAGAGGGGAGAGGCCTGCAATCCTAGGGCAGACAAGGGGTGACGGGAAGAAGGGCTGAGTAACTGGGAAGCGCTGGATGAGGAGGCCTTCCTAGCCCGCTCTGTCAGCCCTCAGCTTCCCTTTGCACTAGTCCCCATCAGACACTGCCTGGTCCTTTGGAAGTCTTCCCTGCCTCAGTTTTTAACTTAAAAAATGTCTTTTTTTTTCCCTTTGGCCATGCCACATGGCTTGTTGAGATCTTAGTTTGCTGACCAGGGATAGAACCCAGGCCTTCATCAGTGGAGGCGTGGATTCCTACCCATTGGACCACCAGGGAATTCCCTCTAACTTAGAAAAAAAACCACAAAAACCCAAAAATGACCGTTTTGAATGTTTTCAAAGACTCAAATTAAGGAGTCTTTAAAGCCAAAAGTGGAACAGTTATGCTGACAAATTACAGCAGGAAAACAGCTGCTTTTGTCATGAAGATATATCTGACTGGGTCAAAGCCGGGAGAGAGGGTAAGGCTGCTGGAACAGCACTTAGAACCACACAGACTTACACCAGGAGGTTTTCGGAACCAAATGCTCGAGTTTTCAAGGTCAACTCTAACAACGTACCCAGTCAACTCTTGCTTAGAATTTTCAGAAGAGTGCCGGGTGCCTGGCCAGAGGTGGGGGCACTGGCCAGGAAGTACTTTTCAAGAGAGGTTTATACTCTTCACAAGAACGGGGACTAGTACCCTGTCAGAGGTTGGCTGTGTGCTACAGATAATCCACACAGAGGTTATTCCACAGGAGGCAACTTGAGAGCTGATATTAGCATAACAATGGGAGCACACAATGTGCTGATTTGCAGATGGTGGCTGAGCCAGGACAAAACCACTGGCAGGTGGTGCGAATAACAAGGAATGGACTTGATGCAGAAGCCTCAGTCCATTGTTTCTAGGTTGGCTGCCGCAGGATGGGGGCCCTCAAGTTCAGCGATGCCAGGGCTCTCGCGGAAAGAAACAAAGAGGGCTTTAGCAGGACAGAAAAGCAAGAGGCCAGCACCGCAGAGGCGGTCCTGGTGGAAGCAGGTGGGAGGCTGGGTCCACTCTGCCTTACCTTGGAAGCCGGGCGGACACACGATGAGCGCTTGCTGGAAGGGGGTCGGGCCGGGCGCAGATCTGGGCGGCTCCCGTCTGCAGGGGCATGCTCCGCTGGGCCACCGCAGCCATGGATGCCGCTGAGGGCTGGCAGAGTGCAGATTGGTAGTTTAGTATGGAGACCTCAGGATTGGCTAGGGAAAGAGTGGCACTGGTGGAGGTGGGAGCCTAAAGGAATGGTGGGGATTAGACAAAAATAAACACAAATAAAACATGAGGGAGATAGCATGCTGGGAGACACAGATCTAAATCAAATAAATGAACTCAAAGAAGAGCAAACGAATGAATGAAAACCATGAGCCAAAAAAAAAAAAAAAAAAGTGAAAACGGGAGTGGAAATACAGTTGGAAAGACTTAGGGGAAAGCAGGCACCTGCAGCCCAGGTCACAGAATCACCTTTGATGCTTAGATTCGGGCCTGTTCTTAATATTTTCAGGGCCTGTTCCTAATACTTGCAGGGCCTGCAAGTGCACAGGGGATGCCTGCATGTCAAGTCTATACTGCAAAGTTAAGGACTGGCTAGAAAGAATTAGGCTCGGCCCTCCCACTCAGACATAAACACTTTCATAACTACCTGGAAGGCTTTGGTTTGAGTCTGAATCTGGATTCCTTGGCTTGGGCCCTGGAATATGGAGCCGAGGGCCGGCCTGCCTCCTCTCCAGGCCCCAGCTCTGTCCCACAACCTGAGGGCCTTTGGGTGCAGGTATTTGGACTTGGTCTTTACTGGGGAGGATGAAACTAGGAAGTGGCTCCTCCAGGCCCCAGGTCTCATTCCTGGAGCTTGGCACGGAAGGAAGCACATGCGCTTGGGGAGGGCCTGGGCAGCAAGCCCTTCTGCTCAGGTCTAAGGGCAGCACTTTTACAGATGCCCTTAGCTGTTCACAGAGCACAGTTACTGCGAAGAAATAACACTACAGAAGCAGAGATAGAGAGGGACGTGCTGAGGTCAGGGTTACTTGGAATTCAGTGCATTCTTGTGCTTGCATTCAGAAACTAAGGTTAAAGGGCAAGGAGAAGATGCCAGGGGGTCAAGAGAACTTGACATGGGTTAGACAGACACTGAAGTTATGTCCTCACTCCTTTCTTTTTCAGAAAGAGACAGCATTTGAGGTTGAACTTCCATGTGAAGCAAGGCCATGGAAGGAAAAGGAATTCTACATTGGGAATTCTCCAGTTTCACCCCATCTTAGTCTTCTTCGTGCTGATCCTTTAGTAAGATAGGTGGAGTAACCCATGGCTTCAATTTCAACCTTGTTTATGAGAGATTTTGCTACTAGAGGCTACAAGGACTAAAAAAGTAAAAGGGCAAGAGCCACAAGGCTATCGGGAAACACACAAAATTAGGGCCTTAGGAGAGGTAGGCGTATGTGTCAAATGTGATGAAAAGCATAAAGTCTCATTTCACATGTCTTTTATACTTATGTTGTATGCTGAATTTCAGTGCAAAGCATAGAATTTGTTTGAAAGTAATCACCAAATTAGGTACTGCCCATGTTTAGATTTTAAGATATTATTGAAACAACAAATGTCTGTCTGTGCAGCATCACAGAGTCAGCCTCCGGGCAGTGTGCCTGGGAGTGCATGTGTGGCACACGTAGGCCAGCATCTCTTACCACTATTTTTTATTGAAGTGTAGCTGATTTACAGTGTTGTGTTATGTATATATCTTCTAACAAAAGGAAACTCTAGTGAAAGGAATAAATATGATTTTCCTATTTCTTTCCATCATAGGTTACTAAAAGGTACTAAATACAGTTCCCTGTGCTGTACGGTAGGTCCTTGCTGTTCATCTATTTTATACATAGCCATTTGCATGGGGCCAGCATTTTGTGTTGTTACCAACAGCATGACTTCTGTTTCCTTTCTGTTCTCTCTGCAGCCTCACCTCTCCTGGAGGTTGCGCTCAGACACCCCTCCCACTAGCTGCTTGCCCTCTACACACCAGAGTCCACACTCTCCCTCATCTTCCTGACTCCTGGCTTCCCTCCTGGGGGCACTAGCAGCAGTCTCCTCCAGGTTCCCACACGGTGCTCAGTGCCTCCCCCTTCTGGCCAGCCACTGGTCTTGCTGCTCCTTCCTTCCAAAGGTCCCTGGAACGCTCTCCCTCTTTTTAATCACTACTTCTTTGTCAAGGCCTTCTGTCCTGGAGCCTGGGACCTGTTAAGGCCGTGACTAGTGATGTTCTGGCCTCCACTTCTTTTCTAATTCTTCTCGGGCACAGAGGCTAGAACATTCTTTCCAAATGACTACTTTTTGTGTGATACCACCTCTGCTCACAAGTCTCCGGTTGCTGCCTAATGAACACTGTGTACACATCTTAGGCTGGTCCTCCTTCCAATCACAGTTAGGCCCAACTTCCCATCTCAATTTATCTTCTACCTTCCCTGCTCAGGGCACCAGCCAGACGGTCGGCTCACTGTGCTGGGACTCTGGTGACGAAGAGCAGAATCACAGTGGTTATTCTGTCCAGGAGTTCACCTGACTGGCGGTGTCTGCCTTAGCCTGAGGACTGAGCTAAGTGCTGGGTGGGAAAGTTTATCACACGGGACTCCAGGCCTTAGAGAAATGAACTCTCGTCTGAGAACAGAAAGGACACCAGTGGCCTCCGGGGGCAGCAGATTCTAGGTGGCCTCTCTTAGAGGGTAGGCAGAGAGGGAGAGGAACAGGCTGGGAAGGAACGCTGGGCCTTAGCAACCAAACGTGCTGGGAATGGCCTGGGAAGCAGGGTCAGTGACTCTTTATGGGAGCAGGGGACCTGTCAAAAGAGTGGATGGCCAGGCAGGGTATTCACACTGAAACATATGTGCTCTTCTGCTATCAAGGGGTGTGGTGTTTGTGTGTGCATACACAGGTGTGTTTTCATCGTTAAAGGCTGATACTAAGACTGGAGAAAATCTAGGGACACTTTCTCTGGGGAAACTGGTGATACTGGTAGGTAGGAATAAAAGTTAAAGTCTCTTAGATATCAGAGGCTGCCTGAGCGAGGCCTTGGAGACTCTTCATATAGTACACATTTCCTGGGTGTCATCCATATTTCCAGCAGTATATTAGGTGCTAGATTCTGCAGATTTTCTGCAAGAGGTTTGAAAGTTGTGGGTTCCCTTTAGTTCTCACTGCTGGGATTCTGGTGACATGAGTTGGCAAAGGGCAGGTTTTGTCTGTGTTGAAAGGAGATCATGTGGACCCAGCAGTGTGGACATGAGGAGTGGGGGCCTGAGCTGGATGACCGCTAGCATCCATCTCTTCCAGTTCTAGAATTCTCCATCAGGCAGATGTCAGACATGAGAGGATCCCAGCATCTCCTTTACCTTATTCTCACAGCAGGACAGGAAAGCAGTAGGAGGTACCATCTCAGAAATAACTCTCTTAGTGAGTCATTTCTGGGACCTTTCAAGGGGCTAGGATCAATACAAAGAATGCCTGAGGATCTCAAAGGAAATAATGATGAAGACAAACACCTTCTTGCAGAATTGAATGTGACAGTAGAGGGATTTTGTCTGTTGTATATGATACTGGAGTTCTGTCTCCCGACTCAGCTTGGTGGGAAAACATAATCCTAGACCTTTGCTCTGTCAGCCCCGTGTCTGCCTTCCCCTCTGCCTGCAACTCACCTGGTTGTGGACAGTGTTCAGCTGGTTGTTGAAGGTCATGGTCAGGTTGGTGGATGTGCTGGGGGCCACGTGCGTGATGAAAGGGGTTTTGCTCTGGTTCACCGTGTCATACATGTTCACCCGACGCTTGCAAATCTCCATGTTCTGGAAACATGATTTGACGCTGTTCATGCAAAAGGCAGAGACAAAGGTGTCAGGGAAAGAGAGTAACATGGAATTACAGGGGAGAAAATGGAGAGAGAAAAAGAGAAGAGAGTTAATCTAATAAATGAAAGCACCGAGACACTTCATTTTGGGTCTCAGGTTCCTGTATTTCTCAGGCAGTGTCTGCATTTGCAAGAGTTGGTGATATTTACAGGAATTCCACCCCCCACCCCCGCCCCGTCCCACTCTGCACCTTCTCACTGCCGCCTCCTCATCCTGGGTGGGTAACAGTTCTCCACCAACACAACAGACCTCTTGGCTCTCACTGCATTTCCTCCTGCTGCTGATCTGTCTCCCAATTTCCACAGCTCATTCTTGGCTTTCAAAGTGATTTCTGGCCCATAAATAAACATGTAAGTTCTCTGATTGGGACTGGTCAGCAATGGATGACCTGCTGCCATCTTCCTTGCCCACACCCTTTCCAGCTAACCCAGGGCACCAGCGCCATCTAGGGGTCAGCCAAGGAATAGCCAACCTGGTGTCAGGACCTACTGGCACTCTTGCTCCTGCCTGGATTGTGCATGGATGGAGAATAATGATTTTAACAACTACTAATAGCGGTGAAGCTTACTGATAGTGTGGCGGCTGTTGGCAAGCACTCTTTCACTCAGTCCTACAACCACCACGAGGGGAAGACAGACAATTGTTGCCCCTATTTTGCAAGTAAGGATAAAGCAGAGAAGGGATAGGTAATTTGCCAAGATCATGAGCTGGTTAATGGTAGTCTTCACATAGACGTGTACATTCTCTTTAACTTCCTTCATTCTTCATTTCTTTTTTTCTGATTCTTACCCAGTTCCATAAAATTCTCTCCCTCTTTTTCTTCTTCCATTGCAGTTTTGAATCAAAACAAAACTCTTAATTATGAAATTCAAGTATAAAAGTGTTGCGGACACCAGCATCAAGGGCAAAGAAAGCCATAAGTGGCCTTGACCAAGTGTTTGAAAACCCACCACAGGATTTTCAATTGTTTGTACACTGTTTCTCATTCTCCGCCTCCTAGGTGGTGTCGAGGTAAAGAATCTGCCTGCCAATGCAGGCGACATGGGTTTGATCCCTGGGTCGGGGAGATACCGGGAGGAGGAAATGGCAACCGCTCCAGTATTCTTGCCTGGAACATCCCATGGACAGAGGAGCCTGGTGGACTACAGTCCATGGCGTCTGAAAGAGTCAGACCCAACTGAGCACATGTCCCACGCCAAGTCTCATTCACTTCTGGGTCTTCTTCTAATTAAACTCACTTTTTCCTCAAATGCTAATATTTAGGATAGCAAGATCCCATTTCCATTTAAAATACTTATTTTAATTATAAGTAGTGTAGTAACAATAAAATTCTACCATTTTAAGATGACAACTACATACTGTACTATGGGTAAGCTAGACTCTGGGCCAGGCAGGTGCTTGCGGGCTATCCCAAAACATCCTCTCCATGAAAGATTTTCTGAACTGACTTACACATTCTTTGTGAGTTAATCATGACTGACACTGACACACTAAGTAAGCAATGACTGACTGATGACCCAGAGAGAAGGTCTCCGGTGACCGAGAGCTAAAAACACTAATGCTAGCAATGCCAACACGTTTTGAGCATCGACTCAGCACCAAACCTCCTGCTAAGGGCTTTCACATGGAGGCGGAAAGAATAAAACAATGGATTTTGTGTTCTTCTGGACTGTATTTAATGCATCAGTGGTTTTTCGACAATTCAACACAAAGCTTTCAGACTCAGAATTCTCTAACTGAAATGATCTGAGTTTTTAGTTTCAGAGGAAAGTACTTTCACACTGGGTTAATGTTGAGAATGGTTTTTAAGGAATTCGAGCACCAGAATCTTGGCATGGAGAAACGAATGGAGTCTCTTTCATCTGATAATCTAGATGTTGGGGCAGCTCGGGCCCAGCCGCAGGGGTGGGCTGGAGGTTTCTTCTGGCCCCAGACTTCTTCATGGTCTGCCCAGCAGATTCTAGGGTTACTTGGGGATCAGGCCTACTTTGTGCTCATAGGCCCTTCTTTCCTTCCGGGGCCTATTTTCTGAAATCTAAGTTGTCAGTGCTTCCCCTGGTTCCACACCAGGTCCTAAGTTAGGAGCCAGCTACTGCCTGGGTCTTCACCACACCCTGATTTGCTTCCATGCAGAAGCAAAAGACAGACAGCATCCTGAGGTCGTTCAGCCAAGCCTCAAACGTTATGCACATGACTGTCTCACTGACAAGGCCGGAGGCTTTCCAGGTGCCTCAGGGGTAAAGAATCCGCCTGCTGCTGCAGGAGATGCAGTAGACGTGGCTTTGATCCCTGGGTCAGGAGATCCCATGCAGAAGAAAGTAGCAGCCCACTCCAGTATTCTCGCCTGGGAAACTTCCTGGACAGAGAAGCCTGGTGGGTCGCAAAACAGTTGGACACAGCTGGGCATGCACGAGTGTCTCACTGACAGTGCACATGGCTACCAGGAACCCGCTAAGGAGCACCCCTCCATCTCCTATCCACAGCTGTTTCTCAGCCATCCCACTTCACTCCTGATGACACGAAGACTGATCTTATGGGGGCCTTATGCAGTAAATCACCAAGTCTGCCTTCTGTGGTTCAGACTGGCACCCCTTGACTTACCCCTCCCATGCCCAGAAACAGGACAAATCCCGTAATGAGAGTTTGCAAGGGATGGGTCCCAGTTCCTCCTCTGTACTCGAGTCTGGTTGTTGCAAGCATGCTTCTAAGGTAGAGGCACTATCTGGTTGTTGCAATACAATCTGACTTGCTCAACAACAGCTAGTAAGGAAGGGACTGAAAAGAGAGGACGCACCACTGGTGATGGGTGCCACACCCTCATTTCTCGTATGCTGCTGAGGGTCAAATCCAGCCTTGAGACTTGACCTGATCTGATTCTGCCACAGGGTGACCCGTGGCTGTCTCAGCTGCAGGCTCTTTCCATGTATCCCTCTCTCTCCTGATGCCACCTGAAATCTGCTGCTCTCTTGAGCACCCCGCTTCTCCCTGCAGACACCCAGGGAGAGGGCTGTTTATTCTTTCATGCCCCAAGTGCCTCAGAGGTTGAAGTGATCTCTCTCTTGACTCTGTGCCCCTCAGATTCACATATTAAAGTTCTAACCCCCCAGTACTTAAGAATTAGACTGAATTTGGAGATAGGATCTTTAAAGAGGTGAAATGAGGTCATTAGGGCAGGCCCTGGATCCAGTTCCTTAGAAGGAGGAGGAAATCTGGACACAGCAAAGAGGAAGACCACAGGAAGACTCGGGCAGAAGATGGCCATGCGTAAGCAGAGGAGAGAGGCCACAGAAAAAGCCAACTCTGCCGGACACCTAGATCGAGGGCTTCTAGAATAAGAAAACGAGTGTCTGTTGTTTATGACACTCAACCACTCAGTGGTGCTTTGTGATGGCACCTCCTCAGACTAATCCTCCCTTCTCTTCTCTCCCCCTCAGGCACCGAGGCTGGGCCACTAGCTCAGTCCTGCCCACCTGGGAGACTTTGAAAAGTGAAAAAGTGGAAGTGTTAGTTGCTCAGTTGTGTCCGACTCTCTGACCCCATGGACTGTAGCCCACCAGGCTTCCCTGTCCACAGAATTCTCTAGGCAAGAATACTGGGAGTGGGTTGTCATTCCTTTCTCCCGGGGATCTTCCTGACCCAGAGACTGAACCCGAGTTGCCTGCATTGTGGGCAGATTCTTTACTGTCTGAGCCACCAGGGAAGCCCTTCGGAGGTCACCCTGATTCCTGCTCAGGCTCCCTGGCTCCTTAGTTCCTTCTCATCTCCAGCGAACTGTTGTTAATTCCAGCCACCCCATTCCTTGGACCGTCAAGCCTGAAACCGTGCCATTTCCACAACCACAGATTCAAGCATCCCACCTCCTGGGCACACTTTCCACCCCTCTGGCTAGTTCAACTATTACTGTACTAAGCGTTCTCTGAGCTGATCAGACCACTCAGTCTCTATGGACCCCTCCCAGCTTCATTTCCTTTCTCTTTTAGCTAAGCCTCACATAGCCATGACTTCGGATTATAGTCTCTTCACTGCCAACATCATAAATCTGTGTCAATCTTTTTCTCTTAGCAGCGCAGCCAAACTCCAACCTGGAAGGACTCTGTTATTCCATGCCTTCACCTGGGGAGTTCATTTACACCCTGGGCTTTTCAAATCCAACCCCCACACTCAGGATTCTGCTCTGTTTCTCTGTTAAGTGTCTCTGCTACCTTCTGCTACCTAAGATTTCCTACCCTCCTTTAACCACCAAGACCCTGTTTTCAACAAGGAGAGACAGAAGCTGGTGGAAGAAGCCCCTCAGCTCTCCCTCCACTGTACCAGGCACTTGCAACAGCCATGCGCTCTCCTCGGCCCACCCTCTGTGATGTTACCTATTCCCCCACCTGCCCTCTGAATTCTGGTCCTTCCCACTACCTCGAGAAACATCTTCTGAGCATCCTTTATCTTTAATCTCTTACTACCAGGCACTTCCCGTCAGCCTCTTAAGATGCTCAAGTCTCTTCCATATGAAAAGAAACGCCCTCCTTGGGCCTTCCTGAGTCACCCCTCTATTTTGTCCTTTCCCTTTCACAGCCTTCCTTCCTGAAAGGGTACCATCTATTTCTTCACCTCTCACTCAATCTTTCAACCTGCTAAACTGGTTTCTGCTTCTGCCATCCACGGAAACAGCTCTCCATAAGTTACCAGCAACCTCCAAGTTGCTGGATGTGATGGGCATTTTTTCCAAGCTTATTTGACTTGATCGAGCGACAGCAGACCGATCTTTGTTTAACACAGCTCCAATCAGCCATTCCCCGGCCATCAATCCTTTAATGACTTCCCATTACTCTTAGGAGAAAGAGCGAAATCCATAACACGGAAGCCCTGCCACTGGCTTATCCTGAGGTCTCATCTCTCCCTGTCCCTGGGTGCTTGATCTTGACCGTGCTGGGGTCTGTGCCTGGCAAGGCCCCCTTCCACTCTCGCTGGCCTTTCCACCCAGCGGCTCCCTCTCCTTGGGCGGTCACATCCGTGGGTCATCTATGCCCTGCTCCAGCAAGGTCCTCTTGTTGCATGCTCTGCTCGCCCTTCATATCCCCTGAGAACAGCCTGGTTACTTGGGGATCTTTGGTTTAGTGCCTTCCTCTCTCCTATAGGGGCTTCCCTGGTGGCTCAGCTGGTAAAAAATCCGCAGGCAATGTCGGAGACCCCAGTTTGATTCCTGGGTTGGGACAATCCCCTGGAGAAGGGATAGGCTACCCACTCCAGTATGCTTGGGTTTCCCTAGTAGCTCAGCTGGTAAAGAATCCACCTGTAATGCGGGAGACCTGGGTTTGATCCCTGGGTTGGGAAGGTCCCCTGGAGAAGGGAATGGGTACCCACTCTGGTATTCTGGCCTGGAGAATTCCATGGACTGTAATAGTCCATGGAGTCGCAGAGTCAGACACGACTAAGCAACTTTTTCACTTTTCACTTTCTCTCCTATAGATTCTAAACTCCAGTGGGCAGGGTGCCCATCTGCTCTGCTCCCCCACTGTCTCCAGGCCCTGGCCCAGCCCAGTGAATGGATGAACAAACAAACCAATAGATCCCAATCCACACGGGACAAGCCCACGCATGACCTCTGGCTTGCAATGGCTCTGCATCACAGAAGCTGCCATTCTGAGCACTGCCCTTCGTGCAGACACCCCAGGTCTGGCCCACCCGGCCTCATGCCCTCTCATGCCCCACTGTTCCCTCTTTTTGGTGTTAAGAAAACTTCAGCCCAGGGTCCCAGTGTGGCTGCCGACTATTTTTATAAATACCGTTTTAGTGGAACACAGCTTCCCTTGTCGGTTTCTGTAATGTCTACAGCTGCTTTCAACTCTAATGGCAGAGCTGAGTTGTTGTGACAGAGATCATATGGCTGCAAAGCCTGATTTTTTTTTGGGCCTCGAGGCATGTGGGATCTTGGTTCCCCAACCAGGGATCAAACCTGCGCTCCTTGCAAAGGAGTTCAGAGTCGTGAACACTGGACCCACCAGTGAAGTCCCTACAAAGCCTGAAATATGCACTACCTGGGGCTTTAAAGGGAAAGTCTGCCGACCCTTGGGATAAAGCAACGACCAGGACACCTACTGTGTGCTGTGGGGAAAGTCGAGTAAGTGCGTCATGGTGACGAAGGGGTGGTTCAGGGTCTCGATTGGAGTGATTCTCTTATCGGCGTCTATGGTCAGCATCTTCTTCAGTAGGTCGATGAACTCCCGCCGGTCCGCCTTCTCCACCAACATGTCGCTCCCTTCCAGATCTGTCGTCATGTTCACCTGCAAGCAAGTGGGGACAAGTCATCGAGCTTCCGCTGGGCCTCCCTCGCCCCATCCCTCTGTTCTGTGCTCTGCAGCTCCATCCTAATCTCTTGGTCACCCCTTCCCAGCCCGCAGAAAGCTGTGTCTGCCCCGTGGGGGCACTGCCACGGGTCATCACTGCCCGCAGGTCACGGCTGTTCTCTCTGCAGGAGAGGCCTGGTTAGGCTGCTCAGGGAAGAGGGAGGCCCCTGTGGGCACCTGCACAGACATGAATGTGCGGGCGTGGCCGGCTCCTGCTTTCATCAGTTAGGCTGAAATGCACCTTGCATCACACCTCACTGAAAAGAACCGTACAATGAAAAGAATTCTGGAGACTGCGCTTAAGACAATGTGAACGTACTGAGTGGAGTTGTACCATTTTAGGCTACCCATATTTCCCCATGGTTAAAAAACAATAATTACAACCAAGCAGTAAAAAATAAGATGCAAAAAGGTTTATTTCTTTAATCTTCCAACAGAGGTATTGGGGTCTGCTTCCCACACCTAGCAGCTCCTGAGCCAGGGTCTGAGTTATTTGAATCCCTGGGTTCACTGGGCCCACTGCTGGTGAAGGCAGGCAGGATATATGAACACAAGATTTTTTTCTTCAAAGGGCAAGTCTATACGGCGTGTGCTGTGCTCAGTTGTGTCCAACTCTTTGTGACCCCGTGGGCTGTAGCCCACCAGGCTCCTCTGTCCATGGGATTTTCCAGCAAGAATACTGGAGCAGGTTTCCATTTCCTTCTCCAGGGGCTCTTCCTGACCCAGGAATCGAACTTGTGTCTCCTGCATCAGCAGGCACATTCTTTACCACTGTACTGTCTGGGAAACTTATACTAGGATGACCTTTAAAAGCCTTGTTCTGTGGTGCTTTCTCCGCCCCTCCCCACCACCTCCCCACCGCCAAGACATGTACTGGAAAGCAATTTCAGTTTTCTCAGAAAATCAAAGCTTCTAATCAACTGACAAGTATACTTTACTTGGAGTCATGAGTTTTGGTTATGCTTATCTTCAGTAAGAAGTGTGTTAAGTGTTCACTGGTCTGGAGCTGTGTTTCTCATTGCTTTGAAGAAAAATTCACTTTGGGTTGTCCTGATTTTAGACTAGGTTTTATTCTAAAAATAGCTGGTGTTCTAGAATTCTCTCTGGACACAAAGGTGACCTGAGAGAGACTGACTGCATTGGGTTGTGTGCTCACAAAAGATGTCCTGGTCCCTGGTACCCAGGAATGGGACCTAATTTGGAAACACAGTCTCAGCAGATGTACCCAAGTTAAAGTCACAGTGAAGTAGGGTGGGCCATACAGCCAACAACTGGTGTCTTTGTAAGAAAAAGAAGGGAGATTTTGGACCCAGAGAAAAGAGGGAACACAGAGAACACAGAGAAAAGAAGGCCTCATGAATGAGACAGAGATTGGGGGATGCAGATACAAGTCAAGGGAAACCGAGGGTCACTGGGGGCCACGAAACTAGAATAGCCTGGGCCAGTTTCTTCCTAGAGCTGGTAGAGGGGACATGGCCTGCTGGTACTGTGATCTCAAACTTCTAGCCTCCAGCATTGCAAGAGAATAAATGCTGTTGTCTTAAGTCACCAGTTTATGGCCCCTTGTTAAAGTGGCACTAGAGAACTCATCATGGTACTCAAATGAACTAATGGGCTTGAATTCTTCTCATGAAGACATCAGTAAGATTGGCCAGTGCTATTTTACAATTGAGAGCCAGTAAACTGAAGCTGTTTTTAAAGAGCTGGTGTAAGGTCTTAAAAATGTTCCACAAACCCAGTGGTATACTTCCTAGGCCAACATATCATTGTTTAAGGTCAAAGTCAGCCACCACATTGGAGTCAAGTGGATTTCTACCCTCCATCCTCTGTTAATTACTCCTGCAGAAGTATTGTTGTGCTTAGCTCTGAAAGGGCTAACACTGTATACTCACCCACAGAGCTTACCTGGGCCATGTCATCTAAACAGTTGAAAATGTACTTCCTTGCTTCTTTTGACTTAATCCCCGTCTCTGCTTCATGGTCATCTGGTGTCTGGTCAAGAGAGGCACCGGGGCATTGGGAATATGAATTATTTCCTAGTCATTGTGACTCAAACCCGCCAACCTCTGCTTCTCCCCCTGAGGATCTTTTCCCACCTTTCAGAGAAGAGACAGGATTCTTAAAGTGACCTGCCCAGAATTCCTTCCTCTCTTCCTGCTCCACACTTAGGTCACCCCTCCTCCTTCCTCCCTTCCCATGAACACTGTTGGGGGCCAGCTGTGAGTCGGGTCTGGGGGATCCCCAGAAGGCAGTATATGCCACAACCCCGAGAACCATGTTCTCCCCTAAGTTTAAGGGATGTGGTTAGGTTTCATATGTGGAAAAGCAGAAGCCTGTGGTCCCCACATTTAAAATTTTAATTTATCAAACTCATATACATAGAGCTCTCCCTATGTGTCAGACACTACTTTGTAAGAATTATTTATCTATTTAACTATGTATGTATTTTTGGCTGTCTTGGGCCCTCGCTGCGTGCAGACTTTCTCCAGCTGTGGCCACAGGGGGTTTCTCATTGTGGTGGCTTTTCTTACTGTGGAGCATGGGCTGTAGGGCACGTGGGCTTCAGTAGTTGGGGGCACAGGCTTAGCTGCCCCTCTGCATGTGCAGCCTTCCTGGAACAGGGATCAAACCCAAGTCTCCAGCATTGGCAGGCAGATTCTCAACCACTGGACTGCAAGGGAGGTCCCCAGGCACTGTTTCAAAGCACGTGAACTCATGCAATGCCCTTCGCAACCAATTTAGGGAGGCCGATTACCAGCTCATCTTCCAGAGGGGCAAACGGGGGCAGAGAGCTTGAGGAGCTTGACAAGGTCACGTGACTGCTGGCTCTGGAGTCTGTTTGACAGTCCCCTCTGCTTGGGTCCAGGGGACACACGTCCAGTTCCTGAACTGGCCTCAGTGTAGGAAGCTGCTGTTTCCAGTGACTATGGGGTTTTGGACTTATTCATGGATCATTGATCCTCCAAGACTCACTCAAGGACAGCACACCTGGAGCTGCTAAGATCCAGGCTTCGATGAGGGAACAGCTGGCCAAGAAGGCCTGAGTCTCCTAAGACACAGTAATGAACCCCGGCCCTGGCCAGCCTCAGCCTCCTCCTGCCAGGACTCTTTTTCACTGGACCTGACCTTGAGCCGCTCACCCTCAACAGCTGCCAAACGCCAGCCTCTCATCAGGAGCCTCAGAGGCCTGCTCAGCTGCCAGATCTCTTTTCTAAATCTTTTGCCATCACTGACCATGCATTATCTCTAAATGTATTACAGTTTGGCTGTGGTTTCTGTTAAAAAAATACCGACCTACACTCTTGCAAAAAAAAAAGAAACACCTGAAATGAACACAAAACACACTTAAGAGGTATATTATTTTCTCCTTCCCAGGGGAAAAAAAACCCCAACAACATTAATTTTAATTACTAGGCACAGATCAAAGTGAAAGCAAAATATGCTTCCCTTAAAGTCAAGCCGCCCGAGTTTACGGTGTGCAGTGAGGCGCCACACCACCTGCCAGCGGGGCCAGCAGACCCCTCCAGAGCCTTCAGACACTGTGTTGCTGCCTGCAAGGCTCTCTGCATCCTTCAGGGCCTGGCTCGAATGCTCCTCCTCGATCCTCTGCCATAGCAGGAATCAAGGCTCCCCTCCTCCAGGCTCCCACATTCTGTTCCTGCCTGAAACGGTGCTGGCATGGGGAGGGGGCAAGGGCTTGTCACACAGGTTCAGTCTCCCTCTGCACTGGGAGCTCCTTAAGGGCCAGGGACCGTTCACTTCTTTCATTTCTCTATCCAGCAGCCAACCAGGCAGGTCATCCAGGTTTACTGGATGAAACTGAGGGAGTTCAGCAATCAGAGCTTGAGGTGCAAAGGCAGTAGGTCAAGCAAAGCGGTGTTTTCCGAACATTCAAAAATCCATCCACCATGTATTATCCACAGTCGCGACCCTGCCATGGCCAAATCAGAGTCAGAGCCAGGACCCACATGCCTTGGTTAAAGACTCCCGGCAAATGGGGGCACTTTTCGCGGGGACCTTCCTCCCTGAAAGCTGGGTGTTGGTGAGAAATGAGGCGGGCGCTCTTCCTACCTTCAGCCTCCACAGAGGATACGGCGAGTCTGTGTCCCGGTTGAAAAACCTAGTTGTCTTTGTCCCCGCGCTTAATAAATATTCTGCTGGCAAACCCTGTGTTTGTGAAATATACCGGATCTGCAAGGAAGGATGGGAATGAGGTCAGGGCTTTCCTGTCACCATACACGTGGTATACTAACAGCTCTAGCATCTCGGAGAAAAACGACAATTTTATAGGGAGAGAATGAAGTAATCAAAGGCAAAGGGAAAAGGAGGAAGAACAAAGAAAGAAAAGCCAGGCGATCCTCAATTGTAAACTTGGATACTAGTACTTGAAGAGATAACACAGGTAAGATGCTTCAATAAAGGTGGTGGCTAAATTAAAAAAAAAAAAAAAGTGATTGAAGGGAAGGAAGGTTTGGGAGACAGTATCACACCTGAGAGCCCCACCCCACATCAGGTTATGGATGGGGTGCCCATCCAGACAAAGGAAGAGAGCTGGCTGAGAACACCTGTGCTGTCTGGACCCACCTGATCATACTCTGAAGCTCCTGGATACAATGGCCAGCCCAGGAACAGCTCTGCAATGACGCAGCCCAAAGACCACATATCAATTGCCTCACAAAATGGTAAACCCAGGATGATCTCAGGGGCCCTGAAAAGGAAGAATGGAAAAAAAAAAAAAAGTCATTAGCAATTTGGAAAAGCAGGAAGCTATTTCTATATGAATTCTACCAAAAAAAAAAAAAATGCAATCTTTCAAACCCAAGCTACTGTTACTGAGCCCCTCAAGGTCCTCTTGTTCTTGAGCTGGGTTGCAATGATCCCTGCATCCTTTGGCTTGGTCCTCCCATCAGTAGGGTGCCTGGCTCGATGACTGGCTGAGATGCACGGTAGGTCTGAGGTTGCAGAGCAGACCCAGAGGGAACCATAGCTACTGCTTCATTACCATCATGCTCCAGCCAGACGAGCTAATCAACGCCTTTGAGATACTCAGGAATTATCTTTCGTAGCTGAAAGCCCAGGAAACCAACCTTTAGAGAATGCCCAGGTTTTTTTAAATTTTGGTGAGTGACATGCAGGATCTTAGTTTCCTGCTGCTAAGCTGCTAAGTCACTTCAGTCGTGTCCGACTCTGTGCGACCCCATAGACGGCAGCCCACCAGGCTCCTCTGTCCCTGGGATTCTCCAGGCAAGAACACTGGAGTGGGTTGCCATTTCCTTCTCCAATGCATAAAAGTGAAAAGGGAAAGTGAAGTGGCTCAGTTGTGTCCAACTCCTAGCGACCCCATGGTCTGCAGCCCACCAGGCCCCTCCGTCCATGGGATTTTCCAGGCAAGAGTATACTGGAGCAGGGTGCCATAGCCTTCTCCACTTAGTTCCCTGACCAGGGATCAAACCTGCTCCCTGAAATATTCAGTGGAAGCTCTGAGTCTTAACCACTGGGGCACCAGGGAAGTCCCAAGGATTCCTTCTACAAAGGAATTCTGAAGTACAGGTATTCTCTTTTCAGTCATATATAAAACTAGTTGCCTCCACCCAGAATGGGATTAAACCCAGTATCTGTTTATGCCAACAATCTCTTTTAGGAGTTTGTATCATACTTTTCCAAGGAAACACTAGTTTTTGGTTTTTTTTTTTCATTACCTTCTAAAGAATTCTCTACTATGACAATTATAGTACCTGGTTCATGATCCATAGTTCAGGTGTTAATCAAATTTCCATTATAAACCCTTTCCTAACTTTAGAAAATATATTCCTTCACATGATAAAACTGGGTACCTGCTGGAACTTCTGAAGGAAATCACCTAAACTCAAAAAGAAAATTTCACATGTACTTGGTAATCAAAACCAAAGACCACAGAGGAGCTCCGCTTTTCTAGGAATTGGTCATGATTGCTAGGGGTACATTTTGGAGAAAACCATGTTCAGAGCATGAGATATGAACTCAGTTTATGATTTTTTTTTTTTTTTAATGTGGCTCAAGGCATTCTGCTGATGCACGCGCCCAACTTCTGTTTTCTCTATCAATGGTCCCCTTGATGACGTGATCCAGGAAGATGCAACTCCACCTTTTTAGCAGCCTGGAGAGGGAGCCTGGGAGCTGGGAGACTTTTCTTTATCGGGGCTCTCTCAGCCAACAGGAGAGGAGGGAGGGAGGGGGTTCCAGGAGCACTTCCACTTGTTGGACCTCCGAGCTGAATTTTCCCTGCCCAAAGCATCTCCCTGTCTGCTCCTTTACACTGGATCTCATTGCTGTTTTTTTTTTTCCTCTACATAATGGTTCTGAAAAAAATAAAGAAGAACCAAAAGGTCTTGCTATCAAGTCTTTTGATTTTTCAGCTGTAAAAGAAGTCTCTTCCCTTCCTTGGAGCTGGAGAGGCAGCACTACTCTTGGTGCTTCTAGAGCGCCGAGACTGTGGTCTGGGCGGCGAGGCCAAGGTTTGGTCTCCATGGGCTTGGAAGGAGGGGATTGCTGTGGAAGGCCGGGGAGCGAGATGTCCCTGGCCCCTCGCTGCGGGGTGTCTTCAGCTGTTGTGCCTGGCACTTCGCTCTGTCCTTGGTCTTTGTCTCCTCCCAGCCTAGTTGCTGACGGTTCATGTGGACATGGGGGATGGCTCTTGCCCTCCGGTACGGATGCCCTGGGGAGGCTGGGGAGGCACCAGTGCTGGACTGTCCTGGGTCATGGGACCTTGGACCTGGCCTAGGTCACTGTGTCCAGCAGTGCCCCCACACACCAGGGCTTCCAGAGCCACAGATCATTACATGGAACTGAAGAGACTACCACAGGTTGCTTCCAGCAATCCCATCTCTTCCGTGGTGGTTTCGGTTTATTTAAAAAAAAACACAAAAAAAAACAACACATCTTTTCGAAAAGAAGGGAGTGTCTCAAAAGAACATGATATTGAAAATAACATGCTCTTGTTACACATGTGGCAGAACCTGCTTTGCTTTCTGCCATCTAGAGTCAGACGTGTCTACCTGCCTCCTCTCACATGGAGACTCTGGCCTCTCCTTGGGGAGGTACCTGCTCTGATCCTGAGAAGCCCCTCCTGTGGCAGCTGCTGCTGGCTCAGAATCAGGCATCTCGGCACCTCTGTCTCCCGTTCTTGTGACCTGTCCCTTTGCTCATTGTAGCCTGGACACTCCAGTCTCCAGGTTGGGTCCTAGGAACAGGCTGCTCTGGTTCCGTGTGGCCATCTCTGGACTTGACCATGACGCTGTCCTTCCTATCAGGTTAATTAACTGGCCCTCATGCCCCAGTGCTCTTGCCTGGAGAATTCCAAGGACAGAGGGAGCCTGGTGGGCTGCAGCCCATGGGATTGCAAAGAGTGGGACACGACTGTGCAACTAACTTTCACTTTCACTTTTTATGCCCTTAAGCAGACCACTGGAAACCCCTGGAAACCCATTCCCCAGATTCTGTCCCCTGACGATCTGCCCAGCAGAATCCAACAGGTAAGACTGTCATGCAAAGGGCACGCCAGTGATGTTCTTGGGCAAGAAACAGCAGACTCATGTTACAGGAATGGGACCTGTGAAAATAATTTAGCTGGGGACTTCCCTGGTGGCCCAGTGGTTAAGACACTGAGGTCCTTATACAGGGGGCTCAGGTTCGATCCCTGGTTGAGGAAGTAATATCCCACATGCTGCAACTAAGAGTTCTCATGCCTCAACTAAGACCCAGCACAGCCAGATAAATAGTAAGTAAATATTAAAAAAATTTGTTTAGTCCATCAGAAAACGGAATAACAGCAATTCCTGGTGTTGCGATATGTACAGCAGAGGATTTCTTTTGCTGTGATCTTAGTGAGCAAATGTGTGGGCATCAGGCAGGGCAGCTGGGAGACAAAGAAACAGAAGGTGCAGCCTTGTCCCCCACGGGCTGCTGGGGAGGCAACTCCAAAGCACAGGTGACAACACACACACACACACACACACACACACACACACACACACACACACCTAATCCAAGCGCACACTCTCGCTCCAGTGTCCCCTATCTAAAAACAGTAAAACAGAACGCGAGAACAAAACACGCCAAAACCAAACCTCTCCCAACCCCTTCAGCCCCTGCAGCTGCTGCCCTAGTTCTCTGTTCTCCATCCAAAGCCAAATCTCTGAAGAGCCATCTCCGGCAGCTTCCAGTGCTCCGTCTCTCGCATCTTCCCTCCCTCCTCTCACTGGACTTGCCCCTCCGCTCCATTCAAGCGTGGAGCTCGCCGTGGCCAGCAGGGGCCACGTTGTGCCCACTGGTGAGGTTCTCAGCTCTGGAGCCTGAGAGTCGTGTTTCTTCTGCACGGCTGGTCGTTCCGTCCAGTCTTGAAACAGGCAGTCTTGGTTCGCAGAACACCGTGTGCTCCTGCCTTTGCTCTGCTCTGCGGCTCATGGCTTGTCCTCCTCTGTCCAAGCACTGCCCACAGCAAAGCCCCAGGACACCTTCTCTTCTCTCGTTTCATTGTTTTTCTAGGTAATTCTTACGGGGTTGAACTGTGTCCCAAAGTCATGCTGAAGTCCTAATCTTCGGTAGCTCAACGTGGGCCCTTCTTTGGGAATGAGGTGACTACAGATGTCATCAGTTACGATGTCCTCGTCCTGGAGCAGCGTGCATCCTTCATCCAGTATGGCTGGTGTCCTCGGAAGAAGGGGGAGATTTGGACACAGACGCAGAGGGAAGATGGCCATGTGAAGACGGAGGCAGAGACTGGAGTGATGCTGTCACAAGCCAAGGAGCCAGCAGAAGCTAGAAGAGGCAAGAAGGCCCCTCCCTGGAGGCTTCAGAGAGAGCATGGCCCTGCTGACACCTTGATGTTGGACGTCTAGCTTCCAGAACTGTGAGAGAACAAGGCTCTGTTATTCTGAGTCATGTATTTTCTGGTGCCCGTCTCTGCACACTGAGAAACTGCGACGGTCACTGTGGCCATTCTTAGCGGTTTAAACCTCATTTTGTGTATTTCCAAAAGTCTGTCTCCATCTTGGACTTTTCTCGGCTCCAGCTCTATGTTTCTGATGGCCTGACATCTCTGTTGGAATATCTCTCCATCACCTCAACTTGTCTTTAAAAGGGAACTCTGCTCCTCTGCACCCTCCCACCCCAAATAATTCCTCCCTCTGTCCTCTGTTTCACTAAAAGGAATTCCTGTCACCCCTCACCCCCCACACCCCATTACTCATGCTGGAAACCTGGGATTGATCGCGGATTCCTCTCTCTCCCTCTGTGTCCTTGCCACGCAATAACGGCAGCTCCAAGGCAGCTCAACTGGCCCTGGATTCTCCGCTTCCTCTGCCACTGCCCTGGCCCTGACCACTTCACCTGGGCCTTCCTGTCTTTCCACTCCATCACTGTTTCCTTCAGTCCACTTTCTACCAGCTCAACAGGGCACAGGCCCTCAGCTCGAAGTCCTTCCCAGGCTCCCTGCCTCCCTGAGAAGGAGATCTCAGTCCCTCCCGGCTGGGCCCACCCGCCTGGGACCGTCACCATCCTCTCCCCCAGCTCAGGGTGCCCCAGCCTAGCCAGTTTCCTGAGCCTTCCCGCGGAGCTGTTGCTTCAGCATCAAATGCCTTTTCCGCTGGTTCTCAGGTGGCGGCTTCCTTCTCGCTCATCCTTCAAACCGCCACTTAATTGTCACCGCCGCAGACAGGCGTCCTCACCACCAGTCAGTCTCCATCTCTGGTGCCGTGAATGTCACTTTACAGCACTTTCCCAATAACCTTCTCACTGTCTGTCTCCTCTGCTACGTCCATGAGGGCAGCACAGGGTCTGGCATTTAGGAGCCAATAAGTAAGGATTTGTAGATTGAATAGACTTTTATTAAATATAAGAAAAGTGCTAAAATATGTGACTCGGAAAGTTCTAAGGCTCACAAACAAAGGAGGGTGGAAGGGGCAAATCTTCATGAAGGAACGGGAGCCCAGGCATGAGCCTTTCGCCTGGGGAAAAGTGGACTTCTGTGCATGTAAATTGGCAGGGCTGATAAGGCCCATCTCTTCCCATTTCCTCTAGAAGCCATCCTCCACTCAGCTCCACTCTGTGGGCTTGCTGGAGCCCTCTATGGTCCAGCCCTCTCTTGTAAACCCCTACTGGTCTCCTGCCTTTTTCAACCTTTTCCAATTTACTCTGAAACTCTCCTCCATTCAAAGGCTGTGTCCTCTTGTCTGCACACATGACCCGCTGGTCACATTTCTGAGACAGTCTGTCCTCCCCGCCCCTTCTTCACTGAAACACACCTTGCTCTCGGTGCCGGTGGACTGCATGGTGAACATTCAGACATGAACCACCAGATCAGTCCAATAAATATTAACTGACCGCCTGAAGGACTGACTGATGCTGAAGCTGAAGCTCCAATCCTTTGACCAACCTGATGCGAAGAACTGACTCATTGGAAAAAACCCTGATGCTGGGAAAGACTGAAGACAGAAGGGGACAATAGAGGATGAGATGGTTGGATGGCATCACCAACTCAATGCACATGAGTTTGAGCAGCTCTGGGAGATGGTGAAGGACAGGGAAGCCTGTGTGGCGCAGTCCATGGGGTCGCAAAGAGTCAGACACGACTGGGCGATGAGCAACAACTGCTGTATGTACATGTCTGGGTGTTTGCCCTCCACTATGCCAAGGGCAGGGCCTGTGTTCCTACATTTTGAGCCTCAGTCTGGTACACAGCAGATGCTCCATAAAAATCTGCTCAACACAAGTCCTCAGGTCAGGAAGGCACTTCTTTATCTGGCCCCTCATTAATCCCTGGGGAACCAAAGACCCTTCTGCTATGATCGGGCAGATGCCTAGTCCCTGCTCCACTGGTCTGTAAGGCTCCAAGCTCCTCGATGTTCAAAGTCAAGTCTAAAATCGGTTTCTTTTTGTTCAGTGCACCTGAAGCACATCTGATGGTTGCTCAGGTGTATTTGTTCTTCAGTGAAGAACCCATTATTATTAGCAGGGGTTATCCTAAGATAGAGTTTAGTGCCCCTTATTTAGTCACTTAGCAGGGAATAATTCAACTGCCATTTTCCTAAGCATCTTCTATGTGCCAGGCACTGTGCTGGGTGCTGACAATCAGAAACCAGACCCTGCAGTTCCTCCAGGAGTTCACTGTCTAGTCGGAGGCAACAATGGGCCTGCGGCCAACATACAACAAGCGCCCAGCACATGCTGGCGAGGCAAAGCCTGAGGGGCTTCTCGGGAGAGGTGATGGGCGAGCTGGCCTCCAGGCACAGGGCAGGGTAAGTACATGTCCATCCCTGGCTTCTGGCTGCACCTCTGGCATCTAGCACAGACGCTTGGAGCACCTAGGTGCTCACCACACCTCTGGAGAAGGAATAAACCTTTCTGTTTCAAACCCACACCCTCAGCAGGCACCAGTTTTCCCTGAAGCTGGCGCCATCTCCTTGGCAACACTGCCTATGACAAGAGGCAGACTACTTGGCCTTTCTATTTCAAAGTTTACATGCTTTAAAAAAAAAAACAAGAAAAAAATCACATCCTGGTTTCTTGCCATGGGGGCTGTTTCTGGTCTCTCAGTTTGGGTCCTTAGTGGGTAGGACTGCCAGCTTGGGACATGGCCTTTCTCCTCTGGGCTTAGAACCGCCCAGGCTGTGTCAGGGACTCAACCTTCCCTTACCAGCCCATGGAACCCTCTTATAGAGGCTCCTCACTGCTATTTTGGGAGATCAGAAATACTTGAAACACACACGAAGTGTCAGACAAAATTTGCACCTAAGAAAGAGAGATTGTTCCTTTCCAACATTTCCATAGCAAGACATAGAAAATTCTATCTTTCTATAGAAAGAGAACGGACAACTGTCATTTTCGACACAGCAGTGATTAAGCTTTGGTATTTCACTCTGGTGGCTCTCCTGACAGTACATGTAGCTGGTGAGGCATTCTCAGATCACGTGCAGATGTTGTGACCCTAGGGAGGAATGACCTCCAACAGAGGCGTGCACACCACCTGAGCTGAGTGGGAACACTCAGGACCACTGCCAGCAGGTCGTGGCTGTATACCAATTTCCTGACGTTGGTAGGAGGATAAAATGAAACAGCATCACAGGAGCACCTAGCACACGGCCTGGCTCAGAGAAATCAGTTAGTCAACAGATAGTACATCACTTACAGATCATGTACAATGGGTCTAAGGCCATGTGACGGCAATTAGATAAAAAGCATCCCTTTTCCTCATTTAAAAAAGTTTTATTAATGCTATTTCTTTTTTGGTTGCGCTTGGTCTTCATTGCTGCACACACTTCTCTCTAGTTGCAGCGAGCAGGGGCTACTCTCTAGTTGCAGCGAGCAGGGGCTACTCTCTAGTTGCAGTGAGCAGGGGCTACTCTCTAGTTGCAGCAAGCAGGGGCTACTCTCTAGTTGCAGTGTGAGGGCTTCTTATTGCAGTGGCCTCCCCCGTTGCAGAGCACAGGCTCCAGGAACACGGGCTTCAACAGCTGTGGCTCGCAGGCTCTCAAGCATGGGCCCGGGAGTTGTGGCACGAGGACTCAGTTGCCCCATGGCACGTGGACTCAGTTGCCCCATGGCACGTGGATCCTCCCAGACCAGGGATCAAACACATGTCCTCTGCATTGGCAGGCGGGTTCTTAACCAGTGGACCACCAGGGAAGGCCCCCTTCATCTTAAAGGTCCATTTTCTTCCTTATAAATTGAATCATTAGGAAAACTATTTAAATATATTAAAGCATAACCATTAAAGAGTTTTTTTTCATTTATCTTTACGAAAAAGGTACAAAGATTAATATAACCAACAACGAAGTCTCTGTCATTTAGCTTTAGAAAGAAAACTGCCCATCCACAACCCCCACTTCTCCCTACTGGAGAGCATGACCCTAACCCTGCATCACTTTTCACAGGACAAGCCCTTCTTCACCCAACCTCCCCAGCCAAGTTCATGTCTGCATCATCCACACTAATAACACCAGTGCAAGGTTCATGGCCACTCCCAACTTGGGCAATAAATCTGCAACACTAATCAGAGAGCACAGGAAGGACTGTGCATTTCTGGAAAAATGTTACTCAATTTCTCCGGGTTTTTATTTCACCATCTATAAAATATGATTATTAATCTTGCTTTTTTCCTTGTCTCTGCAGCAGCTTATGAAGATAAATTACGTTTGGTAGAATTATAAAGCAGTTTGAACTCTCTGGAAGCAAGACACTCTGTTAGTCCATGGTATTTTATAATCACTGATATTATAAGGTGTTCTTGAATTGAACTGCAGTGAAAAAGCCTGTTCCCACAAATATATGTAGATTGAAAGTAACCTCAGTATGGTTGGGGCAGAAGCAATCAAAATGTAAAATTGTATTTCAGATGGGTTGTTAAATCTTATGTTTCCGCTGCAAAAGTAAGGAGACTTGGAAAGGCTGACACTGCTCAGAGGCACTATTTGAGTTGGTGGCCTGGACTGGGAGGCAAAGGATTACGTCAAGGCCACACAGGACCCTAGGAGTGGCAGAAATCTGAGGACTCGGAGGAGACTATTTTAGGGAAATTGGACCCCAAAGCCCAAAGGATTTTCACAGATGACAATCTGAAAGGTGAATGGTGGAGAGTGCCTCAGGGCAGTATTTCTAGAAGATGGATTCGTACCATGTCAGGGGGACCCAGAAAGGTCCAAGTGGAGACAGCAACTGAGGCCTGGCTAATCCAAGGTCAACTTAGGGTTTGATTTTGAAAAGATACAGCTTCCTTGGCAAAGTGGAGATAGTAAAGAAGCAGCTGTGTTTTTGAGGTGCCTGACAAATGGGTGAAAGACAAAGTGACTCAGAGACAGAGCTCCAGGAACAAACCACAGGGTGAGGTTGACCAGGAGCCCGCTCACTGTGTGAGCCTGCCCTGAGCCAAGGTGATAAGGAGACTGGTCTAATCAAACACTGTGCATCCTGAGAGCACCACACACCCTCCACGGAAGAGATTTTCTTCTCTAAGAAAATCTGCCTCGGAGTACGACGAGGAGGACGCTGTCCTCTGACAGTGACAAGGCTCTGACTCCAGAAGAGAAGCCAGGAAACACACCCAACTGGTGCCTGTGGTGGTCTCAGCTTGATGTTACATATGCAATGAAATTGTTTCAGAGGGGTTCTAGAAGTTCTTTCTCAGGGCCACTGCTGACAGCCATAAAACTGTGTATGCTATGAGGATTCAAGAGCCTCACTGGTGATGCTGCTATAATTGAGCATCTCCAGTTCTCACGAACAGAAATGCTCAAGACATCAGAACAAAGCATCACATCCACCTGGAAAGTTGATTATATATAATCAGGGTTTGACTGTGCTGGTGACGTCATTCTCACACCATACTTGGACAGTCTCCCAAAGGAAGTGCGTTTCCTTGAGTCAACCAACCATTTCAGGACACTGTTAGAATCAGAGTGGAAGTTTTTTTGGATTTGTATTGGCAATGAACATTTTGGCTCTGAGGAAGACTTGCCCGGTGTATACTAAATACATGCACATGCACACACACAGACCCACACCCACACCCACACACATCTCCACCCTCCCATTCCCCACCCCTATGCTGACCCTTGGTTCCTAGTTGTACTCCAACTCTGCAGAGTTCAGTGCTAAAATCCAGCCTTCTTGCTTATCTACCAGAAAAAAGGTTGGATCTGGAACTCAATAACTATAATCTCCAAAGGCTTCTAACAATATTGGTATAATTAGGAAACCAGTTCCCAGATATCTAGAGGATATTCTGACGTTAGCCTCTAATCCTTTGTAAATCGCTTTAAAAAATGTTCCTGGGAAGAATGACTTAGATCTCATAATGGGTCATTTCGAAAACATGGACCCTGTCCTGGAATTCCTTATTCTCTTGACATGTACCACGCACTGCGTCTACTCAGCCCACCCCACACCCGGTGATCTGTATCTCCCGGGTTTCTGGGGCTTGTTATCATGAAGTCAGGGGATGCTGGAGAAAGCCAGCTCTTGCCTTCCAACACCCCATGGGACTATAATATTAAGTCCTGTGAGATTTTATGAGTATGAGATTTTATGCTCATACTTTTGGCAAAACTACATGCTCAGTAAATGTCTGTGGAAGCACCTGTTGGCCAGGGAAATGGAATCTCAGATTTCGGCACGTCTACATCCAGTCCCATCACTTCATGGCAAAAGATGGGGAAACAACAGAAACAATGACAGACTGTTTTCTTGGGCTCCAAAATCACTGCAGATGGTGACTGCAGCCATGAAATTAAAAGAGGCTTGCTCCTTGGAAGAAAAGCTATGACAAGCCTAGACAGCATATTAAAAAGCAGAGACAGTACTTTGCTGACAAAGGTCTGTCTAGTCAAAGCTATGGTTTTTCTAGTAGTCATGTATGGATGTGAGAGTTGGACCATAAAGAAGGCTGAGCACCAAAGAATGGATGCTTTTGATTTGTGGTGTTGGAGAAAACTCTTAAGAGTCCCTTGGACTGCAAGGAGATCAAAACAGTCAATTGTAAAGGAAATCAGTCCTGAGTATTCATTGGAAGGACTGATGCTGAAGCTCCAGTACTTTGGCCACCTGATGCAAAGAACTGACTCACTGGAAAAGACCCTGATGCTGGGAAAGATTGAGAAGGGGGAGACAGAAGATGAGATGTTTGGATGGCATCAATGGGATGATTCAGTGGGAGTCTGAGGAAACTTCGGGAGTTGGTGATGGACAGGGAAGCCTGGCGTGCTGCAGTGCATGGGGTGGCAGAGTCAGACACGACTGAGTGACTGAACTACACCTAGAGATTCTTTTTACACATGTACAGCTCTAGGTTCTTTTATAAAGTTTAAAAAATCTTTGATTGTGAATGGCAACACATGTAAAAAGAAGTGCATAGAGCAAAAACATAATGGCTCCGTGACTTATCAGAAAGCAATGCCCAGTGTCACTCACAGCTGGGTGGAGAGACGCATGGGCGTCACCAAGCCCCTCCCCTGCATGCGGACACTGTCCCCTCTCTGCATGCGGTGGTGACACGTGGCCGGTACAGGAGTGTGTTCATCTTGTAGTGTGGCCCTCACATCTCCAGGAATCAGGTCCTTAACAGGAGAACCAGCCCAGAGGGCAGGTGTGCAGCCCAAAGCCCGGGGCATCTGGCTGCGGGGGAGAAAGAAGACAAAACCTCGGATGTTCTTTTTAGTTCTGCTGGTTGACTGTTTCTTCTGCTTTGTTGCTAGTCTGCTGATGGAAACTGAGGGTTGGAACTGCATTTTGAGCTTCCCTGGGAAGTCTGCTGATAGCAGGTAGGCCTCACCCACGTGGCACTGTCACGGGCTGGCATCCTTCGCTTCCTGAGGCCACTACTCTGCGCTGGGAGGGAATTTGGAATTCAGTTCCAGACCCATGGCAGGTGCAGCCCCTCCACTTTATTCAGAGTGGTTATGTGTCACCCCCAGTGGGCTGGAAGTGGGATGTCAGGCCGGAAAGTGAGTTAACTCAAGGCTCAGCCATTGATGCCTTCAAACCGAGGTGCTGGAGAAGACTCTTGAGAGTCCTCTGGACAGCAAGGAGATCAAACCAGTCAGTCCTAAAGGGAATCAACCATGAATATTCACTGAAGCTCTAATACTTTGGCCACTTGATGTGAAGACTGATTCATTGGAAAAGACCCTGATGCTGGGAAAGATTGAAGGCAAAAGGAGAAGGGGGCAGCAGAGGATGAGATGGTTAGATAGCTTCACTGACTCAATGGACATAAATCTGAGCAAACTTTGGGAGATAGTGAAGGACAGGGGAGCCTGTAGGGAGCCTGGCATGCTGCAGTCCATGGGGTCGCAAAGACTTGGACATGATTTAGTGACAGAACAACAGCTTCTATCCCAAATGAAAGCACACTAAGAAGGTACTATTACTTATAAGAAATTACTGATTTCTGTGGAAAACTTTCCATTGGTTAACACTTAGTTTCCACTGACCCGCAGTGAGTTCTCAGAAATGTTTCTCAGGGCTGGACTGAACCAGCACAAGGCTGGAGAGCCAGTATGCTGTACTCCCCAGGGCCCCCTGATGCCCAGCTCTTGGCATGTGAACGGTACCGAAGTCAAGGCTCATTTCAGGTTATTTCCCTTCTTACGGCACCAGCTGACTCTGTGACTCGCAGGGCTAAACCAGGAGGCGGTCTTTATGGCTGATGGATGGAGGTGAGGAATACAGGGCCTGGCGCCGATAAACCTGCTCCTTCTTTGAAAGGGAGATGCAGTCGGTGTCACCAATTGGAGATGTACCAATTGAGAGAGCCAGAGCCGAAACCCGAGATATGGAAAGGAGCCCGGTGAGTAAAGATGTTGATGCTGGAGGGTGACTTTCCCTGTAGCCATGGGGGTATTTCTATCCTCAAACAAGGCCTCCTTCCTGCTACTGCACTGTCGGTAGAGAATTACAGAGAACGAAGGGCCAAAGCCAGCTGATATGCTACCTAAGCAAGTTTTCAACTAAAGCCAGTGGCCACCCCGGCTGATGGAGCAGGTTCTGGTCTACAGAGTGTGGGAAGTGTCCTGTCTGCACGTGACAGGTGCGTGGAGGAAGAAGAGCCAGGTGGATGAGGCTGGCTCTGCCAGGAGACCAGATGGGCAGAGGAGAATGGAGGTACCTTTCTTCACTCAATTCTACCGCAGGACATGTGGCAGAGGGGACTAAACCATGGTCTGTTCGGGCCTGCCCTGGTCAGGGCAAAGATGCGGGCCCCATGGTGGCTGGTTGTTTGTTCCGACGGGAGTTAGGACGAGAGAGTGGGAATAAATCCCAGGTCTCCAGCCAGAGGCAGCTGATTTAGGGAGAACCTAATATTCAACTTTTCCTAGAGGAACTGGAAACAAAACAAAACTCCAGTTTGCCTTCTTGTGCTTGCTTGGGTCATGGAGGAAAAACAAAGCTGGCTTTCGGCAGCTGACATGAGGGGCTGCCGGAGTGCAAGGGCTGATGCATGCTCTGAAAGGGCCCCCATCCTTCAACCGCTGCAGGACCGAGGGATGGAGGCCACCGGGGACAGCCAGGGACGTCACCGTGACAGACCTATAGCACTGTGCAGACGAGAGCCTGGAAGACGTTTCTGCCAGTGGAAGGGGAGCAGGCTGTCCCCCCAGATGAGAAAGCCACTGCTCATCTGTCCAGAAACTTGTTTTTCTCATCCAAACAATGGGGCATCTTTGTAACCCAAGAGCTGGGACTTTCGGATCTTGCCTTTGGAATGGAGCAGCCTTCAGCAAAAGAGATTAAAATGTTCACCTTGTTCCTTGGAGCACCGAACCCCACTCCAGCTGAGCGGACTAACTGAAGTGTAGAAATATGGCATTGCACGTCAGTCGGCTGGGGCTCAGGAGGTGGAGGAAAAGGAAAGGAAGATGGACTTGAGAGGGAGGGGGGGATCTACCTGGTGGGGGCACAAGAGGCAACAGGGCAGAACCATCCAGACTCGTCAGGGTGGTCAGGATGAGGCCCTGGCAGCACACCCAGCATCCCTTCCAACCACCCTCGCCCCTCACCCCCAGCTGCACCCCCAGTTTGCCTCTATGGAAAGCCCTCCTCTGGCCATCAAGGCTTTCGACTCGAATCCTGCCTCCTCTAGAATTCTGTCCTGACCAAGGCTCTCTGAGTCTGTGTCCCCACAACACATCTGCCAATTCCATTCTTTCATTCATCCCTGCCCTGATAACTGTTTCTTAAAATGAGAAAAGTCTACCAGCGGCTTCTTGGCTGGACTGAAAGCATCTGGAGGCAGTGGGCGTCTGTTATTCATCCCTGCACACCTGGCACAAGTGCTGGGTGGCGGGGGGGGGTTGAGTCCTCCACATATATGGGTGGTCACGCGACACACTCACAGGCTGAGAAAGGCAGAGGTCTCAGCCTCTTCCTACCACAAACCCTGCAGGATGTAGTCAATGTTCAACACACAGATGCTTACTGACGAAAGCCATCTTCTTAGGAAGAAGCAGACACAGGGACTTCTTACTATTTGTTGTTTATGCATCATAGATGTTTATGTGTGGCTTCCTGATGGCGTAGGCAGCAAAGAATCTGCCTGCAATGCAGGAGATGTGGGTTCGATTGCTAGGTCAGGAACATCCCTGGAGGAGGAAATGGCAATCCACTCCTGCATGCTTGCCTGGAGAATCCCATGGACAGAGGAGCCTGGCGGGTTATAGTCCATAGGGTCGCAAAGAGTTGGACATGATTGAGTACGCACATGCATGTGTTTATGTGTCAGGCAAGAGAAGGGATAGAGAACAAGTGAGCCCTGTCTAGTACTTCTCTGATAATGGGGATTTCCATGGAGAAATCCTTTATTTTTAATGGGAGAGGCTTGACCTAGGAAGTTTGTATCAAAGACATGGAGGAATGGTAGGTGAGGAGAAGAAACTATTTATCTGGAATTGAGGCAAGAAATAACAAATGGAGATGGGAAGAGAGGAGGCAGCTAGGGAGATTTTAAAAGATACCACTTAAGAAAAAAAAAACAACAATTAAATGCATGCTTGAAAGAATGGTAGTCATCATTGGTACGAAGTTTTGAAAAATCATTTGAAGTAACCGAGCTTGTCACCCCGCCTCTGTAGAGTGTCAGTTACGTAAGCAGGTCTTTGTATGTGTACGTTTAGGCTTGTCCTGCTTTCCCCATGAGATCAAAAGTTCCTTGAGAAGACAGAGCCTATGTTTGCTTCCTAAGGAAGTGCTAAGCCGCCAGAGAGCTGCCTGGTGGTGCTCTGCACACAACAGGTGTTCAGTCAGCATTAACCAATCAAATTCTGACTCCTGGTTGAAAGCCTCTGACGCAACTGTCTAGTTCCTTTTCATTCAGGCTCAAAAGGGGTTGTTTTTCAAGAAACAAAACAATCCCAAGTACCCCCAAAGATTCAACTCTAGATTCAACTTGGTGGCTAAGTGGAACAATTCTGCCCAACTCTTTAACGATGCTAACTTGTGTGAAAAATCAAACAGACGTCTTCCTTCCTCTCTCTTCTGGGGTCCCCTGACTTTACAGAGGCTGACAGGCTTCAGACGATCACAGGGCCATCACTGGGGACTCACAGCATAGACCAGGAAATCAATACTGCTACAGGAAGTGTGGCATGTACAACAGCGAGGACTTGGGGTTGCGTAGAGGTAAGGCTGATAAAAGAAATACGGCACATGTTCCCTAGCCTGGTTATGTTTTTTATTTTCTCTGCAATTGCATCAACACTTTAAATGTGAGTTTCATTCCTAGGTACACCTTAACATCTGGTGAAAAGGACTCCATTTTGCAAGGTGGGGCTGAAGGTCTGTCATCGGTTCCACCATCCCTACTGAGAGGCCACATCCCACACCTTTGTCACCGACCCATCTGCATTATCCTTAGGATGGTTCTCAGGTCTGTCCTGCTTGCCTGGGGGAGCCAGCTTTGGGAGGGACAGGCAGGGGGCAGAGGTGGGAAAATGATGCTACGTGGGTATTTTTCTTTCCCAGTACTAACGGTGTTCAATATGGACAAATATTTGTGTAGCCTCTGTATTTACCATTAGTACTGGGATGAAGTAATTAGAGACTAGATTTTACTATGGGAAGCAGCAAAGCCTGGGCCAGAGAGGGGGAGGGGACAAGGAAAGCAAAACCCCCAAACGCAAGCACACAAACACGCTCAAAGCTGGCATCTGAAGGCATTATTCACAAACAATATGGGAAAAGGCAGAAGTGTATTTCCTCTGTTCTTCCAAAGGGAAGTTCAGAAAAAGGTCAGGAATAGAACAATGCAGGCCATCTATCACAGCAGCCTCTAACCTAGAAAGGTTACTTACATGCCTGCAGCCTCCTTTCTCAGTTCTGTAATTACCACTCCCCTTCCACAGATCGCAGGCCACTACGGGCCTTATGAATTATGCATTTCATTTCCATCTACCTATGCCCTTCTTGGTGACCAGGGCTAAGGTGGAGTGGGCGGGGCGATGCAGGCTCCCTCCCACCCCCCAACCCGGGTGCCGCAAGCAGGCGCTGGCCCCAGAGCACTGCGCAAGGCACACCGTGTGGATTTGCCTGGTGTTGACCTTCAATTCCCAGACTAAGGTTTTGTTTATTGAACAAATAAGCACTAGTTACCAGAAGGGATTTTCCTAGGGGAAATCACGGTGGGGCACGTTTCCTTCCCCTGAACATTTTTATTGAGGTGAAATGTGGTTAAAATGAGTATTTAGAGTGGTCTTAAAGAAGGCAAAGGCAGGGTGCAGCCTGAGGGATGTATGTGGTGTGTGTGTGTGTTTTGTGTGTCTATGTTTGTGTGTGTTGTGTCTGTATGTCTGCGAGGTGCAGCCTGAGTGATGTATGTGGTGTGTGTGTGTGTTTTGTGTGTCTATGTTTGGAAGCAGGCAGCAGCTCCCACTGATCCTGCTGCTGGAGCTGGGGTGGGGACTGGCACCCAAAATAGATACAGTGGCATGAACTTCTGACTCTCTGAAAACTGGCACCCCTCTCCTACCAATTCAGAGGGCCCCAGGAAGTCTCTGGGGGCTATTAGTCTTCACAAATGACATTAATGACCAAAGTGGGTACCATCCTCGGCTCAGGACACTACTTCTTGGGGATTTTCCTTTCAAATATTTAAAAACGTTATTAGGCTCACTAGAGAAGTGTCATCTCAGACAATCCAGAGAATATGAGAACAGGGAAAGCCCGCAAAGCAGACAGAGGGAGGCAGTAATTGAAAGCCCTTCCCTGAAAAGCAAACAGTATACCTGAGTCTGTCACTGTGAGAGGTGATACAGGTAGAATTTTTAAATCTACTTTTGAAAAGTGCTTTTGACACATTTGGAGATGACAGTTTTAAGACAGGATATGAAAATAGGGTATTTAATTCCTGAGATTCATCTCAAGAACACAATAGTAAATGAGATGAATATTAGGGATAAATCACTAGGGCATAAATGTTATTCCTTTAGGTTTTTGTTTTTTTTTAAACTACTCTTGGTGATCATCTGTTTAAAAAGGATTTAGTGACTACTGAACTTCCCTAATGGTACACTGGATAAGAATCTGCCTGCTAATGCTGGGGACACCAGTTCAAGCCCGATCTGGGACGATTTCACAGGCTGTGGACCAGCTAAGCCCGCATGCTGCAACTGCTGGAGCCCAGGCTTCACAAGAGGAGTCACTGCGATGAGACAACAAAGAACAGCCCCATTTGCTACACTTAGAGAAAGCCGACAAGCAGCAATGGAGACCCAGTGCAATCAAAATAAAAGGATTTGGTGACCACTGTGAGCCCAGCCTCCAAGATGGCTCCTAGACGCTCACCTCATCATATTCAATCCAACAGGATACTGCAGAAATAATGTGACTGCTGAGACCAGCTTATAAAAGACGTTGCAGCTGCTACCCTGCTCTCTCTTGGATGGGTCACTCTGTGAGAAGCTGGTGGCCATGTTGTGAGGATGCTCAAGCAGTTCTAAGCAGAGGCCCACACAGCAAGAAACTGAGACCTCCTGCCAACCACCTGCACCAGCTTGACACCAGCCAGAACAAGGAGCCACCAAGGAAGGTCCTCGAGCCCAGGCCAAGTCCTCGGATGACTGCGGCTCCCCCTAGAGAACCTGACTGCAACCCTATGAGAGAACTGGAGCAGAACTGCCCAGCCAGGTTGCTCTCAAATTCCTGGCCTGCAGATACTGTGAGACAATACATGTATATTATTGTTTTAAGTCAATGAATTTTGAGGTCATAGGTTATGTAATGATGGGTAAGTAAAACCCACGTGTGACCAGACTTCTAAGAGGGGAGGGACCATGCAAAAGAAGCCTGAGACTTGTTCTTGAGACAAGCCTTAACTGAGCGTCTGCTGGTGCCCATGGCTGTAGACGTTTCTCCTGGTCCCTTCTCTGCGGGCATACACACTCTGGATGTCAGTGACCACCCTCTTAAAAAGTAGGTGGCACTGTGAAACCGATAACCAAGGAGGACTTTTAGTGCCCAGAGGCAGGAATGCCTGAAAGACAGAATGAAGGCTGCAAACTGCTACCCTGTAGGAAGCGTGTGACACAGACACATAAATGGTGTGGCCTGCAAAGAGTTAAAAAGTCTTTTGAATTAGTTGTTAACATTTAGAAATCAAGTGGTATTCCTTAAAAATTTGGATTTCTGGCTTCTCTTGAAATTCCAAGGCTCTGGCAACTCAGGGCTACAGGTCTGTGCTTGGCAGCAACTAGCCTGGGCTGGGGAGCTCTGCCCGCTTACATGGCATACAGGTGTGTCTCCTGCTGTGCTCTCACAGCTTGCTGACTTCACCCGCCTGGCCCTACAGGCATGTGAGCTTGCCACCCACAGGAAAGAGGCAAGAGGAAGGACGAATGGAGGAGCTAAGCAAAATGACTGCTTTTAGCTTATATACTGAAGACTTTTTTGAGTGGGAGAAAGCTAGTGATCTTTTATTAAGCAAAAAAATGTTTCATCACCAGCTACCCCAGAAGCCAGGGACTCTTTAGAACTTAGAAGGAATGTACAAAACTGATTACACTTTACATTAAACAGCATGAACTTTAGAAGGATCCCACGTGGAAGCGTATGCAGTGTTTGCTTATGAAGGTCTCCATTACAGAAGGCCTCAGCTGAGAGGAAGTGGGATGCCGGAGTCTCACTTTGCTGACCTGGCTTTCAACGAGCACAATAATTCACAAGAACAGAAGAAAGGAAGGCGCTGGCGCCGTAACTCAGTGAATATCCACTGGATTCGTCTCTCCTACAAGATATAATAATATACTCTTTTTGGGCCCTCTCCCAACTCTCCATTTGAAATAGGATTAAAATCAGTTTTCAGAGTGGCTTACTCAGGAATTAACTAACCAATCCCTGGATAACTTGATTCCTGAACAATTTCTATACAGTCCTTTGAAAATTTATAGACGAGGAATGCAGTATTAACAATGTCATGCTCTTTAGACTATCCTTTCTAAACAATCAAGTGCTGAGTGGGAGGTCAGGGGCCCTTGGGCTTCCTTAAAAAGCTGCTCAAGGTGGTTTTTACAGGAGCACGAGAAAGACACTGCCTGCCTCCCCACCCCCAGCCCACCCCGCGCTCAGGGAACATCACTGAGTGACCATGTGGTAAACGTGATCACCAGTATTTCTGGAGCTCCTCGTGTGTTCAGACTCTGCTAGAGGGTGATACAAAGTCATGGCTTCTGTTCTCGAGAAGCTTAGCAGCTGGTGGACACAGAAAGAAGGATGAACACGGACAGAAGGGATATACCTCAGATGGCCACTAAGTCTACAGACAGTAATCGCTGTCTTTCATTCAGCAATACTTATCAAGCATCAGTTCTGTCCTGGTGCTGAGTATTTGGCAATGAACAAAAATGGGGTCTCTGCCCTCCTGGCGGAGAAGGCAATGGCACCCCACTCCAGTACTCTTGTCTGGAAAATCCCATGGACGGAGGAGCCTGGTAGGCTGCAGTCCATGGAATCGCTGAGGGTCAGACACGACTGAGCCGACTTCACTTTCACTTTTCACTTTCATGCATTGGAGAAGGAAATGGCAACCCACTCCAGTGTTCTTGCCTGGAGAATCCCAAGGACGGGGGAGCCTGGTGGGCTGCCATCTATGGGGTCGCACAGAGTCGGACACGACTGAAGCAACTTAGCAGCTGCCCTCCTGGGGCTTACACTCTAGTGGACTTCAGTGACTTGATCCAGGTTGGGAAGAACACAAGGAGGTAGGGTTTACTGTGACCACTAGGGGTGGTAATGGCTACCCACCCCAGTATTCTTGCCTGGAGAATTCCACGGGCAGAGGAGCCTGGCGGGCTGCAGTCCAGGGGGTCACAAAGAATCAGACATGACTGAGCGACTAACACACTAGAAGTGGTAGACTTTCAGCTGAGTTTAGAGGGTCCCAAGAGGGGAGAGAGCCTGCAGATGGGAAAACTGTAAGTGAAGGCGCAGAGGCAGGAGAACACAAGGAGTGACCAGGGGAACAAAGAAGGGACACCAGACCTATGACACCAGGGCAGCAAATACTAGCCCTGCATTTCCGGTGTGCTGGTCCTGAGGTCAGATAATGGGCTGTTCTTTGATTCCTTTAATCAGAAAGTACAGACACAGGGTGTTTGTCTCTAACCATGAGTAACTGGAGAAGATGGCACTGGGGATTATTAAATATCGTAAAGACTTCATGGGACAAACCACACCTCCCACACCATAAAGAAGGCTGAGCACTGAAGATGCTTTTAAACTCTGGTGCTGGAGAGTCCCTTAGACATTAAGGAGATCAAACCAATCAACCTAAAGGAAATCAACCCTGAATATTCACTGGAAGGACTGATGCTGAAGTTAAAGCTCCACTACTTTGACCACCTGAGGCAAAGAACCAACTCATTGCAAAAGACCTCGATGGTGGGAAAGATTGAGGGCAGGAGGAAAAGAGTGACAGAGGATGAGATGGTTGGATGGCATCATCGACTCAGTGGATATGATGAGTTTGAGCAAACTCTGGGAGACAGTGAAGGACAGGGAAGCCTGGTGTGCTGCAGTCCATGGGGTCACAAAGAGTCAGACAAGACTGAGCAACCAAATAGCAACACCGGGGCCATATACTATAAAGGCCTGACACACGGGCCTTGGAAGGAGGTCTTCGTGTCCTGTTGGCGATGCCACTGAGAGTGAGAAGTGAGAAAGGAAGTGAGCCACACAGCCTCAGGGGGCATAGCCCAGGACATGATAGATGATGCCAAGCTTTCTGTCACGTTAGCAAAGCTTTTCCACTTGTTCAATGTTTCTTCCTTCCCAGATGTTGTGTGTGTGTGTGGGGAAAGCAAACCACCTGGCCCTAAAGACTTGGTCCTTAGTAACATAAAACAGTTTTGTGTATGTTCAGCCTAGCATGTTGAATGACAGAGAAGCAAAACAGCGTCCCAATGGCGCAGAGACCCGACAGAACCATGTTCAAGGAGCCTTAATGGTATGGGACATGCAGAGAAGTGGCTGCTGCCTGAGTGTGGCTCTTCAAGGTAAACGTCACTCGAAACACATCTTAGGAGCTGCCTCGCACCTTTAGGAAGGAGTGGCCCTGTAGTGGACGGGGTTTCACTGACCTGTCATCTGATCCTCTGGGTCCCCCCATGATAGCGTCAGTGCAGTCTCCATGGAGGGCGTGGTGGCCAAGCACGACAAGGATTCTTAACAATCAGCCAAGTTCTGGTTTTTCAAAAGTGAGCTCGTCTTGATATTCTTGGTAATATCAACTCTCAAACCTCTCCTTGGATCGCCCACCCAATATTTATTTTGGGAACAGCTTAAATCGAGAGAAAAGCTATTTATTTAATAAGTTAAACAAAAGCTGTTGCAGGGATTCCTTGTGAGTGGGAGGCTGGATGGGGTGATTTCTCAAGTCCTTGCCAACACCATGGCTCTAGGATTCAATTCCGCCTTCCTTCTGATCACATGCAATTACACAGGCAGAGGGGACGCAGAGCAATGGAAGACCACGCATTAGCGTGAAGGGCCGTCACGAGCATGGAGGAATGCACGAGGATCAGAAAGCATCCCTATGGATGAGGGTCTGGACCTGCGATCTGTGAGCCAGTGGCTGAACTCCAGGTGCCAACAAGGTGCAGAGTCAATGTCAGCTGTCAGTAACCACACTTAGTCAAGGGAGCACTGTCACAGTAAATGCAGACCAGGGAAACAGCGGGCAGAAGTAACGAGAAGGCAAACAAAGCAAGAACAGATGAAGCAAGTGGTGATAGACAAGCAGACATTGATCGGGACGGTGTATCATGGCTTAAGCCGTTAGCGGCAGTGGCCGGTCCTGGGTTCCTGGAGATGCAGGACGGAGGGGCTGGCAGTGCCGTCTGCCTCCCTCGGTAGATGGTACTGCCGGCCCCTCTGTAGCTGCTGTTCATTGCCCACTGCAAGGCCTTTGCTTTGGTTTGCCTTTTTTTTTTTTAATTTTTTATTTTTGGCTGTGCTGGGTCTCCCTTGCAGCATGCAGGGTCTTTTCCTGCAGCCTACGGTCTCCTCTTGCTCTGCACAGGTTCAGTTGCCCTGCGGCGTGTGGGATCCTAGTTCCCTGACAAGGGATCGAACCTGCATCCTCTACATTGGAAGGCGGATTCTTTACCACGGGACCACCAGGGAAGTCCCTCCTTCTTCCTTTTAAAGCAGTGTTGGCTGCCCTTTGCCTCCTCTGATCGGTGGGCTCCCCTTCTCCCCAGACCTTCTGCTACTGCCCATGTAACTCACCTGTCCAACTTAAGATGTGTGATTAGATCTGTAGTTTAGAAACATAACTATTAATTACTTGTGACTATGATTTGAAAGAAAGAGCACTCTGTTCCCAGGGCCCCGGAGAACCCGTCAGAGCTGAGAAGGCCAGGAGGAGAGAGTCCGGAGCCCAGCACATCATTTCAGGTGGGTGGGAAGCCCCCCCACCCCCACCCTGAGCGCCCCCTGCCACTAGGAAAACTGCTCTTGTAGCAACACAGCCTCCTTCTGTGCAGATCCACTGGCCTTCTCAGTTTCCATCCGTAGACCCCCCCTCTTTCTCTCTAAAATTTTATTAATTTAGTTTTTGGCGACAGTGGGGCTTTGCTGCTTTTCGAGGGCTATTTCTCTAGTTGTGGTGAGCAGGGGGCTACTCTCCGTTGCGTTGCGTGGGCTTCCCATTGCGGGGGCTTCTCTTGCTGTGGAGCACAGGCTCTAGGGGCTTGAGTAGTTGCTCTTTTGGGCTCTAGAGTGCAGGCTCTGTAGTTGGGCACACGGGCTTAGCTGTTCTGCAGCATGTGGGATCTTCCCGGACCAGGGACTGAACTTGTGTCCCCCGCATTGGCAGGCGGATTCTTATCCAGTGTGCCAGTGGAAGATCCTTCCGTCCCTTAGATAGCAGATAATCTTCAACTCATTCTTTTTTGGGGGGCGCTGCACTGCGTCTTCATTGTGGTACTTGGACTTAGCGAGCAGATTCAGTAGTTGTAGCTTATTTTCCCCTGAGGCATGTGGGATTTTAGTTCCCCAAGCAGGAATCGAACCCACGTCTCGCAAACTGGAAGGCAGATTCTTAACCACTGGACCACTTTCAAAATCCATTCAGAGGTGTAACTGTGTTTCACTGGCTCTCCACTGGTTTCTCCTGTCATTCTTGTCTTTCTTTTCTGCCTCCTCTTCCTTACTCTGGACCCCCATCTCCCCAGTGGCACTCGTTCACTGTGGTTCACTGTCCAGCATCGGCCATCAGACATCGGTCCCAACCCCTCCACCTCTATCTAGGCCCCTAGTCCCAAAGATGGAAGCATCTTTACTTGGGCGCCCCAAATGGAACTATCGCCTTCCCCTTTCTAAAAGGGATTCCTTTCCCATATCACCCCACTGTATCCCAGTGGAACCATTATTTTTCATCTTCAGAATTAGGGCCCTCAAGTCATATCTGCCCATGGCATCTTCCCTGAAATCCCAAGTTTCTGCTTTCTTTGTTTCGCAGTCACCTTTTCCTCTTCCCTCTCGGTGCCATGACTCCCAGGGGCTTAACCCAGATTTCTGACAGACTTTCCTGTCTGCCTCTAATCCTTCTCCCTTCCAGTCCTGTCTAAGGCGCTGCCAGGCTTGTTTTCCCAGAACAGCTTTCATCATACCAACTCCCTTCCTCCAATTTGCTAACCCATGCAATCCAAGTTCTAATTGCCTCCCAGCCCCTGAGCAGCCGTTCCCATCTTTCTATCCCATCCTGGTTCTCTTTAATAACTTCTTTCAAGCCAGTATCTTCCCTTCTTTCTCCTTACTTTTCTGTGTGTCGTCTTCACCTGAAGCGCCTTCTCCATCTCCTGTTTAAATCATAAACATCTTCAGAATCCAGCTCGACGCTCCTTATTAGCTTCACCCAGGCTCTTCCCCACCAGAAGCCCCACACTGCTCTCCGTGGCCCCTTGCTCACTGCCTCTCACAGGAGGCATCACACCAGCCTGGAGACTTCTCTGTTAGATACCGTTTGCTTTTGCCTTTGCAGGTCATGATCCTGCTGTTTATAGACTCGGGATGACCCCAGTGTTCCATTAAGACCTCATCTACTCAGTTCTTCACTTTACTAGTTCAAACTCTTCAGCCTGACCTCTGTGGAGCTTGTGGACCTCACCTTTAGCTCCTCATCTCTACATTGGACAGTTACTGCACATTCTGCCTCCACCCAAACGACCCTTGGCCAGAAGGGCCTGCTTGCTAGCTTTTTTTTAAAAAAAAAAAAAAAAGGTTTTTTGGGGGCCTGCTTGCTGGCCTTTAAAAAAAAAAAAAGTTGTTTTTTTTTTTAAATTGTGGTAAAGTCACATAATATGAAAGGTACTATTTTAACTGTACAGTTCTGTAGCACTAAGTATGTTCACACTGTTGTACAAGTCTCACTATGATCTGCCTCCCGAATCTTGCACCTTCCTAAACTGAAACTCTGTCCCCATTAAACATGAACTCATTTCCACTCCCAGTCCCTCGGTCTCTGGTTATGCAGTCCTATCTTTGCCCAATGTTCAGTTCTAGTTCTTCCCCCAGAGACTTTATTGGTGCATTCCAGAACTCTCTTCTTTCCCTTCACTCACCTTCATTAAGGCTAATTCTTTCTAGGTGTTGTAGCAGTTTGATCCTTGCTATTAATCTTTAAGCTTCCTGATGAAAAACCATGACATCTTCTTTTCCTGGACACCCATGCCTCTGCCCCTAGTCTTATATATTAGGTGCTTACCGAAACACAACTTGTCTTATTTTGTCTCACACATGCACCTGGCCACCATTCTTCCAGATTCCTTTAAAAGTTCTGGATCAGGGATCAGAAGACCTGGGTTCTACACCTGTTCCTGGTTAAGTCTCTTAATTGTTATGAGCCTAAGTTTTCTCAACTCTAAGATGGTAAAAATAATTCCTACCTGGTCACTTTATATATTGGGGTAAAGATCAACGGAGTGTCAATACACATGAAAGACTATTAGTCGGAGCTTAATTCTCTCACTCAATTATTCAATGTATGTTATAGATATGACAAAGCTATTAAGGGACAATGATACAAGAATTTTCAACCCCACTGAGTTATTTTCATGGAACAATTTCCATGAGAAATGGGGAGGCAAAACCAAAATTTTCTTCATAGAAACTATCTCAGTGCCAACACTACTGGAACCAAACACTAGAAGTTTTGATAGGGGAGAGCCTTTGGAAGCATAGATTTGATTTATTAATAAGAGAATTCATCTTGGGTAAAGAGGTGGGGGAACTGGGAGTTCTGATGGGTACCTCAAAGTTGGGAGATGCTTCAAAGGCAGCTAAGATCTTGGTCTGTATATCCCCAGTCCCAAGTGCCCCCTAGTCCAGCTGCTACTGCAGACTTCTTCAGGCAGAACCTTGGCAAGTTGCTAAAATACTTAATGATTTTGTATCAGAAGGTCAGGCATTGCCAGTCGTTCTTAAGGAGGGTTCTCCTCCTGAAGCACAGGAGACAGAAAATGACCTGAGTCACTGTCATCTTTCTAGGCAGCACCCCAGGTATCCAGGGGAGAAGCTTACTTTTTCCCCCAGATTGTCTTTTTTGTGTTTATTTTTTCAAACTGGAGTATAATTGCTTTACACTGTTGTGTTGGTCTCCGCTGCAGAAACCATCAATCAGCCAGGTGTGCTGTGCTGTGCGCTGAGCTGCTCAGTCGTGTCCAACCCTTTGCGACCCATGGGCTGTATGTAGCCCGCCAGGCTCCTCTGTCCCTGAGGATTCTCCAGGCAAGAATACTAGAGTGGGTTGCCATGCCCTCCTCCAGGGGATCTTCCCAACCCAGGGATCGAACCCAGGTCTCTCACACTGCAGGATTCTTTACCAGCTGAGCCACCAGGAAGCCCCCCTTACACATGGCAGTGTATATATGTCAATGCGACTCTCTCAGTTCATACCCCATCTCCTTCCCCCTGCGTCTACAAGTCCATTCTGTACATCTGTGTATCTATAACTGCATCTCTATTCCTGCCCTGCAAACAGGCTCATTAGTACCATTTTTCTAGATTTCACAGATATGGAGCTGGCTCTTTACATACAGTCTAGGGCAGGAGGGCTTCATTTCCCTGAAGCTCTGACTGCAGAAGGTGAGATGCTGACCAGCAGATGTATTTCTCAGTGAGGCCATTTCTCAGACAGCATGTGGCCAACCAAAACCAACAGGGCCCCTATTTGTCTGCTGCCAGAAAGGGCAAGGGGCTTACAGAAGCCCCAGCCTGCGGGCTCTGCAGAGCTCCAACCCCAGGCTGGGGCTTTGATAAGGCTAGAGTGAGGTTGCTCCCTGGCCTCCTGGGGTCCTGGGACGGGCCTGTGGTTAATACCATCACCAAGTCACCACCTCCTGTCATCCTACAGCTTCTGCAGTAGGACCCGTTTCCTCTTTACTCCCTGCCCTTGGCCTAAACCTTGCTAAGGATGTGTCCCTAGCCTGGGGCCCGGTGGTGCTACCGCTGCATTCTCTCTCCTGTCCTTTCGTCCTGTCTCACCTTTATGCCTTTATTCAGGTCTCTCGGACCCTTCTTCACACTCTAATCTCCATACGAGGGCAGAGCTCATCTTCACTGGGTTTCGGGCTAAGCTGCTTCAGTCGTGTCCAACTCTTTGTGGCCCTATGGACCATAACTCACCAGACTCCTCTGTCCATGGGATTCTCCAGACAAGAATACTGGAATACTTCTCCAGGGGATCTTCCCAACCCAGGGATCAAACTCACGTCCCTTAAATCTCCTGCAATGGCAAGCAGTTTAACACTGGTGCCACGAGGTTTAGTCACTTCTAAAACAGACCTCTTTATAGCTTCACAATACTTTATTGCATGTTAAAAACAACTGGATATTGAGGTTCAGACTAGCTTGCTCTATGGCTCAAAAATCACCTTTGGATAGGTTTATTTGGCAAGAAAACTTTTTATCAAATACAGACTGTTCACTGGCTGGCAATGTGAACTTTCCTGGAAAAGCTGTTCCCCCAGGTCAGTTCAGTTGCTCAGTCATGTCCGACTCTTTGCGACCCCATGGACTGCAACATGCCAGGCTTCCCTGTCTATCACCAACTCCTGGAGCTTAATCAAACTCATGTCCATTGAGTCAATGATGCCATCCAACCGTCTCGTCCTCTATCATCCCCTTCTCCTTCTGCCTTCAATCTTTCCCAGCATCAGGGTCTTTTCCAACAAGTCAGTTCTTCACATCAGGTGGCCAAACTATTGGAGTTTCAGCTTCAGCATCAGTCCTGCCAATGAATATTCAGGGTTGATCTCCTTTAGGATGGACTGGTTGGATTTCCTCGCAGTCCAAGGAACTCTCAAGAGTCTTCTCCAACATCACAGTTCAAAAGCATCAATTCTTCTGGCATTCAGCTGACTATAAGTCCAGCTCTCACATCCACACATGACTACTGGAAAACCATAGCTTTGACTAGACAGACTATTCCCCCAGGTACAGCCTACCTATTCCTGGGTGCTACTGTCTCTCTCCTGGGGAACGAGGAGAAAGCAGCACTAGGGAAAACAGAAAAGCCTTTGGGGTTTCAAGTGGGATATAGTAGACATACGAGAAAAGTAAAAACAATAAATTTCTTGACTAAGAACTTCAGAACAAACTCAAATAGTATTTGCGTGACCACAGTTGACTGCTGTCTTGTCTACCACAGGATAGTTGCTTTTCCCTTATACCTGACTCAGGCTTTCTTCAAATCCTCTCTGTAAAAGAAGTGTAAGAGAGAAACAATAGAATGGAAATCATTGTTTACTCTCTGCCCACGAACCATGGGCACGGAGGCTGATCTGAGATCTGCTGTGGGCCATATGGCCTGTAGGGAGGGCTTCACTCTTACACCTGTGACCACGTGTTCTCCGTAGCCCACGTGTTTCCAAATCCTGTTTTGATGGCTGAACTCATCTGTGACTCACAGTTCTTTTGGCTGGTGCTGAGAACAGAGTAGGGCTGCCTCTTGCTCAGGGCTAGCCAGTCGAGATACTGAACAAGGAAAGAATTATACCAAGAAACAGAAGGTATCTGAGTTTCCCTGGCAGATCCAGTGACAGAGAAACTCCCAGGCCTCAGATCTTGGCAGGAGATAGGAAGTCTTTGAGCACCAACAATGGGAGCTGCACATAATGGAGGGAAAGAAAATCTGAAAAGTCCAAAGAACGTAAACACGGATGTTCCATTCTCCAACCTGTTGTCTCACATTCCAGAAGCTCACAGCTTCCAACAGACACTCTTTATTCTGGACAATCCCGGTGGTGTGCTGGCCCGCTGACGCTGGGTGAGGGTGGAGCAGGTCATCTATAATATTTGTGGGCTTCTGTGGTATAAATGAGGGCATCCCAGGGGGTGCTAGTGGTAAAGAACCTGCTTGCCAATGCAGAGACTTAAGAGACGTAGGTTCGATCCCTGGGCCAGGAAGATCCTCTGGAGGAGGGCATGGCAACCCACTCCAGTATTCTTGCCTGGAGAAGCCCATGGACAGAGGAGCCTGGCGGGCTACAGTGCACAGGTCACAAAGAGACATGACTGAAGCAACTTAGCATGTACAATGCTGTTTATATGCATTAGGGACCAAACGAACTTTAAATAATAACTTCAGGTAAAACTGGGCTCTTGAGACATTTGAAAAAAACAGACACACAGAAAAGATGTAAAAGGTAAATTCAGTTAGACTCTGGGGTACAGTTTAATCTTGACAGACCAGCACTTTCCACATTCCAACCTGGAAACTAGAGACAGTAACTGATAAGAAGCAACTAGCCCAGAGACCTCCTTAACTGTCTCCAGAGTTCCTTCAAGCTCACCTGTGTTCTGAGAGCATGTGGTCCAGCAACTGTCACCAGCAGGCTGAAGGGGCGCCTGGGCGTGCCACAGAGCGGCGGCGCCTGCGGGACTCTCTGTCCTCACACCTGACCCCTCGCTTCCCTGCCACCACCCTCCACCCGCCACGCCTCTACACCCAGGCTTCTGACTGAGAAAAACCCGCACCCGGTCATTCTGCGCTCATCTTCCCTTTCCCCTTGTCATCTGCTTTGTTCTCATCCTCCTTTCTCAACTACTCCAATAAGCTTATCCCCCTGAAAACTCTCTCCCTCATCTCACCACGTGGCTTCGGTCCGCACCGCTGTGTTAGAACATTCTCTGTGGAGGACGCAGTGTCCCCTCGGACAGCCTCTGTGGCGGCCGTGAGGTGGGTCTGAGACCACACTGTGGCCCTATCTCTCTGCTGGCTCTCTTCCCCTCTCCACCACTGACTTAATCCTCCCCTTGACTTTCTTTTTTTTTTTTTTTTTAATAATTTTGTTTATTTTTGGTTGTCCTGGGCCTTCGTTGCTACACACAGCCTTTCTCGAGCTGTGAAGCGCAGGTTGCTCATTGTCTGGTGACTTCTTTTGTAGAGCACGGGCGTCAGCAGTTGTGGCACATGGGCTGGATGACCTCATGGCATGTGGGGTCTTCCCGGACCAGGGATCGAACCTGTGGCTCCTACGTCGGTAGGTGGATTCAATACCACTGAGCCACCAGGGAAGCCCCTCCCCTTGACTTTCAACTGGGTCCTCCTTCTGCATGTGCACTCATCTGAAGAACACAAAACAGACAAGTCTAATCTCTGGCCCTAACTGCTCCCGAATTCTGTACCTTAACGGTCCAGATACACATCCCACTGATACTGAGAGTGACAACACACCCAACAAGCAGCCTGGAATCCCTCTTCCGTCTTATTATAGGTACTCTGTCCCCAGCCTATCATCAACACCCGCACAACAACAGTTTCCAAATGCTTAGAATTCCTTTCCCTTGGTTACCCTTCCTTCTTCTTATCTCGCATTCAGTACTTTATGAAACCCAGAAGATTCCTTTTCTGTAAAAGATCTGACTTTCGTCTTCCCCATTTTCTCAGCAGACTTCCCAGCGATGTAGGCACTGACCCAGCTCTCCTGGGTGGACTCCTGTCTTCAGCCCCTTGGCCACATTCATCAATCAATCCGTCCCCTAGTCGTAATTTTAATTCTATTACCCACTTCCAGAAATTGACAACTGCTCTTTATTCTCACTACCTTACCAAACTCATCCCTTTTTAAAACCGGTACCTGGTACTCGACTTTCTCTTACACGCATAGTCACTCCAGCTGGGACACCCAGGCCTCAGCTAATCTAAGCCTGCTACTCCCTTGAGGATCAGCCAGAACTGGGGGTTCAGTGCAAATACTTATGGCATGACCAGTTTATCTTGAACTTTGGGAATGTTCTTCAGTTGTTCTGTGTCCAACTAGACTGTGAGCTCTTTAAAATCAGTTAAGTCAGGAAGCGGAACTTTTTAAAACAAGAACAAAAACATGGTGATGCTTAGACGGTGGTTTCAATATGGCAGTTACTTAATATACTGTGCTGATGGGCAGTGACCATTAGTAGTCAGAGGTCAGTTTCTACGAGGGCCAGCAACATTGCACAAGCAAAACTATGATGAACCTGTCTTGAAAAGCAGAAACAGAGATGCAGACGTAGTAACAAACATATGGATCTCAAGGGGGATTTGGGAGATTGGGATTGACCCATATATACTACCGACACTGTATAAAATAGGTAACTAAGGAGAACCTATTGTATAGCATGGGGAACTCTACTCAATGCTCTGTGGTGAGCTAAATGGGAAGGAAATCCAAAAAAGGGGATATATGTATACTTACAGCTGATTCACTTTGCTGTACAACAGAAACTAGCACAACATTGCAAAGCAACTATACTCCAATAAAATTTTAAAAAGAAGAATATGAAAAAAATACACCTAGAAAAAAGACAGAGATGACACGGTGAGAACATCTCTGGAAACTGATTTTTCAAAATAATTTATTGGTATAGGTGAAGAGCAAGTATTTCACTCTTTGGGCCTTCCTTCTTTTCATTAAAAAGGTCAATCTGTGTGTTAGGTAAATCAGAATTTTAAAGAGGTGGGAATGCCCAGCTGTCTTTAACCTGCAACCCAGCGACCATGAGTTCAGCCTTCTGAGACTCGAGAAGGGGCACTGGCCAAGGCGTGCTCTGTGAGAGGGGCTGTCACTGTGTCACTACGTTAACACAGAAATCCAAGGCTCACTCGAACCACTAAAGACCCTCTGGCACTTCCTAAAAGTCAAAAGTCAGGTGGCCAAACGTCATTTTATGGACTGGCAAATATCATTTTCCTCCGTGAGGTTTTAACTAGACAGATAAGACACTCTAGAAGAAATTGCTCCACCATGTAAATGGCTCTCTGGGAGTTGGTGAGGACGCTTAGGAAGTGCAGGCGTCCTTTGAGGATGCCACCAATGGACGCAGTCATTTGCTAAATGGCACCAAGAGACACCTTATGGTTGATGGTATAACCTGCAGTCATTTTGGCTGATCCTTTCAATTCCTCCTTGAAGTGCTATAGAACAAAAATATGCTAAGCAATGCATTCAACAACTTTGTAACAATATTTTTAAAAATTAACATTAAAGAAATCTAGATTACTAATCTAACACAAAAGCTATTCACTTAAAATTTTTTCATATCATTTTAGTCACAGTCCACATACAGTTTTGCATTCTTTTGTCTGTAACCCCTCTTGTATACTTTTGATCTTTATACTTATAATACAGACTCCACCTGACTCTTAATACTCCATTATACTCCATTTTCAAGCTTTTATCCTTCATTGCTCATTTGTTGATTCTGTTGTCTCTGACACTCAATTCTAATATCCAGCTGTCCAACAATACTTGGAGAATTACATATATGCTGGTGGCTCAGAGGGTAAAGCATCTGCCTGCAATGCAGGAGACACGGGTTTGATCCTTGGGTCAGGAACATCCCTGGAGAAGGAAATGGCAACCCACTCCGGTATTCTTGCCTGAAAAATCCCATGGATGGAGAAGCCTGGTAGGCTACAGTCCAGGGGGTCGCAAAGAATCAGACATGACTGAGTGACTTCACTTTCACTTTTAAAAATCAATTAGTCATAATTTTAAGGAATGAGATGATCAGGTGAAAGGATTTAAAAGGATTTAAAAATATTTATGGCTGCTGTTATAATTGGCTAAGTTGATCTTTAGCAGTATTGTACAAACATAGAGTTTCAAATTCGATTTTATGATTTTGATCTACCGCTTACATTAAGTCACTGCTGCAGGATCCTAAAGAGTGACTGCCATTTCAGAAATGGCATTGACTTGTTGGTTTTTATTATAAGAAAACCAGTAACAACGGGGAAGCTCTTACCAAAAAGCCATAGTCCCTGGAGAAAGTTTGTATGTTTGTACAATATACAAAAACACTGTGGTTAATTTCCTTTACACATAGAACAATCTGGTTTTATATGTAATAAGCAGTGAATACATTCTATTTCACCTGGGTTATCTTTTAGGTAAGAGGGAAGAGAGCATTTATGATTAAATAAATTAAAATTATATCATATTTGAGTCAATTAAAATCAACAATATCTTATGCAACAATAGTCAGATAACTTACTATTAACCAAATAAGTCTGATTAATGCTACCTGTTGTGGAAACCAGACATGATTTACTTTTAACTGGGTGTCTGGTGAGACATCACTCACCTGCTTTGTCAAGTTGATTTCTTCTAGACTGACTTAGAAGAAATTAACAAATGAAATAAATTCTATTAGAATTTAATGCCATTATTTTTGTGACTAAAATTACAAATGTTATTCAGATTTTCTGAGATTATCTGGCTAATGCTAAAATTACACATTTGATTGGATATTAGCTGTTCTATTTAGCTATACAGAATCCAGCTCTGAATTCAAGTGGTTAATGGAGAAGTAAAAACAACTGATGACTGTCTTTTATTCTTCTAAATGTAACTATTTACGTTGATTGATTTTTGTCTATATGCCTTTTAACTTTCAAGATATTTTGCAAATAATCAACCACAGTATTTAAGTGGCAGGATCAACTTAACCTTTGCTTTCTAATGTGAGGTGTAGAATTTACAGAAGGTTTAATTCAATTTTCGTAGCAAAAACAAGACCAAGAACATTCCTTCCTTGGGGTTAATTAATCCTTTAGATAACAATTACATTCAAAAGTGGAGGGTTTATTATTCTGGGTAGGGAGTGACCTTTCTTGAAGAATCTCTCCTCCTACTAAGGAGGTCACAGTCTATCCCCTAGGCCAGTGGGTCACTGTGTACTCAGCTTGCTCTTAAGTCATTTAAAAGGATGAACCATAAACAGCAACGGTGATCTCTCACTTTGAGGAGCTGGTGATCTGGCAGGGGAGATAGCTACATGAATAAAAACAGAGGTCACATGAATAAGGGCTTCCCAGGTGGTGCTAGTGGTAAGGAAGCTGCCTGCCAACGCAGGATACATTAAGAGACACAGGTTCAGTCCCTGGGGTGGGACAATCCCCTGGCAACCTATTCCAGTATTCTTGCCTAGAGAATCCCATGGACAGAGGAGCCTGGTGGGCTACAGTTCACAGGGTGGCAAAGGGTCAGACACAACTGAAGCGACTTAGCACGCCTGCAACGTTAATAAACAGTTTTTCTCCTGCAGACTGAGAGAAAGACCTTAAAAGCTGCTTAAATCCAGTTTTTCAAGACTCATTTGTGAATGAGAAAACACAGCTGTAAAAGGTTCTTATAAATTATCTGATGAGTACTGTTCTTACAGAGATTCTATCTGGCGAATGGAGAGATGACCCTGAAACCACATAAACACAGTGGGAAATTCCTGGGTCTCACCAAATTGTTCCACGAGCAACAGTACTACCACAGTCACCAAAAACCTTAAGCAATGAAGCAGAAAATCCTGGGATAATCAGAAAGATTACATATCACAAAAGACTTCAATAATGATTGTGCGACTACATCAACTGTGATGGGAAAAATTGGTCTACACATTAGAAATGTGTTAGTGTGGCTTTTAGAGGAAATGGATTAAATATAAAGAGCTATTGATGGCAGTCATATGGCAGTGAGGTCAACACAACAGCCAGGCACAGGCATACCCATGGCTGAATTTTAAAGTGGGATAATTAGGCTTTATTTACTTCCTGTCAGGTCCATCATTTTAATCTTTTATTTATGGAGGTTCTAAGAGCAAAACGTGGCACCATTAACAGGTAAATATAGTTCTTTACCGTGCTTTTGTTCAGTCCCTCAGCCATGTCTCTTTGTGACCTCTTTGCGACCCCATTGACTGTAGCCCGCCAGGCCCCTCTGTCCACGGAATTTTCTAGGCAAGGATACTGCAGGGGGTTGCCATCTCCTTCTCCAGGGGATCTTCTTGACTCAGGGCTCAAATTCATGTCTCCTGTGTCTTCAGCACTGGCAGGCAGAGTCTTTACCGCTGTACCACCTGGGAAGCCCGAGTTCTTTACTAGCTCTGCTGAAATATTTGATGTGAATTGTTCTCAGATTGCTTTTGGACGCTGGGCAGGTGAAAACTTAGAGTAGAGGCTAAACATTTTCATCTCTCATTACAGGTTGGAGAGTCCAGCCTGGGAAGACTCAGAAGTCACACAAGAAGCTGTTCTTCTTTCAGTGGACAAGATGTTCTTCCATCTCGCACAACTGATGGTGGGGTGACAGAGTTAAAGGGTCCTCCCAGGGCCTGTACCGTCATCAAGATTCTAGACTCTTACATGGCAGGATGACATGATTAATTACTGATCATTCCCGTCATCGGCAGTGAAGGGAGTGCAGTGGGGGTGGGGCCGCACCCCTTATCCTGATACTCAAACTGGATTGTTTTCAACCAAGTTTAAACATCTTAAGTTTTTTTTTTTTTTTACATCTTCTAGTTTTAATTACAACTTGAAAAGTAACACTCTTAAAACCCACAATTTGAAATAGTGAGCCCAAAGGAGTAATTTGCAACAGAAAGAACATTAAGATATTTTTATAATACTTGAAAACACAGTATTACAACTGGAATTCGGTGACGTGAAACTGGCATGTCAAACACAACAGAAGATTACAAGAGTAAAGGTAGAATAATTAAAAGAAATAGTAATTATACCAAAGACAGGTTCATAGAAAACCACACTGGTTAACTTTGTATTTATAGACTTCAAAAGAACTGTGAACGTGACATTTTCTCTAATATTGTGACTGCTCTGTACCCAGCTTTATGCCAGTCTCTATAAAGACTGCTGAATACAGATCAGAAAATCAGAGTCGATTAAGAACTATTTCTATGATCTGTGCACCCAAACAGATTGGACTCCCTTATAGTGCTTTCAATTCTGAGTAAAGCTCTAATGCAGAGGTTACAGTGCCTCATAGAAACAGGCACGACCAGAGTCTGGGCATTGACTGCCACAGCTGGGACGGGCAATGCGGACTGTTTTAATTCTTCCCATTTGCTCACTACAGGCAGACCTCAGAAGTTTGGTTCTAGAACACCAAAATAAAGTGAGTCACATGAGTTTTTGGTTTTCTAGTGTATATAAAAGTTATTTTTATATTATACTGTGGTCTATTAAGTGTCTAAAAAGGGCACATACCTTAATTTAAAAGTATGTTGTTGTTGCTGAAAAATACTAGCCATCATTTGACAAGGCAGGGTTGTCACAAACTTTCAATCTGTAAAAACCACACTATCTGTGAAGTACAATCAATATGGTATGTTGGTATTTACAGTCTTAGTTGAAAATGACACATTTGTGATTTAACATTATGATATATTGTTCTGCATTTTTGTAAAAAGATTTTTGTTAATTCTTATAATTTGTCTATAGCTCACTTATTCGTTCATTCATTCAGTTTATCTAGTGACTACAACACACGCTCGGCATTGTTTTAGATCCTAGAGATAGTACAGTGAATAAAATAAACACGTGCCCTGCAAACATCGCTGCCCTCATGGAATTTACATCCTACCTGGTATAATACTTGGAGTGCTAATAGAATTGATTAGCTATTGACTTAGTGATTTGAAAATATGTTACATTTAAGTTGGTGTGAGATTATACAATATCTTTGATATGGAAGACTAGTCAAACTTATAAGAAAAACTGGGACAGTTTTAAATATATCATATCAACTAGTCATAAACTGACTGTAGAAAGGTCAGTTCAAGTCCTGTCTCTAGAGCATAAGAACTTAAAAAAAAATTAAAAGTAACATTTTTATTAATTCTGGGGTCAATTAAGGTCATTAAACCAGAATCATGATTTATTTAGTTGGGGTGGGTTGTCCTCTATATGACTATCCCATCTTTAACTCCTATTTAAAGAATTTAAATTTTACTATTCTCAGTCACAGTATGATTTAATATTTTATAATGCATTCAGTATCCTTCTTGCAAAAAAAAAATAATAATGCAAGTTGGAACAAAGCCAAGAAGGCAAAATTACCACCTGCAACAATTAAGACAAATATTTTAACAGCCATAAATCTGTCTAGAACAGAAAGTCCCAGTGGTTAGAACAGTGGTGATTAGAAAAGCAGTGGTTGGAACATTTTAATGGAAAAAAAAAATTGGTAGGGGGAAAGGGAGGTATCAGGGGAGAGGATGGCCAGGAACTGATTATTAGAGACCAACAGAGTCACCCCCACCTACTCTGGGGCCCAGGGATGGGCTGAGAACACGGAGCCTGAAAGGGTGTCAGCTGGGAAGAAACAGAAGGAGCATGCTGGCTGGCAGCAAATGAAGAGAGCAGTGGCGGGCGCCTGACCTTGACAGTGATGTACTCTGGTTCTCATTCATATTCTGTCAGCTCTGCTCTCCCCCTCACAGAGGAAGAGTCGGCCAGTCACCAGTGCTTCTGAGCACACTGCCAAATTCCCCCTCTCGGCAGTCCAGCTTCGCCTGCTTCTTTTTGTAAGACTAAATGGAGGGAGATGAGATGGGGAGCCCCTGGGGACTGAAGGCTGTGGGCCATCTGTGTTTGACTCTGGGCAGGTGGGGAGGGGGGCAGGGCGGGAAGACTCCAGGCAGGGCGGGGCCCAGGTGCCTACATTTGAGTTTCCTCGCTCTTTCAAGGGGGTCTTTGCTGTCCTTCGACCTGCAAGGGCAGCAGGTACCCGGAGGAAGTCTGCTTTTCAAACCATCTATTTGCAGCACGTTGTCTGGTGAGGGTAAAGCCCGTTTATAAAGAGTGGTGTTCAAAAACCTGTTGACTTTCGGTTTGGGGATCTTCAGTATAAACACAGTAGAGAAGCTATACATACCCCAAAATAATTATGGTGCAGCAGAGAAGCTACACATACGCCAAAATAATTATGGTGCCAGTAATTACAACTTGTGTGCCCTTCACAGTGCATACACCCTCTTCTCTGTCCCTCTGAGATGTGCTGAAGGCGGCTTATCAGAGCAGAGAGGTCGGATTTCACACTATGCAAAGTGAGGGAGATGTCTGTCTTTAATCTTTTAATCCTTTCCCCTTATCCCACATATAAAGCTACAAGAAACATTACAAGAAACTGCTTGGTATTGATTAGGTAAAATGGTGACTTAAAGCAGGGATCCACAAGGACCAAGACAGCCTGAATCCATGGCAGGTGGGGGGTGAGGTGTGGGTGGAGCTTGAGCAGGCAAAGTGTTGGAGGGAAAGGTGGGAGCCGGGCCCTTGGCTTGTGGATGATGTAGGAATAGGAGCACAGAGCGGGGCACCAGACAAGCTGCAAGGAGAAGAGCAAAAACGAATCTCAGGCCAACTGATCGGCCTGGCCCCTGATGTCAAAGCTGGCACAGACCCGAGAGCGGCTCCTTTCCACAAAAGGAAGAAAAAGGAACACAGCAATCACGCTAATCAATTCATCTTCTGTTTCCAACGTCAATTACCGGAGTGAATTAATTACTCCATTAAGTAGAAGGTTCTCCGTTGATTTGGGTCACTAATGAATATTACCAAGTAAAACTGGATTCATGCATCTGATGTTTTTGCTTCTCATACCCTCAAGATGAGAAAGGGGTGCTGGATGTGACGTTGGGGCTCCAGCCCCCAGCCGTTACCTCCCCTCCATTCACTCAGGCTCTTCTCTGTAAGAATCATCCAACTGAACTGTCCGAGGAGTCCAGACACCTTAGCCTCTGCCTCTATCAGTCTTTAAATTAACATTGGGATAAATGCTCTCATCTTTCTGTGTCTGTGCTGTGTCTAATTTTAGTTTTATTGTACCAAAATGACTGACATGGGTTTAACCGCTCTATCTGATGGACGTTGCTTCGTCAGACAGACAGATGCTTGTTCTTACAATGTTTAGTCAGAAAACAATGCCTGATGTTTCTGACTAAAATATGGAACAAGATAGGGTATGTTTTCTCTAACAACACGTCCTGCTTGGTGACTGTCTTGTCACCAAACATTTCAAAGTGACTAGTGATGTTAAAAATGTCAGCTAACCACTGAGAGAGGTGTGGCTGGCTGAAGCCCCTGGCCTCAGGGTATATTCACAGGCTTAGAGTAAGGACACACGTGTCCCGACAAACAGCACCACAAGTCAGGGCACAGTCAGCTGGGTGGGACTGACTTGAGTTTTTTTGGAAGGAGCTTTGAGGTGGACCCCCAGCGAGTAGTAAGGACTAGGAGAGGGCAAGGCTTTCTAGATCAGGGACAAAGTGTGCCAAGCCAACTCTCATCTGAGACTCAAAACCACGCACTTCCCTCCACGACACCTCAGCAGGTGACTGACTGCGGATCTTGGTGGTTTTCCTACACTCAGCTCCTTCCCTGGTGTGAATCACTGCCACAGCAAAGGTCTTCAAACTCTCCTGCCGTCAGGGCAGTCCCCTGCGCAGGAGGACCAAGTGCAGGCTGTCCCTCTACAACATGGTCCTGAGGTCCCTGGCTGTACTCATCCTCGTCCCTGTCCGGGGAGAGGCCGGCACGCTCCTTCTGTGAGTGAGTGAAGTGAAGTCGGTCAGTCGTGTCCAACTCTTTGCGACCCTATGGACTGTAGCCCACCACGCTCCTCCGTCCCTGGGATTTCCCAGGCAAGAGTACTGGAGTGGGCTGCCATTTCCTTCTCCAGAGCATCTTCCCGACCCAGGGATCAAACCTGCATTGCAGGCAGACGCTTTACCATCAGAGCCACCAGGGAAGGGACGTGTAAAAACCGATTTCAGTTTTCAGGCCACGTTGTTGCAACTACTCACCTTGGCCTGGCGGGCACAGGGGCAGCCACAGTCTCCTGGCGATGAGGGGACGGGGGCTGGCCTGTGTGGCATGGCTTGCTGACCCTTCAGCAGACATCTCGAGGCTGGGCCCCGCCATGCAGAGCCCTTGACTGTCCCCCTCGGGCCCGAGAGGCCAGCCTTCTCACCTGGGGTCTCCTCACACTCACTGCTGGACTGTCAGCATCCCACACTCTCTTCTGCCCACCTCACAGGCCCCTCCACCATTACATGCATCTGCTAGCCCCCTTCAGCAGACACATGTGGGCCACCTGCTATGTGCTCAGCGCTGGGTACACGGAGTGAAAGGCCGGTCCTGGGTGTGTAGGGGTGACAGACAGGTGAGAATGATTTCGACAGCCCAGAGGAGCTGGATGAAGCTCCCCTGTCTCTGACCTGCCAGGGCTCCTTCTCTCTACAACCAAACACCTCATGCTTCTGTACCTGGCAGCAGAGGCTCCTTGGGAGACCACTCACCCAGTTCTTTGCACACGGTGGGTGCTCAAAAAACAGTGACCAGGGACTTCCCTGGTGGTAAAGCGGCTAAGACTCTGCTCTCAATACAGAGGGCCTGGGTTAGATCCTGCATACTGCAACTAAGACCTGGTACAGCCAAATAAATATTAAAGAAAAAAAAAAAGAACTATGACTAAAGTGAATTAAAGAAAGTTTAAGTTAATAGTGCATTATGTCTACCTGACACACGCATACAAATTTTAGAACTTTAAATAAGAACCTACTGTATGACATAGGAAACCCTACTCACTACTCCGTAATGATCTACATGGGAACAGAGTCTAAAAGAGAATGGACATATGCATACATATAACTGATTCACTATGCTGTACACCTGAAATGAACACAACACTGTATATCAACTACACTCCAACAAAAACTAAAAAAAAAAGGTGTACTGAACCCACTGTACATCTTGCACTATGCAACGTTATATGTCAGCTGTATCTCAATAAAGCTGGAAAGAATTTTAATAAAATAAAATTTTAAAATGATAAAAGTGTTTTAGAACTTTAATATTTCTCAATAAATGCAATGTTAAAGTGAGAGGACCGACTTCTAAAGAACATGACTGTAAAAGAAACCCGGTATTAAGTAGGAGCTGCAGGCTAACATACGTATCTTTTTACACGTACCCCCAACAACAACAATAACAGCACAGCAGCTCTGTGACCCTCCTTCTAGCCAGGCAAAGTGACTCTTACTTTGTGGACAAGCACTTGTGAAGATTAGGCTAAGGAGACGTGGCCACTCCAAACAGATTAGAGCAGTGGAAATGGGGCTATGGAATCATATTAGAAACCCATCGCTTGGAGGGACCATCCTGAAATTAAACCTCCTATCAAGACACCTTCATGGGGCGCTGCCAGTTATAAATGTGCTACACTCGACTGGGAGAAAATTCCATGAAAGCTTACAAAAACCTTGCTAGAAGCATTAAAAATTCCTAGCCGTTTCCTTATTTGTCATTCAGCAAATGTTAATATTTCTTTTTGTATTCCTACTGAAGCTTGAAATTAACATGGCTTTTTGTTTATTTCTTCATTTCTGCACTCTTGTCAGCTCATCTCAGGAATGCATTTTGTTAGTTGGCTGCTGCAGAGCCAAATTAAAAAAGCCAAAAGACACTCACACCCTGACTAGTAAAAGCCTCTGCATGAAATTACATTTGTTCTTTAACCACTCAAAAGTAGAACATTCTGCTTAAAATAAATATTTAACACCTAGGATGCCTTCTGTCAGGAATCACTTTGACACGGACATTAGTCTCTCTTGGTACCCAAAGCCAGAACCCTGGGGTGCAAAGCTTTCTACAGATGAAGCTGAGGGAGAGTGTGGATGGGGTCTAGGAAGGCTGGCAAGCAAAGGCGAACACAGAATTTGCTAAAGCAAATTGATCTCCTCCCTCTACCCAAGACTCTTCAAGCAGAATTTAGCCCAAGTCTACTGCTGCTGCTGCTAAGTCACTTCAGTCATGTCCGACTCTGTGTGACCCCATAGATGGCAGCCCACCAGGCTCCTCCGTCCCTGGGATTTTCCAGGCAAGAACATGGAGTGGGTTGCCATTTCCCTCTCCAATGCGTGAAAGTGAAGTCACTCAGTCGTGCCCGACTCTTAGCGACCCCATGGACTGCAGTCCACCAGACTCCTCCAGGTCCATAGGATTTTCCAGGCAAGAGTGCTGGAGTGGGGGTGCCATTGCTTTCTCCAGTCCAAGTCTAAGTGGTTTTCAAACCAAGCTGGGATGCAGATCCCAGGGAAGGGCCTCTCTGCCCCAGGGCTGGTTGTGTCGGATCCAGCCTGCTTCCAAGGACCTGGCTCTATGAAGCCTCCTCCCCACCGGGAACCTGACTATCATCCCACTTTAACTGGTGCTCCAACAGCTCCAGCGGGGAACAGGAGCCCCAGAGTGGGCAGCCTCAGGCTCAAGTACCCAGGAGTAAGCGCTGCCTGGCTGGCTCAGATGGTAAAGAATCAGCCTGCAATGTGGCAGACCTGGGTTTGATCCCTGGGTTGGGACGATCTCCTTGGAGAAGGGAATGGCAACCCACCCCAGTATTCTTGCCTGGAGAATTTCACGGACAGAGGAGCCTGGCCAGCTACAGTCCATGGGGTCAGAGAGAGTCAGACACGACTGAGTGACTCACTTTCACCCAACAGTAAGTTTATGTTGCCGACTTAAAATCCTGCCCCATGGGGGATGCCTTGGGTGTCTGAGGTATGCTACTTTATGAAGGCTTTGTGGGGGGCAAGGGATGTTTTGAAAAGTCCAGACCGTGACAGACATGGTACCAAATGTCCCCAGGAACAGAATTACCAGGGATGGTATCCAAACCTGGCTTGAAGAATGCCTCTAAAGCGGCAGGTCATTTTTAAACTTGATGTTCAGATGGCTCAAGAGTCTTTAGAAGACAGACTCTCGGTCATGCCTGTGGGCATGTGTGTGTTTAAATGTGCTTCCAGAACTGTCCAACTAGGGCAGGAGGGAAAAGCCCTCCCAGTTCAGGACACAGCACCTGATAAAGCTCGGAGGACAGCCCGAGGGTGGCGCTGCATGTCCTTGGAAGGTCGTTTCCGTGGACTGTGTCTCCTGTCTGTCATGAGGACCCCTGACAGACCACAGGGCCTCTGGTTAGACCACAGCACTCCCCGGGGCCGGGGTGCCTGCCCATGGAGAATATCGTGATGCTATATTCATCCTTCCTCCCGGCTGATGTTGACTCATTATATGACAAAGCCACTCTTCAGTCTCTATTTCGGGTAGACTTTGCACTTTGAGGGAGCTGGTAACACGCCTCTCCAGATAAAAACGTACAGGAGAGGCCATTAAAGGCGGGCTCTGAAGTCTTAATTGGGTCAGTTTCTTCCCTGCCCCATCACGAAACCAGTGTGACCTTTTCTCTGGTGTTGGCTTTTAATCCCTCTCGTTCTTAGCTCGTCTTGATAATGGAAGCCCACTGCCACCCCACATGAGGACGGCAGACAGGATGGAGGTGAGTACAGAGGAAGAAATCCTGCTTTTAGGGTCCTTCCATGTTGCACGAATCTACTTCCAGAGCCAGTTTCCAGACTACCTGCTGTTTTACACACTGAACCCCAAAGCTCCACCCACCTTCCCATCTCCTCCTCCCCTCAACCTGGACAATCAGAGAGGCGACTGTAAAAATGATCTCCAGTGATCACTAAATGCCATGCAGGAAAAAAGTCACATTTTCTGTGAATCCAAATTAAGCTCTGTTCACTCCACACAAATTAAGGTTGCGGCAGCTACCACCCAGAGGCACATTTAAAGATTTTCTCACGTGACATGTTCTGTTATTCCAAGGATAAGAGGTTCTCTTTAAACAAAGTCCAGAATGCAGCCTGGACCCTGAGCTGGCCAAGTCCAGTCCACCGCAGCATCCACGGGTCCTGGGAGCAGAGGGCCTCCAGTTCTCCGGGCCGGAATCTCGCCATACATCTCTGTGGAGCCACCGGCATTCAGGAGTGCCTCCCCTGGACTGGGAGTTGCCCCAGCCCACGATGGCTCTGATATTTCTAGCCCAGGAATCACAACTGCATCCCTCAGCTCTGGCTTCTTCTCCTAATATGCCACCTCTACTGCTGGCACACGGCCCGTGCCCCTTTGGGGACAGACCCTGGGTGATGCCAGGGCTCACAGGAACACACCCACGTGGCCCCCAGCTTCCACCTCTCCTCGGTGTCGCTGACTGTATGCCACACTGCTTCTACGTGAGAAGGAAAACACCCCTGGGTGCCAATTATTAGCTCAATATTCATGGCATCCCGGGCCCTTACAACTCAGCCCCGGTTACCTTGCCAGTCTCATCAATCATTCACTATGTACATTCACTCACTTTTTCATCTGTTCATTCAATCATAAAGATCCGCTGAGGCATCCAGTGAGTCAAGCATTGTGATAGACACACAGAGACACTAAATAACACCCACCTCCAGATGAGCTTCCTCAAGAAGCTCAGACTTGAGTAGTGGTAGCCAGATCTATCAGCGCAGATGTGCAGTAAAGGGTCAGGATGAAGGGTCCTGAGAACCAAGGAAGGAGAACGCAGTTCTCCGTTTCTCGGGGCCCAGCTTGGATACCACCTCTGATGGGAAGCTCTCCCTCATCACTCAAACTCCTCAGGGTTCTTTCGGGGGTCAGGGCAGTAATGAATGTACTCAACCTGGGTCCCCAGAGGCATGAAGACCCCTTAAGAGCAGGAACAAGGCTCTGCTCCTCTGCCCTCCACACAACAGGCACCCTGGCTTGTACACTGCGGGTGCTCCCCGCGTGTCTACTGCTGATTTGAATGTACCTAACGGTAAAACTTAGGATAAGGGTCAACAGCAATCCTTCCTGAAGTATTCACTAGGAATCTGTTCCTCCTTCTGATGGAGGGGGCAGAACTGTGCCAGACGGCTCCAGTCAGGAGTCTGACGGCTGGCCCTAGCTCTCTACTCTTAAGCTGTGTGCTTTGAAAAGACCCTCCTCGGGCTCCTCTGGACTACTGTATCTGCAGGACAGCAGATGTGGAGCAGGTGGGAGGAGAGGTCCAGGCCTCCGGGGAGTGACACAGCAGCAGGATGAGACTTTCTGGTGGCAGATGGAGGACATGCCTCCTCGCTTAGAGAAGAGGCACATTCACCACTGATACACCATCCCATAAGCCCACTTAGTAATTACTGAACAAAACCTTGCTCTTCGTGTGATACTGAGTATTACCCATTGTGGGGGTTGGCTTTCAAACTCCAGAGTCTGGACTACGACCACTATGACCACATCAAGCTTGTATGTTTGATACACACGTGGGTTACGTGTACCAAGATAAAAATACTGTAAGACACCATATTAGCTATCTGTTGCAAGGCTGACAAATTACCATGAAACTCAGTGGCTTAAAATAACAGTCATTATCTCATAGTTTTTGTAGGTGGGAGATACAGTAGCGGCTTAGCTGAGTGGTTGGGTTCAGGGTCTCTCGTGAGGCTGTAATTAACATGATCTGCTTCTAAGCTCACCTACATGACTATTGGCAGGAAGCCTCTGTTACTTTCTGTCTGTTGACTGGAGGCCTCAGTTCCTTCTTATGTGGGCTTCCACTGGGCTGCTCACAATACATATATAGAGATTTTTTTTTCCCCCTGCCTGTGATTTTTAAGGCTGCAGATGCTTTACACAATGGCTGTGAAAATTTAACAGGCTCAGAATTGGAGAAAGGATATTTATCTGTTTGTCTATCCACACACATATACCTATAAACACAAACATACATGTATGTGGTTTTTTTTAGTAGGCGGGTGGTGGTGGTGGTTTTGTTCCTATGTTGTATTGGACTCTTGTGACCCCGTGGACTGCAGCTCACCAGGCCCCTCTGTCCATGGGATTTTCCAGGCAAGAATACTGGGGTAGATTGCCATTTCCTTCTCCAGGGGATCTGCCAACCCAGGAATTGAACTCGAGTCTCCTGCATTACAGGCAGATTCTTTACCGACTGAGCTGTGAAGAAAGGCTAGTGTGCAGGTAAGTGACATTAAGTACATTCACATTGCTGTGTGATCACCATCACCATCCATTTCCAGAATTCTTTTCATCTTGTAAAACTGAAAGTCTGTATCCATTAAATAACAACACCCCATCTCCCCTCTTCCCTTCCCTGGCAACAACCACTCTTTCTGTCTCTATGAATGTGACTGCCCTAAGTACCTCATATGAGAGGAATCCTACAAGATTTGTCCTTTTGTGACTGGTTTATTACACTTGATGTCTTCGAGATTCATCCATGTTGCAGCATGTGTCAAAATTTCTTTCCTTTTTAAGGCTGAATAATATTCCATCCTATACACACACACCACATTTTGTTGGACTCTTTATCCATCTATGTACACTTGCGTCCCTTTCATCTTTTGACTGTTCTGAATTATGCTGTTACTAACATGGACGTACAATGATTACTTTTAAACAAGTTAAATATGTAAACATTTTTTAAAATGTTTTAAATATTTTCAACAATTCATGTCACTAATAAAATATCATTTCAAGACGTTAGTAGGAAATATTCTTGTTTCTGAATTAATGCCAAGGTTAGTGGTTGGGAAACTTTATGGAATAAGGGTAGATCTTCTCTGGACCCCCGGAGGCTGGGCTGTTCAGCTGGCCAAGTTGGGGCATGGCAACCTGGTGAGTATCATGAAAAACTGTAGAGAAACTCAAACTTAACTCTATTCAAAAATGTTAACACTTTAAAAAATAATGTTCACTAGTAAAATATATATGTTCTTCCAACATCCAAACAAACAACTCCATTGAGACAAGTTTACAACAGACTCTGAGTTAGAGTCTCTGCAAAAGAAATAATTATAACCAAACTTTGGCTCTTATAAAATTCAGGTAATAATTCTAAACAGCTGGGGTGGGAGTTTAAAATTTAAAAAAAAAAATCAATAAATATATAAAGATAAAAATCCTTCCCTTCTCTCCAGCAGGAGGGTAAACTCCGGTCACTTGGTCTATGAAATGATTCCTTTACTAGGTCATGGCTACTTATCACGAGGTGAAACAGGGCTCCGTACAAATGAGGGGAGAAAGGGATGCTACCCGAGAGAGTTTCTGAAGCCAGACCATCCACAGCCCTGGGGCCATTCCACAGAAGAAGGAGGGGATGTCTATAGAGACATATGCACTCATCCAGGATTTAACTAAGCTGTTAAAGATAAGTGATCAGTGATGGAATTTTATGTATTCTTCAAAACTCTAAATGCCTACCACTTTAAAAAGTTTATTTGGAACATTCAGCAAATAGTCACTGGATTCTTAAAATGTGCCAAGCATCGTCAGGTGCTTGGGATACAGAACACACTGGTAAAGAAAATGGATAAACGTGCTGAACACAGAACATCTGATGTTATTTAAGAATTTCGGTTTTTAATTTGAACAAAGGGTATTACAGGTGTTATGCCTCCAACTTTGTCTCAATCCCCCATTCGTGTGTCCAGTCCACCACCAGGCACCCTTGCCAGGACCCGCAGGCCAGCACTGGGGGAAATATTAGTTCCCTGGATTCCTCAACCTGCAAACATGAAGCAGCACACAGCGGGTCTAATAATCAGCCCCTGCTGCTCCAACATAAATGAAATTCTGGCCAAAACAGACCAGGTTTGTATTCGATAATGTTGTGAGGCAGTTTGGGGGCTGGTGGATGGCTGGTTGGCTGGAGAGAACAATCTAGATATGAGATGAAACAAAATTTCCTACAGAAGAGGACAAAGGGCCCTTCCTAGCCGCATGCTGCAGAGCTGAGCTTGACCATATCTGGGGGTGAGGCTGCCTTTGTTCTCCAGCAACACGGGTTCCTGTCATCCTAGCCTGCTGTAAGTTGCTGCCAAGGCTGACAAACACAGATGTCCCACTGGGTCTGGAGGGACAAGTCCAGTGGCCACTGCATGGACACACCCATACTCACAGCCACGCACACACGTTTTATCCTGCTCACTACCCCAGCAGGGGTCCTGCTCCTCCTTGACCGTGGGGCTCTGGCACGGAGGACTCATTCATCAGATTCTTTCCTGGCTCTGCAGGTTCCTCAAACTTCTCCACATTCACCCTCTCCAGCTCCCTTGTGGCCGATGCTGCTCACTGGACTGTTGCTGTTTAGTAGCTCAGTTGTGTCCAACTCTTTGTGACTCCATGGACTGTAGTCCACCAGGCTTCCCTGTCCACGGAATTCTCCAGGCAAGAATACTGGAGTGGATTGCCATGCCCTCCTCCAGGGGATCTTCCCAACCTGGGTCTCCTGCACTGCAGGCGGACTCTTTACTGTCTGAGCCACCAGAGACAACCTGACCTCTTCATATCAGAAGCAGCTGAGGGCAGTCTGAATCTGGAAAAGCCAGGAAGGTGTGGGAGAACTGGCTTCTTTGTCTCTCACCTCTAGAGTCTGGGTCAGTGTCAAGAGCCAGGAGGTGAGAATTGTTGGTTGTCGTCTTGTCCTCTCCCGGGGCTGTGCTCGGAGCGAGGGGTCTGCTTCTAGCTACAGGTACACATCTCAGAGGGCTGGTCTTCTAACTTATTTTCAACTCCGACACACAATTTTAGCATCAAATGCTTCCCTGAATAATGTGGTATAAGGTAATATTTTGTCTATCACCTGTATGACCCCGATGATCCCTATTCGCCCATGTACAATCACTACCCACTTCCCACTTGACCCACGCCTGGACAGCCAACTTAAAAACATGACTGTTCACTACAAAGGGCATTCTGCTTATGTGTATACTTAATGTTACCAGGATAGAACCTGGGGGAAAAAAAAGGTTGGTGAAAAGGTCCATTAACTGACAAGACTCTGGGGAACTTTCTGGAGCTTTTGTGTATTAAAATATACTTCTAGTTTTATTTATTCTTCTTTTTAATCTTCCCACCTCCACCACCAAGGCCTACTTCAAGAGTTCATGTTTTCAGATACCACTGCAAGTCAAACTCCTATATTCATAAGGCATATGAGAGAAATTCTCAACCTGAAAACATAATTGCTAGTTGGTGACCCAGCACAATAGCTAAAGAATAATCCTGTTACCCCTTGGACCATAAAGAAGGCTGAGCGCCCAACAATTCATGCTTTTGAATTGTGGTGATGGAGAAGACTCTTGAGAGTCCCTTGGACTGCAAGGAGATCCAACCAGTCCATCCTAAAAGAAATCAACCCTGAATATTCATTGCAAAGACTGATGTGAAGAGCAAACTCACTGGAAAAGACCCTGATGCTGGGAGAGATTGAAGGCAGGAGGGGAAGGGGAAGACAGAGGATGAGATGGTTGGATGGCATCACTGACTCAATGGACATGAATGTGCGCAAACTCCGGCAGACAGTGGAGGACAGAGGAGCCTGGAGTGCTGCAGTCTATGGGGTCACGAGAGTCAGACATAGTGAGTGAACAGCAACAGCCCCGTGACAGCCAGGAGGTGCCTGCTGAACGCCAAGTCTGCCAGGGGAGGAGGGCAAACGCAGCCTTGGACTCTCTGGTCTTCTCCCAGGAACTGGGGAAACGGTGCACTTCTGTCAGGGAGGCCTGCTCCCTACAGGGGAACACAGGCCGCGTCGGGCACAGGCAGAGAGAGGGGGCCCCACTTTGCTGGTGTTAGGGAAGCCACCTAATCCAATGACCACAATGAAGTTCACTCACAGAACAGATCCCTGAAGTTCTCGTGATTAACGTTTAGCCAATACAAATGCCATGACCTTGGAGTTACTTATGTCACATCTTTTCCTATGAGAAAGAATCATCTGGCTATCTCATTTAGAAGGAAAATAAATATTTCCTGTGAAATAGCCCCAAGTTATTTTCATACAATATCATTTATATGTATTCGCTAGACTGCTGAAGTTGTCCAGGATTCTTTCTGCTAGTCTGCCTGCAATGCGGGGAGACCTGGGTTAAATCCCTGAGTGGGTAAGATCCCCTGGAGAAGGAAATGGCAACCCACTCCAGTTATTCTTGTCTGGAAAATCTTATGGATGGAGGAGCCTGGCAGGCAACAGTCCAGGGGGTCACAAAGAATTGGACACAACTGAGTGACCAACTCTCTCACTTTCTTTCTTCTAATGAGCCCCGAGTGGAGCTGTCCCTATGCAAAATTGCACATCCCTGCTGGTCCCCCACTTCCACTGGCTGAGGGTGACACCTGACCTCCACTCAACTGGCTCACAACTCTCACATTATGGCTTGAGTGTTGCGAGAGACTAATTGGGGTCTACAGATACCGAACTCAAAATCAGAAAAAGAGGAGGAAAGGGTCGGGAGAAATGAGCCAGCAATCCTGAGAGACACAGAGCTTCCCTGACGGGGTCAGAGACAAAAGGGGCCCAGGGCATAGGGGCCTGATGGCAGGGACCCGAGGACAAGGAGCAGCAGAGATGACAGATTTCAAAGGAACAGCAGGGCATGTGCTTGGGGGAGCTGTGCTTGGCGGGTCTGGAGCACCCGCAAAGCAGACGTTGGTGGGTTAAAGGCCCAGGGACCACATCAACTAAGGGACCCCTGCCTGTGTTTACTGAGCACTGGCATCAGGGGCAGTGTCCTGGACACCAAGGAAAACTCTGTCCTCTTCTGTAAAATGGGGGCGGGGCCGTAAGAGCCACAAGATAGCAACTATACTTCTATTATCTTCCAACTGGGAAAATGCCAAATGCCAAAAGCTATGGTAGTCAAGCAATGTTTTTAATATATGAATCACAAAGATTTCAATGTGCATCAAAAAAAAAAAAGTTGCGTGCATCTGTACCAAACATAACTTCGTCTACACACACTATGTGGAGGGAACACACAAGAGTTTTCCCACATGCGTGATCAAGGCTCAGCTGGGAGGCAGAAACTAGGAGCATCCAGCTCTGAGACTTCAGGAGGTTAATGACCTGCTCAAGGTCACACATCTGGCCAGGTCCTTTGGCTCCTGTGCCAATATTTTTGTATTACTTTTAACAAGTTTGGTTACTTGACTCTGCAGTCACGAACAGATTAGAACATCACTGTGGCAGGCGGAAAAAGCAAGAGAGTTCCAGAAAAACATCTATTTCTACTTTATTGAGTATGCCAAAGCCTTTGACTATGTGGGTCACAATAAACTGTGGAAAATTCTGAAAGAGATGGGAATACCAGACCATCTGACCTGCCTCTTGAGAAATCTGTATGCAGGTCAGGAAGCAACAGTTAGAACTGGACATGGAACAACAGATTGGTTCCAAATAGGAAAGGGAGTATGTCAAGGCTGTATATTGCTTATTTAACTTAGACTCTGCTTATTTAACTTATACCCTGCTTATTTAACTTATATCCAGAGTACATCATGAGAAATGCTGGGCTGGAGGAAGCACAAGCTGGAATCAAGACTGCCAGGAGAAATATCAATAACCTCAGATATGCAGATGACACCACCCTTATGGCAGAAAGTGAAGAAGAACTAAAGAGCCTCTTGATGAAAGTGAAAGAGAGTGAAAAAAGTTGGCTTAAAGCTCAACATTCAGAAAATGAAGATCATGGCATCCAGTCCTATCACTTCATGGGAAATAGATGGGGAAACAGTGTCAGACTTTATTTTGGGGGCTCCAAAATCACTGCAGATGGTGATTGTAGCCATGAAATTAAAAGACACTTACTCCTTGGAAGGAAAGTTATGACCAACCTAGACAGCATATTAAAAAGCAGAGACATTACTTTGCCAACAAAGGTCCGTCTAGTCAAGGCTATGGTTTTTCCTGTGGTCATGTATGGATGTGAGAGTTGGACTGTGAAGAAGGCTGAGCGCCGAAGAATTGATGCTTTTGAACTGTGGTGTTGGAGAAGACTCTTGACAGTCCCTTGGACTGCAAGGAGATCCAACCAGTCCATTCTAAAGGAGATCAGCCCTGGGATTTCTTTGGAAGGAATGATGCAGAAGCTGAAACTCCAGTACTTTGGCCACCTCATGCGAAGAGTTGACTCATTGGAAAAGACTCTGATGCTGGGAGGAATTGGGGGCAGGAGGAGAAGGGGACGACTGAGGATGAGATGGCTGGATGGCATCATTGACTTGATGGACGCCAGTCTGAGTGAATTCTGGGAGTTGGTGATGGACAGGGAGGCCTGGCGTGCCGCGATTCATGGGGTCGCAAAGAGTCGCACACGACTGAGTGACTGAACTGAACTGAACTGAACTGTGGCAGGCAGGAGGGGTCAGCATACTGACAGCAGTGAGCAGAGATGGCTGAACGCTGGGAGGACCAGGGGATGGTCATTGTGAGAAAACGTGGATGCTCTGGAGGCAGAAGGACCCAGCTCTATCACTGAGTGGTTGTATGATCCCGGAGTGGGGGTTCTTAACCTCTCTGAGCCCATTTCCTCATCTATGAAACGGGGATAATACTTAGCTGCAAGAGTCATGGAGAAAAGAGATAATGTATGTAAAGTTCCCAGCACATAATAGGCATTTAATAAATGGCAGCTCTAGTTATTATTTTAAGAAGTCAATGAATATAGATAACGGGAGACTTTTAACTCTGGAACAGAGAGAATGAAACGTCTACGTAGAATACATAAGTGCATGTCTGTAGTTGAGCACATTTCAATCACATCATAACGATATCCCTGAGGGATTAAGACAAGGCTCAGCTGGGGAGAGAGCACTCTTCGGTAGGAGGAACCTGTGTCTGGGAGTCCGACACTCTGGGCCCAATTCCACCAGCACTAGTTATGAGCCTTGTGACATGTGACGATCAGTTCCCTGAAACTCAGTTTTCTCATCTATTAAATGGGGATAATGGCGGTAGTCCCTGGCCTTTAGCAGGTATTTATTAAACATCAGAGCCTTTGTCTTCAACTCCATATAAGAAGGCAGTGGGTGCTTTGATGTCTTTCTGTTGGATTTCTGTCCAGAAAAATGAAAACATTTTCAAGTATGTATTGAAATCGGTAAGTTTCAGTCACCTGGAAAAACTTATACACACAGGATATTCTTCAGTCTCCCATATTGTGTAACTCACATGAGCATTTCTTTAAAAATCCACATTCATCGGAGCACTAAAATACTGTATGGGGCATGCAGTAAGCACTTAATGAATACTTTTGCAAATCAAATACATGAAAGGAATGATAATCCAAGCGAAATAATCCAACCTCAAGCCACTTTTATGTGCATAAAAAGTGCAAGCTTTCCTGAAAATAATTCATTCTAAAATGAGGGAAAAAAATCTGGAATTGAAAAAGCAGGAACATATTTTTTTTCCTATTCAATAAGTAATCAAGAATGATTAAGTCTAGGTGTCCTGTATTTTCCTCAGCACTTTGGGTTTCCTCAAGCTTCTCTTTGGACCTTGCTGAAAGAAGACGATTTAATTTCGACTTAGCCGAAATTCATTTCGTTTTGCTGGCTCACGAGAGAGATGTATTCAGCAAAATTCGTGCTGCCATAGCTCTCACACGGTCAGTCCTGCCCAGACATGCACGTGATCAGGGTGCCACCAGACAGCAGAGACGAGCAAGAGTGAGGTTCTGTCCCCTGGCCCAGTGAGGCACAGGCCCATCTCCACCACAGACAGGACGTGCACTGACCGTGATACCCCAGGCACACTTGGCTCAGAGCTCCCGGGCCACCTTCCCCCAAGGCAAGAGCAAAGGCACGTTCTTCCAGGTAGGACCACCTCCGGTCTCTGGAGACACGTGGGAACTCCGCTCTGGTCTACCTGGGTCTCAAAGGGCCCCAGGCGACGGTTCAGGGGTTGGGGCAAGCCGACGGCCACCTGCTGGCCCGATCACCTGTGTACACTTCAGTGCTGTGCACAGTCACGCAAGAACGGGGACAGATGGTGGAACGCGAGGGTTGGGGAGGCGGTGTCTGCTTTGTTTGGTGGAAGGATGCCGCTGAGGAGCACAAGAAGGTGGGGGCTGAGGGCTGGGGGCGCGCAGTGAGTGCGGAGCAGGGCAAGCTTCCCAAGTCAACCGTGGGCGAGCGACGGGGCATTGCGTGTGGGGTGAGATGCTGCTGCAGCCCCATCAGAAACTCCCTGAAACACTGCTGAACGACGCTCCTTATCTGCCTTGCCTCGGATGACAGTCACAACGTAAAAATCCCTAGGGTCGCCCCATGTTAGAAGCCAGCTTCTCCTGGCTAGCTGCTCCTAAACATGCCCTCCTCTGGCTGCGTCTTCGCCATTTTGTCATGAAAACAAAATGCCTGCCTGGGCTTCACTCACCAACACCGTCTCCACGAAAACCTAATGAAAAAGTAATAAAAGTGACGTATGGTTTATTAATATTCACACTGCCTCCCACTGGCCCGCTGGCATTAGAGGGGGAGGCTGCTGGCAGCTGGTTCTCTGGGAACAGCAGTCCCTTGTCATCAGAATGCCCATCACAGCGGCAGTTCCAGAGCGAAGGGGGAGGCCTAAACATAACTGAGCAGCCATCGAGAGGCCCAAAGCCACCTTTCATCACTGGCCAGCTGGTGGTGGCCTTGGGGGGGTCGTCGCACCACACCACCTCCTGGGGCCACCCCAACCATGGAACGGAGCTGACAGTGTCAGCCCAGTTACCTGACGTCACTGCTACCAGGAGGAAAACGTCTGTACTCACGACGCAGAAACGGATCTATCTGAGCTTGAGGATGTTAGAAAGTTTTCTGAGAGGCTGGAGAAGCGCACAGAACTGCAACAAACCAGAGCTGTTGTACTGAATGACTTACAGGACAATCTGTTACAACCAATACAAACTTCTGAGAGGAGGAAGCATGTATACTCATGAGAAAACAGTTGGGACTTCCCTGGTGGTCTGGGGGTTAAGACCTCGCCTGCCAACACAGCGGGTGTGGGTTCAATCCCCAGGATCCCTGATCGGGGAGCTAAGATCCTGTGCCTCACTGCCAAAAACCAAAACATAAAGCAGAAGGAATATTGTAACAAATTTAGTAAATACTTTAAAAATGGGCCACATTTTAAAAAAAAAAAAAAAGGAGAAAACTCTAGGGAAGGAAGATTTACAAAACCAGTCACTAATATGCCTCCAAAAAGATGGCTTGGACAAATTACCCCAAATGACCGGGCAGCATGACTGGGGAGTAAAACAGCTATAAAAACAGAGATTAGTGAAATCTTCTGCCATTTAAGACAGCTTAACTTTACTCATGGTGATTTCTAATTTTCCTTTCTGGATTCTTCCTGAGAGAGGGGTCTACTTCTGGATTCATCGTGGCACACTGCCTGGCTTATGACAGGTATCCAATAACCGCTTCCTGGAAGAAGGGGAAAGAAAAGCCGTAGACTTAGAGAAGAGCAGGCCTATTATAAACGTGAGAGAACCGGCCAGGAGGGAAAAGCGTATTGCAGGGCAGCAGACACCAAGGCAAGCACTCTTGGTGTAAGAGAATGTTTGTGGAACTTAGGTCGGTTTTGTGGATGGTAGAAGGGGTGGGGTGGAAAAAGCAGATACGTAAATATACATGTGAAAGTCGCTCAGCTGTGTCCAACTCTTTGCCACCCCATGGACTACATAGTCCATGGAATTCTCCAGGCCTGAATACTGGAGTAGGCAGCCTTTCCCTTCTCCAGGGGACCTTTTCCAACCCAGGGACTGAACCCAGGTTCCCTGCATTGCAGGTGGATTCTTTACCAGCTGAGCCATAGGGAAGCCCAAGAATACTGGAGTGGGTCACCTTCTCTAGCAGATCTTCCTGACCCAGGAATTGAACCAGGGGGTCTCCTGCCTTGCAGGCGGATTCTTTACCAGCTGAGCTACCAGGGAAGCCTTCTAAAGGTTTGGCTCACTTTAATTTAAGGTTCCAATTCTCACATAATCCAAAGAATATGTTCCATTCACTAGCTAACAGCAACAAGGTGAATCTTCCCATCTGGGAATAAAACCTTTATCAACCTTAATCTCTTTTTCTTAAAGAGTGGCATTATGTCTCACAAATCCTGCTCACAGTGCCAATTAATGTTTTGCTGAAAGTTTTCACTTTGATCTCAGGTTGAAAGGATTTGTTAACTATACATGTTAACATATGTATGTGTTTACACTTAACATTTACATATTAAAATATGTATATATTTAACACATGTTACATATACATGTGGTTAGATGCAAATTTGTCTTTCATCTAAAGGCTAGTGAGAATAAAATTTAACTATCTACGTGGCAGTCTGGAGTGGAGGAGGGTGAAATGAAAAGTTTTTACTAGGGAAGACAACTGATATAAAAACAAATAAAACTCAGGTACTTTGCACTTCCTCTAAAGGGCAGGGACAAGAAAGGGTGTGACACAGAAGAGGCAGAGATGTAAGGAAGGGCAGAAAGGGGCAGATGGGAAGCAAGCATGAAAGGAAGGGACCTGTGTCTCTCCCGGGGTACTCATTTCTCAGGGGACACACTTTCAGCGGTTTCCTCTTCAAAGAAGTTGACGTTTCTGTGCATTTCCACAGGCCAGGCCCTGTGTGCATGGATTCATTTAATCCTCACGCTTTTCTAAGACAGTGTTGTTGTCCCTGATGTAGGGATTAGGAAGGTTAAATAACCTGCCCAAGGACACAGTCCGGAAACTAGAATTTTATTTCAGGTTTGCCAGCTCTAAAAACCAGCAATACCATATACTTTAGGAATACTAAAAGTGTTATAAACAAAGGTCTTTCTTTTTTTTTTTTAAGACCAAGATTAGTCTCCCTCATAAGATAGAGCAAGTGAAAGAGAGAGAGAGCGAGCAGGAGAGAGCAAGGAAGGCAGGCAGCCCGGCTCTAGGACCCCTGGCTCACAGCTCACGCTGCACCTGCCCTGCAGGTGAGATCAGTCTCCTCAGAGCAGCACCGACTTCCACTTTTATACCCTGGGTGTCCGGCGCCCTCAAAGAGAGTAAAGATAAAGCTGTTGCTGGGACTTCCCCGGTGGTTCAGTGGCTAAGACTCCACACTCCCAGTGTAGGGTGCCCAGGTTTGATTCCTGGTCAGGGAATTAGACCCCACATGTCACAACTAAAGATCCTGCATGCTGCAACTAAATCATGGTTCAGCCAAATAAATAATGAAAAATAAATAAATAAAAGCTGTTCCTTCTCTTGCCAAATCAAAGGAAAAAAAAAATACTTCAGTGCTTCGGCCCAGCACCAGAAAAGTATAAATGAACCTAAAAATCTGCTTTTGTAAGGATTTTAAAATCAGCTTTCATAGTTACCACACACACACAGTTCTCAAAGCTACTTAGATTCAAGCTGGCATTTTTAACAATTCCGGGTCCTGGTAAAATATCCTCCCATTCCAACTTTTTAGCCTGAAAAAGTTCCTTTCTTTTAAAAAGTAATTTATTGAGATGAAATACACATAAAACTTACCATTCTGTGGTATTTAGTATATTCACGGTGTTGTTTGAATAGTATATTCAACACCTACAACTAGAGTTGCAGTAGATCCACTACTCCTCAGTTCAGTTCAGTTCAGTTGCTCAGTCGTGTCCGACTCTTTGCCATCACTCCCAAGAAAAGCCTCTTCCTCATTCAGCAGTTTCACCCACTCCCCCCACTCCCTGCGCCATCAACCATTAATCTGCATTCCGTCTTTACAGGTTTATCTGCCCTGTTGCTGGGCTTCCCAGGTGGCATTAGTGGTAAAGAACCTGCCCGCCAGTGCAGGAGACACGAGAGATGTGAGTCCAATCCCTGGGTCAGGAAGATCCCTGGGAGGAGGGCATGGCAACCCACTCCAGGATTCTTGCTTGGAGAACCCCATGGACAGAGGGGCCTGGTGGGCTACAGTCCATGGGGTTGCAAAAAGTCAAACATGACTGAAGGAACTTAGCACACTCTGTTCATATAGAGAGAACCACACAACACTAGACTGTTTATGTCTGGCTCGTTTCACTCAGCAGTATTTCAGATGTACACCCATGCTGCGGGTGTGTGTATGTGTGAGAGAGTCCCTCTTTCCTCTCTATAGCTGACTATTAATAATATTCTGTTGTGGAGATACACCACAATCTGTTTAAACATTCATCCCCTACCGGACATTGGGGCTGTTTCCACCTGCGGGCTATTGTGAATAATGCTGCTATGAACATATGAGCATTTGTCTGAGTATCTGCTTTCAGTTCCTCTGGAATAATTCTACGTTTACAATTTTGAGGAACCGCCAAATCTTTCTATAGTGGCTGTGCCATTTTATTTGACCACCAGCAATGTATGAAGCCTCCTGAAATAGTTCTTTTAAACATATCTAATTTATGGGGGAAAAAAGCGCCCTGAAACGATTATTAATGCTGACCTTTGCGGCTATGAAAGGCTTAGGGAATTTATGTAACAGCTTTGCTTTAACAGTTCTTGTGAAATCTCTAATCCTCAACCCCCTCCCATAAGTATGGAAGAATATGTTAATCACCAGAACCCTCAGGACATTAACAATCTAGCTAGTTGCCCAGGACTAATACCTAGGAAACAATTACAAAACAAACGTAAGTCCAAAAGTTGCATCAAATGCAAGGAGGCTAAAATACAGATTTTTAAATGCAACAAGAATTTATAGCAGACAAGGGAGAGAAGCACCGGAGAGCAAAGTGACTAAAGACAGATGAATAGAGAAATGAAGTCTAAGACCTTGAAGAAGGGGGTATAATAAATAAGAAACACAATAAGCCCTGGCTTCCATCCAATGGCTGCCTTAAAGAGTGGGGGTTGGGGGTGGGGTGCTCTGCTCTGTTACTGCAGGGCAGCTTGGGCAGCAAGCACCCTGAGACCCAGATGAAGAGCTGGGCTATTCCACCTCCCTGGCCAGCACCTGGCACGATCTCATTTCCCAGGGGCGGCAGGGGACAAACCTCCTGCAGAAGAGCAGCCCCCACCACCTGCTAAGAAAGGCGAGGCTGTCATGTTTCGTTAGAAATGTTCAATTTCTGTGGCAAAACAAACCCAGCAATTCTCACGCTGTGCAGGCAAAATTGCAAGTATTTAAGTGTGGTGAGTCTCGATGGCTAGATGGAAGGAAGGATTCCATGAATATGTACAAGGTCCCTCCCCGCTTAGGCTGTGGGTGCCTTCCTTCCACAGCAAGAAGTTAGATTTTTGTGCGGAGGGACCCTTCACCACAGCTCAGGCCTGTTTACATTTTTCAGTGGAAACTCTCGGGGACAAGGCTGACCTCGCCCCTTAGAGGGGGTGAGGCACGGGTGTGCGGCACACCCCCAAAGGACACGCCGTGCACTGCAGCTGCGCGCCTGCGCCACGCACTCCCACCCACACTCATTCATTTCCGAGCGGGCACAGATGTCTTCCTGTCCTGCGTATCAAGGATGCCCCATTTCACTAACACCAGGACAGGGAGGAGCCACAAACAAAAGCAAGTAGTATGCAAATCCGAGTGTTGGGTGCCGAACTAAGCAGGTGCCTCCCAATGTGGTGGGAAAACCAATCGTGGCTCTGCGGTCCCTCCAGAGGAGCGTGGGTAGGACTGGAGCCGGGACAGGAGGCAGCTCACATCAAATACATTCCTGGGCCTGCGTGCAGACTGGGTCTGTGCCTCTGCATCCGAGGTTGTTCTAGGTTCCTTGGCTGGTTGGGGTGGGGCGGAGGTGGGGGGGGGCCCACCTCAACCAGGGCAGGAATCGCCTGGACAGAGTGGGACATGCAGGCTGCACCCATGGGGCTAGTCACCAACACATGGGTGACCCCTCACAAGGCACTGACCACACAGTGAGATGGTGACAATGGCCACATAAACCCATGTCCCTGGGGCGCAGAAAATGCAAGCCGTCATCATAACCAAAGGCCCAGGCAAACACAGGCTGTTAACTCCCACCCAGACAGGGTCTGGAGACTTGGCACTTCTGCTGATTTCTTTGATGGCTTCATGTTCCTGAGACTTCCGTCCACATGGGTGTGTTCCTAAGAGATGCTCTTTCCAGAGAAGCTGTGGCTCATCCCCCAAAGATGGGGAGTGGGGGGTGGGGTGGGGGGTGTGTCCACAACCGGTCTGCAGCCTCACACACACAGATGTTTGACATCCCTTGCTGAACAGAGCTTGTAAAGTAAAGCAACGAGATGAAGATATGGGTCTTTCTATACAAACCATGACACAATACCAACTGGGAAAAGTTGGGGAAAATGCTAATGGCTCATTTTCAGGAAAAAAAAAAAATCTGTGTTCGATCTTACTATTTCTGTCCACACCAGCAGAAACCTTGTTTGGGTCCACATGGCCCCAAACTGAGAACTAACATGAGTACGTTTCTTGCAGGGGCAGCAAAGCAATTAACTGGTAACACTCTGAGAGCCGAGGTCTCGCTTAATCGTGTCTCCAGTCTACGTATGGCGGTGCCTGAGACGTCCCACCACTGCTGATACACTTGGATTAGTGTGGGAGTACCTTGGGAACACAGGTAGAAGAAAAGAAGAAAAAGGAAAATCCAGGGATAGAAAGGAAAGGCTGGGCATGGTTAGAAATAGTAACACAGTGACGGTCTCCACTATGCCCGAGGCTCGCAGGGCTGCGTGAGGCTAAGCACAGAGGGGTGAACTCACATAGACCTTCCAGGTGCCCACAGCCCAGGTGTGCTATGTCACCGGGTCCAACTAAGGAGATCGCGTGTCAGAGAGGATAGGAGACCCACCAGGACTCACACGGTAGGCAGGGCACTGAGATTCGGGTCTCTGTCTCCATCTCACCTCCCTAGATGCGCCAGCGGTGGCTGGTCATGCCAGCTCCCTGGAACATGGGCTGTTAACATCAGCCCTGGTTTTATCATGGAGTCTAAGAGCCAGACCCTGGTCCCAGGAAGTGTATAATTTCCTTGGAGGTCAAATGGACGAGTGAATAACATGCCAGGTTAATCAATATCCGAATGCTTCCAGAGGAAGAGATTTCTGGTTGTGGGGGTCTGGCACTTGGCTTCCACAAGAGTGGGACAGGGCTAGGTTTCAGGGTCTGGGGGCCGGGGAAGATGGGGAGGGACGCTAGGCTGAGGGAGTGGGGTGGGCTTACACAGGTGCTGAGGGTGCGGGTAGGGGGCAAGGGAGAAGCTGGGGCCTTGGAACAGGACTCGGGATTCTGAGCCAGGACATGGGAGTGCAGCATGAAACAGAGGAAGGGACACAGAACCAAGGAAGGAGCCATGGGGGCATCTTCTGAGAAGAAAAGGACACATGGAAGGGCAAGCAAGGATGCCCCGTGCTCCCTGAAACTGGCACAGAGAGAGAGGCAGGCCTGGGAAACGGCACAGAGAGAGAGACAGGCCTGGGAAATGGCAGGGGTGGCCACGAGCTCAGATCTGCAAACAGACGGACCTCCCACTGCAGGAAAGTCACAGGAAATGTCTTCAGCTGGCCCCTCAGCACTGCAGAGGGCACAGTGAGACATTCACATGCTATGGACGCTCCTGTTTCTCCCAAGGAAACGAGTGAAAAGTTCCTGTCAGGGGGCGGGAACGGAAGGGCCCGTGGCTCTGGGCCCAGCGTGTGGCCTTGGGCCACGGCCCAGTCCCTGGGGTGCGTGGCCCAGGTCATGCTGCTGGGAACTGGCTTCATCAGGCCCGGGATCACTGCTGGGCACAGGGACCCGCTCTCCAAGGCCCATCACTCAGAATGCACCCAGCAGAACCCAATGCTTCCAAGGTGGCACACAGGTGCCCTCTCTTTGAGGGGGATAAAAGACCCTTCCTACAAAACCAGCCACCCCTCAGTGAAAAGCCAATGTCCCCACAGATGGGAGGCCTGCCGATGGGAAAAGCTTGGTTTTTAGGAAAGCTACTTTATCGAAAATGATGTTGCTTCACTCCCGGGCTTGCTGGCCAAGGCCATAATGAGGTGAGAGCCAAGGGCAGGGCCCTGCAGGCACAGTAAGGCCGGATGACCAGATTCCACAGAGTCTTCTTCTAGCGGTCGCTGTCCTTCATGTTTAGAGGACAAGTCCATGAACTAGGCATGGGACAGCACACGTAGGGAAACTCGGGACAGAAACGCTCCCGTCATCAGCAGCTGTTTATTCCCCAGAGCTGTTTTCACAGTTCCCTGGGCCGGCTGTTTCCAGTAACGACTGTTGCCCTACTGGCCATCCTGTCACAGGATGGACAAAGATATCTCTTTTACCCAAACACAACACAACACAACAAAAACAGGAAGAGAAACGCCACAAGATAAAGCTTAAGGGTTTAATATAACTAACAGTTTCCTTGGAGATCTTTAGGGGTAAATAGATTCTAAATGTTCATGAGTTTTAGCCCATCACCACCTCAACAGTCGGGACACAGAGCCATGCCACCTCCCAAAGGTCTCCCTGCCGTGAATATTGACCTTTACAATGACGACATCTGACTCTTGGTGCCAGAGCTATTTCTGTTCTGAGGGTTCACACTTAATGCATTTTTATTTGCCAATATAAGTTCTAATTTACAAAGTGAAGAAGACTGGAAATCCTTCACTGGACATCAGTGGATGGTAAATAAACACTACCCATGGTCTCTCCCTCATGTTCTGGCTAAAAAACTGATTTTTATGGTTAGTAATGACATAAATTAGTTGTGACTGGAGGGTACATTTCTGCAGCCACACGAAGCCAGATCTGAAGGGACAGCAAACAAGGAGACCAGCCTACTTCCTGCCACGGAACTGGACAACCTAACACACACACACCAACCACAGTCACACACCCCCACCTGCCAACACTTACCACATATATAATACACACTAACACACATGCCATGCACAATACACCCCCACATATACAACACACAACATACAACACACACCAACACTTACACATCCCCACCTACCAACACCTGTCACGTATACAATACACAGTAACACATATGCCACACACAATACACACTTCGTATGTACAACAGACATATACAACATACACCAACACACACACACACACACCCCAACGCACCTCCCACATAACAACACATATCATATATACAACACACCAACCACATATCACATATACAACACACATGAACACACATTCACACATCGAAAACACACACATTACATATACACACCAACACACATTCACACATCCAAACACTCACGCCATAAACATACAACATTCACACACACACACACTCCCCTTCAGGGAGTCCCTGAGCAGAGTCTCGCCTATCACTCTAGTCTTGGCCCTGGGCCTTTCTGGTGTTGGTGGAGATGGAGGGTAGATGCAGGAAGCATGGCAGGCGGCAGATGCAGTGTAACTTCCTGAGGCTTGTGCCCGGCTCCCCACCACCCTGAGGTTTTGCTACACGGCTCCCCATCACCCTGAGGCTCATGTGCCCCAGTCGAGCAGAAGATCCGAACAGCAGCGGCTGTTCGTGAACAGCAAATGCGAGCAGCGGCAGGAGGGTGCCGGGCCCGTGCTCACAAGTTGAGAACGCTGCGCCCACGTCTCTCTCCTGACTCAGGAAGGGATGTCGCTCTTCTCCTCAAACACTGACCCCTTCACTGCTGCACTGGACGCTGTCTCTTCCTGACACCAAAGGAAGCCCAGCAAACACACTCCTTTAGCGCCTGCTGAATGTGAAGGAGGTGCTGGACTGCCATGTGTGCAAGAGGTGGAAAAGAGACCACACGTGACCCCAAGGATGTTGACAGCTAACAATGATACCAGGTCAAAGAAAACAGATGCTAAGCCACAGGCACATAGACCAGCAAAGGAGCCCAGCTTGGGAGCACAATGGTTACAAATGGTGGAGGCAAGGTGCACACGGGTGAGCCACATACCAGTCATCTGGTTTGGTTGGTCTCTAGAAAAACCTCGAGAACCGCTGTCACATCTCTCTTGTAAGAAAAAGAACAGGGAGCCTCAGAGAGGTTTGGGAACTCACCTGGAGCCACACAGCGATAAAGCAGCAGATCTGGAATTCACATCCAGGTCTCTGCCAGCAGAGTGAGGATGGTAAGAATGATGACCATGATGCTAACAGTAGCAGCAGGAAAAGCAGTAAGAGCAGCCAGCATGGGCTGAGTGCGTGCACGCGCCGGGCACACACTGGGCGGCGGGTGATTTACTTTATCCTCTATGGGAGAGCTCTGTATACTCAGCTCCTAAGGAAGAAGACAAAGTCACAGGGCCTGCGACAAGCATGTTTGGAACATCTCACGAAACAGGAAGCAGAGAAGAGGTCAGTGGCCTGGAGGACAGCACTGTCTCCACATGCGCAAGGCTCCCTGTCAGGTCCTGCTGCACTCGGCCCCCTTCTTTGTGCTGGGAAATCATTTCTAATTTTCTGTAAAGGCGTAATGGGGCATGACAGATGCTGGCTGATTTCAGGGAACTAATCTGTTAAAAGGCGAGTCAGCTGTCCTCGGGTTTCAAATTGAACTCTCACAGGTGGAAAGGCAAGACGGAATGAACATTTTTGGTGAGATGTGTCTGCTCTCCAAAAGGCTGATGAAGCGGACCTGTATGATCCAGGTTTTGGGGATGCTGGATGCCATGAGCCCAAGGTTTAGGGGCAACGGTGAAAGGACTTACAGGAAGAGGCTACAAGAAGCTGGGCATGTGGGGGTTTCTGCTGTGTAACAGTGTGAGTTGAGCTATAAGCATATGAGGCCACTGAAACCATCCGTCCATCCATCTATTCATTCCTTCATCCATTCATTTGGCCAGCTGGTCACCAGCCCATTTGACACAGGTGCCTTGGGGACCAGCACCTACAACAGGGACTGAGCACCAATGGAAAGAACCCGCCTCCCCTCACCACACTGCTTCCGACAGACGCATGCTTCAAGCACCTCCCCCTGCGCAGGTATTCCAGCTCTCAGAGCCTGGCCCATCTTGCATGTCTAGCCAGCAGGCTGGGCAGACCAAAAGGGGGTGGGGGTGGAGGCAAGATTCTTTTTTTTTTTTTTTGAGCTTTTAAGTCAGATTCTCCAACTCTTCTAAAACCAAAATCTGGAGTTCAGTTCCTAGTTCTTAGCCTCTAATACTTAGATTTGTCTACAAAGGCATTTCGCCTATGTTCCCTTTCTATTTAAAAATGCCGCAGTTGTAGCTGGCGAGGAGGACAAAGCGGACCCCTGGGCAGGGGCTGGAGCTCACACTCTGGTGGCTCCTGGGGCCGAGCCATGTTTCCTGCTGATCTTGGCCACATTCATGTGGTCTGTTCTGCCTCACGGGCTCCCTTGTGTCTGCTCAAGCCCACCCAGACCTCGAACAAGCTCGGCCCACACAAAGGAACAGGACAGTCAACGCCCCTGAGGGCCCTCGGTCTCGGGGTGGGGAGCCCTAGAGCCCCAGCCTTCTCTTGCCTGGAGCAAGATCCCTGAGGCTTATAGCAGGCCCCTAAATCCTTGTGGTATCACCCCCTGCCCCCAGCTTCTTGAGGTCTTCTCCAACACAGACGTGCAGCACCGCAGCCCTGCCTTGGGCTCTGCTTTGGGGATCTAACCCATGACAGTTGCTTCTGCAATGTCACCATCTCCATCTCTACCCAGGAACAAGGGCCAGGGCCCAACACTCAACACTGAGAGCCCAGCTCCTCCATCCGGCTTTAAGGCCCTGTGAGCCAGCAGCTGATGGAACCAAGGGAGGAAGGGAAGTCCACACTGGAGCTGCCCTGCAGCGGCTGAGGCTGGGCGTCCCCTCCTCCTCTGGAAGCCTGGTGAGGGGGTGCAGGAGGATGGCCGGGTCTGTCCCAGCTGTGAGGCAGAGATTCGCTGCTGGGAGGGACCAAGGACAGGTGGGGGGGGGCGGCATTCACTGGGGAGGGCACCCAGGACTCAGAAGACTTGAGTGGCACCCAGGGAGACCATCAGAGCCATTCAAAGGCAATGCACTCTGCCTTCTGGGTTTAACAAGACATCTGCGCCAGGGCGGACCAGGACAGTGGAGCTCGACATACCACCACTGCCTCCCCGGGGACAGCTCACTCCGTGACAGGCTTGGGGGCAGAGCCGCATAGCTGAAGGCACTCCCTACTCGCCTCTTGAAACCTCAGCACAAAGCACAGTGTCTAGTACATCTTCGGAATTCAAAAATTACTTGTTGGATCCAGAAATGAAGATTACGGCTTCAAACCCAGCTGTGGCTACAGGGACAGTTCAGTAACTACCTGGCCGTAAATGCTACACTGATTGCAGATTATGCAAAGAGCCATGTGTATTAATGTCTCCACCATGCACTAATGCTTCCCCCACCCCCACCCACCCCCATCACAACCCCTTCCCAACCACCAACTTGTCAGTTTACCAACCCACATAAGCCCCTCCTGTCCCATGCGCCAACTATTTTTGGATCTTCAGTCACCGCCATTGAAGCAGAAAGGGTCTGACCACAAGGAATCTAACAACTGGGCCCCGAGGAGGGGCTGTCAGCCACTGAGGTGAAAGGTCAACAGTTCCATGCCAGGCTGTCAACAGTGGTCCCATCGCTCCCATTTTGACGGGACAAGTAGTAACACCCTCTGTGGGATGACAGACTCTGGGATCCAAGCCAACTTGAGCAACAATTCTCAAAGGACAAAATAATAATTTTTAAAACGTAAATAAAGAAATAAAGCGGGAGGAAGCTCTTGGAGGTGATAGATCTGTTTAGCACACCAACTGCGGTGACAGTTTTACCTCCAAACTCATCCAAGTTGTACATATTAAACATGTAAGGCTTTGTGTATGTCAGTCATACCTCAATAAAGTGGCTTAAAAAAAAGAGGATGAGCTGCAGAGCTTGTTTAAATCATCCGGCCCCATACCCAGAAAGCCTGTTTCTTAGATCTGTTTTGCAACCCAGGAATGTCCATTTTTAAAAGGCACCTGGTTGGTACTGCAGAAGAAGGGTCCTTCGATCACACTTTGAAAACGACTGGTTTGTACCCTGAGCTCAAGAGTGGTTCCAGCCCTACCATCCTCAGGTTTGTGGACATGTGGATGGTAGTTCTGCAGCAAGGCAGACAACTGGGTCAAGTTTCCAGGGCATCAACACTGCTTCTGCACCTGGGCCCTTGGCCTCCAGCGTCACTCTGGTTGGCTCATGTGATCTGTGGATGTATGTGGTTTTTCAGTGTCTGTGAAGTTGTGTGTATGTGTCCTTCTCCATGTGGTGGGCATCCATGTACATCAGCCTCTTTGCTAGAGTTGATGGCTAGCTTCTATCACCAAGATGCTCACAAGCACACCCAGGTGTGTGTAAGTCATGTGTGGGCTTATATTGTGGCATCTGGTTTATTTGCATGACTGTGTGTGTGTGTGTGTGTGTGTGTGTGTGTGTGTGTGTGTGTGTGTGTGTAAGAAGGACTAGAACACTGGGGTAAAGATAAACTCAAAAAAACCCACAAAAACGGGGGTCCTCACTTTACTTCATACTAAAGCAAAATCCAATTTCAAATTATTTCACCACACAACTCAAGGACCAAGAGAAAAGCAAGGGAAAACTAAAGATAACCTAACAGACCAGATAACTTATTGATTACTTCTCCTCAGAAAAGAGATTGCAACTCTAAAAGCTTTCACATATTTATAAACCACCTCCTTTGTCTGAGTGAATGAGACTGCCAGTGGGTTGAAGATTTCACTCAATATTCTCAAGGGTAAACTAGCACCCTTTCCTGTTGCATCTACTAGTAACGAAAGACAAATTAACTGAAAAAGCTAATGCCTGCAGTTGCTTTCAGAGCTCTTCTTTTCAATCAAACCTAACTTCTACTCAGGAATCTTTTACACTTTTTAATCTGCACAAGCTTTGCAGTTTTGGAAACCATTTTTATGGCTTTATGAAGTTATGCCCCTTTTTTGAAGTGACTTGAGGCGTTTTGGAAGATGCTGTGTTCGCCGTTGATGGGGAGGAGGGGATGGTGGGGCGCCAGTGTGAGCTCATAAGATCAAGGTCAGCTCACAGGAGAGGAAACTGTCCCCTGGCCATGCACGAAGCAGAGGCCCTGGTCACAGCGGGATCCAGATGCAGGAGTGGGGACGGCTCACACTGGACATTCCATCAGTACACCGACTCAGGGGAACAGTCAGTTGGGGACGCACATGGCCAAGACTGGGGCGAAGATCTCTCAACTCTCCTCCCAGAGCCTGTTACTTGATAGCACTGGTGTATTAGAAAGCAGAGATACTACTTTGCCGACATAGGTCTGTATAGTCAGAGCCATGGTTTTTCCTGTAGTCATGTACAGATGTGAGAGTTGGATCATAAAGAAGTTTGAATGCTGAAGAACTGATACTTTTGAATTGTGGTGCTGGAGAAGACTCTTGAGAGTCCCTTGGACAGCAAAGAGATCAAACCAGTCAATCCTAAAGGAATTCAACCCTGAATATTCATTGGAAGGACTGATGCTGAAGATCCAATATTTCGGCCACCTGATGTGAAGAGCTGACTCACTGGAAAAGACTCTGACGTTGGGAAAGATTGAAAGCAAAAGGAGAAGGGCGTGGCAGAGGATGAAATGGCTAGATAGTATCACCGACTCAATGGACATGAGTCTGGGCAAACTTCGGGAGATAGTGGACAGAGGAGCCTGGTATGCTGCAGTCCACAGGGTTGCAGAGAGTCAGACATGACTTCGTGACTGAACAAGAGGAACTGAGATCCCGCATGCTCAAGAACAAAAGACCTGCATTGCAAAGAAGACCAGAGCACCCCAAAAAAACACATGTTTACATTTATACCGGTGGGGGATGGGGGATCCCCATTATAATCTATGGCCTCTTACCTTTATTCATGAACAACTACTGTTTCCTAGCCTCTGCGTTCTCCCAAACGTTTTCCTGCCATTTCAATTGATTAACTTCACTAATTAACGTCACTGAATTATTCCTTTGTTAAATCCAAGCCCCTGAAGCCTCAATCAAAATTCTCCACTGTCTGGCTTCTCTCACCCAACCCTTCCTTTCCAACCCAGGCCTCCAACTACTTGCAGATCTTGCGACGTTTTCCCCACCCCCCACCACATTCCCTTATTTATTCCAGTCTCCATGCCTCTCAGGCTGCCCCCCACCCCCATCTCACATTTCCTTTCAGACAGACCTCAACAGTCCTTCAGTATATAGCTGTGCTCTATAAATCTTCCCTATTAACCCATCTTGCAAAATCTTCCATTGACTTTGAATCTCTTTTACTGGTTTTTCTCATCATGGGTTCCCTAGAGTCTCAATGAGTATCTGCTGAGTGATCAAACATTTGCAATATCAAAGTATCAGAATTACACTGCAGGCAATCTGCTTGTGTCTTTAATCTCCTCAGAGAAACCATAAACTCCTCCAGATTGGAAATCTTGTGTCTTATCTCCCCCACCCTTCAGTACATCCACCACAGGACACTCAATGAACGTGTAATGAATTGAACCAAATTAAAATATATCTCTGCCCCAATTTGAAGATAGTGTCTGAAACCTTTTGAACCAGGCAAAAAGGCTGGATTATTCTGAAGGAGATTACTGGCCATTTTTATGTCCTAAGTTTTTATGCATACCACCCCCCCCACTTCTTTGGTCCTGGTAATAGTCTTAAGTATTTCAAATGAAATCTAGACAAGAGTATTTTGAACAGCTTGGAGCAGAAACAAACAAAAATTCACACATTTTAATCACCATCTCCTGCCTGAATGGCATGTCTTTTTGTTTTTCCTGGGTAAAGCTTAATATTTAGTCTTGTTTTCAGTCTGCTGGTCACACTGACAGTGGAAATATCCGAGCATCAACTTATTGCTTGCTCCCCCAAAAAGAAAAATAACTGGTATCGATACAGATTCAAATGCAGTAGTCCCTCCCCCTTAATCACAGTCAACCTCAATCCAAAAGCATTAAGTGAAAAATTCCAGAAACGAACAATTCTTAAGTTTTAAATTGCTTGCTATTATGAGTCCTTTTGCCTGGAAAATCCCAGGGATAGAGGAGCCTGGTAAGCTGCAGTCCATGGGGTCGCTAAAGTCGGACACGACTGAGCGACTTCACTTCACGCACTGGAGAAGGAAATGGCAACCCACTCCAGTGTTTTTGCCTGGAGGATCCCGGGGGCGGGGGGCCTGGTGGGCTGCCCTCCATGGGGTCGCACAGAGTCGGACACGACTGAAGTGACTTAGCAGCAGCAGCAGCATGAGGAGCGTGATCATATCTCATCAAGTTCCATTCCATCCCAGCCAGGACGGGAATCTTCCTTTCGCTCAGCATGTTCTGCCTGTGAGCCCCCAGTAGAATCTCCTGGTAGCCAACTCGACAATCAGACTGACTGTGGTATGGCAGTGCCTGTGTTCAAGTAGCCCTTATCTTACTTAATAGCCCCAAAGCGCAAAAGTAGTGATGCTTGGAATTCAGAGATACCAAAGAGAAGCCATAAAGAGCTTCTTTTAAGTGAAAAGGTGAAAGTTCTCCATTTAATAAGGAAAGAAAAAAGGTATGCTGAGGTTACTAAGATTTACGTTAAGAATGTTGATGTTTAGTCACTAAGTTATATCTAAGTCTTAGCAACCTCATGGACTGTATGTAGTCCAAAAGACTCCTCTGTCCATTTTCCCAACCCAGGGATCGACCCCAATTCTCCTGCAATTCTCCTGTAACTCCTGCACTGGCAGGTGGATTCTTTACCATTGAGTCACCAGGGAAGCATCTGAGTCGGGAAGATCCCCTGGAGAAGGTAACGGCAATCCACTCTAGTGGTATTCTTCCCTGAAAACCTCCAAGGACAAAAGAGTCTGGTGGGCTACTGTCTATGGTGTTGCAAAGAGTTGGACACGACTGAGGACTAAGCATTGAGCATTGCTGTGCTCGATTTTTAGTAAACATGAATGAAGCCAGTATTCTTCACTAAATGGCATCAAGTTAACAAAATAATAAAAGCCTGAGCATCTTGACTCTGCTGCAGTTCACCCTAAATTCAGGCCAAGACCTAGGAAGAAGTGGCCTCTGGCATGCTGGTCTGGCACCCCCAAGTGCCAGTGGGGAGCTGGCCACAGCACTGAATATCCCTTAGACGGGCAGGTGAGCCTACATGATGCCACCCAGACTGCACGTTGAGAGAAGGGCACTTTTAAGAGAATGCCTGCCATCCCAGCCCTGCCCAACCACCTCCTCACACCCTCCCCTGGGGTCCGCAAGCCCAGGCTCCCTTCTGTGGCGGCCACGGCACCAGGCTCACGGCCTCCTTCTTTGCCTGGCTCCGGGGCTGAGGGTCCGACAGCTGACCACAGAGGCTTAAGAAGCAGGTGAGTGGAGAGGAACCGGGTGAGCAATACAGATCCACCCCCTCCAGAAACCCAGGGGACATGGACATGAGGCTCCTCCCTGGATGCTCAAGAAGGGATGGGGGGATGGTGGTGGATGGAACAGGTGGAATGGCTTGCAAACCTGTTTGAGTCAGGACTGAGATGAGGAGCTGGGGGACCATGGGAATGCCTGTCTCATGGCCACAGACCATCCAGGGGAGGGGTGTGAGGTCATGGATGGAGACCCGAGGGTGAGGGCCAGGCTGGGTCAGGAGACCCTGGGGTGAGGGCACCTGTGCAGATCTGGCCAGGTGGAGGGGGTGGGCAGATGGGCAGACAAGGTGGGAAGGCGCCAGGACGGCCTCAGAATGGGTTGATGGGCTGGCTGTGCCCACGTGGCTCAGACACACTCACCTCCTCCGTGGCCGGGATGAAGGGGTGAGGAGAAAGCATGTGCACCTTTGGGGCCGGGCCCACAGGGCCTGGGTACGATGAAGTCGAGGGATTCAGGTGTCAACGCCCACGTGTCACCCTCCTAAATGTGTTGTCAGCCCCCATCCTCTCGTGGGGGGTTTTAGTTTCATTTCTTGCCAACCCCACGAGTCTTGGACCATTCAAATATTCCCTCAAGCACCACCCACTGCCATCTCCCAGAACAGACTCACTAGTTCCCGTTCCTATCCAAGCCCTGAGTGCCCACCACGTGCCGGACTCAGAGCCGAGCATCAAGCCATGTCCTGGCTCCGTCATCCACCAGCCCCACACGGCTGGTGCCCGGACCCACCCAGTCTACAGGTCAGGAACAAGGCAAGCAGCCCAGCCACACACTTTAGTGAGTAAAGCAACGAGGCCTCCCTGACCCAAGCCAGGGCTCTCATCTGGGTCCGTCCTGAACTGTGGCTCTCAACCCCAGCTGTGTGCTGAGAGCCCCAGGAGAGCCCTGATAATCACCCATGCAGGACACCTCCCCCAGAGACGTCCGTTCAGCTTGTGGGGACTGGGACCTAAATCAAGTGTGTTTTTTTTTTAAAGCTCCATCCATCCGCTGGTGACTTTGACATGGAGCCAAGGGTGGGACGCTGTATACTACAGACTTCAGGATGGTGAGGGCCTTGCCCCTGCTGTCCTGGGTGTGTTCCCGTCCCTAGCGCTGTGCCTAGCTCATGACAGAAGTGAAATAAATCTTTGTTGAGTGAAGGAATGGAAGTTTCACATTTTCCCACCAAGGGTGTTACAATCCTTCATCTTCCTGACCCCAAACCTGGAGGTCTCCCATCACCAGAGCAGGTGGCCTGGTCCCCAGGCTACAGACCCTCCCCCTCTGGCCTCCTCCTCCTACAGGGACATAGGACCACCTTCTCAGAGCATCACTTTCATCCCATTACCCTCTGTTGTGCAAACACGTTGGTGCTTACTCCACGTTTACAGACACAACTGAAACCCCTTAGTCCAGTCGCTAAGACCCCAGCGTTCGGTGCCAGCTTATCCTTGTGGTCAGCTCTTCCACCCACCACGGATCCTCTGTTCTGGCCGGGCAGGCAGTCCTCCAATCTGCTGTGAGTCTTTTTGGGCATTCTGCTGGAGCGACTTCATCATGTGTGTCCCTCTCTCTCCTTCACCTGCATCTGGATTCTATCCATCCATGAAGACCTGACTCCCCTGCCATGTCTTTGTTCTTAGTCCCAGCCCCACCCTACCAGGAATCCCTCCCAACTCTGAACATCTACACCAAGAATCTTACTTGGTTGTGTTTTCATGTGACTTCTAATCATCATTCCCAAGTGCACATGTGCTAATTTCCCAACTAAATCATGACCACCGATAGCAGCAATTCTATCTCCCCGGCAGAGACCAACACGGCACACGCTTTGTGAATGCTGCTGGGCATTCAGCATCTCTTATCTCAGGGCACACGGCCTTACCTGTAGTATCTAGACTGTAGGTAGGTGGAGCATACAGCCTTGGACACGTGACTGGCGGAACCGAAGTCAATGACCTTCACCCTGTACGGCTGTCTGGATGGATCTACCAACATGATATTCTCTGGTTTGAGGTCGGCGTGGATAAGACCTAGACTTTTCAGTTTCATCAGGGCGGTGGCAACCTGCTGGAGGACTGGGCGAATGTACTTGAGGGGCAAGGGGCTGAACTTGTTCTGCTTCAGAAAGTCATAGAGGTTCTGCTCCAGCATCTCAAACACCAAGCACGTGTGGTTCTTGTGCTGGAAGCACTCGTGGCGCGGACAAAGTTGTAGTCGTCGGCGCTCTCCGTGCTCAGGCGGGCCAGGATGCTCACCTCGATCTGACCTTGGCGGGCGTACGATGGGTGGTTCTTCAGGATCTTGATGGCCACAATCTCATTGGTGCCCCGTTTCCAGCACTTGACCACTTGCCCGAACGTCCCTCGGCCCAGGAACTCTAAGACCTCGTACGTGTTGGTCATGGAGCACAGCACCTCATGCTGGACCAGCTGGTAATCCCCCTCGCTGTTGGAGCCGCTGTTTTTGGAGGTGGCAGTCGAGGTCGTGGCAGTGGCTACGGTGGCCCCGCTCGCATTGTTCTGAATCATGGGGGGATGCTCTTCGATGATTTGCACGCTGCTCGTGTTCTCGATCTCCTCACTCTTCCGCTTGAGTCCACATTTTTGGTAGGTGTCAAGAAGGCTCACAGTGCTGCGACGCATGAGGTTGTGCGGTCCGCCGAGGACGGGCCCAGAGACGGAAGTGCTGCTGGCTGAGGTCACGACGATGTGCCCGGTGCTTCCTGGGAAGATGATGGTCTGCTCGTACGGGAGGCTGGGGTTGGGGATGGGCAGGGAGGCGCTGACGGTCGCGGCGGCTGGCTGGGACGGTGGCGCGTTCTTGCTCGGGCCGTACACTTTGCTGTGGGAGCCGTACCCGGTCATGTCCCAGTTGGAACTCGGCTCAACTTTCAGTTTCTTCACGCTACAGAAGGCACTTGATTGAAGGGTGTGAGGGGAGAAAACTTGCACATGTGAGGCCATACCTGCGGGGGGGAGGAAGAGAGATGTTAGTCGCCTTTGCGTGAATGAACGTGACACGGCCCCTTGGGGTCTGACCGGCGGCGTGGGTCCTCGAGAATACTGTCTTCCCACTCCAAAACAAGGGTGAAGGGGCTTCCCTGGTGGTCCGGGAGAAAGAATCTGCCTTGCAACACAACGGGACGCCGGTTCGATCGCTGGTCAGGGAAGATCCCACATGCCACCGAGCGACTAACCCTGTGTGTCACAACTACTGAAGCCTGCAGGTCCTGGAGCCCGTGCTCCACTACCAGAGACGCCACCGCAACGAGAAGCCCGAGCACCGCAACCAGAGAGGAGCCCCGCTTGTCGCGACTTCAGAAAGCCCGCATGCAGCGATGAAGACCCAGCGCAGCCAAAAAGTTAATAAATTTTCAAAAAAGGTTGGAAAATCGAATCTATTCCACCCAGAAGCACAATCTGGCCAGTAAGCCTGTGGGCCCGGGGAGTTCCGGTAGAAGACTCGTAGGGTGGGAGCACGGCCAAGTCTCAGAGATGGAATTAGAATACCAGAACTTAGTTCGTTATGTTGGGTTTTTTTCCTAATAAATATTGTCTGTGATAGAAACAAATTCTTCCTCAGTTCTCATCGGGTGGCAACCCAGTTAAACCTGAAGGCTGCCTCAGGTGGCCCGGTTACCTACTGTATACTTAGCTGTCTCACATGGTTGGGTAATCCCAGCCCATATACAGGCTCTACAAGTGTCAGGCTTGCTCATCGGAGGAAAAAGCTTCCCACACAGGTCCAATCACAGAGCGCCTCATGATCTGCTAGCTTCCGGATGAGCCATAATTACCCCCCAGTGTCTTACTCACCTTAAATCATTCTGTAGGGCTGAACTGACCAGCAGTTAGTCTGACGTTTTCACTGAGATAGTCTGAAATCATTTTAGCAACATTTTTTGGTTGGGGGGGCGGTTGGCTGGGGGAATGGGTAGCATAATTCATGGGCTCTATTCACTCACTTTTCCTGCTAAAGTCATGTATCAATCAATTTATCTAGAAAGTAGTATTATTTCATATCAGAACCTGACCAACAATTTAAGGAACCTCAGTAATCTAGAAGACCATAACTATGGAATAGCTGTACAATTTATAACTATGGTGATGCAGGACACAAACAAAAATTCATAGACAATGAATTAAGGAAAAGTAACGAGGCAATGAGGAAGGGTAAGTCCTTGCAGGTAAAAGCAGAAATAAACACTGCCCATCTTCTAAAGTGTAGTTAAGAAACGTTTCCTATAAAGGGGGCTTCTCTCAAGCACCATCGGTGTTTAGTGACCCTAGTGTGTGTTTCTGACCCCCTAGCATTGCCTGTGGGTGGTTATTTAACATTTTCCCTTTGACCTCATCTACCTTTTCTCTCAGCAACAACCCACTTTCCACACTGTCCAAAGCCTGAGGCCAGCAGCCTTGCTTTCCACCTCTATTCTCTGCATTTCAAAACATCCCTGAATTTACCCCCATCCTCCATCCTCTCTTCCATCTCTCCGGTTCAGGAGAAGAAGGGTCTCCCTGTTCTGATGCTAAAAGTGCCCCCGATTCTCAGGATTCAGCCTCTCCCATTTCCTTTTGAACTCCCTCCATGATCTGTTCTCTTTTGGTTTTCAATTTCTCTACGTTAACCGGATCCAAGTTCTTAGCAGGTACTTAATACAGTTTTGCCAAAAGAATCAATGACAGTCTTTTTCTTCTGCCTTCACACTGCACACGGACACTGTCAGCTCGGAAGGGAGTACCAGCTGAATCCTTCCCTTTTGATCCTTCCCTTCTTCTCACCTGTAAGCCGTGGCTGATGCTCCCTTGTCTTCAAGGCTCCTTAATCCCACCCATGCGCACATACACACTGGACAGGAATGCCCTCTTAAAGGTAAACAACTTCCTAATTGCCCAATAAATGGCCTTTTTTCAGCCTCTACTCTCTTTGCCCTCTTGGCAACTGACCGATCTGATACTGCCGACCACGACTTCCTTCTTGATGCTCTTATCTGTGTGCCCTGTGAATCTGTAAACTCCCCATCCCGCATCTGACTGCACACTGTGCTGGCTGCTTCCTCTTCCTCCTCTGAAATTTGGGCATCGCCAGTGTTTGGACTTTGCTCTCTCTGGAGTTAAGCTCTCGCGACCCCCACACATTCATCACAGGCCAATTGCTCTGCTGTGCCTTCCAGGAAGGTTATTTCTGCCTCCTGCTACAATATCATAGATGATGTTCCAAAGATGAACTCCCTATCTTTTCCTAAAAATCTAGCCATTTCACCTCCATGATCACGTACCCATGTCTGTTCATAAAATATTCTTTTAGTCACTGGTTCCAAAACTGTGGATTTGCCTTTGATGATTCTTCTTTGCCTCCATGGACAAGAAGGCGCGGACTCTTATTTCTCCATCCTCCAAAATGTTTCTTGTAACCACCTCTTTGTTTCTGTTCTTGCTGCCTCTTCCACAGTGAAAACATTTATCACTCTCCGGTAGAGAAAAACAAGCACAGACATCTGGCCTACCTGAGTGCTCTTTCTTCCCCCAATCTGCCCATATTCAGCCACCAGATTATCTTCCTAGAACATTTCTAAGCATGTCACTCCTCTGTCCCAAAACTTTCAATGATTCCTTAGTGTCTAGAAGATAAATCTGAGGACTCTTAACACCTTCACATTTTGATTTGAACTGCTTTGCTGGCTTCACCTCCAACTATTAACCTTCCTGAATCCTCAGTTTTAATTAAACTGTTCTACTCCCTGTTGCTAGACTGTCTCTTTTGTTTCCCACCACCATGCTCTTATGCAGTGGCCCCTGACCCCCTGGCATGCCTTCACCACTTCTCTCAAGTTATTCAAAGATAAAACAATTCATATGCCTCTTCTCCCGGGCACTGCCAATACACAGTGACATTCCCAATTCTCCGTTTCTAAGCCACTTACCACGTGCACTGCCCATTTGCTCACAAATTCATTTCTGTCTTGCAGAATATCTTGTCTTGAGTTGAATGACTTAGCTTTTGTGCTATGTAACTTTTCCCATGTTTAAGTCATGTTTCCATAACCAGGCTACATTCAGAGGGCACACGGTACAGTTTACACCCCATACTTCTTTTTTCTCCCAGCATTAAGCCACGATTGTTATATATAGGAGGCACTTGGTTGATGGAATGAAGCACTCTATCTGACCCAGGCCTCTAGGAGAGCTTAGTTCTCTAGCAATAGAGTAATCACCAGTCACAAGTACCTATGGAACCTGGCCTCTCTCCGGAGAATAAAGAAAAACCTGCTTATACTTTTCCACCCAAACCAGGGCAGAGCTTAGGTAGCTCCTGTTCTGGTGTCAGCAACCACGTTCTATCTATACTTCATCCTCGATGTGCTCTGACTTCCCAGGGTCAACCTCAGCCCAACACCCAACAGCTGCTCTGAACCCCACCTTGACCCTGACCTCACAGATCTGACAGAGGCTTCCTGTCTTCTTTGGTTCCTGAACTCCAGTATCTACTTGTGTGATATGACTACACTTTTGTAGACAGCCTTCTGCCTGACAAGACTATTCTGGCTTGCTCATTCAGAATTCACACTTAGCCCGTTTCTTCCTAGTGTACTTTTTGTTCAAGTCAATTTCCCCTCAATTCTACAATAGCACAGAAAATGACTATTCTATATACACTAGTATTAAATAACCATACTGTTCTAGATCAAACCAGTCAATCCTAAAGGAAATCAACCCTGAATATTCATTGGAAGGGTTCATGTTGAAGCTCGAACTCCAATACTTTGGCCACCTGATGTGAAGAGTCAACTCACTGGAATGACGCTGGGAAAGATTGAAGGCAGGAGGAGAAGGGGATGACAGAGGATGAGATGCTGGATAGCATCACTGACTCATTGGACATGAGTTTGAGCAAACTGTGGGAGATGGTGAAGGCCAGGGAAGGTGAAGGACAGGGAAACCTGGCGTGCTGCAGCCCATGGGATCACAAAGAGTCAGACATGACTGAGCAAATGAACAACTGTTCCAGATATTTTATACAATATACAAACAACCAATCCCTTGGCTTTTGGTTACTTTATCCCTGAAAAGGCAAAGCAGTAAGCATTTCCTTTTTTCTCTGGTATATAGCTTGCCCCTAACTTCTTCATCCTTGGTATTTCGAGGCAGGAGGACTAAGGCCAAAGAACTGTGGGGGGAGGGGGGTGGGCTGTGCAGTGAAGAGGTCAGAGGTGGCAGAAGAAACACACTTTAGTTATATAAAGGAGATGCAATTCTATTCTCTGTTTTCACTGTTTCAAAAATCTTGGTGGAAAGGCCAGAGTATAGAAGTGGAATTTTACAAAGAGGAAGAGAATGGCTTATGACTTGTTTGCTACTGGGATGACAGCCAAGGGTCATAAAATTGTGGAAATTGTCATTCACTATCTCTGGTGACAGAGTCCCAGGATCAGAGAGGAGATCTGCGTGGCTAGAGATGCCCTTTGCCACACCAGCCTGGCCTGGTATGGCCACTGCTGCCCCTTCATAAGATCGGCAGCCACTGTTCTAAGAACCAGTCACAGGTCCTGATACAGTCTTATTTCCCAAGCCCTCGCTTTATGAGATGTAACTGACATACGAAATTGTGCAAGTCTGATGTGTACAACATGATGATTTGGTATGCGTTGATATGGCAAAATGATAATCATAAGGTTAGTTACCACCTCCATCACCTCACACCTTACCTTTTGTGTGTGTGTGGTGAGAACATTTAAGATTTACTCTGTTAGCAACTTTCAAGGATACAATACAGCTTGTTAACTACAGTCATCAGATTGTACATTACATCCCCAAGCTTACTTGGAGCTAGAGGTTTGCCAATACAGTCTTATTACCCTTATTCTTTAGCAGAGGTCATTTTGCTCTGTGAAGCAAACTGCTCAAAGAAAATATAGCGAAAGAAAGTCTCCAATAATAATAACAATAATAATTTATTTTTAAATCTCCAACCTATAAGGGATAAAAGACTGCTGGTAGCTACGTAACTTACTCTTAATCCTACAGGAATAAACAAACTTATCCAAACACTTCTTTTTGAGAGTATTTTTCTGGAACAAAACCTCCTGATTAATGGAGTCTCTGGGAAGCCCAATCCTCACATTTTGCATTTGATTTATTCAACTCCCCAAGGCTGGGGAGGAAGAAGGCAACAATGTTTATGGTTCCCACTCTAGGAAGAGCTATTTCCTCTCATCTCTTTCCTTTCTTCTTTTTCTTTTTGGTTGCCCTGGGTCTTTGGTGCTTTGCATGGGCTTTCTCTAGTTGTGGTGAGGAGGGTCTACTCTCTACTCGTGGTGCTCGGGCTTCTCACTGCGGAGGCTTCTCTTGTTGAGGAGCACAGGCTCAAGGGCACATGGGCTTCAGGAGCTGTAGTGAATGGGCTTAGCTGCTCTGAGGAATGCAACGAAGTTGTGGGATCTTCCTGGACCAGGGATCGAACCCACGTACCCCTGGTTGGCAGGAGGATTCTTATGCACTGCACCACCAGGAAAGTCCTGTTTCCTTTCATTTCTCTGTGCTGAACTCTTGTGTTGTACTCTGCAAGGCCTGCCACCCTCCTTATTGGTCGATTTTCTTTTCAGAAAAGGCAAGGGGTTTAATGGACATTTTCGGTTTGATCTTATGGAACAATCTCAATTGCTTTTAAGTCATCTCTGTCCTTCCTATTTGGCTCTTGGAAGAGAAAGAATTTTTCTCCTCCTTCCATGGGAGACTCGAGTGTGAGGGGGTTTTGACCTCATGAGGAGGGACCTGGGAAATCACTGTAGGATAAATCTGCAAAACTCAACACCTGCTCCCTAGAGGGGCCACGAGAGCCAGACCAATTCACGAAAGCCTGAGCAGCCTCCCAAGGAAACTCCTGACACGATGGTCGCACTGTCACTCGAATGCACAGCCAGGCACCATAATTTAGAACTCCGGCTTCTAAAAGGCATAGCCCTGTTACCATCTGTCTCATAATGAGGTCAGAATCATCAACACTGACTATTAGATATTCATCAGGGCCTTGTGTGCTTTTTAATGTTACCAATACAAGTTTATGTGGATGTTATAAAAGTGACCAGTAAGAGGCACTTAAATTTATTAAAGTTTAAGTCAACTAATACAACTGTATGTAATATATTCTTCTTTGCCTAGGGCAAATGAAATACAGCCCCAATAAAATAGGCATTAAGATACACCCTACAGTCAGCAGAATTAAAGCCCATGATTTCTAAGAAGGTATTTCTTCTTACCAACAAAGACAAAAGATCTCTCTCTCACACACCCCAAACAAATCCAGGCTCCTGATACTTAGGGTGCATTTCTGACAGCCTGTGTGTTAAAGGCAAAGAAAAGCACTGGGCTCTCTTTCGGTCACTTTATTCACATCTTCAGTTTGCATTTTAAAAAATCATGTGGAACTTCCCTTGTGGTCCAGTAGCTAAGACTCTGTTTCCAATGCAGGGGGCCCAGGTTCGTTCTCTGGTTGGGGAACTAGATTTTACATGCTGTAACTAAGACACAGCACAGTCAAATAAATAATTTTTTTAAAAAAGCATGCATATAAGTCTGCACCTCAAAATACTATTTTTAAAAGTGTGTGCTCAGTTGCTCAGTCATGTCCGACTCTTGGCAACCCCATGAACTAGAAACCACCAGGTTCCTCTGTCCATGGAATTTTCCAGGCAAGGATACTGGAGTGTGTTGCCATTTCCTACTCTAGGGGATCTTCCTGACCCAGGGATTGAACCCATCTCTTGTGTTTCCTGAACTGGCATGTTCTTTACACTGTGCCAGGGATCGAACCCAGGTTTCCCACATTGCAAGTGGATCTTTACCACCTAAGCCACTAGGGAAGTTGGAGGCCATTTATGTCCATAGACGTGATCACACTTCATTTCAAACCCTATTACTTAGGAGTCTCATGATTCTCCAGAAGTTAAAATGTTGAGCACCTACATGTACCAGGCTCCAGGCCAGATGTTTCATGAACAGAGTAAACATACATCTGTCTTTGGGACAATCTGGAATTACCCGTCACAACAATTCAATTAATGGGGGCACCCACCTTCCTTTCATTCTTACAAAGGTCCTAGTTTGAAAGCTAGGAAGTCAAGTGATGAGTTTAGGTACCTCTAATAAAGTGGAAAAAAACAGACCCTGGCCCCAGAAGTTCAAACCTGGGTAATTCTGTGTGCCTTCTTTGTCTTAACAGTTCAATGAGAAATTTATTTTTCTAAGGTTAAGAATAATTTTTTCCACCTTAAAAAAAAAGGTTAGTTTAAAAAGTTTTCATGATCTTTCTGAGCTCTTAAGTCACAAGCATTTTTAAAAGGTCATTTGTCAAAGGATTGGCTTATTTAGTTCATTTTTTCCTACTTGCTTAGTTTCTTCATAATTTTATATTTCACAATTAGATGAACTGAAGAGTTGCTTCACATCTTAGTACATTTCCTTTTCATTTCACCACCCCAAAATTATCTACTGGAAGATCAGACTCTGGTGAAACTACAGGGATGAGTGAGGGTTCGATTATGATTTAAAGAAAAAATTAAACTGAATTCAATTGCACTGGAATCTCTCAAAGCTCAAGGGAAGGAATTACAAGCCAAATAGTGGCACCATTTTTATCAGGATGTAAAGTTCAATTTTGGTGTTGCAGATCACCACCCAGAATCCAGTTAGATTATTAAAGAGAATGGAATCACAAACATCTTCGTTTGGGAATTTCCTGGCGGTCCAGTGGTTAAAAGTCACACTTTCATTACAAGGGGCAAAGGTAGATCCTGCAAGCCACATGATGTAACAACAACAAAAACAAAAACTTAGGGAAAAAAGAGATCACCTTAGTTTAAAAGGGCCAGCTTCACCACTTTTATAGTCCTTCGGACACACACTTCTACCAAATAGCATTTGATAGAAGCTACAGACTTTTTCGTTGTTTTTTTTTTGGAATCCTGAACTCAAAGGATGGATTAATTCCCATACCTAACTGACTGCTATATCTCTCTTACGAATCACATTGTGCACGTAAGACATAATGAAATCACAGAACATTTCAAAAATATTAAAAATATATGAATGTTAGAAGAATGCACCTGAATGGACATTTAGAAACACTTGGAAAAGAGTTATCAGCATAATCCTTGATTACTATAATTTGATGCCTCTGAGGGTTGAAAGGTAACAGAAAAAACTTCTTCATTGACATATATAACAATATTCATAAAATTTTAATGACAGTAATCCTGCTTGTCAAGTTTCTATTTCACAAGTACAAAGATAATTTCAGGTTAGCCCATTTCTAAATGACACATTTCCAAAACAGTGTATACTAAATGTCCGTGAAACTTGTATATAGTTTTCCATCAAAGTCTAATTATCTGCTAGTTGTATAACGTTAAATGTATAGTCTCTCCCACCAGAACTCAGTTTAGAATCAACCACAAGCTCTACAGAATTCTTTATCAATAAGCACAATCACAATACTACTGATTCCATTAAGGGTTCACTCTATAAAAAGGCTGGAATTGTGTACAAAAGGAAGCCTAAGATATCTAAGACACTGGCTCTGTGCTAAAGGAGCTTAAAATCTCATGGGGTTGCCAAGGTCAATGCAAAGTAAAAGGACATCTGGCAATTCTGAGCAACATAAACAACTTGCCACAATAAACACAACAGGAGTTGGGAGGCGGGAGTCGCCATGGGCTACAGTTAGGCAGAGGTGCACAGGGGAGGTAAGTAAGGGCTGAGCTGCAGTTAGAAAGATGTTATGTCTTTTTGAAGGGCAGTGTTCCAGCTCCTGCTGACTGGGCACTGGGAGCTTGCAGCCAGCACTACGGGCCCTGCCCTCGGGAAGATGAGGCTTTGCTTGGAAACACAGCTTAGGAGTTCTTACTAGTAGTCACACATTAACAAATGCTCATTCCCAACATAACTACTAGTCTACACTGGTGCCCCAACAGTCTACTTACCCAGAATTGTCATCTTCTGATAACTTCAACCTTCTAGAAGTAATTTTTAAATGCTGAAAAAGCTGCTGGGAGGCCCTACCACTGGATGCTTACTTTATTGTCATCTAACATGCAGTTAACAAGTTGGAGAGCAACTGCTGTGACTGGGTTTGCTCTGTGTCAGACTCTAGGTGTGCACACCCCACAACTAACTGTAAAGTCAAATGCACTTCCCATTTTATTTTTTATTTTATTTTTTTTAGTTCTACCAGTTTGTTGCTACCAACCCATCTCCCTCCACCCTCATACATACATGCTCAGTCATGTGACCCCATGGACTGCAGCCTGCCAGGCTCCTCTATCCATGGATTTTTTCAGGCAAGAATACTGGAGTAGGTTGCCATTTCCTTCTCCTGCATTTCCTATTTTAAAGACAGGTAAGTTGAGTGTCGAAGTGTGTTAGTTGCTCAGTCATGTCTGACTCTTTGTGACCCCATGGTATGTAGCCCACCAGGCTCCCCTGTCCATGGGGCTTCTTCAGGCAAGAATACTGGAGTGGGTTACCATTCCCTTCTCCAGGGGATCTTTCTGACCCAGGGATTGAACCCAGGCCTCCTACATTGCTGGCAGACTCTTCGCCATTTGAGCCACCACGGTAGTCCAAGTTGAGTTTAGGGAGATGATTTAGCTTGTCAAGCTCACTCTACCACTACCAGCAGGGCTGGGATCTGAACTGAGGTCTGCCTGACTCACAAATCTGTGCTGTTAGCACGGATTGTACTCTTCTTCTTCATGCTTTAGGGTCTTGGAGTCAAAGCACCAACTAAGGGGAAAAGTACCATAACAGCCAAGAAAAAAAGAAACCTGACGTGTGAGGAGACTGATCTAAAGTAGGGGGCAGGCTGACTGCACACCACCTGGGAAATCAGTGCACCCCACAACAGTGCCCCTTAGTCACTGGCATTTCTCTATCCTCTGGTGAGGATGACACTGGAGAAATACAACCATTCGGAACTATTCACATCAATTTACCTCCTGAAAGAGGGAAACTTCACTTCTCTGATGGACAGAACACTGGTCTTGGGTGAGCTGACCGGGGCTTTCCCAGCAGGGAGGACTTGGACTAAAGAACTGCCTGAAAGAACAGAAAGGAAGCAGCAGAAACCTAAGACTGTGCAGAGAAGAGAGGCAAGACACAGTGACGGACAGGACGAAAGGGCAGAAGCGAGGGAGCAATCAAACAGTAATGTCTGGGGGCTGAAAGGAGTGGGGTTCCATGGATGGTGACACTGAAGACGGGAGGTGGTCTGAAAGTGTTGTTTCTCTTAGGGGATGGGATAATGAAATGCGTTTTCAAACAAGCTGAATGACAAACACTGAGAGGAGATCCAAGTTGAAATATCCAGCGTTCAACCCTTCATACTGAAACTCTGAGACAAGGAAGTCCTGAATTTACCAAAGTCACAGTGTCTGGAGCTGCTGGTCACTGACGATCAAGCATCTACTTCCCATTTGCTGAGGTGAATCTCAAATGAAGATAAACCATTTGGAAAGAGAATGGAAATCAATAAGATGGGCTCAGCCTGTACAGCATGAGGGGGAAGAGGGCAAGGTGACCCTGAACCAGTCCATGCATAAGCCCAAAGGCAAAGGGGTGGAGCCCAAAATATGGCCCCACAAAGATGAGCAGGTCAGAATGACAAAAGTATGGAAAGGGAAAAAGACGGAAATCAAAGGCTCATGTTCCATGACCGGAACCGGTATTGCCAAAGATGAGAGCAGAGTCCAGTAGGGAGAGATTGCTTTGGGAGAGATTTCACTGTAGGATTAGTAATGACAGAGCAGACACATTCTATAGGTACCAGGAGAAAAAGGAGGAGAGGAGAATGGGCAAGGGGTCGCTGACTGGAGGGCTGTCCCCAACACCTCTATGAACATGGAATCCATGTGGGAAAAGCTGCTCCCCAGGAGAAATGGTGTAGAAAGTAGAGCAGATGGCAAATAAAATAATCCTTGGGGGCACAGACGATGTCAAACACTATGAGTCACACAGAGAAGTCAAGGATAAAACAATGAAAAGAAAAATTAAGGGAACAGAAAAAGGGCTACTGGGCCTGGCTGAGAATAAGCCACTAACCCTTTTTCTCCCACAGGGTCAGTAGGAGAGAAAGAAGGGGTGCTCCCCTGGGAGAAGAACCAAAAGCACCATGTTACGCTCCTTGCTTTCCCAAGAAATAGGATTCTCTTAGACTTTCAAAATCCTTTACGTCATCTTTTTGAATCTGCAAATTCTACCATAAGCTGTGTTTCTTCAGTTGAGAAAGTATCCTCTTACCATTTACAAATTCTCCACATACCTATCTACCTACTGGCTCATTATTCATCCAAATCAGCCCTTCTCCATGTTCCGACTGACTTTCTCTTTCTGAAAGTCACCAACTTCACCTCTGAAAGCTTCACGCCGCCCAAATTCCCCTTTCTATGTCTCTGCCTCATTGCCTGGGACGAGGCCATAAGTCACTGTGGATGTACCAGCCTTTCACTGCTGTGGGTAGGTACACGCAGCCTACAGATTGATTAGCTAGAGGCCATGTTACCAAGGGTTCATAAGCAATCTGAAAATTGCCAATCCAAGAGAATTCTGGTGAAGGAAAGAAAGATATGATAAAATATGCATGCTTGTTTTAGGAAACTGGAGAATCAATGAGAGGAAAACAAATTTTACACACACACACACACACACACACACACACACACATATACACTCAAAACTCAAAAACTGTTTTCAAGGGAACTCCCTTGAGATCCAGTGGTTAGGACTCGGGTATTCTCATTGCTGAGGGTCCAGGTTCAACAATCTGTAACTTGACCGCCTCTGTGAAGACTCTCCCTTAACTGAAGTCACCTTCTGAGGTCCTGGGGTGAGGAATTAAATGCATGAGTTTTTACAGGTGGGGGAGACAATTCAACACTTAATGGTAGGTTTAAGGAAACCAAAAGCATTTTGCTATAGCATAACTTTCTCAGGACATACTGTCATTGTTTTCTAAGAACTCTCTTTGTTTCTCCCTCCTTGGAGACAAGACAATCCACACTGTGACTTCCCTATGTCTTGCCTCAAAGTACCCTGGAGGAGATGTCACTTAGTTAAATATTATACAAGCAAAAGCTAAGTGATTACTTTAAATTAAATTCTGCATAAGTTTAGGTGACTTACGCAGTGCTTCCCAAAAAAATCATGCAGGAATATCTCTGCAATGTATATCAAGGAATAATGGCAGTCATTCTGGTATAAAAGAGAATTGAACATCACATATTAATAACACATAACACCAAAATGGGAGAATAAACTAAGTTTCTAGTTTCTTAAAAAAAAACCACACATTTATTTTTATTTATTTATTTGGCTAGCTGGCACAGAGCATCTTCAGTTTTCATTGTGGCATGCAGGACCTTTAGCTGCAGCATGAGAACTCTTAGCTGTGATGTGGGATGTAGTTCCCCAACCAGAGACTGAACCTGGGCCCACTGCACTGAGAGTGTGGAGTATTAGTCACTGGACCCCCAGGGAAGCCCCTCTAGCTGTGGTCCTGGGTGTGCATACATTTCTGAAGGAGACCTGAGAATACACAAGAGATAAATCAGTTGAGGGCTAGGTGAGGATGAGGCACTTCTGTTCTTCAGGGCCACCCCTATGTCTGGTGATGCTCAGGGAAGCCTTCAATTGAATTTGCTTGTCCTTCAGAAATGGTTTAGCAAGACCAAATCAAGACTAAAAATCTAGTAGGCTTTTGATTTTTTTTCCCTCTTTCAGGCCCCAAAGAGTAGTTATTCTTAAACACCTCTTACCCAATTATGCATTTTACTTAACCTCTCCCATCCCATGCCCAGCCCACAACAAACTTGTTTTGTGAACCTAGTTTCCACTTCAGAAATGTTTGGCGCACTCAGGATCAAACCGAAAATCTACTTTACTCTTTTTCATTTTGCTGTTCTTATTACAGCGCTGCTGCCAACTCTTTTGTACTCAACAAATTATGTAGATCTGTTACTCTATATTTGGAGAAGAAAATGGCAGCCCACTCCAGTGTTCTTGCCTTGGGAAATTCCATGGGCAGAGGAGCCTGGTGGGCTATAGTCCATGGGGTCGCAAAGAGTCAGACATGACTGAGTGTGCACACACACATTATTCTATACTACTCTGTTACTCTAGGTATATTATATTAGCAAGTGTCCCCTCAGAAGATATGTTGGAGTTCTAATCCCCAGTACCTGTGAACATGACCTTATCTAGAAACAGGCTCTTTGCAGGTACAATCAAGTTAAGGTGTTCAGGTGAGTTCTCATCCAATATGACTGGTGTCCTTATACAAAAAGGAGAAAAGACACACACACACACACACACACACACACACACACACACACAGAATGCCCTATAAAGACAGAGGCAGAGCCTGGAGGGATGCAGCTGCCAGCCAAGGGATGCTGAGGTTGGCTGGGGGTGCACTGGAAGCTGAGAAGAGGCGAGGAAGGCTTCTGCCCAGATTCTCGGCGGGAGCCTGGCCCTGCTGACATTTTGGCCTCCAACCTGCAGGCTCCAGAACCGAGAGAATAAGTATCTGTTGGCTTGGGTCACCCAGTTTGTGGCACTTTGTTATAGCGTCCTCAGAAACGTACACCCTCTGGAATATAATTCAAGATGCATTTCATTGAAAAAAACATGTCTGTGCTCAAGCTGTGATAAAGTGCTTATAACAACTGCAGAGTCACGCTGGCCGAATGGCAGTTTGCCCTGACAGCCTGTCTTTGCCACCTCCGGGTTGAAAGGCAGTAGAAGCATCCTCAGTCTAAACTCTCATCGCAGTTTTGGAACTGAGGTCCTAGGCCGGGGGTGGTGCTAAACACCCCCTCCCCTCTGTACAAATACACTTGTTCTTCATGTTGAGCGTGTGCCTTTACAACCACATGACTTCTCTGGAAGGCAGAGAAAAATTCAGTCTGTCCTCACCAGCTAAGTGACAGTTAAGGAGTCCCTGCCGCACTTCCTCACACCTGCCAGTTCAAGAAACCTCAGCTTCTTGCTGTCATTCAGAGAAACCAGGACATCCCATGTTCAGTGCAACACCTGTTGCTCACTGCCTCTTGTACTCAGGTTTCTGCATTTCTTTGAACACTTCCCTCATAAGACTGCTATCCACCTGCAAAGAAAACTTTGTGAAGATGTCATTCAGACCCCCTGGTAGCCCAGTGTGTTAAGAATCCACCTGAAGTGCAGGAGGCCAGGGTTCGATCCCTGGGTCGGGAAGATCCTGGTGAAGGAAATGGTAACCCACTTCAGTATTCTTGCTTGGAAAATCCCATGGACAGAGGAGCCTGGCAGGTGGCAGTCCATGGGGTTGCAAGAGTTGGACGTGACTTAGCGACTAAACCACCATCAACCACCACATCCAGTCCCAGCCATGCCCATAAGGCCAAGTGCATAGAATTCTTCCCCTGGGTTCTCTTCAGAGACCAAATTCCTTCCTTCCTCCTCTTAAAAGCCCAGTAATATAATCTTTCTTACTTGATTTAAATGGTGACCGCTGTTTACAACAGTAACTCTATGTTACAGCTCCCTTGCTCCTTAGAGAATTTTTTCATTACTCTCAGTTGCCTTTAAAAGTGACATCTGATGAAACTCAACTAGCGATCAATTTGGGAAAGATAGAAGAAGCATTTCCTGACAGTGCAAAGGGAATAAAAACCAGAGGAATGGCGGGGAAAGCAGGCTGGGATGCCGGAAGGGATAAAGGTCGGGGAAGAGGAAAAGGAAAAAGAAATGAAAGATGGGGAAAAAGTGAGAAAACAGACTGCAGTGAAGTGGTATTGTGAGTACAGGTGGAATAAGAAAGCAACACTGAGATGTGCTTTGTAAACTATAAAGCATAATAAAAATGCAGCACAATATTATTTACAATATTTGTGTGCAGATGATGCAGATATAAAAATCAGCTGGTACAGGGATCCCTTGGCCAGGCAACCAATAGCCCGGTCTACACTGTGTAGATGGTAGCGGTTCTTTGGGCTGCTGCAAGGACGTTTTTATGCTGTGAGTCACTGTCATCAAACCAGTCCTGGTGTTATGACCCAGCAACCCCACAGTGCTGGCCATTGGCACATGGCCTGAGGGGAGGTGCCCACGCCGGTGATACCGGGTCTTGCTCTGTCCCTCCCAGAGCACAGCAAAGACGTCAAAAGCTCTCATGTGTCCTGCTCTGGGGCACAGAGGATGGCAGCTAGTGACATAGCTGGTCCCAACTCAACAAGGTTTGTGTTCGAAGGCTCATTTCAGGTCATTTCTGAGTTCCAGGCCACTGTGTCAGATGCGGGCTCTGCTGCTTGCTGGCTGCAAGGTCTCAGCAAGTGATGAAGCCTCTCTGAGCCTCAGTTTTCTCATCTCTGAAATGGGTGCCTCTTACGGTCCTGGTGTGAAGGGGAGGCATCAGTGTCATGCTCTCACAGCACAGTCTACCCCAGGGGGAGCTCTGTGTTGGTGACAAAGGAGAAGGGAGAGGTCAGCTGGCCCGCTGAGGCCCAGGAACATGCAGCCCAGATCGTGCATGGCTGGCTGCGATGGACGGAGCTCCCATGGTGCCAGGGGCCCCTCAGTACCACGCCTGGCTGGACAAGGACTCGGTACGCTATTTCTGAATGACTGGACAAGGCAAACAGATGATGAAATGGGACAAGAGCTCGTCTATCACTTGTTTCAAATGCTGTTCCCCACAGAAAGGGAGGTCTGGTTAGGGAAAAAGCAACTTCCAAGGATTCTGAGGAAGACACAGAGGAAACTGGATGGATTCAAAAGATTCAGATAAAAACTCTATATATTTTACCTGTGCATGCATCCTAAGTCACTTCAGTCCTGTCTGACTCTGTGACCCTATGGACTGTAGCCCGCCAGGCTCCTCTGTCCATGGGATCATCCAGGCAAGAATCCCTGAGTGGGTTGCTATGCCCTCCTCCAGAGCTTCTTCATGACCCAGGGATTGAACCTGTATCTGTTACATCCCCTGCGCTGGCAGGTGGGTTCTGTGTCTCTAGCGCCACCTGGGAAGCACATATTTTTACCTACTTAACCTTAAAAATGTATTGCATTTCTTTTCCATGTAACGTTTGAATGAAAGGCACTATTCCCACACACTACTATATATAAAATAATCAAGAACCTACTGTATAGCACAGGGAACTATATTCAATATCTTACAATAATCTATAATGGAAAAGAATCTGAAAAATAATATATAACTGAATCACTTTGCTGTACACCTGAAACACTGTAAACCAACTCTACTTCAATTTGAAAAAAAAATTTTTAATAAAGCACTACTCCAGGTCATAAATGGAACTCGGTTTCTATGCACAACATACTCATTGCACATTTGTATCCAACGTATAAACTATGACCTCAGGGTTTCTGATTGACAATCAGTTTAAAAAAAAACAAAAAAAAACCTGAACACTCCTAACACATGTGATATTTATTTTTAATAAATCATGTATTTCTATTTTACTAATATGCTTATTAAAAACACAAAAACAGAATATTTAAAAGGATGAAATAATATATACATAGTCTAATGCTTTCTTCTGTGCGGGCGCGCTAAGTCGCTTCAGTCATGTCCAACTCTTTGCGACCCCGTGAACTGTAGCCCACCAGGCTCCTCTGTCCATGGGATTCTCCAGGCAGGAATACTGGAGTGGGCTCCCAAGCCCTCCTCCAGGGGATCTTCCTGACCCGGGGATCGAATCTGTGTCCCTTAAGTCTCCTGCATTGGTCTCCTGCATTGGTCTCCTGCATTGGTCTCCTGCATTGGTCTCCTGCATTGGCAAGCGGGTTCTTTACCACCAGCACCACCTGGGAAGGCCCCAGTATTTTCTTCTCTATCCCAATAAACTGTCCTGAGCTCTTCACGTTGAAAATCCTGTTATGCCTCAAGTAGCTAAAGCCAAGTAACTTACAGTTAGTCTTGGCCATATGATTGAACTTGGCCAGTAGGAAGTGGCCAAGTGAGAAGTGCCCCTTCTGGGCAGGAGCTTCTCACAGCCAGTGTGCCACTGGCCTATTTGACCCCTCTATCCCTTGCTAAGGGAACCAGTGATGATTTAGGGGTGGGAGTCGGAAGTGAATGAGGATGAGAAGGGGCTGAGACCCCAGCTGACCCAAGGGGGACCCACAGCAAGACGATGGAACAAACCTTTGTCATTTTAAGTCCCTGAGATGCTGGAAGGTGTCTGCTGCCATGGTAAAACTTAGTCCATCCTAACTAGCACTGTGCTTTTCCTTAATGCTGCGCTCCCTAATGAGTCTGGATTAACAAAGTTGAATATAATTACGTTTGGATGCTCAGCATCTTCACCCATCAATGTCAGAGCACACATTTCTAGAGACAACTTAAAAAATTCTAAATTGTTCAATCCTTAGCTTAGTTTAGCATCGGTTCTGTGCTTTGTGAAAATGCTTCCTGAGAGGAGGAAAGAGAGAGTGGGATGAATGGAGAAAGCAGCAAAGTGAAAATAAAAATTAGTTTTAAAAAAAAGAAAGAAAATGCTTCCTGAGATCAATGTGTCCAATGATGGGACAGCTCTGACCCTCACAGCGATTAGTGACGTCAGGTGTGCACCCACTCATCCCCACTTGGTACTTTCCTGAGCAAGCAGGAGGTAGAGGATCACCCATCACAAATGGCTCTCGTTTGGAAACTTTGAGGCAAATAACTTCCCGGTGACAAAAACGGGAAGCTGTTCTCCAAATCCAAGCAGGAGTCTGGCACTGCAGAATTCAGGCTTTCTCACCCTTGTGGGAGAAGCAGCTTATGCTATTGCGTTCTCCGGGGAAAATGGACTTTTCACACCCTGCCCCCAGCTGTATGATGCAATAGTTATGTTCTTGGTAAAGAATATTCAAGTTCTGACATCATAATAACCATGGGTATTACTCACGGTAAGCTCACAAGCCTGGCAAGGCACAGTCTGTACCCTCTTTATCACTGAGGTCAGCAATGGGTTTAAAAATAGCACTGCTCACATGTTCAGGGTACCACTGATTCATTAATGGCCAAAACGCTATTCTGGATTGCTGACTTATATGGGATTTGGAACCAAGACACCTAGACGTGTGCCACAGCATCTGTGACTCCCCTAGGAGGCAGGTTACGCTGCACTATTTCATAAATAGAGATCTGCATACCCTAAAAGAATCCCCAACAATTACAAACCAGGAGGTGAGATGTCATCTTATTTGTGACTCAAAAATGATAAGCCTAAAATATAAGTAACCAGAATATCTATAAATCTGGGAACTATAATGTGCAGAACATCCCAAAATAAAGAGGGCTGGTGTGACAATAAGCCACATTGTCCCAGTGAAGACTATAAATAAGAGTGTGAGATTTTTCATTGTTTTGGGGGAAAGAAGGCATTTGCATCTAGATATCGGATACTGGTTCTTGAGAGAGAAATATCCCTGGAGCAGAGAATGTTTTCATAACTTATAGGGATTTGGAAAAGCACAGAATGCCTAGTGCTCAAATTCTGTGCCCAGTAAGTAGTCTCTGATTTCCAAGTGGAACTCGGGAAAGGACCTTGTGACTCAGGGAATGCCCTGTAGATGGATGCCAAGGAGTAGGTAGGTCTCTCTTAAAATGATTCAGGTGAATCAGTCTTCTCTAAGAGCGGTTAGCAGGAATCGGTCCTGCTGAACTTCAGAATGCTTGATGAGTTTACAAAGCCAGATTTCCAGATCTGCCAGGCTGAGGATTCTAGAGGCCGCGGTGGGCATCCAGAAATAGCGACTAAGTGCCTGCTGTGTCCAGGCACCGCCTGGAGTGCTGAAGCAAGGCTACAGGCAGCGTGCAAAACAACACTACTGTTTTTCAAGAGACCAACGAGATGAGTGATAATGAGACAAGATAACTGACCACAGAAGGCAGGCGTAACCGTTACTGACCGACTGCTAGAGGGGGTCACAGGGTGGGTGGAGGCACAGGAGAATACCCCCAAGAGGAAGAAGGGGGCCAATGGAACACAGAGGCCAGGGGACACACACTGGGCTTAGGGACTAGGATGAGAGCTGGTGTTTTAGAAGCCCACAGGACCTGGGGTAGTTTTTGCAGGTACAATGTAAAAATAAGATCACTTAAGACACAAAAGCAGGGCAGAAGCTGTCCAGCGGGAACACAAGGAAGAGAGGTCTGGCTGCGGGAGGGCTCCTGCAGGAGAGTGAAAATTAACCTGGAGAGGCTGGAGTGCGGGAGAGGGTGAGGGTTGCAGAGGTGTCTGTAGGGAGAGGTTGAGGGGTTGCAGAGGTGTCTGTGGGGAGAGGTTGAGGGGTTGCAGAGGTGCCTGTGGGGAGAGGTTGAGGGGTTGCAGAGGTGCCTGGGGGAGAGGTTGAGGGGTTGCAGAGATGCCTGTGGGGAGAGGGTGAGGGGTTGCAGAGGTGCCTGGGGGAGAGGGTGAGGGGTTGCAGAGATGCCTGTGGGGAGAGGTGGGGAGGAAAGGACCAGCAGGGATGTGGGATGGAAAAACGGACTTGCGGCAGAAGTCTGGAGGCAACCTGCTCACCCTGGAGGCGCATCTGGGAAGTAGTGAGATCCTGGAGGAACCGTGGCATCATGTGGAACTAAAGCAAGGTCACAGACAAGAAACCAAGGGGCAGTTAAAGACCTTGGCAACTGGCGGGGAAGGCAGAAGCCAGGAGAGGCATCCACCATGATGTTGTGTCATGGTGACAGCCAAGGGAAAGGCTGGTCCCTTTCTTGGCGTGGCCGAGGAGGCAGGGCCTGGTGGGCATGGCCAAGCCGGCTGGGCAGTGGGCCCTGGGAACACAGGGGCTCCCAGGGAATGGGGACTCTGCTGCCAGAAAGAGCTCAGACACACCAGGGATAGGGTGGCTGCAGTGTTTCCCAGAGGAAACCCAGACAGGAGACAGCAGGGGGTACTCGGCAAAGAACCCCGCCCCCTCCTGCCCAGCCCCTAGCCGGCCCAATACTCAGTGCGTGTTATCTCCAAGGCCTGAAACGAACCAATGCTCAGGCTGGGCCTATGCGCCCCTGTCCTGTGATGCTGGCCTTGGAGGAAGCTGGGACGCTCTCAGAGAACACAGAACCTTAGTCCTTAAACTCGAAGACCTACAACCCCGAGGGATGACACACAGAAACCCTTACAGAAACACACGCATCAATCAGAACAATTTGGCCAATTAGATACTTCTTTAAAAATTTTTTTGCTGCCCCACCAGGCATGTGGAATCGTCCCTGACCAGGGACTGAACTTGCAATCCCCGTGTTGGACACACAGAGTCGTAACCTCTGGACCACCAGGAAGTCCCTTCGGTACCTCTTGTTATACAGAAGATATGATTGCAGAGCATCCGAACTTACGTTCGTCTCTGAAGGCTGGAGGAAGTGCCAGTGCTCTGATTCTTTCACCAGCATCAAATGCACTCAGCTTACTCTTCCAAATGGGGAGGGGACCTGGTACTGCAAGTCCTTCCCATGTCAATTTTCAAGAAGGGGAGGAAGGGCAGAAACTCCACTGCGCCTGCTGCTCCGCCTCAAGGTCTTGACCCTGCCAGCCAAGCCCTTTGCATTCTTTTTCAGTTGGAAAATGAAGCTATCAGCTCCATTTCCACTTTCTCTGCATGACTCCATTTCTCCTTTCTTTCTTGGCCCAAGCTATATGGCTCATGTAAGATCCCCACTGAGTTCTTCAGTGATTCTTATCTTTTTCTGAACATTTTTCTAAGAAATGCTGAATCAAAATACAAGGTGGGAGAAGGTATGAGTGTCCGTTCCAAAGGGCAGAATGGAAATATAAGAAAGGCGAATGCATAAGCCTGTAGATTTCTTGTTTCCCAGCTTTCATGCTCTCCACATGGTAAGAGTCATGGGGATGGTGTCCGTGGAAGTGAAGTCAGCAACCCAGCAATCTGTTTTCTATTCTTACTCCTGCTGTAAAATCCCATGAGGTCACCAGGAACCCCTTGGAGGGTGAACCAACACCAGTAAAAACAGCTCTGCAATTTGCTTGTTTCCCCACATCTCATCCAAAGTATGGTTGAAAGATCACCAGAGTCCACTTTTCCCTGGGTGAAGTAGACTGAAGATGGGCCAGGGCCGGAAGCATCTGGGCAAGTGGGCAGGGCAACCCCAGGCAGGGACTCCCCTGGCCTCTACTCCACAATGGGTTTGGGCAGGAGGCTCCCTGGAGCCCCAGCCACCCTGCGAGCGACGTAGAACCCCAGAATCATGACACAGCCACAAAACAAAAAACCAACGGGCAACAAGATGAGGCTTTCTTTTGACTGCAGGCTGAAATGTGGAAAGTTGTCAGAGTAAAGCAAAAGAGTGCAGCTGCTGGGAGGCCAGTTGTCTTCTTCTCACAGGAAATCTTTCCTGCCACTTTCAGAGCAGAGCTTCTTCACCTGCTCAGACACCCAACATCAGTGTAGAACAGGGAAGGGGGTTCTCCAGCCCATGACAAAAATGTCAAATGATTTTTAATATGGGCCACTTTTAAAGTCTTCATTGAATTTGCTACAAGATTGCTTCTGTTTTATGTTTTGGTTTTCTGGCCCCAAGGCACGTGGGATCCTAACTTCCTGGCAAGGGATCGAACCAGCAACCCCTGCATGAGAAGGTGAAGTCTTATCCACTGGACTGCCAGGAAGTTTCCTGCAACGTCACTTTTGAGCTGAGGAAATGCAAGCTGGCCCCATCACTTGAGTTAGAGAAAGGATTCAAGTTGGTGAAAAGGAGAGTCACAGGGAAGGAACCCCCAACAGAAAGCTGGACCATCTCTATGAGGTTCACACGCTTCCCCAGAGCACAGACCCAGTTGATCTGGGCCACAGGCAAGACTGCAGATCTCATTCCAAAAGGAATGAGAACATCACTGGATCTACTGACAAAACTGGAGGACGAACTGTGGCTAAGACAGGAGCTCTGAATCAGGGCTAAGTTCTCCTGAGGTGGGAACTGCACGGCACCCTGTCCTCAGGACCCAGGATACACACGAGGGGGTGGGGGAGGTGGGGCCGTCCACTGGAGCACTGCACAGAGCTGGAACCGCCTGAAGCCTCTCTGACCCACACAGTCGCCACTAACCACACGTGGCTACCGAACGCTTGAAAGTGCGGCTGGTGTGACCCAGGAACTTTTTCACATTTTACTTTCTTAAAAATATTTTAACAACATTTATTTATTTGGCTGTGTCAGGTCTTAGTTGTGGCATGTGGGATCCTATTTCCCCAACCAGGGACTGAACCCGAGTCCTGTGCATTGCAAGGTGGATTCTTAACCACAGCCACCAGGAAGTCCCACATTTACTTTTAAGTTAAATAGCCATCTGTGGCTAGTGGCTACTGTACCAGATGGTGCAGAAATCAGGGGCCATGATATTTATAACTCACCCCCAAATCATTCAGAGCAAGTAGCATTTACATATATATAAATATGTATGCACACACACACATGTGTGACAACAGAGTGGAAGTGAGAAAGAGGGAGCGTGAGAGTGAATGCAAATGATAACAGCAAATGGTGCAAAATGATGACCAGTGACCCTGGAAAAGGAATGGGGCTACTCTTCGCATTATTTTCACTTTTCTTGTTTAAAATTATTTCCAAATAAAATACATTTTCAGTAGATGAGGGTGAACTCTCATCTGAACTCTGGGTCCAACTGGAACTTATTTGCAGATGGGGGGTTGACACTAGGAAGTTCAGGGTACCTCCAAAATTTGAACAGATGTCATGGATTTCAGAGGACACTCAATGTCCCCTCAAAGCATGTCTCAGCCAAACCTGCCACCCAGTGCTTCTCTTCTCCCTTCTTTTCATTTGTTTCCTAGCCTATACATCTATGTCCACAGAGGACTGTACTGCGACGGCAAGCTCAGAGCAATTTTCTAAGTAAAGCTTTACTGATCTACAATCACATACCATAAAAGTCTTTCTTTTAAAACACAGTTCAGTGGCTGGTAGTCTATTCAGAATTGGGCGATCATCTCACCATATATTAAATAATTCCAAATATTCTGACTCCCCTCAACAGAAATGCCACACCCATTCCCAGTCCTGTTCCCTGTCCCCCAGGCCCAGGCAACAGCTGAAATGCTTTCTGTCTCCATGGATTTACCTATTCTGGACAATTCATAAAAATTACATCAGATAATGTGGCCTTTTGTGTCTGGTTTTTTCCACTTAACCTCATTTTTAAAAGTTCGTTCATGTCGTACCATGTATCAGCATTTCATTCCTTTTGCTACCAAATGTGCCACAGACTGGACACAGCACATTCGCTGACGCATTCGTCAGCTGATGGACATCTGGGTCGTTTCTAGTTTCTGGCCAAATTTCTGGACAACACTGCTGAGAACTCGTGTTCAGGAGTCCGTGTGGACAGATGTTTGCAGGTCTCCTGGGTGCAGACTCTGGAGCTGACCTGCTGAGTCGTGTGGTAACTCCAGGTTTAACCTTTTGAGGAGCTGCCAAGCTCTTTTCCAGAGTGGCCTCTGAAGTGCCCGAGGCCATGCCAGACAGCGGTCTCGGGTGAAGCCCACAGAAGGCAGTTCCATAGACACGGCTGCCCTTCTGTCGTCCTGTGAAACCGCACGGTCGCCATTCAAAGCCAGGCAGCTGGGGTTTGTTTGATCGAGGTAAAAATATTAGGGAAGCTGTGATGTGCTGGGTGCCAGCCGCATGCCCAGCCCCGCACCGTCCCAGCACCTGGCGGGGGCAGGCAGGGCTGGCACGTCGCGCTGGTGCCAGGCGAAGGGCTCTGTGTGCCCAGAGCAGCTGCAGAGCGACACAAGCCGGCACCCTCTCCGCCAGCCCACTTGCCATGGCAAAGCCCAGGGAGGGTGATTTACTACCGACTGCAGACTGCTCCCGAAACCACCTGCCAAGAAACTGGCAGAGAGAAGGGGGCGAGGACCACGGGGGATCCAGGGAGCAATCGGACGGTGGCAGGGGGGTGGGGATGTGAGGGCGGTGTCAAAGAGACAGGGCTTTTGGGGCCTGTCGCCTGTTAGTCCTAATACACTCCAGGCGGAGGGCTGGGACTGATCCCAGGAAAGCTGCCCTCATCGATGCAACTGGCGACCCGGTATCAGGCTCCTTTGTGGTCCCTCCATGCTGGTGATAAACAAATGTCTGAGCTTCCCATTAGACAGATACGCAAGTCCACCCTCACACAGCTTGTCTCTGTCTCCTTCCCGCTTCTCTGCACGTGTGGACCTGTCGCTACTTGGCTGCCACCTTCTTGATTTCACAGAAAAGCCGACTCTGCCCTCAGAAAGTGTGTCATCTACTTGGAAGGGTAAAATAAATCAGAAAGTTGTCCACTGTTAGAGCTAAAAGTTTCCTTGGAGATTATTCGATCTAATCTTTTCCAATCTTCCATCTTGACCGAAAACCACAGATACTAAATTCCTCTGCAAAAGTGCAAAAGTCACATGGGCAAGTTTTATGGTTGGGGTGATGGGCTGGGGAGGTGAGGATGATTTCTGCCCTGGGGAAACCTGGGCCCCGTCCCAGCCCTGGGAGCCCCTTCCGCCATCCTGAACTCTGGGCCCTGCAGTGCCCCATTCTCCTGCAACCCGTCACGCACAGGTTTACGTTGCCCGCCTGGGACAAACTTTGTTGCCAAATGTTTTAAGATAAATTGTATTCCCAAGGCAAACTGCTATGTGTTTTACAAGGAACCTCCACCACATTTCCTTGTTGCGGGGGATGGAGAAAGGGAAGGCGGGGGCCTTAGATCTGAAGGGCTCCTACCTTGGACAGAGGCTGCCCACCAGGCCCCTTGCAGTTCTCATGTTCAACCCCATCCTTCCATTGGTGCCCCCTTAATTCCATGAATATTTAGCAGCTCAATGCAGCTCTGCATTTCCATAGGTAATTGCTGCTATCCCTCGTGACTTCATCCTGTAAATCAGCATCATCCACTACGATCACTGTTACTGATTTCTCGGTGTCTGTAATATGCTTAAGCCTTTTAAAATCATAGAGAAGAGGGGCCAGCACCTGATCTAAGGAGAAAAGTCTGAGGAATCAAAGATATGAACACAGACTTGAGCTGTACATGTACCATCTCACCTCCTCCTCACACCAACCCTGTGAGGCCGTAACTGTCACCCTCTCCTTACAAAAGAAGAAAGAGACACAGAGAGACCAAAAGGCTTAGCTGCTGAAGGTCACAGTCTAGTAAAATGACAGGACCAGGGTTCACACACAGGTCACTATTATTCTAAAGCCTGTCTGTTTTTCATTAATAATGCGAATGACAACATTTTAAACATCATACACCTTCCTTCAAGCATGATATGGTTATTATTTGTAAAAAGAACAATGGATTGGGAGTTGGAAATTTTGGTTTCAAGTCTGGCTTTGTGTTCACGTTGAGCAAGTCACTTAGTATTTCTGAACACAGGTTTCCTCATCAGTGAACGAGGTAACGGGTCCCAAAGTGTGCTTAGTGACCTAGGAGCTATAAATATCTGTTACGGAAAAAGAAGAACAAAACCTGAGATCAAAATGGTTTAAGGAAGGCTGGGTTAAATAAAATTAAGCTCTTGTTTTTGTTGCAGGACTTCTCAGAGCCTTCAACACACCAGTGCACACTGCGAATCTCCAAGAGGGCCGCACAAACATGCCCCATAGCCCAGAGTTATTTATCAAAGGAATATAAAGCATTCCTTTGATAAACAAAGCATAAAGCATTTAATGGTTTTCGGTCAACATGGTAGACTGGAAAATATGAGACTGGATAATCTCCAAGGAATGTGTTGGCTCTAACAATGGACAAGTTTCTGACTTATCTCACCCTTCCAAGGAGATGACACACTTTCTGAGGGTAGGGTGGGCTTTTCTGAGAAATCAAGAAGGTGGCAGCCAGGTGGTGGCAGGTCCACATGTGCAGGGAAGCAGGAAGGAGGCAGAGACAGACTTGCATATCTGGAGGGAGCTCCTACCCTTTAAAAGTAAGGAGCCATTATCCAAATGCAACTGGACTGGCTTTGTCCTCTAGAGGGAATTTCCTGGGCATTAAAGTGATCTGAAACTGTCCTAAGTGACTTAAGGGGAGGAATCAATGATATCTGTCCAAAACCCTTGAAATCCACATCCCAGGTAAGGCTATGTCTTCAGGGCAGATGTGTGACTTGGCAGTTTCGAAAACTGGTGGTGCTTGCTCCCAAGGGGTTGGTCCAGGCTGGACTGCCAAAAGCCTCTGCTTCTCTGGGAGGCTCCCTCCCCTGGTATGTGGGGAGAAGGGAACCCTAACTTTAGAGGCCTTGAGAGGCTTCTGGGAGGGGGTGGGAGACCTTGCTGGGCCTTGAGGGGTGATCTGATTTCAATCGGCAGAAAGGGGGCAGTTATCCACGCCAGGCTGGGGGAACGGAGAGAGAGGACAAGGGCTGCAAAGACATAGAGGCAGCAGGGACAGGACATGTCTCAGATGCTGAGTACGGGTCTCAGGACACAGAATCATTTCCAGGTCCTCTCAGTAGCTTCAAGGGTTTCCCATAAAACTCCCTTCTCCTTAAAACAGACCCATGACTTTCCTTGGGATGTTTCTATATATGACTTGAAATTGCCAAATAGCTCTTGGAAAACACGTGACTCACCGTGGCAGTGGCACTATGAAAAGAAGATGATGTTCTCAGATGCGCCTCCATGTGATCTTCAGCCCCAACAGCCAGGTGCCCACAGCACAGGATGAAGGATACCCTAGAGCAGCCGCAGCTAAGAAAGCTGTACAATCACCCCCTGCTACGTTCTCCATCCAGAAAAAAAAAAGACTTAGAAACAGCCACTGCTCCACAGGTCCCACCAGAGCTCCTTTCTAGCCCCTCAATCACTACCCCTGATGTTCTAGGTTCCAAATTTGGGCTCTAGGATCAAAAGGCTGAGGGCTCTGTGCTAAGAGCTTTACAAGAGACAGAAGTATTTAAGACTCAGGATACTGGATTTCTGCGGTGGTACAGTGGATAAGAATCTGCCTGCCAATGCAGGGGATAGGATTCGATCCCTGGTCCAGGAAGACTTCACACGCCGTGGGCAACTAAAGCCCATGTGCTACAAACTCCTGAGCCGGTGCCCAGAGCCTGTGCTCAACAGGAGAAGCCACCAGAAGGAGAAGACTGTTCACTGCAAGGGAGAGGAATCCCCATGCACCGCCATGAGAGAAAGCGGAGAAGCCACCAGAAGAAGACTGTTCACTGCAAGGGAGAGGAATCCCCACGCACCGCAATGAGAGAAAGCTCTGCCCAGCAATGAAGACCAAAAGAGAAAAAGAAAACCTCAGGGGCCCCGATGGCCCAGTGGTTAGGAATCTGCCTTCTAATGCAGGGGATATGAGTTCGATCCTTGGTTGGAGAACTAGATCCCGCATGCTGCAGAGCAATTGAACCCATACGTTGCAACCTAAAGGTCTTGCACGCACAGTGAAGATCCCGTGTGATGCAACTAAGGCCCAATAAATAAATATATGTAGAAGACTCAGGATACTGGGCATTCAGTGTCTGAGCAGTGAGTTCTAGATGTCACCTAAAGGTTACAGATTTCTGAGAAACCTGGTAAGAGCAATTAACATCGACTGCATGCCAATTTTAAAGGCAGGCACAGTATCTAGAATAAATTAAGAAGCCTTACAACTCAACAATAAAAAAAAAGACAACCCAATTTTTTAATGACCAAAGAATCTGAGTAGACATTTTTCCAAAGGAGATGTACAAATGGCTATATAAGCTCGCGAACAATGCTCATCAACACTAGTCAATAGAGAAATGCAAATCAAAATCACGAGACACCAAGAGAAGGGAGAAAACATGTCCACACGAAAACCCGTACACCAGTGTTCACAGCATTACTCATAACAGCCAGGAAGTGGAAACAACCCAGTGCCCACCAGGCGTTGTATATATGTTGCATCCATACGATGAACATTGCCTGGCGATGAAAAGGACTGAAGCGCTGATACGCACTACAACGTGAACGAAATGTGAAAACGTTACACTCAGCAAGAGGCCAGACGCACAGCCCACATGTTCTAGAATTCCATTTATATGAAATGTCCAGGCCAGGCAAACCCACTGAGACAGAAAGCAGATGAGAAGTTCTAAGGACGAGGGGGAGGGGGAGGACGGGGAGTGACTGCTAACAGGTCTGGGATTTCTTTGCAGGAGTGAGAAAAATATTCTGGAGTCAGATGTGTAGTAACCAATGCACAACTCTGTGAATATACTAAATATTAAGTTGTACTTCAAAGGGATACATCTTCCGTTACATGAATTGTATCTCAATAAAACTGTTTGAAAAAGAGCCACAAGGGCAGATGCTTGATACATATTAACACCCAGTGAAGCTACTGTGTGTGCCATCATTCCCTTTTTGCAGGTGAGGAGACTTGAGGGCTGTCGGGGAGCAAGCTAAACTGGCAAGAGGTACCCGGCTGGCCGTGGGATGGGGTGACGGTTTTGACCGCTGACTCCAAAGGTTATATTCTGGCCATCTCATTGTGCTGCTTCTTGCCAAGACGACAAGCTCCCTGGCAATAGCAGAATGGCTCCTATGGAAAAAAATAGCACACCCCAGACAAAGGATCACTGCCCGACATAAAAATGCTAGTGTTGGAAGTCACATTGCAGGGCATCTTGCCAAGTCCCTTCATTTTCCAGATGAATAAGTAGAGCTTCAAGGCAGTCAACTGACCTACTCCACCAAGGCAGCAAGGCTGGTGGGAACACTCACCCCTCTCCTTTTACAGAAGAGGAGCGGGTGTATTGTTTGCTGCAATTAGTCAGGAATGAAAAGGCAGACGGAGTTCACCCAGTTGGGGCACGCGGGTCAACAGGTATTCAGCAACCTTCAAACGTGCTGGCTGACCCCCGCAATCCAGCCAGGAGATCACTCAAGCCGGTTAGAGCTCACGCTATTTTGCAGTTACCCTGCAATTTCTCTCCCGACCCTGGGAGGGCTCTGAAAAGTCCCACCAGGGTGCGACTGTTCCAAGGATCCCTCGGAGCTTTTGAACTACTTAGCAGGAGCGGTGAGTTCAGGAGTTAGCATTTGAGTGTGAGGATAAAGCCCTGGGGGACTTAAGGAACGTCCTCCCCCGTAATCTGAAGTGACTCTTCCAGGAACCACTTGAGAAGAGCAGGGAAAGAAAAGTGAAAGTGCTACTCGCTCAACTGTGTCCAACTCTTCTGTGACCCCATGGACTGCAGTCAGCCAGGCTCCTCTCAGTCCGTAGAATTCTCCAGGCAAGGATACTGGAGTGGGTTGCCATTCCCTTCTCCTCGGGATCTTCCCGACCCAGGAATCAAACCCAGGTCTCCTACATTGCAGGCACATTCTTTACCGCCTGAGTCACCAGGAAGCTGAAATCGCACGCATTCCCGCTGCAGCCGTGGGGTCTTGAATACTTTAATGCCTGCTCACTGGCTCCACGGAGATGTTCTGTCTCAGACTTAAAATGTCACAGATCAGGAATTTCCCCGGTGGTCCAGTGGTTGAGAATCCACCTGCCAATGCAGGGGACAAGGGTTCGACCTCTGGTCAGGAAAGATCCTACATGCCTCAGAGCAACTAAGCCCGTGTGCCACAACTCCTGAGCCCTCGCCCTACTGCTGCACAGCAAGAGAAGCCACCGCGGTAAGAAGCCTGCACAGTGCCGTCAGGCAGCAGACCCGCTCCTGGCAACCAGAGAGAGCGTGTGCAGCGACAAAGGCCCAGCAGGGCCAAAAATAAATAAACAAAGGTTTCAAAGAGTCTCAATCTCATAGCCTCGATCCCACAAGCCGCCTCCTCCTGTCTTCCCTTTCTCCCACGGCTACACCATCATCACCATTCTCCAGGCTTGCCTTCCACACGTCCCTGGGGTGGCACCTGGAATCCACGACTCTTAACCCCCTATTCACTAGGCCCAAGCTTGCACCCTCCTCCTGCGCAGGCTCCCCGCAAGCCCCGTCCCAGACTCAATACATGTTCACTGACTCAGGGGGTCACTGTCACCCACAACCAGTAAAATCCTACACAGCAAGTGACGGCCAAGACTACTGAGACACAGGAAAAGGGAAGAGGAGGAGGTGGGCGACCTCACGTAAACAGGTCACAGAGAGGTTATGAAATAAAAGACAGAGCCAGGAAGAGCAGAGCAGATGGGGCCGGGAGCGCGGATGCTGCTGGTGCGGCACGGCACATGGAGACACCGGGGCCACTGGCTGCACCTGCAAATTACTAATTATTTCAGTGTAGTCCCTCTGAACTCTCCATCTGCTGACAGTACTACAGTCAGATCATTGCACTCAAATGGAAAACCCCGTGATTTGTAACCTGCGCTGGTCAGACCAAGTTAGTCACCCACTGTTGCCAGCTGAGACTCGGGGACCGCCACTTGGAGGACCCTTGGGCTCCCTGGATGCCCATCCGAATCAAGCCCATCCTCCGAAGACCAGACCAAATCAAACATCCCCGGCTGTTTGGGACCTCAGAGTTTTTTCTTTGTGTCACTCGGACGGTGCTCGTGACACCTTACCTCGCACCCCATGGTCTCTTGCTGTTTAATACTGTCTGCAGTGAGTTCATGGGATCTTGGAGAAGAGGGAGACTCTGCTTCGATGGGCTAAGACACCATCACACTGTCTGTGTGAGTGTGAACCATGATGAAGGATCCTTACTTACTGAGGTCTCCAAGCTCCCAGGCATGAGAACAAGCTACCGAGTGCTGACAAGCAGTTTTCCTTCAACCCCGTTTCTCTCCCTAACCTCTCTCAAATGAAAACCCCTGCCCTCTGAGGCTGGAGAAGGAAATGGCAACCCACTCCAGTATTCTTGCCTGGAGAGTCCTGTGGACAGAGGAGCCTGGTGGGCTGTCATCTATGGGGTCGCAGAGTCGGACACGGCTGAAGCAACTCAGCAGCAGCAGCAGCCCTCTAAGGCCTAGACAGTTTCGGCTGAACGTCCACCAGCTCCCAGCTTGGTCAGGAGAATACGCCCCTTCCTTCTGGGACACCCCCTACCCCGCCCCACACACATTTAAGTCCAGTCTGCTGGAGCGGAGTGGGGTGCGGTAGAGACGGACAGCATCCCCACATAAAGCGTCTCCGCGTGACACCCCTCCTTTGACTCGGGGTTTAGAAAAATCACAAGACTTGATGAACCATTTGCTTCTCTGTGAAATCAAAATCATAGCTAAGTTAGAGTTGGAAAAAGGAGCAATTTTTAAATGGTATGGGGCCCTGAGCCAAAGCCAGTGGTGAGACAATGACAACAGTCATTTGTCCGGGGCTGGTCGCACGGTCAAGGGGAACCGTTCTTGTTCCATACAAAACTGCATCTGAGAGCGCCTGTCTGTGGTTCCATTTTAGGGTCTGAAACTGCCCACGTGCACTCTCTCCAAACTAGCATACCCCGGCCACATGTTCCACCCAGCGGCCATCAGTGCAGTGGGGTGGGTGGGGGTGCTGAGCTCTGGGAACTTTTACTGGGCATCTGCACACAGCAAATCCAGTGCAAAACACTCCAGGCGTGACCCTCCTGCCTTCAGAGAAGGCGTTCTAACCTGGACATCATCGACTTCCTAACGCTGGGTCTCTGTGTCCCTCTGGGCAGGTTGGGGTAAGTACACACAACCTGAAAGAGACTTCAAGGTCTCTGCACCCACAGACCCAGCTTCCCCACCCCCTCCGCTCCCACTCGTTCACCTGCCCCATCTCTGTACCGAGTGTGGCACCGTCTAAGATGGTCTGGACTCCAAGAAGAAGCCCTGTATCAAGCATCTTTTTAGCAAAGCATCTAGAGACGCCTGCTTGTGTTGACCTCTCTTTGACTCCCACCAGAGCCCCACTGGCTTCCCTGGTTGGCTCAGATGGTAAAGAATCTGCCTGCAATTCGGGAGACTCGGGTTCAATCTCTGGGTTGGGAAGATCCCCTGGAGGAGGGGATAGCAACCCACCTCTGGTATTCTTGCTTGGAGAATCCCATGGACAGAAGCGACAGTCCACTGGGTGGCAAGGAGTCAGATGTGACTGAGAGGCTAACACTTTCACACTTTCAGAGCCCCAGTACTGGCCCCAGACAGGGCCACACATGGCGGGGACTAGCAAACCCAGGGTGACCAGTTAACCCAACCCTTCCCTGAGCCTCAGGAAAGACCCAGCTCCTAGTCTTCTCCTCTGGGTCCTTTCCCATCGTTACTCTTATGTTCTGGATCCACAGTGCCCAACATGGTACCATTAGCCCCAGGTAGAAACTAAAATTTTAAAAATTTAGCTCCTCGGCCACACTGGGCACATTTCAAGTACCACACAGGCAGCATGTGGCTACCAGGCTGGAGGGCGCGGATCTGGAACGTTATAATCAGTAGGAAAGTTCTACTGGACAAAGCATTTCCGCACAGTGAAATTTTAACTTAGAGGAGGGCAATTATTTTTTTAAACATCACTTTAAGTCTTGAAGGGCTACCCTTGTAGTTCAGTGGGTAAAGAATCTGCCTGCAATGCAGGAGACCATGGTTTCATCCCTGGGTCAGGAAGATCCCCTGGAGAAGGAAATGGCAACCCATTCCAGTATTCTTGCCTGGAGAATCCCACGGACAGAGGAGCCTGGGAGGCTACAGTCTATGGGGTCCCAAGAGTCGGACATGACCTAGCGACTAAACCACCACCATGTCCTGGAAGAAAATATATTTCCAACCCTAATGGACAAATTGCTTTCCTTAAAAAAAATTCCAGCAAGGCTAAAGGCCACCTCAGAGAAATGGCCCTTACACAACAAGCACTCATGTTCTTCAGAAGGTAGTCTGCTTGTCTGCGCTTCTCTTCTTTCTACGTCCTGAGCCCTTAGCCCTGCATCCAACTCCTGCGGCAGAGGAAACAGTAGCCCAAGCGTGTGACTGGCTCTCAGCCCTCTCCTGGGTTTACACACTGCTGTTTCTCCACAGGCTCTGTTTGAGCTTGCCAGAGGTACCGGGACCCACAGCCAGAAGCTGGAGGACTTACAACAGCAGAAACTGACTGATCATCTAGATGACAGGTTCAAGGTCCAGGAGTCAGCAGGGCTGGCTCCTTCTGAGGCTCTGAGGATCGATGTGTTCCACGCCCCTCTCTGAGCTTCTCCTGGTTTCTGGAAACCTTTCATGCTCCCTGGATTGAAAATGCATCACCTGAAGTCTTTCAGTGATTTTGTCTGCCTTTCTGTTCACATATGTTCTATCAAGGTGCATGCCTGTCTCCACATTTCCCCCTTTTAACAAGGATACCAGTCACATTAGGGGCTTCCCTAGTGGCTTAGTGGTAAAGAATCTGCTTGCCAATGAAGGAGACCTGGGTTCAATCCCTGGTCTGGGAAGATCCCCTAGAGGAGGGCATAGCAACCCATTCCAATATTATTGCCTGGAGAATGTCCATGGAGAGAGGAGTCTGATGGGCTACAGTCCATGGGGTTGCAAAGAGTTGGACATGACCTAGCAACTAAACCACCATCACCACCAGTCATACAGGATTAGGGTCCCCCTATTTCAGTATGAACTCATCTTAACTAATTACATCTGCTGTAATCCTATTTCCAAATTACGTCATGTTCTGGGGACTCAGACTTCACTGCTGGAATCTGGAGGGGGATGCAATTCAACCCATAATGGGCCCTCAAGCCTCCAAGAAAAAGCACCTCTCCTGGCACACCATCTGTTTTCCATTCTCCTGTTAATACAAGAAGATTCGTAAGAAGTTACTGAGGTTTGTGGGACCAGGTGGTGACCCAGGTGGAAGCTTATTCCACATAATGCTGTTTCCATTATCCATCAGGGCAATTCAAGCTCACAATACTAGATTTAACAAGGTCCAAAACCAAAAACCAAAACCTGGACTTTGGCAGAAGTGCCAAAGGAAAACTGTCACAGTTGTCATGGCCCCCAAATCAGTGGTGGGAAGTTCCTCCACATTCATCCAATTAAACCATCTCACTGTATAGGTATGATCACCAGGTAACATGACAGGCAGATGGGAAAAAAATCTCTCCTCACCCAGACTCCTTATCACAGTGCTGCTTTCCAGTCACTGCCCAAGCTTATCACCTGTGGTCATCAAGGACAGAAAGTCAACTACCAGCCCGGGGACCCAGAAAGGTGCTTTGGTTCACAGCCTACACATCTGAGTTGCAAGATACAAGAGAGTTATCTATAAGTCCAGGCAGCATGGGGCAGAGAAAAACAATAGGCTTCAGTGCTAGAAAACCTGGGTTGACTCCCAGCTTCAACACTGATGAAAGATCTTGGACAAAGTAATTAACCCTCTCAAGCCTCGGTTTACCTATCTGTAAAATGGGGAGCAGGCTTCCCAGGTGGCACCAGTGGTAAAGAACCTGCCTGCCAGTGCAGAAGTTGAAAGAGACACAGGTTCGATCTCTGGATTCGGAAGATCCCCTGGAGGAGGGCAATGGCAACCCATTCCAGTATTCTTGCCTGGAGAGTCCAGACAGAGGAGCTTGGTGGGCTATGGTCTGTAGGGTCGCAAAGAATCCGACACGACTGAAGCAACTTAGCACACACAACATGGGGAACATGAGACTCAACTCACATTATGTTGAGAAAGACCTGCTGATGGTCATCAATCTGATAATGATGTTTACTGAGCACTGATGATGTATTCATGGGGTAGGGTGCCAACCATTATGCCCATTTTTGAATGCGCACACTTAGGCTTAGAGCTGAGAGCTAGGTCCCTCTGATGGCAAAGCCACACCCCTAACCATTTTGTGGTAGGCCTGATATATAGTGGGAGCTCTATAAATGACCGTTCCCTCTGTATCCCACCCCTACTCTCTTCTGCGCTACTGAACACACTGTATAACAACCCGTGCATGCTGCCGCCCATCACTGCTCACATCTGCACACAAGAGTGGAAAGGTCACGGGACATCATGCAGAATAAACGTCACCTCTGTCAGGACACAACCACTGCCTCATCTGACACTTCCCAAACCCTGAGAAATGTGCTAAGTCGCTTCAGTAGAGTCTGACTCTGCGACCCCATGGACTGTAGCCCGCTAGGCTCCTCTGTCCATGGGATGCTCCAACTAAGAATACTGGAGTGAGTTGCCATGCCCTCCTCCAGGGGATCTTCCTGACCCAGGGATTGAATCCGCAACTCTAAGGTCTCCTGCATTGGCAGGTGGGTTCTTTATCACTAGGGCTACCTTGGAAGCCCCTCCCCAACCCTTCCTCCCCGATAAACTCTTACCGCAGAACATTCCTGGCAGTTAGGGGTGGCATCTCTGCCCACTTACCCCCTTCTCTGCAGGCCCTGCCCTGCTCTCCCTGTTCATTCCCACCCTCCATTCAGACACTTGAGATGATGGGATGGCACTGGATACTCTGGCTTCTGAGGTCCCCACATCATACAGGTCACACTGTCCTTGGGTGAATGGTGGTTTCTTGGTTATAACCTCATGGTTTTAACTGTTAGGCTTCGTCCTTGGGAGTGGTTAAATAAAGATAGATATTAGCACAGTTTTCCACCCAATTATCCTATTTACAAAAATAGAACTCTCCTCTGTGAGTGTTTCAAATAGAGTCCTTAATTTCTAGAGAAGATGTCAACTTTACCAGGTTGATTTCCAAAGCCTCAGTGAGCCAGAAAACAACATGCTAGGCAATGGAATATAACCTCAAACCATCTCTTCATATGTGTGTATATATGTGTGTGTGTGTGAACTCTCTCGATATATACATACACACACACACACGTGCATGAATGCTAAGTTGCTTCAGTCATGTCCAACTCTTTGTAACCCTATGGACTGTAGCCCACCAGGCTCCTCTGTCCATGGGATTCTCCACGCCCTCCTCCAGGGGATCTTCCTGACCCAGGGATCAAACCCGCATCTCCTGTGTCTCCTACACTGCAGGTGGAGTCTTTACTGCTGAGCCACTGGGGAAGTCCCATAATATATACATGTATGTATACATACACACAGAGTATCTCATATTAACATATGTATGCACACATATATGGGCTTCCCTGGTGCCTCAGTTGGTAAAGAATCCTCTGGCAATGTGGGAGAGACCCATGTTCGATCCCTGGGTTGGGAAGATCCCCTGGAGAAAGAACGGCTACTCACTCCAGTATCCTGGCCTGGAGAATTCCATGGACTATATGGTCCATGGGGTCGCAAAGAGTTGGACACGACTGAGCGACTTTCACTTCACTTTGCACACATATACACACATACCTACTCTCTCTCTCACACACACACACACACACACACACACACACACCATCTCTGTTAGAGGCAATGATGGCAGCAAAGACTGATGGACACAGAGACCAACATTTCTGCTGGTATTTTGGGCATCGCATCACACCACACCAGCAGGCGGCCTGAATTCCACTGACTGAGCTGCATTCTGATGTTATGCCTGGCGCTTCCGATGAGGGCTGATATGAGAAACAGCTATAAGAGCCCAGCTGTTCGTTTGACGTGGGGATGCTGAACACCCCGGTCGTGATACCACTCAGTTCTTCCTAGATAAAAGTCCACACGCAAAATTGAGTTTCAAAGAACAAAAAAACTCTTTGCTTCTCTTGAGGATGTGGGACGTCTTCCTTCTCTGGCAGCAAGAATTACTGAAGTAACCACTGCTCTTTGATCCTCTGAAGCTCAGAGACGATGTGAGGCCCAGCGGAAGCCAACGCAGGGGGCTCACTGTTGGCATATCTGAGATTCCTTTTTCCTCCTGGCTTTGAACTTCTATATCAATTTGTGTTTTTCCCAGTTCTGCTCTTAAACTCCTTTTTGAATTGTATGGGTTATTACAGTCTATGTGTTTATACTATAAAGCCGATCATAATTTGTAGAACAAGGTGAGGTATAAATAATTAATTGAGTAGAACCCAATTGAACTAATTATCATAGCAAACGGAGCCAAATTTAAAAACTGCTTCAGTTAAAAAAAAAGACACAATCAGAACAAAACAGTAAAGTGACTAACACACTGCAGCAGAAACTCTACAGTGCCTTCCTTACGGCCGTCTCCACTTTCCTGCCGGCAGAGCCTGGATCTGGTTCATACCTCACCCTCCCTCACTTCCATCACCACCTCCCACCTTCCCCTCAGGACTCAAGAATCCAATCCTGATGAGTCTAAGCTGACAGCTTCCTGAGCCTGGGAGCCCCTGATCTGGCCAGGGCATGTACCCAGTTCCACCTGTAAGAAGGCAGAGAAGAATGGCTGAGGGCCATGAGGAAGGCTCCTTGTTTGCTGAGTGTTTACCTGGATGGATGGAACCACAGACGGATGGCTGGACCAGCAGATGGATGAGCACACGTGGTTTTCTGCTGGGCCAACCACACACAATAATTTCTATCATCATTAAGTGCTGGACACTAAACGCACCCGTTAGGAGACGCAGAGATAAGTGAGGAATGACGAAGAGCTGGAGGAGGCAGACCCCCTATGAACTGCACCCTCCTGAGAACACTGCTGCAAATGTGGCCTCCAGATTCTCCCTGGAACGTCGGGGGGGCCTCCAGGGTCATCTGATTAACGCTTTCAGAAACTCTACACAAGCACCAACCTCCCCCCTACCCTGCCACCCACTAACAGATGAATGGCTCTTGCCCTTCTACGAAAGAATGCAGAGGACAGGGATCCAGGAGGCCAGGGGAGCTTTGTACTCCACCAGGCAGCACAGTCTGTGCATTCTCTGGACCAGGTACGACTGCCCCCAGGTTTAAATGAACTGCTCTTCAGGTCATTGACAACACTGTCTTTGTATCTTTTCCACACCAACATGCAAGTTCAGAAACAAGCATAACATTTACCATGTACTCCACTCCACCCACACCTCCGCCCCTTCCCACACTGATCTGTCTTCCTTTCGGCAGGGCGGGTGCTATGTCTCTTTCCTCTCCACCGCCCCCGTCCGCTGACCTCAGGGGTCAGGCACTCCCTCTCTGAGTCTTTGCACCTCTTGTGGTCCCTGTGACACCGTTCCATTGTCCTGGAGATGCCTGAGAGACAGCGCATCACAGAGCTCTTCCCGCTGCCACGTGGCCGTGCGCACAGCAAAAGGGAGTCAGGCTCCTGTGCCATCCAGGAACCCCACCGCCAGACCTCCCTGCCCTGTGACTGTCTCACTTCCACACTCACCCTCTCCCTTCTGCACCAAGCCACAGCCATCTTCCTTCCGGACCACTGAGAAGCCAAACATCTTCCTGAAGGCACCCAAAGCTAACTCCCTGGGGTCAGGACCATGACACCCAGTAGCCTCTCATGCCTTTAGGCTTTTGCTTAGGAGGAAATGATTCTCCAAAGTCATCTTCTGTAAAGCAAACCCTACTTCTCACTAGTCTGTACTTCCTTGCAGTAGAAATGAAACAACCATAAAACTCTGCCGAGCACATGGGGTACTGGCCGCAGCTGCTTGGCTGAAAGGTGAGGGGTTCTACTTGTCAGGTGAAAATTCCTTAGGTTATAACATCAGCCCCAAACCACTGCTACAGCCTGAACGTCTGCACATGTGATTTAATTGCAAGGGGACCCAGGTGACAGACAAGGCAGAAGTGAGTACAGGTTTGTCCCTGAGGCCAGGAAGTCAACACCAGTTCCGTGTCCTCTAAGCTGGGAGAGCGTGGGTGGCTGTCTGCCCCAAGGCTCTTCGGTATCTTAAGTGTCTTCTGTTTCCGGCTGAACCATTTAATGCAGGGCTCTACATCCAGTGGGCCTCAACTGCTGCTGCAAGGTTGACTGCAGAGAGTCTAGTGCTTGCAGTAACTGGCTGTCTGATCATAGGAGAGGGCAGCAAGCTGTCACCGGCACGCCCTGAAGAGAAGCCTCTGGTTTAAGACGAGTGGCAGGTAATGAAAACCCAGAGTCCAAAGGAGCTCAGCTGAAGGGGCTGGCTTATCAGCTGAACTGAAATCAGAGAGGATGAGCAACCACGGGAGGCTTCTCCATGTCCTGCTGAGGCTAGCCCCAACTCTCTCTCTCAGATGGAGAATGGTGAGTGCGGGAAGCGAAAAGGGAGAGATAACTGGAGAAAGATACCCAGTGTCATGAGTGATGGAGCAAAATCCCAGCTTGGGACCATGCAGAGAGACAAGTTATCTCTTGGTCCAGCATGCGTGCAAAAACCTCATGCATCATAATAGCCAGTCTGCTTGAAACATTATTTTAGGTTGAGCGCAGTAAGAGAAGCACGGAAGTAGATCTTAATCTCTGACTCCACGCTTCTGAAAATGACCACTCTGAGGGTGGAAGCGTGGTGTGCTGGTCCTATGGGCATGCACGCACGGGCAGGCATGAAAACACACGCATACATACACGCATGCAGTTAAAAAGGTGAAACCGTTGCTTTAATTGTGCCAATCATGGGACGGGGAAGGCGCCAGGCGGGAAGGCATTTGAAGCAGATTGCCCCATTTAGAGAGATATGATTCTTGGAAGCGAAGACTGGCACCTTTCCTAGACTAAAGGTTGCAGTGAATAACCGAGGAGCAGGAGGGCAGCAGCCAGGCTGCTCAACCTGACTTTGCAGCGGTGTGGAGGGCAGGGGGCACTGCTAGGAGCCGGCTCCCTGCTCCGGCCCAAGGCTGTATCCAGGTGATCCCCTCATCTACATCCTTAAAAAGCGGGCGGAAGGTGCGGGTCAGGCCTGAACTGCAGGGCTGGGGAGAGGACACAGCTCACTGGGCACCCGGTCCTTTCATTTCAGAACCATGTGAAGAGTGACAGTGACTTTATCCCAGTCTCTCTCAATGACAGAAGGAGCGGGAATGGGAGGCTACTCCATGCAGTCACCTAGTTTGGAGTCAAGGAAATGCTGAAGCTTCACTGGTGCTGGTGGAGAAGAGAACCGATGTATCAGCACCTCTGAGTGGAGGTCATGAGCAGAGCTGGACCCTCACTCGTCAGACACACTAAGACCGGTACCTTCTCTCTCAGGAGAAATTCTGAAGGTCACCAAGCTCAACTTTTCTAGCGGTCCCACCAGAAGGTGCTCGTTTCCAACACCTCCAGTAGGAAAGGAGTCTCTGATCCCCAGGGCTGTCCACGTGTAGAGAGTTCAGCATGAAAACGTTCTTTCTGAGCGTCTGATTCAATGTGCCCCCTGTGGCTCCTCAGCTCACTGGTTCCAGGTGGGTCCACAACTACTGTTCTGACCCACCTGCTGCTGCTGCTAAGTCACTTCAGTCATGTCCAACTCTGTGTGACCCCGTAGACGGCAGCCCACCAGGCTCCCCTGTCTCTGGGATTCTCCAGGCAAGAACACTGGAGTGGGTTGCCAAACACTGGAGTGGGTTGCCATTTCCTTCTCCAGTGCATGAAAGTGTAAAGTGAAAGTGAGGTCGCTCAGTTGTGCCTGACTCTTCGCGACCCCATGGACTGCAGCCCACCAGGCTCCTCCATCCATGGGATTTTCCAGGCAAGAGTACTGGAGTGGGGTGCCATCGCCTTCTCTGTCTGACCCACCTGCCCTTCAGATACTGCTTCTGTCTCACACTGTTCAATTCTCAGTGCCTTTCAGACGCATGTTTTTTTGTAGCTGATCAGATGCTTTAGGACCACATTCTATCCTACTGTTTCTGTTTCTCAGGTGCTTTAAGGAAATCTATCTAAATGAAGGAATCGGTGAATTAATCAATCTGTCTCTTTCTCCCACCCTCAACCCATAAATGCCTAATAACATAAGGGTAACCTGTTGAAAGTCACATCTTTTGAACAAAATTGAGGCAATATAAAAATCTAGTATTGCCAATCTCAAAACCCTTGGACAGTGATCAAAAGTTTCCTGTAAACACACACACACATAATCTTACCTATTTTTATAAAGTATCTTTCTTCATACACTGATATTGAAGAGAAGTAATTTGTATTCAGTCTTATTTTTCTGACATTAAATTATTTCTCTTTTCCTATAAAACATATTTTTAAGTTATGCTATGTTTTCAAAATTTTTATTATACTTTGATCTTTTTACAGCAATTTTAGGTTCACAGCAAAACTGGGCAGAACGCACAGAGATTTCCCATGCACCGTGCTCCCCAGCCACACTCATTCATCAGCCATGTGCTCTTCAATGTTCTTTCAGGCTAGCTTGAGACCTCAATGTTAAATGTACCACTTTTTTCTATTGTGTATCCACACAACCACTTTGTAAAAGAAATTCTGGAACACAGCCCCTGGTAAACATACAACTTCTGAAATGTTCCTGAGCTGATCTGTCTCCTTCAAAACTCCCTTCCCAGGACCAGAACACCTTTACCTAATTTCTCATGTTTATCTTATGTATCTTACAAAGAAGTCTCCAACAATAGAATCTAGGGCATAAAATCATCCTCCTGCAAAGATAATGAGTCTCCCTAGACATACATTTCAGCAACTCTCAGTCATTCATGCTAATGTAAGAGAAGGCAGCATTAGCCATCACAAGCCATATATCACACAAAATTGTTTTTACAGGGCTGTTGGATATAACACATGATTTTCCTTCCTAGAGAAAAAAAAGATCCATCCTCTAATTATATTCTGCCTAGGGTAAAATAATTAATTTATGTTTGCTAAACCACACGGTAATTTTTAAAAGTAGAGGTGGTCTAGAAATATAATAGATCCAATCTTTCATTCAAGAAGCATCTAGTAACACCAAATATTTGCCAGGCTGCTGGGGACTATTTAGGCATTGGGGATTTAGAACTGAAAGCCCACTCCTGTCCCCATGAAGTCTCACTAGAGTGGGTGACAAAAAGAGCTAAATACACACAGAAATTCGCAAATCAAAGCACAATGAGACGCTGTTTCACACCCATTAAGGATGGCTATGATTAAAAAACAAAAGACACGAGGTGCAACATGGGAAGAACTTGAAAGCATTACACTAAAGGGAAGAAACCAGGTAGAAAAAAGTCCTGTGTTGCATGTCTCCATTTATATGGAACTGTGTAACAGAAGGTAGATTAGTGGTCTCCAGGGAACCAGGGGGGAATGGGACCAGGGAATAACTACTACTAGGGGCACAGAGTTTCTTTTGGGGGTGAGGGAAACATTATAAAATTACATAGGGGTAATGACTGCACAACTCTGCATGTATCTTAAAATCCACTGAACTGCACGCTTTAAATGGTGAATTACAGCTCAGTAAAGCTGCTAAAAATACATATGGAAATCGACCGTCTTCATACATACAAACAACAACCAATTAGATTACAATGAAAGACTATTTACAAGCATAGACTTAAGATGTAAACTAAGTAAGCTTTAAGTAAACTTTGAACATTACTAAAGTACACAAAAGAGAACACATGGAAAGCACACATGAACTCAGATAAGACTCAATGCCTTGTAAAGATGTTAATTCCCTCTGAGCAAGTTATAAATTTAATGTGATCCCAATGGAAATACCAACAGATTTCTTCTAAAATCAAGGCATGTTGATTCCAAAGTTCATATGGAAAAACAAACAAGGGGTACAGCCAGGAAAACTCTGAAAACAGCAATGAGGGAGAACTAGTCCTTTCATATATTAAAAGAGAATATGTATATCAATAATTAGCAACAGACAGACCAATAGAAAAATAGACTCTGGAAATAGATCCCTGAGCCTACACTACAGGAATTAAATATACGCTAAAGTAGACATTATGAGACTGTGGAAAAAATATAAACTTTTAAATAAATGATGTTTGGACAACTGTATATTGGAAAACTGTAAGGCTGGCACCAAGTCTCAGGGCATACCCTGTATAGACACCAAACGAACAGAGATATAAATGGAAAAACACAATCACAGAAGTACTAGAGGGAACTTAAAGCCTGAAATAGGTAATGTCTTTTAAATCTGACTCAAAATGTAGAGGCTATAAACAAAAAGGTAAACGTGATTACATAAAATTAAAAAGATTTTTAAAGGGCAAAAAACACCACCATCAGTGAATCAAAACATATATGACCAACCTAAAAAAATATTTGCAACTCATATCACAAACAATATGTAAAGAGCTCTTAGAAATAAAGGAGAAAAAGATCAACAACAGTAGGAATATAATTTGCATAAAAATAAACACCAAATGGCACTTAAACAAATGAAAGGATGCTCAACCTCACTTATAATAAAAGAAATACAAATTTAAAAACTACACTGAAATACCATTTCTCACCCACAAGCAAAAATCCAAAAGTGTGACAACAGAGTCTATGGGCAACATTCTGGGGAATCAGGCACATTCATATATGGCTTGTTCTAGTGAAACAGGATACAAATCCTAACTGAAGGAATTTGTCAATGTCTTTTAAAAGTTACAGATGCACTTAGCCTCTGACCACACAATCCCACTTACAGGATTCTGCCCTACAGATGCACCTGCATGAGTATGCAATGACATGTTTATAAGATGACACACTACAGATGGTTTGCTAACAGCAGAGGACTGGATACAATTCAAGATTATGTTAATATTCCATTAACCTTATATGTCAACAAAATAGGTACTTTGTGGCCATAAAAATGACTGAAGATAATCTCTACGTACTAACATAGAGAGAGTTCCACAAGATATTCTTAAGAGAAAAGTTAAGATGTAGAACAATATATATGTTACCTTTTGTATAAATAAGCCTGTACACAAACACTCACACTCTCACACAATTTGCATTTGCAAAACAAAAGACTCAAAGGGTCAAGCAAGACACTAATAAAAATGGCTATCCTGAGAGAACAAAGTAAAAACTTCATTGTGCATATATAGTGGATTCTTTCTATATAGTTTAAATATAATTATTTTAATTTTCAAACAAAAAATGTAGAAAGAATAACTTATTAAATTCCCATACACCTGTCATCTACATTTAATACTGGTATACTTTTGACCTTTTGGTCATGAAAACGCATTCAGTCAGTCACTCAGTTGTGTCCGACTCTGCGACCCCATGAATCACAGCACAGCAGGCCTCCCTGTCCATCACCAACTCCCAGAGTTCACTCAGACTCACGTCCATCGAGTCAATGATGTTTAGTATATAATTAGGTTCATAGCTTTCAGCTTTGAAATTTTAATTAAGAAATTTTATAATTTAACTTCTTTGAGAGAGGAAATGTGTTTTCTTTGAAAAGGGGGCTCAAAGAAAACGTATTACCTCTCTCAAAGAAGTTAAATTATGAAATTTCTTAATTAAAATTTCAAAGCTGAAAGCTATGAACCTAATTATATGCTAAACTGTGACACATTCACCTTGATGAAAAATTTACTTTTAGATATTTCAGAACACAGTTTTAATTACACAATTGACCCTGGAACAACACAGGTTTGACCTGCATGGGTCCACTTATACACTGCTATTTTTCAGTAAACATGTTGACTTTTTTTTTTTTGTAGATTTGCAACAATTTGAAAAAACTTACAGATGAGCTGTGTAGCCCTAGAAATATATAAAAAAATAAAGTTAGATTACATCATTAATGCATAAAATATATATAGATGTATATGTAACATGAAGAGGGCATGGCAACCCACTCCTGTATTCTTGCCTGGTGAATTCCATGGGCAGAGGAGCGTGGCAGGCTGTAGTCCATGGGGTTGCAAAGAGTCAGAAATGACTGAGTGACTAACACACACAGGTTAACATACAAAATGTGAGTTAACCCACTGTTTAAGTTGGTGGTAAGGCTTCCAGTCAACAGCAGGCTTTCAGTAGTAAGTTCTGAGGAAGACAAAAGTTATACACGAAATTCTGACTTTGAGGGAGGCAGGGGTGGGGGGTTGGTACCCCTAACCCCTGTGTTGTTCAAGGGTCAACTGTATATCCATAGTTGGATGCATGCTAAGGAAAAGACAAAAATTACAAAGATGTGTTGAACTTTCATTTGTAGTCTCAGCATTTGTAATAATATAAATATTAGTATTCTGAAACTTAATTCTTACATTTAGAAGAAGAAATAAAGATTTTCTAGAATAAAGATTTTCTTAGAGAAGAGAAAGGAGTTAAAATGATAACACTGAGGAAAATAAGTGAAAGCACAGGGTCATTAAAACTAAACTAATTATGTATCTAAACTCTGAATTTTTAACAACATGTACTTTGCACTTCTGTCCACTGAAATTCTCTAGGAAAAAGTCATCTCTGTAGCAATAGTCATTCCTAACGTCCAATCTGTGGTGTCTAACACCACTGTCCAATGCCATTGCAAAGTCCAAGACGAGTCTGGGGCATCTGTGCCATTGAGCAGGAAAGCTTTCCAAGACTGCAGAAGTGCAACAAGAAGACTAATGATTAAAACATGCCAAATCAATAAAAATCTGTGACTACATGATTGAAAAAGGCAGAAAACCCCTCATTTCTCACTATTTTAAATGGCTATTATGCAACTCCTTACTCTGACAATTAAGGATTAAAGGGTGCCTGCATGTGTGCGCTCAGTCACTTAGGTCGTTTCTGAATCTTTGCGATCCTGTGGACCACAGCCCGCCAGGCTCCTCTGTCCACATGCCCTCTCGTATGTCTCCTGCATTGGCAGGTGGGTTCTTTACCACTGGCACCACCTGGGAAGCCTGATGAAAGGGTGCATATTAGCAAAGATCCTCTCTTCCTAGTAGGAACTATCATTTCATGGTAACCAGATGGCCCCAGTGCAAGAGGAAAAGTTTTACTTTACATAGGATATGAAAAGAATTAGGAAAACACCATTTTACAAAACTTGATGAAATGTATGAGTTCAGCAGGTCAAGAATTATTATTTGGTGTTTAAACCCCTCAGTAAATGGTCTATATGCCAAAGCTACACCTCACAGAGCACTTTTTGGTCTCCCGGGGGAAAACGGGAATGGACAGGGGAGGGTCCAGGCTGTCGTAACCCTCATCCAGAGGTTAATCTGAGCATCACCAAGAGTGGGTTCCTGGACACTGAAGCTGGTGCCCAGAACCAACGCTGGGGCATTCTAGTCCCAGATGATGAACCTGAATTCATCAAGCCCCTACACACAGGATACAGGCGATGAAGAATCAAACTCAGCACCACCCGGGGAAGAAACTCTGCTGGTCTAGAAGACCACAGCTTCTATGGGCAACTGGCCCACTTCTTTAGAGAGAGAGAGAGAGAATGTGTGCCAGGCGGGGGAATGAAAAGAAAGTTATGACCAGATGTAGTGCATGGTCCTTGATTAGATACTGATTTCAACAAACTGGCTTCAAAGAACGTTTGGGAATCAATAATGGAAAAATGAATATGGACAAGGGACTAAAGGGAAAAAATGTGCTGAAATAAAGGTTGGAAACTGTTCATTGGGAAAAAAATAAAAGCCAGTTACAAAAGCAACTCTTTTACTACATCATTTTGGTATAAAAGAAAAGAGTGTATGTACATATCTATACGCACATATACCTGCACAGAAAAAGACCTACAAGGATAACAGCGGTAAGCTCTGGAGAAAGGAAAGAGAAAGGGGGGAGGGGTGTGTTTGCTTGCCTTCCTTTACTTTCTGTATATCTTGGCCACACTACACAGCATGTGGGATTCTAGTTCCCTGAGCAGGGTTTGAACCTACACTTCCTGCCTGGCAGCATGGAGTCTCAACCACTGGACCACCAGGGAAGCCCTTTGCTTGCCTTTTTCTTTTCTAACTTTTTATGATGCATAAGTGATGTTTCTATAGTACATCTCTTGAAGACTTTAAATAAGGTTTTAAATTTCATCACTGCTAATCTATGAAAGACCATCTAAGATGATGTATGATCTTCCTAAAATATGCTAAGTGGTCTGTCCATCGAGAGCAGGCAGAGTTCTTGGGATGCTCCTCAATTTGGAACTTTGCTGCTTAGACGATTCTCTGAGAAATCAAAGATTTCTTCCCCAGACTACAGCAAAGCTGTAGGAAAAGGCAATGGCACCCCACTCCAGTACTCTTCCTGGAACATCTCATGGATGGAGGAGCCTGGTGGGCTGCAGTCCATGGGGTCACTAAGAGTCGGACATGACTGAGCGACTTCACTTTCACTTTTCACTTTCATGCATTGGAGAAGGAAATGGCAACCCACTCCAGTGTTCTTGCCTGGAGAATCCCAGGGACAGGAGAGCCTGGTGGGCTGCCGTCTATAGGGCCGCACAGAGTCGGACACGACTGAAGGGACTTAGCAGCAGCAGCAGGAAAAAAACTAATACCACTTAAGGTCTGAGAGGGGTAGGATGATGCTTTTATAGAAGGAATTAAAGTCAGTGTTCAAAAGGGGTACCACAAATGCCTTGTCAAGCACATTTCACTTTCACTACCCTTGTGTGAAAACGTTACCAGCAAAGTTCAAAAAATCTTTCAGAGAAAAGGGAGACCAGCAGGACTGAACACATCACTTGAGTCCCACGGAGAAAGCCCCCGATTAGGTGTGCCTGATGGCAGAGTCACCCTCTGACAATAGAGACACATTCACACCCACTGACAGACTCGCTATCAGAATGACTTTTTTAATCATCACTCTCAAATTGAGAAGATACACTAGAGGCTCTAGAAGGGTTTCTATACAAAGAAAGATCTTCATACAAAGATCTGTACAAACAAAAGTCATGTGTGCTGCTTTCACAAGTCTTGGGAAGCATCTACAATGCGTGTGAGGGCGACTCGAGCAGAGAAGACAGAAACGACAGCTGAGGCTTTATCTTCCTAGACTGTGTGGTCTGATGGGGCAGGCAGATGGAAAACACACACACCCAAACACATGGATGCCTGAACATGCCAAGTGCCACAAAGAAAATGAGCAGGGTGTCCTGAGATCAGAAAGGGGGCATGTACTTTATAGGAGGAAGTGACATTTCGGTTGTGACTTCTGAGTGAGTGGGAGCTGGCCAGGCAGAGAGTGGGCGAGCCTTCCACACTAGACTGTGAGCCAGGGGCAAAGGGAAGACTGACCTAAAGTGAGGCTGCAGAGATCCACAAGGGCTGTACAGTACCATGTGACTCGGGATCTGGGATGTTATTCCAAGTGTCAGGGGAAGCCGCTGGCCATCCCAAAAGGGACAGTGCTCACATCTGAGTTACACTCAGAATCAACGTGGAGCTTGGTTGGAAGCTCAGGAATGAATGGCGGGGTTGGGTGGGCGGGACAGGTCGAGAAGGCAGTGCAGAGAAGATGTGAAGCTGGATTAGACAAGGCTGCCTGTGTGTCAGTCGCTTCAGTTGCGTTGGACTCTTTGTGATGCCAAGGACTGTAGCCCACCCAGCTCCTCTGTCCATGGGATTCTCCAGGCAAGAACAGTGGAGTGGATCACCATGCCCTCCTCCAGGGAATCTTCCTGACCCAGGGATGGAACCCATGTCTCCTGCAATGCAGGTGGATTTTCTACCCTCTGAGCCACCTGGGAAGCTAGATGAGGCTACAGGGGTCCAAACTATACCCTGAAGGAAGAATTCAGCCCAAAGCCGGTTTGTGTAAACAAAGCTTTATTGGAACACCACCCCGCCTGCTCATTTACGTATGGTCTACAATGGCTTTCACTATCAGGGCAGAGCCGAGTAGCTGTGACAGAGGCCATTTGGCCTAAAATATCTGCTATGTGGCCCTTTCGAGAAAGTCTGCTGACCAATGGACTAGCAGGTGGCAGTGGAGAGAGACAAAGTTCACTATGTAAAACTGATTGTCGCTATTTGCAGATTCCATCATCTTGCTAATATTTATTTGTAACTTCAAAATCAATCCTCGGCAGGTGCTTTCACAGTCACCCCGGGCACGCACACACTGCCAGGAAAAATCTGGGCTGCATGATGCCTGATGCCTGTGTTCTCAGCTGAGGTCAAACAAGGTCGGGCTCTGACTTCTTGCTTCAGCTCTTATATCAATACTATAAGCGAGCTTACTTTCCATGGTCTATTTAGGACCACGTTTTTCACATTTGAGGGTATTTTTTGTTTGGGATTTTTAAATGACCCCCAAGCATCATGATGAATTGGTGTCTAGTGTTTCTAAGTGTGAGCAGGCTGAGACGTGTCTTACAGAAAAATACATGTGTTCGGTAAGCTTCATTCCAGCATGGGTTATAGTGCTGTGGGCTGCAAGTTCAACGCTAATCAATCAACAGTATGTATTAAAGAAGGTGTCATTAAACAAAAACACACATAAAACACAAGGTTCTGTAGTGATCGGCTGATGAAAATATGACCAGAGGCTCACAGAAAGCCAATCCTAGGGGCAGTGGTTCATCGTCCCCTAATGTGGCACCCGCAGTGACTTCACAGAATGTAACCACAGTGAAAAACAAGAATGGCTATACTAGGGAGGCAAAAATCAATACAATTCAGTGATGGATCAAGTATAAAGTAAAACAAAGTTGAGGCTGACTCTCCAATTTCTGATGTGAACTACTGGGTGGAAGGAGATGCTGTTTATGGAAATAAAGATTTTGGGGGAGAAGTACACACTTCGGGTGGTTGATCAAGATTTTTCTCTTTTACATGTTAAGTCTGAGATGCTTGTGAGATATCCAAATAGAGATGTCATGTAGATTGTTGGCTTTGTGACTCTGGAGCACAAAAAAGGAGTCTAGGTGAAGACACAACTCCGGAAGGCGCTGATACACAGAAGTGGTGTGTGAAAGCCCTCGGGGATGGTTATGTCCCCCAAGAGCAGAAGGAACTCTGCGCCTTCCTGAATTCGCAGGCAGGTGGACTTAAATCTTTATCAAGGTGCTTTGATTTGTTTAATATAAAAACACTTAGGGAGGAAATTAGGTTAACCTGGTGGCCTGTATCTTTGTTGTTAGCTGCAAAGTCGTGTTCCACTCTTTGGACCTCATGGACTGTAGCCTGCCAGGCTTCTCTGTCCATGGGCTTTTCCAGGCAAGAATACTGGAGTGGGTTGCCATTTCATCCTCCAGGGGGATATTCCCCACCCAGGAATCGAATCTGTGTCTCCTGCACTGCAGGCAAATTCTTTACCACTGAGCCACCAGGGGGAGAAGGCAATGGCACCCCACTCCAGTACTCTTGCCTGGAAAATCCCATGGACAGAGGAGCCTGGTAGGCTGCAGTCCAGGGGTCGCTAAGAGTCAGACACGACTGAGCGACATCACTTTGACTTTTCACTTTCATGCAATGGAGAAGGAGATGGCAACCCACTCCAGTATTTTTGCCTAGAGAATCCCAGGGATGGGGGAGCCCGGGGCTGCCGTCTATGGGGTCGCACAGAGTTGGACACGACTGAAGTGACTTAGCGGCAGCGGCAGCAGAGCCACCAGGGAGGTACCTAGAACCAGTATCTGTATCTAGAACCAATATCTATCTGTATCTAGAACCAGTATCTGTATCTAGAACCAGATTAATGGTCATACTCCTTGATCTAATAATGCTTCTTTGAAGAACTGATTCTAAAACCCAGACACCCCTTAATGTTACCCCCAAGTGACACTGAGAAATGATTCAGGATAGAAGAATCAGAAACAACTTTAACATCTGGGGACTGTTACACTAACAAAACTAGCAATATTTTCCTCTGTGATTTCTTTGACAGACTCTAAACTTAGAAATGCCAACCCCTCTGGAGGTTTAATAAATACCACTTCTGTTTCCTCCCAGCTTTCTTTAAAAATGTATTTTTAAAAAATCCATTGATAAACTTTACCTTTCTCCATGAAAACGCAGGCTGCTTCAGGGTAGGGGCGCTCATCTGTTTCACTCATTGATGCACCCCTAGCACCTAGAGCAACCGGTGACTTCCTGAATGCGCTTGACAGACTTTGGTTGAATTTAACATTTTAATGACACAGAATTTATGTTGGTATAATGATGTGAGGTGATAACATCCGTTGAGACTTTTCAAATTGCTATCACGTGGTCCCGTCCCCATTTGCTAAATCAGGTTTCCTTTTCCTTACTACTTCGTGGAAACTCCTTCATCATCTATTAAATGCTCACAGACAACAGGGCCTTAAATCTGGAGCACCTATTCTGCCCGCTGATGGGGCTGTCAAGTTTCGTGCCAAATCTGAAGCTTTATGGTTTGGCTTAACACATGGCAGAGCCGGTCCTTCCACTGCTCTTATCTTTCAGACCTGACTGTTCTGTGCGCCCACCACCTTCTCTTTCAAGAAGACCAAAAGGAATCAGTGTTTCAAATTTTAAAACATTTATTCAGGTTCTGATTGAAACAAAGAACATTTATATTCAGGGGCAAAACCAACATATTTACAAATTTCTCTTATCAAGGAAGGGACTGGAAGGACTTTCTGCTTTGCAGCTAGAGCCCAGTGGACAGGGGCAGGGGCTCTGGGTCCAGGCTACTGGGGGGTCGGGAGGAGCCGGGGATGGGGGGTAACCTCAGCTCAGTCACCTGGGAGCAGCTGAACCTTCCGCTACCTCTGGAGTGTAACATACTGGGGACATAATCTACCCTGCTGCATTACTACAAGGTGACAATGATTTAACAGAACTGAAGCCTGAGAACAAAACTGGAACTTCCAAGGGCTCTGTAAATATTAGCTGTTATCATCTTTCCATAACTTTTTCTCTTAGAGGTCTCAGTAAGATTATTCTCAGATCTCTGTTTTAGCTGCTCAAATGGGCTCATGGCTTGGCTGCCCCAAACTATACCCTGCTCTGTGCCAGCTACCGGACTAAGACCCTGACACTCACCATCTCATTTGCTTGACACTCACCATCTATCTCATTTCTTCCTAATGGATGGAGAGGAGGCAAACGGGACAGCAGAGCGGGGGTAGGGTGGGGGAACGGGCATTTGTGACTTCAATGCTCTAGCACCATCAGCCCCTACCGTGGCTGCCCCCACTCCAAGAAGGATCCCAGATCCTTCCTACTGGGGATCCTCCCCGCTGTATGCTGTACCCCTCCCACTGCCCCATGTGGAGCTGGGTGGCTGGCTGGTCAAGCCTAGAGCACACTCCAGTGTCAGGAGGGCTCCAGCCCTGGCTTATGAGATCCTGAACAGGTTAGTTAGTCTCTGTAAGCCACAATTTCCTCTTCTGTAAATGGAAAAAATCATAGTGCTGTTTATGTCGATTAATAATCATATATTGTTACTGGGAGACATTCCTGCCCATTCAGTTCTGGGGTCCCAGCACTAAACTGGATGAACTACAGACTGGCCAGCTCTGGGGAGAGAAGAAAAAGTAGCCCCTGCGAGTACAGATGGGGCCTGGAAAAGAGGGAGCCTCATCCCTCCCGGAGCTGAGGCAGGGAGGCTGGAGGCTGGAGGCTGTCTCAGCTAGGAAGGGTGCCCGACCTGCAATAAGGCCCTGTCAGGCCTCTCTGACTCCCGCCCACCCAAGGCAAGTCTCCATCAAAGCAACTACCATCTGACTCTAAATATGCACCAAGTTCTCATTCTGAGTGCATTCCTCTAAAATCGGGGTTCTCAATTAGAAATGCAAATTCCTGAGCCCCACCCCAGACCTACTGAAACAGAAACTGTGAGGGTGGGGGCCTGGTGATCTGTTTTAACAGGCCCTCCGGGTGACTGACAGTTTCCAAAGCTGGAGGAGCACTTTTCCCAAACAGCTCCCCAACACAAATGCTTCCCAGAGAGAGAGGCCCAGTGTCCTGCTCTCGGACCCTGACACCTACAGGAGTGTAACGAGGTGGACACACGGCCAAGATACACAGAGTCGGGGAAGGAAGGAGCCCAGGTGGCTGTGGGCAGGTGAGTCGGGGATGGGAGGAGCCTGGCTGGCTGTGGGCAGGCGAGTGGGAAATAATAAGCAGGTGGAAGCAGAGAGGTGGGATGACATCAAAGGGGAGGACAGGAGGATGGAGCGGCTGCCTGTGTCAGTGGCAGAGATGGACAAGACATAGGAGCTGCAGGATGCACTGGGTTCTCTGTTGAGTTTCACTGTGGGAGGAACAGACTTTCTGCAGCCAGGAACAGGAAATGGGGCAGTTTCATCAACCCTGCTTTATGGAGCAACCCTAAGTAGAAGATCAAGGTGGAGGAGGGAAAGAAAGGAGCAGGGCATCCAGTGAAGCAATCGACAGCCAGGACTTTGTATAAACAGGAAATGTTGTCGGGTCGCCTTTGTTGCCCAAGCTTTTATCAGCATGGCTCTCACAACAGGGCAGTCGGGGCTCTGGCCCTGAACCCCATACTTTGCCGGTCTCAGCCACACCCTTCCCCAAGGACAGGGTGCTCTCCCAGACCATGCTCTGGGTCCCTGGTAATCCCTGTCCAAAAGGTCTCATGCCTACCTTCAGGCCTTCCCAGGGCAGGCCCCTTCTCCAGGCAGGGGACGGAGCAGGTGGCCAGGAGGCACCCCAAGGGCCAAGGGGAGGCGGAGGTGGTCGTAGGCTGGACACGCACCCAGGAACTGGTGGGCTGCAGGCCGCCCTGCACCATCACCCCAGGATTCACCAAGGTCACATCAAGCCAGCCCTTCGCGTGAAAGTCTGTTCAAATACTATGCAGGGTTAGTTGTCAGGATGGAGGAGCTCCAAGGGAGGTGGGGAGCAGCGCAAGATAGAAGACCACCCCAGTGGGATTCAGTCTGGGGTTACAATGGCGTGCCTGACAACAGGGATAGGGTCAAGCTTTGGTCAGGTCAAAGGGAAAGGATGACTTGAAGCTCTACCTTAGAAAATCAGTCTTTTTTTTTTAATCAATTAATTTTTAAAAATTTAATTCTGCATATGGCACAGCTTGTGGGATCTTAGTTCCTCAACCAGGGATCAGACCCAGGCCCTCAGCAGCAAAAGTCCAGAGTCCAAACCACTGGACCGCCAGGAATCCCCAACAATTTTTTTTTTTTTAAGCCACTTAATGACTGAAAAGTGCTCTGAGGTTCGGTGAAAACTGTCACAATTGTATTGGTTTCTGTGATTTTGTGTGCATGTGTTTTTGTTAATAAGTAGCTCGTAGTGACAAGCTGAGAACTTGCTCAGGGAAACAGAAGGAATGACTTCCTGACAGAAGGCCCTTTACACACCGGTGCTGCAGGCACGTGGCCTTGCTTTCCTGGGACAGAGGGAAGGAGCCCTCCGGATGGGCTCAGGCAGGCACCGTGGGCTGCAGGGCACCCAGGGGAACTGGAGCCCGGGACCTCCCTCTGGATTTGGGGAGAAGGTCTGTGCTTCTGACAGCCCCGTGGGAACCATCCCAGTGGAGCTCCCATGGGCTGTGCAGCCCAGCAAAGCTCAGTGAGTGGCCAATATCCTGGAGTTTCTGTGCCCACGGCTGGGGAGTGCAGTGCGGGGGTGCCTCACTCTGGCCCCCTCCAACTCTCAAGACGATGCTGAGGCAGCCTCTTCTCACTGCTCTGGCCTCAGTTTCCTCAAGTGTCTAAGGTGGATACAAGTGTGCGAAGCCTTCCTTGGGGTTATACTGTAACCCAGTAAGATCCTGAAATACTGTGATGCCAGTGTAGACTGTGAGAGAGCCTATAAAAAGAAGAGATTCCTTAGAAAGACAGAATAAAGTCACCCTTGTGGTATCTGAGGAATGCTGGTTCCAGGAGCCCAATCTCCTTGTACACACTAGTCCTTTACGTAAAAATATGTAGCATTTGTACATAACCTACATTCATCCGCTTGTGTGCTATAAATCAGCTCTAGATTACTCACAACACCTAACACAATGTAAATGTTATGGAGATAGTGGCCAAGAGCACAACAAATTCAAGCTTTGGTTTTCGAAACTTTCTGCAATTTTTTTCCCCGAATATGTCCAATCCGTGGTTGGTTGACTCCGCGGATGTGCAAGCTATGGATATAGAGGGCAGACTGTAAATATCATGGTACTGCTAACACCAGGCAAGCTTCCCTGGTCCCAGACCACCACCATATGGGCCGGGGAGGAACGTGGAAAGGAGTAAATATTCACTGAAGCCTCGGGTCAGGCACGCTGCTTGGCGCCCTACCACGCTCTCCTGTGTGACCCCGATAGCAGCCCAGGCCCATCACTACTGTGCACACACCTTCCCCTGCACCACATGGCTCACCCTCTGGCTGCCTCACTCCCTCTGTTATACCCAGGCCGGGAAAAATTATCTTGTTCAAGAATCATTTCAATTATATTAGTCCCCTTCTCTGCACCATAAAATGCCTCTCAAATTAGCACCCATTTTAAAAAGACTTTGGACAACTGATCCCAAACACTTAACCGATCTGGTCTGCTGTTCTATTTTGTGCTTACCACTCTAGCCAAGCAAAAATGACTTTGCAAATGAATTCCATTAGGCCCTCTGCTTGTTCACCTGGTTACGCCAGCCAAGCGATCTGACGGCTTCCGCTGTCACTCCGGCTAGGACAACCTCACTTATCTGACATTTTGGAAATAAGGTCAAGCCACAGAACTGATCTATATGAATTAATTTCCCCTCTTCCAGGAACTTAACTCTTTAAGAGGCCTTAAATCTTTTTTGGGGAATAAGTCATGAACAATTAAATCAGAGTTTCATTATAGCCATTTTTTAATGGAAACATTTCTGTAACACATTAGAGACATTCCCAGTCTCGCTTAACAGAATATAACGACCATCGATTAACCTCTTCCTGACGGTGCAGGTCATACTCGTTAATGAGTAATGGTGATCACAGGTGTGCTGGAGCTGAAAATGTACCTGCTTCAGTGGTGTATGCTCCCACCAGCCCCACCCACCATTACAAGTTTCCTTGAAATTCACTTTCCTGCAGAAACTCCTTCTATCACCCTGCATTCTAGTGTGTAGTAGACACAGAACTCTGGAGGGTGTAACTTGCTGCCTTTCTACAATTTCTGCAAAATTTCAAGAACTTACACATTGCCTTTTTTTTTTTTTTTTTTTGTCAGAGCTCTATTAATTCTTCATCAGAGGGGAAAATAAATCAAAATTCCACAACTACCAACAAACCAGAGTTTTCCCAATCGCTTTACCATGTGACTTTTGAAAGGACTCCAGACACATGTATCATCAAATCTGCTTCCTTGATGCTATGAAACCAGATGTTCTCCACAGAACTGACATGATGGGTCACTATTATTATGTAAGTCCTTGGAAAATCAGCCCGTTATATTCAACTCCATAGGTTGAATCAAAGGGTAATATTGATATAGAGGAAAATGGTACAAATATAAGGGAGAAAACAAAACTTATTGCAATATCAGGATGCAGTCTGTAACTACATAAACCCAAAGTGCCATAACCCAATGTTATGGCAGGTTCCAAAACAATCTTTCACTGAGGACAGACAGCACAACCTGGGGAGAAAACCCTTGTCCACTCACATATTAAACCGCATTCCTTCTGTGACAATGAAGGTTTTATGAAGTTTACAGCATTAGCACATGCAAGAGTCAATCAATCTTAATTCTGCTTAAACACAGTGGCATTTAACTAATCAGAACCTACTAGAGTAAAAGAAGTTAGGCAAGAACTGCTAAAACAGACCACTTTCAAAAACACTACAAATCTCTTCAACACTATGTTTAGAAATAAGTGGCTGGAAAACCACACAATTATTCTGCAGTTTTAGAAGTCTGTTGCTTTTTAAAAAATTGGCAACTATTTCAGTAGCTTACTTTCTAATGGTAAAGTCACCCATCAGAAAATTGCCAATTGAATGACGTTGCCCATCACATCTTTTGTCTTTTCCATTGGCCCTAGACCAAAGATGGAGGGATACGGGCTACAAGTCTGACTTGTAGCCAGTGTCATGAACACCTCACTGACTCGTTGTAGAGAACCTGGAAAAACAGGTATGGCTTTGACTGACTCAGAACCTCTAAAGAATCTGACAAGTGTCCTTTCGAAACCTGAATGAACCAATACTGCATCAAATTGTCAAGATTCTTCTAAGCCCTCTCTCCTCTTCTTTCGAGAGTAGTTCAACTTTATGTTTGCTTTTTTTTAAAATGACTTATGTCATCTGCATTCTGTATTTAGGATCTGTTAAATAAGGTTCTAGAGAGCTACAAACAGCAGGGTGAAATTCAAAGGGTCTACAGAGTGACCACCTGATCTATATCCCAAGGATCTCAGCCAGGCAGCAAAGTCAGGAATTCATTCTCCGATAGCCATGTAAGATGAACAGGTCCACTGGTGACAGAGCTGGGGACGCCAAATGCCAAAAAGAGAAAGTCTCCAAGCGGCATGTGCAAATCAGAAACGTGGTGCATTTACAAAGGTATAAAATGTAAGTAATGAAAGAGGAAGACAGAATCTTCTGCAAATTAGAGATGGTAATTTCCAAGGAAATTTCTAAGGAGATTTGTAATAGGTATTTTCTCCATTCATAAAAACTTTTTGATCCCAAAGAAAGAAAATCTTTCTAGAGAAAATAAAGAAGTGGAGGTCTTCCCTTTATACCTCAAGACACATGAGCATGACCTCCGATTAAAATAAATAAATTTATATTTTAAAAAAAAGAAAAGAAACATGAGCACGTAAGACTTAAGAACTGGTTAAAGTTCTTAAAGGCACAAACATAAAGGCATTCTATCTTGAGTCAGACCACAGTTCATCTCTTGTTTAGTTTTGATTTTCACTTCCCATCCCCCTGAACTCAAGGACAGGGACCCCACATAAACGTCTGTGGAACGGATGTTCTAAAGAAGTGCTCTGTCTATAAAGTGGGGGTGAAGGTATCTAGTTTGTGGGTCTGTAAGGAGGACAAGTGGATCAGTGTAGGGAGAGGGTGTGCCAGAAACTAAGCTACAATTATTACCATGAACTTCAGGCATCTTGGCTTCTTTTTAGAGGAAAAATAAAGACCTTCCTATATTCCAGGTTTTCCATTTTCTTTCTCTGCCTCCAATCCTCACCCCCTCCCAATGCAGTACTGCCACACGAAATGGAACTATTACGATTTGGGGCCTTTCAAGTTCATGCTTCATCGGATGTTATATAACATCTGCTGGCATTATTCTGAAACTCGCCTTTGACAGCAACCTGAAGAGCTTGAATTGTCATCGTGAGACCAACAGAAAGCACTGGCAAATGACATGTTCGGAGAACAATAAAAACTGTTCACGTATCATACCCTTTTGAGCATCGCTACTTTGTTCCACTCAAAGGTGGTTCCTTCCAAGATTGGTCTCTAAGCAAGGAAGGAAGAAATAAAGAAACAAAAAATAAAATATGAAGAATATGAGCAGCTGCACTTGCAAAAAGCATCAATTTTTTTTGTAGTAAAATCACGTTAGATGCATGGATCTAGTCCCTGGCTTGTGTTCGGGTGGATGTCTCCCCTCTGAGGAGGCCGTTGGTAAGTAAGCCACCTCAGGGTGCTCCCTTTACTGGCTGGCAGTCTGGGTTACCAATGGATCCTGATAAAGGGCAAAGATTATCTTTCACACCTTGGGATATTTCCCCAGAGGCACAGCTGCAGCCCCCTGAAACTCAGTTTGAACAGTTTGTTGCTTCATTTTTACAGTTGCAGAGAATGTTCCATGGGAGAAGAGAAATCTTCTACCTGAAACCAGCAGAAGCTCAGTGGGAATAAAGACTCTGGAAAGGTCACAGAAAGGGTCAAAAGAGGCTCTTTCTTCTCTGGCCATAGGGGGCTTATTGTTGCTGGTGTCCAAACTGGAAAAGGAATGGCAGGAGATTAATAATTGAAATGTTGCTATTATTGGTTTTCTAAACTATTTGTGGCTTATTCTTTCCCTGGAGTCATCATGCCTGTAAGCAGCTCAAAAGATAGAGGGATTTAACGTGTACTGAGAAAATGCCTACTACAGCCCGATGCTTTACATATACTTGTTTCTAATGGAGCCCTGGAACAATCAAATAAGGCTTTGAAAAGAAGGGGGAAAAAAAAGCTCAGAGAAATTAAGTAACATGCCCAAAGCCATAGAGCTAGAGTCAAAGCCCAGGTTTCTCTGATTCGAGTATTGTACCACACTGTCCAGGATCAGGGGTTAAAGTTAATTAATGAGCCTTGATTCACTTCTCAAATGTGGTAAGAAGGAAAACAATATTTATACTCACTCATTTTTAAAAATATAAAACATAAACACAGGAAAAGATATTTCTGAACATGTGTCATCAAATTCTTTTAATGGAAGATGATTCAGAATCCATTTCTTGGTAGCTGTCTTCAGGCCCGTCTGATGACAGACTTTGATGCTACAGTTTGGGGAAGTCTGACTGTATGAGCCAACAATAGTGGACAAGGCACAGCCCAGGGAGAGCAGAATACAATTTAGGGTCCTCTAATTTAGCACCTGTGGCACTAGAAACCTTTGTGGTTGGCCTCTGCACTACATGTTGGAAAAAGCCTTGCTAAGCAAGTTGATGGAGTAAACATAACTGCAAGGAGAATGTTTAACCTTCTGAAGAAAATAAACCTTTTAAAGAAGTTTAACTTGCTCAGTACCAAGCCATTGAAAACTACTATGCTATTTAGAAACCTATCCTTAAAAGCAGGCTGTAGAAGGCTGATCACACTTTCCTACCCGTTGATTTGTAGTATCAAACATACCCTGTTTCAAACAGATCACTTCTCTCTAAATACCTGGCAGTTCAGAATGCTCCACTAATGCACTCAGGCCTTTACATCAAATCCTAAACTCGGGCAATTGCACCCTATTTAAATAAATGAATATACCCCCTGAATTCTGGCTTAAATGCCTCACCTGTCATTATCCTTCTCCTGAGAAGAATCCAGGGTTCAAATCTTTTAGTAGGGTGAAAACTATCAGAAATCGCTCTTGGAGAATTCCACAGGAAAAGCCCTGCTCCTCTGGGATACACACAAGGAATCCACGTGCTCCACCTGGGATGTGGTAAAGATCAGGTTCCCTAAATCCAGGGGGCGTTGCCAAAGGAGGGAAAAAGGAGGTCACTGAGTCTTAGAGGCACTCATTGCAGGAAGTAAATGTGGGTTCCGCAGTGCAATGCCTGATTAGAGGGGTCACCTGTCTGCTTTAGAGCATGTCCAACAGTTGCTTTCAAAAAAGACCCAGGCCTGAGCTTGGGCAGTGATGCTGGACTGGTTCAAAAAGGGTGAGGAGGAAGAGAAGAATTACAAAGATTCGAAGAAACTCTCGCAGAATCAAAGGGCACAATGCACAGGAATGATCAAGAGAGCACGCACACAAGACTGAGGGGCCCAGGGGTGGGCGAAGTGACCACATAGGTCAGCTGGAACACAGAAAGCAGGCTTGCAAATAAAACAAGTGAGCTCAAGACCTTTGAGATCTGAGATTATGCTTAAACCACAACATCTTACACACCCACAGGTCTTTATCTGGTGTCATGCGCTAAAAGAGCACGGTAGGAAGAACCGGAGTGCCAAGGCTTAGCCGCAGGGGGATGGCCTACATTCCGTATGGATTTAGATGAGAAGAACAGGAGGGGAACAGCACGGTTCCCAGGACGGCTTTCTACAAAGTTGACAAAATACATCCCAACCCACATACCCAGCCCCTTGAGAAAGGGAAAGCAGCCTGTTTTACTATAGTTCTGAATTCAATGCCAAGTTCCTTCTCCAATGCTCACCCGAAGTGTCCAGCAGAGGGAGTCTCAAAGAGGTACTTAATAAAGAGAAAATTGTTTCATTTTAACACTCCATAGACAGTGGGAGCATTGACTGTAGCCCCCTCCCAGAGACTCAGAGGAACAATGAATGCCCGACTGGGTCCTCCTAGTATGTTCACAGAGCCACCGGGCTCGCTCCATTCTGTGTGGTGGAGTGATCAGAAATTTTGTTTTGTTTTGTTGAATGGTTAAATGGACCTTGTGTTCTTCAGAATCAAAGAGGAAAGCCCCTGGAATAACATCTCTCTGTTGCCTTCTAAACAGGCCCCTTTGTTTCTAAGAGAGTCTGAAAAAAAATATTTACAGTCCATAGGTTATTTACAGCCTCGTTACCCAGGGCCTGACTGGTAACTTTATTCCATCCAGAAACCTAATTCATTTGGAGCTCTGGAACTAATAACAGATTTTCTTTTCAGATAAGTTTTTGTGTTTTTTTTTTTTTAAATCTGCCTTTATAACAGAGATAAAACTATTAATGCGTTCCTCGTCTCACTGGCCACGACTGTTCTCCGGATTTATAGAGGATTAAAACCTCGCCCCTCCTCTCCATTCCGCACAAACCCTTGCCTCCTCTCATTTGCTATTTCATCCACAGGATATCTGAACAAAACCGAAAGAAAGCCAGATGGACTGACGCTCAAAGTATGTAAAGGCTGCTACTTCAATGATTTCATGAGAAAGACATTTTCACGAGGAAAATGACTGAAAAAAAAATCAGACACCCTTTGGTTCAAAATCCCTCCTACTACAAGCACACACACACACACACACACACACACACACACACACATCGAAGTGTAAAAACTTAGTTGATTCCGGTTTGATTTCTGGCTGGAAACTGACAGAACTGACTGAAGAGAAACGAAAGCGGGACTGCAGGGGAAACGGAGTATTTGTGCCTTCCGTTCTTGTCTTTCTTCCTAAAGACAGACGAGAAAAAGGACCCAACGCCAGGTGAAGGTGCACCGCGCAGGTTTACCCAGACCGGCGGAGACCAGCGTCTTGGCCGCCTCCCCGACTGGCAAACCTAAACTACATTTTTCCCTTACACACGCTAATGCGGGGAGATTTTCGCCTATTTCATTGTTCTGCCTGGCTCTGAAATTGACTTTTCCTCTCTGCCCCCTCTCATCACCCTAGCCCCGCACATTCCGATCCGACAGCCCCCAAAATCTGAGGCTCGCGAAGAATAAAGGAGTGTGTGTTTGTGTGTGTGTGCTGGGGGTTGAGGGGGAGTGGAGGGAAATGGGAAGGGAGCTGGGAGGACGAAGAGTGAAAACAGATCACCCTAAAGGTAATTTTCTTTAAGGGGGGGTGGAGATGGAAAGCTACACCGCATCACCTTTATTTCTTACAAATAAATAAAAAGCACCGTCACGGGTCTGTCTTTTCCCGGCGCCCCCTCCCACCCAATTTCTTTTCTTCGGCCAGTAGCCCACCCTCGCACACCCCCCCACCCCACCCCCCCGCCTCTTTCTCCATCCTGGAAATAAGATCTGTTTGATTCCAGATCCCGGCCGATCGCCGGGCGACCGAGGGGGTGGCAGGGAGGGGGGCGGGCGACCGGTTCGAGCCCCGGGGTGGGGCGCGGGGACCGGGGGCCGGGGGCTGCGGGCCGGGGTTGGGGGGGGTGCTGCCCGGCGCGGGGCCGCGGGCAGAACAAAGCTCCGGGGGCCGGGCGGCCAGGCGGGGGTCGGCGGAGTCGGCGGGCGGGCGCCGCTTACCTTCGTACACGGGGGCCATCGGGGCCGGGGTGTCCGCGATTCATGGCAACGGAGAAGGGATCGCGGCGCGCGAGCTCAGCCCCCCAGCCTCAGTCGGAATCTGCCATCTTGAGCCTGTGTCTCCGCTCTCGGCGCAGCCGGGGCCGCCAGCGCCCGCATCACCGCCTCACTTGGCCGGCGCCGGGGAGGGGGCCGGGCGCCGCCGCCGCCGCCGCCGCCGCGGCCCGGGCCCCCTGCGCGGGGCTCCCGGGGGGCTCCGGGGGGCGGCCGGGCGGGCGCAGCGGCCGAGGCCGAGGGCCGAGCGGCCGCGGCCCCCGAGCGGGTCCGCGGTGGGGCGGGAGCCGGGGCGGGCAGCGCGCGGCCAGTCCCCGGCCGGGGCTCAGCTCAGCATGGCTGTGTGTGTTGGGGAGGGGGCGCTCCGGCAAAAGTTGCACGGGAGGCGGGGGAGGGGCGGGAGGAGCCGGGGGAGGGGCGGGGGGCGGGGGCCGGGGGCGGGAGCGGCGGCCGAGCGCGAGCGACGAGCGAGCCCGGAGCGAGGAGTCCGCGCGCAATCGAGCGCCGATGGCACGGATGCGAGGCGGGGAAGGCCGAGCGCAGGGCAGGAGCTGCCGGGCCGGTGCGGGGAGAGGGTGGGTGGGGGGCGGATCCCGGGAAGCCGCGGAGGTTAGGCGGCTCCGCCGAGCGGCGGTGCACGCGCTTTGGTTCTGATTGGCAAGGGGGAGCCGGCCCGCGGGGGTGGCAGCCAGAACTTTGCGTGCGCGCGAGCTGGGCTGGAGGGGAACCGACTGGAAGGGGAGCCTCGGCAGCCGGCGGCTCGCCCTTTCTCGCACCTGGTTGGCGCTTCCCGAGATGGGTTTGGAATGAATGAATGAATGGAGGAGTGGGCGCACGCGGTCGTCCCCGGACTCTCGAGTGAGTGAAGGAGCTTTGGAAATCCAAATGAGGTCAGAGATGCCGGAGCCATTCGGCGTACGCTTATGAAATGCAGCCTTCGGGTGTTCGCTGGATTCCTGCTGGAATCTGGTTTCCGCCCCCATCCTCAGGTCTACGAGGTCTGGAGGGTTAATCCCCTAACCCCTATCACCTAAACCAGTGGTTGCCACCGATTGTTTCCCAGGCCTCTGCCTTCCTCAACACTCATGCCTCACAGAGCTTCAGCTGCGCTCCAGACTCCCCAGCCCCGAGGCTTGCCAGTCCACTCCTGCAGCTAGTCTTGGGTTCTTTGATGGGATGCCTGCCATCGCCCCCAACTTAAGAAGACTTGATCTTCCTCTTAGGCAGTGTTTTTAAAACTGTGGGTCGTGACGCAGTAATTGATCATAACAGACATTCAATGGACGGCAACCAACTTTTTAAAATAATGAAATGTACTAGAATAGAAAGTATTAGATGCCACTGCCCTTAGAATAATTGTTTCATAAACCCTTTGTTTCAGTTATATATACTGGACAACTGTACTGGACCAGGATACAAGTTGCTGTGGGTCATGGGTCCAAAAAAAAAAAAAAAAAAGTTTAAAGTCTGTATTTGGGGGATGTAAAATAATGAACAAACCATTATTTTCCTGCCACCTCTTACTTATCCTTCCCCATCTCCATACCCTGTGACAAACCCCCTCTTAAAACCCCTCAAAGACAAGCCCTTTTATACACTCACCTTGTTTTGTTAGTAGCACATCATTCCCCCTTTGCCACGGATGACGTTTGACTCTGTCTTCCTTGCCCCCATATTCAGTGCTACACTTTGCACTGCTTCTCTGAGTCTAATGTCATTCTGATTTGCAGAATCCTTGACTACCACTGCTGAAGGGGCTCTCAGAAATAATCTGGGCCAGCCATGCCCTTTTAGAACTGAAAGGATGAGGCCCAGGGAAATGAAGTATATTGTCCAGTGATATACAGTGTTAAATCTTGGGGTTCAGTATGGAGATTCCTTTTAAAACTAAAAATTAGAACTACTGTATGATCCAGCAATCCCACTCATGGGTGTATATCTGGAGAAAACCATAATTGGAAGAAATACATGCCCCACAGTGTTCACTGCAGCGCTATTCGTAATAGTCAAGACACCGAATCAACCTAAATGTCCGTCAACAGGAGAATGGATAAAAACGTGACACATATATACAATGAAATATTACTCAGCCATAAAAAGAATGAAATAATGCCAGTTGCAGCAATGTGGATGGATCCAGACATTATCATTCAGGGTGAAGTAAGTCAGAGAGAAGGACAAATATCACATGATGTCACTCATATGTGGAATCTAATTTTTAAATGATATAGATGAACTTATTTACAAAAAATGAAACAGACTTACAGATATTGAAAACAAACTTATGAACATATACACACAACTATACATAAGATAACCAACAAGGACGTACTGTATAACACAGGGAACTCTACTTAATATTCTGTGATAACCTATATGAGAAAAGAATCTGAAAAAGAATGAATATATGTATATATATATAACTGAAATTATTTTGCTGTACACTTGAAACTAACACATTGTAAATCAACTATACTCCAATAAAATTAAAATTTAAAAAAGGGAGAAAGTAAAATCAATCAATTAATCAATCAACCTTAGGGTTAAGCTCTTGGTTCCCACTCTGGTGTTTTTTGCTTCACACCATCATTCATCCCTTCCTTCTATCCCCCTGTCGTCTACAGGTCACAGCCCAGTTTACCCTAAGCACTTCCACCTTCAAAACACAGAGCTCTGTCCATGCCATGCTCCTGCTATCATCCTTCAAACAGTCAGCCTCTGCGCTCAGGGCTGAATATCCTTGCTTCTTGGCTCTTAATCAAGGCAGGCAGGCTCTGACTTACCTTTTTAAGCACATGAGGTGAGTTCAGCAAGTCACTGCCTCTCCAGCCGGACTGGTTCCCTCATGGTCCTCTGCCAGCCTTGCCCATCTGTGCCTTTGTCCAAGCTGCTACTTCCCCAGCAACGATGGCTTCTCCATCTTCTGTCTTTAAACAGACTCTACCTGTGCCTGACTCATTTCCTCCACAAAACAGCCTGAGGGAGCATGAGATTGAGACAAGCCTGGGTTCCAATCCCAGCTCTTCCACTTAGTAGCTGTGTGAATTTGATCAAATAGTTTATCCTCTTGGAGCTTCAGTTTCCACATCTTGATTATAACATGAATAGTAACTGTTCCTCCATGCTACCTGTAAGTGTCTATCACGACCTTTACCATACAGGTTTTATCTCTCATCCCTTTCCAGTATTACCAAATAGAGCATTCTGCAGGAATGGAAATGTAACCCTTGGTGGCTGTGGATGCATGAAGTGTGGCTGGTGTAAGAATTGAATTTTTCATTTTAGTTAATTTTAATAGCCAACATATGGCTAATGGCTACCATACTGGATAATGCACGTAAACTGTAAGCTCAATGGAGGCAGAGACCATCTTGGCTGATGTTCTATCCCCAGCAATGAGCACATTGCCTGACACATGGCAGGTACTGCACAAATATTTGTTTGATGAGTAATTAGCTGTCATTTGCTCCCTTATGCCAAGCACAACACCAAGAACTTGGTGTGACTTATTTTGTACAGTCCTCCCCACAGCCCCTGGGGTGGGATTAGATTAGAGATAAAATGTGTACAAAGGGCTGACAGATAGTAGAGTTCCATAAAAGGTGGTTATTTTTATCATGAAAACCTCCCTGTGACCAATCTGGCTGATGTTTATCTCTTCTTCTTCTAGGAAGCACAGTTCCTGCCTGTTATACACACTCTGTTGTGCTCTGCACACTCCAGTCTAGATGGCTGACTCTTCTTTTCTCTATCAGCACCCTGTCCCCACAACTGGGTTGGCAGCATCCTGGGGCAAGGTCCATGACACACTTGCTTGCATGTCCCTCGGCTCAGAGCTTGCACTCATCCATGCTTAGTAGTTGCTTCTAACTTCGTCCCAGCTGCTGTCTAGCCATGAGTGACTCTAGGCAGTCTCACTCTCTGGGATGCCTCCTCTGTCCTCCCAAAATTCATATGTTAAAACCCTAACACCCGAGTGTCTCAGATGGTGACTGTATTTGGAGATGGGGGTCTTTAAGAGATAACTGAGTTAAAGGAAGGTCATTTGGGTGGACCCTAATCCAGTACAACTGGGGTCCTTCTGAAAAGGGAATTAGGACAGAAACATAAAGAGGAAAGATCATGTGAAGACACGGAAAAGGAGGCCCTCTGCAAGTCAAGGAGAGGGGTCTAAGAAGAAACCAACCCTGTCGATGCTTTGATCTCAGAGCCACCAGAACTGTGAGAAAATTAATTTCCATTGTTAAAGCTGCCTGCAGTGTAGCAGTCCAAGCAAACTAATATACACCCCCTAGGAGGTGAATTAAAGTGAAGAAAGATTGCTTGTATCCAGTAGAAACATCTTGAGGGCAGCTTCCTTCCCACAGGAAGGAGGAAATGAGCCTGGAACTGGAGTCCCATAAAAGGAGAAGATGATGGAGCCAAACAGACAAGGCCCCTTCCCACTCCCACCTGCTCTTCAGTCACTGTGGCCAAAGCTGAACCGCGTGATACACAACTTCAGCAGAAGACAGTCAGCTGAGCCAGCACACTTGGCATTGCATAGGTGGGGAGATGTTCTTTGAGTGGATTTAGGTCTGTTTTCATGAACTGGCAGGTTGAGTCCACTTGCCTGTTTCTCTTCTCTCCAATGACTGCAATCAGGTGAGAGTGGGATATAAACCACACAGTGAAATGCCACTGAGGGGCAGCCTGAGAGCTGGAAGGGAAAGAGTCTGAGACGGAGGCCCACAGGGCATCAGCGTCTGAAAGACGGGAAGAGAGAAAAGAGCAGGAGAGAGCAGGGAAGAAGCAGGACAGCTTCAGTGCACGGCCCCTTGACATCCCAGGGCAGAAACCACTGCAAAAGGGGATGAGGTCAGCCGTGCTAATCGGAGGTCACACGAGATGCAGGTGGGGGGGCGTTCAAAGGACTGAGCAACAAGAGTGACATTAGTGCCTTTCGTGAGACTAATCATTGGGCAAATGTAGGGCTCTTAATTCAGCTGAAAAGAATGTGCAGGGTTTGATAGATGGAGACGGGAGGAAGGGAGAAGGGTCAGAGAGATACCAGCAGAGGGCACTAAGACCTGAGAGAGGGCCAGGAGCTAGCATGATCGGTTCAGACTGTAGGCATGGATTTTGCTTATTTAATAAACACATGAGCTCCTAGACAGTGTTCCATTGTTAGCTGCTCAGTCCTGTCTGATTCTTTGTGACCCCATGGACTGTAGCCCTCCAGGCTCCTCCGTCCATGGGATTTCCCAGGTAAGCATACTGGAGTGGATAACCATTCCCTTCTCCAGGGGATCTTCCTAACCCAGGGATCGAACCCAGGTCTCCTGCATTGCAGGCAAATTCTTTACCATTTGAGCCACCTAAGAAGTTAACAAATATTAGCTCATTTAACAAATCCAATATTTTACACTACAGAGACCTCTGGTTTGCCGAAAGACCACTTAACTTCGGCACACTTGAGAAGCATAAGCAGAGGCAAGAGAACTGGAAAGGATATAGTAATCGTCTACAGCAGTTCTCTCTTCTTCATTTGCCTTTCTACAAAATGGCACGATCTTTCTCAGGGGTTAGTAAACATGGGGAGCTTGGAGATCATTTCAAGTTCATGTTGCTCACAGAACCGGTGACGAAAGGTCTTTTCTTTGTTTGTGCCTGTAGTTGTGAAAATGCACAGCATCACACTATTCTCGAGGCCACAAGATGGAGACATTTCTCTGTGAGGTGTGTGTATTCAGGTGTGCGTGTCTTGTTCTTCCTCTCAGGGTGTTCACCATCCGATGCTTGAGCCGGCTGTCCCTCACTCCAGACTTGCTGTGTGCTACCCCCGTTTTCCTTCCTGGTCCTTATTTCTGAGTGGGAGCCTGTGGCTTTATCTTTGAGGATGTGGCTGTGCATGGGAGGGAGGTGATTCACTTTTTCTTTTCAGATCACTTTGGCCCTCTTGTTCTTTGTGTGTTTCCCTCTGCCCCTTTGCCGGTGTATCTGTCTCATCGTCTTTTCTCGGCGTCTTTCTCCCTCTTCCACACATGATTTTTCTCTCCCTTTCCTCCTTTTTATGATTATGTTTCTTAACAAGTCCCAATACAAGCCTATATTTGCTTTAAGTTATTCTTAAGACATTACTGGGCTTCCCTGGTGACTCAGTGGTCAAGAATCTACCTGCCAATGCAGGTGACCACGCATCTGATCCCTGATCTGGGGGATCCCAGTGCCAAGGAGCAACTCAGCCCCTTTGCCACGACTATTGAGTCTCTGCTCTAGAGCTCGGGAGTCACAACTGTTCATCCCACATGCTGCAACTACTGAAGCCAGGGCCCGAGAGCCTGTGCTCCTCAACAAGAGAAGCCACTGGAGTGAGAAACCTGAGCTCCGAAACTAGAGAAGAGCCCCAGGCAGCAACGAAGACCCAGCACAGCCAAACATTAAATAGATAAATAAATAATTTTTTAAAAAGAATTTACTTCATATTTCTGCTTTAAACCTTTGATTGTCTTAAATGAGACATTTTGCACAGAACTGATGTTTAATAACTACAAGACATTCCTGAAACAAAACCTTCCGAGGCAAGGTATTATACCACAGAGGATGTGAAAGGCTAGACACTGCCCTCAAACCAGGAAAAACAGGAGCTGTGGCTTTAAGGGCAAAGGGTAGAGTGAGGCTTGGCAGGGTGAAGGGAATCTGTGGAAATGGCAGCGTTGGAGGAATTACAAGATCAGGGGAATAGGGAAACATCATTCATTTTCCACTTCTGCTCCTAGAAGAAAAATGATCAGACACCTGAACAGGGATTCAGGAAAGAGAGAGAGAGGGAACAACATTCAGCAGAAAAGAGAAGAAAACAAACAAAAAACACCCCAAACCATAATCAGCCTATGAATGTAAAAGAAGGTGTGATGTAGACATACAGAAGATAGGGTTTTTGTGTTAGGGGTTTCAGGAATGGTAGGTTAGGGGCAGATCTGAGGAGAAAAGCAATCCAGCCCCCCAGCGAAATGTTTGTGATGAGAGGAGATGGATAACAGCTTGGTTTAACTGACATGCAGTCCAGGCTGAACTTGGACATACTAGGAAGACAGGGATACAGAGAGAAGCCATCAGCCCAGGAGCGGATGTGGAAAGAGGGTGGGCACAGGAGAGCTTCGAAAAAGCCCAGGGTCCTGTTAAGCCAAGTTAAAGCCAGCTCTGTGATTAATCAGTGGGATTGAGCATTTCTGTGCTGTGCAAAAATTGTGTCATAAAATCTCCTCCTACCGGCATGAAAGTAAGACTGCCCCTCGGTGGCAACCCTCGGAGGGAGACTGACCTTAATGGCTGAGGACTGGCAGGGCCGACTCTGCTGTGAATTCCTGGATGCCAAATCGAGTGGCCTTCTTCAACCCCTCCCCCGCCGATCTCTAGACAAACAATAGTTAGACACTGTTAATCCCTTCATCCTACTTGAATCAATCCCCTCCCTTTTCATAACAAAGCACTTCTAGAATTTCCTTTCAACTTTCCAAATCAAGCTTCTCTCTTCCTGTCTTTCTTTCTCTCTTCCTTCCTTCTTTTCTTTTTCACCAAGAAATTCAGTTCATCAAATGTTCGGTGATTGCTTACTCTGTGTTAGACTCTACACAAGAGGTGAAGAGTAAAAAAGAATAAGGCACAGAGCCCCTTTCCCCACTTTCAAGGAGCTCAGGTTCAAAACTGCCAGGTAGAGTGCAATACAGGATAGTGAGCACAGCAATTAAAGGATGCACGTGGTCAAAAGATGGCACAGAAGGACAAATAGCAAGGAGTGTGTTTATAGGCAGGGGAAGATTGGTGCCTGAGTCCAGCAGCATAAATTCTGCCCAGGGGACAATATATGGAAAGACATGTGTGTCCAGGATCTGCAAGAAGTCAGAATGTTGATAAACTTGGAAAAGAAGGCCCAGGCAGTGGTCAGCGAAGGGGCTGAAGACAGAGGCAGGGTCTTGGATGCCAAGTCAAGGAATTTGGGCTTTATTCTATATATGCCAGGTATGGGTAGAAAATGAGTTCAATTTTGAACTGCTGAGTGTAAGGTTCCTATGAAATATGCAGATAGGGATGCTCAGTTGCCAAGTGGGTGTAGGGAGCTGGGCGATAGAATTTTGAGTCATCAGTATAAAATGGGTGACTAATCCTTAGGAGTGGGGAGATCACACAGGGAGAGGTGATACATGGTATTTCTCAAAGTGTGGTCCTTGGGTCACCTGCTTCAAAACTCCAGAGGGGTTTTCTAAAGATACAGATTTCTCAGGGGGAACACCAAGCCTACTGACTCGAGAATCTCTGGGGTAGTGCCTGGGAATCTGCATTTTAAATTCATTCATTAAGGACTACAGCTACAGAAGGGAAGTTCAACAGCTGCTGGTCTGGGGCAGCCACTGGTATGAGAAAAGCCTGTGTTAGGTGTCAACCCAGAGCCTTGACATCTTGGGCATGAACCTCTAATTTTCAAGCTTCTTGTTAAATCAGAGGAGTGAGGTCGTAAGTTTCCTTCAGCCGGGGCGCTCTCGTAACTTACAGCTCGTGTGTGTGTGTGTGTGTGTGTGTGTGTGTGGCGTGCTCAGTCATTCACTTGTGTCTAACTCTTGTGACCTTACAGACCGCAGCCCATCAGACTCCTCTGTCCATGGGATTTTCTCAGTGAGAATACTGGAGTGGGTTGCCATTTCCTCCTCCAGGGGATCTTCCTTACCCAGAGATCAAACCCTCATCTCCTACATTGCAGGTGGAGGGTTTTTTTTTTTTTTTTTTTTTTTACTGCTGAGCCACCAGGGAAGCCCCCAAGTTATAGCTCACAGCATCTTCATTTGTATAAGGAAACATTTAATTTTGTGATTTCCAGATAGTTTTATTTTTAGTCTATTTGTAGATTTTTTAAAACTCTTCAGCAGCCTGGAAGTGTAATTTTTTGTTTTTAAAAAGGATCTTTTGTCACAAAAGCTTGAGGGCTTTCACTGTACATGTGAGATAAATTTGAATTTTGAAAGAATTTGTTTTGAAACATGGCAGTATCTTCAGCTCACATTCCATTTGCTATAGGTGATACACTTCATCAACACTTAGAAACTGCCGATTTGCTTATCTTTTCTTGAGGAGACATATACTGCTGATTAATTTGTCTACTTGAGTTGGATGTTTCAACAAAAGGCAGAACAACAACAAAAAGTAAGATTTCTTTTTAATCTTCTTGAATTTCCTTGTATTCTTTCGACCCTGTTTTGTTGATTCTAAACTCCTGAATGTTATGCGTGCTAAGTCACTTCAGTCTTGTCTAACTCTTTACGACCCCGTGAACTGTAGCCCTAGTCCACCAGGCTCCTCTGTCCACGGGATTTCTCAGGCAAGGGTACTGGAGTGGGCTTCCATGCCCTCCTCCAGGGGATCTTCCTGACCGAGGGATCGGACCCGCATCTCTTTTGCCTCCTGCATTGGCAGGCAGTTCTTTACCACTAGCGCCACCTGGGAAGCCCGGGTGTTATATTCCGTGGTAAGTAACCGCTGAGGGGGGGAAGGTGGTGAGCGTCAGGGAGAGGTCAGAGTTCTTTAGTCGGGAAAACACATTGGTGAATAACAAGAACACATCTCGGGGCACCTGAGTCTGAACTTTGGGCAGAGACAAGGCCATGCCTGGGGGCGGCCCAGGAGAGCACGGACTGCATGGCTCAAGAGGGCATTAGGCGTGAGACTGACTCTGCCTGCCCTGTCTACTCACCCCCGTTGTCCTCTGCTGCACCCATTTCCCTTCCCCCATGTTCTTAACCTTTTTCTGCCATGAATTCCCTGGACAGTCTGGTGGAGGCTAGGGGCAGGCTTCTCAGAGAAATGCCTTAAGATGCATTTAGAAAGATACATAAGGTTACAAAAGAATCTAATCATATTGAGATACTTACCAAATGTATGTTTCTTTATTGATTAAAGACATTAAATAACAAAATCTAATTGCAGTAGTTACAAAATTTAATGAATATGAAAAATAATTCAAGACACCATAGCAACTGCCAATACAATATGAAAATACCTGTGACTTCCACTGTTAACACGTCACAGGTTCTGCAGTTTCTCCTGTGGTTAGCTGCCTTTAGGCAGATTTTAAGATTTAAGGGTCATAAAAATAAAGAAGTCATTTCTTTTCCCCATTTAAGTTCACAGATCTCCTAAATTCTATCCACGAACCCCTCATGGATACAGAACTCCAGGAGAAGAATCCCTGCCCTTATTCTATTCTGCTATCTTTCTACATAATATTTATTATTTACTAATATATTATTTTCTTATTTTTAAGCTCATTTTTAATCATATGATTCTCCTTATCAAAATGTAAGTGCCACAAAGTCTGGAGTCTTTGTGTCTTTTGTTTGCTGATGTGTCGTGAAAATCTAGAACAGTGTCTGGCACATCCTGCTGCTAAGTCGCTTCAATTGTGTCTGACTCTGTGCAACCCCATAGACGGCAGCCCACCAGGCTCCCCGTCCCTGGGATTCTCCAGGCAAGAACACTGGAGTGGGTTGCCATTTCCTTCTCCAATGCATGAAAGTGAAAAGTGAAAGTGAAGTCGCTCAGTCGTGTCTGACTCTTCGCGACCCCATGGACTGCAGCCTACCAGGCTCCTCTGTCCATGGGATTTTCCAGGCAAGAGTACTGGAGTGGGGTGCCATTGCCTTCTCCACTGGCACATCCTAGAGAACCATAAATACTAGAGTGAGAGAGGCCAGAAGATACTAGCTCTGAGTCTAGGTAGGAGGCATGGACTTCTCTTGTCTTCTCTCTGACTTCCCTTCCTCTTCTCCTTCTCCATTTTATATCCTCTTTCTTTACCCTTACAAACTCTCTCTCTCCTTTCCTTTCTCTTTTATTAGCCTCTTTTTATTTCTGTCTCATTCAACAAGTATATATGGTCACCCTCCATATCCAGGGTTCTTCATCCTCAGATTCGACCAACCTCAGTTAGTAATTTCTAAAGAGAAGACTACTACCGGTCTATCACTTAAGCCTCCCCAGATGTTCATATCCATGGAGGATCCTTAATCCCACCCCTCCCACGGAAGCTGAAGGGTGATCACACTGACAATGCAGCTGTGACAAGGCAGACCCAGGCGCTGGGCTCCTGGAGCTCATCGCCCTCTGGCTAAACACGTGGCCTCGTGTGTGTGTTCAGTTGTGTCTGACTCTGAGACCCCACCATGGACTCCTCCGGCCATGGGATTCTCCAGGCCAAAATATTAGAGTGGATTGCCGTTCCCTCCTCCAGGGGACCTTCTCAACCCAGGGAATGAAAGGGTATCTCCTGCATTTTAGGCAGATTATTTACCGCTGAGCCACCAGGGAAGCTCAAGGATGTGGCTTTTAGGCTAGTCCAAGTTCAATGTCTGCCTCTACATCCTACTTGTGGTCCAACCTTGGGCAAATCTCTTCATCTCTCAGTGACTTCATTTCTTTTCCATCATTTATTCATTTATCAGTCAATCTTTAGAGGGCTTACCCACCATGCACCTGGTCCTGTGCTGGGTATTTGCAGTCTAGTGGGGAGAGAGACGAGTATACACATAAGAGTATAATGTGATTAATGCTCTGATGGACAAAGGGCACATGCATAGGAAAGTAACTCATGAAATTCTGAGGCCCATGAAATTCAGTCTTAAAGCCATAATCAAGGAAGATCCATTGGCTTCAAGTAATTTATATATATATATATATATATATATATATATATATATATATACACACACACACACACACACACACACACACACATAGTGCATTTCTGGAAAAACACTAATGTGGATTCAAACTCATAGTGCTTGACAAGAATAATTAAATCTCCTTTCATTTTACCCTCAGATTTTTCTTCTCCCAAGCACCTCGGGATTTTGTTGTGTGGATGGACTTAAACCTTTGCCTTCCTTTTGGGGTTGAAGGAAGAAGCCAGGCAGAAATTACATGGCTATCAATTTCAGGATTCTCTTTGATTCAGTTCAGTTCAGTCACTCAGTCATGTCCAGCTCTTTATGACTTCCATGGACTGCAGCATGCCAAGCCTCCCTGTCCATCACCAACTCCCAGAGCCTACTCAAACTCATGGCCATTACATCGGTGATGCCATCCAACCATCTCATCCTCTGTAGTCCCCTTCTCCTCCCGCCTTCAATCTTTCCCAGCGTCAAGGTCTTTTCTAATGAGTCAGTTCTTCACATCAGGTGGCCAAAGTAATGGAGTTTCAGCTTCAGCATCAGTCCTTCCAATGAATATTCAGGACTGATTTCCTTTAGGATGGACTGGTTGGATCTTCTTGCAGTCTCTTGGATAGATAACAAAAAGAGGGGATTGTGGCTGCCCCTGTTAGGGGCTAATTTTGCCCAGACATCCCAGGAAAGTGATATGTAAGCCAAACACTGAAGGATGAAGAGGGCTGGTCAGAGTTCCTGGTAGTGTGGGGGTCTGGGGAATGAGAGGTCATGGCCCTTGACTGGGGGAATTCAGTCTGCATGGAGCATAGAGGATGAATAAGAGGCTGGCAAGAGGAAGAGTGACAGGGAAGGTGGAATGGAGGGAGATGGGAGGGGGCAGAGGGCCAAGTCACGCTTGGCCTTATAAATCTCATCAAAACATTGGGATGTATCAAGAGATAACAGAAAGTGATAACGGAAAGTTAGAGGGTGATAAGATCGGGTTTCTTAAAAGTCCTTATTGACTGCAAAGTGGGAGTAGATCAGAGGCCATAAGATTAGGAGGCAGAGGATGAGTGAGACCTAGGCCATGGTGGTGTGACAGCAGAAATGACTGGCTTCAAGAGACATTCCAGGGATTTCCCTGGTAGTCCAATGGCTAAGATTCTGCACTCCCAATGCAGGGACCGGGGTTTGATCCTTTGTTGCGAAGCTAGATTCCACAAGCTGCAACTAAAAATCCCACAAGCCTCAACTAAGACCCAGCACAGTCAAATAAATTTCTTTCTTTCTTTCTTTTTCTTTCTTTTTTTTTTTTAAGAAAAAGAGAGAGACATTCCAGAGTTGGATGGGGTAGAGGTGGAGGTGGGGAGAGTATTACCTGTTAAATTGTGTCTCCCACCAAAAAAAAAGACATGTTGAAGTCCTAGCCCTCAACACTTCAGAATGGGACCTTACTTGGAAATTGGGCCATTACAGATGTAATTAGTTAAATCAAGATGAGGTGGTGGTGGAGTAGTGTGAGAGCTACTCCAAGAGAATCAGTGTTCTTGTTTATGAGAAGATGGCCATGTGAAGGCAGAGACACTGGGAGGGAGGCCCTGTGAAAATGGCAAATTGGAGGGATGTGCCCACAAACCAAGGAGTGCCGAGGGCTGTCACAGCATCCTAGGAAGAGGCAAGGGTGGATCTCCCTCCAGGTTTCAGAAGGAGTGTGGCCTGTAGACACTGATTTCAGACTTTGTCCCTCGAGAACTGTGAGACAATACATTTCTGGTGTTTAAGCCACTGAGTCTGTGGTACTCGATTATACCAGCTAAAGGAAATGAGTACTGGAGGCCAGAGTGCAGAACATAAGCTACTCTGAACTTTGATTTTATAACAATTACAGAGCAAGAGGTGCTGGGAAATGTGAACACAGGCTAAAAGGGAAATGCCCAAAGACTTCCGATGGATTCAGAAATGCCTGGAGACCCACAGCTGCTGCTGGAACGCAGCCTCCTCACTCCATGGGCTTGTCTGGTGGTTTAGACGTGGTGTTTTGTTGTTCAGTCATGTCCAGCTCTTTGTGACCCTGTGGACTGTAGCCCGCCAGGCTCCTCTGTCCATTGGATTCCCCAGGCAAGAATACTGGAGAGGGTTGCCATTTCCTTCTCCAGAGGATCTTTCTGACCCAGGGATCAAACCCATGTCTCCTGCATTGCAGGGGGATTCTATACCACTGAGCCACCAGGGAAGTCCTTAGATGCAGTGGTGTGTGTAAAATTGCTTTGTACACAGAAAGTACTCTGGGTGTGTTAAAAACTTTGTCTTCATTTTTAATTAAATAAAAACACAAAGCAGTGTGTTGGAGTTGTCCATATAAACAGTTCCCACCCACAGGCCTGGTGACATAATTTGTGGAGCCCAGTGCAAGTTGAAAATGTGAGCCTCTCATTCAGAAATTATTGAGAATTTCTGGACAGTGTCAGCAGAGCATCAGGTCAAGCACACAATCCTGTGTACTGCCCTTGGGAGCGGGGAGCTAGACCAACAGGGAGGCATTAGAATGCTGAGCTGTGCCCAGAGCATCACAGGATCCGACTGGAGGGACGAGGGGAGACAGGGAGGAAAGGCTCAGGGCTGGGAATGAAGGGATAAATGTCACACATTGAACGGAGACTGCCCTGCTCAACAGAGGAGAGATGTTCAACGAGAATGAATGCAAAATACACGTAGATTGTTAGATTGGACCTATACTGCTGATGGCCTTTAGTACCAAGCAAGGATGTTCAACTCTATATTTCTGTCAGCAAGGGAGAAGCACTAAATATTTTGGAGCAAGAGTCCAAGCTGGTAGGGAGTGAAAAATGGAAAGGGGCATTGGAAACAAAAGCTGTAATGTTTTGAGTTCGGATCAATCCCAGTTTGTAAACTATAACCAAAAGAAGACTTAATCCCTCTCCCAGCTCTGTATGCCTGATACCTACTTATTTGCGGAATCACATCCTTGGTTTGATGGTGTATCATTCCAACTGGTTTAGCACACACCCTCACCCCAAGGTATACCTGTTCACTTTTGGATCTGTTCTGTAATAATTGGAGAAGTAACAGAAAATGCCTATATATTTTCTGCTGCTGCTGTTTAGTCACTAAGTTGGGTCTGACTCTTTGTGACCACATGGACTGTGGCCTGCCAGGCTCCTCTAGTCATGGGATTTCCCAGGCAAGAATACAGGAGTGGGTTGTCATTTCCTTCTACAGAGGATCTTCCTGGCCCAGGGATTGAACCCTTGTCTCCTGCTTGGCAGGCTGATTCTTCACCACTGAGCCACCATGGAGGCTATAGCTATACATTTAATATCTCTTTATTAATAACATTTCCAACCCGGTGACTAGGATTTGATGATATTTTTACTATGGTCTCAGATCATTGTATCCTGGAAGAGAATTTTCCTCTAGAGTATTTTGAGGTCTAGTTCTAGGTCAATTCTTCCTTCAACCCCCACTGAAATTTAATTGCTGCTTTGTCATCTGAGGGCTTCCTTGATAGCTTAGTTGCTAAAGAATCCACCTGCAATGCAGGTGGCCCCGGTTCAATTCCTGGGTTGGGAAGATCCCCTGAAGAAGAGAAAGGCTACCCACCCCAGTATGGTGTACGGGTTGCAAAGAGTCAGATGCGACTGAGCAACTTTGACTTTGTCTTCTGAACAATACGGCTAGTTAGGCCCATGGGTGAAATGCCAAGGCATCTGTTTATATGTTCCATCATTTCCTCCTCCTCATCAAGTGTACCTACCTCTCTACAGTAATGTCCCTTTATCCCACATACCTGTGATCATGTGGCAATCAATCATTCTAGCCTGAAAGGCTGCATCAGGATCTCAGGCTTTCTAAATAATTTGTCTTAGCTATAGAGCCAGTGGAGCTCTAGTTTAAAGTGCAGGTAGGGCCAGGAGCATCCTTTGGGTTTTATGCTTGAAAGAAATATTCAAATGTCCCCTATTTCAACCACTACCTTTAACAGTATGATTTTTTTTTACAATGGGAACAGCTTGTGCCTGTGTGTTTGCTAAGTTGCTTCAGTCATGTTCAACTCTTTGTGACCCTATGGACTGTAATCCACCAGCCGCCTCTGTCCACGGGATTCTCCAGGCAGGAATACTGCAGTGGGTTGCCATGCCCTCCTCCGGGAGAGCTACCTGACCCAGGGATCAAACCTGCGTCTCTTGTATCTCCTGCATTGGCAGGTGGGTTCTTTACCACAACCGCCACCTGGGAAGCCCAGAAACATCTCAAGTCCCGTTAGCTTCCTTTCATCCTCTTTTCTTTTTCCTCCACAACTCTATTCACCTTTTATCCTACCTTTAAAGCAAGAAAAACTGAAACAATTATTTGGTAAATCTCCCCTCCTGTCAAGACAACCAATATAGCATGAGTGATTGGGCAAGAGCAATTGGCAAAAAAACAATGCTCAAAAAGAGGAATGAGTCCTTAAACTCTTGGAGGAAAGAAATCAAGTTTGCACTGGGATCAAACTAAATTCAGTTATGTGGTAGTAAGGAAAAATGTTAATGTCAGACCATTTTCTCCCTTGCTCCTATGTATTCGGTCTCATGGTAATTAAGGTGGGAGGTTTAGGTCTCCACATGAACTTTGTATGACTTAGTGGGTGTAATCATGATGGCACTGTTGACTGATACAGGTTCTGGATTTTATGTCTGCTTATTCATAAAGCAAACAAACAAAAAGAAACCCTAATAGGTACAGTGGAAGCCATGGCCCCAGTTATGTAACACAGCTGATGTAACAGATCAAAATCTACATCAGCCTCACACAATGGAAGCTGACTTCTCATAACAGTCCAGAGTCAGTGTTTAGCAGGTGGCCTTCCGAGCAGCGATGCAGAGACTCAGGCTTCCTCCACTGGTGTGTGGGACCTTGGGGTCCTTGGCTTCCAGCTGAGAAACAAGAGAGCATGGGGATTCCCAGTGGCAGGTATTCATGGGTGAGGCCTAGGCCTGGTGTTCCTCTCTTCTGTCCTCACTTCAAGGGCTGTAACTCAGCCTTGCGGCTTCATCTAACCACAGGGGGACTAGGAAACAGGTCTATGGGAGGGTCCAGGAGAAGGAATGCAGATTATAGGAAACCTCACAGTCCTTGAACCACCAAAAGTCTGGTTCTGCACCAGGTCATGTTCAAAGAAATAGAGGTCACAAGAAATCATCACAAGAAGGTTAAATTTAAACCCTGGCTGATGGCATTCAAGAAAACATCAAAAAACAATCGCATTCTTAATGCACAAACTCTGTAAGTCTTCTCTCATCCTTTGTGTCTGTCCCGTACTCATGGCAACACCCCGAAGTCCTCTCCTCCCTACTCCAAGCTCCTAAATCTCTTTGCAGCTTAGATTGCTTGGACTTTTTCCTCCCTTTCACCCTAGCTGTGCCTCACTTAACCCTCTGAGCTTCAATTTCCCCATGTGTGAAATGAGAAACTTGAACAAGATGACCTTCATGTATTCAACACTCAACGAATATTTATTTAAGTGCCCACTGGGCTAGACCAGCTCAAACATTCTCAGACACTATGAAAAGGGCAAAATGCTTAAATCAGGGACTTTCTCCCATGGTGACAGAGACTCTTACAAGAATTCACACTCCATAGGTTTTAACAGCCGTTTCTTAATAAGGAGACAGATTTTTCTGATAAAAATAAGGTCCTATCTTTGTGTCATTAAGAAATGGTCAGCAAAATTCACTGCAATTTATGAAAAACAGCTTATACAACTGAAATTACCATTTCTTTAAAAGGGCATTCTCTTTGGGGAATCCAGTTTCTAGAAGTAAGAAGATCAATATGTAACAATATAGGCCCGGGAGTGTTGGACACCTCATTGTTTAATACTTTATTGTTCTTGCCATGGTCAAAGACTAGACTTTGATCTGAAGAAGGACCCTAGGCATATCTACCCAAAGCAGGGTACATGATGTGGCTACTAAAAAATAATGGCTTTGAAGTATATTCATTGATGAATTAAGTAAGTTTCAGAGAAAGGTGCCTCATGTAAACCCACATTTGTAAAAAGAGTGTGCAAACTCCTAAGTGTGCTGTGTGTGCCTTTGTGAGATCCTGGCAAAAGGTGCAGAAAGCTGCTTAGCCCAGTCATTTCCACTTCGGTCACGACAAGAGGCAGGAATGGAGATGTGAGGTGATTAACTTTCTTTGCACATCTTTGGAGTTTGTGTTTTTCTTTTTTCCTTTTCTTGATGATTGCATGCATGTGTGTGTGCTCAGTTTCTTGGTTTTGTCTGACTCTTTTTGATACCGTGGACAGTAGCCTGCCAGGCTCCTCTGTCCATGGAATTCTTCAAGCAAGAACACTGCAATGGGTTGCCGCTTCCTCCTCCACGGGGTCTTCCTCAGCCCAGGAATTGTACCCAGGAATTGTCTCTCGTGTCTCCTGCACTGGCAGGCAGATTCTTTGCCACTGAGCCAATGATTGCCCACTTTGGAATTAAAAGAATTTTAAGTATGATTTAAAGATACTAGAAAAATGAACCTATTTGCAGGGCAAGATAGAGATGCTGCAGTTGAGAATGGCCATGTGGGCACAGTGGGGGAAGGGAGGGAAGGATGAATCCGGAGACTGAGACTGACACGTAGGCACCACCGAGTGTAAAACAGCAGCTGGTGGGAACCTGCTGTACAGTGCAGGGAGCTCAGCCCAGTGCCCTGGGTGACCTAGATGGGTGCGGTGGGGTTGCGGTGGGAGGGAGGCTCAAGAGAGATGGGGTATATGTTTACATATAGCTGACTGGCTTCCTGTACAGCAGAAACTGACACAACTTTGCAAGGCACATATACTCCAATTTTAAAGGGGCAAATAGAAGTGAAAGTGTTAGTCGCTCAGACGTGTCTGACTCTTTGCCACCCCCATAGACTGGAGCTTGCCAGGCTCCTCTGTCCATGGACTCCTCCAGGCAAGAAGACTGGAGTGGGCTGCCATTCCCTTCTCCAGGGAATCTTCCTGACCCAGGGATGGAACCCCAGTCTCCTGCATTGCAGGCAAATTTTTTATCATCCGAGACACCAGGAAAGCCCCTTTAAAGTGTGAGGGGGGATAAAGATACTAAACATGAACAAAGATGTGTTTTCTTTTCTTTTCTAAAAAATATTTATTTGTTTGTTTTTGGCTGCGCTGGCTTTTCGTTGCTGCACACCCGCTTTCTCTAGTTGCACTGAGCCAGGGCTTCTCTTCGTTGCAAGGCTTGTAGTTGCAGTTGCCTCTCTTGTTGCAAAGCACAGGTTCTAGGCCTGAAGGTTTCAGTCGTTGCGACACATGGGCTCAGCAGCTGGACTCTAGAGTGTGGGCTCAGTATTCGTGACGTGGGGCCTTGTTTCTTGGCATGTGGGATCTTCCTGGACCGAGGATAGAACCTGTGTCCCCTGTGTTGGCAGGTGAATTCTCAACCACTAGACCACCAGGGAAGCCCCCAAAGGTGCATTTCATGATGACATGTAAAGGAGTGGTAGTTTTCATGCAATTTAGAAAAAGTGGCACGAAAGAGTGCGTCTCTGTGTCTCCACGCCATAACATTCTATCCCCTGGGAAAGCACTTTCCAAAACAGGACTTGTGTGTGTTTCAGGTTATGCTGTTCCCCGAAGCAAGTGCTCTGGAGACTCTGCCTCCATGCCTGGCAAGCTCTCTCCCCTTTAGAAATGTAATTTATCAGTTTTGTGTATATCAGAAGTAAGAGTGAAAGCCGCTCAATCATGTCCAACTCTCTGTGACCCCATGTGACCCCATACAGTCCATAGAATTCTCCAGGCCAGAATACTGGAGTGGGTGGCCTTTCTCTTCTCCAGGGGATCTTCCCAATCCAGGGGTTGAACCCAGGTCTCCTGCCTTGCAGGTGGATTCTTTACCAGCTGAGCTATCTGGGAAGCCCATACTACAGAAGTGAATAGGACTAATACTTGGATTGTAGATCTCTGGCTCTCTTACACTGGTGCTGTGGTTTGGGGAAAAAACAAAGCCAGTCTGTGGTTTGGTTAGAGTGAATCAACTCATCAGATCCTGATGACTCTTGGGTAAAATGAAAACAAAACAAACAACAAAAAAATAGAGTTATCAACACCACAAGGCTGAGACCTGGACCCCAGCTCTGCAAGATTTGGTGGAGACGCAATCCCTCTCAGGCAAAGAGCCAGCCAGCCTGACTCATGATCTGCTTGGTGGTTGGCTTCTGGCCTGTATTACCACCACTCTCTTGTCTTTATTGTCTGCAGTTCCCAGAGGCTGAAGGTTCTGTCTTTTAGGTCAGTTTACTAGAGAACTTTGGGCTCCCCAGGAGGTACTAGTGGTGAAGAACCCACCTGCCAATGTAAAAGACTTGAAAGATATGGGTTTGATCCCTGGGTTGGGAAGATCCCCTGGAGGAGGGCATAGCAACTCACTCCAGCATTCGAATTAAAACATTCATAGCCGTGCAGGTGGTTATGCTTCATGAATTCCACGAAGCAAAGTTGATTAGCTGGGATGTGGAACAGTGAGAAGGGTCAGGCGCCTTGTCTGCTTAGACAGTCATAGGAGCTGAGCTAGCTCTGAGCCAGGCCTTTGTCTACTAAGGTCAAGTCTGCTGCGACGCATGAATGAGGGAGGAGAGAAAGGCTTACTCTCACTCCTCTTCTCCAAAAGAAATGTCTCGAAAAATGCACTTTTTAAGTCATAAGCACCACTTGGTATTATCTGAGGTTCAGACAGGGGCTTCCCAGGTGGTGCTAGTGGTAAAGAACCTGCCTGCCAGTTCAGGAGATATAAGAGACGCAGTTTCAATCCCCAGGTCAGGCAGCTCCCCTGGAGGAGGGCAAGGCAACCCACCCCAGTATTCTTGCCTGGAGAGTCCCATGGACAGAGGAGGCTGGCGGGCTACAGTCCACGGGGTCATCGAGTCGGACATGACTACAGCGACGTAGCACACACGCAGGAGGGGAAGATAAGAGGCCGTTAGCAGGAAACCAGGCTAAATGGTAACGGAAGAGAGGAGCAACGCGTGTTTGATGTGACGTCATCTGACCTACACCAAGAAGGGCAATGTGGGCTATTTGTCTATAGCCTGCCAAATTCATGGCTAACTAGGATCACCAGTTCTACACATGCAATCGAGTGGTTATCTATCAGGTGAATGGCATAAATTAAAACTTCATGAGGAGGAAAAATAGCACAAAATATCTCTGTATGTATCCTATTTGTCACTGATACATTTTAAAAGTATTTGTTGAACGTCTACTATGTGTCAGACACTGCTTTAGCACATGGCATCCATCAGTGAACACCTTTCACAATCTTGTAGTGCTAGGCAGAAGAGAAACCCAGAAAAAATGAACAAACAAATAATATCCAGGCAGCATGTGATACAGAGTCGGACACAAATGAAGTGACTTAGCAGCAGCAGCATGTGATACTGGCCAAATGAAAGATTCATATTATAAATTCTATTGACTTTTAGGGGATGGGAAGATCACAGTCTGCTGAAATAGTCAAGAAAAGCTTAAATTTTGAGCCAGACATTTAGGGGTGGATTTGATTTAGAAAGGCAGAGAAGAAAAGGAAACATATTTCACATGAGTTGGGGCAGCATAATAGCAGGAACATTTACAAAGTGCTCTATGGTTTGCAGGGCATTTTCTCATCCATGCTATAGAGTGGAAAATGAGCAAAGTGTTTCAGAGCCAAGAGCTGAGATGAAGCTGACTTAACAGAAGGGAACCCATCCCTCCTTTCGCCTCCACGCTTTCTTCCAGGTCAGGATGCATGGTTTCACATGGACTTGCTAATCTAGAGCTCTTCTACAGGGGAATTTCTCCCCACAGATGTGGCAAAGGGAACGAGGAAGCTATATTCTTCTGGGTATCACTCACAAGTGTGTGTGTGTGTGTGTGTGTGTGTGTGTGTGTGCATGCACGCAAACTGACAGTTGGCATGGGGCACTGTATTTGGGGTGAATAAGACATTTTGCCAGAGAAGGCAATGGCACCCCACTCCAGTACTCTTGCCTGGAAAATCCCATGGATGGAGGAGCCTGGTGGGCTGCAGTCCATGGGGTCGTTAAGAGTCAGACATGACTGAGCGACTTCACTTTCACTTTTCACTTTCATGCATTGGAGAGGAACTGGCAACCCACTCCAGTGTTCTTGCCTGGAGAATCCCAGGGACAGGAGAGCCTGGTGGGCTGCTGTCTATGGGGTCCCACAGAGTCGGATACAACTCAGGCAACTTAGCAACAGCAGCAGCAGACCTTTGCAGCTTATAATTTCAAATTAAGTAACTGCTGGACTTTGAAGGACTTCTCTTTCTTAGCCAACCTTACTTCTCATCGCTTCCTGGTTCAGACCTATTCTTCCTCCCCATTTCACAGCCCCCCACCCCCACCCCCTTGTACTCTTGCAATGTACTGCTTGCTCCACCAAACCAGGTCCTACCATCACCCTTCAGTTTCCAGGTCAAGCCCTACCACCATCACTAACTCTTCTCCATCTGTTTGTGCCATAGTGATTGTTTGCACCCTCCTCATTTCTACAATGGTTCTTACTATTAGGTGGAGGTGTAACATATCCTTTTGAAAATCCAATGAATGCTTTGGACCCTGGATGCATATATGCAAAAAAAAATGTGTCTAATTTCAAGAGACTTATGTTTCCTTGAGAACTTCACTCTCATAGCACACATTTCTTTGGTGCAAACCATATACTTCAATGCTTTCAAATATACTTTTGTATTATTTTGTCTAACATATATTTTAATGTCATAATTAGAAGTAACCTTGAAAATAAAGCTATTTCAGAAAATTTGATAGGCCTCATAGAATTAGATAGAATACAGAGTACATGGGAAGTATATAATAATAGAAAAAAAGAATGGATAAACAAACTGGGGTACATCCGTACAATGGAATATCATTCAGTGATGAAAACAAATGGGCTATGAAACCACAGAAAGATGTGCAAAAACCTTAAATGCATCGTGCCAAATGAAAGAAGCCAGTCTGAAAAGGCCATATGCTATGTAATTCCGACTGTGACATTCTTGAGCAGACAAGCCCGTGGAGACATTAAAAAGTTCATTGGTTTCCAGAGATCCCCGGGGGAGGGCAGGATAACAAAGAAGATCTCAGGGGATTTGGGGGCAGTGAAACTATTCTCTCTGATCCTGTAATGGTGGATACATGTCACTGCACATTTGTCAAAACCCACAGAATGTATAACACCAAGAGTGAATCCTAGTGTGAACTGTGGACTTCAGTCAATAATATATCAATACTGGCTTATTAATTGTACAAATGTACTATACTAAGGTTTGTAGTTGTTCTTTAGTCGCTAAGTTGTGTCCAGCTCTTTTGTGACCTCCGTGAACTATAGCCTGCCAGGTTCCTCTGTCCCTGCAATATCCCAGGCAAGAACACTGGAGAGGGTTGCCATGCCTCCTCCAGGGAATCTTCCCCGCTTGGGTATCGAACCTGTGTCTCCCATGTCTCCTGCACTGGCAGGTGGATTCTTTACCACTGAACCACTGAGGGAAGTCAACTAAGTTAAGATGTTAATAATAGAGGAAACTGGGGAGGGGTAATAATGGGAATTCTGTATTTTCTGCTTCCTTTTTCTATAAAATTTCTGAACTTCTAAAACTGTCCTAAAAATACAGTCTATGAGTGTTTGACTATGAGTCTATGACTATTGGGATAGAGAATATGCAACTCCTAGCTGCGATGCAAGTGTTTTAGCTTTTCAGAGGCTGTATCTATTGGTGTTAAAGTCAGTTAAACTTGCTGTTGGACATCACGGTGACGTAATATCCAGGATTTTTAAATGAACTAATTGAATTATTAATATTAAGATATGTTCTCATGATATGCTGCTGCTGCTAAGTCGCTTCAGTCATGTCTGACCCTGTACAACCCCATAGACAGCAGCCCAACAGACTCCTCTGTCCCTGGGATTCTCCAGGCAAGAGTACTGGAGTGGGGGTGCCATTGCCTTCTCCAATGCCTGAAAGTGAAAAGTGAAAGTGAAGTCACTCAGTCATGTCCGACTCTTAGCAACCCCATGGACTGCAGCCTACCAGGCTCCTCTGCCCATAGGATTTTCCAGGCAAGAGTGCTGGAGTGGGCTGCCATGGCCTTCTCCAGTTCTCCTGATACAGGCTCAGTCCAATTCTAATGTCAATGAAAGATTCACATTATCATTATTATTATTTTATCTGTATCATGCAGCAGATGGAATCTTAGTTCCAGGACCAGAGATCCAACCTGGGCCCCTGCAGTGGAAGTGGAGAATCTTAACCAGGGAAGTGCAATGATTCAACATTTAATACACATTTCAACATGAAAAATCCCATTAGCATGTAATTAGTGAGTCAGACATAAATGGAAAGAAGGCCTACCAAGACATGGTAGTTGCTTAAATTTTGAGTTCTTTCTTGGTTTGTGTCTATATTCCTAACAGAATCTTTGAGGAAAAGCCATATCTCTCTGGAACAAAATGAGTATTCGGGGCCACAGAATATCAGTTTAGTGAGTAAAGGGCCAATTCAGAGTCTTGTTCTCAACTTTGAAGGAACATAGTTAGAGGTGATTGACCCAGGAAACTTCTCCCCGAGGTTATTTTTGCCTGAATTGATTACTCTGAGGTCAACCAAGGATTTTGGCCACAGTATTAGCCATTTGCCCCACACTGATTCTTACATAATATCATCTTGTTTGGTTTTTTAAAAGCCTGAATTGATAGAGTAACCATTCCGAAGTCCTAGTATTTGGTTCATCTTAAAAAGTAAAGCTAACCATGCAGTGCTTCAGCTGGTTGGGTGGAAAGTGATTCATTAGGAGATGAGAAAAAAGGAGAGCCTTCCCTCTACTCAACCATCCTTTTCGATCCCAAGCAAACGTCCCAACTCTTTTACCTTCCTGTTTGCTTTTTGGCTTTGGAGGGAGGAAAGGGAAAGAGAGAAGTGTTAAGACAAGAGTCAGCAAATAAAGGTTCCCAGGTGGTCCCTGGGTCGCCCTGCTGTCCCCTGGGTCCACTCACCCAGGACACAGTGGACGCAATATTCCAGCTTCCCAAGGAAAGCCATGCTGCCCTCTCAGTGACTTTTGACCTCAAGCACTGTTCTGGCCATGCAAAGTATTAATTTGATTCTGTTTATTATCTTCTTCAATAATTATAAAAATAATGTTTTCCAGATTAAAAAAAAGACACTGCTTGCTTCGACTCTTCTCCTTGATGATTTGTGATACTCATTCAAGGTACATAGCCTGGGGGTCGCTGTTGTATCCACATAATAAATCTTAGTTTATCTGGGATCCAGGCAGTCATGAAGCTTGGATGACAAGGATTTATTTATTATTATTTTTTTTAACAGACAGAAGTCAGGGAGGGCAGTCACTGCTCAGATGAGTGTTGTTCTGAATCTCTGAGCTCTGTAGAGGAGAAGTTGGGTGAGCAGGCAAACTGAGACAGACGACAAGTGAGCCAGAGGGAAAGAAAGACATTGTTGAAGCAGGAAGAGAAAAAGGCATTTAAGGGAAGGAAGATAAAACATGGAAGCTAGGAGGGGAGAAGAGGATTGTCAGCAGAGGGGGATTGGGGAGACCGAGTGGGTGGAGTACGTTTTGCTGTGAACAGAGGCAGCCAGGTATATTGTTCTGCAAACCACGTTATTAGCTGCCTACCATATGGTTTCTGAGATAGGTGGGGAAAGCAAAGACAGAAAATAAAAGGTTAGTCAGCTGTGCTAACACTGAAAAAGAATGTGTAAATTTTGAGAAGGGAGAGAACAGGAGCCCTTTAAGGTAGAGATCAGTGTCTTTGTACATTTCATCTATCAAGGTTCAAAGAGAATGTTTTCCCAAACCACGTGAGTTCTACCTCAAAGTTTCAAACCAACCATAACTCATGCTCTTAATGGTGACCCTGAAGCATGGTAAGAACCTAAAGGAAACTTCTGAATTTTCAGAGATTAGTTATGTTGAGCATGGTTTGACTAGCAAATGCAGATTGAATGTTAAGTGAATGTCGGTGAATGTTAAGTGAATGTTGGTGTCTTCACATTTTTGGAAGATTGTGAATCCACATGTGAGAGAGAAAATCACCCTCAGTTACCTAGCATGCAGTCCATTTGGCAACCAGTTTAGACATCAGATCTGATGCCATTAACTGTATTTATTGGCTGATGGACATTTCCGTCTGGGAGCCCTGTCATCATTTTAAAACATTATTGGAAATTGCCTCATCTCTCTACCTGTCCTTTTCTGGAACATTGGTATCATTCATCTTTCATTTCACCTTTGATTCTCTTTTCTTTATTTCCAAGAGCTGCCAACTATTTCTTCCAAACTTTTCAGTCGCTCCTCAACATCCTCACTGCTCTAAATTATGCCCCGGTGGGCTTCCGTCATAGCTCAGCTGGTAAAGATCTGCACTCGTGCAGGAGACCCTGGTTCAACTCCTGGGTCAGAAAGATCCCCTGAAGAAGGCATAGGTTACCCACTCCAGTATTCGTGGACTTCCTTGGTAGCTCAGCTGGTATAGAATCTGCTTGCAACGTGGGAGACCTGGATTCGATCCCTGGGTTGGGAAGATCCCCTGGAGGAGGGAGGTTCCCCACTCCAGTATTTCTGGCCTGGAGAATTCCACTGTATAGAGTGGAAAGTGAAAGTGTTAGTCACTCAACTGTGTCCGACTCTTGGACTGTAGCCCACCTGGCTCCTCTGTCCATGGGAATCTCCAGGTAAGAATACTGGAGTGGGTTGCCATTTCCTTCTCCAGGTGATACGGGGTTGCAAAGAGTGGGACACGACCGAGTGACTTTCCCTTTCATTTTCCTTACTTACTGGCCTGCCTCTCCACTCTTTTACTCATGGCATGCTCATCCTAGAACAACTTTCTCAACAACGCTTTCTTCCGGATCCAATCTCTGAGCCCAGAAGGTCTCTGTGTTGCCCTGGCAGCCAGCCTTAGCCTGCCCTGCCTGACTTATTATCAAGTCTTATCTGTTCATTTCTGGCACCCTCCAACCACATCTCTTCCTGTGGAGAGCAAGTTTTCACACCAGAAACTTGCAGATCATCTTGTACTCCTCCCTTTCTTTGACTATCCACCACTATGCTCTGTGGGCTTCCCTGGTGGCTCAGCAGCAGAGTGTGCCTGCAATGCAGGAGACCTGGGTTTGATCCCTGGGTGGGGGAAGATCCCCTGGAGAAGGAAATGGCAACCCACTCCAGTATTCTTGCCTGGAGATAAATGTGCCAGTCTGGTGGTACCAGCTCACCCATGCCTTCTTACTGCGCTTCAGATAAAAATTCAAAACCCTGCTGTCACCTCCAAGGTCCTGCATGACTGCCTCCCTGCCTCCTTCCCCTAGACCTCACGTTGCCTGATCACACTGGCCTCACTGCGGTGTCCCACCTCACCCAGGGTCTCTGCCCACTGTCCGTTTGGACCACCCTTCTCTCTGCTTGAACGGCAGGTGCCTTCTCACTTCTGGGCTCTTGGCTTCAATATCATATCTTCAGGGAAGACCTTCTGGGCCTCCTAAGCACTGTCATTCCTCCTTTCCACCATTATTCCTATTGCCATGTTCATTTCCTCCAAGCGTTTCATCCTAATTTGCAGTTATTTTGTTTATTTGCATGTTGTCTGTCTGCCCTCTGGACTGTAAGTTCCAAGAGGGTCTAGACCATGTCTGTCTTGTTGACCATCATTTCTCCAGCTTCAGCGCAATGCTCAACCTACTAGGTTTGCATCAATTGAATACACTAGCTATTGTAATACTATTTTACTGTTTATGTTATTATGAATTTGTATATTATTATTATTAAATTTTTATTTATGTTTCTTCATGATTCCAGACTTTGTGGATAGGAATATCCTCTCTTCTCGTTAGAGATGTCTGTGCCTTTTTCTACCTCCCCTTGTCTCTTGTGCATTCTCCCATGGGCATTTTTCAGTTCAGTTCAGTTCAGTCACTCAGTCGTGTCCGACTCTTTGAGACTCCATGAATTGCAGCACGCCAGGCCTCCCTGTCCATCACCAACTCCCGGAGTTCACTCAGACTCATGTCCATCGAGTCCGTGATGCCATCCAGCCATCTCATCCTCGGTCGTCCCCTTCTCCTCCTGCCCCCAATCCCTCCCAGCATCAGAGTCTTTTCCAATGAGTCAACTCTTCGCATGAGGTGGCCAAAGTACTGGAGTTTCAGCTTTAGCATCATTCCTTCCAAAGAAATCCCAAGGTTGATCTCCTTCAGAATGGACTGGTTGGATCTCCTTGTAGTCCAAGGGACTCTCAAGAGTCTTCTCCAACACCACAGTTCAAAAGCATCAATTCTTCGGTGCTCAGCCTTCTTCACAGTCCAACTCTCACATCCATACATGACCACAGGAAAAACCATAGCTTTGACTAGACGGACCTTAGTCGGCAAAGTAGTGTCTCTGCTTTTGAATATACTATCTAGGTTGGCCATAACTTTTCTTCCAAGGAGTAATCTTACTCTCCTAAATTTACAGTCTTTTCCCCTCGAGTGTTTAACTTTTTCTTTCACCATAAAAACTCTCATATGACTCAATCACACCTTTCTTCTTTTATAAAAACCTGCCATAGGAATAGTCTAAGGCATACGTGCTAAGTCGCTTCAGTCGTGTCCAACTCTTTGCAACCCTATGGACTATAGCCCACTAGGCTTCTGTGCCCATGGGATTCTCCAGGCAAGAATACTGGAATGGGTAGCCATGCCCTCTTCCAGGGGATCTTAGTGCCTCCGGGAGCAAACCCATGTCTCTCCCCCTGTGTTAGCAGGCCAGGTCTTTACCACTAGCATCACCTGGGATGCCCAGGAATAGTCTATACCCAACTGTATTTCCTCACTCTCATTTATTTGTTCCCTGTATTCAACGTCTTCCTATCAAGTGTTTTTAATTACTTCAAATTAATTTCAGAAGCACTTTTTAGAAAATTTTGAAAATAATCCCACTGGTAGTTTACTTAGGATCACATTAACTTTGGTTAGCTTTGTTAGTTTGAGGGGAGTTAATATCTTTGTAATATGGAATTCCTTCTAATCAAGGACCCAGTACATTTTTCCATTTATGTATTTTAAAATTAAATGATGTTTTCTTTGTGTTGGTCCTTTCATATTATTGTTTAGTTTCCCAATATTCAACCATTTCAATAGAGTATGTCTAATCTTGGACTCTTCTTATTAATTTTGCCTGACACATAATGAGCTTTGATCCATGACTGTAGGTCTTGCTTCAACTTAAAAGATTTTCTTTTCTAATAGCCTTATATTATCATATATTATCCTTATAATATTATTAAAAAACTAGATTTCTGTTGTTTATCCTCTAATTCCAGACCTGGTTTCAGATAATTTTGACCTACTTGTCCTTTTCTCTATTGTGAAATAAAGCCCCAAGCTCGTCTTTCTTTTCATGGCTTGAATTTTATTTTGTGTCAGTTCTAACCATAGTTTATGCTAAATTCCTTCAAAATTCCACTGGCATTAAATGCTTGCTTTCATTATTTTCTTAATTCTGATAGCTCCCTTATATCACAAAGTTGACTCATCTCATTTTTCACCTTTTATTTCATGGACCCTATACTTTTATTTTGCTTTCTAGCAAATGTAACTTAAATTTACTTCTATTTTCTATGGTAGTTTTTTTCTTTCAATATGTAATTTTAACATTGTATTTATCTTCATTCATGGTACAGAATTATTTCATAGGTCATGTGTGTTTTTTTTTTCTCTTCATTTATTTTAGAGTGAAGAAAGATCTGTCTTGACTGAACATTCGCTCCAGGTCTCTCCCTCCTTCTTCCTTTTTTCTCTCTCTCTCCTTCCTCTTGAAACCCTCTTCTTGGCCTTCTCTCTTGCTTCGTTCTCAAAAGTGAGTCTCTGAATGAGCCTCTCTGTCCACCCCTTTTCCTCAGCGCCTTGCTTCTCCCCTTTGCTCCATCCTCCGCCTGCTATTCTTTCCACTCTAGACACTCTCCTTGGCAGCCTCACATGCCCTAAAGTTTTCACCGCCCTCCCTACACTGATGGTGTCCAGCCCAGGGCCCCAGCCCAGCTGCCTTGTCTGCGGGATATTCTTTCCCAGTACTCATGGACCAGACATTAAAAATTCAGTACCCTGGGCTCACAGAATACGCCTCCCCCACGGTGAGCGAGTCCATCTAGCCCAGCAGGTGTCCCTGACCTCTAGTTCAGCCACTCTCCAGGCGAGTGATGCTCCCCGCTTCTGTGAGGATGATCACCCCTCCTAAACTTCCTTGACGTCTCCAGCCCCAGCTCCTCAAGGTGGCTGCAAGTTCATGTGGGGTCTGGCCTCCTATACCTTCCTCCCGCTGGGTTCTCTCCCCAGCTCTCCACTCAGCTTGGAGGGCCCACCTCCCACCTTTATTTTTTGCGGTCTTGTCCTCGCCCGCTGTTAAATGACCTTCTGGGGAGGAAATAACCCCTGATCTGTAGCCTTGGTGTCTTTTCTGGTGTAAACATGGCCATCACAGTCGATTTCAGTCTAACCTGATGTGAGTTAATGTGGAGCTGGGAAGAGTAGCCTCCATTAGACAGTATTTCCATCATACACATATTAATACATTAGCCCTAAAAACCCTTGAGGCATAGATAATAGTAAAATGTAATACAGTAATTAGGAAGTAATACATTTTCAGTATTTGTTATCTTTGCTTTTCATATTATCTAATTGTAAATGAATATAATTCAATTGTTAATAATGACCATGTTTTACAACCAGCTTGCAAGATTCCTAAATATTTAATGATCAGTCCTAGTGAATTGGTTCAAACCAGCTCCAGGGCACCACTGACCCCTTTCCCAGAGCTCCCTCCTCCCCACTGACATCCAGTCAATGCATGTCCTTTTAGGGGTTAGCGCTGCTTAGGCAGGGAAACCTGAGTCTCATTTGTCTCAACCATTGTTCTTACCACATTGAGTCTATTTATACACCTATCTCTCTTCCTATTCCATGAGCTTTTTGAGGGCAGAGGCTGTGTCTTTGTGATCCCAGTACAGTGCCTGGTACAAAGTGGACACTCAGTAAACTATAGTTCGAAGAATGGATGATGCCTTCCTGGTTGGTACCATCCTTTCCTCATCCAGATCCCTTCCCATCCACTACAGGAAGGGCCTTTGGTGGCACGATGGAACAGTGTTCTGGGTCTCAGTGAAAACAATGCTTGCTGATTGGATTAACTGACCACGTGACTAGAACGTTTACAGGTGAGAACAGTTTACCCACATACATTAGAGGTAGGAAAGGGTGTACTCTCCCAACAAGTCTCCAGACATGGGGCTCCCATGCCTATCACAGCTCACTCATGTCTATAGGATGCAAATTCATCACTCATGGCAAAGTGGCCATTCAAAGAAAGCACTTGTACACATTTGATGTCCTGCAGCCTTTGAAGCTCAGACCTAGTCTTTTCTATAGAATGAAAATTAACATTCTAAAGCATCATTCTGACTGATTAAAAAAATCAGACCACAGGGCTTCCCTGGTGGCTTAATGGTAAAGAATCTGCCTGCCGATGCAGGAGACTTGGGTTCAGTCCCTGATTGGGGAAGATCCCACAAGTTGTGGAGCAATTAAGCCCATTTGCCACAACTATTGAACCTATGCTCTAGAGCCTGGGAGCCACAACCATGGAGCCCACACACCCTAGAGCCTGTGATCTGCAAACAAGAGAAGCCACTGAAATGAGAAGCCCGAGCACTGCAATTAGAGAGTAGCCCCCACTTGCCGCAGCTAGAGAAAAGCTTTTGCGGCAGTGAAGATCCGGCACAGCCAAAAAATAAATAAATAAAAATTTTAAAAAGAGAGAAATCAGACCAGTCCACCAGGAAGACGGAACGGTGACTGAGCATTTTTGCTTAACAAATACTGTGTTAGCCATGGGGATGGATCAATGGAAAAGGAATCTGGAAATGTCCTGATGATGTTTTTTCAGTTTTTCAACTGAATGCTTGTTATTTTAATGACATAGACTCTAATTTCTCAGCATTTTCAGAGTTACTCACAGTTTTTTGTAGCTGATGAACCACGTAGACTATCATCTAGAGTGATATATCTGTAGATGTGAAGGGGTAGGAGTGCATTTTCTAGAATTGTTATTTCATACTTCCCTAGGATGATGTGTTTATACAAGGCATCTTTCTGTTTTCCAAGAAGATTCAACTGATTCCATTAAGCAGCAGCAAAAGCAAGAGTCACTTCTCTCTCACAGATTTCAATCTTAGCAAGATTTATATTTCACAAATAAATATTTAAAAGCAAATCATAACAGACTGACAACCAACATTACTACACATAGCCAAACTACGCCAGCTAGTCTGGGTCCACTTCTCCTAGGAATTAGGTGTTTTCGAAACCTATGTCGATTTCACTGTCAGCTGAAAGAAAAGTTTACGTGTCTTTATGGCTCTATCTAGACACACACACACACACACACACACACACGTCTGAAAAGCAAAATCAGAAGACAGGTTACTCTGCTTTAACTCATTCAAGTAAGTAGAATTTGAAAAAACCTGCTTTTTTGATTTGATTCAGCCTAAACAATTGATGTTTCTTGATATCTCCTTTTATCAACCCTGAATATTCATTGGAAGGACTGATGCTGAAGCTCCAGTACTTTGGCCACCTGATTCGAGGCGCCTACTCATTGGAAAAGATTGAGGGCAGGAGGAGAAGGGGGTGACAGAGGATGAGATGGTTAAATTGCATCATTGGCTCAATGGACGTGAATCTGAGCAAGCTCCAGGAGATAGTGAAGGACGGGAAAGCCTGGCATGCTGCAGTTCATAGGGTCAAAAAGAGTTGGACACAACTTAGGGACTGAACAACAATATCTCCTTTTACAGGGGATATTATATCTTACCTATGAAGGGCACAAATCTATAGATATCCTGCACAGGAAGTCACTCTTTGTCACCTTGGATAACAGGTCCCCTCTGTGATGGATAGATAGTTCCCAAGAGTCTAAGGTTCACGAGCAAAGGCATGTTGTGGGTGACAGTGGTGCCTCTTCTAGCTGGATGTGGCAAAGAGAGCTGTGCCCACAGTTCATCTGGCAGCCAAGTGAGTTCATTGGAAGCAGACAGAATGGCATGGGTGGGCTGTTTTGCTTGTCTTTGGAAAGCGATATCTTTGGAGGATTGAATATCTCTGTTCCAGATGATTCTGGACTAGAAATGATTCCCTGGCATGACTCTGGTAAAGGGATTTTGTGGCACTCACTTCTAGAAGAAAGATCTAGACATGATCTGCAGACAAGAACTAACCGTTAAAAGAAAAAATAAGGCAAGGAAGAAAAAAGGAAAAGGACTTTTTCACTCTGACAAGAACCTTGGGAGCAGTTAACCCTGAAGATGGAAATAGCAAATGACCTTTGGTGAGGGATATTCTCTGAGTATTTCAAGCAGGATTGACTGCTTTATAATACTTCACAAGGCACGGAAAGTTCCCTTATCATGGATGAGAAATATCCCCTTCAAAATGAGCAAAGCCTTAAATTAGTCCATACAACAGTGTCTGGCCGGGTGGAATATTTCAATCCTGCATTCCCAGGCCTGTACCCTTTAGAGCAACTGTGTTTCATAAATTAACAGGAACGTGCTTGGAGAAGGTGGTTGAGACACAGAAACGGTCATAAATCTGGGGTTCAAGGGCTTCTAGCCCCCCAAATCAAGGCTCTCAAGTGCTGGCCTTGGCACAACTGAATTCCTGCCATAGGACAGTCTTATGGAAGGTGGAAGTTCAGTATCTTATGTGTATTTCTGATCATCATTCTTGAAAAGCTGCAGTGTATAGGAATGTTAAAAGACCTCTCTTTTTCCATTACACCATAAAAGGGTAGATGGAACCTCTTTCCAAAGCAAAGATAAGTAGGTTGAAATGTTCTGCACTCTGTGGCCAAGGCTAAATTCCTACTGAGCAAATAATACATGAGCACACGGAGGTGATGTTGACCCCGCATTGTTGGGGTGAACTTCTCAGAGAGATTCAGACGGAACTAACACCTTCTCCCATGAACTTATGCAGCCCAAATCAAAAGTTTTCCCAGAAGTTTTTCTTTTCCATTACAAAAATAATACATATTCCAGCTAGATTCTTTTAAGAACTCCAGACAAAACTAAGGAAGAAAATGTCCTTTGCTTTCTCTTTGCTAAAACATGTCTTTTGCCCTGTCTTGCATTTTGTGGATTAGGTCTTAAGAAAGACAGCACTCTTCCTAGAGATGGGTTTCAAAATGAGTAGGAGGGTCAGGCAAGGAGGAGCGGAGGTAGAATATAACATTTCTCCACACTCTTGTTTCCTTTTGGGAGGAAAGGATGGAGATCCTCAATGTTCCTGCGTGAATAATGCAGCACTCGATCAGCTTCCCATGTAAAATCGAAGGCCAGGATGTGTTCAGACATCTCCCAAAATTGGGCCAATGATGTCCTTTTGCCCACCTTGGAGGTATTATCTTTCCCCTCTTGCGTAAATCATTTCATGCCACCACAGGACCGTCTACCAAGAAAAACACTGCTAGAGAAGGGGCTGAGGAAAACTTACTACCCACCGGGCTGTTTATAGCTTCCGGAAGAGTGTTTGAGATAAAAGAATGTCAGGGTTCTTTAGGTTTGTCCAAATGTTTAGCTATGCTGCATCTTCTTCTTTTGAATAATAACACCCATGACTAGTGACCTCTGTCCTCAGACCCTGGATTGGGTACCCAAATCCCATCATAACTACTTCTAGGTATGTAAATTGAAGCCAGATCCATCTTACCTGTGTCAGGAACCCTAGAACTCAAACTCTATGGATTTTTACAGATCTTCTTATAACCGTGTTGTTTAGTTGCTAAGTCGTGTCTGACTCTTTTCTGACCCCATAGATTGTAGCCCATCAGGTTCCTCTGTCCATGGGATTTTCCTGGCAAGAATACTGGACTGAGTTGCCATTTTCCTTCTCCAGGGGAATCTTCCCGACCCAGGGAATAATTGTGCTAAATGTTAGCAAATGCTAGGCTCAGTGATGACAGACACAGAATGTACTTCTTTTTTCTGCCAAAAGCAGGTGTAAATTGGAGTTATGACCTTTGGAACCCTGTCTCCAAAGTAGCTGGGATGCATGAGGGGAGGGTATAATGGGAGCTTCCAAGTCCTACGCTCACCGTCTCTACTCTGCAGGAGCGAAGTCATCACTGCATGTCTGTTGGTGCGTCTTTCTTTCTTTTTAATATTTATTTATTGTTATTAATATTCTTTCTTTTTAATATTTGCTTATTTGTTTAATGAGACTTCCCTGGTGGCTCAGATGGTAAAGCCGTCTGCCTACAATGCGGGAGATCTGGGTTCAATCCCTGCGGGAAAATCTGGAGAAGGAAATGGCACCCCACTCCAGTATTCTTGCCTGGAAAAATCCCATGGACAGGGGATCCCGTTCTGCACACGGGATCTTCAGTCTCCGTGGCCACAGGCAGGATCTTGAGTTGTGGCATGCGAACTCTTAGTTGCGGCAGGTGGGATCTAGTTCCCTGACCCGGGACCGAATCCAGGCCCCCTGCATGGGGAGCGCGGAGTCCCAGCCACTGCAGCCCCCGGGGAAGTCCCTGGATGGTATTTCTATTGGACTATTCATGTGGCTTACATGCCTCCCTTTGGGCACCACCATCCCGCTTGTCTGTCCTGAATGGAACACTGCAATGTGAGGGTGTATCGCCCTCTCAGTACAGACAGACCATCAGAGAGCGAAGTAGCCTGAGTCCACCTCTCTGCATAGCACTGTGAGGAGCAGGCTCACTTCTCCATCAGCTCAGGCCACCACCTGGGCAACCACTCTCGTTCTCCACGAAGAGGAAACCCTGGAGCCCAGGGTTTCAGCCCTCACCCTGGCACGCAGGCTCACTGGGGAGGTTGGCTGGTGGGTCCATGTCAGATTCAGGAAGCTGGACTCTGACCGCTCTCTGCTCGATGCAGCACGTGATGAAAGTGCTGTCGGGTCAGCGGGTGAGCAACCCGAGCTCTAGTCTTGTTTTTGTCAAAGTTCACTGAACCTGACTGAGCTGGAGTGTAACCGCTTGGTCAAGCAGGCACCCTCTGGCCCTGCCTAAATCTGAGGACGGTGGTCTCTGCAAGCTCAGTCGTTTCAGTCGTGTCTGACTCTTTGCAACCCCACGGACTGTATGTAGCCCGCCAGATCCATGGGATTCTCCAGGCAAGAACACTGAAGTGGGTAGCCTTTCCCTTCTCCAGGGAATCGTCCCAACCTAGGGACTGAACTCCGGTCTCCTGTATTGCAGGCAAACTCTTTACTGTCTGAGCCACCAGGGAAGCCCTAGGAGGCTGAGCACAGGTGGGGGAATTAGACGCAGGTTCTGACACTATAACAAGAGAAGGGCAGCTTTACCAAACTGCGCTCCCCAGAATTAGGGGAATTCAAGCAGAGACCCCACGGACTAGCTTCCAGGGATGCTCTGGAGGTGGACGGCTAGATGAGGTGCCTGGAGTCTCTGCTTGGTTTTCCAAAGATTATGATTCTCCAAATTTTCCCAAAGATGGTGATTTGTGACTGAAAGAGGGCTGACCCGGAGTCCTCCTATAGACACTGCCTTCTGTGGTTTTGACTGGGGTCTGATGTCCTGGGTCACCCAGTGGTGAGCTCCTTCCTTGGGACCTTTCTCATCCTTCTTCCTCTCCCAGACCCTAACCCTAAGTCTCTCACCTCATGGGTGGTCCAGAGTGTTTGCTAAAGGACGATGCCATGCTTTGCTCCTCTGACCTCAGCTTGGAGCCCAAGTCCCGCTTCAAATTCAAACTGGCTTGGCCAGTTTACAAAACTTGCTGGGAGAAGGACGGCTTGCATGGTATCGACAGTGAGCATGATTTGACTCTCAGTGCTGCCATCCAAGTGTTTTATGTAAGGGAATGTGAATTTGAGGCAGGCCTTAGCCTGGCTGGTCTGTACTGTACTGGCCTTGCTGCACTATTGCTGTGGAAGTGGCGTAGGGAGCAGGACAAATTGGAGGACAGGGCAGATATGAAAAAGAGACAGACAGATGGGAAGATGTTCAGTGAAGCAATCCATGAGGATAGGGCTTACCCTGCAGCTCCCAGGCTTCTTCTGGCAATTTTCCTAGCTTCCAAGTAGCTTGACCAAGCAGACAGAATAATGTGGCCACTTCCATGAAGAGGGTACCTCTCTCCCTACGTATGCGGCTAATCCGTGGCTCACTCAACAAAGCGAAAGCAGCGACTGACACACCCCAGCTGATTTTGTTGGTAAACATCATCCAACTGTTTTCTTATTAATTTACCTTGGCAATACCTCTCTATTATGTAATTATGTGGAATTTCAGAGCCATATTTACTTCTACCCCCCCACACACCTTCTGTTCCTTCATCTTCCCGCCACCATATTGAGAGAAAGGACACACATCTTGTCTCAGCTCCTGCAGAACCTCAGATAGTCCTATTGGGAGAGAAGACAGATGCCATCCAAAGAGTGGCGTGAGACCAGGGCTGTGGCAGGAAGTGGTGACTGGAGTGGGGGGATGGGGGTGCACACCTGCTCAGCAGGTGAGCTGGCCTGCCTAGAGCAGGCAGGATCTGCCTACTGCTGCTACTGCTAAGTCGCTTCAGTCGTGTCCGACTCTGTGCGACTCTGTGTGACAAGTGCTTATTGGGAAACAACCTAGTTTGAAATAGTTCATGTTAATCATTAGAAAGGACTAGAGAATTCTGGTCAGCTGAGTACAACTGTCAGGGAAAGAGGGGAAGCTGAGATGTTTCCTGAGGCGAAGAGGAGGGCGTGAGAGACAAAATAGGGGATAACTCATAAACAGAAATCAAAGAATTGCTGATGCACTGCGGCTCAAACCCAGCAGCATTTTCGAGCTTCAGCACCCAGAGGTGCTGTCTTCGAAGCCACTGTGTAGGTGGAGGAAATCCTTCTCAGAGTCTTTTCAGCCAGATCAGATTCTGGTGGTTTGAGTAAGACTTCCCTGGTGGCTCAGACGGTAAAGTGTCTGCCTACAATTTGGGAGACCCAGGTTCGATCCCCTGGCTTGGGAAGATCTCCTGGAGAAGGGAAAGGCTACTGAATACCTTCAGTATTCTGGCCTGGAGAATTCCATGGATTGTATAGTCCATGCGGTGGCAGAGTCAGACACGACTGATTGACTTTCACTTTCAGGGGCCAGAAGGAAGCTCTGTTCTCCAAGGGCAGGCCAGACCTCCAGCACCAGAGTCACCTGGGAATTTGATAGACATGCAGATTCTCAGGCCCCAGCCCTACAGGATCAGAAACTGAAGGGGGGTGGGGTGGGGGTGCCCAGAAGTCTGTGTTTTAAAAATCCCTCCCACGTGTATCTGATGTCCCATATTTTTTGAAAATCACTGCGCTAGTGACATAGACACCTGGGGATGCTCCTGCGCTCAAAAATGGCTCTCCCTCTATCTTCCACATCTCTCTAGAACCACCACCCCTGTCTCTCTCATCCAGGCTGGGGGCCTTGGAGTGTGCCCCACAGGGCTGCTGTGGAGGGGGGGCAGCATGGAATAACTGAGTCGAGGGGTGCTGGTCGCCCAGGTACTTGCTAGACAAGACAAATTATCCAGCGGGCGGAAGGGTCCTGGGGAAGGCATGCCTTATTTCTAAGTTGTACAAAGTCAGAGTTTATTCGCATGATGGGGTTCCATCCCAGGCTCTCTTCACTCTTCTTCCCAATCCGTCATCGAATCCTCCAGGGGTTCTACCTACGGAGCATCTCCTGAATCTGCCCACCACCACCATCCTTCTGAACACCATCTGATACCTGTCCCTCCCTCCCCATTCCACTGCCCTTTCACGCATGCACACACATGTGCATGCCCACCCTCACATGCATGCACATGTGTGCATAACACAAGAATCTCCGCCAGTAGCTCTTGCCTGTGGAGTAAAGTTCATGCTCATCCTGGTATCCAGAGGTCTCCTCCTGCCAGCCAGCCCTGACTACTCCCATGTTATCTCCTAACCTTCTTCACGAACCCTCTGATCCAGCCAAACTGGTCTACTGGTAAACCCTGATAAGATAAGCTAGTCACATTAGAGCCAGTGAACCCAGAACAGGTACAGGCAGCCACGAGGGTATCTGGGTGGTACAGCGGCAGAAACTTGAAATGCTTAGGAGTTCAGGTGGACACTCTTCGGTAAACAGTCCCACACTTAGATCAAGCGGAGAATGGTACTCACTTGAGTGGAAAGGGACTCCATGGTGCTTCTCTGTACCTCTTCCTTTCTTTTGTTATATCTTTCTTAGAAAGTCTAGCTTGAGAAACGGTTTTGTGGTTGTTTTTCAACAAGCAATATATTTTGTAGAAAATTAATGAAGTACTTGGATTATGGGAGCAAATCTCAGTTGATTTCTGTTCCTGCAGAAAGAACGTGACCGCCTATCTTCATGACCCAAAGAGCACTATCGCCATCTGGTGGTTGCTACCTGAAACACAGGCAGAAGTGCATTCATTCATTCGACAAACATTCCGTGAGTACCTATTGAGTGACAGACAGGCTTTCTCCTGGCCTCTGAGAATACACTGTTGCATCAGAAAAGGTCTCTGTTCCCCAAACATTTACATCTACAGGGTAGACATGCAATTAGTCAGGCAACTTCAGTGGAGAAAGCTTGGGGACCTGTGGTAGGACAGGGAACTCATCATCATGGGTGGTCCTGGAGGACGTCCTTGATGAGGTGGAGTCCAGCCCAAGTGTCTTGAAAATGCACAAGAAAGAGTTTGGGCTGTGAGAGGAGGGTGAGGATATAAGATGACACAGGATTTGCTGTCTCTCAGCTGGGCACAGGTACAAGGCTGGCTGGGACTTCAGCTGGGACCGGTAAAGGCAGGGACTCAGGACCAGTAAAGGCAGGAACTTGACAAAGAGTTCAAGGTACAAGGGTGATTTCTTCAGGCAGAGCAAATGGTTTTGATTCACAGTGTTCACTGGGGCGTGGAGAACTGAGGCTTGACTCAAGCAGCACTAGAGTCTGGGAGGGTCTAGTTGGGCAGATTAGTCTTGTCTAGTTGGGTCTAGATGAGCATCACATGTAGGGGATGGCATTAGTGGCCTCATGGAGCTGCAGGCAGGCTCCTGACAGTGAATTAGAACAGAAACCTAGCTAGCAGCTGGGGCTTGGGTGGTAGGCTCAGTCTCCTGGAGAGAGGTGCAAAACTTGGTCAGACATCAGCACTCCATCATTATGGAGGCCAAGCATCTACTTTCTCTCTGAACCCTGAACTGACTACAAGCTTTGACTGTTAGTGTAAGTGTTAGTCTCTAAGTTGTGTCCAACTCTTGAGATCCCATGGGCTACACTATAGCCTGCCAGGCTCCTCTGTCCGTGGGATTCTCCAGGCAAGGATACTGGAGTAGGTTGCCATCCTCTTCTCCAGGGGATCTTCCCAACCCAGGGATTGAACTCACATCTTCTGCATCTCAGACAGATTCTTTACCATCTGAGCCACCAGGGAGGCCCTTCGCTTTTAGGGGGGCCTCAGTTACCATTTCTTACCCTGTTCTGGCAGCCCGTTTCCTACGTAGGGGTTGTTGGGCAGAGAGCATGCCTGGGATGGGATCTACCTGTGGCAGGAACACTATGTGTTTGCCAGCCTTGTTTCTTTCTCCTCCAAGGTCCACTGCATTTCTAAGCCTTTTTCACAGGCAGGTATGGCCCATGTCTGAATTCTGTCCAAGGAAATAAAGCTGGGCGTGTTGGTGCCACTTCGGAGTCTGACCTGTGAAGACCTTCCTCCCATCTTTTTCCCTTTTCCCATCTGTCAGCTGGTTGTAGACAATCCAGCATCTGAGGGTTAGTGGGTGGGGGTGGGGTAGGGTCACAAGATCAGAAGAGCCTGCATTCCAGAGTCCCTGCCTGGAATGTTGGCTACCAAATGCCCACTTTCAGATTGCTCAAGGTGAGCAAGAAGTAGACTTCCACAGGTCAAGCCCTTGAGATCTCCTTGTGTATGTGTGTGCGTTAGTTGCTTAGTCACGTCCGACTCTTTGCAACCCCATAGACTGTAGCCCACCAGGCCCCTCCGTCCATGGGATTCTTCAGGTAAAAACACAGGAGTGGGTTGCCATTTCCTTCTCCAAAAGGAACTAGAGAAAGAAAGAAAGTGAAGTCGCTCAGTCGAGTCTGACTGTTTGTGACCCCATGGACTGTAGCCCACCAGGCTCCTCCATCCATGGACTTTTCCAGGCAAGAGTACTGGAGGGGGCTGCCATGTCCTTCTCCATTAGATCTCCTCATTCAACACTTGTTCTATCCATTCCTCCCTCCAGGAACCATTCTTCTTTCTATATTGCTGTTATGGGGTCTGGGGGTCCTACTATCTGCTGATGGGCATATTTCCTTGAAGGCAGCTCCTGCTGAAATTTCTAATTGTCTTCTGTTTGGGGGACTCCTCATTTGGGGGCCTGTGCATAGGTCGTAGTGCCCTCTTTCCTCTATGCTGGGAGTTGGTGGTGCCAACTTGTTGCCTGGAATAGCATTGCGATCTGCTATCAAACTCTGTAGATGCTGGATTCTGCTTTCTGGGTGTGTCTCCACCATGCCTGCTTCACCTTCTGTGGCTAAGAGGTAAAAAATGGCTGTTCCAGACATTCACTTGCTAGAAACCTCCAAGACTTGCTTTAAGGCAGTCAGCTGTCTGCTGACCCTCCATTCACAAGCAGAAGGATGCTCGATTGTCCGCATGTGACCACACTCCGCCATGAGAAGTGCCAGGAGAGATCTGACGACAGTTTAGAAAGTATGAACCTCTAACAAGCTGAGATCGTGGGTGACGTACACTGACAGGCTGAGATGTGAAGGAAACGGGATGGGCCATAGCATTCCTGCCTGACAAATCCCATGAACAGAGGAGCCTGGTGGGTGACAGTCCATGGGGTCACAAGAGTTCAATACGACTCAGTGACTAACCCACCAGGATGTTTGATTAGCAATATCAAGAGCAGCTTGTGACTTTCCTGGTGGCTAAGACTCTGTGCTCCCAATGCAGGGGGACTCGGTTCAGTCTCTTGTGGGGGAGCTAGATTCCACAAGCCACAACTAAGACTTGGCTCAGCCAAATAAATACATATTTTTAAAAAAGAGCAGCTTGTAGTCAACAACTTCCAGTGATGATACAGTCAAGGTCTGGACGGTGGCACTGCTTCAGCATCCCCACTGTGTGAGTGGGGAACGATGTTGACATGCAGAGATTAGACTGTAATTTGATGAGCTCCATACTGTTTTTAATAATGAAGCCAGAGGAGAAACAGTTGACCTACGTAGAATCACATCACTCTCCAGCTTGCAGGCCTTTCTTCGGTGGTTCCCCTTTTCTCTGGGAAGGAAAGAGCACATTTTACACACCACAGACCAGGTCCTGGGTGTTCTGACGCTCACTTTTCCTTCTCCACCACGCAGTCTCATGTTTCCCTCGCTCAGTGTTTCCCAGGCCAGTGTGCCAGCGTTGTCCCAGGTACCGAGTACAAACCCAGCAAATAAATGTTGATGAATGGACGAGAAACAGGGAGGCTGTTAGGAGGCGGAGACCTTAGGGCCGTGATTTGGGTCTCAGTCTAGGTATTATACAAGCACTCTCTTTCTCTTTTTTCATATTGACTGTGCTGGGTCTTCTTCGCGCCATGTGGGTTTAGTTGCCCTGATGCATGTGGGATCTTAGTTCCCTGACTAGGGATCGAACCCACATCCTTTGCACTGGAAGGCAGATTCTCAACCACTAGACCACCAAGGTACAAGCTAGACCACCCTAGATACAAGCTCTCTGAGATCAGAAACTTCAAATGTTTGCTGCCCCAGTGGACTCCTGTTGCCTAGAACAGTAGCTAACATGGAGTAGAGGCCGATACATTTATTGAGCAAGTGAGATGAACTGGAATGAATGAAAGAATGAATGGCTAAAGGGAGCAGTGGCTAGAAATGGGAGACTTAGTTGGCAGAAGCAATGGGTTTTGGTGATTAGCTAGGTGCAGAGGTGGCGGGCTATGAGAGAAGGAGGTGGCAAGGATGAGCCCAGACTCTTGACTTGGGAGCTGAGGGGGAGGGAGGTATGATTCACGGAGGTGAGGGACATGGGATGAGGGAGAGGTTAATGGAGGAAGGGGGCTGCTCTGATGGGTCTAGTTTTTAGACATTTGGACTCTGTAACATCTGTAGGGGATCTGAGAAGAGGTCCAGTGGGTGGCTGGATATATTAATCTGAACTCAGGAATGAGAACTGGGGGAGGAAACAGACTGCAGAGGGATCCGCCTGTGGGTGTTAATTGAAGCCACGCCGGTGTTTAAGACTGCACTGTGACAGGCAGCATGGCTGCGTGATGATATACAAAATATGGTCCCTGCCCTCATAACCAATACAAAATCAAGATTTGACACAGACCTTTAAACTGTTTACAAACTCATTCCTGTCTCCATAGCAACCTGGAGGAGAAGAGATAGTTCTGTCCTTATCTCAGGAGGGAAAGACACACAGATGGCGGACGTGTCTTAACGCAGGAGACATTCTGGTTTCATGTGGGTTCCTCAAAGACTAGCACCTGGAAATTCTACGCTAGCTGATCCAGACCTGTGCGTTCCCCCACATCTCAGCCACGGGTCTGAAGAGATGGACAGAGAAGTCTGAATCAGTCCTTTCCAAATTGCCTTTTCTCTCCCTCTCTTTCTCTATTCCCACCGTTCCACCAAAGCCATTCTGGGGGTGGCAGCAATGATCAGATTGCTGAATCCAAATGAGGATGCTTCAGGAACCGCCTCACCTGATTTTCCGGTAACGTTCACACCCTTGGCCTTTTCCGGCTTCTTAAAACCGTCCCCCTGTGGCTTTGGTGGGAACGATCGCAGACCACGTGCACAAGTGCTTCCCACGCGTCAGGGCTCCGCTGAGCATGCTCCACGGGCACCTCGTCTTCCTCACAAGAGCCCTGGGCAGTATGTGCGGGGATCCCCACTTTACAGATGAGAAACAGTATCTTAGAGATTAAGTAGCCTCCCTAGAACATCCAAGCTAGAGAGCTGAAGGGGTTGGGTTTGGAGTGAACCCAGGACTTGAAAACAGAAAGCAATGTTTTAAGCACTAGAAAGAAAGTGTCCCTTGGGCACTTCCATTGCTCCCTCTCCGCCCGGCCTTCCTCTGCTTCTTTCAGGCCCCTCTCTGCCCCTTCCCCTGCAAGGCTGCTCTTCCTAGTGTCCTTCCCACGGCCCACTTCTCAGCACTCTACCTGTTCTCTGTGGCCAATTTTGTCCTTACGGCTTTGCCCCATCTCTATACAATTGGCTCTCAAAAACTCCTTCTCTACTTCAGATTTCTCTCCCGATCTCTCCAGGGCCTGGGGCCTCCTGAGCACCCTTACCTGTCTGCCCACCAGGGACCTTGTGCTCAGCTTGCTCACCATGGAAGCCACAATAATTTCCCTCTACTTATTCCTCCCCCAAGCCCTTACCGTGTTACATGGGACCACATGGGCTCCATCAGTGGAGCCAGAAACTGGAGGGTTATCTGCAGCAACGCTTCACCACCACACTCAGTGACCAAGAACTGTTGGTTCTGCCTGCCCTGTAATCTCAAAACCAGCCCCCTCCTCCCCATTCCCACACCTACTGCTCCATTCAGACCATCCACTCTTACTCAGCTGACCAGTGTCTCTTCGCTGGTCTCCCATCTCAGCTGTAACCCCATCTGCCTTCTGAGAAGTATTTCTGTTTAGAAATAATAATAATAATGTTAGTGCTCAATTTTTGGTCCTGCCCTGGCTTCTCACTGATCCTAAGATAAAGTATAAACTCTGGTGTGGCCCAACTGCCTTGCCTCACCTGACCCCCTCCACTCACCCCCCAGCATCTGATGCCCGCAGGTAAGCCTTAGCTGTGCGCCGCCTGCCAACTCCATCGGTCCAGTCTAAGCTCAGGTGTCATTTGTTCAAAGCCTTGACTAAGGAATCCCCTGGTGGGCTAGTGCTTAGATCCCTGGTCGAGGAACTAGGATCCTGCAAGCTGTGCAGTGTGGCCAGAACTTTTAAAAATAAATAAAGCCTTTAACAATCTCCTTCCTCCTGTTTTTGCCCCTTCTGTGCTCTGTCTGTCTTTATGTCACGGTCTCTAGAACATGGACGGCAGGTAGGTGTTTACGTGTCTGCTTCCCTGTCCTAGGAGCTGAGCTCCTTGGTGGCAAGACCTGCAACGTGGGGCCTTATATGCAAGGATTCTGTTCCCCAGTGCCAAGCACATACAGACAGTCCAGTGCTTGTGAGCTGATTGAAGGAATGACAAATGGAGGAACCTGCGAATCTGACCCCTGTTCTCAGAAGCTGGACCGGGAGCCTGTAATACACTGGACGCTGTTGAGGAGGCTGGACTGGATTGGAGCTAGCTGAGGTTTTCCCGCCTTCCACAGAATCCCAGCCTCTTCTCCATGGAGATAAAGCAGCTGGCGCACCCCCTCTTGTCTTTAACTGCAGCAACTCTGCACCCCAGGGGCAGAAACACAGAATAAACTGTATCATACCAGGCTCTGGCTGGGTGAACTATGAATATTTAAATCAATATGTGATTTTTGATTTAGGGAACAAAACTTTGGGTTTTAAAGCCAGAAGACTGGGGTTTGAGACTGGTCTCTAGGATTTATGAAAAGTATGTTATTAGACAGACTTCTTCAGTGGCTCAGCTATCAAGAATCCTCCTGTAATGCAGGAGATGTGGATTCAGCCCCTGGGTCAGGAAGCTTCCTGGAGGAGGGCATGGCTGCCCACCCCAGTATTCTTGCCTGAAGAATCCCATGGACAGAGGAGCCTGGCAGGTTATAATACATAGGGTCTCAAAGAGCTGGGCATGGCTGAAGTGACTGGACATGCACGCACACGATCTCAGTCTTGTAACATTGCTGAGCTCCAGGTTTTCCCTCTGGGAACCCAGGAATGAAAAAATCCTGCTCACCTACTGCCCCAGTTTGCTATGAGGCTGAAATGAGGTTACAGGTCAGTGTATGACCTGGTTACAGGTTACTTGATCAGCTATGATGCTGAGGACACCCCACTGTCCTTCCCCTCAGGGTCCTGTAGGGCAGAGGGAGCACGTTCTGAGGCTTCAAACCTTGTCAGAGACGTTGGGCTTCCTGCAGGCCAGCTGGGAAGCTTCGGCAGAGGAGGAAGGCATTCGCACAGGCAGTTTTTAAACACAGGGAGCATGGAGGAAATACCACACAATTTATGGATGAAAGCTCTAAAAAGAAACACAAGACTTAAGTCAAAACAGTTGACTCAACTCTGGAGGAGGCAACTGCCTAGATATAGGAGAGAAAAATGCTAGAATTGGAGTGAGTTGAGACAGAGGGGTTTCCCACTGAGGGGGGGTAAATGGATACGTTGATACACAGCTGGGGGCAGGTAGCCAACTGCCTCTCTAGAGGGTATCACCTACTAGCATTTTTGAAATTCCACTTCTGAGGCTGTCACTTGGGTTATCCTCAGTGATATGTATAAGGATGTTCACCAAAGACTCATTTGTAGTTGGAAAAACTTGAAAACAGCTTGAATGCCATTTAACAGAGGATGGACCTGTATAAATTACAGCACAGCCATCCAGGGGAATTCCAAGAAGCAAATGATGCACACGTCTGTTGTTGCTGTTTAGTTTTTCTGTCTGATTCTTTTGAGACCCCATAGACTGTAGCCCACCAGGCTCCTCTGTCCATGGGATTTCCCAGGCAAGAATACTGGAGTGAGTGGCCATTTCCTCCTCCAGGGGATCTTCCCGACCCAGAGCTCGAGTTCCTGCAGTAAAGGCAGATTCTTTACTGCTGAGCCATCAGGGAAGCCCCACATGTCTGAGTATGAACATGGAAAGATATTTACCATAAGGTGAACGAGAAAGGCCAGTTGCACATGGCATGGATATGATGATCTTGTTTTCATAAAAACTAAAAATATACCAATGTTTGCATATGTGTAGAAAAAGATAGTGGGGGACATAGACAAATTGGTTAACAGAGTTTATCTCTGGGAGTTGGGATAATAGACTATTCTTTATACAGTTCTGTAGAATTGGTTGTTTTCGTTTTCTATTTTGGCTGCACTGGGTCTTTGTTGCAGTGCTCAGACTTAGTAGCCCTGACACCTGTGTGATCTTAGTTCCCTGACCAAGGATCAAACTCGAGTCTCCAGCATTGGAAGGCAGGTTCTCAATCAGTGGACAACCAGGTAAGCCCTAAGTTGGTTGTTTTTAATAGATATGTATTGAAAAGAAAACATTTAGAGAATCATTTCAGTTCAGTCACTCAGCCATGTCTGACTCTTTGCGAGAATAAACAATCTAGAGAATAAAGGCCTAATATTTAATGATGGTATATATTACGGCAACAGTTTCCTCCTCATTCTGGAAAAATCTCAACCAGCATGTCTCTGCACTGCATCACAGATACCCAAGCTGTAATACACCCTTAATCATGTTACTCTACTGATGCAAAGCCTAAAACCTCTTGTGTTTGACCCTTCTGTTCCATCCGGATTAATTACTGTCCACAATTCACTGAGTATTATCTCTGCTCTGAGGTGAGTGTTGAAAGGGGGTGAAAATCTCTCTACAGCATTTAAAGCTTCCACAAATCACAAATCATACGCAAAGGGCTCCAGAAATACTAGTTGAGGAACTCGTTGGGCTTCCCTCACGGCTCAGATGGTAAAGAATCCGCCTGCAATGTGGGAGGCCTGGGTTTGATCCCTGGGTTGGGACGATCTCCTGGAGGAGGTCATGGCAACCCACTCCAGTATTCCTGCCTGGAGAATCCCCATGGGCAGAGGTGCCTGACGGGCTGCAGACCATGGGGTTGCAAAGGTTCAGACACCACTGAGCGAATAAACTCAGAGCATGAATGAGAGGAACTGGTGTCTTTAGGGGAGGTAACCACCCCTCGGGACATCCTTGAGCTGACTGCCAAGAGCAAAGCCATCTCCGTGAACCGGGCAGGCCCTATGACAGGTCCTTCAAAGCCATCCCTGCGGGAAGGGCAGGGCCTGCGACAGTCCCACAGGCCCATAGCAGGATGGGAGGCATGTCTTCTAGACGCAGAGTCTGAGAAGAGACGAGGGCCCGCCCTGGTCTCTGTCCCCAGGTGGCTGTGGGACTTTGTACCGTCACTTTCTCTTTCTGGATTTCCGTTTCTTCCTCCGTAAATAAGAGCCGGGCTTGGTCAATATTTCTCCAAGCACATTCCTAAGAGCACAACATCCAGGCTGTGTTCATACAGGTCCTGTAAGAGGGATTCTGTGGTCTAATGCACTTAAGGAATGCTGCTCTCTGTGCCCCACTGAAGGGGAGTCAACAATGCATGTCGGTAGGTTTGAGTCTCCAAGAGGTCTTACGTAAATAAACTTATGTATCAACTCACTCCAATATTCTTGCCGGGAAAATTCTATGGACAGAGGAGCCTGGCAGGCTACAGTCCACAGGGTTGCAGAGTTGGACATGTCTGAGTGACTGAGCACATACGCACACAGTACTGGTCACATGGGACAAGAGACAGAATACGGAGAGAGGACAGGGAGTCCCAAAGGGCTTGGCTGGGACATGGGGCACTGGGGGCACTGGTCCAGATAGGTGTAGCCGTTGAGGGACACCCAAGTAGAGATGCAAAACAAGGAGGCAGGTCAAATGGTTAGAGAATAGGGAAGATGCTTGGAAGGAAGCTATTTGGTATTTGCATGGCTCACTCTTATTCGGGGCTGTCGCTCATCACTGCATCTGGATTTAACTACCATTTGCATATTGGTGCCTTGAATGATGGACTATCACCTTTTGATAAAGAGTATGGGCTTTGCAGTCATACCTCCCATGCCTCAGTTTCTACTCTTCTAAAGTGGCATTAATAATAAGCATTGCCTCCTAGAGTAGCTTATGAGGATTAAGTGAGCCAATATATCTGGATGTTCTTAGACTAGTATCTAGCACATGGTAAGTACTCCATAAATGGTACTGTCAGTATTAAAGATTATTATTTGCATTTGCAGCTGAGATTCCTCTCTGACTTGGACAGCGCCACTCCAGTGTCTCCCAGGCATCTCAACAGCACCAAAACCCAACTTTTGACCCCAACCGTACCCCATCTTTTCCCAGCCTTCTTCATCTCAGTGAAGGGCGCTCCCTCAAGTCAGGAACATGGGAATCAGACCATGCCGCCTTCCTCCCCTTCTGTCTTTCTCCAATCCACCAGAAAATTCTGCAGAGTCTGTCCCCAGAATAGATTTCAAACTCGTCTACTTCTCTCCTCCTCTCATCCTTACTCTAGTCTGAGCAACCTCATCTCAAGACGAACAAAATCATCTTCCAAGCGGCTCCCTGCTTCTCTTTCCATGAATTCTTCACGCATGGCCAGAACAACTCTTACAAACGGAAATATGACCCCACTAAACTGCTAAGTGGCACATAAAATGAAGCCTTGGCTGCTGCCGTGGCTCTGAGCTGTCTGGCCTCTGCGGAGTCTCCTCCTTTCCCAGCTGCTCCTCCAGCTGGCCTGCTGGCCTCTCTCCAGTTCCCACAACAAGGGGAGTTTGCTCCCACCTGAGAGCCTTTATCTGGTTACCTTTTGGCCCGAAGGCTTTGCCCATGGCGCTTTACCTGATGTCTCCCCCTCGCCTGAGGCTCTTGGCTTCGAGTTGTCCTCCCCAGATTCCCCCCCACCCTCTCCTAATGGGTTATCCCAGTTATTCCCAGTCCCAGCCCTGTGTTCACAACCTTCACAATGCTGTTCTCAACATGCAGTTTATCTACTTTTTTATTGTCTGTCTGTCCCCAGAGAAAATTCTCCAGAGCCCAGTGCTTCTCCTTTCCAAGCACTGTAAACTCAGCATACAGCCTGGCCCCCGACCCACGATGAATGAACAGAAGACTGTCATGGTGAGTGAATGGTTTCCTCTGATACACCCTTCCTGTTATTAAAGGTGTCACCAGCTGATTAATAAGCAAAAAATAGTCCAGTCCACCTTAGTCAGATAACCTCAGAGATAGAACAAAGGGCCCTTACACAAACCTACAGGTACGCTTTTAGACATTTAAGAAATCCTCCAAGTCATGATGAGAGGGCTGACGTGAGGCAAGATCCTTAGGCATGGAGCAGGGACCCCACTGAAACCCCCCAGGGCCAGGGGACCCCATGGACTACATGACCTTGAAAAGTGAAAGCACAAATTGCTCACTTGTATCTGACTCTTGTGATCCCATGAACTGTAAAGTCCATGAAATTCTCCAGGCCAGAATACAGGAGTGGGTAGCTTTCCCTTCTCCAGGGGATCTTCCCAACCCAGGGATCAAACCCAGGTCTCCCACATTGCAGGCAGATTCTTTACCAGCTGAGCCACAAGGGGAAGCCCAAGAATACTGGAGTGGGTAGCCTATCCCTTCTCCAGGGGATCTTCCTGACCCAGGAATTGAACCGGGGTCTCCTGCACTGCAGGCAGATTCTTTACCAACTAAGCTATTAGGGAATCCCAAACGACCTTAGTGGGATGGATGTCCTCAATGCAGCTGGCATTTTTCATCAGTCTGTCTGGCCTTGAATTTTTCTGGGACATTCAGTTTCCTGACCCATATGAGCATTTAATGACAAATTAATTTTTTTTAAAGCATGTTCTTTCTTTAAGGAGTACTTGTCACGATAGAATTCTACGGTTGCAGCCATTTTCTTTCCCAGCAGACCTTGGGTCAGATCTGCTGCTCCTTCTTCCCATGGAAGTTAGCGTAAATGTTTATTGGCGGTACAGTCATCAAGAAAATAAAGTTGCTGATTCATTGCCTTACAATGAAACCCTTTGTTTTTCCCTCCTCTTCCTTCCTCTTTATAAGGAGACAGTTCTGAGAAAGGGCACACTCGGGACCCACATCTTGGGATATTTTCTTGGTTGCCTATGTCTTCTGTCTGCAGGCTGTGGGTTCCTGTAACAGCTGGGGAGTCAGCCTTTCTCTTTGCCTCTGCAGTATCACCCCTCTAGGGCCTCTGAGGAACAATGGAAGTCTTAGGGCTCTTCAGTCTGGAAGTGACTGGCTCCATGGTGACAGTGGCCCTGTCCGTGGTCTTCTTGGCCCTCCTGAAATGGTAAGTGCAGCCAGTATGTCCCAACCATGGTGACGTTGTCAGAAATAGCAGTCACAGAGCCGTGCTGAAACCAGGGTGGGGTCTGTGGGAGTGTGTTTTTCTTCCCCTTTAATCTACAGGGAGTTGAGTATTAACACAGCTTCAGAATTAAAAGCAAACAGCCAGGTTAATCTTTTGCTCTAATGCATGTGATGGAGGTGTCAGGAAAGGTTGGTGATTCAGTGACTGAGAACGCTACACATAATTAAGTTTGAAAGAGAGGGAGAAAGCAACAGATTGGCAAGGTTTGGGCAGAAGTATTTCCTTGCATCCCTGTCCTATCTCCCCAGGCTGGATTCACAGCAGATTCAGCCTCTTGGTTCTGACGACGTTAAAAGCATAAAAAAAAAAAAAAAAGATAAAGGAGCTGTCCGGCGTGGTTTGGCGACATGCATGGGAAAGTCACTGCGAAGGGATTTCTGTAGGCTTAAAGATAAAGAGGTGGAACTAATTTCCTTGTTTTCTAATATTTGATAGAAAAGGATGAATGTAGTGTGTGCAGTGCCACCAAGTCTGAGACCTGGGAGGATCTCAAATTTAAACTGGAAATAACTCCCCATGATCTTGTTAATTCAACAGAAGGTCTTCTGAAGTCTGACTTGATCAGAGACTGGATGTGAGGCCCCACAATATGCTTCATTTATGCATATTCACCTTGTCAGTGAAAGTTATTAAAATTACCCACTCCATCAAAAGCACCTGGATTTAGGCAGCTCTGGTTTTTGAGGGGAAAGTGGAAAAATAATGGAGAGTTTGAGTTTGAACAGAATTTCAATTTACGTTTCTGGTAGTAATAAAGCCTCCTCTCGATTAATAACTGGGAAAGCACTTTGAAAAGCATCAAGCATTATGCAAATGTGAGGTATTATTCTTTTGGAATTTGCATAGCTGAAAATGGAATTCACGTTTGATGTTCTATGATGATGAAATTACTTCTTGAAATTGGCTCTGAAACCCAGCTTCAGTCCCAGTGCTGTTTTGCTTTCTAACTGGTTTAATTATCTTTTGAACTTTTCTCAGTGTGGCTTATCTTGCCTTGAAACCAGCCACACGCAAACCCAGGAGCAAGTGGTACGCTCCCTCCCCCACCCCTGCTCCATCCTTCCATCCATCTCAGTGTGTTTCTGCTCAGAGATGGACTTAACACAGTGCCTGATATGTTCTGGGCTTAGTAGACATCAGCCAGTATCATTAACTATTGTTTAATGTGACCTAAACACAGAGGGAAATAAGTCTTTGTGCTTCAGGTAATATGCTTATTGATATTAATTTCTCATCAACAGTTGTACACTGACTGTAATTCTCAAAGTGTGTTCTGTTTGAGGCCCCCATAGTCTCACATCATCCATGTTTCTATTGTACACTTCACTTCACTTCACTTGTTTCTGTCTTTATTGGGTCTTTTCAATTTCTATAGTCTTAATTTCCAGCTCAGTGCCTGATATATATAGTATGGCTCCGATAAATGTCTGATGAATGGGTGAATGGATTGCATGCATTAATGTTGTGTCTCTCCTGAAAGGGGCATGTGTCCTGAGTGATAAGCTGCTGTAACTGGCTGTTTCTAATGAGCATAGATCAGAGTCACCGCTAATAACACCATACCATTCAGCAAGGCAGTTGTGCATTTGTAATCTGTTCTGGGGCCATGCTAATAACCTGGGTCAAAGACACTGAGATTAGAGAGAGGCATGAAGCAGAGGTGGTGAATAGGAAGCCAGAGCCGACTTCTATTTGTTCTTGTGAAAATATTTATTGATTTGTTCATGTGCGCCAGGCATGATGTGAAGCCCTGGTACAAGGTCAGAAAACAGGAGGTCTGGATCAGATGCCTAAGGTGGGGGAGATGCGAAGGTTGTGGCTGAGCTGGGTGTCTGGGGAGGATGATGCTGAAGAGGAGGAGCCTTGGGGGCCGTAGATGTGGGTCTATCCCGGGATCAGCTCGAGGTCACCATCCTTGAGCTCTCAACACTCGTTTTCCAGGCAACAGTCCTGAGTGGAGTGAAGTGAAAGTTGCTCAGTCGTGTGTGACCCCTTGAACTATACAGTCCATGGAGTCCTCCAGGCCAGGATACTGGAGTGGGTGGCCTTTCCCTTCTCCAGGGGATCTTCCCAACCCAGGGACTGAAGCCAGGTCTCCTGCACTGAGGTGGATTCTTTACTAGCTGAGCCACAAGGGAAGCCCAAGAATACTGGAGTGGGTAGCCTATCCCTTCTCCAGTGGATCTTCCTGACCCAAGGATCGAACTGGGGTCTTCTGCATTGCAGGCAGATTCTTTACCAAGTGAGCTATCAGGGAATCCCCAAGACTCCTGAGCAACAGACATTGGCTTGAATGAGGCAGGGGGTGTCCCTCCAGCTTCATTTTCTCGACAAGAGGCATGTGGGAAAGAGAAGGGCACTCAGAGAGAGCTGGGGGTAGAGAGACTCTCAGAACATCTGCCCCCAAGGAAGTCTTGTGCAGGGTGCAATTTTGAAGGTTTAAACTCCTTAGTCTATCCTGTTAAGAGTTCCGCCTGCCTCTGGACCAGGAGAGTGTGTGATAACAGCCTCAACTCTGGGAAGGTAACACGAGGAGGACCGCTTCTGCCGGCTCCACCAGCCTGGGGGTTCATTCAAGTCAGGGGCAAGGTCCTGTATCTCACTGCAGTTCTGGAAACTTCTGTCCATGACTTGCCTGTTCTAGTGTCTGGTTTAATGCAGGCAAAGTGAAGAAGTCCACACGCATCAGCTCGGCACTCGGGGTGTAGGCTTTGGTTCTCGCCTCTTTCAGCAGCTTCATCCCCCAGACCCTGACTCTATCCTGTGGGCTTGGAGTTCCATGAATGGTCACATGCTCCACTCATCCAGGCCTCTGTACTTGCTGTCCTCCATGCTTGGAATCCCCTTTCTCTCCTCTTTCCTTCGAGGAGCTCAGGGGCACCGCCTCACTGAAGGTTCTGCTTGCTCACGGCACTGACCAGTCCCACTCACTGTGGCTTCCCTTGTTCTCACCTCTATCCTCTGCTCCTCCACAATGCATGCATGCAGTTGGTTCCTAATGAATGTTGGCTCTAATCTCCACTGGTATTTTCTTGCTGGCTCTTCCCTTAGGCGTCACAGCTCAATACAAGTCTTAATCCTTCTGCCTACATGCATCATCCTTTTCTATGGCCTTTTCAATTTGGACCAGCTTGGGGTCCATGTTCTAACTGGACCCTGACAGGTGTGCTGTTTTTGGATCTCCACTCACCTTGCAGAGCAAGACTATGGCATGTACTTAAACATTTCATGATGAAGTAGATGTATGAATTTAGAAAACAGAAATGAATCAATTTCATTTTAAAAGAGACTAAAATAGTATATTTTGATAGCTTTCTCCAAAATGGTATTTGATATAATTTTTTTGATGACAGTCACTAAAATAGATAGCTATGAGGTTGAACAGTGTGCACTGGGGTCTAAGGGGATCAGGGCTACTCCCCTGGGGGTTGGAGCTGGGGATGTAGGCTACACTAGCAAGAAGCCCATGAAGCTTGTCATCAAAACACGTGACAAAACATCTTAAAAACTCATTTTTCTGTATAAAGTTGTTTGAAATCCTGACTTTTGGAAGAGATTTATGTCCAAGAAGTAAGTGGTGTGAGCTGAATAGTGCTAGAGTCCATGGGGTCGTGAAGAGTTGGACACGACTGAGCGACTTCACTTTTACTTTTCACTTTCCTGCACTGGAGAAGGAAATGGCAACCCACTTCAGTTTTCTTGCCTGGAGAATCCCAGGGACAGCGGAGCCTGGTGGGCTGCCGTCCATGGGGTCGCATAGAGTTGGACACGACTGAAGAGATTAGCAGCAGCAGCAGAGGCAATCTTAAGTACAATGTAATTAAACTTGGGAGTGCACCTATGAGCTGGCAGCTTTTGGTAAGATGAAGATTTCTTTATCACGAAAGAGTGTAAAGTGAAGTGAAAGTGAAAGTTGCTCAGTCGTATCTGACTCTTTGTGAACCCATGGACTCTACAGTCCATAGAATTCTCCAGGCCAGAATACTGGAGTGGGCAGCCTTTCCCTTCTCCAGGGGATGGATCTTCTCAACCCAGGGATCGAACCCAGGTCTCCCACAATGTGGGTGGATTCTTTACCAGCTGAGTCACAAGGGAAGACCAAGAATACTGGAGTGGGTAGCCTATCCCTTCTCCAGTAGATCTTCCCAACCCAGGAAATGAACCAGGGTCTCTTGCATTGCAGGCAGATTCTTTACCAGCTGAGCTATCAGGGAAGGCCTAAGAAAGAGTGTAAGGATTCCCTATTTAATAAAATGCAAATTTACTTGCCCCATCCATAACAGACAGAAAGTAGGTTAGTGGTTGTCAGGAGCTGGAGGAGGGGAGATGGGAGTGGTCGCTGTTAGGTGTGGAGTTTCTTTTGGGGGTGATGAAAATATTCTGAAATTAGATAATGCTGATGGTTGCACAACTCAGTGAATACACTAAAGCCACTGAATCACATACTTTAACAGGATGAATTTTATGACATGTGAATCGTATCACAATAAAAAGTTCATCTGTATAGGGAAAAAAAAAGAAAGTGAGAGAAAGAATGTAAGGAAATAGGCCAAATATTAATGGTGGTGGTTTAATTGCTAAGTCATGTATGACTCTTGCGATCCCATGGACTGTAGCCTGTCAGACTCCTCTGTCTGTATGATTCTCCAGGCAAGAATACTGCCATTTTCTTCACCAGGGGATCTTTCCCACCCAGGAATCAAACCTGGGTCTCCTGCATCACAGGAAGATTCTTTATCAACTGAGCTATGAGGAATAGTGGTAGGATTGTGGGGTTTTTCCTTCCTTTACTCTTTCTGAATCTTTTATATTTTTAAAACAAATATCAATTACTGTGCAAAACAACAACAAAAAAGGTTTTACTAAAAGGGCACGGAATCCCTCCTCTGTAGCAATGAAGAGGAAGGCAGTCTTATGCTTTGAACATGGAGGTTTCAAGACGTACTCTCACTATTCCAATAGCAGAGTCGAACATACAGGAGAATTTGGAATAATCGGGGAACTTTCTGGGATGAAGCAGTGAGAAAAGCAAACTGTGGTTGTTGCAATAAGTGGCTAAACAGAGAGTTGTCTTGGAAAGGTGGAAGGGCTCTTAATGTCAAGCTGTACTTCAGTCTGAGGAGCCTGAGATCCAGAAGTATAAACCAAATGGACATTAAAACAGGAAACAGGATAAGTTAGTGTTCTGATCAAGTCTCATTCTGTTCAGATCAGTTCAGTCGCTCAGTTGTGTCCGACTCTTTGCGACCCCATGGACTGTAGCACACCAGGCTTCCCTGTCCATCACCAACTCCCGGAGCTTGTTCAAACTCATGTTCATCGAGTCAGTGATGCCATCCAACCATCTCATCCTCTGTTATCCCCTTCTCCTCCCGCCTTCAATATTTCCCAGCATCAAGGTCTTTTCCAGTGAGTCAGTTCTTTGCATCAGGTGGCCAAAGTATTGGAGCTTCAGCTTCAGCATCAGTCCTTCCAATGAATATTCAGGACTGATTTCCTTTAGGATTGACTAGTTTGATTTCCTTGCTGTCCAAGGGACTCTCAAGAGTCTTCTCCAACACCACAGTTCAAAAGCATCAATTCTTTAGTGCTCAGCTTTCTCACTCTAAGTCTCATTCTAAGATCAGGTTAAATTAAATTGTGAATAGTGATTATTAAGACAAGATGACAATGAAAAGGTCCATTCCTGTCTGAAAAGGTCCATTCCTGTCTGAAAAGGTCCATTCCTGTCTGTACCTGGAAGTTTCTTTCTCACAGAGCTTGCTTTACATGTAGAAAAACTAGATTCTAATTCTAGATCTAAATCTAATTTCAGACATATTTAAAAGAAACCACTGGGACTTCCCTGGTGGTTCAGTACTAAGACTCTGAGTTCCCAATGCAGAAGGCCCAAGTTTAATCCCTGATCAGGGAACTAGATCCCACATGCCACAACTAAGAGTTTGCGTGCCGCAGCTAAAACTCCTGCATGCCACAACTAAAGATTTCACATGCTGCAGCTACAGATCCCACATCCCTCACCTAAGACCTGGCACAGTCAAATAGATATTTAAAAAGAAAAGAAACCGCTGCTCCCAGGGCGCAAGTTGATTCAGTGTATGCAAATCAATAAACGTGATACACCACATTAACAGCTAATCTACAATTATCTCAATAGATGCAGGAAATGCATTTGACAACATTTGACTTCCTTTCATGATAAAAACTCTCAACAAATTAGGAAAGAAAGTACCCCAACACAATAAAGGCCATAGTTCAGGACAAACTCACAGCCAACATCATACTCAAGAGTGAGAAGCTGAAAGTCTTTTCTCTAAGATCAGGAACAAGACAAGAATGCCCACTTTTGTCATTCAGCAAAATGCTAGAAGTCCTAGCAGAGCAATTAGATAAGAAGAGGAAAACACTGATATCTAAATTAAAAAGAAAGAGGTAAAACTATCTGTTTACAGAGCATATGCTCTCATATATGCAATATCTTAGACTCCCTCCCACCAAAAAACCATTAGAACTAATGAATGAATTCATTAAAATTGCAGGATACAAAATCAACATTAAAAAGTCAGTTGCATTTCTACAGACTAACAACAAACTTTCTGAAAAAGAAATCAATCCCACTGACAATAGCATCAAAGAGAATGGAATACTTAAGGATAACTTTAATCAAGGAAGTAAAAGATCTGTTTGCTGAAAATTTCATCAATATGACACTAATGAAAGAAATGGAAAAAGGCACAAAATACATGGAAAAAATCCCATGTTTGTATGTGGGAAGAATTAATATTGTTAAAATGTTCATAGTACCCAAAGTGATCTATGGAGTCAGTGTAATACCTATTGAAATTCCAATGGCATTTTCCACAGAAATAGGAAAAAAATCTTAAAATTTGCATTGATCCACAAAAGACTGAATTGTAAAGTCACTGTTGAGAAAGAAGAACAAATTTGGAGGCATCACAATTCCTGATTCAAACTATATTACAGAGCTATAATAGTCAAAACATGTGGTTCTGGAATAAAAACAGACATATAAGCCAATGGAATAGAATAAAATATCCAGAAACAAACAGTCAACTAATTTTGATAAAGAAGTCAAAATAGACAATGGGGAAAAGATAGTCTCTTTAATAAACGATGCTGGGAAAATTAGATAATCATATGCAAAAGAGTGAAACTGGACCTTTATACCATAAATAAGGAGAAGGCAATGGCAACCCACTCCAGTACTCTTGCCTGGAAAATCCCATGGATGGAGAAGCCTGGTGGGCTGCAGTCCATGGGGTCGCCATGTCTGACTGAGCAACTTCACTTTCACTTTCATGCATTGGAGAAGGAAATGGCACCCGACTCCAGTGTTCTTGCCTGGAGAATCCCAGGGACAGGGGAGCCTGGTGGCTGCCATCTATGGGGTCCCACAGAGTCGGACATGACTGAAGCAACTTAGCAGCAACAGCAGCAACCGTAAAGAAAAATAAACCCAAATCAGATTAACAACTTAAATGTAAGACCTGCAACTGAAAAACTCCTAGAAGAAAACATAGAGAAAAAGCCCCTTGACATTGATCTTTGCAATGATTTTTTTGGCTATGACTCTAAAAACACAGGCAATGACATCACAAATAAGCTAGCGGGACTACATCAAACTAAAATCTTCTACATGGCAAAGGAAACAAGGGACAAAATAAAAGGCCACCCAGTATCTTCTAGATTTACTCCATGGCTGCTTCATCTGTTGATGGTCTTGCTTGGGCTGATCTGTGCTGGATCTAGGGGCTACTGGTGCTGGTGAAAAACAAGTTGGATAAGACCCAACGGGTCTGCTGGGGACTGCTCCCTCTCCTGCCTGGACACCCTACTCTTCCTCTTTGGCAGTTCCTATGGTGCTGAGTGTCCCAGGGCTCAGGAAATACCCTCAGGAGGCAGCTTTCGGGGGCCTCCTTGTAGCTTCATGCATGATTCTTGCGTCTCATCTTCCTGTCTTATTCCTTCAGCCTTTCTGGGTCACCAGCCAGGCACAGGTGGCTTTGGGAAGCAGGAAGGTATTGAGCTGGATCTTGAGGTGTAGGGAAGGACTAGCAGAGAAGACGAGGGTGGACACTTCAGGTAGGACGGTGTCAGAAGTGAGGGCAACATTGGGCTTTGTAACATTTGGCGGAACAGACCACTCAGAGTGTGAACAATGGACACATTTTAGAAATACATTTTAGAGGCCGTGGATAATTTCCGGTGCCCTAGAGCATCACAGAAAAGGATGCATGCTGTTTCCTTATTTTTTTGTGCTTTTGTCTAGGATATGATGGGTACTTCGGTTTAATAATTCAGTGATGAGCTTGGAGATAAAATTGAGCCTGCTTATGAAAACTAGGTCTGTGTTTCCTTGAGGACCATTTTCACAGAATATTATTTTTTGTTTTCTCTCTTTTAAATAGTTGTGCACAATATCCCCAGCCTTCTTCTCGCTTTATTGATTTTCCAGAACGAGAGGACGAGGTGTGACTATAAAGTAACGTGACTGATTATTTTAGCATACGCACCAGAACTTATACAGCCAAATGAATTTTATGACCTTCAAAGGCATTTTCCTGATAGGCTGAAACCTTACTGCAGATATGCCATATCAGAAAACACATTCTTAGCACTTTTCTCTGGAAACGGTCCTTGGTATGTGAATGCAGTCTTTCGACCACCCTCAAGGCACAAATCATTGTCTTTGTTGAGAACGGATTGATTTTTAAAAAACAGCCCCAATTTTGGCAACTAGGCGATTAGACTGGGTAATATTATTTTTAATCCCAAGCAAAATGTGATTATAAAATAATAAGGCTTGCTGTCCTTTACCGAGAAGTTTATGAGCCATTTCTGGAAGCCAGGGGATTCTGCTGGGCCATACTCACTGGACATATGAGTTGCTCTTAGTCGAGCTTAGTTTCACTTTAAAGACAAGAGCAGCAAACATCTTAACACTTATGGTCATACATCCTTTTATCTTTTAAGGAATTCAGGCTCCTGGAATTGGTAGCACTGGCTCTTTGGGCAGAGATGAAAGAAGCAGCTCATTCACTCTATGAACAAAGCAGACCATCCAATTTGTGTTTGTGCCTTACTGAGCTGTTTGCTGCTCCCCCTGGGAGGGCAGTGGTTCTTCCAGAAATAAAACGACTGCACGGACCCTCCCCTTCACCCCCGAACATCATGATCACAACCAACCACACAGGCTGCCGTTTGCTTTTGAAGGCAAGGACCTCATCTTTGGGAACCTGAACTGTGTTCAGGGACTTGTTTCTGCTGGCCAAAATGACACACATCTGCACAAGAGGGCAAGACTTTGGGGAGAGCGGGGATGGGGGCAGGTATCATGCAGGTAATGGATTGGCACTTCAGCGAGGAAGGGCCACCTTGTCCCTGGTTTGCCAGAAATACGTGATGCTGCGCAATGCCCAGGGGGCTGGGGGACAGGAGGCGCATCAGCTGAGAGGGGTGACCCCCGGAGCCCTGCTGTCTCACAGTCCTCTCACCCCACCCCACCCTGGAGAGAGCCAAGAGCTGGGTGACCCTGCAGAGCTACCTTAAGGCCCCAGGTGATCTCTCAAAGACGTGTTTGCTTTCACCTCAGCACACAGCAGTTCCTGAACTTGCCCCAGAAAAAGGATGGCCCCCTCTTTTTTGGCTCAAAGGTTTCTGGGAAGTGGCGTCAGAGAGTGAAGGCAAGGCTAACCACTACTGATAGCGGCTTCAACCAAAACCCTGCTTCCCAAGCTCCGCCCAGACCCCTAGCAAGAGCCAGCGCCGGGCACCAAACTCCGTGGCTGCCTCTGCCCTCTGAGCCGGGAGGTATGCCAAGATCCTCCCGAATCGCCTTCTTCTACACACAATCCGCCCCTTCTCGCCACACTCCGCACATCTCTGTCCCCACTGCCCGACGCCCTTGCCTCTCTGTTAAAGGAAATCCAACCCATCCCTCAAACCTTGTCTAAACATTGCCTTCCTGAAGGTCTCCTTAGCCAGGCCAGCCCTCAACGGGCCTGGCTTCCTCTGAATTCCGCTGTCTCTACTGCGGTCTTGGCACTTGCTGTACTATTCTATTGTTCACGCCTGTGTCCTATTTCCTAGCCTGATAATAAGGCCCTGAGGGCAGGGGATGAATCTTAAACCCATGAGTGCCTTGTGCAGAGTAGCTGCTCAGTAAACTTTAATGACCACACGCATGGAATGGCTTCTAAATGATCGCCTTTGTGTGTATGTGTGTGTGTGTGTGTGTGTGTGTGTGTGTGTGTGTGTGTGTGAGAGAGAGCATCTGTGTGCTCTGATGGATACACTAGTGGCAGCATGACCTCAGCATCTGGCAGAATGCCTTGCACACACGTCATTGAAAGAGTAAATTCCTTCTTTGTTCATACACTCACTCACTGCTGAAGGCTTTCCAGGCTGCGTGCTGGTTCTACCTCATTGATGGGCTATGGATCACATGACCGTGAACGCAGATAAAGTAATTATCGCATTAGAAATAGAGGCGCAAAGCTCTGATGCAAAAGTAGGAGATGGGCTAGAAGGCAGGACCCAGCCATTTAGAAGATGAGGTATGTGGGGAGCACAGAACACCCGCTGTAGTGGGCAGGGTATCTTGATCACAGTGTGGGGGAGGGGAGGTCCAGCCTCTAGCAGAGGCATCAAAGGACAAACCCTTCATCTTTCACTGTTTTATTAACCGCTAATCCCCACAGTTCAAAGCAAGGCTATCTGAACTCTTCACCAGCCTCTCTGTTTATATTATTTCCCCAAAGGTCTCCAGTTCTATTGTCCAAACAGCAATGTGTATTTATGTAATGATTGATTTATTTTTTCATTTTAATTACTCGAAGACAGGCTGATGGAAACCCTGCCAATGAGTATAGCGATCAATGAGAGAACCGGCATTCGTATACCCAGTTATAATTCTACTCCAAAGCAAAGAAACTTGACATTTTTGTTAACCTGCACAATCTGATTGTCAATAGAGGCACAATTTCCATTAGGGCTCTTTGAAATGTTGAAAATATCTCATGTACCCTCTTCCTATCTCTACAAATCAATAGGCATCTGGGAACCCCAGGCTGTAAGCATTGTGAAGGATAGTCAGCTATACATTAGATGGTTTGAGTGCTATCTGTACACAGAGAGTGACTGAAATTGGTAGCATCGTCTCATGATATAAGGGACGATAGAAGGAGGTAATTTAGCAGTTCTCAGGAGAAATATGTCACCGTGTGAGTCAGCAAGGCCTTTCTAGTTGAGGGCAGGTACACGTTTCCCCTAGAGGAGCTTGGGTACATCCATCCTTGGGTACTCCATGCTTGCCAGACTTTTCACTGATAAGAGAGAGCTGACTGTCCAAGGCTCTCCGAATATGGCATCTTCTCCACCCAAACCCCCAGGCCAGCTCTCCCTCACCTGGGTAGTCAACCCAGTCTTGTTTCCCAAGTGGTCCTTGAATCATTCTTTTCCCTCTGTCTGCTCTTCTACTGCTGGAGTTGTGGATTTCAACAGCATCTGGAAATAAGCACCCATCTCGTTTCCCTGTCTCCTGTCTTGTGCCCCTCAAAATAGTCCTTCACATCTGCAGCCTGAAGAACAACCAGCCTCTCACCGCTGGGGAAGAAAGCCCCCCACGGCCCTCCCCTGCGTGCAGAATTGGTCTCCTCGGCTGGCACAGGAGGCCTGTCCCACCTGGTCACCTCTTCACCTGCCGCTTTGCTCTCTGGTCCCTCCGTTCCTTCCACACACCATGTTGGATGCCATTCATTTCCTCCCTCTCCTGGGATGCTCTTGATTCCTTCATTCTGGTGAGAGTCCTGCATCCCTGTGATCTTGGCCCCACCACACCTGGTAGCTTCTCTCTCTTGAACCACTTCCCTTGCTCCCCTGTTAGAAGGGGTAAGCAGGACTGGATCTTAAATGCCCGGCACCGTGCTTGTATATTTCTTTGGGTAATAGACACTTAGTGATTTGCTGACAAAGTTGAATTAAGAAGGACAGTATATAGGATTTTGTGTGGCACATGCTTGGGATATATAGACACGAATTCATGTTCTTCTTTGCAGCAATGAATATCCTCATAGAGAATTTCCATTTATTTCTAAATGCATATCACTGCAACCAAGCTGCCACCCTCACTTGTTATATAACAGAATTTCACTGCATTGAACTCTGGATCTCAGTGAAGGATTTCATCTTTATAATTCAGATGTCACTGCACTGTGGGTTGAAGTTCATCTCTGTACAGTGTATGAAGGAAGGGTTGCTAAGCAAAATCTTACTGCAAAGGTGACTTTTGAACCTCTTTAGGAAAATAAACTATTCCCAAGCACTTTCACTGATGTTAGTTCATCAACACTGCTTTTAAAAACACACTAAAAATACTTCACTCTTGGCTCCCTTTCCCCCATGTATGTAATGTCCTAGAGCTTGGACTTTGAAATCTGATTGCCTGGGTTCAAGTCTTGGTTAGCTTCGTGATCTTAAGGAAGGTGGGAAGGTCACTGTGCCTCAGATTCCCCCACTGTTAAATAGGGATGATAACAGCACTCACCTCATAGCATGTTGGAAGGATTATATGACTAGACGTGGAGCAGTGCTGGGCATGGTTAGTGTTCAGTAAGTGTTAGCTATTGTTGCTGTTGTTTAGTTGCTAAGTCGTGTCTGATCTTTTGCAATCCCATGGACTGTAGCCCACCGGGCTCCTTTGTCCTTGCAATTCTCCAGGCAAGAATACTGGAGTGGGTTGCCGTTTCCTCCTCCAGGGGATCTTCTCGACCCAGGGATCAAACCTGGATCTCCTGCTTGGCAGGTGGATTCTTTACCACTGGGAAGGTTGATATCAGTCAGCATGTGTTAAATGAATGACCCCAAACTTAGCCAGCAGAACACAGGAAGATGTGGATTAGCTGTTTGTGTTTACAACGCACTACTGCATACTTCAAAGAATTCACTGCCAGAATTAGCCAGGTGGTGCTAGTGGTAAGGAGCCACCTGTCAGTGCAGGAGACCAAAGAGACACGGGTTCAGTCCCTGGGTTGGGAAGATCCCCTGGAGAAGAAAATGGCAACCCACTCCAATATTCTTGCCCGGAGAATCCCACAGACAGAGGAGCCTGGTGTGCTACAGCCTATAGGGTTGCACAAAGCTGGACTCGACTGAAGCATCTTAACACAGATGCACACACCCCATTGTTAACTGCAGGCTTGTACTCAATAATAATCGCATAGGTCCTAGGTTTTTATTTATTTCATTTTTTTAAACACCATTTGGTATTCTCATATGATCTTGAGGACTGCATTGAAATGAAAAAGTAAACAGAGGCAAAGTTCAACCAGTTGGCCTCCTTTTGAATGGTCCTGGGCTTATACCATTAGGGAGCTTCTGATCTTGAGCAAGGTAGATGAGGTTTTAAAAAAGAAGTACTGGATTTAGCAGCTAAGAAGTTTTAGGTGATGTTGGAATTGAGGGTGGTGAGAACAGAAGCCAGAATTGCAGCAGGCTTAGAAGTGATTGGGAAAGAAGGTCGTCAAGGAGGAGGGGGTGCCCTTTCTCTCAAGAAGAAGGTCTGGAACGTCAGCTGCCAGTCTGAGCTTCAGTTTCCTGTGGTAAAGCAGAGATAGTCATCCTTTGCTTTTCTCCTTGACAGGAGTATGATACTTTGCTAATGGTAAATTTTACATCAATATATATTATCATTAGCCTATTGATGCAGCCATTTGTCTCTTAGCTGTCGGCTTCCTTGGTGGCTCAGATAGCAAAGAATCTGCCTGCACTGTAGGAGACTAGGGTTCAGTCCCTGGGTTGGGAAGATCCCCTGGAGGAGGGTATGGCTACTCAGTATTCTTGCCTGGAGAATGCCATGAACAGAGGAGCCTGGTGGAATACAGTCTATAAAGTCACAAAGAGTTGACCCGGCTAACACTTTCACTTGTAGGTAAATCTGTTTCTTGAAAAGTGCTCTATAAATGAAGCTTTAAACTCAATTTGCTTTTCAGAAAATTTTCAAATTTTCCCATGACAACATTTACATTTGTCCTCTGATTTGAGCAATAACAGCACAATTCTATTGGGTTAGTTAAAAAAGTTCATTTGGACTTTTCTGTAACATTTTACTGAAAAACCCAAATGAACTTTTGACCAGTACAATATTTTTCATTTAGCCTTTGTTTCACTGGTTGACGCTTGCCTTGTCCTTGGGTTTGAGAACTTGACATGTAAACGATGCATAGCAAATAAGTCCTGGTAAGTTCTCACTCTAGTCTCTCTCATAGACCAGACCCTGGTTTTCTGCACACTCTGGTCCAAGATCCTGCCTTCATTTTGCCTTTATTATGACACTGGAAATGTATTTTTGCAAGTTCAATTCTCTCCCATCTTAAAGCATACAAGTAAGCCAGCCAACCAACAACCACCTCTTTGTGGACCATGGATTCCACCCCCACCTCCGCTCCATCCCACCCTTCACTTTCCAGAGAAAACCCCACACTCCTCGCTTTTTCACTTCCCATTTGCCTTTAGCCCTGCAATGGGGCTTCTGCTCCACTGTCCACTGAGAGGACTCTCTCCAAGGCTACCACTAACTCCTTGGTTCCTAAACAGAATTCACATTTCCCAGTCCTTGTCTTTCTTTAGCGCTTTGCAGTATTTGACTCTGGTATGCTTAGTCCCTTACTCCCGGGTTCACAATAGGAGTGTCAGTTGTATAGCTGTGCAGAAAAGCCTGAGCACCTTGAATACGGTCCAATGGCTTCATTTTACAGATGAGGAAATGAAGGTCAAGGGAAGTTACATGAATTGGCCTCTATCAGTCAGCTAGTGCTGCAATAACCCTGTGTAACAAACCATCCCAAACCCATCGGCCAACAACAACATTAATTTTTCTCATGGTCTGGGTGTTGGCTGGGGGAGCTATGTTCCAGGCTGTGGGTGGGGTTCATATCTGCTCCACATGGGTTTGTAATGGGGCACAGGCTGAAGAGGATACTTCAGGAAAGTTCTGCTTCTGGTAGATCATAGGAATGCAAGAAACACAAGAGGAGGAAATTCCCTGGAGGTCCAGTGGTTAGGACTTTACACTTCCACTGCAGGGGTCCAATCCTTGGTTGGGGAACTAAGATCCCATAACTCATGTGACATAGCCAAAAAAAAAAAAAAAATGCTAGAGGAAATAAGCAATGTCTCTTCAGGGCTCAGCCTTAAAGTGGCTGAATGTCACTTCTGCCTATATTCTTTGTTTAAGCAAATCACATGCAAAAGCCTAACATGAATGAGGTGAGGACGAAGACTCCACTGAAGTGGGAGGTGCTGATACTTCAGAGAATCAGTCTTTTCCCTGATGATGTAGAGTTTTGATAAAGTGGGGGAAGGGGCGTGATGAATCGGGAGGAATGATTCAGTCCACCACAAGCCCAAAGATCACCCACGTGGATTCTGACCTCTGACAAAGGAGAAAGAGGACATGAGTGAACAGACGCAACAAAAGAAGAGACAAAGATAAAAACAAACAAAGAGCAAGCAAAACAACAACGTAAAGCTAATGGAAGTTTGGATTTTTATTGTGAACGACAGCAATGATGTTTTCTGGAAAAAGAACAGAAATGGATGGGAAGTTCGAAAAGACTCCGAGGTGGTGCGTCACAGTAGGTCCTGGCTGTGAGGAGTTAGCTCCAGGAGGTCTGAAGCAGGGTCGTGCACCCAGTGCAGGGGCTCAGCTTGGACCTTGACTGAGCCTGGGGGTGAACCCAAGAATTTCTAGCTGAATAAGTGATGGAGATCAGGAACTGACCAATGATGGAGCTACAGCTCACCCTGAGAAGGGTAAATAGTGATTCAGGGATGGGGTGAGAAAGAGAGTAGCTGCTACATATGAGTATGAAAAAAGCAGGATTGAAGGGGAACATTTCTGAAGTACTCTGGAAGCCTGAAAGCTAAAAGTCTGCTGTGTTCACTATAGCCTGAACTATAACAACCAGGGGACATCCTTGTAGATTGTGAGCTCCATTGTTTGGGACAAATTCATTGTTTTATACGTGGCAATACATTTATGTAAGATGTTATTCCAAGACATGACTATAGCTGGAAACACAAACAGCTCCAGAATTACTATAAATATTCTCATGGATGCTGGGGCCCTATTGAGTTTTTAAAGAAAAAAAAATATGTTTTAGGATGATCACTTGCCCGTCCAGTAAATTTCCTGTGGTGCTGGCTAGAGGCTGAAAGGAGAAAGGGTGTTTCTCAGCATCACAAGGCCTGTGAGACAAGGTAAACTGAACTTGGGCTCTGAAAATCAAAAGAGCCATGCTCTTCCCCATCTCGCTTTTGCATGTTCTGCTCTAGGAAGTTATTGGTAAGTCTCAACAGGGAGGTGCTCTTGCAATCCAAAATCAGCCATCAATTTCATTTCCTTTTTTCCTATAAAAAGGGTATGCTGACTCAAACAACTAAAATATAGATTAGTTAGCATACTAATAATAAGACCAAAAATCCCCAATAGACAAAAATCCCCATTAAAAAACAAACAAACAAACCAAAGCCCAACATTCAGTGAGCCAGGAAAAAAATGGTTTTGAATTAGCATTTTCTTTCGTGAGAGTCAGTTTCTTTCCATATCACCTCCTCTGACTCCAGGGTGGACGAGAAGACCTGTCCCCATCCACCTACCCACATGTCGGCCTCTTCCATGGCTGGTGACAGCTCTGATGGTCTCCATACTGGATTGAGTGGTGTTGGTGTTCCCCCCGCCCCCCCCCACACTCACAGTCACTTGGCACCTCTGAATAAGGCCTTCATTGGAGACAGTGTCTTTATAGAGGCAATCAAGTTGAATGCTAGTGAGTCCTAATCCAAGACTGATGTCCTTTTATGAGGGGATCTGGACATAGAGACACACAGAGTGGAGGTGATGTGAATATATAGACACACGAGGAGAATACATATCTGCACAGCAACCCCAAGGATTGCTAACAACCCCCAGAAGCGAGGAAGAGCCAGGGAGGGGCTTCCCGTAGAGCCCCAGGGTGGGCAAGGCCCTGCTGACATCCTGACTTCAGACTTCCAACCTCCAGAACTGGGAGAGAGTGAAAGTCTGCTGTTGTAAGTCCCCAGTTTGTGGTGCTGTGTTATGGCAGCCCTAGGAGATGACTGTGGTCTCCTCCCCATCTTTGGCCTTGCTGATCCAGAACAGACCAGTCAAAGGCCTGGCTAGAGGCTCAGGCCCTTCAGTCAGACAGACTAGGATTGGGCTGCAGGCTGGCTACTGACCAGTGGGCTCAAAGCCTCGGTTTCTCCATCTATATGATGGACATAACAAGGATGCTGGTGGAGATTAAAGGCTGCCATGTTTATAAAGTGTTTGGTATAATGCCTGGCCCATAGCTCATGTTTAGTAAATGTTAGCTGCTATCAGCCATTGGTTTCCACCTCAGGGTGAAGTTTTCCTGATTTTACTATTTTGGTAAAAGCCAAGTGGACATCTATTCCCTTGGGGATGTACCATGGCATCTAGCTCAGGGTTCACACTAAAAGCATCTTTATGGAATGAAGAATGGAACAACTCCATCTCATCATAGAAGGAAATGGTTTACAGGCTTCATGGGGTTTGGTACTCAGCTCAAAAAGTCCAAAAAGAAGGAATATATTTTTATCAAATTAGGCTATGAAAGTTTGAGGCTTCCATCATGGGCTCTCTCCCCTGTGTTGCTTCCTTGTAGGGAAGCCAGCTGCCACACTGGGCAGCCTGATGAAGGGCCCACAAGATGAAGCCTGCCAACAGCTACATAAGGGGACATGAATGTGATTCTCTAGGTCCAGGCAAACTTTAGATCACTGCAGTCTCAGCTGACAGCTTGGCTTACCCTTATGAAAAACCCTCACCCTCAACTGCCCAGGTAATACCCTCCCAGGTTCCTGGAAACTGTGTAAGATGATAAATGTTTGTTGTTTAAAGCCACTTAGGTGTTGGGGCTAATTTGTTACACAGCATTAGATAACCAACACAGGTGATGAGACAAGAATGGCCAGGATGAGCCAGGGCTGAGACCAGGGACTGTAATGGGACACTAAAACATAAGGGGCAGAGAAGAGGCCAGACCCAGATGGGTTGGACATGGAGATGAGCAGGCAGATTCTGTGGGTCTGTGCCTCTGGTCCAGACCCCAGGGCAGATAAGAGCCAGAACCAACCACATCAATGAGCAGAAGGCACTATCTTGGTGATCTTAGACTAGAGTATCGCCTTCTGACATGTTACACAATTCCCAGTTGGACCTTTAGTTGATCACTGTAGCTATGAGGTGATCAAAGACCAGTGAGTGAATTTGTCTCGAATTAGGTCAATACAAAGATTTGCGGATTCCAGTAACAAACAAAATGCAGTGGGATTATAAATATTTTTGAAACACTAACAATATTCTTTGTTATTTTGATGGACTTAGCTCTTAAAGTTGTCCGCCAAGCTGGGAATTAAGTTTCCTAGGCCTGTTCCAGGCTGTTGGGCAGGTCACAGTACAATAGAAAGTTAAAGATATTGCCTGGGTTTATAAAGACATACCTCATGTCCAATTGGCAAATGTTTTCTGAATGCTTACTAAGCTCATTATAAAAGAGCTTAGAGTCATTCTTTACACCTAGTAAAAGTACCTACTGCTCCTTATCCCACCTGTGATTACACATGAATATGAAAACTCAATGGATCAGAAAACAATTTCTCTATTCTTCTCACAGGCCAGGTTTCTCCTTTGAATTGACCTTTGTCTCAAGTCTTGGAGCCCTGCTGACTCAGTGGCAATCACTTGAAATTCAAGGGATAACAGGATCTCGTGAATAGCATCTGCTTTTTCACCAGGAAGTCAGAGTCCTTACTCTACAGAAGTGAGCAAAGCTTCCCGCAGCCCCTGTCTTGTCGAAAGGTTGAGCTCTAGGCAATTTGCTGCTTTTCAAATCCAAAATGAGAGACTAAGGCTGCTAGGTAAGGGCACAGGCTCAGAGTCAGACAGCCTGGGTTTATATGTCAGCTCCACTTCTTCCTAGCTGTTCAGCCTTGGGTGAATGACTTAATCTCTCTGAGCCTCGCTTTTTCCATCTGCAAAATGATGATCATAATAGCACCTCCCACACAGAGTATGGAGAGGAATAAATGAGTTAATGTCTGAAGCACGTAGAGTGGCTCCTGGCCCCTGGGAAATAGTCTGTAACTGCTGGCGATTATTATGCAGGATATGGAGGTGAAAGTAGCCCGCTCTGCCCTCTCTGGGCTCAAATGTCATTGTCTGTTGGGGTTCACTCAAGGCAGATGTCTCTCTTTCACAACATGCAAAAGGTTCTTCAAGGACTTCACGAAAACAAAAGGATTAACTACAGATGACTAAGCCCACATGATGGAAACAGAACCAGGTACAGTAAATAATGACCTTAGGCAGGATTATATTCCTACAAACAATACACTGAGTTCCTCAGCTCTCAGTCTACAATCCCTCTACCACAAGGGAGCCAGTGGCCAAGGACAACGTTTCCATGTGCCCAGGATAATCCAGGTGGGCTCCTGGAGGAGGCAGCCCTCAAGCAGAGACTTGAAGAATTCAGGACTTGCCAGGTGGAGAAAGAAGATGGGTATACCAGGCAGAGAAGAGTGTGCTGGGACCAGGGTGAGATAAGCAGGTACCTGGGACACAAGATTTAAGGGGGCACTCACTCTAAGGGCCATGTGAGAGCCGGGTCAACATCTGCACACCCCTGGGGTTGAGCACCTCCTTTGGTTTTGTATCCTAAATGCCTTTGTTGTGTCACCTTAGTCCTGGCCCTGGCAAAGAGGCTGGGTAAGAGCCTGGAAAGAAATGTCTATAACTAGAAATGTCCAAGTCGTGAAAGATGGCTTGAGGACAGAGGTCACTTGGAGCGAGCCTGAGAGGTCAGGCTGGAGTGAGATCATAAAAGGTCTTATGCTCCAAATAAAAGAATTTAGAGTTGGTCTAAAAGTGACAGGGAGCTAGTGAAGAAATCTGAACCGATCTACAACATGATCAGATTTTCCTGTCAGCAGGATTCTTCGGGCATTGGCATGAACGGCAGATTGGTGGATGAGGGAAGAAACAGAGGAGGAGGACAATTCAGGACTCCGCTGAAGAGTCTGTGCCCAGGGGAAAGACAACGATGGCCTGAAATAGGGCACTGTGGTTAGAAAACTCCCGGAGTGTTCTCGAGAGAGCTGGTTTGAAGGTAGAACCGACAGTCCATGGTGACTGAGGGCCAATGAGGGTTGACGGCAAGAGTCAAAAATGGCACCGTGTAGGGACTTCCCTGGTAGTCCAGTGGTGAACAACCTGCCTGCCAACGCAGAGGAAGTGGGTTCGATCCCGGGTCCAGGAAGATCGCACATGCCATGGGGCAACGAAGCCAGCGAGTCGCAACTACTGAAGACTGCCCCCTAGAGCTCGCGGTTCACCAGAGAAGCCACGGCGCTGAGAAGCCGGCAGCCACAAGCTAGAGCGCAGCCCTGCTGGCCGCAACTAGAGAAAGCCCCGCGCAGCGGTGATGAGAGTGAGGCAAAAAGCGTAAACAAATGAATAAAAACGCTTTCCAAATGGCACAGTGTAGAAGCCACAGGGAGCTATTAGGTAAGACAGAAGTGTGCCGAAGGCGGTCAGCAGGGCTCCCCCAAGTCCAAGGGAAACCTCCCCACACCCCTCCCGACGGGTTTTCCATAGGATACCGTCTCGGGGGGTCAGACGTGTCTTACCCTCTGGATGGTACCCACACTCCCTTAGCATCACCGACCTGAGCTGAGCCACTTCCAGACCCCACTGGCTTTCCAAGCAGTCTTAAGGTTGTCAAAGTCCTTTTAAAGACAACCACGCAGCTGGGCTCACCCGACACCCCGCCACGCCCAGCCTCCCATTCTGGATGTGCTGACCCCCAGGGCGCTGACTTGCCCCTTACGACCTGGCCGGGGGCTCTGGGAGGCGGAGGGAGGAGGGGGCGAAGGGGGGTGAGGGTCTGTCCAGAGGCCGGGAGTCTTCAGCCGCCTGTGAAGAGCCTTGTGAGAGACCACGTAGACCAGAAAGGCAGCTGGAGGGCGGCTGGGTTCGGAGGCGCTGTCCGGAAAGGCGGAGGGAGCAACGCTGGGAAAGGAGGGCAGTGTTCAGGCCAAGCCCGGGGCAGGGAAAGTCCTAGGTCTGCGGAACTGCCCGCGGAGGCAACCCCTGGGACTGATTTCCTCTGACCCCGCCACAGATGCACACGCTGACCTTGTGGGCCACGGAAGCCCGCGGATCTTCTTCCATGAACTCTGAATGAAGCCAGGTCGCCTGCCCTCCCTGCGCTTGAGAAGTCTGGAGAATGCTGGTTCTGCACACATTTCTCCATGTTCTCATAAAAATCAAAGGAGTAAAAGAGCAAGTCTGAGCTCTTTGAAACATTAATTAAAGACACCATCGTTTCCTTATTTCACGGAGGGTTGCTACCCCATTTGGGATTATTAGCAAAGCCAGACAGCCTTTGTTGTGCTTGACAAAGTGATTAATTCAGACTCTAGGTGAGTCTTGGCTTTCTCAACATCTTTTGATGTGCTAAGATTTCCCAGCGAGGCAAAAAAACATCATCAATTACTTAAACAAGCCATTACCTTGAGAGCACAATTACTGGTGAGGCCCAATCTACTAATTGGCAGATGAAGAGAGAGAAATGAACTTGGGCTGTGCCCTGGACCCTTACCTGTCCAGCAGTAGTAAGAGTCCTTTCAGTTGTGTCATGGCAGTGCTCTTGCTGATCTGGGACTGCCTAGAAATTTTTCCATCTCCATGAAAATTCATTTTGGGCCACTCTAGTCTTGGGAAGCCAGAAGCTTTCCATCCGAGAATTGCATTCTCATGGACGAAGTTGTAGGCCTCAGCACAATGGAAACACAGAAGTGTTCACAGAAGTAAACTTCTTGCTTGAAGGGAGCTGGGAAAAAATTCTTTGGCTTGCTCTTTTCCTCGAAAGTCACAAATTCTCCAGCTCCTCAGGCAAGCAGGGTGGTGGGGTCTTCTGCAGAATGCTACATCTGAGTGGACAATCCCTGACACATAAGGAATTCACGGCCTAAATAAAAGAGGCAGATTTTCACTGTAAAACATGTAAACATATAAAATTAAATTTATAAATTCAAATAGAGTGTAATACACTTAAATCTATCTTATTTTAGAAATACTTACTATAAATATACCTTTTAACACACTAGGTCATGACTGTTTAGGGGGAGATCTTTTGCTGTATTTAAATATGTCATTGGTTTTTCCAAATGGGGAGGGGGAGCTCAGTCTAGTTAAATTCAGTCAAATAACCAATACATAAAAATCTAGAAATGTTCCATAAATATCAGCCACTGCACCGGCCTTGTCACACAATTCAATTGTTCTGTCCTATTTTTAAAATAGAAGGATGGGTTGCATGCCTGTTCACATTGTGAAACTACTTTGGGAACTACCTCGGTCGTTATTCTCCTCTAATTACTGGCACCAAAGGGCAAGGCGCCTCTCAGAATTCTTCCATGAGAAGTGGTGCAGAACTGGGGGTGGGTGCGAAGGCAGAGGCGGAGGCTGTGCCGAGGCCTCATTCTGAGACCCCTCCCTGCTTAACCACCATCTCCCACTCGGCTCCACTTTCTTCCTTAATTCCCGAAAGACGTCAGCTGGGTGGGGCCGGGCACTGGAAGGCACTCCTGGGGAGGCAGAGCGCATAGCGCCCGGGCTTCTTCCGTAGGAACCCCCAGAGCCGGCTCTTCCCAGGGGCGGGGGCCCCTGGGACGCCCCCTCCCTCTCCAAGCAGCAGCCTCTCCCGGCTCCTTCGCCTGCCGTGAGTGACAGAGTTGTTTCTCGCACCAGCTGTCACCGCTGTCCTCAGTTTCATAGATTTTTGGAAACTGGTCTGCTTTGAAGGGCCCTGCTTTTGGAAAACCAGCCTTGGGGAAAAAGAATAATAAGCCTAAGGGCCACTTGCCATTTTTTTTCAAGTTCGACAAATATGTCCCATCCAGTAGCTGGACAGAAGAAGTGCTCTTAAGTGATTAAAACACAGTTCAACTGGCACACCCTCTGACACATGACATGTAAATACTGTGTGGGCTGCTTGTCATTAGCCACTGGATGCGTGCTGGGTCCACAAGGCTGTAAGTACCGCCTCCCTGTAGCTTCTCCCGGTGCTTTGCACATGCCTGGCTTGTAGGAGACAACGTGTGTCTGCCCGATCATTCTTGTAATGTGTCACTTGTAACATGTAGGTTACCATCAGCCGACAGTGATGAAGGATGTCATTCCAGGACTCCTCCCTTTGTGAAGGTAAACTGCTATCACAGTTTGGAGTAAATCCAATGTCAAGAGCAGACCAACTCTCTTTAGTTCTTAGAAATGAAGTACACAAGATCCATTAGATCTAATTCTCCACATCTCAGTCCTTTGAGAGAGGACTGAGATTCCTTCATTGCTTTCCAGCTGTGGTGTTAGATTGTCAGCTGAGCCGAGGCAACCTAGATAGAGCACATCTGAAAATGCAGCCCATTTGGACCAGCCTTGAGAGCCCCGTCTTCCTGGCATCATCCTTGTGGACCATCCATGGCCAGCGAGATCACTTTAGGGAGTTCCTGGGCTTTAGAATGTCCCATGGTAAAGTGTTTATTTTTACTCTTAGTTTTTCTTTATGGAAGTGGTAATGGTTTTCATGTATGGTCATGACATAAAGTTACCTTTCATTTATGTCTGTATCAAAGAAAGTGGAAGCAAGTGCTAGCCTAGGTGATTTGCAGACATGGCAAAAATTGTCAAGATGTTGTTGATTTAGAAGGTTAAACTCTTAATGCCAATTGAGATTTGTTGACTCAACTCTCCTGCCCTGGCAAGGTGAGATAAAGCTGGAAAAGTTGGCTAATTCTATGCACTACAATAACCAACAACTGGATGACACGAATGTTTGTAAACTGTAGTCTTTTCTTTAAAATACTTATCTGTTTGGGTGGTAGGGCCCCCAAGCCTGGTTTAGTGGTGCCCGAGACAGAGGCTGAGTGCTGTGGTAGCTCTGGGTGGCCCCGCCCCGCCCTTCCCCAGCAGCTGGCTCATCAGTTTTCTCTGAACAGGAAGCCTTGAGAACCTCAGCCTCCACCCCAGAAACTTCTTATTTTCAAGCACACTCCAAAAGGCAGTCCTCTGTACACAATAGAAACTGGTGTGGGAGATGAATAATGGCCTCCAAAGATGTCCACATCCCAATCTTCAGAACCTGTGAATGCCACTTTACACAGCAAAAGGGACTCTGAGGATGTGCTTAAGGGTCCTGAGACCAGGAGAGTATCCTGATTATCTGGGTGGACCCTCAATGTGATCAGAAGGGTCCTTATAAGAGGGAGGCAGGAGGAGTCAGGCAGAGGGGTTGATGTGACGTCTGGGAGCAGAGACTGGAATGATGTAGCTGCAAGCTAAGGATGCAAAAATGTATGCTCTCCAGGAGCCACAGAAAGAACCAGTTCTGCTGACATAGCTTCAGACTAGTGAGACTGATTTTGGACTTCGGGCCCCAGATCTGCAAGACAAATTATGTTGTCTTAAACCACTACACTCGTGGTTACTTGTTTTAGCAACCATAGGAAACTAATGCAGTTGAGAAAGATTAAACAATTCCTTAATTTCTGATGGGATTCACCACACTGGCCCTTTATGTAAGGTATCACTATACATTTAAAATAATTCTAATTACAAGAGGGTCAGGTAACACGTTTTAAAATCTATTTAAGTTTTTGAATCGGCATCCATGTGGTTGAAATCTCAAACACAGTATCATGAAGTATTACCAAAATAGAGTGAGAAGTCTTCCTCCTGTATGGCCCCTAGACAGTTTTCTACTGAAAGGAAACACAATTTCTCAGGAAAATGGCTGATTCAGGTCTAGGGCAAGAAATGTACAAGATGTACCTGGAACAACTTGTCATTTCAGAAAGTGGGGAGGCTGTTCTCCCCAAAAGTACTCAGGAACAAACTTATACGTGCTCCCCTAGCCAAAGATGGGACAATCTGATGAATAGAAAAATCATGGCAATGGATCAAAACACATCAAAATACTCTAAAACACAGTCATCTGTACACAGTAGGAGTTGGTGTGGGAGCTGAATCATGGCAGTGGATCAAAACACATCAAGTAAATTTAAATTCATGAGTTCATAATGATACAAAATAGCATGTGTACCCAATGTAAGATGCTACGGAATCAACTCACTACTTCGAACACTAACAATAAAAGCAAAGATCAAGGCTGATCCTACTTTTCTCGTGTGAATTGTCCCTAGCAGAGGAGGGCCAATTCAGAATTATTCCAGCTGGTAAATGGAGAAGGAATAACATGACTTTGCAGCCCCTGGTACATGAATGGATTCAGGTGATAATCCTCACAGCTGCTCAGGTTGTAATAAAAGAGACAAGTAGATTATGAACCTCCTCTGGTGTCAGTTCAATTCAGTTCAGTCACTCAGTTGTGTCCAACTCTTTGTGACCCCATGAATCGCAGCACGCCAGGCCTCCCTGTTCATCACCATCTCCTGGAGTTCACTCAGACTCAGGTCCATCGAGTCCGTGATGCCATCCAGCCATCTCATCCTCAGTCGTCCCCTTCTCCTCCTGCCCCCAATCCCTCCCAGCATCAGAATCTTTTCCAGTGAGTCAAATCTTCTCATGAGGTGGCCAAAGTACTGGAGTTTCAGCTTTAGCATCATTCCTTCCAAAGAAATCCCAGGGCTGATCTCCTTCAGAATGGACTGGTTGGGTCTCCTTGCAGTCCAAGGGACTCTCAAGAGTCTTCTCCAACACCACAGTTCAAAAGCATCAATTCTTTGGTGCTCAGCCTTCTTCACAGCTCAACTCTCACATCCATACATGACCACTGGAAAAACCATAGCCTTGACTAGACGGATCTTAGTCGGCAAAGCAATGTCTCTGCTTTTGAATATGCTATCTAGGTTGGTCATAACTTTTCTTCCAAGGAGTAGGTAAGTGTCTTTTAATTTCATGGCTGCAGTCACCATCTGCAGTGATTTTGGAGTCCCCTAAAATAAAGTCTGACACTATTTCCACTGTTTCCCCATCTATTTGCCATGAAGTGATGGGACCAGATGCCATGATCTTTGTTTTCTGAATGTTGAGCTTTAAGCCAACTTTTTCGCTCTCCTCTTTCACTTTCATCAAGAGGCTGTTTAGCTCCTCTTCACTTTCCAATGGTGGCTCAGATGGTTAAGCATCTGTCTACAACGTGGGAGACCCGGGTTCGATCCCTGGGTTGGGAAGATCCCTGGAGAAGGAAATGGCAATCCACTCCAGTACTATTGCCTGGAAAATCCCATGGACAGAGGAGCCTGGTGGGCTACAGCCCATGGGGTCTCAAAGAGTCAGACATGACTGAGCGACTCTACCTTTACTTTACCTTTTACCTTCACTTTCTGCCATAAGGGTGGTGTCATCTGCATATCTGAGGTTATTGATATTTCTCCCGGCAATCTTGATTCCAGCTTGTGTTTCTTCCAGTCCAGCGTTTCTCATTATGTACTCTGCATAGAAGTTAAATAAGCAGGGTGACAATATACAGCCTTGATGTACTCCTTTTCCTATTTGGAACCAGTCTGTTGTTCCATGTCCAGTTCGAACTGTTGCTTCCTGACCTGCATACAGATTTCTCAAGAGGTAGGTCAGGTGGTCTGGTATTCCCATTTCTTCCCGAATTTTCCACAGTTTATTGTGATCCACACAGTCAAAGGCTTTGGCATAGTCAATAAAGCAGAAATAGATGTTTTTCTGGAACTCTCTTGCTTTTTCCATGATCCAGAGGATGTTGGCAATTTGATCTCTGGTTCCTCTGCCTTTTCTAAAGCCAGCTTGAACATCAGGAAGTTCACAGTTCATGTATTGCTGAAGCCTGGCTTGGAGAATTTTGAGCATTACTTTACTAGCATGTGAGATGAGTGCAGTTTTGCGGGAGTTTGAGCATTCTTTGGCATTGCCTTTCTTTGGGATTGGAATGAAAACTGACCTTTTCCAGTCCTATGGCCACTGCTGAGTTTTCCAAATGTGCTGGCATATTGAGTGCAGCACTTTCACAGCATCATCTTTCAGGATTTGAAACAGCTCCACTGGAATTCCATCACCTCCACTAGCTTTGTTCATAGTGATGCTTTCTAAGGCCCACTTGACTTCACATTCCAAGATGTCTGGCTCTAGATTAGTGATCACATCATCATGCTTATCTGGGTCGTGAAGATCTTTTTGTACAGTTCTTCCATGTATTCTTGCCACCTCTTCTTAATATCTTCTGCTCCTGTTAGGTCCAGACCATTTCTGTCCTTTATTGAGCCCATCTTTGAAAGAAGTGTTCCCTTGGTATCTCTAATTTTCTTGAAGAGATCTCTAGTCTTTCCCATTCTGTTGTTTTCCTCTATTTCTTTGCATTGATCGCTGAAGAAGGCTTTCTTATCTCTTCTTGCTATTCTTTGGAACTCTGCATTCAGATGCTTATATCTTTCCTTTTCTTCTTTGCTTTTCGCCTCTCTTCTTTTCACAGCTATTTGTAAGGCCTCCCCAGACAGCCATTTTGCTTTTTCCATTTCTTTTCCAAGGGATGGTCTTGATCCCTATCTCCTGTACAATGTCACGAACCTCATTCCATAGTTCATCAGGCACTCTGTCTATCAGATCCAGGCCCTTAAATCTATTTCTCACTTCCACTGTATAATCATAAGGGATTTGATTTTGGTCATACCTGAATGGTCTAGTGGTTTTCCCTACTTTAGAAAAAGCCTCTGGATCAGAGGCTCCTAAATGTGGCTGAACACTGGAAACACCTGAGGATCTTATAAAAATTCCAAAGCCCAAGTCACACCCCAGGCAATTAAGTTACTACCTCGGCGTATGGGTAGGGGTGGGGACGGGGTGAATGGGACACAGGCACCAGAAGTTTTTGAAGCTTCTCCAGGTGCAGACAGATTCAGGAATCAAGGGTTTAGATCCAGCTACAGGGACTTCCCTGGTGGCTCAGATGGTAAAGAGTCCACCTGCAATGCAGAAGACCCAGCCTCAGTCCCAGGGTCGGGAAGATCCTCTGGAGAAGGGAATGGCAACCCACACCAGTATTCTTGCCTGGAGAATTTCATGGACAGAGGAACCTGGCAGGCTGTAGTCCATGGGGTTGCAAAGAGCAGGCATGACTGAGAGACTAACACTTTTACTTTTCACTAGGACTGAAGAACGGGTTAAACTACACCATGGGAGGCAACTAGCAGAATTTAGACTGTGGAAACCCTATGAGACACCACCTGGTTTTGTTGTGTAAAAAATGCAAGGGGAGAAAATGGGGGTGGGGGTGGGATAGGAAGGAGGATTTAAAGACTTAAAGATACTTACGAGACATCTGACCCAATTCTAATATCTAGTCAGTGTTTCAATTTCCTCAATTGTCTCACAGTTTTTCTTTGTAGTATGTTTACTGAGTGAGACTCTAAAGTCAGATGACCCAATTCAAACTATAGACCTTAGATTCTCACTCAATAAACGTACTATAAAGAAAAATCGTGAGACAACTGGGGGAATTGAAATACTGACTAGCTATTTGAAGATACTAAGGAACTATTGTTATTTTTAATTCTAATAGTGATACTGTGGTTATTTTGGAAAGAGTCCTATTTTAGCAAAGGAGTATGGAAATATTTACAGTTGGAACGATGTGATGTCATAGATTTGCTTCAAAATAGGCTGGGCATGAGGTGGGTAGGAGTGTAAAGCTGAGACAAGATTGGCCACAAGTTGATAATTGTTAGAATGGTAGGTACATAGGAATTCATTTTAGTCTTTCGTCTCCTTTGCACTTTCCACACTAAAAGATCAAACTAAACATCTCCTTCCTGCCCACTGCCGTCCCCACTGTTCCTTCCATCTGTGCAACTGGTAACCTCTTCAATTAACCCCTTATTTAGACTTATAGAGATATTTTTAATAAACATAAAAGCTAATATAAATAATGTTAGGTTTTTTCTCCTCATTTTTTTACATAAATGGAAGCACACTAAACTCAGTTTTCTGCATCTTACTACTTTCATGTACTAGCGTATTTTGATGACTTTCCATCTCCATCCATTGAATGAATGCATCATAATTTATTTAAACAGATGGGCAGTTAGGTTGTTTCCAATTTTTTGCTGTTATAAACACGTTAAAAATAAATACCTCAGTACATATTTATGTAAAAGTATATGTGTAGAGCAAATTCCCAGGAGCAGATTTGATGGCTCAGTGGATAAATGCGTATGCAAGATGCTAGCAAATAACCCTGGCTTATACCACGGCAGAAAGAGAATAGATGGAGAGAAGTGGGCAGACATGGAGATAGAGCTAATTTGAAGATGGAGCTAAAATTATTTGCTGATAGATTGTTTGAAAAATAAAAGAGAAAAAATTAAGCATGTCCAAAATCAGTCAGCTTCAGATAAGTTCTGCCTGGGTAACAAGACTCCTTCATGCCCACAGCAAATCTCAGTGATTTACATACTCAAATATTTATTTCTTGGTCATGCTAAACATCTGTCATGGACCACTTCCTTCTTTACCCCTCATCATCTTCATTGCAGGACCCAGGCTTCAGAAACAGCTCTCATCTGGGAGAGTACAGGCCTCAGGGCAGACAGAAAAGAACAAAAGGCTCATCATGTGTGGCTCTCAAAGCTTCCACTTGGATATAGCACACATGCTATCTTTTCATGATCGGTTGACCAAAGAAAGTCACATGATCAAGCCTTATGGAAATAAGGGGGAGATGTGTAACTCTCCAGTTGGGAAGGATTGTCATATTTTAAATAATTACACACCCCACTAATGAGAAAGATCCCACCTGCCAATGCAGGAGACCTAAGAGATGAGGGTTTGATCCCTGGGTTGGCAAGCTCCCTAGAAGAAGGCATGGCAATCCACTCCAGTATTCGTATCTGGAGAATCCCATAGACAGAGGAGCCTGGCAGGCTACAGTCCATGGGGTTGCACAGAGTCAGACAGGACTGAAGCAACTTAACACGTCAGCACGCACCACATCTCAGAGGTTTCTGGCTTGAGCAATTGGTGGGTTGTGGTTGTTAACAGTGATATAGAGATGAAAGAGGAGATAGAGTTCTAGGGGAAAATTGAGTTCAGATTTAGATATAAGTTTAAAACACCTAATAAAACCATGATCACCCAGGTATTTTGGACACTAGATGGGTAGACAGCAGTGTATTTCTGGGTTCCCTAATGTTGGGGCTAGAACTTCCAAAATGCTCCAGTGGGTGACCCCACTGCTTTGATACCCAGGGGCAGCTGTACTGGACAGTATCCAATCCACCAGGCTGGCTTGGAGAAGGCAAGTTTAGGCAGGACCGGCCAGGGCACAGTGAGCTCTCTATATACCACTTTAAGAGCCCCAAACAGTTTCCTGGTTTTGAACTCAATGCTTCTGTACACACCTATGTGACTGGAAATCAGTAGAGTTTTGAGGGACAGTTTTCAGTATGCTCAAGGACCTTTAAAGCCATGATAGCTTTGATCAATCATGTAATGACTTGAAGTCTAACTTAATTTTAAAACTCATATGGTAAAATGCTTTATATGCAAAAAAAATTTATTGTAGAATTCTGTATTGAATCGAAAATAATTTACATATCAACAACAAGGGAATGGTGATGGTTTGGTTGCTAAGTCATGTCTGACTCTTGTGAACCCATGGACCATACTCCATGAATCTCCTCTGTCCATGGGATTTCCCAGGCAAGAATACTAGAGTGGGTTGCCATTTCTTTCTCCACAAGATCTTTCTGACCTAGGAATCAAACCTGGCTCTCCTGCATTGCAGGTGGATTCCTTACTGATTGAGCTACAAGGGGAGCCTAACAAGGGAATAAGCAAACAAATTATGAAATTTAAAACATGCCTAAAAACATCAAACGAGTGCAGCCAAGGTAATGGCTGGATAGAGATGAGTTCAGTGGAGAGAATGAGGCTAGAGATAGCAATGTAGAAGTTATTGACATATAGATGGTGTTGAAAGTGATGGGACTAATTGAAGGAAAGGAGCCAGAAAAGATTCTGAGGGCCAGCCCCTGAGGCAGGAGGTGTGATGTCATGGAAACCAAGAGAAGAGAATGTTTCAGGAAGAAGGAAGTGTTTATCTGTATCAAATGCTACTGAGAGCAAGTGGAAAAAATAAAAACAAAACTAGCTAGAAACTACTAGAATGACAAGATGAAAACCTTGGACAAGTGACAAGTGACCTTGACAAGGCCACTTCCACTTAAGTGGTGGGTGCAGAAACCTAGTTGGGAAGATGGAGAAGAGAATAGGGCATAGAAGAGGAAGAGAACATGTCTAGATGATGCTTTTAAGAGGTTTTACTGGGAAGAAAAAAAAAGAAAAATATGGGAAAATAAGGAAAGGGCTGGAATCACAGGAGTCTGCTTTACTTTTCTTTAAAATAGAAGACACTAGAATATGTCTGTATACTGATAGCAGTGATCCAGTAGAAAAGGAGAAATTGGTGCAACTGAAAAAAGAAACAGTTGAGAATTCTGAGTAAAAGCAGAAGTGAAGGCACTGGCTTTAGAAAGGCAAAGACCTGTCTCTCTCTCATTATGGTCATCAGTTAATTAGTATCTGTTACAATTATACCTTTGGTTTCTAAGAAACCTGCCTGCCCTTGTTCTCAGTATATCCTCTGCTTGTTCTCATGCGGTGGTTTGTCAACAACACCCTACCTTAGAGGACAGGAAGAAACACGATAGTAGGGTTCACACGGCACCTGCTTGAAATGTGGCAGACCTGGGTTCATCTCTTAGCAGCCCTGCCACCCTGGGGGTGCTAATTCATTTCCTTAAGCAGTAATTTCTTAGTAATATAAGAATATTTATGCCTACATTTATATAATTGTTAGAAGGCTCATACAGGAGAATGTGTAGAGAGTTCTTGGCATAATCTGGTAGATAGCGAAGGTTACAAATTATAACAATGGTGAATGTGTGTGTTAGTTGCTCAGTCATGTCCAGCTCTTGGCGACCCATGGGCTGCAGCCTGCCAAACTCCTCTGTCCACGGAATTCTCCAGGCAAGAACACTAGAGTGGGTGGCCTTTCCCTTCTCCAGGGGATCTTCCCAACCCAGGGATTGAACCCAGGTCTCCTGCACTGGAGGTGAATTCTTTACGGTCTGAGCCACTGGGGCAGTCTCTCTTTGTTGATATAAATGTATTTTTCTTGTGCTGTGACAAAATTGTTGTCAGACTAATAGCTACAATGAGCAAACTTCGGGAGACAGTGAAAGGCAGGAGAGCCTGGCTGCTGCAATCCTGGGGTCACAGAGTCGGACACAACTTAGCGACTGAACAGAAACAATGTTTTTGTGGTTCTTCTATTATTGGAGACAGAACTGCACATCAGTCAGGTATTTGTGTATTTGTTCAGTAGTCCTCTATTTTTTTCCTAAAAGAGTGAACATTGTAAACAGTCTCCTTTCCTGAATCTTTGAGAACAAATTATAATGACTGTTACTTAATTTCATGGATAGGGTTGAACTGAATTGAAAAACAATGGGAAATTCAACTCCAGACTATCTGTCCCACTGAGTTTTGCCTGTGTATATCTTACAGCTTATTTTATATTCAGAAGTCTCCTATTAGAATGCAGCTATCAGACAATGAAAGTAGTATGTTTCAAAATGCAGGGGCTGCAGCTAAACAAGTAAGAAGAGGGAGATTTATATTCTTAAATGTGTTTATTAGAAATAAAATAATATTGAAAATAAGTGAGCCACGTTGTTAACTTAAGAAGCTAAAAGAAAAAAAATAAAGAACTAAGAATAAACCCAAAGAAAATAGTAGGAAGATCATAATAAAAATGAGCATAAAATTATGAAACAGACATAAAAACAGCAAAAAGAGAAATGTAGAAATGAGTGACAAAAGCAGAAAGTTGGGGCTTTGAAAAGATAGACAAACCTATAGCAAGACTCTTCAAGGAAAACTTTTCCAAGAAAACTAGGAATGGAAGGAATGTCCTTTATAAGGGGTGCTTGTTAAAAATCTATGGCAAAATCTTACACTTAATTTTAAAACATTAGATACATTCCTATAGAGTCAGGAACAAGAAAAAGATGTTCTTTCTTACTGCATCTTTTAAACATTGTACTAAAGGTCTTAGCCAGTGTGATAAGAAAATGAAAGTGAGATAAAGGGATTAGGGAAAAAAGAGAACAAACTGATAATTGTTTGTATAAAATATAACTGTCAGTGTAAGAAATCAAAGAGAATCCACATGTAAACCAGAAGAACTAACAAGAAATTTTAGAAAGATCTTTATTAAAAGACTGACATAAAGCACAAATGATGTTCCTACACATGAGCAATAAAAATAACCCAGTATATGTAAATAGCAAAAAGATACTGTCTGTGCACAAAATTAGAAAATGTTACAAAGGACAGAGAATGAGTCAATGGAGAGATACATACATAGAGGAGAAGACTCAGGGTTGTAATAACATTGGTACTAATTTATAAATTTAATGCAATTCCAATAAAAATTCCAAGTGACATATGTTTTCTGATGAGCCACCTCTTATTGTAGAACCTGCCTTAACACATCACCCTCTGATGATTGATTTGATTTCTCAAGTACCTGAAAAGGATATGCTCTGAGTAGATACATCAGCATCTTGTTCCTGGAAAAGGACACCTACTCTTATAAGTTAATGAACATTCTGCTTTGCAGTTTATAATCTTACGAGCTTCTCTAACTGCTACTAACTGACACATGAGTGAACGCACACTGATGGTTTCCAGTCCTGAGGCCAAGCTCTTAAGGGAACAGGTCTCAAGAGAGGGCGCCAAATGTGAAGATGAGGATGTGAAAAAAGAAATGAGGCACTAAAAGAGGAACTGAGATGATCTCATAGAGAAATTCTATTTCCAATGAACTCCTGTCCTGAGACATGATTGAAGAAGCACTTTGTATACTTACAGTTCCTTTAAGTGTTGTTGTAGGGGAAGAATAGGGGCAGGAAGAAGAAAACAGTCACCTAACAAGGCTGCAGGTAATTATTTGCTAAACAAAAGCTGTTCAGAATTCATCTGCGTGTCCTCTTCTCCCTGCCCAAATATGCGCTTGCTGTCAGCTTGCAGTCACCCATTGGCGACTGCTCATTTCCCAACTAATTCTTTAACCAATCGGTGTAACACAATTCTGCCTGCCCCCTAGATAAACTGTAATGGGAATAAGGGGCAAAGATAGGGGAATTTCAAAGTTGGAAAATATTTTTGAAATTGGAAGATAAGCAATGGCAAAAACGTTTTCTCTCAAAAAAAAGTACAGACATCAAGATGTTGATACATGGATGTGTCTACAAAACTTGGAAAAATTTAATGAGAGTGTTTGGTGAAATGGATGTACACTGACAGTGAGACTAACTGGGGCAAACTTTCTGGAAAACAATTTGGTGTTGCACGCCAGTGTTTAAAACCAGTGACTCAGGGATTTCAGATCCAGAAAAGCTTCATGCGTAAAATATTGGAAGAGTTTGATGTATAAAGTTGTAGTGGCCTAACTTAAATTAGCTGAAAACATCCTAAATATTTAACAATAAAGATAGTTTAGTAAACTTTGATATGTCCACAAGAGGAATATACAACCATAAAAATAATATTCGTAAGGGATTTATAATATGGAGATATCTTCCTTAATTTGAATGGAAAAAATAGAGAAGTAAAGAAATAGAAAAAAATCGCAGAGACTAGGATCTCAAATACATAAAAATACACTCAGAAAAAAATTTACAATTTTAATAAAACAGGAATAGGCGTTCTCCCTGCTATTTCTAGCTCTTTTGCCCAAATTTCTGTCAAGCATTTCAAGATTTATTTTCTGGAAAGCTGGCAAATCTCATCTTCTGCTCCTGTGTCTTAAAATCTTTTGAAGAGCCAAAAATGTAAGTCCTTCTCTAATAAAGTTTCCCATGTGGCCACACAGCCTTTTATGGAATTGCTGGCTAAGCATTTAATGGCTGTGTGTGACAAAGGCCTTTTCTTCTCCAGAGGTGGGACAAGTGGGTTACCTGGCACCCTTGGGCTTCATCTCTTCCTGGCACACCATGATTTTTATCCCAGGAAAACTGCTATTTGCAAAAGGAATCTTCCACTATTTCAAAAAATATCAGTAGCCTCTGAAATTTCCAAAAGCAGCTCACTAAGTAGAAATTGTTTGATAGAGGTCGTAAAGACATAAAGAATGGACTGAGGATCTGTGGCTCCCAAAAGCAGGGAAAAGCCAAGGCCTCTATGGCTGCAGCTTAAGATAGACAGTGAGGGAAACTTGTAGAGCAGACCATGGTTTGACTTTTTACTGCTTTGGCTCTAATCTCAGCTTCCCTGGCAGTTCAGATGGTAAAGAATCTGCTTGCAGTGCAGGAGACCTGGGTTCGATCCCTGGGTCAGGAAGATCCCCTGGAGAAGGGAATGACAACCCACTCCAGTGTTCTTTCCTGGAGAATCCCATGGACAGAAGAGCCTGGAGGGCTACAGTCAATGGGGTCGCAAAGAATCAGACAGGACTGAATGACACTCACTTCAATTCAACCAGCTCAGTCATCTCTAGAATACATCAGTATAATATACAATTTATCAAAATATCCCTCAGTTTATTATGAGTGGCTTCTTTGGCTGAGCAACTGGTTGACCACTCTTGTTGAATATATCAGGAAAGGGCTTTGTCTTGCACAAGACAAAGTACTGGGGAATTTCTTATGTTGAAAACAATCCCATGTGGTTCCATGTGGTTTTTTTGTTTTTGTTTTTGTTTTTTTTTGAGAATGGACAGTAGAAGGAGCATCACTGGGACGTTTGAATCCTTTGGGGATAAATGACACTTTGGTTGTAAGCATAAAACCATTTGAAGCTACTTCATATACTTTCCATTGTCATTTTCCAAGTTAAGTATCCTTAATGTAAACAATGATAGATGTTCAAGATCATAATTGTGGAATACACTTGTATTAATTCCCGTCAGATAAGCTGTTCTAAATATCGCAACACGGCAGCCACATGCTGGCTGAATATTATCTGATTTACTAGCATCCTGGGTCACCAGAACTGTTTTTTTTTTTGTTGTTTGTTTTGTTTTGTTTTTTTGCTTCACCATGTGGCATGCAGGATCTCAGCTCCTAGGCTAAGGATTGAACACATGCCCCATGCAGTGGAGACACGAAATCTTCACCACTGGACCGCCAGAAAGTCCCTGCCAATTCTTTACTAACAGCTTAGGACTTGATGACATAATTTGAGACAAGAAAGAAATTTCTTTCAAAATGATAATTTTTAAGGTAACAGGAAATTTTTCAGAAAATCTTTTTTCATTGACTCTAAACTCATTCATGGGTATTCCTAGTGTACCAGCTTCCTGATGCTGCTGCTAAGTCGCTTTAGTTGTGTCTGACTCTGTGCGACCCCACAGATGGCAGCCCACTGGGCTCTGCCATCCCTGGGATTCTCCAGGCAAGAACACTGGAGTGGGTTGCCATTTCCTTCTCCAATGCATGAAAGTGAAAAGTGAAAGTGAAGTCGCTCAGTCGTGTCTGACTCAGCGACTCCATGGACTGCAACCTACCAGGCTCTTCCGTCCATGGGAGTTTCCAGGCAAGAGTACTGGAGTGGGGTGCCATTGCCTTCTTCAGCTTCCTAGGGCTGCCATATTAAAATAACACAAACTGGGCTTAAAACACCAGAGTCTGTCTCACAATTCTGGAAGCCAGAAGTCTGAAACCAAGGCTTTTTGCAGAGCTATGTTCCCTCTGGAGATGAGAATCCATCCTTCTTTTTCCTAGCTTCTAGTCATCTGCTGACAACCTTTGGTATTTCCTGGTTTGCAGCCACAAAACTCCAGTCTCTGCCTTTGTTATCACAGGGCATTCTCCCTGTGTCTCCATGTCTTCACGGGGTATCCTCCTGTAAGGACACCGGCCACAATGGCTTAGAGATCCACTCTACTTCAGTATGGCCGTCATCAATCCAGCTCTGCAGCCCCGTGGACTGGAGCCCCCAGGCCCCTCTGTCCGTGGGATTCTCCAGGCAAGAATGCTGGAGTGCCTTGCCATTTCCTTCTCCAGGGGATCTTCCCGACCCAGGGACTGAACCTGCGTCTCTTTCACTGCCTGCACGGGCAGGTGGGTTCTTTACCACGAGCGCCCCTGAGAAGCCCCTCATCTTTAACTAATTACATTTGCAACCACTCTATCGCCAAAGAAGATGCTATTTTGGGAACAGGAATTCTACTGATTTTTGGAGGGGTGGCACAATTCAACCCCTAATTCCTAGAGTCCATGGATTCTGGGTTAAGGGCCTATTGAGACTGACATAGGGAGTCTGGGAGTGGAGAATATGAAACACGGATGCAGAGAAGGAACTGCGAGCAAGACAAATGGAGCGCACTTTGTAATTCTGCTTGGAAGTCTGGAGGCAGTGATCTCTCCTGTTGATTCTAGTGCGAGGTCTCTAGTTACTGATGGCAACATTCGGCCCATTCCTAGATGAAGATGCTTCACTTCTATACTTGACTCTGGGCTGCAGAGTGAAGTTTATGGTTATGTCCAGAACATTCTCTGCTGATGCCATATGTTTGGAAATGTCTGAATTTTGTGCAGAGACACACAAGCGGTATTTTTGTAAGTGGAGTTACATAATTAGGGCATGGGCTTGCATGATAATTAGCATGTGTAATTAGGCACAGACTTCTTGTCCTTTAATTAGACAATCAAGACATCTAATTACAAAATTAAGATGTAATTACGTGGCCTAAGATCGACATATTTCTTTCTACCCATTAGAGATTACATTTTAGAAAATAATTCATAAAAATTGATGAAAAAATGAACCAGAAACCAGATTTGAGGCCGTTGAGGGAAGTGTTAAGTAGACTGGTAAGTCACCTTTTGTCTTTTGTCTTAAGTGTGAAGAGGGTTATTTAAAACATCACAGTCTACTTGAAATACTTTTACACACTCTGCTGTCAACCTTTGGCATACACACTAATGAAGAGGAATGTGGGCATGACTAGTCCATGTAATTCACACGAGGCTCTTGAGTGTGGTTGTAATTACCCTTGAACGTGGACTTAAATGTGATGTCCTGGGGACCCATTTAAACCCAACAGTGCAGCCACTCAGAGGAAACCTTGGTCTGGAGACCTGGGAGCAGAGCCCACCTTCCCTTTTCACCCTGGCTTGATTCTCCCTGTGGCCACTTTAAAGGTGGGCAACATTGCTCAAAGTAACGCAAATCAACAGTTAACCTGTTGTCCTTTCCTTGAATATTTGAGTATTCATTGCAATGTGCTTAACTGCTCCTTATTGGACTGCAGGCAAGAACGGGAAGGTCAGAGTCTACAGCAAACATTCCATCTTTCTAATAATAAGTGAGGCTTGGAGCTGCAGGATTTTTCAAGTTCCAGTGTTCCTATGAAGTCTGACTGAATGGATATTCTCTCTATTTTCCCTTGCTCCAAAATTGAGATTTGGCTGATCTTTGTATGATGCTAAACACTCAGTTTGATTTATTAATTTTTTCTGAAATAACAACTTTTGACATAATTGGCTGGCTGATTAGGGATTACAGCCATATGCCCAGGTTTTTCTAAGCTAGTTCTGACTTTCACTGTGTTATCCCTCTGTTCCCATAAACTGTCGAAATATCCTAGTAATTCCAATGTTTTGACAGCAACACTGCACTTCTCAAACTGTCGCTTTCTCCTGGACGGTGGCACAGACATCTGTGGGGCCATGTTTCCTGATTTGGGGCTAGGAAAATATGCTTCCCATATGGTCTCAGGCCATGGAAACAAAGACATAGAGGGTTTGCAAGTGGTTGGTGATGAGGTCTTGTTCCACAGAGTGTCCCCTCTTTCCTTGTTTTTATATTTTTCTCTATTAGGTCATGGAATGTGATGAGGGATAAGTTATGTGCAGGGGTCAATTTGACCAAGAACAACCACAGATTTGTGCAGGGAACTGATTTTTGCCATTGTTACTTTTTTCGCCTCACCTTGCGAGAGAATTGTTGATGGTAGATTTAAAGGTTGAGAAGCTGAAATGGGCAGAGGTGCAGCTTTTTGGAGGTGGGGGTGGGGCCATGCTGTGCAGCTTGTGGAATCTTAGTTCCCTGACCAGGGATCGAACCCAGACCCTTGGCAGTAAAAGTGCGATCGTAACCACTGAACCTCCAGGGAATTCCTAAAGTGCAGTTTTAAATACTATTTATTGACAGAAATTGTAGGTGGGAAGGGGTGTTTGGGCTACATCATCTCTAAAGGGACTTTCAGCTAAGACATCCTCAGATGTCTTCATCTCTAGTCTGTTAATCAAGAGGAATTTACTGAGCTCAGGCTACTCACACACCTCTAGGCCTCCACCTCGTCAGTCCTAAGATGTCGTCACCTGGAAACTTCTCCCAACCTTACATCTGGAGAGCTGATATCTGATAGGGCCAAAAGTGTGAGCCTGTGTCTCAGTTTTTAAAATGTGCTTTTTCCCTCAGGTACTCCACATCAGCGTTTTCAGGACTAGAGAAGTTGGGCATCAGACATCCCAAGCCTTCTCCTTTTATTGGAAACTTAGCGTTTTTCCGCCAGGTAAGGGTTGCCTTCCACTGTCTTCTGATATAAGATGCTCTGAGCCTAGAGCAGCTTTATCCACAAAGCATTGCTTCCATTCAAGTCGCCCACACTCAGGGAGGTCTGTGTGTGAATTGCATCAGTTCTTATGTGATGAGAACGATCCATCACTGATCACTCATTAATACATATAGAGTCCTGGTATCCTGTCATTCATGCAAAAACCCTTTTAATGAGTGTCTAAGTGTGCCGGGCCCTGGGATGTGGAAGAAAGTAAAAGTTGCCCATGCCCTAGTGCTAGTGTGGGTGGTAGACATGGCAGCTGTGGTTTGTCCTTCAGAGGAGGGGGAGATCCATCAGGGCTAGAGTCATCCTGGAGGACTTCCTGGAGGAGGGGGTCTTCAGGAGTGATAGACACAAAGACAAGGAGACCCACACCAGGTGGGAGCAATGATGTGCATGATGGCACCATATGAGAAACAGGGCACAGCTTGGGGAGCAGCCTGGACTAAAAGCAGAGATTGGGGGAGCACCAGGGAACACTGCTGTGAGAAAGAGAAGAGCAGGCTTCCCAGGTGGCGCTAGTGATAAAGAACCCACCTGCCAGTGCTGGAGATGTGAGAGATGTGGGTTCGATCCCTGGGTTGGGAAGATCCCTGGAGAAGGGCACGGCAACTCACTCCAGTATTCTTGGGTGGTGAATCCCATGGACAGAGGAGCATGGTGGGCTACAGTCCATGGGGTTGCAAAGACTGAGTGACTAACACTTACTTAGATCACTGACAGTTCAGAAAGGCAAGTGAAGAGCCGTGCGTGCCCCAACATTGGTGAGTAGGAGGGGGACACCAAAGGGGAAGATTTCTCTGCAAGATTTAGAGCAGGTCTGTAGAATCCAACAGTTGCTGAGCCATGGCTGTGAAGCAGTGAGGGCTTGGCCAGGGTGGAGATGAGAGTGAAAGAGAAGAACTTTGGGGGCAAAATTAGTAACTCTCATGGCGACTCAGATGAGGAGAAGTCAAGGCAGAATGCGTCAACTCGTCTTAAGTTTGAAGCCAGACAACAGGGAGAGTGGCCAGGAGTCCATGAAAATAAAAGGTCGGGAGGTCAGCTGCTTTAGGGAGGTGGCTTGATTTGCCAGAATGCCTCGAATGCCCTCTGGGCATTTGGAGATAAAGTCCTGGGACTTTATCTTCGCAGGTTATTTTTGTTTCTCACGTTGGGTTTTCTCAGAAGCCAGATGATTTATTCTGCCAACTCCTGTGGGGGTGCTGCCACCAGACCCAATATTAGGAGGCTACAGAGCCTACATGTGAAGCCACTAAGCCAAACAAAGGCAGGAAGGACTAAACTGGGGCCAATCCTGATAACACCCCTCTAAGATCTCTTTAGGCTTTCCCCACCCCTGCCCCCGGAAAGGCTGGCCCTTGGCGTCAGGTAGAAAATAACATATGCTATTTCTGTCCCTTTTCTTTCTCATCAGTTTCTCTTCTCTTCCGTTTTGTCCCTTTCTTGGTTCAACACCCCTTCCCACTGTTTATTGCTGTTTCTCTCTTCCCAGTGTTTTTTTTTTTTTTTTTTTTAACACCTCCTTCTCTCCTCTCTAGCTCAGGGGTGGCCAGGCCACAACTTTCAGCCCACAAACAAACTCCCCATCAGCTCCATGAAGCAAGTATGAAGACATTTCTAAGTGTCAAAACACAGCAATAAACCAGATAGAAAATTAAAGCAAATCCATTTCACAAATTTCTATGGGGGAAATGATCAGTTGCATTCAGACTTGACTGAATTAATTCAGTATCAACATGTTGAATTAAACCATATCCCTGTTGATGTGCCGAGAACATTGTGCCTTCCTTTGGCTAATTTCCACATATGCTCCTTTTAGCTGCTCATTCTCATATGGGCAAATCCTGCCAAGTTCTTGCTAGAACATAGTCATTTCATTGACTGTTTTATAGTCTTATGAGCTTTCCCTGGTATTAATATATGGCAAGCTTAGATGGAGGTGGAGCTATGGTTTTTCCAGTAGTCAGGTACGGATGTGAGAGTTGAACCAGAAAGAAGGCTGAGCACTGAAGAATTGATGCTTTCGAATTGTGGTGGTAGAGAAAACTCTTGAGAGTCCCTTGGACAGCAAGGAGATCAAACCAGTCAATCCTAAAGGAAATCAACCCTGAGTGTTCATTGGAAGGACTGATGCTGAAGCTCCAATACTTTGGCCACCTAACGCAAAGAGCCAACTCATTGGAAAAGACCCTGATGCTGGGAAAGATTGAGGGCAGAAGGAGAAGGGGGCGACAGAGGATGAGATGTTTGGATGGCATCACTGACTCAGTGGACATGAGTTTGAGCAAACTCTGGGAGATAGTGAAGGACAGGAAAGCCTGGCATGCTGCAGTCCGTGGGATTGCAGTCAGATAAGACTGAGCAACTGAACAGCAGCTAGATGGTGGAGCTAGACTGAAAGAACCTGGGATGGATTTTCATTAAGAACATCCACCTCTTCTACTTTCCCAACTCTCTACTCTCACCCACCCTTTGTGTGTCTACCTGTCCACTCCATTCCCACAGCACAAGTCTAGGAGTCTCTTCTCTTCCACTTCCATCCCAACTGAAGCATGTTTTCATGTTTATTTCTTTCCCATAACACAATGGATCCAGCCATTTTCAACCCTTAACCCATACTTTCCCCCTGTATATATCCATACACAGACCCCATCTCAACAATACAGTGAGTTAAGCATTTTTCTGACCCTACTCCACGCTGTGTATATATATCCTGGAACCCTCCTTTCCCATCCCAAAACGTGTCTCATATATAAAGTAGCTCTAAGGTTCTTATGCCTGAATATGTTGATTTTAGTTAAAAATTAACTTGGATCATAATTCAGAGTTTGTGATAATTTGGGTACACTCAGCAGACATTTATGCCTATAGTGGCTGTGAAAAGAGGCTCTGCCAAAAATAATAATAATATAAACCAAATTGCAGAGGGGAATGTTAGCATAGTTGAGAAAGCAAACATTTTTCAAATATTTTAGCAGCAATTATACACAAATAGTATAAGTACAGATGATCTCATCTGTCCATTACAGCAGAGTTGACAGCGACTGTCTCTTGGCAATAGTATTTTTCAAGCCACTAGTTTATTCTAATACTCCAAAGTACTGGAGTACTGAGAATTGAAACAGTTCTGAAAACAATACCACTTCGATTATTTCTTTATGGTTGATGTGATTGTGTTCTCATGATTGTAGACTTTTTTCCTGAAGTAGTTTAAATATTTGAAATTCTGTTTCATCTGATTTTTACTATAGTGCTTATTTTCTGCAGGGTTTCTGGGAAAGCCACATGGAGCTCAGAAAGCAATACGGACCTCTGAGTGGGTAAGAAGAAAACTCCATTCTTCTCCCATGTATTTTGATTTGTGTGTGTTGAAGTGACATGGAAGGAATGACAAGAATGGGCATGTTGCCTGTGTTTATCACTTTTGAGGATCCACAAAGAGTATGCCCAACTGTACAGCTGGATCTTCTCCTAGAGAAGATCCCAGGCGGCCCAGGGTCCATGGTGCTAGCCTGAAAAACACCGTTTCCCAGTCTTTAAAGCCCAACCAGCTGGTTCAGGCGCTGGGTGCCTTGACCATCTCTGATCACCGTACCAAAGGCGTGTTGCAGGGAGGCAGCGGCCCTCTAATTCGCCTTGACCTCCCATGGCAAGTCTCTCCCTATGATCTTATCTAAGCTTTCGTTGCTGTTGTTTCTTAGTCACTCAGTTGTGTCCGACTCCTTTTGGACCCCATGGACTGTAGCCCACCAGGCTCCTCTGTCCATGGGATTTCCCAGGCAAGAAAACTGGAATGGGTTGGCATTTCCTTCTCCAGGAAATCTTCCCGATCCAGGGATATAACTCACGTCTCCTGCATTAGCAGACAGATTCTTTACCACTGAGCTACCAGGGAAGCCCCTTATAAACCTTATTTGGGCCCATTTTATTCAACTCTATGGGTAAAATATGCATCAGCTGTACGGCCATATCATCTATTACCTGACACTGAACACATTTCAAAGTAACAGGGGCTGCTGTTCATACTTACTGCAGGACAACAGTGGAAGCTAAGACTGACCTGGGTAGACTGGGTCGCATGGTCACCCTAATTGTCAGCCATGTAGAATAACATAGGCCTTCCCCTTCTTTTTCCTGTATTTTCCCTTTAAAAAATTTCTTCATGTTTTCTTTTAATTGTGAAATATATATGCTAAAAGAGTGTGTAACATGTAGAATTTAAAGACTATCTATCACCAAGCTTAAGAAATTGAATATCAGTATCCTATATAGATTTTTCCTTTATTTATTTTAATTGGAAGGTAATCACTTTTACAATGTTATGTTGGTTTTTGCTCTGCTGCTGCTGCTGCTAAGTTGCATCAGTTGTGTCCGATTCTGTGCAGCTCCATAGACGGCAGCCCACCAGGCTCCGCCGTCCCTGGGATTCTCCAAGCAAGAACACTGGAGTGGGTTGCCATTTCCTTCTCCAATATATGAAAGTGAAAAGTGAAAGTGAAGTCACTGAGTCATGTCCAACTCTCAGTATCTCATTGCAAATCAGTAATAACTATATATATATATATAACTATATATAGTTATATATAGTTATATATATATATATATAGTTATATATATATATATAGTTATATATTGCTGTTCAGCCACTAAGTCGTGTCTGACTCTTTGAGACCCCATGAACTGCAGCACGCCAAGATTCCCTGTCCTACACTGTCTCTCAGAGCTTGCTCAAACTCATGTCCATTGAGTCAGTGATACCATCCAACCATTTCACCCTCTGTCACCCCTATCTTCTATAGCCCCTTTATTTTCCCTTTTTATGCTTCAGAGTATTTTCCTTTTTAAAAAAAAAATTCTGGCATCTGACAAATAAATCCATGATCAGACCATTTACCCTATTCAAGATTTAATAGACTTGAATCATACTGATTCTCAGCCCATGTCCTTGTAGGCTGGAGTCCTAATCATTTCAGTCTGTTCTCTTGCAGCTTCTCCTCAGTTGCTAGATGATTTGAGGTAGCTTTTTTCCAGACTTTTAGGTCTCTGATAACTTTTCTAGGGGCAGCAAAGTTCTATGGTGTTCCTATTGTATATCCTAATGGGGTCCACTTGGTTTGTGAGCCCTTCTATCCATGGGGCACGTGATGTTGGTCTCTCAGTGATGATTTTCAGAGGAATTGACATATACTCTTTGTGGAAATACCAGGAGACCCATGGTTTTGGCCAAGTTCTTCTCATCACTCTTGAGTTTGCTATGTAACACTGAAAATGTGGTACATGAAGATATTCTACTCGGTGGTCTTGGATTAGTTTGTCATTTCTGTATAAGATACTACTCCAAAATGCAGTGACTTAAGGAACAAGTTATTATGGATGGTGTGCCTATGGGCTGGCTTGAGTTGGCTGGTCTGAGCTCGGCTGTCTGGGAAGCTCAGCTGGGTTTCCTGGGCCTTCTGCAAGTTCAGAGGGGGCAGCTGTGCCCCACACTTCCTTCATCCTCCTTGGAAAGGCAGGAGACCCAGGGCAGGCTCATTTGGGAAGGGAAAGTATCAGGAGAGCAAGCCCAATGGTGCAAGAACATTTTAAGTTTCTGCCAACATCCTATCAGCCAAACCAAGTTATATGCAGAAACCAAAAGTCTGGGCAGAAAGCACACTCTGTGTGCAGTTAGGCCAAAGCAAGTTACTTGGCCAAGCTTGACACTGGTGCAGCAGGGAGATGTACTCCTCTAAAAGAAGAGTGGGGAGATGGTGCATACTTTAAATAACAGGCAATTCCATCTCACTCTCTGTGATCCCTTTTAGCTTGGTCTCTTCCCACCCCTTGTCCCATTTTTTTTTAAGTGCATAGCTTCTTGCTCTGAGTATAATAGGTACTGAAGAACTTATCTTTCCAACAGTCTCATTCTGCTGTTGACTTGACATTGACCTTGGAGACTATCATACATTTCTGAGACATAGCACTGACTCAGAAGGATGGTGGTTTCCCAGAATTAGAAAAAGACTTCTCTAAGTCTGATTCTCGGAATCACTCCCTTGTAGTTCTGTACAGATTTTCAGAGTAGAGCTCTTGAGTACTTTAAAATAATTTTAAACCTCAGATGAAGAGTTTAAATGGCACTGTATCAATAAGTGGATTGTGTGGTGGTGGTGGAGGTGATGTTGATGTGTGTATGTGTGCATGAGACAGAGAGAGAGACAGATTGATTTCCTTGACGACAGGATGGCCAGTCAACTTCCCACTCCCCCAACTTTAACTTAACACAATTTACCCTTTTCATTTCAAGAAAACTTGAATCATAGAGAACGATCTCAAATGAGGTTGAAGAGAGAGAAATTGCAGTATGATCTTTGGTAAAAGGGAAAAAATGAAAAGTGATGGCATAATTTCTTCATACAAAGCTATCAACTTTCTCTGCTTTAGAAAAATTGATGAGCCTTAAAAAGCTGACTTCTTTTTAAATGTGTCTACTGCCAAATTGAGAGGCACTGTAGAGGTGGGGTAAAGTCCTGTTTGAGCTCTGTGAAAAGTGAAAGTCACTCAGTCATGTCTGACTATTTTCGACCCCATAGACTATAGTCCTGACTATCCCCGGCCCCCCACCCCCCGCCAGACTCCTCTGTCCGTGGGGATTCTCCAGGCAAGGATATTAGAGTGAGATATTGCCATGCCCTCCTCAAGGGGATCTTCTCAACTCAGGGGTTGAACTCATGTCTCCCACATTGCAAGTGGATTCTTTACCAACTGAGCCACCAGGAAAGCCCAAGAATACTGGAGTGAATAGCCTGTCCCTTCTGCAGGGGATCTTTCCAACCCAGGCCTTGAACCAGGGTCTCCTGCATTGCAGGTAGATTCTTTACCAACTGAGCTACCGGGAAAGCCTGTTTGAGTTCTGTAAACCGAGTGAGACTCAGTATGTTCACCCTTTCAGATGAAAGGGTTAAACTAGTCTGTATTTAAGGGCCTTTCCAGCCCTAAAAATTATTTTGTTACTTTTAAAATCTGAACAAAATGGTTTCACTGATAGGGAATGGCAAGAATGGACCAAGTTCAATGAAAGACCCCCTTCTTTGGGGAAATTATTTGGTTTAAATTGTCTTAGCTTTTGGAGTCCTTCTGTCATTAGGAAATGTTATTGATCCCAGATTGGTCCTGTGAACATTGAAGTAATAGACCGATTCATCATTTGATGAGGGAAACCCCACGCTGTTGATGCCACACGGAGATGCATGACAGAGCATATATGTTGAAAGTGTGGGCAGAGAGGATCTCTTTACTCTGTACCTGAACACCAAACATGATGAGTATTTATGCTTATTACCTGTGGTCATTGTAGCAACTCAGTCAGAGTTTGGGTCCCCAAGCTGGAAACCTGCCTGTCACCCTTTTCCCTTTCCTGTTATGAGGAAAATAAATTGCTGGAGAAGCCCTCTGCCAAGAGAGGTTGAGAGCACCAATGTTTGTTACAATCACCACCACCACCACTGACAATAAAACAACTTCATCAAGTGTCTAATTTTGCAACTTGCTTTGTGCAAATAAATCTATGCACAGGGTCTCTGGTTTCACTGAACTTGAATGTAAAGCAGGAAGGCTGGCACACACACTTATACAACTGCAACACAACATGACTGAATTGATTTAACACACACATGCACACACAGTAGCCTCTAGGAGTACGTTCCAAGACCCCCAGTGGACACCTAAAACCACTGAACCCTGTATATACCATGTTTTTCCTATACATATGTACCAAAGATAAAATTTAATTTATAAATTAGGCACAGCAACAATAATAAAAGAATCAACGACAATAAGAATTAACTAGAACAATTATGGGCTTCCCTGATAGCTCAGTTGGTAAAGAATCCGCCTGCAATCCAAGTTCAATTCCTGGATTGGGAAGACCCCCTGGAGAAGGAATAGGTTATCCACTCCAGTATTCTTGGTCTTCCCTTGTGGCTCAGCTGGTAAAGAATCTGCCTGTAATGTAGGAGACCTGGGTTCAGTCCCTGGGTTGGAAAGATCCCCTGGAGAAGGGAAAGGCTACCACTCCAGTATTCTGGCTTGGAGAATTCCATGGGGTCGCAAAGAGTCGGAGACGACAGAGTGACTTTCACTTTCACTTTTCAGAACAATTATGAGTGTCAGTTGCCCAGTTGTGTCTAACTGCAATCCCATGGACTATAGCCCACCAGGCTTCTCTGTCCATAGGATTTCCCAGGCAAGAACACTGGAGTGAGAAGCTATTACCTTCTCCAGGGGATCTTCCTGACCCAGGGATCAAACCTGGGTCTTCTGCATTACAGGCAGATTCTTTACCAGCTGAGCCACCGGGGAAGCCCACTATAACAATATATTTAATAAAAGTGTGATTGTGGTCTCTTTCCCTCTCTTTCTTAGAATAACTTACTATACAAATTTAGTGCCTTTTCCATCTTAACTAAGCATTTATCATGCACTGTGGCTCTAACTTTTATAGTTTGAGGTGCAAATGAAAAACTAGCAGAAATTTCTTTTTCCTTCTCCATACTTTCACATATAAATGATTTCCTCTTACTGTAGATCTTAGAAGCTGCTGAATATGATTTTTTTTCTCCTTATTAAGTGGAGAACTTCCACATTTTCACTTAATGGAAGTACTTCATGGCTTTTCTTGTATTTGGGGGCTTTTATTAAGTAAAATAAAGGCTACTTGAACACAAGCACTGGGCTACCAGGACAGTCAGATCATCTGAAAACTGATTTGGCTACTAAGTGACCAAAGGGAGGGCAGGATGTGCTGGACAAAGAGATGACTCATATCCTGGGTGGGATGGAACTTAATGGTAGGAGATTTTATCACACAGAACATTATAACACTTAACAATCTAACACTTATGAGTTGCTATTTCCAGAATTTTCCACTTAATACTTTTGAATCACAGTTGACCACAGGTAACTGAAAACAGGTAAAGCAGATAAAGGGGACTAATCAGAAAAACACCTATTTCTGCTTTATTGACTATGCCAAAGCCGTTGACTGTGTGGATCACAATAAACTGTGGAAAATTCTGAGAGAGATGGGAATACCAGACCACCTGACCTGCCTCTTGAGAAATCTGTATGCAGGTCAGGAAGCAACAGTTCGAACTGGACATGGAACAACAGACTGGTTCCAAATAGGAAAAGGAGTACGTCAAGGCTGTATATTGCCACCCTGCTTATTTAACTTGTATGCAGAGTACATCATGAGAAACACTGGACTGGAAGAAACACAAGCTGGAATCAAGATTACCGGGAGAAATATCAATAACCTCAGATATGCAGATGACACCACCCTTATGGCAGAAAGTGAAGAGGAGCGGAAAAGCCTCGTGATGAAAGTGAAAGAGGAGAGCGAAAAAGTTGGCTTAAAGCTCAACATTCAGAAAACGAAGATCATGGCCTCTGGTCCCATCACTTCATGGGAAATAGATGGGGAAACAGTGGAAACAGTGTCAGACTTTATTTTTTGGTCTCCAGAATCACTGCAGGTGGTGACTGCAGCCATGAAATTAGAAGACACTTACTCCTTGGAAGGAAAGTTATGGCCAACCTAGACAGTGTATTGAAAAGCAGAGACATTACTTTGCCGACTAAGGTCCGTCTAGTCAAGGCTATGGTTTTTCCTGTGGTCATGTACGGATGTGAGAGTTGGACTGTGAAGAAGGCTGAGCACCAAAGAATTGATGCTTCTGAACTGTGGTGTTGGAGAAGACTCTTGAGAGTCCCTTGGACTACAAGGAGATCCAACCAGTCCATTCTGAAGATCAACCTTGGGATTTCTTTGGAAGGAATGATGCTAAAGCTGAAACTCCAGTACTTTGGCCACCTCATGCGAAGAGTTGACTCATTGGAAAAGACCCTGATGCTGGGAGGGACTGGGGGCAGGAGGAGAAGGGGATGACCGAGGATGAGATGGCTGGATGGCATCACGGACTCGATGGACATGAGTCTGAGTGAACTCCAGGAGATGGTGATGGACAGGGAGGCCTGGCGTGCTGCAATTCATGGGGTCGCAAAGAGTTGGACACGACTGAACGACTGAAGTGAACTGAATGTACCCTTGGCAACATAATACAGAGAAAGAAAGGCTTTGTGGTTTTAGATAACTTCTGATTAAAGATTACTGGTTATCTTCTTTAGTCTAAGACTGAACACTAAGTTGGATCTATACTCCTTCCCAACCCCTAAAAGAATAGTATCAACATAATATGTTTGTGATTGGGCATGGCAGCCCACTCTAGTATTCTTTCTGGGAAAATCCCATGGACAGAGGAGCCTGAAGGGCTACAGTCCATGGGGTCGCAGTCGAATACAACTGAGTGACCAAGTGTGCATCAACAGGATAGAGATTATGTCCCCTTCAATTTGTGGCAAATTTTGTAATCCAGTGGGTGACAAGGATTTATTGTGCCAATACTAGTAAATTACTTCTACTTACACAGCGACCTAACTTCAGCTCATGTGCAACTCCTGAAGGCTCCTATTCAAAGGCCCCTTTCCCCTATATCACCTCTTTTGTAAGTGATGGCTCTGCTGTTATTTTTCATTAATATAAAAAGTATATATATATATATATATAGTTCCAATCTGAAAATGTTTTTGTATTGTTGAATTTAATCTACTTTAATGGTATCTACATTTTGTATCTTGCTCAGTAAGGCTTTCTTCACTAAGGATATATCTTTTTAACTTCCATTTTTTTACCTAGTGTTTCTTTGTTTTATTTAAAAAACAGATATTTGACCCATCAGAAATTTATTTGAGGGCAAGGGTGGAAGTAGGGTGGTGTTCTTTCCGGAAATGCATCCTTTCCCAATTGATTTAAAACTGTCATTAAAAAAAAAAATCATCTCTTGGTTCTTGTATGTATTTCTAACTTCTCTGCTCCATCTCTCTGCCCGACCTCATGCCAGTGTCACACTGAATACCTTCTTTTGATACAGATAGTGACTTCTTGTACCTAGCAGCACTAGAGTGTTCTAAGAACATCGTTGTAAGTATCAGCATCTAAAGCAGTCTATCTCCCAGGGAACCTTGGGTCTTTGCACCTAAGTCAATTTAGCAAATAAAGAAAACTTTCATTTGGACATAAAGGACCTGGCACTTAGAGCCAAAGTGCACTCCCAGGGGAGGTGGAGGTGTCTCATGTGCCTCCAACCTGGAGGTCCTTGGCACCATGTTTTATTTAACAAGGGGCACTCGTGAACTCGGAGCACCTGGTCTCCAGGAGTGAGGAGGCTGAGAACTTTGGGATATATCTGGAATGTGGCATCGGCTAAGAAAACAGATATTTTTTAAGCTCAGCTTCTATTGCGCCGTCCCTGAGGGGAACGTGTTCTCCGGAAGTGACTAAGGTGTGAACACTTCTCTGTAAGTGCTCTTCACCATGGTGCTTATGTACTATTTAGATGAGGCTGAAGAGCCGCATAGAGATGGTTTACTTCAAGGCAGTCAGCCGGCTCTGTCATCATAACGTGGGAGGTTTGCTGGCCTCCTTCCAGAGAACCCCAAATCCTGGGAACAAAAAGACTCCTAAGGACTCAACTTGGTGCACTCCTCTGCCACGGAACCAGTCTTTGTTTAGAAGACACGGAGACATCTCAACATGCTGGACTTTAAAACAAGGGAGAGGATGCGTTAAGATGGAAACTATGCCGATTTGTTCAAGAAAATACAAATATTCAGACCCACACTGGGCAATGGGTATAGGGAGATTGTTTTCATTTTTAAACTGGAATGAGCTCAGTGAAATCATAGATGTGGAAGAATGGCAGAAATATTAGGCAGGAATGGAGCCACAGTTGCAAAAGAGCCTCCCAGACAATGTACAGGAGTCCAACTTAAATAAAGCTTCTGCTGCCAGTATGGAGCACACGCCTCAGAATGAGATTCACTTACTAAGTGACCTAAAAATGTGACTCTGTTTTAAGAGGAACTGATGTAAATGAAAAACACAGTGCCCTTGAAAATATGGAATTAAGTACAGAAATCCTAAATTATCTTCACATTTGCCCAGAAGACCACCGTGGGGGCAATATTTGGGTCCCCAAGCTTGGTAAAGAGTCGGACACAACTGAGCGACTGAACTGAACTGAACTGAAGCTTGGTAAAAGTTGAGCCTTTTATGAAAGTGTTGAAAGCAAAGCTTAGAATCACTACCTTCAAGTAATTTGAGTCTGAAACGAAAATTAATAGGAGATCTGATGGTCTCTGTGCCACAATTATTGAGAATCATTCAATGAGTTAGGTATCAATACTCACGGGTCAACATAGATCAATCCTGATACTCTGCCTTTTAGAATACATGTTTAAGTGAGTGTTTATTAAAGTGATACTGTACTTTAGGGGGTCACATTATTAAATAAAAACAAATACCCTGATAAGATTGGCTGTTCTTTTCAGGATCACTGAGAACAGGAAGAAAGCTGTCTGAAGGAACATATTTGACAGTTACCACCAATCCAAAGGAGCGTCCCAGGTGGCAAAGTGGTAAAGAATCTGCCTGCCAAACAGGAGACGCAGGCTTGATCCCTGGACTGGGAAGATCCCCTGGAGGAGGACATGATAGCCCACTCCAGTATTCTTGCCAGGACAATCCCATGGACAGAGGAGCCTGGTGGGCTACAGTCCATGGGGTCACATTGACTGAGCAACTGAGCATGCATGCACGCACACCGATCTAAATGCCTAGCCCAGTCGGGAGGATTATTGAAAGAACAACTGTTCTCAGACAATTGGGCGGTTTAGACCAAGAAGAGAGAGATTTCTATTACAGCCCCATTTTTAATCAAATGAAACTTTAATAGACTCTTCACCTCTATCTGTCCCTCTCATGGTCTCCTGTGATCACAAATGGTCAATTACTATAGAACTTTCTTCTTCCATGCAGTTTAAGACTTTCCCTCTTCCTAAAAGTCATCTAAAGACCCTTCTGAAATTTACCCACTTTCCTGGACCTCTGACCTCCTCTTTTACCCCTTATTTCACACCGCTTTCTTGACCTCCTCACATCTTCTTTCTATGACAACCTATAGGTGAATTTTAGTGACTACTGATGTCCAAGTCTTTGTGACCCACACTTCTAAACATCAACAGCCTATGTAAATTCCTCTTGTTTGGGTAGAAAAACATCAAATAGCGCATGCCAATTGAGGTTCACATTTCAGCTCCAACTCTCTTTCTATTACAACCTGTTGGTTTCAAGGATTTGGGCCAGTTGCTTCCCCCTCTCGGAGTCTCAGTTTTCCCAGGTACGAAATGAGGGGGTTGGGACAAGATCTGAGACTTTGACCCTTTGTTTAATTATGAGCCTCAGTAAATAATATATTTTACATTATGATCCAGTACACACATACACCTGAAATCAAAGTTTTACTAAATATCTTTTACTATGTAAGATCCGCTTTGATCCAGTCTATTCTCCTCTTCTCTTCTACTCTATTCCATGAAAAAACAAAACAAATGCAATCTGATCACGACCCACGAAATTGGTTTCATCATCATTGGTGAGTCAAGATAAGCAATTTGAAGAGCAAAGGGCCAGATGATAACTGCAGTCCTATCCAGTTCAAAACTAGGTGACTGCAAACCGGATGACTCAGCTCCAACCGTCTACATTAGAAACATTTTATTAGCCCTTGGCTTTATTTTGCCCTGGCGTGGTTTAAGATTCTGAGAAATTTCTGACAAAAGAGATTTTGTCAGCTGAAGCAGAATCAAAGATAAGACACTATTTCTCCAGGGATGGGGCTCCTGTACAATGTGGACCTGAGCAGAGCCCTGGCTACCCAATAGCTTTTCCTTCTTTAAAATCTGAAGTTAATTAATTAAAATTAAGTCCCAGAATTAACACAGACTATTTCAAGCTAAAAAGCTTACCAAAACATACATAATTTGTTGATAATATGATTAGTTGACAATGTAAAGCATCTCTCCATAAGACTTTTCCTCATCCCCTGGGGTGTCTGTGCATGGACACCCAACGAGGCTGTGTGAATTGAGAGAGCAGGCTCCTGCTGATGAGCAAAGCGTAACATTTAAAGGGGAAAAAGCTGACAGTTCCATTCTAGTAATCACTGGACAGTCCAGGAGAAAACCACCCATTGAGAAGGTGCTGGCTGGGCAGTAGCCAGGAGTCCAGTAATGGAGAAATCAAAAGGCCCGTTAGTGGCCATTAGAGCCTAACTTGGGGGTGTTTGGGGCTTCCCAGGTGCTTCAGTGTAAAGAAACCTCCTGCCAATCCAGGAGATGCAGGTTTGATCCCTGGGTCGGGAAGATCCCCTGGAGGAGAAAATGGCAACCCTCTCTAGTATTCTTGCCTGGAGAATCTCAGGGACAGAGGAGCCTGGAGGGCTACAGTCCATGGGGTCGCAATAGATTTGGACATGACTGAGTGACTAAAAATAAGATAGGTAAAAGAGGATATTCTTGGCCCTGAGAAGAGAGTCTGGCAGGAGTCCAAGCAGGGCCTCATGGGGAAGGGCCCAGGGAATAAATCTTGCACAGATTCTCAGTCCTGAGACTGAGAGCACGATGTGAGGCTTGGGACTCAGCAACCAGACCCAACCCCTGTGAGCATCTGGGAACAAAAGGTCCATCCTGGCTGGGACAGAGTGAGGCCAAGGATGCTGGCCATGACTCCACCTCTGGGGGTAGCCGGACTGCGAGTGGGAGATGAACATCCCTCTGGGAAGTCAGCCACGGACCTTCAGCTTGGCATTCCTTGACGTGTGTTTCCAAAAATCCACCAATACACCAGGTTCAAGGTGGAAGGGGGCTTCTGCTCCATCGGTGACAATCAAATACGGCATCAGTAACTTCTTTATCCCCCAGATGACAGCCCTGTGAAGATGTGTTCCCAAACAATAGAACATCTTCAAATGAAAATCACATAAGAGCTGTTTCCAGCTAATATTTTTGAATAATAAATTTCATATTTAATTGTATTTTACCTGCAACAAATCCAAGTTGTTCAACCCAAAATAGTTATGTAACATAGTCATGAATCACTGTGGCATTTGCCAAAACATTCTCCCATCTGGAAGCAGGTCCAGAGAACACATGGCGCTAGGCATGTATCTTCTGTCAACAACTCTTTCGCGCAGATAATTCCCCAAATGGCACACACTCACCTAGTTCTTATGGCTCTTAACCCTAATTAACTGAGAATGCAAATAGATTCCCTATTCTATTCAGAGAAGAATGACAAACCCTCTTCGATTTCATACTTTTAAGAACATCTTTGCTAAATTTAAGTTCAGTCACTTGATCATGTCCGACTCTTTGCGACCCCATGGGCTGCAGCACGCTAGGCTTCCCTGTCCATCACAAACTCCCACAGCTTACTCAAACTCATGTCCATAGAGTCAGTGATGCCATCCAACCATCTCATCCCCTGTTGTCCCCTTCTCCTCCTGCCTTCAATCTTTCCCAGCATCAGGGTCTTTTCCATTGAGTCAGTTCTTTGCATCAGGTGGCTAAATTCAAAGAAGCAACTAATTCCTAGTTCCCATGGAGCTTCAAGTTCCTCTTTGATCACCATTTTGTAAGCAGAAAAACTTCTCTCAAATAAGTTCTCAGAACCCTTGAATGATTAAAAAAAAAAAAAAACAAGTTTTAAAATGTGTTCCTTACAGAGGGCAAAAGGCAATGCAAAACCAAATTAACTCTAGATCCACAGTATAAGTTGTCAACCAAAAAAGTCAGATACTGCACACATTTGAAATTCTACTGAAGTTTGAGTAATCAAAGTTTATCTTTAAAATGGAACATGTTCTCCTTTCTTCCTCAGGACCCTTAAATCTTTCAGAGTTTGGTTGTTTACTATACATTCCCATTCTTCCTGGCCAGTCTTCTGTGTAACATTTCTGCAGCTGTGGACACGAAGTAATTCCCAGCAAGGCACTGCCAGGTTTTATGATGCCTGCAGGCCTGGGGCAGATCATAGAAACTTAACTACTCAAATAAGTCCCTTGATCATTTTTCACATCTCAAGACCATGTTCCTAACAACTTCTCCCCCATCTCACCCCCAAGATGCAAGAATTCTGCAGCCCACTATATCAACTTTTCCACTCTGGGTGAGGCTCTCAGTTTATTGGCCTGTTTCAAAAGGTCTGACTCTCTGACATGCTTACCATGCTCCCCACATTAACCACTAAGGAGGCACTGTGAGCAGATGATTCTATTTTGCCTCTGCTTAGAGAAGAACTCACTGATCTTTGCTCTGAACACACGGCTGGTGTATGGCCTGTCACCACATGGTAGGTGGACGTGAGAAGTGTGGTCTGTTGTGGTACAACATCCACCAACACCTCTTGATGCTACTCAGGCTACAGTAGCATCCTGGAAATGGGCATCCTGGTATTACTCAAGACCACGGCCCTTCACAACAAGACCTCCTGGAGAAGGGATTCCAAGCCCTCCCTAGCTTGTCCCTCTCCGTGTTCTCTGTTGTGAATGCAGTACCTGGATCATAAGACCCACCAGAGAGGTGGTTCTTGAGTGGACCTTCCATTTGTCTTTGAAAGTTGTCTGTAACTCCTCAAGCTCTCTTCTCTATCTCACTGCTGGACCACAGGTTGTATCTTAGGAGTGACATGGTCCCTGGATCTTTGCAAAAGACTTCAGCCCAAAGATTCTTAACTGATGCCCCCAAACCTTAGACTTCTCTGCTAGAGGTTGGGCTCTCCTGCACAGGCTCTAGGCACGTGGGTTTTGCCGTTGTGGCACACAGGCTGTAGAGCACAGGGTCAATAATTGCCCCGTGGCATGTGGGATCTTCCTGGATGAAGGATCGAACTCTGGTCCCCTGCACTGGCAGGCAGATTCTTAACCACTGGACCACCAGAGATGACCCCATCCTAGCCAGTTTTAAGTGTAGAGTTCAGTGGCATGAAGTACATTCACATTGTGCAACTGTGACCACCATTCTTCTCCAGAACTCTTTTTCACCTTGAAAAATGGAAACTCTCTACCCATTAAACAATGACTCTCCATTCTCCCTTCCCCTAGCCCTGAGAAGCCACCATTCTACGTCCTATCTCTATGAACTTGACTAGTCTGTACCTGATATAAGTGGAATCATACAGTATTTGTCCTTTTGTGATTGGCTGATTTCACTTGGCATAATGTCCTCAGGGCTCATCCACGGTGCATGTATCGGAATTTTCTTCCTTTCTAGGGTTGAATAACAATCTATTTTTTGTATGTACTACATTCTGTTTATCCATTCATCTGTTGATGGACACTTGGGTGGCTTCCACCTTTGAGCTATTGTGAACAATGCTGCTATGATCACCAGTGTACAAATTTCTCTTCAATACCTCCTTTCCATTTTTTTTTTTTTTAGATCTATATCCAGAAGTGGAATTGCTGGGATCCTATGTTAATTCTAGGCTTAATATTTTTTATTAGTTAATTACTTTATTTTTGGCTGTGCTGGGTCTCTGTTCCTGCGAGGGCTTTTTTTCTCTAGTGGCAGATGCTACTCTCTAGTTTGATGCATGGGCTTCTCATTGCTGTATCTTCTCTTGTTGCAAAGCATAGGCTCTAGGGTGTGTGGGCTTCAGTATTTGCAGCACGTGGGCTCAGTAATTCGATTCTCTGGGCTCTAGAGCACAGGCTCAGTAGTTGTGGTGCGCGGGCTTAGTTGGGCCGTGGCATGTGGGATATTCCTGAATCAAGGATGGAACTCATGTCTCCTGCGTTGGCAAGTGGATTCTTGACGGCTGAGCCTCCAGAGAAGCCCTATGTTTAACTTTTGCGGAACTGCTGTGCTGTTTTCTGGAGCAGCTGCATTTGGAGTTGCAGTGCTGTATTTTTCTTTTGGCCGTGACTGAGTGGCTGTCACTTCTTGCTTCTAACCGCACAAGTGACCTCCAGAAGAAATGTAAGCCCCTCCCTGTGCTCCGGAACCTTGCTGGCCAGCCTGAATGACACATTTCTGATCGGAATGCCCGGCCCTTGTCATCTTGCCCTGGCTTCCTGTTGACTACAAGCCAGTGAGCACATTCTTCACCAGACTTTCCCCGTTATCAACAGATGCTTGTACTGCACCATAAATTCAGTTCGTTTTAATAAATTCCCAGTAGTCCTTACCCAGAGCCCCTTCTCGCCTTATCTCACTCCTCTCTGCCAAGCCTTTTACAATTTATGTGTTTGCTCTTGAATTCTGCTTTCAGCCCCCTCCAAGTTTCCTCTTTCCCACCAGGTCACTGTGGCCTTTGGGTCTCATTTAAGCGTAACCTTCTCTATCTGGAACTCTTTCTCGTTCACAAGGCCTACTCTTCTCTCCCTGGCACCTTCCATCTCCAGGCTTCCTACCCGCAGCAATTTGTCAAGATCAGGTCTCTGTCACTTGTAGCCTCTAAGTTTCCTCCCTCTGTGCTTCTTTTACACAGTCTTTTAGCTATTTTTCAAAGCCTGTGTTCCAGCTTTGTGGCCGTTTGCTGGAGGAGACGCACTGAGCTCCCCTGGGTCCTCCCCAGAGCACAGCATGTGCTTTCATTGAGAGGTTAGCTAGCTCTGTAGCTACCCAGGTAAGGGAAAGCTGGCAGGTGGCCTGTGGGCCCAGGCACGTAGGCTTGGAAGGAAGTTTAGAGGTTTTAGCTGAGATGTTGAAAGGGAGACTATAGAGGCCAAAGGTGTGCTAAGAAAATGTGATGGTTTGGACACTGGAGAGGACAACCTCTCTGCAGTGGCAGGAGGGGAAATGGATCTAAGGAAGTGCTAAGGAAGTGGGTTATTTGAAGTAGGTTATTGTACAGATGCACAGAATGGAGAAGGGCAAGGTGAGGAATGAAGGCTGTGGGTGTGAGTCACTCAGTCTTGTCCCACCCTTTGCGATCCCATGGTCTGTAGCCCACCAGGCTCCTCTGTCCATGGAATTCTCCAGGCAAGAATACTGGAGTGGGTTGCCATGCCCTCCTCCAGGGGATCTTTCTAACCCAGGGATCAAACCTGTGTCTCCTGCCTTGCAGGCAGATTCTTTATCATCTGAGCCACGAGGGATGAAGAGGGAGGATGGAATTTATAAAAGACAAGCAGATAACCATTCTAACAACCCCGGTGAATGGTAACAGTGATCTGGCTCATCAGAAACATGAGGAAAAGAGAGGCAGACTTTCATAAAGGAGAGCAGAATTGAACTACTAGTTAGTTACAAGGAATAAGGACTAGGCAACATTAATCACTGATGTTGGCTTTGAATTCTAGAGAGAAAATGATCATTCCCTACATAATGAGGAGACGGGACATAGCAGAGGGGAAGACAGCACCATCCTCGCCGCCATCAGTTAACTCTGACTGAGACTTTGGGTCCAAGGTGGCTTGGGAACAGCGCCTTGGAAGGATTGCCTGGCCGTGCCGGGATAGAGTAGTGGGTGGGGCAGCCCCAGGCTACACTTGGAATCTAGAATCGCCCGCCTCTTATCCTCCAGCAGCAGTTCCCACAGAGCAGCCTCTGGACCATTTCCATTGACAAAAATAATAGTTACATGGAACTAAAGTGGGGAGTTCCCTCGGTCAAAGGCTGGAAACACTGGGTTAATCCATGGAACACAGGTCTCTCAGAACTGTTCACATAATAATGTGCTTGGAACATCTCCAAGAGGGAAATTTAGTATGCAGTGTTTATTTGACCACAGAACTCTCCACCCCCCCACACTTTTTCTGAAATGTCTCTTGGGACTAGAATATGGAGAACAGGCACTGAAAGGAAACGCTGATCTAATAAGCAGCAGCATTTTACTTCTAAAGAATTCCACATGAAAAACAGGCATTGATAAGAAGAGTTTACTTCACCATTGTAAATCATCAGCGTTCCCGCCAGTGATTATTAATCACCTCCCTTTGGAGACTGTGTGGGTGGGAGTGTGTTTATTCTGTGGCACTATGGAGAACTGGGGACACAGCCTCATGTCTTGCGTGTTTGATTCCCTTTTATTTCCACACCTTTCTCTCTGGTCCCTTCCTGTTCCCAACAGACAACCATTCCATTGTGCTTAATGTGTATTTTGGGAGGGGGTGGAGTGCTGCAAGTGCTTGCAAACTTGGTATTGTGGTTCACGTGTGTTTTCTCTGTTGTTATTCAGTCGCTCAATCGTGTCTGACTCTCTGTAGCTTCATAGACTGCAGCACACCAGGCTTCCCTGTCCTTCACCATCTCCCAGAACTTGCTCAAACTCCTGTCCATTGAGTCAGTGATGCCATCCAACCGTCTCATCCTCTGTCATCCGCTTTTCCTCCTGCCCTCAATCTTTCCCAGCAATAGGGTCTTTTCCAATGAGTTGACTCTTTGCATTAGATGGCCAAAGTTTTGGAGCTTCAGCATCAGTCCTTCCAATGAATTTTCAGAGTTGATTTCCTTTGGGATAGACTGGTTTGATCTACTTTCTGTCCAAGGACTCTTCAGCTCATGCCAATGGTAGTGTCATATCACTCGTTTATCCTTTAGTTTCTTTACTTCGCACCACGCTGTGACGCTCCATCATGACGCTGTGCACCCATCAAGTCTGTTACCTTCAACTGCTGCCTGTCATTCTGCAGTGCAACCCCGCCCAGCTTTCACTTTCCACTCTCCCAGCGGGGGATACCCAGTGGCCTCCAGCAAACAAGGCTGCAGTGGACATCCATTTTGAGCCCTTTCTGGACCTGTGCATGCATTCTATGGGCTGTATGGCCTGCTTTTAAGACCGTAAGAAAGAGAGATCTTTGTTCCCTGAGGCCACATGTAAAAAAATGTTATTGATCCATAACAATTTTCCAGTCTTCTGTCTGGGTCTTAGCCTTTCAATACAGTATCTCATGTGACTTGGAGAAGGCAATGGCAACCCACTCCAGTACTCTTGCATGGAAAATTCCATGGATGGAGGAGCCTGATGGGCTGCAGTCCATGAGAGTCAGACACGAATGAGCAACTTCACTTTCACTTTTCACTTTCATACATTGGAGAAGGAAATGGCAACCCACTCAAGTATTCTTGCCTGGAGAATCTCAAGGATGGGGGACCCTGGCGGGCTGCCATCTATGGGGTCGCACACAGTCGGACACAACTGAAGCGACTTAGCAGCAGCAGCATGTGACTATCCCAAGAATACTTTAAGTTTACCTGGCCTAATTGTATTAGCTTCAATTTATTGGGGTGACCAAAAATAAGGTCACTAATGTTTCCAGATATTGGACTGGCCAAAAAGTCCATCACTTCCAAATCATTCTTGTCTGTCCATTTTGGACTTGATAGACTTTTGGCCAGTCCAATATTTGGAAACATCAGTAACTTTAAGACAAGAATGACATGTGGTTAGTAAGAGGTAAGCACAGGCGAGGGCAGGTTCTCCTTGTTATGTGCATGGGTGCTCAGTTGTGTCCAACTCTTTGCAACCCTATGGACTATAGCCTGCCAGGCTCCTCTGTCTATGGAATTCTCCAGGCAAGAATAGTGGAGTGGGTTGCCATTTACTGTTCCAGGGGATCTTCCTGACCCAGGGATTGAACCTCCGTCTCCTGCACTGGCATGCAGACTCTTTACCACTGAGCCACCTGGGAAGCCCTTGTTAATCCTTTTCCACTCCCCTGTCCCCTTGGTTGCTCCTGGGACACTCCGTGCACTCTTGCCTTAGGCTGACGGCCCTAACAGCAGGGCGTGTCATTGTTTACTGTCCTGCTGTCCTGTTAGAGTATAAAGTCCATGAGGACAGGAACTCTGTCTCTTGTTTGCTCGGATACTCCCAGGGCCTAGACTGCACAAAAAGCGCTCAGAAATATTTGCTGCATAACCAAAGGAATCTCCACTGAATACGTGCCTTTTAGGACAAATTTGTCCCCAAGAAAACCTCAAATGGGAAGGTCTTAGGTTTTGGTGATTTTGGTAATTAATATTATTTCCCGGAACATAATGAAAGGACTTGGGGGAAGCCCTTCATCCTAAAATCAAGGGTTTGGGTGGCAGCATCTGTAATCTTTCCCCATCTGTGACTTACGAGCCATCCATCCAGGAATTAGCCCATAAAATATAGAATTGATTTAATCCCACATCAGACCATCTTGGGACCCATAGGATAAGGTGAAGGGCAGACTCTTATAATGCACTCCACTGGGCTGGGCTCTGCTCTCAGATTATTGGTTTCCCTCCCCAGGAAACCTTTTCTCTAGCCCTACTCTTAGGGGTCTGCCTAAGGTGACAGAAAGAGCACTGGATTGGGAGGCAGAGCTGGGTCTGGTCTGAGCTCAGCTCTTCCCAGCTGTGGGACTAGAATGAGTGACTTCACCATCATCCTCACTTTTAACAGATACCCGAGCACCTGCCCGCCTCCCAGGCTGATGTGACACCAGAGGAACTGTCAGTGGTCTCCACCAGCAGGCCGCCACCCCTGCAGAGAGTAGGGATCCTAACCATGATGCCTCAGCCCCTCAGGGTGGGCTTTCAAAGGTCCTCCTACAGCCACCTGCCATCCCAGAGGAGTGCGCACTGCAGGAGCCCATCCCTAGCTAACTCTGGGGTGAATTTCCCCAGTTCTGCATGTGGGTATTCTCTGGCCTCTCACGCCTCCTGCTGCAGGGGGCTGCTCCAGGGCGATGGCTGTGTTCAAGTGCTGCCCACCCAATCATCTCACCTCTTGCGACCTCTATTTTCCTAGCTATGAAATGGGTGAGTTTGGCTAGAATGATCATCGTCAAGCTTCCTTCTGTTCCTGAAATACTATGATCTGTGCTTTAATTTCCATCCCCTCACTGCCCCACCTCTTATTTTTCCCCAGCTGTGTCTAAAATTCTTTGGCCATTAAATCCTCCTTTCTCGACAGTTCCACATCTGGGATTTCTAATAATACCTAGCCCAAGACAGCACATTCCTCGGGTGGCATGAAGTTCCAGGCCACACCGTCTTTTCAGGACTCATTCTAGCTCTTGCCAAGCTCCTCAATTCATATTCTGAGTTCACACATCATTGAGGGAGAGGAGATTTTGCTACATACTCTCACACAAATATATATCCTGCACATATTTATGTAATAGTAGGCATATGCACACACACACACACACACACACTTCCTTCTGAGGCCTGCAAATCTATACACGGGCATAACCGTGTGGGCACAAATATTCTGGGACAGCCAAATGACTATTTTAATGTTCCTTTGTCCCTGCGGTGCCATCTAACTATTTATTTAGTAGCTTGACGCTGTTTGCATCAACAACTTTGCCTTATAGGCTCTTCTTCATGTTTATGATTCTTACTGTGAAAAAAATTGCTTGCCTAACATCTGCTCTGAATTTGTTTTTTCTTCCTTTTATTTATCTGTTCCCTACTGAATTAAATTTGCACCAAGGACAGTAACTCGAATTGGAAACTTCAGTGTCCTTCAGGATTTCTGTACACTTCAATACATCTCTTAATTACTCTTTTTTATTGTTATGAGATATACATATATATTCATGCTCACACGGGCAGATTGGTTTGTAGCTTACCTCTGCCTGTCCCCCTCTGGGGAATAAGTTTTATTAACTGAATAAATTAAATGGGCGGGTGTATCCAGTAGAGTAGAGAGGTTTATCGTTACAGGTTTGCTTCAGATAATTTTCCCCCATTGCTGCCCAATTCCCTCCTTTAGCCACAGCTCTGTTTGGGAGAAAGCTTGACTACAGCTTGACACAGCCACAATTTACCAGGAACTAGAAGGGCCCTTTGTCTTCCAGGCCCACTTATGTGAACTCAGATCCGATTCCTTATTAAGCCCCTATTCTTACTACTTAGAAACCCACACAGGGACCAAGCAAGCATGTTCACAGCGGTAGAAGGTCCCTAAAGAAGAGTAATGAGGTCTGCTTTTCCACCCAATATCTCTGCCCGGTGAATAGACTATGACCCCCAAGACTCAAGGAAGTGGCCCCATGTCACCCAGTCCTAATTCCAAACGCAGCGCCCTCTTCACCATCAGGCCCTCACTCCTTCAGGGAGGGCTCTCCATTCCTCTCCTCTTTCTGAGCTTTCCCATGCTCACTTCCATCTGTGTCTACGTCTTCAGATGGTACAAAGATCGACAAGATGGTACCCCCACATCTGAAGAACTAGTCCCTCTTGGCCCTGCCTCAGACATCATCCACTCAACAGATAATTCGGTTTCCGAGGAGTGTCTATCCCTGGGCTGATGGTGGGAGAAACCGCTCCACTCTTCTCCCGAAAGTATCACTCATGTGTCTTTTCCTGAAGAAAATCTGGCACCTAATTTAGAAGAGAAACACAGACCTGGGCCAAGTCGCACAAGAATGCCGGGTAATGAGAGACTGAACACGCCACACTGAACAGACAACCTGAAGCCAGGAATTGGGTAGAATCATGGGCCAGTGAAAGCAGAGAAGGCTTCTAGGAGGAGGCAGTAGTCAAGCCCAGTCTGGAATAATGGGGAGATGAGGAGGAGAAGAGAACAACGGTCTACCCAGTGAGAACAGTCAGAGAAGGACCTTAGGGTGGGATGGTGGGAGGAGGGGTAGCTGAGGGCTAGAGATGGACACACAGAAGGGGCGGCCAGTTACTGTTAGATGACCCTGAAGGGACGTGGAAGGCTCTGCCGACCGCACTCTCTGCTGGAGCAAGATCCCAGTGCGAACACACCAGGAAATCCTTGATTCAAACGAGATCTCTGGCAGAGCCATTGGCTTGCAACAGGAGCCTGGCTCACCATAGTGATTCCACACACAGCCAGATCTGGGATGACCACAAAGATCAGTGCTCAGGTAAAGAAGCCAGTAGGATGGACACAAAGGTGAGGCCCCTGCCAAGCGGTAGAAAAGAAAGACAGAGTTAGCCACACATTTCAGAGGGATGGGGACCAGCGACTTCGAGAATGCAAGATAAAGGCCAGTAGAGAGAAACAAGGTTCAAGTCTGGCTTCAGTCTGCCAGTAGCAGGCACTGAGAACCCGGGAGGATAAGAAGTGATTTCTTAGAACTAGAAAGGCAGCCACAGAATCGTCTTCCCAGTTACCTGTTGGTACGAGGTGCTCTGCCAGCTTCTCAGGGATGAAAGACAAACAAGACAGGGCTTTGTCCTCAAAGAACTCACAGAGTAGTGAGGAGACTGTCAAGGAAGCCCAAGAAACAGAACAATGAGATGCAAATCAATGGATGAATGGACAAGATGCCATGGAAACTACAGGAAATGAAGGGTCTGAGAAGACTCCACAGAAGAAGCGACAGGTGACCTGACTGTCAGAAGGTTTTTCAGACAAGATGCAGACCAGGGCTTTAGAGCGACAATCCTGTGCAAAGGAACGGAAACATAGAGAAGCAGTGCAAACGAAGGGAACCGCAAATAACAGTTTCATAGCAGCAGTGTATGGCTACAGTTCCCAAACTGCGCTTAAGGCACCCAACGGTGCCACAGACAATTCACACGGGCTTCCTTGGATATCTTCAATATGCATGGTGAACACAGCGACATCTGTGGGTCATGATGACAACTACTTTCGGTGCAATATGTGCATTCTTTCTTCAAATGTTTACTTAGTTGTTAGAACATGTGTTGTTGTTGCTGTTCAGTCGCTCAGCTGTGTCCCACTCTTTGCGACCCCATGGACCTCAGCACACCAGGCTTCCTGTCCTTCACTATCTCCTGGAGCTCGCTCAAACTCATGTCCATTGAGTTGATAACGCCATCCAACCATCTCATCCTCTGTCGTCCCCTTCTCCTTCTGCCCTCTATCTTTCCCAGCATCAGGGTCTTTTCCAGTGTAAGCTCTTTGCATCAAGTGGCCAAAGTATTGGAGCTTCAGCTTTAGCACGAGTCCTTCCAATGAATATTCAGGGTTGATTTCCTTTAGGATTGACTGGTTTGATCTCTTTGCTGTCCAAGGGACTCTCAAGAGTCTTCTCTAGCACCACAGTTTGAAAACATCAGTTCTTTGGTGCTCAGCTTTCTTTATGGTCCAACTCTTACATTCATACATGACTACTGGAAAAACCATAGCTTTGACTAGACGAACATTTGTCAGCAAAGTGATGTCTCTGCTTTTTACTACACTGTCTAGGTTTGTCATAGCTTTCCTCCCAAGTAGCAAGCATCTATTAATTTCATGGCTTCAGTCACCATCCACAGTGATTTTGGAGCCCAAGAAAATAAAATCTGTCACTGTTTTCAATTTTTCCCCTTCTGTTTGCCATAAAGTAAAGGAACTGGATGCCATGCTCTTCATTTCTTGAATGTTGAGTTTGAAGCTAGCTTTTTCATTCTCCTTGGTGGAAGAGGAGTGGGACAAGGAGAGCATTCATACAGAGCTCCTCATTGCAGTTAAGAAGCTTGGACTTTTTTGCTTCAAACATTGACAAGTCACAGGAGGTTTGCTGGTAGTTGGATAGCATGGTCAGTTTCTGTTTCACAAAGGTAGACTTGGCCTTGATGGGGCTATTGGTCTGGGAGCAGCAATCCATATAGGGAGCTACTTCAGTGTCCTAGTGAAAGAGATAGGCCCGGGCTCAGGGGCTTAAGAGTTTGGGCCTAGATACAGCCTGTTCCTCTAACATTACAAAAGTCCTGTAATACATCCAACTCTGTGATAAAAATGTTCAGTTTAGTTCAGTTCAGTCGCTCAGTCATGTCCGACTCTCTGCGACCCCATGAATCACAGCATGCCAGGCCTCCCTGTCCATCACCATCTCCCAGAGTTCACTCAGACTCATGTCCATCGAGTCCGTGATGCCATCCAGCCATCTCATCCTCGGTCGTCCCCTTCTCCTCCTGCCCCCAGTCCCTCCCAGCATCAGGGTCTTTTCCAATGAGTCAACTCTTCGCATGAGGTGGCCAAAGTACTGGAGTTTCAGCTTTAGCATCATTCCTTCCAAAGAAATCCCAGGGCTGATCTCCTTCAGAATGGACTGGTTGGGTCTCCTTGCAGTCCAAGGGACCCTTAAGAGTCTTCTCCAACACCATAGTTCAGAAGCATCAATTCTTCGGTGCTCAGCCTTCTTCACAGTCCAACTCTCACATCCGTACATGACCACAGGAAAAACCATAGCCTTTACTAGACAGACCTTAGTTGGCAAAGTAATGTCTCTGCTTTTGAATATACTATCTAGGTTGGTCATAACTTTTCTTCCAAGGAGTAAGCGTCTTTTAATTTCATGGCTGCAGTCACCATCTGCAGTGATTCTGGAGCCCCAAAAATAAAGTCTGACACTGTTTCCACTGTTTCCCCATTTAGTTCCCATGAAGGGATGGGACCAGAGGCCATGATCTTTGTTTTCTGAATGTTGAGCTTTAAGCGAACTTTTTCACTCTCCTCTTTCATTTTCATCAAGACGCTTTTCAGCTCCTCTTCACTTTCTGCCGTAAGGGTGGTGTCATCTGCATATCTGAGGTTATTGATACTTCTCCCGGTAATCTTGATTCCAGCTTGTGTTTCTTCCAGTCCAGCATTTCTCATGATGTACTCTGCATAGAAGTTAAATAAGCAGGGTGATAATATACAGCCTTGACGTACTCCTTTTCCTATTTGGAACCAGTCTGTTGTTCCATGTCCAGTTCAAACTGTTGCTTCCTGACCTGCATACAGATTTCTCAAGAGGTAGGTCAGGTGGTCTGGTATTCCCATCTCTTCCCGAATTTTCCACAGTTTATTGTGATCCACACAGTCAAAGGCTTTGGCATAGTCAATAAAGCAGAAATAGATGTTTTTCTGGAACTCTCTTGCTTTTTCCATGATCCAGAGAATGTTGGCAATTTGATCTCTGGTTCCTCTGCCTTTTCTAAAGCCAGCTTGAACATCTGGAAGTTCATGGTTCACATACTGCTGAAGCCTGGCTTGGAGAATTTTGCGCATTTCTTTACTAGCATGTGAGATGAGTGCAATTGTGCAGGAGTTTGAGCATTCTTTGGCATTGCCTTTCTTTGGGATTGGAATGAAAACTGACCTTTTCCAGTCCTATGGCCACTGCTGAGTTTTCCAAATGTGCTGGCATATTGAGTGCAGCACTTTCACAGCATCATCTTTCAGGATTTGAAACAGCACAACTGGAATTCTATCACATCCATTAGCTTTGTTCGTAGTGATGCTTTCTAAGGCCCACTTGACTTCACATTCCAAAATGTCTGGCTCTAGATTAGTGATCACATCATCATGCTTATCTGGGTCTTGGAAGATCTTTTTGTACAGTTCTTCCGTGTATTCTTGCCACCTCTTCTTAATATCTTCTGCTTCTGTTAGGTCCAGACCATTTCTGTCCTTTATCGAGCCCATCTTTGCATGAAATGTTCCCTTTGGTATCTCTAATTTTCTTGAAGAGATCTCTAGTCTTTCCCATTCTGTTGTTTTCCTCTATTTCTTTGCATTGATCACTGAAGAAGGCTTTCTTATCTCTTCTTGCTCTTCTCTGGAATTCTGCGTTCAGATGCTTATATCTTTCCTTTTCTTCTTTGCTTTTTGCCTCTCTTCTTTTCACAGCTATTTGTAAGGCCTCTCCAGACAGCCATTTTTATTTTTTGCATTTCTTTACTATGGGGATGGTCTTGATCCCTGTCTCCTGTACAGGGTCACAAACCTCATTCCATAGTTCATCAGGCATTCTATCTATCAGATCTAGGCCCTTTAATCTATTTCTCACTTCCACTGTATAATCATAAGGGATTTGATTTAGGTCATACCTGAATGGTCTAGCTGTTTTCCCTACTTTCTTCAATTTGAGTCTGAATTTGGTAATAAGGAGTTCATGATCTGAGCCACAGTCAGCTCCCAGTCTTGTTTTTGGTAACTGGATAGAGCTTCTCCATCTTTGGCTGCAAAGAATATAATCAGTCTTATTTTGGTGTTGACCATCTGGTGATGTCCATGTGTAGAGTCTTCTCTTGTGTTGTTGGAAGAGGGTGTTTGCTATGACCAGTGCATTTTCTTGGCAAAATTTCTATTAGTCTTTGCCCTGCTTAATTCTGCATTCCAAGGCCAAATTTGCCTGTTACTCCAGGTGTTTCTTGCCTTCCTACTTTAGCATTCCAGTTCCCTATAATGAAAAGGACATCTTTTTTGGGTGTTAGCTCTAAAAGGTCTTGTAGGTCTTCATAAAACCATTCAACTTCAGCTTCTTCAGCATTACTGGTTGGGGCATAGACTTGGATAACTGTGATTGAATGGTTTGCCTTGGAGACGAACAGAGATCATTCTGTTGTTTTTGAGACTGTATCCAAGTACTGCGTTTTGGACTCTTTTGCTGACCATGATGGCTACTCCATTTCTTCTGAGGGATTCCTGCCTGCAGTAGTAGATATAATGGTCATCTGAGTTAAATTCACCCATTCCAGTCCATTTTAGTTCGCTGATTCCTAGTCGACGTTCACCCTTGCCATCTCTTGTTTGACCACTTCCAATTTGCCTTGATTCATGGACCTGACATTCCAGGTTCCTATGCAATATTGCTCTTTACAGCTTCGGATCTTGCTTCTATCACTAGTCACATCCACAGCTGGGTATAGTTTTTGCTTTGGCTCCATCCCTTCATTCTTTCTGGAGTTATTTCTCCACTGATCTCCAGTAGCATATTGGGCACCTAATGACCTGGGGAGTTCCTCTTTTGGTATCCTATCATTTTGCCTTTTCATACAAATGTTAGACATCAATATTAGAAAAAGACCAGATCCTTGCATTTAAACCACTCACAACCAAGTAAAAATGTAGTCTAGAAAAGAACTACAGTTAATGGAGTACTGCTAGAAGTTAACCTGGCAAGATAGAAAGAAGAAAGACTGATCCTGGGAGGCAGGGGACCAGCATGTGCAAAGGTCCCCATGGATGTGAGAGGTGATGGAGAGTGTCAGGAAGAAAGGTTGATCACTGGTGCTGGCTCTTGAGTGGTGGGCAATAGGGAGGGATGAGGCCAGAAGCAAGGCAGGGGCTGGGCTGTTGGCACAATGTGCGCAGGACTCCCAAAGTTTTCCATAGAGACAAGCCACTGAAGGAGCTACAATCAGATTGGCTTTTTTTTTTTTTTTTTTACCGCAACGAGAGGCACACAGGATTTTAAGTTCCCTGACCGGGGATTGGACCCAAGTCCCCTGCAGTGGAAATGCAGTCTTAACCCCCTGGACCCCCAGGCAAGTCCCCAGACTTGCATTTTTATAAAGCCCTGATGGATAAACAGAATCAGGGCCCATGTGCAGATAAGCAGCTGGTCAGGAAGACAAGTCAGAGCGGTGGAGGCATACATCTGAGTGCAAGGTCCAATGTCCAGCTGGGAAGCGAAGAACCAGAGAGTCCACCAGCGTCTGAGAGCAGAAGAGAAGAGCCGATCTGGCTCCAAGCATTGCAGAGAGGGAAAAGGCTGACTCAGTCCTTGTGGCTCCGAGGGGCTCTGTGAGGTCAGGTTCTGCCCCTGGGCACCAGCACCCTGAGGCTTTCCTGGGCAGGTAACGCATACCCTGATCTCAGTGGTAGGAAGTAGCCAGAAGAAAGCAGCTCTCGACTCCAGGGACCTATGTCTGTCACTGGCTCCTCAAGAAAAGCGTCCCCAGCAACTTGAGTGGTCTTCGCCTCTTTGCTAACTCAAGCCTGCCTTGTTCTAATGACAGATTCAGGTTGCTAATGAGAAAGGGCAGGATGCTCCGCTGAGCCAAGCTGGGAAGGAGCCACAGGACTGTGAGGCCATGGTTTCTCTGCAGGACTGTGGGCAGCCCAGCCCACCTGGGGCCCACTGCCAGCCTTGGATGCCTACTTAGCTCCCTCGGAACATTTTAGAGACTGATCACTCACGTGGGATCTCCAGCACTCAACGCCCACTCTTCCCCACTGAGCTGCCCGCCACCTTCTCATCCATAGTTCAGGTCAGAAGTCAGACTGAAGGCCAGGACGACAGTTACCCTATTAGCCTCCTCAACCTGCTGGGACGTGGCCCTGACACCGAGGCAAGGAGTCATCTGATGCTTGCTGTTTAGCAGTCGTCAGATGCTAGAGGCCTGCCTCTTTGGAAAAGACCCTGATGCTGGGAAAGATTAAGGGCCTGAGGAGAGGGGACAACAGAGGATGAGAAGGTTGGATGGCATCACTGATTCAAGGGGACATGAGTTTGAGCAAACTCGGGGAGATGGTGAAGGACAGGGAAGCCTGGCAGGCTGCAGTCCATGGGTCCACAGAGAGCTGGACACGACTGAGCAACTGAACACCAAGAGGCCCCCATCAGTTCTCCAGTCTCTACCTGGAAGCCTGAAGTCTCCGGAAGTGCATTCAGGTTCTTTGTGCTGAAGCGAGGGAAGGGAGTGGCATGTCACCTGACCTTCCGGGACGCTTCTCACCCAGCTTCTTCACTCCCTACAAAGTGACACCAGCAGTCACCCAACCTCCACGAGCAGGGGCCTTCACGTCTGATTGGGAGGTTATCATGGCCAGCATTTGCCTAAAACCTTACTAGAGACAAAGCCTTCTCTTGTTTCTCATCTGACCCTCATAACAGCCTCTTTATCCAGGAAATTAGCTCAGGAAGGTTGTGGTTTGCTCAAGGTGACACGGCTGTTAAATCACAAGGACACAGCCTTGAACCTGAGTTCTGACAGCTGCGCCGCTGCCAACACCCACCTCAGCCCTTGACAAGACAAACCTCTTTTTTTTTCTTCTTACAAAAGCACTCACTGTAAACTAGTGGAACATTAAAGAGATTTGTTTGTTATTCAGTCGCTAAGTCATGTCAGACTCTTTTTGTGACCCCACGGACTGTAGCCCACCAGGCTCCTCTGCCCATGGGATCCTCCAGCTGAGGAAACTGGAGTGGGTTGCCACGCCCTCCTCCAGGGGATCTTCCTGACTCAGGGACTGATCCTACGCTTCCTGCACTGGCAGGCAGATTCTTTATCACTGCACCACCTGAGAAGCCCCTATTAAAGATACACAATGTGAAAAGCAAAAGTCCCCATAATACACACTGTTAGCTAATACATCTTCCTCCAGAGTTTTTCCAGGAATACTGTTAACATACGTGAGCCTAGTGCCTGAGAGTTTGTGCTCAATACGTGCTTGTTGAACGAGCTAACTATCAAATGGACTATTATTTATTTCCACAACTGTATGTACTATTTCCCAATGTGCTTTTCCATTCAGCTGTTGACTTAGACATCTTTTCATACTGATGCTTGTAGGTACCTCCGGATCAACCACCCTTTACAGCTCAGCCACCCTGATTGGGGCAGGCCTTCTGGAACAGAGCCAGGCAGCCCACAGGCTAAGAGCAGCAGTCCACCAGGCCTCGATTCCCAGAAGGCAATTGTGAACTATTTTGGTTGAGCCGACTGGTCAGTTTTTTTAAAAAAATAAGAAAACAACTAATTAAACAAGTCAAACAAGCATTATTTTTGCCTGCACAATACTTCACTGATTTGCCTGAATTTTCTTTCCCACCAGGTGCTTCAGAGTTGAGTAAGAACATTATGTGCCTAAATAAGTATAAATGAGTAACTGGCTAAGAATTTTTGCCCCTCAAAGTGACGATCCAAACGTTTCAATTAGAAGGGAGCAAGAAGTCACCTTCGTAATTGGGCTAGGGTGGAGGGTTGTTTCTGGGACATTAAACAAGAAGCTGCTCTGACTTTCCACCTTTAAAAGACACAGTCTGTACAACTAGAAGCCTGGCTGTTCACACACCGGCTCAGCCTGGGGAAGAAGTGTCGCTGGTATAGATGACGGCAAGGTCATGGCCACAGGCCCAGGCTCTGGCAGCCATCAGATTGGGATCAGATCCCTACCTTGGGCAATTACTTAACATCTCTAACATCTCTTAACTTAACATCTCTTGTCAGTTTTCTATTCTGACAAGTGGGTATAGTAACTATCCCATCCATTTCCTATGAAGATAAATGAAATCCTACAGGCAGTGCAGGCTTCCCTGGTGGCTCAGAGGTTAAAGCATCTGCCTCCAATGCGGGAGACCTGGTTTCGATCCCTGGGTCAGGAAGATCCCCTGGAGAAGAAAATGGCAACCCACTCCAGTATTCTTGCCTGGAGAATCCCATGAACGGAGGAGCCTGGTAGGCTACAGTCCACGGGGTGGCAAAGAGTTGGACACGACTGAGCAGTTTCACAACCTACAGGCAGTGCACTCAGAACATGGCTGGTAGGTGGTAAGCACTCAATATACACTAACAATTGTGCTTATCAAAGATTCTGAGAAGGGTCTTCAAGTCATTCAAATACTTCACTGACAAATACTTCCACTGTTAACAGGATGTGTTTTCAAGCCCTATAGCTGTTCAGTCGCTAAGTCATGTCTGACCCTTTGCAGCCTCATGACCTTTAGCATGTCAGGCTTCCCTGTCTTTCACCTTCTGCTGGAGTTTGCTCAAACTAATTTCCATTGAATCAGTGATGCCATCCAACCATCTCATCCTCTGTCATCCCCTTCTCCTCCTGCCTTCAATCCATCCCAGCATCAGGATCTTTTCCAATGAGTTGGCTCTTCACATCAGGTGGCCAAAGGATTGGAGCTTCAGCTTCAGCATCAGTCCTTCCAATGAATATTCAGGGTTGATTTCCTTTAGAATTGACTGGTTTGATCTCTATGCCCTATAGAAAGTAGACTTAAAATTCAAAGACCATTATTTAACTTCCTTTTTAAGTCATAAGAACTACAGGATTTAGAGCAGAGCAAACTGCTGAGATTGTGTGGTTTTACTCCCATGTTTCAGGGGCAAGGAAGCTGAAATGCAGAATTTCCAGAGTCCACCTATAAGGCTTGTATGAGTAAGCAGCGGAGCTGGGTGATCCTGGATCCTGACCCTAGGGCATGTGGCTTTGCAGTATTCCAGCCACTCAGGGCTTCTTGGTGGCTCAGATGGTAAAGAATCTGCCTGCAATGCAGGACACCCAGGTTCCATCCCTAGATTGGGAAGATCCCTGGAGAAGGGACTGGCTACCCACTCCAGTGTTCTTGCCTGGAGAATCTCATGGACAGAGGAGCCTGGTGGGCTACAGTCCAAGAAGTCACAGAGAGTCAGATACGACTGAGCCTCTAACACTTTCACACCGCCTCAGGAGGCAGTAACATGTGGCCATACATTCATACCAACGTACAAAACTGAGATCAGACTCTCTCTCTCTTTATTTATTTATTTATTTGTCTTTGTTGGGTCTTGGTCATGACATGCTTTGTTGAAGCATGCAGGACAGAGCGTGGGGGCTCAGTAGTTGCAGTTCATGGGCTTAGATGCCCTAAAGGATGTGAGATCTTAGTCTCCTTACCAAGGATCAAATGCATGTCCCCTGCATCAGAAAGCAGATTCTTAACTGCTGGACCACCAGGAAGCCTCCAAGATCAGAGCTTCTCGGCAAAGTATGTTTTGAGAGGCAGAATGGCATTAGGTAGTCACAAGGTTGAAAAAGAAAAGGAATACCTCACAATATTTAGGACTTCTGGATTAGAAACGATAGAAACCCAGCTCAAGCCCAGCTCAAAAGTGCAAGCTAATTTAAGCTTGAAAGATGCAAGGAACACTGCAGGAAGCATAGCTTGACCGGGAGTTTGTGCCAGCATGTGGTTCAGAGATGGTCACTGACTGTTCTGGGTTCATAAATTCCTAGTTAAGCACCTTCAGGAGAAAAACAGAGCTTTCCTCAAGCAGCCTCCAAGTATACTTACACATACACCCAGTGAAGGATTCTGACTGGTCCTGACTCAGTCATGCACCCACCCTCTGGACCAGTCACTGTTGTCAAGGAGATGAGATACCGTAATCAGCCATGCCTGATGGTGAGTTCACCCCCATGACCAGAAGGGCAGGCTCTGTTATTGACAGCTCCTCCAGAACTGGTGGAATGCAGGAGGGTGCTTCCTCAAGGAGGGCTGGGCAGACAAAAAAGGGCAGACATCCAAAAGGAAAAACAAACTTCACTTAAATGTTTCTCTGATCAAGATCTTTCCAGGAGCTCCTCAAGCTACAGATGAGTGTTAGTATAAATATAAATCCATAAGATTACACAATTTACATGTAAAATGGGGCCAGTTTTCTCACGAGGTTCATAAACCAGCTCTGAAGCAATTCTAAAGAAATGGTGACAAAATTGTTTTTAGCATTAGCAACATTACTAGAAAAAAGCTCAAAGGCTCCCAAGGTGCCCACTTGGAAGGACAACTTTCATTTGAATGTAGAAGTATTATTTTGGGTTTTTTTTCCTTTGAAAATCCAGATTATATGGACATGAGTTTGAGTAGGCTCTGGGAGTTGGTGATGGACAGGGAAGCCTGGCATGCTGCAGTCCATAGGGTCACAGAGTCAGACACGACTGAGTGACTGAACTGACTGACGTAAAATTATTTTGGTAATAACTAAATCAATACAAATGAATCGTTACCAAAATAGGTGTGCATCTCAATGTAAATGCTTTTCTTTTAGAACTGAGTATATAATGAGAATCACAGTGTGAGCTTTAGTTAAATCTAAAGTAGTGTTTTTAACACGGGGTTTGTGGTTCCCCCAATCTGGTTACTGTCAATCAATTGTCAGTACTGGTTACTGGAGAGCTTATTAAAGTTAGAAGGGACCAGGTCCCATCCCAGAGATGCTGGTCAAGAGGTCAGGCATCACTACTTTTGAATGCTTAGCCAGTGCTTTTGACCAGTCCTTGAGGCTAAAACCATTGCCCTAGAACAGCATTTCTTGAATTGTGGGAGCAGTCAGAATCCGGAGAGTCTGTTCAGATGCAGATTTCTGGGCACCCCCAGCCTACTAGATCTGCTCTGAGGAGGAGCAGAGCTGTGGCTACAGTTTAAGTACCCAAGTGACTTTTAAACATTTGAATTTTTTCAGATAATTATAGATTTACAGGAAGTTGCAAAAAGAAATGTACAAAAAGAACCTGTATACTCTGACCCTGTTTCCGCCAATGGTTACCCCTTGCATAACCACAATACATTATCAAAACCAGGAAATTAACATTGATACACTCCATAGTGGGCTTCCCAGGTGGCTCAGTGGGTAAAGAATCAGCCTGCAATGCAAGAGCCGCAGGTTCAGTCCTTGGGTTGGGAAGATTCCCTGGAGGAGGGCATGGTAACCCACTCCAGTATCCTTGCCTGGAGAATCCCAAGGCCAAGGGAGCCTGGCGGGCTACAGTCCATAGGATCGCAAAGAGCTGGACACGACTGAAGCAACGAGCACACAGCATGATCTATAATACTTATTTAAATTTTATCAGACGTTCAAGCCTTTGTGTGTGTGTGTGTGTGTGTGTAGAATCCTCTGAAGTTTTATCAGATGTGTAGGTTTGTGTAACCACAACTGTACATTAAGATACAAAACCGGTCACCACAAGGCTCTCTTGTGCTAACTTTACAGTCACTCCACCCCATCACACCCGGTGCATCCCTAGAGTTTAAAATCTACTCATCTCTTTTCCTTTAGAAACAACTAATCTCACTGCTGTTTCAAAACATACAAATGAAATCATATAATATGTAACCTTTCTAGATTGGCTGTTTTCATTTCAGGCTTCGAAGAATCCCTCAAATTTCATTTTAAAATGCTGTGAATGGGAAATGTCTTAGGAAATGTCCACAGTTTTTTTACCAGTTTCTCAAAAAAAAAAATTCTATGACATGCCTCATAAAGTTTGTAAAAGCATTGGTTCATGGTTTTATTGGGTTATTTCTGGTCTTCTTGGCTAAAATCAATTTAAAAAAAACTAGTGAATATTTTTTCTTCTACCACATCTGTTGAATTCCTGTGTCCCAAAGATTTCTCTAACAGTTTGGGAAATATGATCACTCAGATGAATATTTCTGAGTGCCTGACTTGTGCCAGACAAATATTATTTTTTCCTAGTTAGTAAGAAGGGGAAGAGTTAAAACATTAAAGACACTTTTTGCTTATGAAAAGTTCTAAGTAACTAAGAAATCAGAGCAAACTTTGCTGCTTTCATGCCATGTGACTTGAACGGCTCTGCTCTTTACTGCTCTGAACTGGATGTGCCAGTGATCAAATAACATCCTGAAAAATAATCCCATGCACTGAAAACATGGCATTATGCAGTGGGGCTACTTTTCATCACTCTGGTTGGCTTTATACGGTTGCTAGTCAAGCGCTCATAGCTCCTCCAGGCACGATTCTCCGTGGGCAATTGTCGAACTGATTCCTCTGCTTGCCACACCCTCACTCCCCTTTGCCACCCACCTATCTGGACTAACTCTCGCCCATCCTTTGAAACTCACTTCAGGAAGTACCGCCTCTAGGAAGGCTTCGTTCTCTCTTCCCCAGGCCTTCAACGGGGTGTGCCCAGTGTCACCCACGCTTGCCAGATGTCACAGTGGATGCTGATTACTTAGCTGCCACGGCCACCAGGCTCTGAGACCCTTGAAGGCTATGACTGGGTCTTGGATGCTTTTATGCCCCCTGAACTTCAATAAATAGCAAGATTTATTTAATAAATAAACAGCAGTATGTCCTTAAACAGCTTCCTGTTGGCATTCACCACCACTGCTGACTGGCTGAGACTTTCCTCCATTTTTTTTTTTAAGATTTTTTTTTGACGTGGATCATTTTCAAACTCTTTATTGAATTTGTTACAATATTGCTTCTGTTTGATGTTTTGGGTTTTGGCCCCGAGGCGTGTGTGATCTTAGCCTCCCCAACAAGGGATTGAACCGTATGCCCTGCACTGGAAGGCTGAGTCTTAACCACTGGACCACAGGGAAGGCCCTGTTTCTTCATTAGTGACATAGTCTCTCCAAGCGCCTCCACATGCAGGTTAGCACCCAGGTCTTCAGTCTTTCCCCAGCAGGTTTAATCGTCCCTGCATTCTCATAAAGGTTTGTTAATGCACTTTAGGCTTTTGCCCAAGAATCAGTATATACAAGTCACTGATCTCTTGCTAGAATGCTTGTCTCCCCAATTTTGGAAAACAGGGACAACACTGACCTGTACCATTTTCCTTCTTGGTCTTACTCCTGGATCCTATAAATTCTTTATTATTGTGTTTAAACTTACAGATCTGTCTTTCCTATCAAGGGGGTGAGTTTCTGGGGCTAAACGCTGTCTCTTATTCATCCCAGAGTCTCCAGGGACTGGTACCAGGTGGGATTCCATAAATGTTTGTGGAATGAAGTTTGGTGTTAAGTCATCAGAGCTCTGCTGTTCCTTACGCTTAGTACATGAATTTCCTCATCTTCTCCACACCTTGACTCCCTATTTATCCTTTATCCCTGATTCTAAGTCACTGTGAATTCTTTACGGAAAGGAGAAGAGAGCAGATAAATACAACATTTATCATTTTAAAGTAATTTTAAGTTAAACATTTTAAACTAATTCTTTTATTCCTCCCAGGTACTATCTTGGTCGTCGGATGTTTATTGTTATCTCTGAACCAGACATGATTGAGCAGGTGTTGGTTGAGAAGTTCAGTAACTTTACCAACAGAATGGTATGTAATTTTCTTTCTGCATATGGATGGAGGGAGAATCCTTCTAAGATGCAAGGACCACACATCACATATAACAGGGACGTGATTGGGCCTCTTACAGGGTTTAGATCAGTTCAACTCAAAACCGAGCTCCCGAGTGAATTCGAGTTTTCAAAAGAGATGGACTGTTATAAAAGAATAGCGTTTACATTTAAAAAAATGCTTCAAGAAAGCGAAAGCTCAAGAGAAGTGGTAGCTGATAAAAATGCTGAAACTGGGAGGGTTTTTAAAGCTGTGTTCAAAGCTAAAGGAATCCAGAGAGCATAGGTCAAGCGTCTGAGGAAGACCAAGGAAGGTCAATAAATATCAGAGGGAAAGTAACATTTCAAGACTCCCGTGCTTACATCTTTCCCAGAGAGTATCAACGTCTTAAGACTGGAAAATGAAGACAAGTAATAACGAGAGAAATTCATCCTCAAGTAACAAGTCTATAACCCACTAAAGGAGGTATATATTCCATCTTTTTTTTTTGGCAAAGTACATATCTTACTCTTTGTCTTTGATGAGAAAGGCCAAAGAATGGAAGAGATGACAGAAAATGGCACAGGTCAGGGCTGTCCATATTTTCAAAAAATGAGATAAGAATCCTAACAGAGATGGTCAACAGCTTTCATGCTGATTTTTGGAAAATAGTCTAAAGTGAATGAATAAACAGTTGCTTGTGAGAATTCAGAGAATCTCTATGTGCCAATCGTTTTTTTGTGTGTGTTTTTTTCTGTCAAATTAAACTTATCTTCCATTCTTATAGGAATAGTAAGCAATGTATTCACTCTTTTGTTGGTTATTTGACCAACCTTTGCACACATGTGATATATACCAGGCATTGTCTAGGTACCGACTGGAAAGAGATAGAAAACTCAGTATTGTCCTCGAGGAGCTCATAGTCTAATGGCAGAGGCAGAGAGGAAGGAAACCAGTATAATACAGAGTGGTGAGCATGGAAAACACTGCTCCACCCAGAATGGGAAAAGGGGACGGCTTATTAGAGATGAGCCGGCTGGAGACCGTCTTTTTTAAAGAAATTGGCAGTGCCTGCCTGCGCTCTGCACCGGTTGAGCTGTCCACAGTGTTTCTTCACATTAAATTTCACAGAAACTTATGAGACTGGTACAGTTATCATCTGTATTTTATTGACAGAGAAATAAGACTGAGGTTATAGGAGGAAGACTAATAGAATCCATGTGCCATCTCCCAACTCAAGTCCAGGGCTTTTTCTACTGCCGCTATTGTAACAGCTGCCTAGATGATGTTTCTGGATTGTCAGTTTCATGGAGTAATTGGTTACTTGCCCCAAACACATTCACCTTCCAGTCCCAGAGCATCATGTCCAAGTGCTATTAACAAGAGAGTCCTCCACCTTTCCTACATCTGTCCAAACCCTTGGTATTCTTCCAGGCTCTCCTCAGATTCTTTCTCCCCCATAAAACCTTCCCTGCTTCAACTCTCATTTACTATTCCCCTCTCTTAACTCTAACAGCTTTGATCATCTGCACCAGTGGTACCCAACCTTTTTGGCACTGGGGACTGGTTTCATGGAGGATAATTTTTCCAACAGGCTTGGCGTGGGGAATAATTTCAGAATGATTCAAGCACATCAGACTTATTGTGCACTTTATTTCCACTATTATTACATCAGCTCCACCTCGGATCATCAGGCATTAGATCCCAGAGGCCGGGCACCCCTGGACTATGTAACTCCCATCATTTTCACAGTCACTCTCATTGTGCCTTCGCCTATTTACTGTAAATGAATGCATGACTTTCACCCTAACTTGATTAACTTTAAGCTTATCCTTCCATTTTATACCCCAGGGCCCAACCACATAATGACTCCTTAGTATCCAATATACCCTTGTTCAAACTGAATTGACTCTCCATCAACTTAACATTCTCCCCAGGTGATTGAGGTAGTACTTGGAGATTCAATATACACTCTTCCTCTTATAAGTCATTCACAAACATGTAAGAAAATCCATCAAGGATTAGATCTCTAGGAAACCCCAATGTTTATATTTTCCATCTGGGAATATATCTACTTATCTTCAGTTTAGTTTATGGTCTTTAAGCCAACCCCATATTCATGATAAAAACAATCCTTAGTGACTCAATTTTTAGAAGACCATCTTTAGAGTGGGATTTTCTCATAGGTTTTGCAAGTCAAATTAAATTGGGCTCTGCGGTTCCCTCTTATCCATATGCTTATGTATCTGCTCAAAGAACTCAAGAAGATTAGTGAGACGTGATTTCTTCATCCTGACACCATGCCGCCTCCCCTCTAATAAGCCATGTTTACTTGAGTGTTCAGCGATTCAGCTTTATTACACATTCATTCAGTAAACACTAAATGCTTACTCCACGCAAGCCTCTACCAAATGGTCCCTCGTGATACAGAAAAGACCTCCACATATTAGTTTGATGCATTAAGTGAAAAGGAACTTAAATAACGCATGGTTTCATTTTTCAACTGTGAGAACCCGTCTCTGCTCACAATCCAGGCTTGACTTATGTGTACACATGACAGCCTGGTGGAGAGTGGCAGGGATGGGTTCACCTTTGAACTCAGATGTTGGCTGTAGGCATCCCATGAGGGACTAAATAGGGCACATTTGGCTGGAGGTGGGGTACCACCATGGGGAACTCCCTGACATAAGTCAGTACTGAGCATATATTTGAATTAAAAAACTGTTCAATGATATGTGTTTTTTTCCAGTTTAAGAACACGGGGCTGAACAAGCTCTATAGGTTGGACCCAGGGTGGCAGCTACTATTTCGCATTTTCCAATTCACGTTTTCAAGGCACTCAGTGGAATGTGACTGCTCTCTCCTGCCTGTTCCAAATGGACCCCTTGGGCCTCTCTTTCGCTCTCAGCACTTCCTCCAGTTGCTTCCGGATGGGTGCAACCACACTTTATCGTTAAACCCCAATCATTCTCTTTAACATATACAGAACCTCAGTTTTCCCAGCACGTCCGGTCCTGGTTATTTTTATGCAGATATTTTTATTTAGTTCCTCGTGGCTATCAGGTACTTGGTGAAGCCATGGGGCAGCTGTTTCTTTTTTTTTTTCATCTGCAGAAACTGGAGCTGGGTCCATGTGACTCAGCAGAAATGGTCTTACCAGTAGTAGACCACTTCATTTCTGGCTTGTCATGAAGGCTCAGGGTTGGGAAGCCATGGAAAGGGTGATAAGAGCAAGGGGTGGGGGTCTTTGGCCCACATGAGGCTGGTCTAGCTGGATGCAGATCCAGACTGGGAGAGCTTAACCACTAAAGCTGCCACCTGGAGCTCTTGAGTTCTGGTCTGAAATGGGCCTGACAAGTGGGTCAGGCAGCAGGTATGCCCATTACCAGGTTTTGTTATGTGTTTGTGGAGTGGACTGGAAGGTGGTGGTGGTCACACGTGTGTAGGGTTGGGGTGCCAACCCTCAGGTCCTCGTGGGCAACTTGGGGTCAACTGTCCAGGCACAGGTCCAGCCACACTGTTAACTCACATCTAAAACTACGTGATGGAGTTGGTGAGTGGTTTTATCCAGGACCATAAAACCTGCTTCCCAGATGGCACTAGTGGTAAAGAACCCACCTGCTAGTGCAGGAGACAAAAGAGATGTGGGTTTGATCCCTGGGTCGGGAAGATCCCCTGGAGGAGGACATGGCAACCCACTCCAGTATATTTGCCTGGGAAATCCCATGGACAGAGGGAGCCTGTTGGACTACAGTCCATTGGTTCACAAAGAGTTGGACACAACTGAGAGACTTAGTACATAGCACGCACATAAAACCCCCAGGCCTGACTCCCCAGGGGCAGCCTCGTCAAGGCTACCTTCGCCATCTCACTGCATGGACACTGGAATCTTAGAACGAGTTCGTGTGAAGCCACGAAGCCCTTGGCACCAGCAAAGAGTGCTAAAGTTCTGGGGCAGATGCGTCCCTGCGGACCTTATAACCCACTGCATCTGTAGCCAGGCCCCATCCCAGGAGCAAGAGCGTGTGGCTGGTTGCAGAGCTCAAGAGCAAGGCAAACTCCACCCAGTGCTCCAGGTGGATCAGGCCACCTGGGCCCCCAGGGACCAGCCTGCTGCCACTCACTGAGGACGAAAGAGCCTCAGCCAGCTAGCCACAAATGCGCCCCCTCCACCTGCAGCCAGCACCTCTTCACCGACAGCTTTGGAATCTTCACTCCCCTAGAGTTCCTGGGCCCCTTTCTTCTAAATAAAACGAGTCAGAGAAAACATTCCAGTTTTCAAGTGGGTACAGGAAGATTTAAGTTGTGAGGATGGTTTTGGTCCATAACAAGGAAGCTCTCATCACTGAGTCAAACACTGACTACTTTTTTTCAGCTTTGCATTTCTCAAGAAGGGTCAACTCACATGATGGATCCATAGCTCTGGGGACCATTCTTGCTTAAAGCCTAAACAGACTGCATAGAACCAGAAGCACAGGTGTGTGACCTAATTTTCCTGGCCCCTGTCTGTTTTGAGGCAGATCCCATTGGGTTTTTTAATATATAATTGAATTTATTTATTTTTAATTGAAGGATAATTGCTTTACAACCAACCAATTGTATTGGTTTCTGCCAAACATCAACATGAATCAGCCATAGGTGTACATATGTCCCCTCCCTCTTGAGCCTCCCTCCCATCTCCCTCCTCTCATTGGGTTTTTTGGTTTGTTTTAATATTTATTTATTTGACTGTGTTGGGTCTTAGTTATGTCATGAGGGATCTTTCATTTCAGGGCAGAGGCTCAGTATTTGTGGTACATGGGCTTAGTTGCCCCTTGGCATGTGGCATCTTTCTCACCAGGAATCGAACCTGAGACCCCAGCATTGGAATGTGGATTCTTAACCACTGGACCACCAGGAAGTCCCAGGTCTTATTGTTTTATGTGTAACACTGTACCGTGCACAGGAAACCCTGCAGCCTGAGCCAAGCACGTCTCCTCCCGGGCAGCCCCACCCATGAGAAGCCCCCAAGGGAGTGGCCACAATGGGATGCCTGCAACCTGCAGGTCTCTCCTCTCACCAGCTTTTCCCATTTCTAAAAAAGCCAAAGCCGAGGAATTGCACTTGAAGATCTCAAACATCTTCCAGGGCCCCAGGTGTTCTGTGAAGCCTCAGTAACATAGTAACAGTGCTAAGTGGTATTGACTGAATCCTCAGCTGTTCTATCAGTGCCTTGCAGAGCTTTTCTAAACTTCAAAATCTTGCTGAAAATAATGCTATATTTTTGTCTTACTAGACCTTTGGTTCAGTGGGAAACCATCTTTAAATTTTTTAAAGAGAAATAAATAAAATCTTAGATTCATATCTTCCTTCTCTTACTTTTGTGGTGGCAGAAGTGAAAACAAATGTGTAGGGTCTTCCCTGGTGGTCCAGTGGTTAAGAACCCACCTTCCAATGCAGGGGACATGGGTTCAGTCCCTGGTCAGGGAACTGAGATCCCACATGCTGTGGCGCAACCAAGCCTGTGCACTGAAGACCCAGAGCGACTAAAAAAATTTTAAATGTGCAGGAGATTAATAGCTAGAATTCTGGGAAGAGATCAGGAAATAAGCCATAGACATAATTCTGGTCTCTCAGTGGTTGTGTTCCTGAACTTTCTCAGGCAGGGCTGCCATAACCCAGTTCTTGCCTTCGTTCAAATTAGAAGACTCCCCCTCACCTTTCATTGGCTGGTGCTGAGTTGGCAGATGGAGGCCAAGTTGGGGTTAGCCCCACCTCTCCCCTGAACCTTAAATAAAATGTAGTGGGTCCCCTTGAGCCCTGAACATGCCACATCCCTTACTTGCAAGCCATGCTTTTGGGCTGGTCACAGTCTGAAGCCAAGAGAGGGAAGATGGTGTGATATTCATGACCATCTTCTACTGGCAAAGAGTGAAGGGACAAAAATTGTCTTGTGGAGATGCAACACTTTAAATATTTCAAAACAACAAAATAAAAGCCCTGCTCAGTTGGCTCAGTTGCTCATTCTTTGTACAGCCAGATAGCAGTAGTCATTTGTTGAAAATAGCGTATGTTCTCAGGCCTAGGATTGTGGGTTCCCCAGGTGACAGAATCCTAGGGTTTTCATTGACTGTAATAGACTGAGGGGGTAGGGCATGGTGTTGCACACCCCTGAGGGTAGGAGAGAAATGGGCAGTAACCCTCTGCATCCTTATCTGTGCAAGGTTATGTGAGGAAGACTGTAACCACAGACTTGGCCTTTCTGCGATCGTGGCATCCTTTCTGATAGCAATATTTCTGCAGCCTCCTTGACATACTTAACACCAAGCAAATTAGCAACACTCTCAGCCTGACCACTGGAGTAGGACAGCATCTCTTGAGTCTCTAAATCACCTCGCTCTGTTTACTTGCTGCCTGCAGCTCCGTGTGGTCATGTGAGAACTGTGGACTGCCCTGCCAGGATATCACACAGCTGATACAGGCCTTGCGTCAATTCTCCGGCATGTTCCAGGACACAAGCAAACTATTTTTGGCTACGGCTTTATATCCCATTATGCCTTTTTCATGGTAACACATGTGCCCATTTACAGCAAATGTGCACTGCATGCATTTTGCAGCACTCTGGGAAGAGGCTGGCAGTTCTTATGTAGCTCCACTGGGCCAGTGGAGAAACACTGGTTTTGCCCATGATAAATCACCCAGTGTGTGCTTCTTCACTTCATGTGAGCACAGAATGCAGAGGAATCGGCTTGAATAATCTGCTCCTCAGGATTGTTTGATTCTTCAGTGTTTGAAGTTTATGCTTAGCTGGTCTGAGTTAGACTCTATTTTAGAGAGTTCTTAATTGAGGAACTTCCTTGGTAGTCCAGTGATTAAGAATCTGCCTTCCAATGCAGGAAACCCAGGTTTGATCCTTGGTCAGGGAACTAGGGTTCCACATGCCGAGGGACAACTAAGCCCATGCACCGCAACTACTGAGCCCACGTGCTCTGGAGCCCATCTCCACAGCTAGAGAAAGCCCACACGCCCAGTGGAGACCCAGAGCAGCCACAAACATTTTTTTTTTTTTAAAGATCTTAATTGAAAAGACAATCACTTTCAACTGTCTGAGGGAAATTTAGCAAGGGAGCCATGAGGCCACTGCTGAACCATGCTGCTTGTCAGGACAGTTTACTAACTGCCGGAGTCCAGCTCCAGCAGCCAGGGGATCAGCCTGAAGGGATGAGCGGTGTTGGCGGGAAATGATGTAGCCTCTGACTCGAGGTACAGAACTACATGTTTATTTCAAGCATCAAGTTCTCTTTTATACTTTTTCAAAAGCATTAGGTCAGAAGTTTGACATTTTCAGTTCCCCCTCACTCAGATTATTGTCTCATTGTTGCCCTTCAAACAGAGTTCCTGCTTCAGCAATTCTCTCTGAATTGTATTTACTTGTGATTACATTGTAACTCATGATTATGTCTGGGCTGCATACCACATTCCTCAGTTTATTTCTTATCTTTCTAAATCCTGCTTGCCCCTAGTATCTTAAGCTCACTATCTCCTAAAAAGTCTTCTGCTGCTGCTGCTGCTAAGTCGCTTCAGTCGTGTTTGACTCTGTGTGACCCCAAAGACGGCAGCTCAACAGGCTCCCCCATTCCTGGGATTCTCCAGTCAAGAACACTGAAGTGGGTTGCCATTTCCTTCTCCAATGCATGAAAGTGAAAAGTGAAAGTGAAGATGCTCAATTATGTCCGACTCTTAGCAACCCCATGGACTGCAGCCTACCAGGCTCCTCTGCCCATGGGATTTTCCAGGCAAGAGTCCTGGAGTGGGGTGCCATTGCCTTCTCCGAAAAGAGCTTCTAGCTATTCTTAATTATTCCTAAACCCTGAGCTGAGCAAACTTCCTTTGCCATAAACATATCCCTCACAAACAGGTCTCAGATAACAATCCTTCCCATGGCCTCAAGCTGCGGCCTATGTGCTCATCCTGGGACATTCTTTGTAAAAATCCTTGAACAAATGTCCATGGTTACTTTACAGATTATTTTCTGGGCACAACTGCAGAAGGCTTTGTGCTTTCTCATGCTTCTCTCAAGAACAATAAGCACCTTAACATTCTTTCCAGCCAGCTCAACCGAAGAAAGGAAGAAACAGTCAGAATCACAGGAGCTAACTCTTCATCCCTGGTCCGTGCCTGCAGAATGAGGAGAGGGGGCTGGGGCCGTGCCTGCATTTTGTCAGTAATGCCTAATACGGCTTCCGACACCTAACTATTGGAGAGTTATCCACAAACTAATGAAATAATGTGAAAACTTTAACTCTTTTGAGATCCACAGTATTGGTTATAACCACCCCATCTCCATCTCCAAATCAGCTGTGAGCTCTTTGAGGACAAGGGTTCCATTCTTTGACTCAATAGTTTCAGAGCCTCCACGGCACTGGCACATGTTAACAGCAGGTGCTCAATAAATGTGTACAGCCTGATAGCATGGTGGCCAACACGACTTCAGCTGAGGGTGAGAATGTATCTCAGGTTTGGGGTTAGAGGAGGGTTTTCAAACGTTTCTGACTGTGACCTCCGGTACGAAATGTATTTCAAGTCAGGACACAACACCGAACGCTTTCTCTCTCACATACACACACTCACATACTCTCTCCAATATTCTCACAGACACACCCATAAAAATACATCCCCATCTTAAACAAAAATTCAACAACAAAACCCTTCCCCTTGCTTCATGAAATGTCCCTCTAATATTTTCTACTCTGCCCCATTCCTTGTTTCTCTCTCTTTTCTTCTTTTCAATGCTGGTTGCCATCCACAACATTCATTCATGACCAGTTATGGCCTGCAGTCTAGAGGCCCCTGACCAGAGTCTGAGTGGAACCTGGTTACCTTGGACCTCCCTTCCTCAGCTGGGTCTTCCTTTCCTGCCTCAGCACTCACAGTCTGGCCCCATCAGTTTTACCAGTCTCATTCCTGCAGGGCAAGTCCCCTGTGCCTTTCAAAGGCCTTGCTCAGTACATCTAATCAGTGATTATGTGTAGACGGGGCTGGGGGAGGGGGATGGATGGGGAGTTATTGTGACACAGGTGTGGAGTTTCAGTTATGAAGGATGAAGTTCTGGGGATGGATAGGGTGATGGTTGCACAACAATGTGAATGTCCTTAATACCACTTAAAAATGGTTAAAATGGTAAATGTTACATTATGTGTATTCTGCCACAACTAAAAATACATGTAGTGTGTGTGTGTGTGTGTGTGTGTGTGTGTGTGTGTGTGTGTGTGTAAACAAACAAACCGGCTTCCCTGGTGGCTCAGACAGTAAAGAATCTGCCTGCAGTGAAGGAGAGCCAGGTTCTGTCCCTGGGTGGAGAAGATCCTCTGGAGAAGCGAATGGCTACCCACTCTAGTATTCTTGTCTGGAGAATCCTACGGACAGAGGAGCCTGGTGGGCTATAGTCCATGGGGTTGCAGAGTCAGACGCAACTGAGCAACTTTCACTTTGAAACAAACTAATTTTAAAATAGCTGTAGTGGTTTAAAGAAGGAACTTATGGTTCCCAGGGAGAAAGGATGGGAGGAAGGGATAGTTAGGGAGTTTGGGAAGGTCGTGTACACACTCCTGTATTTTAGATGGATAACCAACAAGGACCTACTGGATAGCACCTGGAACTCTGCTCAATGTCATGTGGCAGCCTGGATGGGAGGGGAGTTTGGGAGAGAATGGATACATGTATATGTTTAAACTGTATCTGGTGTGGTCATCAGGAAGTTAAGTCCTCGAGGTTGAGAAAGTTATTACAAGTCATTTAAACAACCCCCTCCACCCCATGTGACCCTGTGGACTGTAGCCTGTCAGGCTCCTCCAATCATGGGATTTTCCAGGCAAGAATACTAGAGTGGGTTGCCATTTCCTCCTTCAGGGGATCTTCCTGACCCAGGGATTGAACCTAAGCCTTCTGCATTGCAGGCAGACTCTTTACTGTCTGAGCCAGCAGGGAAGATTGTATTTTAAATGGATAACCAACAAGGACCTACTGTATAGCACCAGAAACTCTGCTCAAGGTCATGTGGCAGCCTGGGTGGGAGGGGAGTTTAGGGGAGAATGGATACATGTATACCTTTAAGCTATGTATACCTGGTGTGGTCATCTAGAGGTTAAGTCCTCAGGGTTGAGAGAGTTCTTAAAAGTCATTTATACTCCCCCATCCCAGGCCACTCAAACCTCCCATGCAGAATTTCCAAGAAGTAGGATACAGTCTCCAGTGACAGGGGCTCACCACTCAAGTCAGGTTATTTTTATCTTGGAACCTTTTGACTTTATTGGGAAGTACTTTAGATGAGCTGGAATTTTCTCCCTAGCTCCCACTATTGACCCCAATTCTATCATCCAGGGTCAAAAAACAAGCCAAGTTTCCTCTTCCATGTAATATACATTCAAGAAATAGCTTTTGAGCACAGATTAAGGACCATGATTTGATCTCCCAAGCTTTCCAGCTATTCATTCCTAGATCTGTCAGCTTGTCCCCTCACCATCCGACCACTCTTCTAGAATGACCAATTAGCTGTTTCCCTCTTCCAGTATCATATCTAGAAATGAAACCATTACTCTAACCAGTGCCCCTGAAATCCTCCATCAGTGAAGGAAGAATTCTAATAGAAACTGTAGGCCCAGGGGACAGTACTGTTGTGGCAGGCCGATAAGGGAGACCAATGCTGACATATTGCATGGGGATTGGATTTCTCCTCTAAGTGCAAGATAAAAATTTTCATGGAGACAATCCTTAGGTCTGAAGGACAGACACGAAATCCAATCAACCTTGGCTCATCTCCAATTTATTCTATTTCATCAGAACCCCATAAACCACCACCCAACTTTCCTTGCAGTGAAATGCTTTATTACATGTACATAGCACAGGACTGGCATTTGCCAGCATATAAACAAACATAATGTATGATTTTCTCCTTTGACTCTAGAACCTAAACAAATGGGTTATGTTTTAAAAATTCCATAAGACCACAATTCAGTATAGTGACCACGGTACTCCTAAAGAATTTTATTCTAAATATAGAGAGGTACTCCTCTGCAGAAAAATATCCCAGCAACTTCGTTCTATTTAATAACATATAATTAAGTCCCTCCAGATACTTTGTAGTTATGTTTTATAGCTTATTTTGAGTGTTCATATTTTATCAGAAAATTATAATTTTCTTCTAAACAGGAGTTCTTACAAGGCTTTTGAGTTATGGTGGCTGGCTTCATGTTTCAACTATAATTAAAATAGTGAAAAGAAAGCAAAGCGTACATCACATGTGTGGTTCTGAAGCAAGCTTGGTCCTCCAGTCCCTCTACTTCCCCTCACCGCAGAGGGCTAGGGGTGCTCTGAATAGCTGTGGAGACCCCCAGTTTCAACCACTTGGTCAGAGTGGCTGGTTTTAGGAAGGAAGAAAATGGCCTGGGAAGAAGGGATGATGAGAAGGGATTTCCCTGTTGGTCTAGTGGTTAAGAATCCACTGTGCAACACAAGGGATGTGGGTTCAATCCCTGACTGGGGAACTAAGATCCCACGTGCTATGGAGCAACTAAGGCAGCACACCACAACTAGAGAATTCATGCACTGCAACTAAGACCGCAACCAAATACATTAAATATTTTTTAAAAAGAAGGGATGAGAAGACCTCATTCTTTCCATGCTTCCAGATTCAGCAGGACTATCTCCTCCTTAGAGAAGCCTTCCTGGCCATTTAATCCCCTATCATTTTCTCACCTTGCTGCCCCCACTCCACTCCCTTCATAAGAGGCTTCCCTGGTAGCTCAGTTGGTAAAGAATCCTCCTGCAATGCAGGAGACCCCAGTTCAATTCCTGGGTCAGGAAGACCCCTGGAGAAGGGATAGGCTACCCACTCCAGTATTCTTGGGCTTCCCTGGTGAACAGATCGTAAAGAATCCGCCAGCAATATGGGAGACCTGGGTTGGGAAGATCCCCTGGAGGAGGGCAAGGCAACTCACTCCAGTATTCTTGCCTGGGGAAACCCCATGGACAGAGGAGCCTGGTGGGCTACAGTCCATGGGGTCACAAAGAGTTGGACACAACTGAGCAACTAAGCACATCACTCCCCTCGTAACACTTACTCTCTCTTGAACTATAACGATAGCTATTTGTCGGTTTCGGAGCCATCTGCTTCCCCACTAGGCTACCAACTCAGTGAGAGTCAGTGCAACGTCTTCTTTATTTAGTGCTGTAGAGGCAACTTCTCACACAGTCATTCAACAAACATTTCCTGATTGAGAAAGATGAATGAGTGAAAGCACACACAAACATGGTGACAGGCCTTCTCTTGGAAGCAGCTCTGTGGACACATGCTTCTTAGGGACTCTCTTTCTTCCCTTCCCCTCTCCCACCCACATCCCAAGGACCCAGACATCTGGCCCAACCTAACCAATCTAGCCGCACAAAACCCCTAGCCACATAGTTCAGACATGACACAATCCCAGGAAAGACCAGCCCACCTCCAAGAAGCCTGCTGCTGGGTCTTCAGGGAATGTTCACTCAGCAAGGGGCTACGGAACACACAGAAGCCACTGAGCTGTCTATGGTGATGACCACAGAGTAACGAGGTAGAACTGATCCAGAGGAGCCTCCCCGTCTGCTCCCAGGGGCCTAGCCATGGATCTTGAGATCACTGTCCATGAGGCTTTATATTCCTCATACCCTTGCGAGAGAAATCTAAATGTTGGTCATGGGTGACTTTAACCAGAGTGTTTATTATGGACTCTGTGACCGCCGAGCTGGCTTGGACATCCTGGAGTCCTAACTCTCTGCTTGTCTCTTTCCAAAGGCAATGGGTTTGGAGCCCAAACCAGTGGCCGACAGTGTCCTGTTCTTACGTGACAAAAGATGGGAAGAGGTCAGAAGTGTCTTGACTACGGCTTTCAGTCCTGAAAAACTGAGTGAGGTAAGACACAAGAAATGCAGAGTATCTTCTGTGAGGAGCAGGTTTCCTCTCTACAGATTGTGAGGGGAGGGGCTTCGCTTTGCGTCACTTGTCCACTGTCCTGCCCACTGTGCCCTTCAATCCTGTTATCCAGAAAGCACATGAAATTGCTCTGGAGAGTCCTCCTTTTCTCCAACCTATCACAGCGCCAGTTGCCATGAACCTGTAGTGAGTCAGCATGCACACAGGGCTCTCCCGCTGAGACCCAAGCTCTGGCCAGGGCACTCTGAGGGCACCCAGGAGGAAACTGGAGGGACTCTCCCCAAACTTTCCTGTATAACAGATCACCTGGAGATCTTGTTAAAATGCAGATTCTGATTCTGTAGGTCTGGGGTGGGCCCTGAGATTCTGAATCTCTAACAAGCTCCCTGGTGATGCAGATGCTTCTGAACAGTGAACCACACTTTACATGTTGTTGTTCCGTTTCTCAGTCATGTCCAACTCTTTGCGACCCGATGGACTGCAGCTCACCAGGCTTCCCTGTCCTTCACCATCTCCCAGAGTTAGCTCAAACTCATGTCCTTTGAGTTGATGATGTCATCCAACCATCTCATCCTCTGTGGTCCCTTTCTCCTGTCTTCAGTCTTTACATAGTAAGGAACTAGAGAACATCCTGAAACAAAGGGGAGCTTTGAGTCAAGTCTGAAATAGGGAAGAAATGGCCGTGGATTATTAGGGAAGTGTATGAGAATGGCCTTGGCAGACCTCCAGGCAGCCAGGCACACCCAGGCTAAGCCTCATGGCCAAGTCAGAGGGAAGAGTCTCACTTACAAGATGCCATTAAACCTGGGGCTCCCTCCTTCCCCCAGCCAGGGATCTACCCTTCCCTACCAGTGGTACAAATAAAACCTACTGTTTGTCCTGCTTCCTGGCCAAGTTCTCTCACTTGATCCTCACTGAAGGCACCTCAGCTGCTGGTCTGACTTTGATGTCTATTCTGAATTCTGCAACCACTCAGGACTGAGTCCTTCAGCCCTTCTGAAGAGAAACGGCTAAGGGGCTGCTATGGTTTTCCAGTAGTCTTGTATGGATGTGAGAGTTGGACCATTAAAAAGCTGATCAGTGAAGAATTGATGCTTTCAAACTGTGGTGTTGGAGAAGACTCTTGAGTATCCCTTGGACTGAAAGGAGATCAAACCAGTCAACCCTAAAGGAATCAGCTCTGAATATTCATTGGAAGGACTGGTGCTGAAGTTGAGGCTCCAATACTCTGGCCACCTGATATGAAGAGCTGATTCATTGGAAAAGACTCTGATGCTGAGAAAGATTGAAGGCAGGAAAAGGGGATGACAGAGGATGAGATGATTGGACGGCATCACCGACTCAATGGACATCACTGACTCAATGGACATGCATTTGAACAAGCTCCAGGAGATGGTGAAGGACAGGGAAGCCTGGCATGCTGCAGGCCACGGGGTCACATGACTGAGCGACTGAACACCAGTGGAAGCTCACATCCCCTGGAGAAAGATAATGCAACCCACTCCAGTATCTTACATGGAGAAGTCCATGGGCAGAGAAGACTGGCAGGCTTTAGTCCACAGACTAAGAGTTGGACACCGTCAGAGCAACTAACCACTTTCACTTTCGCTTCAGAGCTCACAGTTCTTACCATGTGCCAGACAACACTAAGGATTCCCGCTTGTTTCAGAGAGAAACCTCCTTTCTCTCAGGTAAAGCTGTTTGAGAAATAAACTCCGCCACAAGGGAGTGTGGGCTTGCTAATGCTTCACTGTGAGCAACAGCAGCCTATCCCGGCAGAAGGGCGTCGACCCCATCCCGCAAGAGCAGGCCCGCGCATGCTCAGTGCCTCCTTTCCGCGCCAGGGCCTGATACGCGAGGGCGTGTAGGGCCGGAGTGGGTATGCAGTCGTGTCACCGGGGGCGGGGGGGCTCTGCAAGCTATTGCTGTCTGGGCCCCACATGGAGACGAAATTGGTTTGGTTTGGAATGCAGCCTGGTTTTGAGGGGACTTTACAGCTCCCCAGGCAATTCTGATGTAAAGCTGGAATTGGGAACCAACGCTGGTAGAGAAATTCCCCACAAGGAAATATGAGAAGGGGATTGTTCTTCTATAGGTGGAGCCCAGAGCCCTGCTTCACAGTCCGCTGTGTTATATAGACTGAGGATTCATGTGAGAATTAGTTTGAAAGAAGGGCCTGCTTCGTTAAAAAGCTGTAAAGCATTATCTGCATCACCTTTGTTACACCTGGTCACTAAAATGCTGAGTTAACCAAAAGGAGGGGAGGGAGGAGCAGAGATAGGTAAGCCACAGGCTCACATCAGGAGCTCAGACAGGTTTCCTCATCACACATCCTTATTCATGAGTAAACAATGACTGTAGATGCAGAAATAATCTCATCATTCCTTAAAGAAGTGGATGAAGGGTATCTGATTTTTTTAAGTAAGAAAGAAAGATTTTGTTTGTTTTTGACAATTCTGTGCCCTGTTTCTTTGAAGGAACAAAAGAAAAAAGAGGGGCTTTTTGGTGGTCCAGTGGTTAAAGCTTCGACTTCCAATGCAGGCGGTGTGGGTTCAGTCCCTGGTTGGGGAGCTAAGGTCTCATATGCCTTGGGGCCAAAAAAACAAAACATAAAACAGAAGCAATATTGTAACAAATTCAATAAAGAATTTTTAAAAATGGTCCATCTAAAAGAAAAGATAAGACCTCTATCAGAGTCTCAATTTCTTTAACATTTTACAGGGTACACTCTAGAAACTGGTACAGTGTCATTGCCCAAACAAATTTAGTGCTCCTGGGATCCAATGCATTTTCTCCTTTTGGTTCAGAAATAAAATTCTTATTGCCTGAATTAGCTGCAGAAAACAGAGTTCCTCTAAGAGGTTCGTAGCATTAAGATGTCTAGGAGAAAGGGGCTGGTAAGAAATAAGAGGGAGGGTGAGGAGAGTGGAGGAAAGAGAGAGGGGGCAGAAATTTCACAGTTCCTTAGGTTTTGCTTCAGAACTATCTCATTGTTTAACATATTCTACAAGTAAACTTAAAGCTCCTTTGGAAATCATCTTTCTATTCAATACAGCTCAGTTTAGGTTCCTGGGTTTCAATCAAAATGATGCTATTCCCAGGCAGAGGGAGTCACCTTTGTCCCCACCTATGGAGAGTTTAGACCTGGTGACTTTAAGGTTTCTGGGTGACATCTAAGGCAGAAGTTGGCAGCATATCTTGAGCTCAGGAGAGAAAGGTAAGAAAGATGGGCCATGGGGATGTAAATATACAGTGTAAGGAATATGATCAATAATACTGTAATAACTTCATATGAGGACAGATGGTTACTAGATGTAGGATAATCATCATTTCATAATGAATGTGAAAGTCACATCAGCATGTAGTACACCTGAAGCTAACATAATATTGTTATGTCAACTATATTTCAATTTAAAAAAAAAGAAATTTTTTAAAAAGACAGAAAACCCAGACATGGGTGAGCTCACCCCAGGAGTGTACAGAGAATGAGAAGAGAGCCGCAGGGAGAAGTATAAATAAGTGAAGGGCAGAGGAGAGATCTATTAATACAAAGATGACTTGGGAAGAACAGCTTGACATCGAAGTCTAGGAGAGTGTGGATGGGAAAATGTTTTTGAGGAGGAAGCAGCCGCCGAAGGTGTTAAATGCTGCTTAAACAGTAAGAAACACGAGGACTAATAAGCACGAGACAAAGGTAATATTTTTCAAATGTTGAACCAATGTCTGCGTGCTTCACGCTCCATAGACCGTGTCCTGGATTTTCTCTCCCCCACTGAATCCTTGCTTCAGAAGTCGGTGGCTGGTGCCATCTTGGAGCTGGGAGCTTTGTAGGGAGTAAAGTTTTCCTAATTCCCAAAGCAGCTCTCTCTGCATATGAAGAGCAGAGTTTGGAGCTCTGAGTAAAGGTATTACTCTATACCAAGGTGTAGACAGATGGATGCTTTTTATCCTATGGAAGTTAGGTGAAGGAGAGAAAAAGGGAGAGCTGGCCGCCAGATATCAGTGTCCTGACTGCCTCCTTTCCCAGCTTCCTGACCCTCAAGGTTTCTGGATGCTCCCCTGGACTTTAACTTCTCATTGGCTTTGCTTTCTAGACACTGGTTCTCAAGCCCTGTGTGACCAGGAGCTGTATGAAAATGACCTAATATCCTTGTTTAAAACAGTTAATTGCAAGGACTTCTCTGTGGGTCCAGTGGCTAAGACTCCATGCGCCCAGGGCAGCGGGCCCAGGTTCAATCCCTGGTCAGGAAACTAGATTTTATATGCTGCAACTAAAGAGGTCCTACACTGTCAATGAAGACTCAGTGCAGCCAAATAAAGAAAGAAATAAAAACATATGGGCTAGTGGTAAAGAACCCACCTGCCAATGCAGGAGACGCCAGAGACTTGTGTTTGACCCCTGGATCAGGAATATCCCCTGGAGTAGGAAATGGCAACCCTCTCCAGGATTCTTGCTTGGAGAATCCCATGGACAGAGGAGCCTGGTGGGCTACAGTCCATAGGGTTACAAAGAGTGGGACATGACTGAGCATCTTAGCATAGCACAGCACACCCCAGGACTGCAGAATGAGGATTTCTGTGGTGACTGAGAATCTATATACTTTACAAGTTCCCTGGCAGGGTTCTGGTTAAAGCCAAAGTGGAATGCACTGGTGGTTCCAGTCTTCCTCTTGGTCCCTTGTCTGACCTTCTCAACCTGCAGTCTCCCCAGGCTTGCAAGGGCTGGGCCCCAAAACCCCCACTTCCTTCTCAGTTTTATTTTTCTCTGTAGTGCTATCACCAGCTAACATTCCATCTATTTTACTTATTTTTCTCCTTTATTGTTCATTGTATAGCATGAAACACAAGATGGGCACACAATAATGATTTGCCGGATGGATGGATGGATGGGGAATCATAGAACGTACAACTAAGATAAAAAGGAAACGAAAGGGAAAGAGTTTCATCAAAGAACAATTATGTAAGAGGATGCAGCCAATTTGGGGTTCTCTTTAGAGGGTCTCAGGCCTACGCATGCAGAAATAGAGAAAGCAGATCACAGAGACACAGAGAGGGAAAGGAGACTCACTGAGGGCCTGGGGTGGAGGAGATGGAAGAGAGGAGCTCGGGAACCCACAAGGAGCCATAAGTCCACTCAGCCGAGGGCACCTGACTCAGTTTTCCCAGAAATAGCTTTGAAATATCAATATAATCTCCAGTCCTTTCTGAATCTGTAAGCTGCTTTTGAACTTTTATTATGAAACCTCTGAGTTTATTATCATTATTTTGCTGCACTGTGCAACAAACAGGGGCTTAGTTCCTTGACCAGGGATTGAACCCATGCTCCCTGCATCAGGAGTGTGGAGTCTTAACTCCTGGACTGCCAGGGAAGCCCCACTTCAGTGTTTATTCTTGAAATAGAGATTTGTTTTCCCTTGAATTCTGAGGCCTTGCCCTTCAGCCCCTGGCAGCCTAAGTCCTTCACTTCCTGGGTCTGTGTCATTAATATTCAAAAAGCTTTGGATGGCACCATCTTTATTTGTTGGGTATTAGGCTGCCATGGCCAACAAGGCTTGAAAGTTCCTTTAAAATCAGCATTCTTTCATGAATCCTTAGTTTTGTTTAAAATAAAATTGGTTTTTGGTTTATGCCTTACCAAGGATATATCAGAGAGATAGAGAAGGAGTGAAAATTTGATTGACACACCCCTGGTTTCAGAAGAGATCATTGCAATCATGGTCCAGTGACAGACAAGTTATTGGGGTTTATATTAAAAGATGGCTGAGTGTTACTGTGAAAACAATTTTTTTAATTAGAGAAAATATTTTCTGATTAGCCTGCCAGATTTTCACCCTAAAAGATTATTTTTTAAAGGGTGCAATGAGTAGATTTATGTGAATTTTTACAGACTCTTTGCTAGATTCTTTCCAAAGACTATTAATAAGTAACCCTGGGATTGTGTAAAAATTTATTATGGGTCAGGAAGTAAATAGATTTAATTTCAAGGAACAAAACTGGGAATAAATTAATCCTTCTCTGAGGGAAATATATAAATAATAGGATTCATTGGGGACCCAGGTTAGTGCTAATTTTATTTTCAAATTTTATAACTCATCTGAGAGAGGGAGAACACCATGAAATTTATGCATTTGTATATTTCTCCAAATTCTTCTGATGTGAAAAATATTAAATCAATTGGGATAAGTTTCTAAGACTCTTCTAAGATTCATAAGTCAGCATGAAAGCGACAGATAACCTTCAGTGTAAGCAAAAATAAAATAGTACATTTAGGACACAAGCATTTAAATGGTACTTATATGATGATGAACTTCAAGCTATGAATTACTACCAAGGAGAAGGATTTGAAATCACTGAGGACTGGGAAGGCCTCATGGTCATCTAATTCAGCAAAATATTGCAAACCAGATTTCTCTATGCATAGGGATTCACTATGCATATTAAAGACTTAGGGGAAAAATTGCAGTAAAGAAGTATGTTTAATTTTGTTTATTCTGGGTGCAAATAAGTTTCTAATAAGTGAAAACAGGAGTTAACATCAGAGTTGACTATGGAAAGAAATGAGGCGTTGAACACTGTGCCTTTGGAAGTAGATTCTACCAGGAACTCCATAACCCGCCTCCAGAGGAAGCCAAGCTCCAGATCAGATGGACCATGGATCCAACCCAGTATGGCAGCTTGAATCTCATCTGTCCTTAAAGCCTAATAGAAGAGATGGGTATTTGCTCATCACCCAGATAACTAAGCCCACGGTGACCCACGGAGCAGATAGAAAGAGACGTGGCAGCACCATACAGGAGAGCCTGAGGCTGGGTGTGTCACTCCAGAGTAAGAGCCAATCACGTGTCTGCACATGGAGGACTCGGTGAAAGAAAAGTCAGACCTGCAGGAAGTGGCTGCAAATCTAGCTCCGATGCCTAACTGTTCACTTTCATCCAGATGTTCCCTGTCAGGGAGGCACCGTCAATAATGTATGAAACTCGAAGGCGGAGACAGATGCGGTTATTATTCCCTCTAGGCCTTTCCTGCCTTGGAGAAGACATATGACTCGGGAATGACTACAATTTAAAAAAATTTAAGTTGGTACCACCAGCTTATGAGTAAATGCATAGCTCCGACCATTTCAGAGCAAACGTCTTTGCAGAATTCCAGTCATTGTCGCAGTTTAGTTTGGCCTGTAAATTTTCACAGTAAACGCTTCCAGACAATAACACACAAGAGCTTCTCAAAGAGAACACAGCCTTCCTGTGGGGTTGGAGCAGGCAGCTTTCTCTGGGCTGCATCAGCCTCCAGAAGCCTATTTTTAATATTTGCTTTTATTTCTTAATCCTTCCAGACAATAAACATGAAAGTCATTATAGCCAAGTGTGGCTGGGGTAATAAATACTTCAGAGTCCAAAAATACATGGTCCCTGCCTGACCAATTGCCCATTTTCCAGAAGGTCTAGGTATTTATCTAGCAGCAAGAGACCATTATCTTGCCACACAGTTTATTCCGCTGACACCTAATCTCCTAATTAAAATCGGTATAATGATGGACTGTTTAAATTCTGGTTAACCATGTTCCTTTTCCATTTGCATTCAAAAGAAAACACACTCCTCATCACGGGCACCCCATTCTGGGTTCTAATTTGGTTTTCCCTTGCCGGCATCATCATGGCACTCCGACTTGCTGCTGGTTAAATCTAAAAGAGCATCTAAATATGCCTCCCAGCTTGCCTGTTGCTTGGCAACACCAGCAGCCACCTCCTCATCAGGGTGAGTCCTAATTGGTCACAACTCTTGACAGGAGCCACTGACTTGTTAGAAATGACACTTGATTATTCACCTAGATGGCTAGAGCTAATATTTATCAGCAGGAAATTTTGCGTAAGATAAGTCATGGATGTTTTTAATTATCTGGGTGGCAGAAGGAGGCCATAAGTTTCATTAACTGCTGTTAATTTTACATTTGTTAGTCACCAGTTTACAGTACTCTTCACATATTACTTTTTCCATTATCCAACAATATGTTTAAATACCATCCCCCTTCCCTCTTAGCTGACCATTATTTATTCAGGAAATCCCCCTTCTGACATCTGTTCCCAAACAGCATTACAAACGGGTCTAAGAATGCCACACAGAAGGAAACATTGAATTCATACAATTCAACCAACACTTATCAGCTCCTGCCCCTAAGGGGTTTATCATATAGGAGGTGCAGAAATTCCTACACTGTTACAGACTGTGACAGAGCTCAGGTCTTCTCCTGAGCACCGGAAGCCGCTTTAGGAGTGCTGGGGGTGAGAAGCATCGCAACTGAGCCCTGATGCTCTTACTGAGTTTTGACGGAGGGAGAAGGTGCGTGGCAGGCGGAATGAGAGGCAGGAACAAAGACATCTAGACAGAAAGTACAGGGTGTCTTCAGGGACTGGAGGAGTACAGATGGGCTGGAACACGAAGTACGCGTAAGGGATTAGAGAGGGGAGACTGGAAGGAGGGGTGAGGCATGACTTCGGCTGTCCTATGCCAGGGCAAGGCTTGGTGTGAACCTCACTGGAGACTGAGGAGCTATTAAATCACTGAAAGTAGGGGAGTGAGGAAAAGGGGCTTCCTCTTCAGCTGTTTAACCTCCAAGATGCCACCTTGGACCCTGGGTTGGAGGAGGGGCCACAGTCTATAGAGTCTCCACTCTGCTGTGGCCCCCAGGCAAGAGACTCGCGGGTGTGTTTGATCTGAGGGGTGTCCTCTGCTCAGGCTCTTCTCTGCATCCCTCTTCGTGGGTGGACACATGTGTCCCCTAGCCTACATACCATCTATGTGGGGGACATCTCCAGTTGACACAGGAGAGACCCTCTCCTTCCCTTCCCCTGCTCAGGAATTGTGTCTTCCTTAGCACTCAGATCTACTCCATTCGCCAAACTTCCAGGAGCTCCGCAGGCTTCATGGAGTGTGTTTGTTTACTTTTCAAGTTCATGGCATCAGAGCTGCACTGAGCAAAATTATAACCTAGAAGTTAATTAACAGAGGAGCACAAGGAATGTGGATGCTGACTCTGGAGAAAAAGGCAACAAGTCATGAGTCAGTGGATCTGAAATTCTCTCACTTTTATTGAATTATTGAGCATAAATATAACCAGTTTCTTCCTTTTAGATCTTTATGTAATTCTGAAGTCAGTGCATCAAAGAGATGTCAAAAGGCCCTCTTAAGGATGTTATTGTTGGAGAGTTTGTTAGGCCCCACTAGGAAGCTGCCTGCTCTTTCCATGGTCCCCAAGCAATTGTCTCAGCTGCTGTTTAGTGACCTTGGAATCCTAGCATGTTCATGGAAAGGGACTTTGTAGCTTACTTCAATTAGCTCCTCACTTGGGAGTGAGGACTCAACTGCAGAGGGGGTCACAGGACTTGTCCACAGTAAGAGAGAGAACCAGCATGGGTCTCAGGTCTTTCATTCGGGCTGGCTCCCAGCAAACTGCGCTTCATCTTTGCTACAAAAGAAAGCACACTTCAGTCTATTAATGTTTCTTACAGTGCTTCTGTGTTAAAGCCCTGAAGAACATTGGCATCGTGTCCTAGAGAAGCCACTGAGTGTGTTGCCTTGTGCTCCTTTCTAACAGAGCAAATACTAACACCTTCAATCATACGTGGCAACATACACTAGTTGCCAGAAGAGGGTGACACTGAAGGTGTGTTAGTTATCTCTTTCTGTGTAACGAATTACCCCAAAACTTAGTTTAAAACAACAACCTTTTAGCAGTTCATTGATTCTGTGAGCCAGGAATCTGCATAGCTTAGAGGGTTACCTCTGCATCAAGGTCAAGTAGTCAAGTTGTTGGCCTGGGCTGTGATCTCATCTGAAGTCTTGACCAGGAGGAACTCTGTTTTCAAGCTTATTAACATGGTTATTGCCGGTGTTCAGTTCTTAGCAGGCTTTGGAAAATAGGAAACTCGTTCTGTGCCCTTCAATCAATGGGAATCTCCACAGAATCTCAGCAATACGTTGCTCAGATGACAAGTATTTTCAGAAGATCCAGCTGGTGACTGAATATAGGATAGATTGGAAAGTGAAAAGACATGAGGCATTTTCAAAAATTGCTTTCTTGGTATACCTATATCCCAGGCACTATACAAGGTATTGCGTGCTTAGCTGCTCAGTCGTGTCCGACTGTCTGCGACCCCGTGGACTGTAGCCCGCCAGGCTCCTCTGTCCATGGGATTCTCCAGGCAAGAATACTGGAGTGGGTTGCCATGCCCTCCTCCAATACAAGGCATTAGGACTATTAATATAAAGATGCTTAAGATACAGTTTTGTTTTCAAGAAGCAGATATCAGCTCTGTTCCAAATGATGAGTAGCAAAGCCTGAATCAGAGTGATCACTGGGGAGATAAAAACGAAGAAACAGTTGCCAGAACGGAAGTGATGTTAACACAGTGAGGAAAGAACAGGTGACTCCAAAGGACTTTTCTGGGAGGAATAAGAGATGCCAGGCATCCAAACAGTCTGGGGAGCATGGGACTGTTCCAGAGGAAGACACTCGGGGTACTCACTGAATTCTAAACTTTTTACACATTTTGTTCTTAATCTTTGACACAAGTTTTCGTAGAAATATCATTATTCCCATTCTGCAGATGAATAAATAGACTGACTAAGGTTAAATGATTTGCCCAAGGTCACACAATTAGAAAGGGCCGAGGAGAGGAAACCTATTCACTGGTTTTAAGTGTTTTCTCTCCCCAGGTCAAGTGTATTTAACAACTTCAGAGTCTTAGCCCCGAGAAGACCTCTCTACCTCTTGGGATTAACTTCGTTGTGCTTTGTCCACACCTTGAATCACAATTCCTCAGACTCAGTCCATAAAGATACCATTTGTTTTTAACTGGGCAATTGAATAATGCTACAAACTCCAGATGAGCAAGGACTTCCTTCTTTGTGGAATTTCCTTCCCAGACTGATGATGGTGCTTTGCCCTTGATGACTTCTAAGCTAAGCAGCCATACACTCAGCATCACCTTATAATAAAGATAGCCAACGTGAGAGGTGAGAGAGGCAGAATGGGAAAATTTTCCCCAGGCTTAGCTGCTGGACGATAACCCTTCCCCCAAAGCATTCTTTAAAAAATTAATAACAATAATATTTTATCTGATTGTAAATATAACATGTATGCTTTATGAAGAAATGTGGGATAAACAAAAGTAGGAAGCATTCATTATCCTACGAAGAAGAGGAAACAGAACAAATGAGAGTCTTTTGTTCAGATCTGTGAGATGATAGCATCTATGTTCATCTGTGCCTGTGTGTTTGCACAAGCCACCTAGGCCTGCTTGTCTGCAAATCTAGAGAAAGCACTGAGGGGTTTGTGGATTGTGTAAAGATGATTGCAAGCCCAGCAAAGAGAGCTTTTGTTTGTATGCAACTCATGTAAGAGTAAATATTCCATAACTGCTTGGGTACAAGGAAGAAAACCTGAAATGGTGGCTATTGGCGAACAGATTATGCTCCACTGTCTTATAATATTTTCTCCGCACTGTTTTTTAAAACATTTTTCGTATTATATGCCCTATCTCATATCACATTAACCTAAATAAAAATGTCATTATCCATTCAGTTCGACAGACAGCAGGCAGAGTATGGTAGAAATTACAATCACGCCAGCTGACAACAAAGCATTCTAATCATGAGCACACAGAACAACCGAGGGTGGGCAGCCGGTCCAGCCCCCATTTTGCACTGTCCAGGCATATGATTGTGGTCAATAACGGGAGACCCTTCTTTATACACAGGACATGCTTCTGAAGAGTTGCATGTAAATCAAATTTCATGTTGCATCCCAGTTTTGTTGCATTAAGGAAGCTTCTAGCTTGATATCTAAAGAGACTTCCTTTCAAATGGCATTTTTCTTTTACTATGTTACTATTCCTCTGAAATAAATTGAAAAGATATTTTGGCATATGAAATTATATTAAAGCACAGTTCATTTGAACTACTAATTTTATTAAAATAATGGAAGGAAAGGTGGTCAGTGAGCCAGTCATAGGAATGTGGCTTAGACAGTATTGAGTTTTCCAACATTAAGTAAGTCTGAGATTTACTGAGCGCAACAGCCTAGAGGCTATTAGAAGTGACCCCTTGGCCCATACTTTTGTACTAATGGATTATTAAATTGATGGTTTGTGAAAATTTAGAAAAGAATGCAGTAGTCATAAGAGTCCGCTTATAATTACCAAGATAGCAATTCAGTATAGTCATCCTCATTTCTTTTCTCCCTTTCTTTCTTTCTCTCTCACTCTTTTTTTTTTTCTCCCTTTTGTTTAGTGGACTTCAGGATAGATAGATGAGACAAATTACATTTCTGTCTTGGCAAATCACTTGACAAAGTCTTCCTATGCTAACAATGATGAGATGGTGCCTGATAGAACCTTTATTTAGATTCACGCACAGCTGGCCAAAGAGCTGGAAGCAGTGACAGTGACCAATTCCATGGCTGCTGAAAGCAGAGGGCCATCGCTCTGTGTCTGATCCTGTGTATACAGTGACAGACCAAAGGCTTACAAGGCACGCTGACCAGCCTTCACATGGAACAAAGAAGGAACAGCCAAGGATACAGGAGACGAGTTTTGAATGCGTGCGTACACCCTTGGTCCGCCCACGCCTAGTACAATTAACCAGCACTCTAAGCCCTTATGGCTTGATGAGCAGAAAATTCTTCCCTAGCTTTCGTCTACAAATGCTCCCTCCAAGAGTCTCTGCAGCAGGGAACATGGGAAGGGTCTCAGATACTCTGCCATCTCTCCACTGGGTGTGTAGGTGAGTTGTGCTTTAAATATCTACTCCTTGACCTGCTGCCTGGCTGCCCGCAGGTTCCCGCACTGAGAAACCCATGCAATCCTGAGCTCAGACCAGCTTGCTGACTCTCACTCAACAGAGGTGCCCTTCTGCTTCTCTGACCATCCCCCATGGCCAGCAGGGGGTCCCCTGGGGGACACAGCACTTTCATTACATCTCAGACCACGTAGGGCTGGCATAGAGGAAGTTACGGGAGTGAGGGGTCCAACAAGACTGTGTGTCCCTCCAGCCTTGGGCAGCAGCAGCCCAGGCTGGCCCCCCTGCCAGGCCTCTCCAATCACCTGACTGTCTCAAGGCAGGGAAGAAATGACTCTTCTCAGAACAGATGGTAGGACAACTTTCTACAGAGGTACATGTTAGGTAAATGCAAAGCCTTTCTAATGAATGGACACTCAAGCGTCAAAAAACCAACGACACCTGATGATGACTCATGGAAAGAAAACGTGTGGTTTTTGTTGACCTGAATCTCAGTATTTGCCTGTGTTATATGTCTTATCAAAAAGTCAACACATACCTGGCTTTGCAACTGGCATGCAGGAAGTGATCTCTTTGTGACTTATGGAACTGCACCTGAGATGCTGCTCCATTTATGGGACTGCCTTTCAGGAGTGATGCTGATTAAAAGAGAGAGAGAAGTAAGAGTGGAGAATGTAGGCAAACTATGCGGTACCCAGAGTAGCTGAAGGGCTAGGGAAGGATGGTCTAGCAGATGCTGAGGGGTGAGGGGGAAAATTTGCTGTCCAGGTATCTGAAGCACCCAGGTGGCTCAGTGGTAAAGAATCCACCTGCCAATGCAGGAGACTCAGGATCAATCCCTGGGTCGGGATGATCCCACTGAGGAAATGGCAACCAACTCCAGTAATCTTGCCAGGAAAATCCCATGGATAGAGGAGCCTGATGGGCTACAGTCCAAGTTCAAATTCAGTCACTCAGTTGTGTCCAACTCTTTGTGACCCCATGGACTGAAGCATGCCAAGCTTCCTGTCCATCACCAACTCCCGGAGCTGGCTCAAACTCATGTCCATCGAGTCAGTGATGTCATCCAACCATGTCATCCTCTGTTGTCCCCTTCTTCTGTCCTCAACCTTTCCCAGAATCAGGGTCTTTTCCAGTGAGTTAGTTCTTTGCATCAGGTGACCAAAGTATTGGAGTTTCAGCTTCAACCTTAGTCTTTCCAATGAATATTCAGGACTGATCTCCTTTAGGATGGACTGGTTGGATCTCCTTGCAGTCCAAGGGACTCTCACCAGAGTCTTTTCCAACACCACAGTTCAAAAGCATCAGTTCTTCAGTGCTCAGCTTTCTTTGTGGTCCAACTCTTGCATCCATACATGACTACTGGAAAAACCATAACTTTGACTAGATGGACCTTTTGGCAAAGTAATGTCTCTGCTTTTAATATGCTGTCTAGCATGGTCATAACTTTTCTTCCAAGGAACAAGCATCTTAATTTCATGGCTGCAGTCACCATCTGCAGTGATTTTGGAGCCCAAGAAAAGAAAGTCTCTCATTGTTTCCATTGTTTCCCCACCTATTTGCCATGAAGTGACGGGACTGGATGCCATGGTCTTAGTTTTCTGAATGTGAGTTTTAAGCCAACCTTTTCACTCTCCTCCTTCACTTTCATCAAGAGGCTTTTTAGCTCCTCTTCACTTTATGCCATAAGGGTGGTGTCATCTTCATATCTGAGGCTATTGATATTTCTCCCAGAAATCTTGATTCCAGTTTGTGCTTCTTCCAGCCCAGCATTGCACATGATGTATTCTGCATATAAGTTAAATAAGCAGGGTGACCATATACAGCCTTGACATACTCCTTTCCTGATTTGGAACCAGTCTGTTGTTCCATGTCCAGTTCTAACTGTTGCTTCTTGACCTGCATACAGGTTTCTCAGGAGGCAGGTCATGTGGTCTGGTACTTCTGTCTCTTTAAGATGGGCTACAGTCCACGGGGTCACAGAGAGTCAGACACAACTATGCACACACGCACATGGAAGCAGAAAGAAGTGAAACCAGCCAGCGGGTGTTAGCGGGAATCGGATCCTGCCTCAGTACAACAATATAGCTTCTAACAAATAGATTAACATTTTATAACCTTTCCCAGAACCTCAAGCCTTAACTGAACAGTGGTCTTATGTAATCATTAAAACTCATTCATTCATTCAACGAATTACTATGTACCAAGTGCTGTTCAAAGTGCTGAGGATACAAAAATGAACAAACAGACAAAAATCTCCCCTGATCTCAGAAACTGATATTTTAGCGTCAAAAAAGTAAAATCTAAACATAAGCAACATTTCAAATGAAGTTTTCCACAGGAAATATTCAAAACACTAGATCACAGCATGTTGCTTTAGCTATGGTGTCAGTCCTGATTGTGACCTGGTTCAAAGGATTCCCCCTGATGTTTCCAGCATGGCTTTTCAAAAATACAGGAGAAAATAAAAGGTCATGTGGGTGCCCATTGGGTTCCACAAAGAATTCCACTCACTGCAGTCAGACTTTTAGGGTCAACGTGGAAGGCGGCCAAAATGAGAACTAAATTTGTTGAAGCCAGATCATGGTTACATGAATGTTCATAATCCCTACCATTCTTTCTGTGTGTATGTTAGGTATTTTCCATAAGAAAGATATTTTCTTATTCAAAAAGAAATTCAGGGGACTTCCCTGGCGGTCCAGCAGCTGAGAATCCACCTTCCAATGGAGGGGACGTGGGTTGGATTCCTAGTCTGGGAACTGAGACCCCCACATGGTGCAAGGCACCTAAGCCCACGTGCAGCAGCTGAAACCTGTTCACCGCAACAAAGAGCCAACAGGACCAAACAAATGAAAAAGCAAACAGGAAATTCAGCAGCAGCCCTGGGTATCAAAGGGCTCTGGAAATCAAGGGTTCCCTATATTCGAAGTTTTAAACAGCTTAAGCAGAAATGAATAACCATCCAGCCACGTACTCTAAAAATGATTTTTGTATTGAGTAAGCATAGAAAGGGATGAATGAACTTCCTCTCAGTACTGAGATTCTACATTCTAGTGGAAGATCTAAAGTATAGTTGGAATCAAGCAAACGTGGATTGGGGCTAATTCCTGAGTTAGTACATACGGATTGTGGTCTACTTACTCTCTAATGCTAACCAAATGTCAGAAAACTCAGTGCTGATTCTCATTTCTAAGCCTGTAATGATCATTTTCATAATTATTTCACAGTATTTCCTCTAGATCCTTTCTTCTTTTTGCTTTCAAAAAAAAAAAAACAAAAAAACAAACAGATTGAGCTAAAATAGGCATTTACAGTGATTGTATTTTACAATATTTGTGAATTTTAGATCTTATTCTCAGGTACATGAAAGTCACATCAAAATGATAACACATTTTCGCAGGAAGTACCATACATAGCCTCTTCATTTGCTGCTAATTTAGGTGTGCTCTCTGCATGGTGTCCTAATTGCACCTTTGTTATCTCTTCTCAGATGACTCCTTTAATCAGCCAGGCCTGCGATGTGCTTCTGGCTCACCTAGAGCATTACGCACAATCTGGGGAGGCTTTTGACATCCAGAGGTAAGGGCACTACGTGGCTATATTATAGATGAGAAATCATATTTTTGAACTGCTGCTTCTTGTAACTGTACATAATTGCTGAACAATTACCTTGGGACCAACAAACTGTGGAAATGCTTACAAGCTCCAAAAAGTGTGGGTAGACTGACTGAGAAGAAGAAATGAAACTCATGGAAAATGTGAAGCAAATACAAATGAAGCCCTGGGGGCTGTGGCTTCTGCAGGGAACCCTGAGTGGGCGTGTTTTGTGAGGGGATGTGCCCTCTGGCCTCTGTAGACCCAGGAGTGGCAAGATATGTCTGGGCAGAAAGGACAGGATCTGGAGGGGCACAGTCCACGCAGTTTTGATTCAAGAAAAACTGCCCCGACCCCGCTAGCCTGGAAGCCATAACTTAGTGGTGGAGCCTCAATTTAAACGACTGATTGTCTGGCTTTTTGCCTAATTGACCTCTGCTAAATTATGGTTTATATCAGATTAAGAGTCACACAGCAGATCAGCCAGAAGCCAACTTGCTCTCATTATCAATGTTAATAAAATCATAACATAATCACCACCAGCATTTACATTCTACCATATTGTTTACAAAATTGTCTCCTCCACATTCTCTCTGGTCACGACATGCATGAGCTGGGTGAGGGTATGGCTTCACCCAACTCACTGAGTTGGGTGCTCAATTGCTGAGCTCCTGTTCAGCTGGCCCAGCAGCCATAAAAGCAAAGTTAATAACTCTTAAAACTTTTACATCGTCAATGTTTAGGATCAGATGAAATCACATTCAGCAGTCACGTTGCTGTTTTCACTGTCACCAGGAAATGCGTAATCAATTGTAGAGATGTTCTCAGTAAAAGAGGTCAAAATAAAACACATCATCTGAAGATGTCACGTAGTCCTTAATGATAAGTGGCTATAGAATTTATGAAGAAGAGGAACTAAGTGTATACCTATGTCAAGCCACAAAAATCGACCCTTTCGTTAGTAAAGAATATGAATTCCCAGCTGTTAGCCTTTTTAGAAGCAACTTAACTACCCCTACAAAGAAAACAAAAAAAAGGTTATTCTCTTAGAGCTTAAAATGGGCATTTGAGTGGCAGGTTTCCTAGAGCCTAAGAGGTTAATTTTTCTGGAGCTACTGCCAGACACTTTTCCTTCTGTTTGTTTCTAAAGTGCAACGTGTGTTTCCTGTAATAATATACATATGTTCATGAAACTGCTCCCAAAGTTTGTCTTGTGTTTATTTGAGTGTAAAGGGCCCTGGTTTTTTTATCTGTTGCTCCAGTGAAAACTGTAAAACCATTAGGAGGAAGAGGGAGACAGAGTTAATAAAACTAGACAATCAGCTTGTTATTAATAATTTCATCAATCACAACTTGCTCTATCTACATCAATCAGTTGTTAGACCTGGCCTTGGAAGGGCTCTGCACAACTTTGGAGTAAAGCACATAAGACTCTGGGTCAAGTGTTTCCCTCCTTCACGGGGAGGAAAAAGTAAAGCGTATTTCTTGGCATTTGACTTTGTCAGGATGACCCCATCTTTGTCTAGATCGGCTCCCTCTTACGTATTTATGTCTTCCCTTGAATGGGCTTCCCAGGTGGCACAGTGGATAAAGAATTTGTCCGCAGTGCAGAAACCACAGGAGACCCGGGTTCAATCCCTGGCTCGGGAAGATCCCCTGGAGAAGGAAATGGCTACCCACTCCAGTATCCTTGCCTGGAGAATGCCATGGACAGAGGAGCCTGGCGGGCTACAGTCCATGGCGTTGCACAGTTGAACAGGACTGAAGTGACTGAGTGCACACACACTCCCCTTGAAATCTGCTGTCATCCTCCCAGGATCTCACCCCGATGTGATAGAGGGGAGGGTTCCTCTCCTACCGCCCCACTCCAGGTCTGCTGGAGCCCCCTTTGAACAGGTAGATGGTGGAGTCGTGCACTCTGGGAGGAGGTGGATGGGGAGGCCAGTGGCCAGCTCCTTCCTGAACATAAATGGCTCCCTCCCCTCTAGGACCTACTGCTGCTACACCACAGATGTGGTGGCCAGTGTGGCCTTCGGCACCGAAGTGGACTCCCAGGAGGCTCCTGAGCACCCCTTCGTGGAGCACTGCAGGCGCTTCTTTGCATCCTCCATCCCCAAACCTCTCCTGGTTTTACTCTGTAAGTGCAGCTCCTGCCAGCAGGGGTAAACTGGGCACGCTGGGCAGGCCCTGTGGTACCACACTCTGGGTGTCTCTGAGAGTCACCCTGTGCAGTCTGCCCTGCAGAGCCCTGGTATCCCTGGAGATGCCCAGGCTCCTGTGCACCTACCTGGGGCCTCTCCCCACACAGGCAGGCCTGGCCCAGCTTACCGGCCCGCAGTGAGCACGGTCGCAGTGCACAGGGCTGAGAGCCCTGCTGCACTGCCTCCTCCAGTGCTTGTTTCCACCACGTGAGGAAGGTATTCTCCTCCCCACTTCACAGATGAGAAAACTGAGGCTGGAAAGGCTGAGTCAAGATGGGAACCTAAAGCCTTTCATTTTCTAGGACATATGCCTCCCCTCCAGCAAAACCCTCTTTAGAACACTACTCTGCTTGAAGCCCAACACACAGTGAACTGGAAACCATGTGATGAGTGACTAGCAGATTACCCAATGGTGAGGAGACCAGTCCATTGATCTTATCCCTGTTTTAGAAGTGAGTGTTTACCCTCCGGCCAATTCCAGTGTCTTCTTGCTTTTATGGAAGCACTGCAGTGGAAGTACTATGGTTATTGATTATTGCCATAATTCCAAACCATTCTGCTGGGCTGGTAAATTCTGTTTCCTTCCTTGGTCAGTTTCATTCTCATTTCCGAGTCAGTTTCTGTGGAAGCCCCTGTCACCTCCATCTGCTCTGCACTGACACTGTAGAGCACTTGTCGCCATGGCAGTCAAAGCACAGAGGGTCACCCCTCATCCTCAACATTCCAGGGAACTGGTTCCCCTTGCCATCAACCACAGGGCACCCTGTGCGCTGCAGGGCACATGGGTCCACTTCCCATAGTGGCTGCCACTCCAGGCTCTCCCTCCCTGCTGTGTCATTTTGGTGCAGGCCCCTGCTCTTGAAAATGGGCAGAGCTTGCTGAGACATGCATGGTTCAGAAGGGTCCTCTCCCCCAGCTCCCACGTGTGCCTGTGCACAGGAGACCCACTGTAAATGCTGAGAATCTGAACTGAGCCACACTCCCCAGGGACAGGCTTGGCCCCACGGTCCAGGCTATCATCCAGGAGGGAATAAGTGGCAACTCTGGGGAAAAAGATCCAAAGGAAAAAACAAAAAATGCAAATGACCAGAAAGTTAAAAAAACAGATCTGCTTCCACCACTTGCTAAGACTTGAAACGTGGCCTGCAATCTCTTCTTTCCTGATGAAATACAGAAATCTTCGACCTTCCTATCTAGGACTAGGGAAATTAACTTATAAACATGAGACTGGCTGCTTGAGGGCCAGATGGAAGTGGACCCTCAATTGAAGCCCCACTTCCATCGTATAGACGTTTATCGAGCGCTTACTTCGTGCAAGGAAGGGTGAGGAGTCCAGAAGTAGAATCCCGTTCTGAGCAGCGGTGATTCAGAAGGGGAAGACAAGCCTTCAAAAGACTAATTCAAGGCCAGGGTTTGCTTCCTGGCAACAGGCATCTAATAGCCCTGGTTTATTCTCACCCTCTTTTCAATGCCACTTTTGTTTTTCTCTTTCAAGTATCATTTCCATCCATAATGGTCCCACTGGCCCGGATTTTGCCCAATAAGAACCGAGATGAACTGAATGGCTTTTTTAACAAACTCATTAGGAATGTGATTGCCTTGCGGGACCAGCAAGCAGCCGAAGAGGTAACGTATTTTAATAGGACACGGCGTCGGAATGGAATAGAAGCTAATTTGGCATCGCTGTCTGCTTTCTCTCCCTCCCTCCCAGCCCCACACACTCATGCCATGCGGATAGCAGTGGCCTAGTGCTTAGAGCTTGCCGGGCAGCCAAGAGAGAAGGTGGTGGGGGGAAGGCTGAGGAGGGACAAATAAAGAGAGAGAGGTGAAAGCAGGCAGCAAGGATGGTAGGGAGCTGCAGCCCAGAGCAATCTGTCCATCCTCTGACCCAGGGGAGAAGAATTAAAGCTGCCCTCCCCTCAAGCTCACAGGCTGCCTTATTTCAAGCATCACCCCCAGCCCAGGTTATGGCCACCCCAGATAATTTCTAGATAAAGCTAGAAAAAAAGCACATGCCCACATGTTCTTTTCATCAGTATATTCTTTATATTGAAAAACAGCAAGATGGAGCTTTACAGCATGAACAGCATCGTTTTGAGAGGGGAGATCAGGCAGCTGTCACCAGTCCCACAATCCCTCCCTGCACGGAGGGATGGAGGGAGTTATGGCAAAATGCATGGTTGAGGGCCCTCGCGTGCTTCACTGAGAACTAGAAATTTCTTTCCCCTTTGTGGATATGCCCTATGCTTGGCACACAGTAGGAATCAAGTAAATATTTGTTGATCGCACTTGGCTGAGAATAGAAATAGGAATGTTCAGTGTTAAGGAAACTAGTTTCAATATTGGATATGCTTGTGCATGTATAATGCTATTCTTTATGGGCCTTACTCTAGTCAAGGAAACTACTGAAAAGGAAAAAACAGGGCTGAAATGTCTCTTCCTGAATTGGCTTTCATAAGACGTAGCTTTAAAAGTGTTTGCTCAGGCTTCCTGAGGCACTCAGTGGTAAAGAATCCGCCAGCTAATGCAGGGGATGTGGGTTCAATCCCCGGTTCAGGAAGATTCCACATGCCATGGAGAAGCTCCGCCGGTGCGCCACAACTATCAAGCCTGTGCTCCAAAGCCTGGGAGCTGCAATTACTGAGCCCAAGTGCCTCAACTACTGAAGCCCCTGTGCACTAGAGCCTGTGCTCTGCAACAGAGGGCGCCACAGTGGGGTACCTGCCTATCCCAACTAGAGAGTAAGCCCCTACTCTTGTAGTGAGCCTGCACTCACTATAACTAGAGAAAAGCCCATGCAGCAACAAAGACCCCGCACAACCAAAAATAAAAAGAAATAAATAGAGGCCTTCCCTGGTGGTCCACTGGTTAAGAATCTGCCTTCCAATGCAAAGGATGCAAGTCTGAACCCTGCTCGAGGAACTAATATCCCACATTCCACCTGACAACTAAGCCCTGACACAACCAAATAAACAAACATTTTAAAACATAAATAAATAAAAAAAAATTTTAAGTGTTTTCTCAAAGACTGGGCAGGTCAGAGAGATTACCAAGAGAAGATGTGTCAAGGCAGATGTGGTCAGTTAGTGGCCAGTCGCAGGGAGTAGCTTCTACCTGCCCAGCTTCATATTCTGGACACTGTGAAGCAAAGGTGTCCTTGTCCAGAAGGTGGGGGAAGGTGCAGACAGGCTTGTCCTTTGGCCCATACCACTGGGAACTCAACCTGCCACCCTTCGAGGTGTGAGAAGAATCAGTTCCTGGTGTCCTTGGCCCAGCTCTGCCATCTGAAAGGACAGAACATTCTTATCCAGGTCCATGCTCCTCCAGGGTGAGCCTGGGGAAGGAGGGATGAGCAAAGTCCCGTTTTCAAACCTTAATACTACTCTGAAGGCCTTCCTTCATGTGCATGAGGTTTGTCACACACCCCTCCTACCCCCAGTCTGAAACCCACTGGTGGAGGAATCAGGCTGAAAATTCTCAAACTGTTTGCACCAAATAGCTTGCTAAGAGGTGAAGGGTTATTAAAGATCCAATTACTAGGATTGCCTCAAGCTTTTCCTTTTTTAAACTCAAGAGCTATTTGTTTCAAACAACGAGTTGATCTGAGAAAAACCTCCCAACCATGAATCCAGGACTGCCCATGTCAAGACAGAGCTATATGGTTACTAAGAAAACTTGCTTTAAACCCATCTAAACTCCGTAGACATTCCATCAAGCAGATGTGTGTTTGCGCAGTGGAAAATGCAGCACAGATGTTAAAAGGTAAATATTTTCCTAAGCTCTCGCCAATGGGTGGATTAGACACCTACATCTATCAGGGTTCGTATTTTTCTTGGATATAACCATAAACCAGAACTGTTGCAGGCCTAAATGGGCAGTGTTCAAATAGCCTCTGTGATACAGTGCAAATAAAAGGAACCCATCAACACTAATGCTCCTCTCCAGCTCACAGGCCCCAGAGAGCCGCCCTTTCCTCTGGCCTCTGGGGTTGGAGGTTAAGACAGATTTCTATAAGGCTCAGCGGCCCTGCAGCAGCCTGGCTGAGCCAGGATGAGAGGAAAGGATGCCAGCTGCAGCTCTGCCCCAGGGGAGATCCAATGAGGTGGATGTGGCTTCGCCCTCCCTTCCACCATTGTCCTCATGTGACTCCAGCAAAGCCACAAGCAAGCCTTGGGGATCGCGACTATCAGCATCTGAGGAGTTTCAAATGGGTGGGTCAAGAGGGAGCCTGGGATGCTCTGGGGTCCCCGAATGGCATCTGGAAGCCCAGAGAGCTCACCTCCCACTCATGCCATTGTGCTTGGCCCTGGAACCAGGGTTAGAGTCTCAGATGTTGCCCAGGCAACAGGAAGGAAGCTGGGCAGAGTCAGCCCTTGTGGATGCTGTTTGGGAAGCAGACTGAGCAGGGCCAGGGTGGAAAGAGGGGGCATGGGCCATCCTCTCAGCCAGTCCTATGCAAGCAGGCTGGCAGTATGTGGGGCCTTGCCTCCCTGAGTCTCAAGATTCTTGCGGCCCACAGACTGAGCTGTGAGCCCCACTAGACTCTCCACAGAAGACACCTTCCAACCAGTAGAGCTGCAAGGGTGTCATGACCCAAGGGTCTCATGATCTAAGGGTCTCATGGTCCAAGATTCCTGTTCCAAAGCATGCAGTTACAAGTAAATCCAATACAGCCTTCCTCAAAATACACTTAGGACAAGGCAGTTTTATTAGTATTTGTGGAGTTGTTGATTGCAAACCTAATGTGTGCTTGGCCCAATACAGGCATGGGGTGGGGGTGGGGGTGGGGGTGGGGCACAGGATCCTGCCCTGGAGATGCAAGCAACCCTGTGTGACCTGACAACCCCGTGTGACCCAACACCTTTGTTGTTGTTGTTTAGTCACTAAGTTGTATCTGACTCTTTGTGACCCCATGGACTGTAGCCTGCCAGGCTCCTTTGTTCATGGGATTTCCCAGGTGAGAATACTGGCGTAGGTTGCCATTTCCTTCTTCAAACAACCTCCTTAAAAGATGCTAAAGTGTGTGACATAGATTACGGATTTGATAATAATCCAGAAGCCAAAGGACAGAGAAAATGATGCAACAAGTCAAGAACTTTGAAATGATCATTTTTCTCTTGGTGGTTCTAATATTCACCCTTTTGGTGTTGAGACTTCAGAACAGAATAACCCATAGACTTCAGAAAAGAATAACCCATCAGTGGTCCTTCATCACATCCAAGAGCTGTTCCAAGATGAGATGTGTCAGGGACACACTTTGTCAGCGTTAAAGTGAAAGTCGCTCAGTTGTGTCTGACTCTTTGAGACCCCGTGGACTGAATTCTCCAGACCAGAATACTGGAGTGGATAGCCATTCCCTTCTCCAGGGGATGTTACCAACCCAGGGATTGAACCCAGGGATGGAACCCAGGTCTTCTGCATTGCAGGCAGATTCTTTACCAGCGGAGCTACCAACAGTGTCAGAGCTAGTAATACATAATACATAAACACTAGTAATACATAAACACGTCATTGTTACACTTGTAAATGGGGTAGTGTGAATAGAGAGGATCTGCAAACTACCGATAAGGAAGGAGGGGGAAACGGTAAGAAAGCTCTAACTTAAGTGGGGCAGGAGATTACTGAGGATAAAAGGGACCCAACCTGAGGAGGATGAGCAAAATGCAGGCTGGAGACTTGGAAGGCAGGCTTCTTCAGATGAGTTCCCTCCCCATCCCCAGGTCCTGTGAACTCCCTGCTGTGACAAAAACTAGACACAGAAGTCCACCCTGGAGGGTGGGATGTGAACAATGGAGCACTTACTTTGATTTACTGTAAATATTTATGTATTTGGCTGCACCAGGGCAGGCGGGATCCTTAGCATGGCATGCAAACTCTTAGTTGCAGCATGTGGGATCTGGTTCCTTGACCAGGGATTGAACCCAGGCCTCCTGCACTGGAGCACAGAGTCTTAGCCCCTGGACCACCAGGGAAGCCCCTAATTTAATTCTATATGATGCTTGAATTGCTTTATTATCAGAAAAACCAACCAACCAACGATACAAATGCAGATGAAGGAAAATAATAAAAACCTTCCTGGTTTTCCCAGCTCCTTCAGCTCATCATGAACTGTTGGGTGAGTGAGTGAATGAAGTCTCTCAGTCGTGACCGACTCTTTGCAACCCCATGGACTGTAGCCCACCAGGTTCCTCTGTCCATGAGATTCTCCAGGCAAGAATACTGGAGTGGGTTGCCATTTCCTTCTGCAGGAGATCTTCCCAACCCAGGGACTGAACCTGGGTTTCCCACATTGTAGGCAGACGCTTTACCATCTGAGCCACCAGGGAACTGCTGGCTAGGATGTTGCTAAACATTTTCTACATGTGGACACATGTAATCACAGACATTGTCCAGGTGCCATTCTTACAGACATGAGGTTCTGCTATACACACTGTTCAGCAACTTGCTCTCTTTACTTACCAAAGTGGCTTAACATCTTCCTGAATCAGCCCAGCAAGAACAGCCTCGTGCTGTACTGGCAGCAACACAGCCCGCTGAGGCTGCACTCAGTGCTGTAATGAGGAATGGTGGGAGGGGAGGTCCCAGGCTCCCCCATCTCAGACAGTCCCACAAAGAAAACCCTCGTTCCTATTGACTCTTTGAAAGCTGCGTGTGCTCGTCTTCTTTTGTGCTGTAAGAGTGCTCTCTTACATGATTCTAAGGCTCAAATGTGCGTTTTCTTCTTTCCTCCCTTAGAGGAGGAGAGACTTCCTCCAAATGGTCCAGGATGTGCGCCATTCTGCTGCCACCGTGGGCGTGGAGAACTTTGACATTGTCCGTCAGGTCTTTTCTGCCACCAAATGTCCAGCAAACCCTTCCTGGCGACACCCACCCAGACCCCTGTCCAAGCCTTTGAGTGTGGATGAGGTGGTGGGCCAGGCCTTCATCTTCCTCATCGCTGGCTACGAGATCATCACCAACACTCTCTCTTTCACCACCTACCTCCTGGCCACCAACCCTGAGTGCCAAGAGAAGCTTCTGGAAGAGGTGGACCATTTTAGCAAGGAGCATGTGAGTATATTCATCTCTGTGGCTTTGTGTTCATCAGAGTGAAACTTATTTTTGATAACCATCTTGCCAAAATCACATTATAAGCCTATAAGCGTGCTGTGGCCCAACTTCTCCATCTCTCTGGGTTAACAAGTAAAATGGAGTACTCAGTACAACATGGAGGAAAAAGAAAAAGAATTGTTGCATACCTTCACTGCTTGGGATGGTCCATGAACCAAGCCTGACTTAGGGAAAATGCAGAACCCCAGGCAGTCAGAGGTCAAAGGTAAGGGAAAGGGAAGGAGACCTGGTTTCCCAACACTCTGTCTGCAGTTTCTCCGTGCTCAGGAAGGTGGGAGTCAGCCAGAAAAAGAAGCCAAGTGGAAGACAGAAGCAGGCCTAAGTCAACGCAGGAATGGAGATGGGGAGAGTGCTAGGGAAGGGGTCTGGGAATGGAGCGAGTGAAACAGGGCTGGATTCTAGATATTCCTTCTAGATGGGGCTCCTCATTGCTGGACCAGAAGCAAACTTTACGGTGCAGAGCTCGGCTACTTCTTCACATCATTTTTTCCTGGATGCTTATGTGTACATTGCTTTAACTTATAAGCTGTTAAAGAGAGTAATTTTAAAAATCCGTGCTTTCAAAGGAAGACCACCATAATAGAATCCTTTCTAATACATTCTGATGATGTAAGGATTATTATATTCACAATGTTGGGAGGAGAGCTGTTCCATTATAAGAAATGTCAGAATTTTTTTTTCATATATTGAGTTGAAAACTGAGTCCCAGGAAATTCCACTTGCTTATTCTACTGGGGAAAGTATTGGGTTGGCCAAAAAGTTTGGGTTTTTTTGATGCAAGGTGAGCTTTTCTTTTGAAAACTGCGTTAACTATGTTACTAGTTGCCTCAACTTCTGGTTCTTTGAAAGCTTGTGGTCAACTTAAAGTCCTGTAATGTTTTGACATATGCCAAGCCAAGTTTCCCCAATCCATCACTTGGACTATTGATTTTCTGAGCCTAGATGCAAGAGTTTATATTTATCCTTATTACTGCTCAAGTCAGTCAAAATAATTTTGAATCTTGGTTCTGGCATCTGTCATATTATAATTCCTCCAGCTTTGTGTCATCTGGGACTTGCTCAGCATGTCTCCTATTTCATCCAAGTCAGTGATTACAGTGTTGAACAGGACAAGTCTTCCCTCCAGGTTGACATTGATCTATTAATCAATATTCTTTGGGCAGGGAGTCTCAACAAGTCATGAATTCAAATAATCCTACCACCTCTTCCCATCACCCATCTCATCCTGTTTCATACATAGTTGTGTTTTTGTTTTCAGCTGAGACGGAGACGGAGGAAGGAACAAAGATAGTTGGGGTACATTACTGCAAGAGAAAAATGGAGAGCTGAAGGTATATTAGGATGCTGTTAGGGGCAGGTAACAAAACCCCAACCCAAACTGACTTAAGAAAACAAAAAAGTAGGAGGGAGATGCTTATGAATACAGATAATTGAGCAGCTTAGGAATAGATGTTGTTGTTGTTTAGTCACTAAGTTATATCCAACTCTTTGTGACCCCATGGACTATAGCCTGCCAGACTCCTTGGTGCCTGGGATTTTCCAGGCAAGAATATTGAAGTGGGTTGCCATTTCCTTCTCCAGGGGATCTTCCTAGCCCAGGGATCAAACCTGCTTTTCCTATATTGGCAGGTAGATTCTTTGTCACTGAGCCACCAGGGAAGTCCAGTAATAGATGTGGCTTCAAACAAATCTTTACCTAGGCTCAAAGATGGGCTCTAGTCCTAGTTTCTCCCCACTTCTTGGCTGAGCTCTTTTCATATTGGTCCCATTCTCAGGTGTTCCCTTCTCTTGAAACCCCAGGCAACCTGCTGAGAACATCTGGGAGACAGGCTTCCTCTCATAACCAAAGGAGAAGAGTCTGTGACCCCAGATTCTCAGCAAGAGTCATTAGGTTCACCCTGGTCAGAATGCTAAGGTCACTGCCCATTCTTGAACAGACTATTGTGGCCAAGAGAACAGAGGCATGGGTGGGCTTAAGTCAATCCATCCTACTCTCAGAGTCAACTCTAGTCAAGTCCTATGACTAAGAACTTGGGAGCGGACACTCCAGCATTACTCCAGGAGGTGGTCAAGGCAAGAGAGGGAATTCGGCCCCCTGGTCTCAAATAAACCAGAAGGCAGGTCAAACTAAAGACTTTCAAGCATCTGGAGAGTGGTCAGCCATGTAGTGGACGTGGTGGTGGTTTGGAGAGGGGGCAACAGCTCTGAGAGGCAGAAGTCATGACTCACCTTCAGGGAATTTAATTGCCAATTAAAACAATAGTCTATGTCTATTACAATAGTATCTCCTTCCAAGCTAAATTCTCCAGGGCAACAGAAGGCAGCACTTGATCGAGTCTAGAATGAGTGATGTCATACAGAGAGCTTGAGGCTCTAGGAGTCTGTCCCACCAGCTACTCTGTAATTCCATCTTGTTATGTTCATCCATCAGGAGGATACAGACCTGAATGCAGGTCTGAAAGCAGACACAGACCTGCATTCAGAGGCCTTAGACACACAGCCTCTTAACTCTGAGGTGGCCTAAACTGACCTTGACCTTGAGGAGGGCGATACTATCTCACTTTACCCTGCGCTCCTTCAAATCCCCCAGCCTAGGATGGGGGCTTCTTCCTCAGAGAACTACCTCCTATGGGACTGTGCAAAATGTGTGTGTGTGTGTGTATGCATATGCATTCTTTCTCAGTCATGTCCAACTCTTTGTGACCTCCACGGACTATAACCCACCAGGTTCCTCTGTCCATGAAATTTTCCAGGCAAGAATAGTGGAGTGGTTTGCCATTTCCTTCTCCAGGGGAACCTCCCCACCCAGGGACAGAACCTGCATCTCTTGTTTCCCGTGAATGTTGCCAGTCAAATAAATAGATTTTAGGAGGTAACGTTTCTCAAACTTTAGCATACATAAAACCATCTAGGAAGTCTGTTAAGATATAGAGTCCAGGGCCCTTTACACAGAGATTCTCCTTTCATAAGTCTGGGCTAAGGCCAATGAACTCCCATTTTAAATACACGTCTCAGGTGATTTTCATGCAGACAGTCCTTATTTCTACCTTGAGAATACAGCCTTTGTACCCAATGCCCTTCCCCAGCTGCTCAGGCTCCAAGGTCATTTCCTCTCTCCAGGTAACAGCTGAGACTGTCTCTGAAAAATGGGACTATATAGAACTGGTCTATAAATTAAATAAATTTGGCAGTCACAATAGTGTTAATAGTTGTATAGCCTTGCACATGGTATACATGCAATAAATATTTTCAGGTTCTCTTTTTTTCTGTTTTTTTTTTTTCTTCTATAATCAGAGTTCTGTTAATATGGGCCATCTGTCAGAACATGGAAATGCAGATTAGCTGTTCACACATTAGATATTTTCCTGAAAATATTCCTGAAAATTTGCATGTGAAGTATGACTTGTGATAATTTTCCTGCTGGTTTTCATTCAACAGATATTTTTGAGTGCCAGTTAATGCCAGAGTCAGGCTCCAGACATTGCACCCAAGAATGTTCTGACCTAGTTCTTCCATAATATCCCTGAGACCCCACACATCTCATTAGATGGTCTTCTCTTGTATTTGTCAATGAGATCATTAGATTTGAGCTTTTGAGTTTCTCTTCCCTGAGCCATACCATTTTTTAGCAATGCCCTATGAGAATCCAATGAAAGCTATGTTTCCTTCCCATGAAAAAGCCAATGTGCACTGTATCAGGATTCTTTCTGCTGACAGTGACAGAGAATTCAACCCAGGTTGGCTCAGGAAGTTCATTTACCCATATAACTAAAAACTGTAGTGTAAATCTACCTTCAGGTATGGCTTGGCATGGCTGCTCAAACTCTGTCACTGAGACCCAGGTTGTCCTCTCTCCCCCTCTCAGCTCCAATCATGCTGGGCATATGCTATTCTCACACAAGATCTCCCCTAATGGTCTCAAGACAGCTGTGTAACCAGTTTGTTCAATAGCCTGAACTAAGTGAAATATTAATACAAACATGGAATCCTTTTGTGCTTCCCCCCAATTATTTCTTTTAAAAATGTCCTGATGAATCGCCTTCCCTCTCCTAGATGATACCTTGGACAGACTGCAAAGGTTTCAATTCCCTTTGGCATTAAATAGTTCAAAACAGACTGGTCCAGCTTACAACTTCAGTCTCAGACCCAATTCAATGCCCTTAGCTCAGGATGACCTGTGGTCTGAGGAAGCTGTCTAGGGGAGGGGACTTGGTCTGTTCATTCACCCTCTTTCCTCTCCTCCCTCTGATTCCTGGACCTCCATCTCCCCTCAGGGGTGGGCTTCTAACAGATCCTCAAATCCTGTCTAAAGGGGGCGTCTCTCAGCCCTTCCCCTGTGTTGCCCTCTGGTATGGAGTGGAAACAGGCTGTCTCCTGAAGCTACCCCTTCCCCTCAGCTCCCTGACACAAGAGGGGCTCCTGCTTCACAGCTTCTGGGTGCTGGGGTCTCCAGGTGGCAGCCAACCCTCTTAGTGCTCGAAAGATGGCTCCAGCTGACCCATGATGCCTCGCACAGAATCTGAGTGGTCACACACCTTGGCTGTGCCAACAGGGGCTGCTCCTTCTGCTGTCCTCTCTCTGAGCCCTGACGTCTCTCTCCCATTACTTAGCCTTTGCTCAAATAAACAGAGGTCAAATGAACAACCGTGCTGCATGGGTAGATGGCTCCCTGGAGAATCATAGCCAGACTCAGGCGGCTGCCCCACTCTCTAGGTACGGCTCTTTTGGACTCCCTTCCCCTTCTCTGCCGTTTGACTCAGGACAGGAGAACTCTTCTCTAGGCTTAAGAATCCTTGCTCTGACAAGTCTTCCTTAAATCCCTCTCATCTTTTCATGGGCTGAGGATAGGGACAGTGTGAGAGCCCATGCAGCTCCAGTGTGAAGAGTCTCTTTCCTGGGGATCTCAGTGAAAGTCTCGCGGCATCTCACTGACAATTGATTGGGTCACGCATGCACCTCTCAGCCAATCACCTGGGCTCGGGGGAATACAACGCTTTGATTGGCTCAGACCTGGGTCACTCTCCTGGTCCCTGGACGAGGACTCAAATGGAGTCAGTCCCCAAATGCCCACTACAAGGAACCCACAGTTCCTGACAGGGGAGGGGCTCCTGCCTCACACTTACTAGAGTGGGATGAATGGCTGCTGGGTGCCAGAAAACAGTGTCCATCGCTGTACCTAGAATCCATAGTTTCCAGATTAGAAGCTCCTCCTTTCAAATTAAGTGTTCTGCAATCACTCTCACCTTTGCGCTGAGGTTCTAAAAACTAGTTTTCCAGACTTGAAGGAACAAGTCCAACAGTGCTCAGTACTGCCAGCTCTTCTGCATTATTAAATAGTGTGTACTCCTCGCAAATGATGTGACTTCATACCAAGTGTCTGGTGATGTCCACAAAGCCAGCCAATGCTTCTTTATTGATTAGAATGACACCCAGGTTGGCAGTTGGCCTTGTAGCATCCTTTCCCAGTGAAGACAGGAAATTGTCCTTGGTAAGGTCACTGATGGAGAAGGCAATGGCACCCCATTCCAGTACTCTTGCCTGAAAAATCCCATGGACGGAGGAGGCTGGTAGGCTGCAGTCCATGGGGTCGCGGAGAGTCAGACACAACTGAGCGACTTCACTTTCACTTTTCACTCTCATGCACTGGAGAAGGAAATGGCAACCCACTCCAGTGTTCTTGCCTGGAGAATCCCAGGGATGTGGGAGCCTGGTGGGCTGCCATCTATGGGGTCACACAGAGTCGGACACGACTGAAGCGACTTAGCAGCAGCAGCAAGGTCACTGATACAGGGACTCTCCTTGAACAGATTGAACGTCTAGCAGATACAGGACTACTCCAAGGTCTTCCTTCACTATTGAGGATTATCTTAATACATGTTTTAAACCCACTTATTTAGTCTGGTAATACCCCACCTCTCACCATCCTTTTTGATTCAAGTGGCCTTGATTACTTCTCTCTTAGTGGCTCCCTCATGTCTGACTCTTTGGGACCCCGTGGATTGTAGCTCGCCAGGCTCCTCTGTTTATGGGATTTCCCAGGCAAGAATACTGGAATGGATTGCCATTTCTTATTCTAGGGGATCTTCCTGACCCATGGATTGAACCCCCGTCTTCTGCATTTCCTGCATTAGCAGGTGGATTCTCTACCACTGAGCCACTGGGAAGCCATTCTCTAATGCATGCCTAGGGCTACTTCTTTATAGAACATATATGTTTTTTCCAAAATCATCTGACGTTGGAATTGTGTATTTGGCGTCCCCTCCTTTCACAAAACCTTCTTTCTTAATTCACCAGTCTATTGGAGAACTCTTGCTTTCCCCAGGTGTTTCCTTATTCATCTTAAAGGGGAGGTACCTTCATTAAATTCAGTAGTGGAGGAGTAAGGAAAAATTTGTACCATTTGGACCACTCATAAAATTGAGAAAACATGCCAATTATTTAATAAGACCTCTGTACTGTGGATGCTTCATTGTGTTCTCCAATATCTAATTTTGACAGGGATGAGAGGAAGGGAAAAAAAGCCTCTTTCCATATAAATTGTTTTTGCTATAGCTTTAGCACTTTATGTTGAAATTATTGACTTTTGATCTGGCTAAACCATTCTCTTTTCTTCTTCTTGGTGCCGGACTGTGCCAGCCAAAATTTATGACCCATTTTCCTTCTGTTTAATTGTTGTTATAAATCTGCTGTGAAGAACCTAGTTGTAAATTTATCACAAATTGGACTAGATTGATATACAGCCTCTCTTTAGGATAATTTGAGCACAGTTATGCCTTAGAAGGAAGGCCAAATTCTTAACTTCTCTTGAGGAGCTCCTTTGTAACCATTATAAATACCTAATTAAAATACAACTTACTCTTTCTTTTTCTCTTAAGGATAAAAGAGCATTTCATGCTGGGTATTTCAGCTTATTAGCTCATACTGCTAATATGAGCAAGGCTGAGGATTTGTTCTTTGAAGTAGCCAGAGGATCTCAAAGGAAAAAAAGCATGTTTTGTGGCTACACACACACACACACACACACACACACACACACACACAGAGTCATTTCACTCCAACCACCTGTCCTTTGTCACAGCGGGTAGGATTGGGTGGAAAAAAAAAAGTGACTATCTTAACACAAATTCTTACTATGGAAAAAAACAGTCTCCCAGTTTGAATTTCACTCAGGATTCTTGTCATAAGGAGTGTGTGCTCACTCAGCTGTGTCTGACTCTTTGCCACCTCATGGACTATAGCCTACCAGGCTCCTCTGTCCATGGAATTTTTCAGGCAAGAATACGGGTTGCCATTTCCTTCTCCCAGGGATCTTCTCGACCAGGGATTGAACCCACATCTCCTGCCTCTTCTGCACTGGCAGGTGGATTCTTTACCGCTGTGCCACCTGGGAAGCCCTCACAGGGAGCATGTGACTTTAAGATTCAAGTGAAAAACTGGAAATGGGTTTTTCTCCATTGAGAAGGTTTCCTGACTTTGTCCAGGTCTGCTGGGGTCCTGCTGTTGGACACTTTAAGTAAGTGGAAGTAAGCTGAGGTGTTCCCTACAGTTCAGTTACTCAGCCACACAGGGCTTAGTGTCTCTTCTGTAAGCTTCCCTTTCAGGCACATCCCACAATAGTACAACAGAACGCAAAGCAACAAGGTACAGAGGAAAAGACTTGAACAAAGAATAGCTTATGCCCCAAAGTCACACTATGAAACAGATGAGAACTGGGACTTCAGCAGGCTGAGGGGAGCGGCAGTAGATTGTGGTACCAGCCTCAGAGTCTCAGAGTATAATATCCATCGGAATCCCCAGGGGCTCTTGCTAAACTGCAGGTTCCTGAGCAGTAGGTCTGGGGGGTGGTGCTGAGACTCCGCATTCCCAACAAGTTCCCAGCTGATGCCAGTGCTGCCAGTTCATGGCCCACGCTCTGTGCAGCCAGGTTTTAAACCCTAAAGACTGCTCTCCCTCTGTTGTGATGCACATAGCAAATATTTATTCCCTGTGGTGGTTTAGTCACTAAGTCGTGTCTGACTCTTGCAACCCCATGGACTGTAGCCTGCCAGGCTCCATGGGGTTCTCCAGGCAAGAATACTGGAGTGGGCTGCCATTTCCTGCTCCAGGGATCTTCCCAAACCAGGGACTGAACCCTCACCTCTTGAGTCTCCTGCATTGGCAGGCAGATTCTTTACTGAACCACCAGTTTCAGTCAGTAAAGAATAAGTAAATAAATTCATTTATTCCGAATGATAGTTAAAGTACTGATGTTCTGCCAATGATTAACCTTTTGCTAATAAAGTAAAACAGATTCAAAATTCCCCAACAACAATGGCACCACTCTCATTTGATTGAGTGAGAGATAAAGTGACGCAGGAATTACTCAGTCCTGGATGTGTCTTTAGTAGCATATTACCCATAATCCTGGTGGCTCAGCTGGTAAAGAATCTGCCTGAAATGTGGGAGACCTGGGTTCAATCCCTGGGTTGGGAAGATCCTCTGGAGAAGGGAAAGGCTACCCACTCCAGTATTCTGGTCTGAAGAATTCCATGGACTCTATAGTCCACGGGGATGCAAAGAGTCGGACACAACTGAGTGACTTTCACTTTCATCCATAATCCTAAAATCATCTCAGTTCTTTAAATACAGTTGACCTTTGAACAATGAGGGGGTTGGGGTTGCCAACACCCTGCACAGTTAAAAATCTGAGTAGAACTTTTGACTCTCCTACCCCAAAATAACTACTAAGAGCTTCCTGTTGACTGGAAGCCTTACTGATAACATAAACAGTCAATTAACATATATTTTGTATGTTAGGTTATACACTATATTCTTACAATAATCTGGAGAAAAGAAAATGCTAAGAAAATCATAAGATTTCTAATTATTTCATAAGATTCATAAAAAAATGTATAATCCTGTCCTGTATTTATCAATATTGTAAGTTTACTTCATCTGTTAAAAGATGAATCATCCATCAATACCTACATCAATATTGTCTTATATGATACAAAACACTGTAGATGTTATAGGTACTGCTAACGCTGTACCTATACGAAAAGAAATTCAAATTTATTTACAGGTATAATGATTCGTGCATTAATAATGAAGAAGCAGCAATATGATTGCTGTAGGTTGCCTACCATAGTCAACACGATTGCTTCACAGTTCAGTTCAGTTGCTCAGTTGTGTCCAATTCTGTGATGCTATGGACTGTGGCATGCCAGGCCTCCCTGTCCATCACCAACTCCCAGAGCCTGCTCAAACTCATGTCCTTCAAGTTGGTGATGCCATCCAACCATCTCATCCTCTGTCATCCCCTTCTCTTCCTGCCCTCAACCTTTTCCAGCATCAGGGTCTTTTCAAATGAGTCAGCTCTTCACATCAGGTGGCCAAAGTATTGGAGTTTCAGCTTCAGCCTCAGTCCTTCCAATGAATATTCAAGATTGATTTCCTTTAGGATTGACTAGTTTGATCTCCTTGCAGTCCAAGGGACTCTCAAGAATCTTTTCTAACACCACAGTTTAAAAGCATCAGTTTTTTGATGCTCAGCTTTCTTTATGGTCCAACTCACATCCATACATGACTACTGGAAAAACTATAGCTTTGACTAGACGGACCTTTGTTGGCAATGTAATGTCTCTGCTTCACAGCAGCCTAGCCTGTGTACTAACCATTATAAAGTTTTTGGTATATAGTATTACAGTCATATTCATAATACAGTATTGGAAACATTGTTACATTTTTTGGAAAACCACTGACCTGTGATGCTAGGCTAATACAGTGTCTTCAGTTATGGGAGAAGCATACTATAGATAATGTAATTCTTTGAAAGCAAAGTTACAAAACAGCAAGAAGATAAGATTTTATATTAAATATCACCCTTATGCCTATGGAAGAATAGGCTAGTATCTATCCATCTATCTACTATCTATCTATTTTTTGGGCAGTGTCATGCATTATGTGGGGTCTTAGTTCCCTGACCAGGAATCAAACCTGTACCCGCTGTGTTGGAAGCACAGAGGCTTAACCACTAGACTGCCAGGGAAGTCCCAGTACCTACATGTATTTCATGCATGTGTGACATACCTTTTTCTTAACTTTTTCAATATTACTAGGCTGTGTGGTTTTGAGTTTTTTTCAAATTGTCACAAATCTCCAAAAATTTTTTCCCGAAATATTTATTAGAAAAAAATCTGCTTATAAGTGGACCTGCACAGATCAAACCCGTGTTGTTGAAGAGTCCACTCTTAATTTCCTCCAGGGGGTATTTTGGAGGTGGGGGTAGGTTTTGAGTTGATTTAAAGTTGTTTTCAAGGCAGAGGAAGGTGGCAACCAGAGCCTTCTCTCTGGATGCACGTATAGACTGGGGACCTGTCATTTCCAGTAAGCACCCCCGCAGCAGCTGCCCCTGTTGGGCAGGCACCATCTAGACCACAAACACCCCTCACCAGCCCTTGGTGTATACGGCAGCTCTGAGTGCCAAATGAGAGGCCATGGCAAAGGATCTTGGTCAAAGAGAACGTTCTTGATGCTCTCTAGCTAGGGGGCTATACTGTTTTCACTGCAGGAGCAGGAGCTGCAGTGGGGGATCCCTGGGATATGCCCAACTTGCCCACTTCCTGTCCTTCTCTCTGGAAGTGTCTGACCCAGAGAAGCAGACTCTCTCACCCTCCCCTGGCATCCCAACAACTAATATCAGAGCAGAGAAGTCTTGACAGTCTCTCAGGTGTGTGCCTGGATCTCCATCTTGTTAATTAGGGTTTGTGGCTACTGCTTCCAAAGCACCAACTCTGGGAAGGAAGAAGGAAGACAGGATAGGAGGCATCTCTGTGCCCATCGTTAGACAACTCAAGAATCCCCAAAGCAAGGTCAACAGCCAACCTGGATCTGGGGGACAGAGGCCCCAGTTTTCAAGTTCTCAGATACACACACCACCCAGGGCTCAAATGCTTCCACATTGACTGAAGATGTCCAAAGACACTGCATGTGTTAGTTGCTCAGTCATGTCTGACTCTTTTGTGACCCCATAGACTGTAGCCTACTAGGCTCCTCTGTCCCTGGAATTCTCCAGGCAAGAATACTGGAGTGGGTTACCATTCCCTTCTCCAGGGCATCTTCCCAACAGAGGGATCCAAGCCTCAGGGTCTCCTGCATTGCAGGCGGATTCTTTACCATCTGATGGACAAAGCGACCTGTGGGGAAACTGACCTGTCGTGACTTTGAACTGCCCCCAGGGAGCTCAACAATGGCAGCACATCCCCAGGACTTGTGCCATCCAGAACTCAGGGGTCTGGGCGGCTCCTTGGCCTCTTCCTCTCTTTCCAGTCCCTTCTCATCTACCCCATCTCTCTGTCTCCTCTCCTCTCTTCAATGTCTACAGCACCTCTTAGCCTTCTTGCTCTCTCTTTCCCTGAGTCTTGTTCTGGCTCTCTCCCCCAGATCCAGAGAGATACAGAAGCTTTCCCACTCTACCCTGTGACCCACTGCCCACTTGGGAGCCTCTGGCCGTCCCAGAAACCTGTACCCACACGGCGATGTCCCGCGTGCGTGCACTGTGGGTGGGCAAGTGGAAGGCTGACTGAGAGCCAGAAGGACTTGCAAGTGTGTTTTCTGGGCCGCCAGGCCAAGTGTGGCATGGCAGCACAGTGAAGTGTGGTGGATTTTCAGCAGTTAATGCTCCAACTCCCACCTCCCCTGAGTCCCTGCAGAGCGGTTCGGTCTCGGGAGAGGAGAGGTGACCTGCAAAGAGATGCTTCCCCTGGGAATGGGCCACACCAATCAGCACAGATTTTGGTGTCTTTCATGTGGCGACTCAGAGTATTTTATATTCAATATCTGGGCCTCTAGAGGGACCGGGCTTTGCAAAGCAAATAAGCCAGTGGTGTTGGTTCACATCAATCCAGAAAAGCAAGAATTTAAAAATAAACTTGGGAAGGTGAACGCCACAGGTGAAGCTCAGTGTTCGGCGGGTCCACTTGGCACTGAACTGGATTCTCAACTGCATGGCTCATTTCACTACTGCTCACATTATGGGCTTTTAAGACATCAAAAGTCTGTGTTTTATTCCCAACAATTAGCTTCTGAAATAATAAATAAACACACACTTAAAAAAACACACACACTTCAGTGAACTCTATTGGCCAGTGGTGGAGCAGGAACCTCAGAATGGTGACATCCTGGGCAAATGTAAAGCCTTTCCTGATCCACTCATCACTAGGGATCACCTTCTGCCATTAGGAGGTGCCTCCTTTGTCTCAGTGTTTATCCCTTATTAAATGCCACTGCTCCTGGGAGGGGGTGCTGTAATCAAGTCCCCACCAGGATGTTATTCCCATGATAGCAGGGGCTCTACTTGGCATGCTGGTGTATCCCAGGCACTCCAACAGTGCCTGGCATGCAGGAGGCTTGTGGCAAATAACTGCTGAATGAATGAATGTATGTTCATGTGTGAGTGCTTGCTTAGTTGTGTCTGACTCTTTGTGACCCCGTGGACTGCAGCCCACCAGGCTCCTCTGTCCAAGGGATTATCCTGGCAGGATAATGGAGTGGGTTGCCATTTTCTTCTCCAGGGGATCTTACCGACCCAGGGATCAAAAGCCCCGTCTCTTGAATCTCCTGCAATGGCAGGTGGATTCTTTACCACTGAGCCTCCTGGGAAGCCCAAATGAATGTTCGCTCCTTTTCTAACTGGAGACTAACTGAAAGCAAACTTGAGGTGGGGAGGCACAAGGAGGTTTCTGCCTGCTGGACGGAAGGAAGCAGACCAAAGTCAGAGAGAAAACGCACTGCCGAGGGGTATGCAGGCAAATGAGAGCAGGGCTCAAGCCCCCTGTAGACCTCCAGTCTTGTTCCCGCAAGGCTCCCATGGGGCCCAGAGCCTGTCATGCCAAGGAAAGGATGGAACCTGAGCCGCTAGTATGCAAGGGGACCTTAGAGGTTAGGCAGAACAGTCTCCCACCCAGGACTAGTATCTGAGAGAAGATCATGCCCCTCTGCTTGAATGGTCCCAGAAACAGGGAACTCACTGTCTATATCATCTTCCCTTTAGCCTTGATAAAGCTCTTCCTTATAGAGGGTTGAACTCTGCCTGGGCTGACAGCCCACCCACTGGCCCTTGTTCCACTTCTCTCTCAGTTCATGGTATTTGTCCACTAGCAGTCAGCAAATTAATAGTTTCTGCCAGGAGGCAACTTCCACACTCACTAATAGCCAGTCACTGGGCATCTCAGAGACAGAAAGAGGAAGGAAAATTGAGAAATTGGTAGAGAATAAAGAGACCTTTCTAAAATGTTTGCTTGTGGTCCAGACATTCAATTTACTCTGTTTTCTGGTAAGACTGTTTTGCCCCTGGACTGTGGGCAGTATTATGGGTCCCCCTTTTTTTCAGCATTATAGCTGAATATGGTATGTGTAAAAATATCAACCACGTGAGCCTATTACTCCAGGCATAGAAATATTCCAGATCACAGGGACTGTTTGGCTCCCTAGGAATTGCAATGTGTAAGGTTTATAAAGTTAAGCACTTAAGAATTCTGTCTTTAAAATTTAAATATTTAGATTGGGTCTCTAGGACACAAAAGGCAATGCCGGTTTCTCGCTTAATTTGATTTTTTTTTCTTCCTTTTTGGTAGCACAAGTTGTTTTTCAAAGCCTCGTTCCTTGAATGTTCCCTATAGGAGGAATGTAATTAAACTCCACTGGCCTCCCCCTGCTGGGACCAAACTGGGGCCAGAGCTGTAGGAAGCATGAGGCAGATACCCTACAAAAAGATGCCTTATTATAAAGATGAGAAGAGAATCGTCTTCCCTCTGGTTATGAACAAGATGCTTTAGAAAGCCACCCAGGCTCCTTTTGCAGTGGGCTTAGTCTCCAAGACTTTTTAATTAGTCATTTAAGATTGCAAGAAAGAGGATCAACTCCTCACCTCCTTAGCAGTAGACAGGGACTTCAACTCCATGAGAAACTGGTTCAAAAGACTGAGGAGATGGGAGGCCCGGTCGGGAGGGGGTTCTCGACAAAAGACAGACTTTTTCATGGAAACAGCACAGCTAGGTATCGTGCCCTGTCATTCACTGTGTTTGAGGTCTCATTTGTTGAAGGTGGTTCTAAGCCTTCCTGGGAGACAGGCATCACCTTTTACTGGGACACCTAGAGGTGGCAGAGCCAAGACTCACTCAATGAGAGAGGGGCTCCCGATCACACACAGACCAAACCTCACCTTCTCTCTGATCCAGGAGCAATGCCACTCCACCAGAAAGGACTAGGCTCAGCCCTGCCCAGTGTCCATATGAAATACAGAGCTGCCACTTGCTGGCAGTGTGGTGTGGTCACTGGCATCATCTCTTTGTTCCTCAGTTTTTCATATCTGTGAAATAGGAATTGCAACAGTGTGTAGCTCGTAAGGCTTGTTGAAAGGGCTATTGGACCAGATCCATGTATGATTCTGGGCACAGTGTCTGGGTGTGTGTGTGTGTGTGTGTGTGTGTTTATTGCTGTTGTTTAGTTGCTAGGACATGTCCAGCTCTGTAGTCCACTAGGCTTCTCTGTCCGTGGGATTCTCCAGAGAAGAATATGAGTGAATTGCCATTTCCTTCTCCCGGGCATCTTCCCAAGCCAGGGATCGATCCCATGTCTCCTGCATTGCAGGCAGATTATTTACCAGCGGAGCCCCCAGGGAAGCCCCGTATTCTATGGTAATGAGCATCTGAGATGTTTGTCTTGCAGCCTCACTGCCAGTCTGCTCCCCACGCCCCAACCCTGTCTGTCAGTGGAGAGGAGCACTGTCCTCTCTCTCCCTGGGTCTCTATTAGATGCTATTAGAGCATCTATCCGATGCTCTCCCGGCTGCAGCCAATCGCTAACAGCTGCTGAGGCCATTCATTTTCTTTTCGGTTAAGGAGAGTCCTTGGATGGTCAGGAGCCAGGGAACAGCCCTGCGGCCTGAAACTGGGGAGATACTGCCCTCCCTTCACCCAGAAGGAGGCTCTTCTCATCTGACCCCTCCCTGACATCACCCCTGCACTGGCTGCTCTCCTCGGAGGCCATCAGAGCAGGACCACCCCCCTCCCTCAAATTCCCAGAGCCTCTGACTGAAGTGGGCTGAGCCGCAGTGTTACAGAACACAGCCCAGCCCACCTCTAGGCAGAATCAGACTTCCAGCAACTAGAGACTTCCTCACACTTCCTTCTCTTACCCATAGGGCAACTCGGAGCAAGAACCCAGTGCAAATCACAGCCCAGGGGTATCCCACCTCCCCAAGACTGTCCTAAAAATCTCACCTGCTGGGATCCACCTCCCAAGGTTCTAACTAGTTGGAGCAGGCATCCCTTTCTTTAAAAGCCCCCAGGTGACTCTAAGATGCAGCCAGGTGAAGAGCCATCGCCATACTCCTGTGAGGTTTATTTGTTGTTGCTCCGTCACTCAGTCACGTCTGACTCTTTGCAATCCCATGGACTGCAGTACATCAGGCTTCCCTGTCCTTCACCATCTCCCAGAGTTTGCTCAAAGTCACATCCATCGAGTCAGTGATGCCATCTAACCATCTTATCCTCTGTCACCCCCTTCTCCCCCTGCCTTCAGTCTTTCCCAGCATCAGAGTCTTTTCCAATGAGTTGGCTCTTCACATCAGGTGGCCAAAGTATTGGAGCTTCAGCTTCAGCCCTTCCACTGAATATTTAGGGTTGATTTTTTTAGAACTGACTGGTTTGATCTCCTTCCTGTCTCAGGGACTCTCAAGAGTTTTCTCCAACACCATAGTTGGAAAGCATCAAATTTTTGGCATTCAGCCTTCTTTATGGTCCAGCTCTCACATCCATACATGACTACCGGAAAAACCATAGCTTTGACTACACAGACCTTTGTCGGCAAAGTGATGTCTCTGCTTTTAGGTTTGTCATCGCTTTTCTTCCAAGCAGCAAGCGTCTCGCAAACTTAACTTTAATAGTGACCTTGGGTTGCTTTCTTAAGTATAAGACTAGTTTTATAAATACAGTGTATAGTGACTGGAGATGCTTTTTGGTTTTTAGACAAGTCACTCATCAGACCACCAGAAAGTAGTGGGTTTTCTGTGACTGTGCTGTCATTCAGATCCAGCCCATCTAGAGAGCAAAGAAACAAAGGCCGTGCCGGGAGAGAACCACTTGGTGCTTGTTCTCAAACACTGAACAGACCAGCTTATTTGGTAGCACCTCCTAGAGTTACGGTCCTTGGATCTGGAGGCTACCAAACCCAAGAGGTCATCTGGTCTGTGCCCCACCTCCAGGGGCAGGATGGGCTATTACTCCATTATACAGACAAGAGGACGGAGCCCCAGGGAGGTTCTCTCAGGCCAGTGTTATCTCTGAAATGAGAGGGGTGTGTTTCTGGCTGCTCTGAGACTTCCCCTCCTGCCTCCTCTCACCTTTCCCTGAAAAGCTCCTTTAATGATTCCCCAGCCTGCACGCACATTAGTGATTTGTAGACCTGCAAGATACTAATTACGGTGGTCACCACCATCATCATCGAAACAGTAAACATTTATGGAGCACCATAATTATTCATCATAAATTTTACGTGGTAAATAAACCTGATCTAACTCTATAAAGAAAGAGGCCCTTGCAAACCGAGAATACCACATTACTTAGAAAACTCCCGGAAGTTTTCTATGCGTCAGTTTCCATTACACAGGTACCTACCATTAGGCGGTTTTGCTTCTGGGCCTGATTTCCGGTGAGTCCCTTGTACGGTGTCAGGACCATCGTCCATCTTCCCTGCTTCCTGTGACCTGTGACCAGTTGTAACCCTCTGCTGTTTATGTGAGCTGTGTTAAGGTCTGCTGCAGAAACACTCGTGGCCAACTTGTTTTTTTCTTTTCATTCATTTATGCTTGCGCTGGATCTCTGTGGCTGCGCTGGGGCTTTCCCTAGCTGCGGAGAACAGGGGCTACTCTCTGGTTGCGGCGTGAGGGCGTCTCACTGCGGGGGAGCACAGGGCTCAGTAGTTGCGGTGCACGGCTTAGCTGCTCCACGGAATGTGGAATCCTCCCAGTCCAGGGATCGAACTCACGTCTCCTGCATTGGCAAGTGGATTCCTATCCACTGTACCACCAGGGAAATCCATCCAACTTGTTTCTATCCAGGAGTGATCCTTAGGGATCAAGTGTTCAATACTGACTAATATTGATCATAATTATGATGGAAATAAAAAGAATCACTATTCACTGGACACACACTCTGTGTCTGGTGCTGGGCCAAGCAATTCGAACAACCAATTGGATATTTTCTAAATACAGAAAATAATTGTCATTTTAGAGATTAGGAAACTGAAACTCGAAGATTAAGTGTCTCGCTCAAAGTAGAAGCAGAACCCAGATTTGAACGCAGATCCATGGGCTCAGAATTTCTCGGTGCTGTCTTGGGAACGGCCACTTGGTCTGCAGGAGATTGTTCCATGAGAGCAGATGGTTTAGCCAGAGTGGTTTAGCCACCTTTGGGACACATCTGTGACCATTTTACTAGCATCATAACAGTGGGGTCTCTGCCAGGGTGTTCAGGAATCCCCAAAGTCATCCTCTCTTGGGCGTTCCCTCCCTGTCCTCTGCTGAGTACCTAAGGACATTATCAGAATAAATGCCTTTTTACTTGGATCTTTGGCTTTCAGAAACTAAGAAATCCTAGGCAGTCAAGATGTGTTGGTCTTTACCATAAAAACAACAAATAAATCAATTTACTTCAACAACAAATAAACAGAAAAAACATAAAAATCCATAGCAAAAGAAAGGGGGGAAAGACCCTAAGCCAAGAAGTACAATTTCTTTTTACTTAACGTTTGACCAATTTATAATCTCATCTGTCCTTGGGTGTCTTAAAATAAAATTCTATTGATATCTCCATGTAAAAAAATTTTTTCCATGTAAAATCTACTACATTGTGAATCCCTCTATCATTCTGTCCCTTGAGTTTCAGAGAGACAGATTCTTCCTTTGGGAATAAGTCATGTGTCAAGCTTGTCATTTATCACCATGTCTAGTAAAGTTTTTCTTCCTGTCCCTCAAATTTTAGCTTCAAGCCCACTTAATAATGTCTGTGAATATCCTGACAAACATCCTTCTTAGGTGCCATGAGATTTCTGGTGACACAGGCCATAATCTAGCAAAAAAAAAAAAAAAAAAAAAAATCCTATCCCTTGTTGGCATCAAAAGAGTATCCATGGATTTCCCTTGCAGTCCAGTGGTTTAGAATCCATCTTGCAATGCAGGGGATGAAGGTTTGATCCTTGGTCTGGGAATTAAGGTCCTACAGGTATAAACAAATAGTTGTTGTTCAGTTGCCTAGTCATGTCCAATTTTTGTGACTCCATGGACTGCAGTATGCCAGGCTTCCCTGTCCTTCACTGTCTCCCGGAGTTTGCTCAAACTCACATCCATTGAGTCAGTGATGCCATCCAACCATCTCATCCCCTGGCAGCCCCTTCTCCTCCCACCTTCAAACTTTCCCAGTAAGTTTCCCAGTCTTTTCTAATGAGTCGACTCTTCGCATCAGGTGGCCAAAGTATTGGAGCTTCAGCATCAGTCCTCCAATGAATATTCAGGATTGATTTCCTTTAGGATACATGAATACTGGAAAGACCATAGCTTTGACTATATGGACGTTTGTTGGGAAAGTGATGTCTCTGCTTTTTAATATGCTGGCTAGGTTTATCATAGCTTTTCCTCCAAGGAGCAAGTGTCTTTTAATTTTATGGCTGCAGTCACATCCTGCCACAGTTTTGGAGCGCAAGAAAATAAAGTTAGTCACGGTCTCCATTTTTTTGCCGTCTATTTGCCATGACGTGATGGGACTGGATACCATGATGTTGAGGGGAAGTCACTCAGTCGTGTCCGACTCTTTACAACCCCAGGGACTGTAACCTACTAGGCTTCTCCATCCATGGGATTCTCCAGGCAAGAATACTGGAGTGGATTGCCATTTCCTTCTCCAGGGGATCTTCCCAACCCAGGGATTGAACCCGGGTCTCCCACATTGGAGGCAGATGCTTTAACCTCTGAGCCACCAGGGAAGCCCAACCATGGTGTTAGTTTTCTGAATGTTGAGTTTTAAGCCAGCTTTTTAAAAATAAATAAAATAAAAATAGGAAAAAAAAATTTTAAGAGTATCCTGTTATATGTCTATACTTACTTTCCTTTCAACAACTGGAATAAGGATGAAAACATCACCCATGCCTCCAAATCTTTTTCCTACAACTTGAAAGCCTTGGAGATGCAATCAACTTTCTTCTGAAGAGGTCATTCATGTCCAGGTGAATCAGTTGAAGTGAGAAGAGGCATATGGGTTTAATCCATCTCATCAGGTGCTCCCTCTTGAACAGAAATTTCTAGAAATCAGCACATCCTAGTTGTCCAGGTTAGGTCATTAGAGGCCTCTCCCTCATCAACTGGGAAAACCAGTGATCAGAAAAGCAACAGATTTCCCCCTTAGAACTTGTCTTCCTTAGTCATTTTCAGAAAGTCAGGAGTCAGCAACCTTAGAAGGCATTTCACACATCCTCCCCTTCCTCCTCCTCCTCTCATTTTCTTAGGCAGAATGGCATGCTTCTGCTTGTTGACCCCCTGGACAAGCTCAGCTGTTGACACCCTGAGTGCAAGGTCCTCTCGGTCCTTACCTCTGGGCACATTGTAGGTGCCCAACGCTAGCTGAATGAATGAATGAAACCTAACATGGAAAAAAACCTTAGAAATCATTCAACCTAATCCCTTTATTTGCAGATGAGGAAACTGAAGTAAAGGAAGTTAGGAAACTACCCGTGCTATTTGGGTGAGGTTTCGAACTCCCAGGCCTGTCCTCATTTCTCCGTGCATTCTAATAGCCTGTTCTCCTCTCCTAGGACAGAGTGTAGACGGATGCTGCACCCTGTCCCTACCCCCACCAGTGGGGCAGAGAGAGTTGGCATTTGCAGTGGGGGAGTGAGAACGGCACAACCCCAGAACGCCAATTTGAGTCCTTCCTTGGCATCTGTATTTTCTCTTCTGGCTGAACAAAGAGAGAAGTGAAAATGTCATTTGCTCAGTTGTGTCTGACTGACTGTGACTCCATGGACCATAGCCTGCCAGGCTCCTCTGTCTATCAGATTCTCCAGGCAAGAGTATTGGAGTGGGTTGCCATTCCCTTCTCCAGGGGATCTTCCTGACCCAGGGATCAAACCCGAGTCTCCTGCATTGCAGGCAGATTCTTTACCATCTGAACCACCAGGGAAACTGTGAATGAACAAAGAATCATTTTTAAATTGTATAGGCATCACCTGCCTTCCTCCTGTAATTTCTGCTGCAAACAGCCTGCCTTCCAAGCCTGGCCTGGCAATCTTCAAAAATTCCTTAAGGCCATCTGGCTCCCTTGTCCTCCTGTAAGCTTCTGCTGTCAGGACCCCTTTGGGGGATGTAATGTACCCTTAGCAAGATTTTACCCCTCCTTTCCAGAACAGACACAGGCAACTCATCCACAAATAGTATTCCACACTAAAAAAAAAAAAATTACAAATGTCAAAAAACAAAAAAACTGGTGTTATACCAGGAGCCTCCAAGAGGATGACGATCATCAGGTAAAAAATTCAGCAAATCAGCCAAAAATTCAGCAAATCAGCCTAAAGATAAGGCATATCTATTATGCTCTAAATATTAAATTAGCCAACTGGTGGCCATTTCTACAGTGATGTGATAGAAAGGAAACAGCAGAAATAGCTTCCCCCACCACCCTGTGTATAATCACCAGGAAACATGAAGGCAGAGATTAAAAATGAAAAAAATTTCCCTTCTTGCTTGTCCAGTCAAGCTAACCTTCATAATGCAGTGTTTATTGGTGCATGTCTGTGTTCAGCCACATCTGACTCTGCGACCCCACGGACCATAGCCCACCAAGCTCCTCTGTCCATGGGATTTTCCAGGCAAGAATACTGGGGTGGGTTGTCATTTCCCACTTTAGGGGATCTTCCCTCCCCAGGGATCGAACCCTCATCTCTTGCATCTCCTGCATTGGTAGGTAGATTCTTTACCACTGCACCACTGGGAGCCTGGCAGTTCATTTGTGGGAAACCGCCAACTTCTAGGTGAGAGGCAGGGGTCTTCTGGCCTGTTATTTCACCACCAAACTATGTTTTCTTCTGAAAGGCATTAGAATGGAGGGAAAACAACCACTGGCCACTCACTGGGATTGTTCTCAAGGATTCTAGACACACTATAAGTAATTCAGTGAGTCACTCACAAAGACCCTGGCTCTGTGAGTTTGTGGCTACAGCATTCAGGCAAGCCAAAGGTAATCAGTGCCACAGAAATGCAGTGCAATACTCTGATCAGAAGATGTCATTTTTCTCTAAATGTCATATATACAATTTTTATTGGAGCGTGATGACAGATAGTGAATAACTTAACATAAATTTGCATAATACAATATAGCTGTTAATTTATGAGCATATTAAAGCACAAAGTTTTGTAGTTTGGGGCACTTAAAAATCTTACTCTTTTGCAACTTTCTCTCCTGTTTGTTTTTTATTTATTGCTTACTTAGGGTTGCTGGATAAAATACAGGTGTCTGGTTAAATTTAAATTTCTGATAAACAATGATTCATTTTTTAGTATGAGTCTGTTTCATGCAGTATTTGGGACATACATATATTAAAATATGATTCATCGTAGATCTGAAATTCACATTTAATTAGATGCTTGTATTTTTATTTGATAAATATGGTACCTTGATTCTTGCTTCATGAACACCTTGGCCTCCATTGGCACCTTGGCTGGCAGGGAAAGAGGGGCTGTTGTGGAGGAATCTCTGGGCCCTTGGTATCTTCATGCAGATTCAAAAGAATCAGGTTATAGAATAGCCAGTGCAAAGGGAGAAACTGAGGTAGGCAGACACCTATGCTTTTCTGGGAGTACTGGGGGTGTTCATGCTATGTTTTTCAAACTTTTCTGACCACAACCCATCATAAGAAATAGAATTTATTTTATTTTTTAAGATAAATTTGTTAAATTTTAAGAAATATTTATTTATTTATTTGACTGTACCAGGTCCTAGCTGCAGCATGCAAACTCAATAGTTGTAACATGTGGGATCTAGGTTCCTAACCAAGGGTTGAACCTGGGCCCTCTGCAATGGGAGCATAGTATCTTAGCCACTGGACCACCAGGGAAGTCCATGGAAATAGAATTTATAATTCATCCCAATACACACATAGCTTTGTCACTTAAAACTTTTATGAAGCAATAAGTAGTCTTCTGGTATCCCCGGGTGGCTCAGTGGTAAAGAGCCTGCCTGTCAATGCAGGAGCACTGGGTTCAGTCCCTAGGTTGGGAAGAGCTCGTGGAGGAGGAAATGGCAACCCACCCTAGTGTTCTTTCTGGGACAATCCCATAGACAGAGGAGCCTAGTGAGCTGGAGTCCATGGGATCATAAAGAGTCAGACATGACTGAACATGCACAAAAGCAGTTTTCTCCATATGATAGACTCTGTCTTCTATTCTATTTCATTTTTAAAAATTCTGGTCTTAATCCTCTAAATTGAATTCATAATTCCCTAAAGGATCATAGCCCACATTTTGAAAAACACTGGGTTAGATGGTGACAGCTCAGGAAAGTGAATGAGGAGATTAAAAACTTCACTTTACGATGAGAAAACATGTCAGATCAGTTAAGAGACCTTCCAAGTCATTTCACTGATCTGTGGCCAGACTAGGAATGAAGCTAGTGCGTGTGTGCTCAGTTGCTGCAGTTGTGTCCGACTCTTGTGATGCTATGGACTGCAGTTGCCAGGCTCCTCTGTCCATGGGATTCTCTAGGCAAGTGTACTGGAGTGGGTTGCCATGCCCTTCCCTAGGGGTCTTCCTGACCCAGGGATCCAACCTATGTCTCCAGCATTGCAGGGTGATTCTTTTACCACTGACCCACAGGAGAAACCCAGGGCATGAAACTTGGGTCTGCCAGCTCCCAAGCCTGTGTTTTGCTTTCATTTTATCACACTTTATAGCATCCATTTTCTGATCTCCAGGTTATAATCCACATTCTGAGAGCCACATTTTTCGGTTTTGTTTTCTCTAATTATATTACATCTATACCATTTTGTTATGACTTCAGGTTCTTCTAAAATACCCAAGATTTATATCAATTTCTGATCTAAACTGACTACATCATTGCTTGAGACATCCATCTGACTTATATCGACATTTAAACTAATTACTCTTGGTACTTACCCTTTGATCTTTAGTATCTGCTGCCCTCCTCCCCCACCGACCCCAACCTTGTCTAGTGAGAAAAATGTCTCGGGACCTCTTTTCAGTGCATCTTCCTGGCACCCCGGCCCCGGGAATGGCACCGTCAGAGATGTGTGGTGTGTGGTTTAGTCGCTAAGTCGTGTCCAACCCTTGCGAGTCAAGGGACTGTAGCCAGCCAGGCTCCTCTGTGCATGGGATTCTCCAGGCAAGAATACTGGAGTGGGTTGCTATTTCCTTCTCCAGGGGATCTTCCCAACCCAGGACTCAAAGCTGAGTCTCCTGCATTGCAGGTAGATTCTTTACCTACTGAGCTATGAGGGAAGCCTGGCAGAGATGTAAAGAAAACATTAACTATTAGCTGTTGGCATTCGTTCTCCCTAATCTATGAAGTTGATAGACTATCTGTTATGAATATTCCCTTTTACAGAGTTGAGACAACATTGGCTCAGCAAGGTTAAGTATCTTGCTCAGAGTCACACAGCAAATACATAACTCAAATTTTCTTGTCCTGACTCTTAACACTCTGTCATCAGGACATGGAGGTCTGCTAAGATGCCTGAAACTGGCAGGAAAAAGACATCAGTCTAAGAGATGTCCATATATTGCATCTTTTTCTCACATGCTAAGTCTAGATATTGAAAGTACACACAGAAGTTTTCACATCTTATTCAGTTTACTGTCCTCTAGATCCTCTCCATGACCACCCATCCCACACATTTTTTTTCTAGTTATAGTACACAAATTCCAGGGAAATGCATGGTCTCTGAAGCACTGCTCCCATTCCTCCTCTTGCAACTCTGCAAGAGTACCTCTTGGCTTGCAGAATTCAAATTCAGGGGCTCCTTCCAATATTTTTGTTAGCTCAGTAGTCAGTCAATTTACATAGGAAGTCAGTCTGGCGCTCTCCCATCACATGGAATGAGCTTGCCATTTGGCTCCTCTCGAGCTGCCAGTGGAGAAGGTGGTTCTGGGCAACACCACAGGGCTCAGGGCAGGGAGCCTCAGCCATCCCTCCAGGGAGGTGCAAAGCAAGACCCACAGACAACATTCGGCAAGTCCCACTGCCCTTTCACCAACTGACCTTCACCTACCCTGGATGGAGCAAGGCTGACAGCTAAAAACACAGGCTCTAGGTCAGACTCTCCGTCTAAAGCAGCCATGTGACCGTAAACCTGTCTCCTCAGCTATAAAAGGGGATAATAATCATATCTGATTAAGTGAGACAACATGTAAGTGCTCAACACAGAGCCTGACACCTAGGGGCTCTCCAGAAACGCTCACTTGTATTTTGCTGCTGTTTCAAATCTTCCCATTAGCTGCATCTTACGGATCGTTTCAGAAACCCTGCCGGTGTGCGTGCTCAGCCGCTCAGTCATGTCCGACTCTTTGTAACCCCATGGACTGTAGCCCACCAGGCTCCCCTGTCCATGGGATCTCCAGGCAAGAATATTTCAGTGGGTTGCCATTTTCTCCTCCAGGGGATCATCCTGACTCAGGGATCAAATCTACGTCTCCTGTGTCTCCTGAATTGCAGGCAGATTCTTTACCTGCTGAGCCATCTTGGAAGCCTCAGAAACCCTAAGCTGTCACATGTCCTCTCCGAGAGTTTTGCCCCACCCTACAGCCAGGCTGCTACTCCACTCAGGGTCGCAGAATCTGCCCCCAGCCCTGCCACTCCCAGGTCCCTCAGGCATGGTTCCTCTGAGTGCCTCTGCCCCCCACTACCACTTTCAGCTCAGAACATTGCTGCCCTCATTCTATTCCAACAAAACTCACTCTTTCAACACCCCAGTTGCCAAGACACTATTTTCCACTTGGACTTGGAAGGATTTCAGAGATCGCTGGTTGGTCCCAGACACCAGGCCCTGCAGGAGACTGATCCTCCAGCCACTTGCTCCAGGAATGCTGGCTCCCCTCTCTCATGTCACATGGCTGGACAAGACCATTAGCCCATTGATGCATTTTCCTATAGCTTCCGATCATGGCTTCACACTCTGGGACCACATAGAACAGCCTTTTTAAAAGTTGGAGGCTACAGCCCCTCTGGCTTCTGCCCTGTTTCCCATGTGGCGAGGTTTCAAGCCCCCTGCCTACCTGAGGCCCCCGTCAGCCTGACTGGCTCTGTCCCTCTTGGGGGTGAGACCCTTGGAGTGGTGGCAGCGCTTCCATGAGAGCTGTTTCCCAGGGCCAACGTGGCCCCATTAATAACCAGCCATCTAGTGACCTCCCCTGAATTTATCAAAATCTATCTCAGTCATTGTAACCCTGTAGTGTAGTAAGTCCTGTAAGTTTAAAATACACTGGATGGAAAGTTTAACTCCTTTTATTTGCTTCCCAAAGTTAACTCTTTCAAGCATTCTGCACGCTGTGTCTTCAGCTGTGTCCGATGCTTTGTGATCCTATGGACTGTAGCCCACCAGGCTCCTCTGTCCATGGGGATTCTCCAAGCAAGAATACCGGAGAGGGTTGCCACGATAGGGGGATCTTCCTAACCCAGGGATCGAACCCCCATGTTTCATGTGTCCTGCGCTGGCAGGAGGGTTCTTTACCTCTAGCGCCACTTGGGAAGCCCTCACATGAAGCAGGGCAAACAATCGCACATTTTACCCTCCTCGGATCTTTTCTTCAAAACCCTTAGCTCCACTGTGGTTTTACGTTTATCGACAGGATTGACATCTGCTGCACCGGGCTGGGAGCAGCACATAGGGAGGGACTCACTGCAGCAGCCCCCATGCAGCACAGGACTGGGGGCGCCCGCAGGACCCTGAGGAAAGAGCAGGGGAATCGTTCCTCTAGACCCTGACGAGCTCCAGCTGCTTCTGTCTTGTGTCCCAGACAGCCAGAGATGAGGCCAGTCTGAACCAAGTGGCTGAGGGGCGGCACTGAGGGGGCCAGCCTAGATGCACCCAGGGAGGCCCTGTAAGGCCACAGCTGCCGCAGCAACAAACACTCACCAGGCCCGGGCAGCCCAGGCCACGTGAAGTGCTATCCACGAGCCAGGCTCTTGGCCGACTCCGACTTGACGGAGGAGAGCTAGTACTGTCCCCGTTTTACCTATGAGAAACCGAGGCTGGCGGTTAAGCTGACCCCAGCTGCACAGCGGGGTGGTGGTGAGACACCAGCTCAGACGTGGGCAGAATGACTCCTGTGTGCGTCTAAGTGCCGGGTGACCTTCTCCCAGGGTGGACGTTTAAAGTGGGAAGCAGGGGTCAGGGCCTAGAAGAATTCCTCAGGCTCTCTGCACAGGACTAGACTTTCTACCACATTCCAGAAGCAATAGGCTTGAGCAGTGCCCCCAGGAGGTTCCGCATACAGCCTTGAGCTTGCGTCTCTCTCCAGGCTTCCCTCCAGGACAGCGCAAGGTCCCGGTGATCCCAGGGTGAACTGCTCTGATGCTCTTTCCACAGCAGAGCCCAGAGGCCTGCGGGAGTCCAGAACCCAGGTCTCACTTCCATCCCCCAACGGAAACTAGTTTCAAATCCACACACGCTGAGAGGCCAGAGTTACCGGCCCTGAAGGCTGGCCAACAGTTCTGATAACCTGGGCCAGAGACTGGATGCATTTTCTTTCAACCATGTTTCACTCTTTTCAACTCATGTGGCCATTATTCTCACAGGGACCCCAGGACCGAAGGCCCCTTCCCTGGCTACATACATATAAAGCCTCACCTCATGCTTCCCGGTTTCACTTGTCATAAGTCAGTTTTCAGCGCCTCTGAGCCTAAAACAGTCACGTAATTATAAAACACATGTTTGATTATAACATGAGCCTTCTGCTAAGATTACTCATCAGAAAGGTTACCCATGGGGACATTAAGAGCTTTCTGAAATCAGTTCCAGACATTTTGACTTTAAATCCATGTCACTGTTGCCCTATTTTTTGTTATCTTTTTTAAAAGTCACTGGGAAAATAAGTAATCTGGGGGTCCCAAAGATCGGAGCAGGTTGACCAGGGCACTTTTTGCCTTGACCTAGAAGATTCTCTGGGTCACAGGCCCTCCTGGAGCTCTGAGGGTCGTGGCATTCATAAAGGAATGGTGCTCTTCCCTCAGGCAGATTTTCCCAGTTTTACACAGTTCAACTCCAAAACCAGAAATCCAACTCTGCTTCCCGTTGGGCTAGATTTTTGTAAAGGTCTCTCTTTTCTTCACTGGGGTGGCGCTCACGGCATCCTATGGGCTGGGCCAAGCAATCAGATACGACCACAGTTTCTGGGGAAGTTGATGGCTCCTTAGCGGGTCCACAAGCCTCGAGAAGTTCCCAAGGGCGCCCTTCCTTTGGCTAGATTTAAGTCCATTTCCTCCTGCCAAGCCCTTAGCAGAAATTAAGAACAGCTGGGCACCATGCTATTTTCAGTAAACTTTGCACATAGGCTCACTGGTCTGGCCACGATCCTCAGGGACGGCCCCTTTGGCCCCTTGTTCTTTGAGAAGACTAGTGGATAGAGCAATGGCTGCCTGAGGGCCCGGTGCCTCCCAGATGCTCAGAGCACCTAAAGGTCAAGTCCAAGAAAGCAGTAAGACAGGGACTCTCCAGATCTAACACATGAGGCAGCTGCCCGAGAAATTCTCTGTGGCTTGCCTCTCCCTTCCCAGGAGCAGAGGGGTGAGACGGGCCTCACCAGCCAGAGCGCCCTGCCGGCACCCAGGGAACCAGGAGGTCTCTGTGTGGCCCCCTCTGCTCCAGGCCTGGGTTTGGGAACACTCGGGATGCGCCCAGGTCCTCCCTCTTCCTGGCTTCTCCCAGCTGCCCCTCATGCTCTCCTGCTGGGTTTCTGTCCCCGCTTTTGAAGCATCCACCCCTGATCCCAGCTGCTCCTCCTCCTCCTCCAATGCCCTGCTGAATAAGGAAGGAAAAAGCCTGCCTTTCCTGTTTGTCTTTAAAATTTTTTTTTTTACTTTGTGTATTTTTGTTTAAAACTTTTTATTCTGTATTGGGGGATAGCCGATTAACAATGTTGTGATAGTTTCAAGTGAACAGTGAAGGGGCTCAGCCGTGCGTATACATGTATCCCTTCTCTCCCAAACTCCCCTCCATCCAGGCTGCCTCATAACAGAGTTTCTTGTTCCTGTTTCTCTTTACTTGGCCTTATCATGGCCTCTGGAACTGAGTAGATGGGTCCTTCAGTGGGCCCTATGAAAATGAAAGTGTGAGTCACTCAGTCCTGTCTGATTCTTTGCGACCCCGTGGACTGTAGCCTGCCAGGCTCCCCTGACCATGGGATTCTCCAGCAAGAATACTGGAGTGGGTTGCCATTCCCTTCTCCAGGGGATCTTCCTGACCCAGGGATGGAACCAGGGTCTCCTACATTATAGGCAGATTCTTTACCATCTGAGCCAAAGAGCCCTATGAGCCCCTCTTTCTGTCAGGCTCCATCCCTTCTCTGCCTACTGACTTTCTACACAAACCCCTCTGAGCCTCAGTTTTCTCAGCTGTAAAATGACAGCTCAGTGGGACTCCTTGGTGGTCCAGTGGCTGGGACTGTGTGCTCCCTACGCAGGCGCCCTGGGTTCCATTCCTGGTTGGGAAGCTAGGTCCCACATGCTGCAACTAGGGATCCCTTGAGCCGCAACTGAAACCCAAGGCAGCCAAATATATATATATATATATATATATTTTTTTTTTTTTTAAATAACGGCTCAGTGAAATGATCCGCTGAAACTCACCCTGTGCCCACCCCCAGAACTGGGTCAGGAATGCTGGGTGAAGCTGCTGATCTCCCATCTCCCTCCCCAACCTTGCCTCCACATCTCCCTGCTTCCCTGCCTTCACTCAGGGCCTTGGCTTCAGGGGGAGATGGACCAGCTGCAAGGTCACAGCTGGCGTCCAGGGGCTCAGGGGAGCACTTTGCCTGGCCCGCCTCTCCTGCCTCATAAATGCACACATGGGTCTGGCGTTTATGGGCAGATTCACCAGCTCCAGCAGGAGAGCCTCCAGCAGCCTGGGCCTCCTGGAGCAAGTGGCGGCCTTGAGAGAAGGGAGCTGGAGGTAGCAGCTGGCCCCCAGACCCCGTCACCATGAGGCACACTGCCCTCATGGTGTCCTCCGGGGAGCCCAGCCTCCTTTGTCTGCTTCAAGGGCATCCCACTACCTCTGGTCCTGACCCCCCGGGGTTGTCAGGCTGTGAGGATCTCAGCCCAGGAGCTCCCGAGGGCCGCTCTGCCGTCACCCAATCAAAGGTGATGTAAATGGCCTTGCCCGGCTCCCCTGTGCCCAGCCTCTCAGGGCAGCTTCTCTGTCCCCTGGGTGTCCAAGTGTCCATCCCTGGCCTCACAAGGGTCCCCACCTGGTCTACAGCTGAGGTCTTGGCCCCAGGGCCCTCTGTACCTATGATCCCACAAAACCACTCCAGCCAGTTGGTCCCATCTCTTTTGGGGCCTCCTGGTGTGACACTGTCACCTGGAGGGACCCCAGCCTGTCCCCACCCTAAGGTTAAGTCCCCCTTGAGAAGCCTCACTGCTCTGCAGGGGGAAAGGCAGTCAGGCCGTGAGGCTGATGGAGACTGTCTGACACGAAGCAGCAGGCACGGAAGACAAAAGAAACAAACAATTCCTTAAGATCCACGGCCAAAACAAATTGCCGTAATTAACACGTGCCACTGCAACCAGCTAGCGGCTGAGACGTGGAGGCGTGAGGCAGAGACATGAGCCGCAGAGAGCACGCACTCCAGTAAAACGGCAATAAATGGTGTGGCTGTGATGGAACGCGTTTCAATTTGGTTCAAAACCTTGCTTAAATGCTTTTATTGTTTCTATGTGAAAGAACAGAAAAGCTGTTTGGAAATGGCTGCTAAAGAAACCACACCACCTCTGTCTTTCTGACCCCCTGACCCCCACTCCGGGCAGGTTCCATGGCCCCTAGGATGGCCCCTCCAAGTTCCCAGGGCACCCACGCTCCCCTCAAACAGAGCCTTGGCACCCAGGTGTCCCCTGGGCTTCTCTGCCTCCAGGGACAGAGCGCTGACCATCTCTGTCCCAGCCCCAGGACCCGCCCCCGGGGCCCTGCAGGTTACACAGCAGGCACGAGGTGACAGCAAGCCCAGAATAATGATGGTCATTGTAGCAGCCCTTTATAAACATCAAAGGGGCCCCAGAGGTGGCTCAGTGGGGCCCTGCAGGACCTGGGAAATTCCTTAATAGAAGGGATCTTACTAGAAAGTTCCTTAAATTAATACTAAAAATAAAAGCAGAAACATAGGATCACGTGCAACACAATCTTATTTTCACGGGAGGAGGAATGGGAGGGGTGATTTGCCATCTTGTGGCCACAGTCACCCTTCTGGGGTTTGTTCCACATGGAAAGTATGGCCCAATAGCAGAGGTTACAAAACCAAAACCGGATTGATAAGTGTGAGGCCAGGGTGGGGGAGGGATGGAAGCCCCCAGGTCTGGGCAGCTCTGCTGGCAGAGCCCGGGGCAGGGGCTCCTAACCCAAGCCTTCCTTGGATGCCTCCAAAGGGAGGCAAGGAGCGTGGGCTGGGAGCTGTTCCGTGAGATGCCGCACACCCCTACTCCCCCACTGCTGATTTCCTGAGATGGAGCGCATGGCTCTTATTTTGGGAAGCCATTCTGTGACCTTCTCTCCCTCCTGCAGGTGTGGTGAGGCAGCTGAAGGGCAGAGGATGGCGTGCAGTAGCTGCCACCTGCCCCCATGCCCACCCTGGTGGCGTGAGCCCTCCACATCTGTAACGTGGTTAGAGGGGGTGGGTCTTCCAGGCCCCTCCTGAGGGGCCGGGTGCAGGGGGTAGCAGAGGGCCACCTGCAGGCCAGCTGGCAGGAGCCTGGCCGTCTGGCCTCTGCAGACCCCCCTCCACCTGGGGCCCCAGCCTGCACCCAGCAGACCAGAGCCTGAGCACAAATGCCTTGGTCTCAGCTCCTCTGAAGAGCAGTCAGCTCTCAAGGCTCTAAGCACAAGCCATCTGTGATTCAGTAAGTCTCCTCCCACCCTAATTCAATTTAAAAGAAAAAAAAATTCCTTCCTATGGACCTTATTCTTATTTATCCAAACCTACTCCTCCAGCTCCCAGTAAAGGAGAGGAATGCGTTTTTGTGTAACTGGGCCCACAGCAGTGAGGATACTTGTGTCAGCTATTACTCTAAGACCCATTTTCGTACACTTTGCCACTATCAAGGACATTCTTGGCAAGGCAGTGAAGTGAAAGTCGCTCAGTTGTGTCCAACTCTGCGACCCTGTGGGCTATACAGTCCATGGAATTCTCCAGGCCAGAATACTGGAGTGGGTAGCCTTTCCCTTCTCCAGGGGATCTTCCAAGCCCAGGAATCGAAGCAGGGTCTCCTGCATTGCAGGTGGATACTTTACCAGCTGAGCTACCAGGAAAAGGAACCTTTTCACTAAAAGCCCCCTACTGCAGAAAAGGGGATATGGCTGAGCTCGCCTAGGGTGGAAGAGAGGAGGAGGTGGTAAGATGGTCCTCAGGAAACTCCAGTTCTCCCAGGGCCTGGCTGTGTGGCTTGGGGCAAGCTACCTGAGCTTCAGAAAGCCCAACTCCTCCTAAGAAAAGTAGGGTCTTCTGAGGACCCGTTGAGACGATGAGGAGGCTCTTGGCTCAGAGCTTAGTAGAGGCAAGAGCTGAGAGAGGGGTTTCCAGGGATCAGCCGCAGCTTGGCTGTAGCCCCTGCTGCATCTTCTAGGGTGTATCTTCCAGCCTCCTTTGATGAGAGGAATGGAGACTTCTCACCAGCCTCTCCCCTACTGCCCCCAGGTAATTTCTTAATTTTCATCAGCATAGCTGTTAGATGACCCCAGGCTCACAGCTACCATTCATAGGGTCGCTCATGTACCAAAGCAGGAGAGTTATAAACTCAACTTCTTAAGAATAAATCCTACAGGGCACTCATGAGGAATCCTCACTACAACCTTCAAGTTGTGGTTTCTCTCCATTTTACAGATGAGCAAACTGAATGTTGACATAGCTTAATAACTTGCTGGCTGACTTCCAGCTATGTCTAATGAATTCCACATCTGTGCTCTTCCTGTTTATAATTCTGCCTGCCGCTCATAAGTTTCAAAATCTCAGGAGTTAATTGGGGTGAAAGTGTTAGTCGTTCAGGCATGTCTGACTCTTTGTGACCCTAAGGACTGTAGCCCGCCAGGCTCCTCTGTCCATGGGATTCTCTGAGGCAAGAATACTGGCGTAGGTAGCCATTCCCTTCTCCAGGGGATCTTCCCAATTCAGGAATGGAACCTGGGTCTCCCACACTGCAGGCAGATTCTTTACCATCTGAGCCAACAGGGAAGCCTTCAGGAGTTAATTATTACACAAATAATAAACAAAACTAGCGAAAAACAGTAAATTGCAATTTAGACTTTTTGTTACTTCAAAATTTACGCTTAACTAGGGTTGTGTTTCTATTAAAGCTGAGCTGGTCTAGCAGATCTTTTTAAAGAATAATAAGTGAGAATTTCTGTGTGGGCAAAAGTGAAGGCAGGTCCTCTCAGCTCTCCGGGCTGTGGCTGCCCATTGCAACAATGGAAAGGTTGAACTCGTTGCTTCTTAGTCTCTGATCTTTCCTCCCAGTCACGTGCCAGCTGAGAGTACTGGGTGACTCTCCTTTCCCCTGAACTGGCCACCAGATAAGCCTCACTTCCAGCATTTGTTACAGTCTGGTACCAGATGCCACTTGGACCTCTGGACATCGTTCTTAGGGAAAGAGATTTTTTTTTTCTTTTTAGTTCCAGCCTAGCTTTTCCCACTTACATCCTGAACTGTGAAAATGGACTGAGCAGGCAACAGAGAATTTAAAATGAGCTGGGGGAAAAAAAAAAGTCCTGCTACAATAAATCGCATCACAGTGGCGATCTCTATCTAACCAGAAAATTCTCAGCCCAGACAATGGCTCATTTATTTCCAACAATATTCAGTACAGTGGAATTCCAGGCCCACAAAAGGATTTCTACAGATTCTTGGAGTTGCTTGCAAAGGGGTTTAACCTACATAGAAAAGAGAGCTGTTCAATTATAGATTCCCAGGAGTGAGAGAGACCTTTGTAAATAAATTGTAAGGTGGTCTGCTGAAACCGTGGCTTCTTCCCTGGGGTGGAGGTGGGGGCATCTCACCTCCTGACAGTGCAAGGCAGACGTGCCAGGCCTCACCTGGGGAGGGTGTTTGGGTGAACATCTGGGTCAAGATGTCTGCTGGTGGGGTCGGGGGCAGAGCCCCTACCTGAGGATAGGAGCCCCCTCTCCCAGGCCCTCAGCTGATACATTTTATTAACATCCACGCAGGGCAGCCTCGCAAGACTCCTGGGCTTTACAAATACATTTCAGATTCCACGGTCAGCAAGACCATGTTCTGAGCCTGGGTGGGAAAGAGGCGGCAGGAAACAGGAGGGCAGGGAGGGTCTGGAAGCAGCCTTCTAAATTTAACATGCAGTTGCTTTTAGGCCAAGTGGAGGAAGAGTAAATTCCAGCACTTAAAGCTCTTATCTTTGTTTACCATTTCCCCAAACAGCAAGTGACCTGGGCTCTGCTTTCAGCCTGAATTAGCAACCAAGATGCACACAGGAATGAGTGATGGGATGCTGGGGGCTGGATAAACAGGGCAAGCTGACCACTCCCCACCTTGATGGGACATTTGCCCGAGTGACCTGACATGACATTGCAAGCCGTCCCTGGGCAGGCGAGGGCGCGGTCATGATGCGTCAGACCATCCCAGATGGGGGAGTACCAGGGAGCCTTCCACCTCCTTGATGAGGGAGCCCTAAGTATCCTAGAGCGGCCTTTCCTGGTGTTCATAATAGCTTCTCAACATCTCTCCAGCGGGCATGGTGCACGGCTGCTTTACTGCTAACTTCTAGCCATTTGAAAATCCCTCCGTGTATGTTGAGGCATAATTCTTTCTCTCTGGGACTTCCCACTGGCCTTGGTTCCCTCCTCAGTCATGGTAGGAGCAGCCTGTCCTTTTGTCATGCGCCTGCCACTCAGACAGGTGGCCGTGCCCTCACGTCTCTCCGTGCTTTGCTCTGTTCTCCTGAGTTCTCTGAGTGCCTCACTGAAGCAAGTCAGTCCACTTTACTCTCCCTGGTCCCAGCTCTCTCCCTGCCATCCCTCAGCCTCACAGATGCTGACTTTGGCCTCACCTCTCTCCCCAGATGACGGCCCAATGGCCTTTCCAGCCCCTCTGCCATCTTCGCCTGGACAGTCCTCACATTTCAGTCCTGGCTACATGTTGGTCCGCAGTGCCCTGCTTTTCTCTCCTCCCTCCATACCAGTGGGCTTGTGCATGCACCGTGGGTTGGACTAGGCACCATCCCCTGCTGGGGCCCCCGACGCCACCCTCCCAAAGCCAAGATCTTCCTGCAAGAGGCAGCCCCACCTGGGGCCATTCCGGTTCTCTCATTTTTTAATATTTTCAGCCACCCTGGGATGAAATCTGAAAATCACTTTTATCTCTTGGTTCCCTGACCCCTTATATCCAGAGACTTGCCTGCCAGGCTAGTTATCCTTTGCACCAGTGACGCTGAGAATTACCCTGGGAACTTTTAAAACCATATTAATTCATGCGCCCAGTCTAGACCAATTAAAGTGGAATGTTTCCAAGTGGGGCTGGGCATCAGCTGAGAACAACCAGGAGGGGGAGTCACTGCTCACATTCCTCCTGTTCCTACCCCGTTTTCTGCTCTGACAGCTGACACGGTCCTCAGAGCTCACGTCTCTGCCTGGACTCCCGCACAGTCTCCCGTTTTATTGCCTTACCCCCCGCCAACACTTCCAACTATCTGTCGATGTCATTATCAAGTCACAAGATATCATCTTCTGTGTGTCACCTCCACGCATCAAACACCTTCAGCGGCTCCCTAGTACCAAAAGAACAAATCTTTGAACAAGGAGACTGATTCCTGAGCATATAGTAAGTGGTAGGTATGGGACTGGAACCCCGCCCCCAACACTCTGCTAAGGGCAGGTCAGGTGCTCAGTGTCTATCTGAGTGGAGAATGAACAACAACAAAAAAATTTCTCTGCAAATGAATGCCATACCTCCCTCCGCAAGGGCAGAGAAAATGGGCTGGGTGTTTAACTATCATTTACTAAGGGGTTATTTCTTTAAACATCACCTATAATCAACTGTGGACAATCCCTGCTAATGGAGAGAACCAAATCCTAAATATTACAACACAGCAGATAATTCAAAAACCTGAATCTGGTTGATCTGGGAATGTGTTTTACGCTTATGAGGGCTTGCATCTGATAACTGAGATGATTTTAAAATTAGGTAATTAGATGTGTCTTATTTGTTCCTCCGCCTATCCAATCCCCATACACACTCTAGGAATAAATAACTGAGCTTCCAAAATAATATGCTAATTTTTCCTCTCAACCCTTTCCTGAAATAGAGATAGTGTTTACATTCCAGGGTACTGAAGGGGGCAGACAGATGAAAGAAGGCAGAAATCCACAGTGACAGTAAATAGAGGGGACGGGATGGGGGCCTGTCAAGAGACTGCCTTTCAACTGATCCACCGTTAAACTGTAGCCAGTACACGCAACCAGCCTGCAAACTGTTCGCAGTATCTACTAAAGCTGACCACACACATCCCGTGACCCAGCAATTCCACCCCTAGGTACATACCCAACAGAACTGTGACCTCCGTTCACCAAAAGCCACATACAAGAGTGTCCCGCTTTCTTCATAATGGTCACTGAACTGGAGCTGGAAGGATGAACAGATGTGGAATGGACACACACCTCCACACCATACCACCAGTGAATCTCAAAGACACAACAGTGAACACAAGAAAGCAGGCGCAAAAGCCGAGGTTCTGGATGTTCCATTTACGTCAAGTTTTCAAAAAGGCAAGATAGCGCCTTGTTTTAGAGGTCAGGATGATGGTTACTTTTTCTGGGGGGAGCAATGATGGGAAGGGGTCACCGAGGTACTGGGGAGTGCTGGAACTGTTCTGCATCCTGATCTGGATGCTGGTGGCGCAGGTGTGCTTACTTTGTGGAAATTCACTAAGCACTGTGCTTTGGTGGGCGTTATATTGAATACTTTCCCGTGTGCATGTTATTCTTCCAGAAACTATACAAAGGAAAGTAAGGGAGGGAGGAGGGGAGGGGAAAGAGGATGAAAGGAGAGCGGGAGGGTGGCAATGCTTGAGAGTAAAATCCTTGCAGTCTGCAGATCTGCATTTAGTTCTCACTCTGCCACGTGCTAGCTGTGTGACCTTGGACAAGCCGCTAACTTCTCTGAGTCTTTTTTTTTTTTCATCTATGAAATAGGAAACAAAAATGCCTACCTGCTTCACAGTGCAGTTGTGAGGACCAAAAGATGTGAGGGATATAAAAGTTCTTCAGAAGGCAGTAAAGTGCTGCAGGAGAGGAGTACTGTTATTGTCATAACGGAGCTCTGCAGACGGAGTTCCTGCAGAGTGTAGTGCCGCCAGGGCAGCTGGACCGAGGGCAGGCAGCGGGGCGGGCTGACATGGGCGGGGAGGGGGTGTGGGTGCAGGCAGGCTGGTTTATGGTCTTTCATTACATCTCCTCATCTAAGCCCTTAATGGCCTAGACCTCAGTGTACAAGAGCGCCTGGAATAATCCCTGTGTTTATGTGAGATGGGTCTGTCTCATTCCTTTTAAAGCGGATATAAGTAGATGCCACACACACCCTCCTAATTACCTTTCCTAAGGTAGGAGCTTGTCTACTTCTAAACCTGCCAAATTCTTTAGATTAGCATATGCAGGGCTGTCTGGGTGTTAGGAAGGCAAGCCGGCCGTGTAGAAGAACCCCACCCCCACTCCCACCAGCTTTCCCCCATTGCTTCTTGCTCCAGGCCTGAAACAGCTCTCTCAGAATATCTATGGATGTCAAAGGTGAGCCAGAAGAACCCCAGTGCCCCAGTTTAAGTGGGCCATGAGGAACCCAGGCCTGGGCTCAGCCTCGCCCTGGGGACTCAGCGCTCTGCCTGGAGACTATGGGTTTTCTTCTGGGTCAGGGGGCAAAAGGGCAAAGTGAGAGTCGCCACATTTTCCCTGGGAGGATTCCATCTCATGGTCCACGTCCCCTGGAGAATGAGCGCAAGTGGAAACCTCGAGTCTTCCCGGGTCTCTGTTGTGCCTTCTGTCCCTAGGCTTGAATCCCTAGGCCTTATCTTACGGGACACCGGGGTCTCAGCTTCTAGTGGGTGGGGCCTGACCCGACCCCACCCACTGCGTGCAACAGCAAGTCTGGTGCTTGTGTGTGAGCATTTAGCAAAACCGTCTGATGCTGGTACTTCTTGGGAGGAACAAACTGAGGACTCCCCACTTCTATTTCCTTTAGAAAAATAAGAAAACATACATTTTTCTATTAGATCTCTGAGCCTCCAGGAAAAATCTTTTTGAAAGCAATGACATTTTAATTTTCTTTTTATCATTCTACTCCACATGGTATTAGCACACACCCAGAGTGAGGTATACATGTAGGTGTGAGTGACTCAGAGTGTGTGTGTGTAACTTGCAGAGAAAATGGTACACAAAAATCCAAATGTAGCAAAGTGAGGTTAACAGGCAAGGATAGTATTTCCCACTTAAAATTATTTATCAGTAGAGTTTCCCAGAGAGTTCCCTTGTGTCGCTTGTGCTCAGTCATGTCTGATACTTTGTGATCCCATGGACTGTAGCCTGCCAGGCTCCTCTGTCCATAGAATTTCCCAGGTAAAAATACTAGAATGGGCTGCCATTTCCTCCTCCAGGGATCTTCTAGACCCAGGGATTGAACTCACATTTCTTGCGTCTCCTGCTTTGACAGGTAGATTCTTTGCCACTGTGCCACCTATCAGATTTAGCTACCACATTTAAATATTGGTTTGCAGAGCCTAAACTAAATGATAGAAAGACCAAGAGACTGAGCAACTTAGACATAAAAGTAGCAGTTATTGCCCATTGAAAAATCAAGTATAGATGAAAACATCTCTCTGAAAATGAAAGAACTCTGGATTGAGAATGCAAACCGTAAGGCAAAGATTCCATTCACGTTTTTGTTTCTATTTTCCCCCAGTATTTAAGATTTAATCAATATTTCCCAATATTAAATGTTAGTAAATATTTATTTTCAGCCATCTAAGAGTATGTGTGTGTATGCTAAGTCCCTTCAGTCATGTCTGACTCTTTGCAACCCTATGGCCTGTAGCCCTCCAGGCTCCTCTGTCCATGGGATTCTCCAAGCTAGCATACTCCAGTGGGTTGCCATGCCCTCCTCCAGGGGATCTTCCCAACCCAGGGATCGAACTCATGTCTCTTACATATCCTGCATTGGCAGGCGGGCTCTTTACCACTACCACCACCTGGGAAGCCCATGTAAGAGTACAGTTACTTGTTCTGCAGAACTGGTGCCAGCTGAATGGGATTCTGTAAGATTGTAGAATGGCTTTCCTCCTTGACACATCCTTCCAGGGTAGTTTAACATGGAGAACAGAGGGCCTCATGATGAAATGTGCTCCTGGCCTCTGAATATTACGTTTAAACAGAAGTCCTGTCTGCCTGTTTGGTACCTTAGTTTCCAGAGACCTTTCACCTTTCCCATCTCGTTGGCTCTGCTCCAAGAGATGGGTGGGGAAACATCATGACCTGAAACTCAGAGACCAGGGGACCTGTTGATGTTGCCTTGGTGACTGGCCCAAGGCCAGGGCTGCTGGGCCATGGATGCAGGGCAGAACCCCTGGCGGGACATGATGACCACCCCGAGGCCTGGCCCAGGCCAGCCAGAGAGGCTGCAGGGGCATCCTCGTGGGGTGAGAAGCAGATTGATTGTAAGGGCTCTCCCAATGCTTAATTCTGGTAACCTGGCCTGTGTTACAGGCTTTGGGGGAGTGGGTACCCTTGGGGATCCAATTTTAACATTATCTCTTAGAAATCCAGATGCTTAAAGTGCTTCCTGGCTTAAAATACTCTGCTCAGATCCCACTCCCCACAAGTCCCCCAACACTCCAGGCCAAGCAGACCCCCTTGGCCCTTGCCAGCACAGACAGAGGGTCTGAGCAGGCCAAGGGGGACAGCCCAGGGCTGACTAATGCAAATCTCAGCCCCAGCTCCCCAAGCTCTTGCCTGCAAGGCCTTGGCTTCTATTTAAACATCTGAGCCGAGCTCACCAACTTTTTCTTCCAAGGAAAAGCACTTCCTTGACTAAACTTTCCTTTCTTTCTCTTTTACTTCAAATAAATTCTACTCACACCCCCATTTAAAAAAATATTTTTATTTGGCTGCCCAGGGTCTTAGTTGAGACATGTGGGACCTAGTTCCCTGACCAGGGATTGAACCTGGAACTCCTGTGTTGGGAGCGTGGAGTCTTAGCCACTAGACCACCAGGGAAGTCCCCCACCCCCATTTTTTTAATATGTCCATATTTTTCTAGATGGCAAAGAAAAACATGCCACCTCTTCCATTTCATTTCCCCCACCATCATCCATGCCTGCTGCATTTCGTTCATGTCTGCCCCAGACCTGGGTGCCCTACACAGCGGCCCTTCTGTCTTCTGTGCCTGGAGCTCTGCTCTCTAGCCTCCAAGACATCCCAGAACAGCCCCTCTCCCACTCAGCCAGCCTAACACAACCATTTCAGATTCTTTCACGCATCTCAGAGTCTTTACATAGGCTGTTCCACGCTCTATTGTTATTTAAATTTCTATCTACTACCTTAATTTCTTATGAAGGAAAACTTTAAGCTATATAACTTGGAAGAATAGCTGAGTGAGCCCCTGTGTACCCATCACTCAGCTTCAACAACTGTCACCGGTGGTCATTTTGGTTCCCCCGCCCTCCCCTACTCTGCCATTTTCTTTTTGGTTTTAAAATCCCGGACATTGTCTCACGTTTTTCATCTCTATTGTGAAGAATTTGGATTCAAGACTGCCGAGGTCCTTTTGGATTCAGTTTGACTCTGAGCAGAAGTGCACGTTCCCTCCCGGGGAGTCCTCATTTGCCATACGCTTGCTGCCCTCTGCTGGCCGGGCTGGCTCAGGACACCTCTGCCCTCAAAGAACTTAACCCAGGAGGCGAGGGAGGGGGCGGTGGGGGGCGCGGCGCGGGGCCGGGTTCTAAGGGGTGAAGGGGAGTCTGAGTGGGTGGGTGGGGAGTGCCTCGCCTGGGTTCGGTTAAAACGCTGAGGCCTGAGTGCCCCCCTTCCACCACATCCGTACATCCATGCAGAAAAGATCCCTAGGGCAGGTCAGACATACAGTCTGCAGCGGTCTCACCCCCTTGGCTGCACAAAACCAGCATCCAGGCCCCACCCTGACCAACAGTCAAACCCTTGAGGGGCCAGGGATCAAACATCCTTATATACTAAAAGCCCCCTGGCTGCGTCTAACGTTCAAGCGTGTCAAGAACTGCTGGGCCAACACGCTGATGCTGGTATGCATCTTGAGCCCAAAGCCAAGAAGTAGTGATTTTAAAAAGAAAAAGCTCATCGGGGAAAGTAGTGATTTTAAAAGAAAAAAAGCTCATCGGGGAAAAGAATAAATGAAGACTTGACCTCACAATACAAATTACCCTTGACCTATCTTAAAAGTTCCCTTCCGAGTGCTGACAGCTTCCAGCCAGACACTTGGTTGAGTAAGCAATACCATGGACTTGCTAGGGATGCTACTCCTAAATCTGGTTTCCTTTTCTTTTTGAGATATATTTCTACATTTGGGTGAACTGTACCACTGTTCTGTTCTGGCTTTTTACATGTCTGCATTTGTTAAGACTCCTTTCTTCTCAGATAACAGAATTCGGCTGTCACTAAGTTAGGTCAAAAATGAGAACTTGCTGGAAGGGTACTAAGATGCCACCCGCAGGGCCTCCTTGCCAGGAGCAGATGGCAAACAGGACACAAGGAAATGAACTCTGTCCTTTGCCTCTGGTTCTCTGCACATCTAATTCATTGCTTCTTTCTCATGGCAAATGTGTTTCCTGCTCATTAATCCGCATGGTGGTACATGGCCACCAACAGATCATGACTCACCTGTGTTCAGCTTCCAGCTGCTGGAGAAAAACTCCTTTTTCTTCTGCCTAAGTCCAAAAGTCCAGGCAGACACTTTCATGTCAGAGCCCCACTCGTGAGCCAATCAACTGTGGCCTGCAGGGCTGACTATGTAATTTGTCCAACCTGATGCCAAATGGAAAAAAGCAAGGGAAAGTGCCATTAACAGTACCTAGAAAGGCTCTTCCATTCTTCTCCCATCTCTCAAATTATCACAGTGTGTTTTATTTTCTACTTAACACCAGTCTAAGTAAAGAAAACGCTAAATTTTAAATTATCAGTGTGAATTTTACCACTCATCTCTGGCTCATGCAATGCCACTTTTAAATGGTAATATCAGAGCATTTAACTCACATGCAGAACCACTGAAATTACATAACTAGTATTTTGTGACTCATGGGCCAGAAGAGATAAAGACAAACCAAAGTCCTCAAGATTGGAAGGAAGATGGGGGGTGCGCCAGGTTCCCCCAGAGTGTGGGGGCACAGGATGAGCTGGGAGAGTCAGGATCCTGGGATGTCTGCCCCCCTTCCAGCCACCAAGCCCATCTACAGGATGGCACCCCTAGACCCCACGGCAGGGTCTAGGGAAGATGAGCCAGGTGTCCCCACCTTCCCAGATCCAGCCCCCAAACCCACAATAGGCTGTCACTTGCCAAAGATCTTGAAACTCCTGTGCCAGGAAACATGCAGTATTAGACCAGGAGTGGGCAGAGGCTTGCCCAGGCCAACATACAGCCACAGTGCTGCCTGCCCAGGGCAGGGATGACCAACACCATGCCCACTCCAAGATGCTTCAGGGTGAAAGCACCCCATGCCTACCTTCACACCTGAGCCTAGGCCCCTGAGGAATGGAGGGCAATGGTGGTTAAAGGGAAAGCAGAGAAGGGTGGCCAGGCTGGGCCCAGGCCACCAGGGGCAGGAGAGCAGACAGCTGAGAACCCGCCCTGGGGAAGAAACCTCACCCTCGTGGGTGAGGCTCCAAGCCCCAGTGCACGCTCCAGTATCCCTCAGACTCTGCTCCCTAAACATGAATTCAAAGATACGACGAGTAAGAATCTCCACAGGGGACTCCCCTGGCAGTCCAGGGTTAAGACTTCACCTTCCAACGCAGGGGGTATGGGTTCCCTCCCTGGTCTGGAAGCTAAGATCCCACATGCCTCAACAGCCCCCAAAAAGTGTATATATATATATATGTATAAAATAGAAGTAGTATTGTGACAAATTCAATAAAAATTAAAAAAAAAAAAAGAAGAATCTCCACTTGCAACCACAGAGCCTTAAACCCCAAGCATTAGAGCCCCTCTCCCCAGTCATGTGTTTATCGGGCGGCCCTCGTGGCCTGGGATGGAGGTGGAAGTGTGGGGTCAGGAGATAACCTTCTAAAGAAACAGTTCTCAGAAATGAAGACGGAGAATGTTGAGAAAGCCAACTGTTTTCATTTTTGCCTTTCAAATTTTAAACATTAGGCTGCACATGTTTTCGGCAACTTGACTTTGTGTGTGTGTGTGTATGTGTGTGTGTGTGTGTTTAGTCACTCAGTCGTGTCCAACTCTTTGTGATCCTGTGGACTGTAGCCTGCCCGGCTCCTCTGTCCATGGAATTCTCCAGGCAAGAGTACTGGTGTGGGTTGCTATTCTCTTCTCCGGGGGATCTTTCCGACCCAGGGATCCAACAGGGGTCTCCCTTGTTGCAGACAGATTCTTCACCATCTCAGCCACCAGGGACATTTTTCACTCAGCAGTATTTTATGCACTAATGGCTACCTTATATTGAACAGCTATACTCTAACAGATTAGCTAAGGTATTTACCATGGACTTTGGAACTCCACGTGTTCTGGCCCATCACTCTCCCTTCTGCCTGTCTGCCCCGCACACACTAAGCATTTAGTGCTTAGGCATTTGCTCCCTGCCAGCAAGGTCCCCTCCCTCATGGGGACAGCCTATTGGCCTTACCTTAGAGTTTTGCTTCTGTCCTGGTGATGGTACCCAAGGACAGGTGTTTCTAAGGCAACCCTGATGTTGCTGATCCAGGAGTTTTCTCTTACAATCACTGGTTTAGACCCCATGCAAGGCAGCTGCTACAGGCTTGTGAGCAGCTCCCAGGGGTAAGATGGGGCCTGCAGAATGGACTTGCCCCAAGTGCTGCCCCCTGCTGTCCTAAGAGGAGAAGACAGAAGCAAGCCAAAGAGGAGAAGAAGAAAAGTCCTCCCAAATTGAGGACTTCTCTTTGAACATCATTAACTGATTTATGACTTCCCAGGTAGTACAAGTTGTAAAGAACCCACCTGCCAATGTAGGAAGCATGGGATATGTGGGTTTGATCCCTGTGTCAGGAAGATCCCCTAGAGGAAGAAATGGTAACCCATTCCAGTATTCCCATGGATAGAGGAGCCTGGTGGGCTATAGTCCATGGGGTCACAAAGAGTCTGACCAGAGTCGAACACAGCTTAGCTACTGAGCCTGCCCACAACTAATTTAAAAAGATAAGACTGTCATCAAGCAGGTAACTTCGCTCAAGCACTGTAGGGAGTGGACAGACAGGATAGGAGAAATTGGGGGCGGGGGATATGGAGAAGGCAATGGCACCCCACTCTAGTACTCCTGCCTGGAAAACCCCATGGACGGAGGAGCCTGGAAGGCTGCAGTCCATGGGGTCGCTGAGGGTCGGACACGACTGAGCAACTTCACTTTCACTTTTCACTTTCATGCATTGGAGAAGGAAGTGGCACCCCACTCCAGTGTTCTTGCCTGGCGAATCCCAGGGACGGGGGAGCCTGGTGGGCTGCCGTCTCTGGGGTCACACAGAGTCGGACACGACGGAGCGACTTAGCAGCAGCAGCAGCAGCAGCGGCATCCTCCAATTAGCACAGCAGCTAACAAACTTCTATAACCCTGCCCTAACTCATCCCACTCACAGGGGTGCCCACACCTAGCTTCTCAACATCCCACCAATTCACTATCACCCCTTCCTCGCATCATGGGGTGACGGCAGAGAGTGACAGTGTTACCCGTGGAAGTCATCCAGGGGATGTTAGGGTTCCCCCAACACTGGGTGCTGGAGTTGTGCTTCTCCACACCTTTGCCCTAATCAATATTTTCTAGCTTTTTATAATCTGATGAGTGAAGACCGGATCTCATGCTATCAATTTGTATTTTTCATCAAGGGAACTCATACTTGTTGCCTCTTCATTTCTCTTGACCACTTTTTTTTTTTTTCTCTTGACCACTTTTCTAATGAGTTTCTTTTCTTACTGATTTACTGTAGCTCTTGGAGTTTTGGGGCTTCCCACATAGCTCAGTTGGTAAAGAATCTGCCAGCAATGCTGGAGACCTGGGTTTGATTCCTGGGTTGGGAAGATCCCCTGGAGAAGGAAATGGCAACCCACTCTCATATTCCGGCTCGGAAAATCCCACGGACAGAGGAGCCCGGCAGGCTACAGTCCATAGGTCGCAAGAGTCGGACATGACTTAGCGCTATCTTTCGAGTTTTTGTTACCATTGATCCTTTCTAGATATAGCCATTGTTTTTGTTTTGCTATTTTACTATTTGTCTTTTAACTTTATGATGTGCCCATTACTACCCTGTGGCAACCTCCCTGAAATTTGCTAGAGGACAAGTGTTGACAAAAATAATCAATATATGATCACTAATAAAAATAGAAAAAGAATTTTATTTGAGCCAAACTAGTCCAGAAGCCCACTTACCAGATTATTCTGAGAAACTGCTCTGGAGAAGTAGGGGTTTCAGCCCAGTTTTATACCTCATCAGAACAAAGAACATTAAACAAGTCAGGGTTACATTTCTTCAAGGTTTCAAAAAAAAACAACAAAAAGACCAGCGCATACATAGCAAGTCAACATGGCCTTGGCACCTGGGAAGGAGTCTTATCATCAAAGGAGAACCAGCATTGGCTTCCCAGGAAGAAAGGCATTTAATCTTTATTTTTAACACAGACATTCTTTACTCCTGGTCAATGTGCTGGTTTCTTTAATAATTGAAGCAGTTGTACAGAGTATGTTTGACAGGCCACAAAGGGGCTACTTTAGTTAGCGTAAAGCCAGAATGACTTCCCTATATTTTGATATGAAAAATTTTCTTTTATCATAAGGGAGTGTGTACAATATGTAGCCTGCCACACCATCCGCTCTTAATAATCGTTAGCAGGGCAGCTGCCGCTGTTGTTTTATAACACACGTCTGACACCCAGAGGCCCCGCAGTCCCAGGCCTGCTGGTCTTCAGTATCGCACAACACCGTGAAACCAGCGTACTAGAATATGTAGACTGTTTTGCGGAGTGCTAATCTAATGCCATTTGGATGGGATCATGTTTCATCTCGTGGGGTTTCCATGTAAGCGTTTGTGAACACTGAAGCTGGGCTCTAAAGTTAGTGGGAAAGACTGAAAGCTGTGTGGGGCGATCTAACTCAGCGTTCCTCCTTTGTCACCACCCCTCCATCAGCCGGCCCCTGAGTACTGCAGCCTCCAGGAAGGTCTGCCCTACTTGGACATGGTGATTAAAGAGACCCTGAGGATGTACCCACCGGCTTTCAGGTAAGCCTGCACCCCAGGTCTTCAGTCTGTCACCACCTGTGTTGTGAAGAATGCTGGACACAAGCTCCTGCAGGGAAGGTCTGAGTATTGGGGGTCATCTCCGGGGGGCACTGGACGCCATGCCTGACACACAGTCACCATGGCAGTAAATGTCCGGCCTGTATTCTTATATGTTAACTATCTTTTCAAAGCGTCATTGATGTTTTCTTAACGCGACCTTCCTCCCTAACCCAAGCCAATCTCTTTGGCCTCCTAGTCTCAGATGACTTTTGCTCTTTCCCTGGCCTGTTCATTCATTCATACCAGCTACTTATTAACCATCTACTTTATGCCACGTACTGGGAAATCAGCCAAAACAGATAAAGCATCTGCCTTTGGAGTTGACGGTCCAGAGGGGAGCATCCAAGGCCTGGTATGCTCCTTCATTCTCTCCAACTATCTGCACCCCACCCTATCCTCGGAGCTCCCACCCAGGACTTAGTGCTCCAGGAGGTCTGACTCAGCCAGCCTCACCTGTTCCCCACTGGCTCTCTCCCCACCACAGCACTCTGCACACTGACTCTACTTCATATTATTTTTTGGACACTTTTCAACTGCTCTGCAACATTTCACCAAAGTGCATCCAGCCACACCAACCTGTAAATGCCTTGAGAGCAGGAATCAGGTCTTCTGCTTCTTTCAAATTCCCACTAAATGAGATGCTACCAAATTCCAGGCTCATTCGCCCAAGCACAGTAAGCCAAGAGCTGAGATGCTGAGGTTTGCAGCAGAGAACAGACGCGTTCACAAGGCAGCCAAGCGTGGAGACAGAACAAATCTCCAGGCTGCCTCCCCACGTCAAGTGGCCCAGGTATTCATGGGGTAAAGCGGCAGCTGAGGAGCCTGGGGAAAGGTAATGATTGGGGATGAGAAAAAGGTGAGGCAATTGTAGTTCTAAGCAGGTGCAAGGAAGCTATAGGTGTCTCCATGGGAAGCAAGTTCAGAATATGGCGGCCTTAGCGTCAAAACAAAAGATAGTTTTGAGCCCTCTGAGGTCGAAAGGTCAGCAAGAAGCCACTTGCACATGCCCAGCTGGAGCATCAGAGGTCTTAACCAGTCTTAACTGGCTCAGGCTCCAACTAGACAGAGCTGTCTCTAAATTCCTGAAAAAAAAAAAAAACAACTTGAGAAAATATCTTATATCTTACTGTTGAAGCTGCCTGGTCCTTACAGTACATGCAGATTGTTGTGTAACAACAATTAAAGCAAGCTTCAGTGAAGGCAAGATGACTGGATCTAACTGAGGACTACCCTGAGTTTTGGAGGCAGCCCACGGAGCACAGGGTCTTTACTTGGGTCTCCAGACCCTCAGAGAGTGAGATGTTGCCAGAGCTCAGGCTCTAGGAACAGAGGCAACCCAAAGCATGTAACTTATAAATTCTACTCTGCATCTCTAGGAAGCATTGTACCACATAAACCATATGGAGGTAACTTTTGCCATTTTAAAGAGAGGAAAATGTGGATGATGTGAAGGTATCTCAAAATTATATTCCAAACCGAAAATATCCTAGCGAGTGTGATTGTAGATATTGTCCAAAACGTTCAGACCCAGAGCCAAGAGAGAATTCCCAGGGTGTGAGTCAAATCACATCCTTCTCAAGCACACATGATTTCAGTCTCCTGGTCCCGGAGCAGACAGGAACACCAGGGCTCGCCTCCTTGCTCTGCTGACACCAGTATTAAGACCTAATCCTGGGATTTCCCTGGTGGGCCAGTGGTTAAGACTCTGCGATTCCACCGCAGGGGGCATGGGTTCGATCCCTTGTTGGGAAACTAACAGTCTGCATGCTGAGTGGCCAAAAAAAAAAAAAAGACCCAATTTCACAGACCTTTCCTGACTTCCTTGGGAGCCTCAGAGCAAACTGTCATCCGGTCTATTTTTGTTTTCGTTTTTAATGATTTATACCAGCTTCCTTCCAAGGGAACTGTGGGCAGCTGCTATACACATGAAATTCAAAATAAGACATTCAGTGATATAACAGATCAAAGACTGTTCAGAGGAAAGAATCCTTGACAGGACACCAGAGATGGTGACAACTGGGGTCAGGCTTGGTGGCTGAGGCTCCCAGGAGAGAGGAAAACTGGTTGAGTTGAACCATCCTGTTCTCTATTTGGAGGAAAGTGTAGAAACTGATCAAAGACACATCATTTCCCAGATCTAAAGTCAACCAAGCATTCATCACAGGAGACCTTGCATAGATGACATGTTGAGCGACAAAGTCCACAGCCTCTTCAGCACTAAAATTCTGCAGGCAATTCTCCTGATCTTTTGTAAGTAGCAAAGTGTAAAACGAAGTCAGTGAAGGCATTGTTCTAGGGAACCAGGATGCTGCGATCTCACCTGAGGGCAGGACAGAACCCAGAGTACCTAGATGGATTTGTTAAAATTCCCACTATATAAAAAAAATAGATCCAGGTTTCCCTAATGACAGAGCCAGTCTGGACAGAAAGTCAAGACAGCCTCGGTCCTGCCAATAGCTTACTGTGTGATCCTGGGTGCGTTCTGGGCCGTCCTGGGCTTCTGTTTCCTGTGCCTTTAGAGGGCACATGACACCTGCTCTGCCTACTCCGGCCGTGTTGGGAAGTGAGACAGCAGACGTGGAAACACGGTACCCCTGCAGGCAGGGTGTCGTGCGAGGTATGAAGTTAAGAGCAAGCAGCATTTGAGTTGAATGGCCTCCACCCAGTCCAGCTCCAGTCTCAGGCAAGCCATGGTCTCCCTTCCTCCAGACCTACTCCACTGGTGGTTTTAAACACAATCACTCTGTTGACTTCTATCATCAAACATCAGAAGTGAGAGAGGCAGACAAGAGGCCCATTTGCTTTAACCCAGGTATAGGATTTGGGGGGGTGAACATAGAATTTTGCTTTTTTAATTTTATTTTATTACTTTCATCTCAGAAAAACACTTGACTTTTCCCAAGCACTGACACATTTGACTGATACGCTTATTCCTAAAAATAAACCCTTAAAATTGCCTTTGTGGAAAATGTAACAATTCTCTCTGAAGAATTATTAATGTCGATCTAGGAATCTATGCAGTATAATTCAGCAGATTCTGGCCTGGTATGCAGCGCCAATATTTTGGCCACCTAATGCAAAGAGTCGACTCGTTGGAAAAGACCCTGATGCTGGGAAAGATTGAGGGCAGGAGGAGAAAGGGATGACAGAGGACGAGATGGTTGGATGGCATTACCGACTCAATGGACATGAGTTTGAGCAAGCTCCGGGAGACAGGAAAGGACAGGGAAGCCTGGTGTGCTGCAGTTCTTGGGGTCACAGAGTTGGACATGACCTAGCAACTGAACAAACAAAAAATGCGACCTAGTCTAGCTTGATAGGAGGCCGGATGATGTATAGAAGGGAAGGCCCTCTTTTCTGGCTTTTAGGGGGTATTGCCTCTAGATCCAAGTTCTTTCTGGTAACTGAAAAGGAAGGAGGTTGGGGTATACCCTTATCTGCTCCCCCAGGGCTGAGGGTGCACACATCAGAGCCCCCGCCTGCTCTGATTAGAGCAAGAGTGTTTTGTGGCCAGTTCTGAGCACACGATAATTGCATTCGTTGCTTAGGAGTCTCACAGCCTTGGCCTTCCACGTTCCTGATATAGTGAAGGCTCGTGACAGAGTGGCAAATGCAGCAGGGAGCCACGAATTACTCTTAATTTCTTTTATAAGCAGGAACAGGGTACAACAGTGATTTGTGTAATAACTTTATCTCCTCTGAGATATTTAGGGAAACCTAGTTCTGCAACCTGAAGTAAAAGCCAGCATAAATTATTTTTAATTTTTAAATTACCAAAATAAAATTGCTTATACTTAAGAATGAAGAAATACAGAAGGATCCAAAGAAAAAGTAGGCCCCCTCTAGTCCCCCACCATCCTCCGCCTAGCGCCACCCCTTACAGGGGGTCATGGGAGAAGTTTAGGTATTCTTCCGTAAACATTATGTTCATAAGCAGACACATATGGTCTAGCCTTTTCAAATAAGACGTAAATGATATTAAGCCATTGTCATTTGGTAAAAGAAACATCTGATCAAGATATTTTCCTCTCCAGTAGAAGTTCTCCATAGCCACACAGACAATGAAAGAGAACAGATGTACAAACCCAAATTTTCTGTAGGTAAAGCAAGAGTATGGCCCCGACAGGAATGGGAAGAAGAAGGCATGGTGGCCGGGGGACGATCTCTGCACGGCTTCCAATACCACGGCTCTTGTGCATGCCAACACCAGGCAGAAGAAAGGTTCTTCAGGCTAAAGGAAGGGATGGATGAACCTAGAGACCCCAGGGTCCAGAGCAACGTAGGGTTAATAGCCAAAGCTGGGGTGGGGTTGGGGTGAGGGTTGGTCCCTGTCCGGGTCACCTCAGGAAGAAGGCTGGACCTCCCATCTGCCAGCCCCCTCCCACACTGCAGACCTGAGCTCCAGCACAGCCGCCCCCTGGGCTCTCCATCTCATCTCCGCTCTGCCTCAAGACGGGGGGTGACCCGTGTGTCCCCGCAGGTTCACACGGGTGGCGGCACAGGATTGCGAGGTGCTGGGCCAGCACATCCCCGCGGGCGCCGTGCTGGAAGCGGCCGTGGGCGCTCTGCACTATGACCCCGAGCACTGGCCGAACCCCGAGAACTTCAACCCCGAGAGGTGAGTACTGCCCTCTCAAGAGGGCTGGTCGGGGAAGTGAGTGAGAGCATTGGAGGCAGCTGCCAGGAGACAGAGATTTAGTGAAGTGCCCCCAAAGTCAAAAGCTGCGGCAATCAGAGAGTTTTTGAGGCATAATTTCTAAAGGAATTAAGTGTACATTTTTGAAGAGCTCAAAACACAATCCAGAGGTTTAGCCATTTCCACAGCACTGCGTGCAAGTAACAAGGCACTTTCAGGTGGGTGTCCACTGTTTGTTCACACGGGGAAACAGGATACCTTTCAGAAACACATTAAGATGCAGCAGGGTGTCACTTTCTTTTTAAAAAATGAATGCCTGTTCCAAAATAAGAGTATCAACAATTTCTTCAGGAATTCATGAAGCCCACCTATGCTAACATGGTAGACCTGAATACTCCCTTCTGTGCCCTGCATGGATTTGGTCCATTGTCTAAATTTCATTTCCAGACTCCCAATTTAAAATGTCTGAGCAGGCATCTGCACTTCCTCCTCATGAGAGTGGATGCATGCCGCCTCCTGGCTGATCTGGCAAGTGAGGGGCTGGCCAGCTGGCAGCTGTGTTTCCAGCGTTAGTGGCTCCATCTTCCTGTTAACGCAGCTCTGACTGTACAACCCCGGTCCCATGGCAGTAGCACCCAGATAAGCAGCACTGCTGCTCAGCAGCTCCTGGAATTACGGTAGAAATACAGACACAGAAACAGCAGCTGCAGGGTTTACAGCATCACCTCTGAAAACAAATGGCCTTGAAACAAAAGGCCTTCCCTGGTGGCTCAGGCAGTAAAGAGTGCCCCCCACAGTGCAGGAGATCCAAGTTGGATCCCTGGGTTGGGAAGATCCCCTGGAGAAGGAAATGGCAATCCACTCCAGTATCCTTGCCTGGAGAATTCCATGGACAAAGGAGCCTAGCAGACTACAGTCCATGGGATCGCAAGAGTCGGACTCAATTGAGTGACTGCACTTGAAAACAAAAGTGCCTTAACATGAAAAGTGGGTCAAAGATTCTTGGGCCCATGAGATCTAGAGGCAGTAATAAGTGAGCTGGCCACTATTACAAAATAGTGGTTGTCACCTAGTGTTACTGTCATGGAACACGTGTGGCAAATGTTGTCATTTGGAGCTGAAGAAGAGCTTCCAGTGAGTCAAATTTTGCCACCCCCAGAGGTTCAAGTTGCGTTCTTGAACCAGAAAGGCAAATGTGGGCAGGGAGACAGCTCCCATCATGGCATCAAGAGACAAACTGGTAGGACAAGGCTGTCAGAGGGGCTGGTGCCCCGGGACTCTGCTTAGGCCGTGGATGCCGGCGCTAGGGTCGCCCAGTGGCTGCTGGGGAAACTGGGGCCACAGGTAAAGCTAGGGCTGTGGTTTCCCGGAGACCTTCATCCCGGATTCTAGTGAGTCTGCGGGCACATGAACCATGCAGTGGATTCATAAGGAGAGGCAGAGAGGGCACAGGTGATATTCCTGGTGATTCTTTGAATTCAAAGGTTCCTGGAGGGCTTAGCAGGACAGGAGGAGCGGAGCCCTGACTGAAGCGTGTGGAAGGGTGGCCACCTGCTCCGGAGCCCTGGGGACTGACGGGTCCAGCAGAAAATGATCCTGCAGACCCCGGGGGGCGGGGCGGGGCGCGGGCGCAGGGTTGATGCCCCACCTGCCTGGTAGGAGGAGCGTGAAGCCCTGTGTAGGGCAGTGGTGTTCCGGGCCCACACTGACCGTGCTGCCCTGCAGGTTCACGGCTGAGGCGCAACAGTGCCGGCGGCCCTACACGTACCTGCCGTTCGGGGCGGGCCCCCGGAGCTGCCTCGGGGGTGCGGCTGGGGCTCCTGGAGCTCAAGCTGACGCTGCTCCACGTCCTGCGCAAGTTCCGGTTTGAAGCCTGTCCCGAGACGCAGGTGAGCCCCGACCTGCACCCCAACTTCCCACTCCAAGAGCCTTCCACCTCCTGCCTGCTCAGGCCGCTTCCCTTTCCGGAATGCCATCCCTCCCCCTTCCCCTGTCTATCCCATCCTCCGAATCCAGACTGGTGTTCCCTCAAACCCCAAAGTGGCCCCTGAGAAGTCCTGGGCACAAGGCATCTCCCATTCCTAGCCCTACCCCAGGTGCCAGTTCCTCCAGGAAGCCCTCCCTGATGACTTTGCCAGCCACAGCAGACTGTTACTTTTTTTGAAGTCCTGTTTCAAGTGTGCTCCATACCTGCACTGTCTGTATTCCAGCCACTAGCCACACGTGGCTATTTGTAATTAATCAATACAATTAAAAATTCAGCCCCTCATTTGCATTAACCACACTTCAAGCACTCAGTACCCACTTTCACTAGTGGCTGCCATAAGGGATAGGACAAGTCTAGATCGTCTTGTTTCTTGAGCCTGTAACTGGTCTTCCGTCAGGACTCAAAGAGATCGATCGGAAAGCCTGCCTGCTCCCAGCACTAAGGCCTGGTGGCACTTCTCTCCCTGGAGGTCCCATGGTGGCCACTGAACAGTCCTTTCACACACAGCTGTAGAGGATACCCTACTTCTAGAGTAATTCTGTGGCTTTTCTTCCTAATCTCCATCCCACCATCGATCTGCCTAAATTGGACATAAGGAAATCCTTCTGAATGGCAGCGGACTTTCAGCAGGGAGCTTTCCCCAAGCCCTTGAGAAAGAGAGAGGGGGTCCTACTCAGTTTCTGGCTGGGCCCCAGGGTGAGAGATGAGATGAGGAAGGTCTGGGGTTTCCTTCACCACTTGGCACTCTGTGCCCTTGGGAAGGTCGGGTGGCCTCTCTGAACCTCTATGTTTTCATTTGCAGTGCTCTGCTCCCACCTTACAAGCAGGCTTGTTAGAAGGATAACTGGGGGACCCCTCCTCTGCGAGATTCCCTGGTAGCTCAGCTGGTAAAGAATCCACCTGCAATGGCGGAGACCCCTGTTTGATTCCTAGGTCAGGAAAATTCCCTGAGGAGGTACAGGCTACCCACTCCAGTATTTTGGGACCTCTCTGGCTGCTCAGCTGGTAAAGAATTCACCTGCAAGGTGCGATACCTAGGTTCAATCCCTAGGTTGGGAAGATCTCCTGAAGAAAGGAATGGCTACCCACTCCAGTATTCTGACCTGGAGGATTCCATGGACAGAGGAGCCTGGCAGGCTACAGTCCATGGGGTTGCAATGAGTCAGACACAACTGAGCAACTTTCACTTTCCTCTGCGGGACGTTAATTAATGTAGGAAAGGGGTGAGTCCTTGTCCAAAACCAGGCCCAAGACATGACTCTGTGGCCTCTGAGTCCCCCTGGGGAGGCGACTTTGCTCACTCTCAGACCTGCCCTCCCTCAGCCCAGTTCCCACAACCTGCCTCAGGCCCATTCCCAGGGAACTTTCTCGTCAATAGGGTTAATTCTGACAGATATCTTAATTTCCTCTATTTTAGGTACCACTGCAGCTAGAATCCAAATCTGCCCTAGGTCCAAAAAATGGCGTCTACATCAGAATCGTCTCCCGCTGACACCACCTTCTCATCCAAAGAAAATCCTCATGTGGAAATGTGGATTTTTGTTAGAACACCACAGAAGCAGTTGAAAGCGTGCCTGGCCTATGAATATAAAAGTGGTCATTTATGTAACATTTTCTAAATGCTTACTAAATGTATGTTGCACCTAGTTTTGGAGAAGGCGATGGCACCCCACTCCAGTACTCTTGCCTGGAAAATCCCATGGATGGAAGAGCCTGGTGGGCTGCAGTCCATGGGGTCTGGAAGAGTCAGACACGACTGAGTGACTTCACTTTCACTTTCATGCACTAGAGAAGGAAATGGCAACCCACTCCAGTGTTCTTGCCTGGAGAATCCCAGGGATGGGGGAGCCTGGTGGGCTGCCGTCTATGGGGTCACACAGTTGGACATGACTGAAATGACTTAGCAGCAGCAGCACTTAGTTTTGACTTTGCTGCTGCTGCTGCTAAGTCGCTTCAGTTGTGTCCTACTCTGCTGGTGTTTAAAAACAGATCCTCCTCTCAATAAAGGACTGGTGCTAAATGAGTTAAAACATAGTTTGGACAAAATGACTGAGAACTTGGGGTTTTGGAAGAAATTCTGGCCTCAGGATGGAAGGCATCTATAGGGTAAGGGACACGCAGATGCTCAAGTGGTCCTGATGGCCCAAGTATGGGGGTCTTTTCAGTGTCTGGTGCATTGTGATGTTTAACTTAAGAGAATAATGTTGACCAGAAGCTCAACTTTAAAAGTGGTTCAAAAACTTTATTATGCTTTGATTTTTCTAGGTAAAGTACTACCAACATTCTAAGTTTCAATGCACAGAAAAGTGATGAGGCCAAAATGTACTTTTTCTTTTAAAGAACATCCTATCTTAATGCTCTGTGGTGACCTGAATGGGAAGGAAGTTAAAAAGGGAGAGGTTATATGTATATATATAGCTGATTAATTTTGCTGTACAGTAGAAACACAACATTGTAAAGCAACTGCTGTTGCTAGTCAGTCGCTCAGTCATGTCCGACTCTTTGCGACCGCATGGACTGAAGCACACCAGGCTTCCTTGTCCTTCACCATCTCCTGAAACTTGCTCAAACTCATGTCCATTGAGTCAGTGACGCCATCCAACCATCTCATCCTCTATCATCCCCTTCTTCTCCTGCCTTCAATCTTTCCCAGCATCAGGGTCTTTTCCAATGAGTCAGTTCTTCGCATCAGGTGGCCAAAGTACTAGAGCTTCAGCATCAGTCCTTCCAATGAATATTCAGGACTTATTTCCTTTAGGATGGACTGTTTGGATCTCCTTGCAGTCCAAGGGACTCTCAAGAGTCTTCTCCAACATCACAGTTCAAAAGCATCAATTCTTCAGTGCTTAGCTTTCTTTATGGTCCACCTCTCACATCCATACATGACTACTAGAAAAACCATAGCTTTGACTATACAGACCTTTGTTAGCAAAGTCATGTCTCTGCTTTTAATATGCCATCTAAGTTTGTCATAGCTTTTCTTCCAAGGAGCAAGCCTCTTTTAATTTCATGGCTGCAGTCACCATCTGCAGTGATTTTGGATCCCCCAAAAATAAAAGTCTGCCACTGTTTCTTTCCATTTTTCCCCATCTATTTGCCATGAAGTGATGGGACCAGATGCCATGATCTTAGATTTTTTTAATGTTGAATTTTAAGCCAGCTTTTTCACTCTTCTTTCACTTTCATCAAGAGGCTCTTTAATTCTTTGCTTTCTGCCATAAGGGTGTGTCATCTGCACATCTGAGGTTATTGATATTTCTCCCATCAATCTTGATTCCAGCTTGTTATTCATCCAGCCCAGCATTTCACATGATGTACTCTGCATATAAGTTAAATAAGCAGGGTAACAATATATAGCCTTGACATACTCCTTTCCCAATTTGGAACCAGTCTGTTCTTTCCACGTCCAGTTCTAACTGTTGCTTCCTGACCTGCATACAGGTTTCTCAGGAGGCAGGTTAAAGTTGTCTGGTATTCCCATCTCTTTAAGAATTATCCAGTTTGTTGTGATCCACACAGTCAAAGGCTTTAGCACAGTCAATGAAGGAGATGTTTTTCTGGAACTCTCTTGCTTTTTCTAACGGATGTTGGCAATTCGATCTCTGGTTCCTCTGCAACTATACTCCAAAATTTTAAAAGAGCATTATAATTTTCTGTTTCTAGCTATGCTAGGTCTTTGTAGCTGTGTGTGCTGTGGGCTTTCTTTAGTTGCAGTGAGTGGGCACATGGCCTTCTCTTGTTGCAGAGCACAGGCTCAGTAGTTAGGACATGCAGGTTTAGTTCTTCAGAGGCATGTGGGATCTTCCTGGATCAGGGGTCAAACCCGTGGCCCTTGCATTGGCAGGCAGATTCTTAACCACTGTACCACCAGGGAGGTTCCCATCCTATCATAATTTTGATCAAAGAATCAAAATACAGAGCTGAATTTATCAAAAGTAATTACTGTATTGCTGAGAAGTTGAAATGTAACAAAAACTTGCAAACTGAAACTCAGATCTGCCGCCAGCAGCCTGTGGTCTTTTCACCTCTGTGCCGTGAAAACGAGGACACTGACCTAAATCACCAGCCCCCTCCTCTGTGCAACACCTGAGCAGCATCACAGGGCTGATGTATAGGCAACAGAGCAGGAATCTGCAAGGATGTGGTACCAAGGCTGACCCTCCAGTAGGAAGTGCAGGCTGTTGCAGGAGAGCCTCCCCATGTCCACTGCTGTGATTGCGGCTTCTGCTGTTTTTTTCTCCCTGCCTCCAGTCCCCAACACCCCATGCTTCCCCTAAAGCGCCCACCTGCAGAGTTCCCTTTCCTGTCTGGCCTCTTAGAATATAAGCGCCCAGCCTCATGACCATTTGTTGTCAGTCTCTCTCTCACACGCACACAAGCATGCTCTGCATCCCACTAACTCTTTGCATGGGAATTCTGAGAGGTCTTTTAGACTTCTTCCCATCACAATGCCCACTACCCTCCCATGCCCACAGGAATAGCTGCCCTCCACTCCCACCCACAATCCAGCTTCATGGACCCCAGCCCTTTCCTCAATGTCCAGTCCAGGTAGGTGGCAATGTGCTTTCTCAAAGGTCAGCAAGGGTAGAGACCTTGGCAGATTCCACAGTTCACTTGACTTTTCTGGAGCATTTGATCATCTCCTGCTGTTCTCCTCACCCATACCCCCAACGAAACCACTCTTGCTGCTTCCCACCACTCAGCTCCTAGCAGTCTCAGATCTGAGAGTCGCAGGCAGAGGAATCCTGTGGAAACTGGACACACCGTATCAGGAGGCTGGGGGATGGAAAGGAAGGGCGCAGTCCTCAGTCCACCTTGCTGAGGACTGAACTGAGGCCAGCAGGCACAGCCACCCAAGAGGGGGTGGAGGGCTTCAGGAGGTGGAGCCATCCTGCCAGCCCCTCCAGCCCCAGTCAGAGACACTACCAACCGCTGTGTGTGCAGGAGACACAGAACACACCACCCACTCCATGTCCAGAACATAGTGCAAAATAGTGGATCTGGGTTTTGTGGGGCTTGAAATCTGAGTTGAAGGAAAGAAAAAGAAACAAATATGTACCTTTCAAATTTAACCAAAATGTATGATCATGCAGCCAGGTAGCAGTGGTTCCCCTTGAGGGCTGTAGAAGGAGCCCCAGTAAATGAGGGGCTGTGAAGCTTCAGCTTCATCACCTTCATGATAAAACCATGCACAGCCCTCCTCGAGGCCAGAAACAGGGGCTCTGTTTTATCCTGACACCCAGAAAAGTGACTTACCCCACAGGTGCCCAATAAACAGACACTGAAAAATGAACCGCAGCTATCACCCATGTTAGATAAGTATTTTTTTATTCCCAGACTCTGCTGTGACACTGCAGCACAGGTATTCATATCTCACAGGGACATAAAAGCCTTATTCAGAGGGTGTTCTGTGCAGAGGCAGGAGCAGGCATTCACACACCAGGCCAGGTCCTGGGGGAGCCACTCATTCCTGTCACCTGCCACGACTAAGGGAAACCAACAGGGACTCAATGACACTACACAGTAGCCACTGGTCTAACAACTGGTCTAGCCACTGGTCTAACATGGGCCAATTTCAAGGCCAGAAACCCAGGAGAAGCAGCAGAAATGCTGCCCGGATTAGACACACTGCAACAGACACAGTGACTGTGCCTTGCAGGCCCACAACCCAGGACTTCCTGTACCAATGGCTACTGTGTCATTCTGACAAAAACAACTCCAGGTGCCACAAAGACTCTGAAATGTCAAACCACTGAAGATACAGAAATTGTTGCAAATTAAAACTAATCCATAAAATAGTGTCTGGAAACTGTGCCTGATGCCAATCTGCAGCAAAGTCAACAAAGAGTAAAAAATAAAACTTTAACACCCGAGTAAAAAGCAATAATGGATTCGCCTACCATCATTACTGGCGAGTCCAAAAGTGATTTAAAAGTGAAAATATTATCAGCCAGAGATTAAGAATATTCGTAACTTCATCACGAAGCAATGTTAAATGAACAGTTCATTAAAAGTTTTTTTGTTTAAAAAAAAAACTTTCCCTAAACAGCTATTTCAAGTAAGATAAGCCAGAAAGGCATAAAACCATCGGGGTGCTCACGGACGGCCGCTGAAGAAAGAAGCCAAGGAGAAGAGGGTGGGGGTGGCAGCTGGGGGGCTTGGTGGAGGCGGTATACTGGATGACGTACTCCGGGTAGGCCTGGTGCTTCTCGAAGATCACAAAGATGGAGGGTTCGGACATGCTGTTCACGCAGCTGTCGTACAGGATGTTGCCTTGGGCCTCCTTGATCGGGGGCGGACGTAGGCGGTGCTGCCCCGGATGAACTCGCCCACCAGCACCCGAGCCAAGAACATGGTGTGGGTGTTGCTGTCGGTTTTGCTGTAGTGGTGGGAGTATGCAGCATCCCGGGCAAAGTAGCTCCCTACAAGGATACCAGCGTCAGCCTGTGGCTGGAAAAGGCGTGCCCACTTCCTGCCAACAGAGCAAGACCTATAGCCTCTACCCTCCCTCTGCTTGTTTTTACAGCTTCTTCCTCATGAAGGGCTTCAGAGGGATCATGAAACTCTGAGATGGAAAACTCCTTTCAAGTAAGATCTGTCACTCCAACTCTAAAGGTCTCTGGGCCCCTCACTACTGACTCCTTCCCCCAGAATGTCAGCTTCCTGAGCCATAAAATGGGGCTGTGGCCCAACTTCGCAGGGTTAGTGTGGAAAAAGACCCAAGACCCCACCCACAGAACACGCTGCAGACACCCGCTGCCCAATACGTAGATTCATGGATGAGAATCTGAGTTGAAAGCTGCTGCCTGCACATTCAGATTTACAACCTACCACCAGCTCCCATGAACCCTGACCCCACAGCTGTCAGACTGAAGCTAACAGACAGACCTGGCTGAGAAGCTGCTGACTACAGATCACACCACTATGAGGTTCTCTCAATTTAGTAACCACTGAAGGGGAGAGGAGACTGTTCCTATTCTCAGGAGGTGTTTAAGGGTAAAGTGGTATGATACATGCCACCTATTCCAAATGGTTCAGAAATAAGAGACAGGGTGATAAATCCAATGTGAAGTGTTAAAGCTGATGAACTGGTAAAATTTATGTGGGAGGGTTTTTAAATATTATTCCTGCACCTTTCCTGTGAGTTAGAAATTATTTTCAAATAAAGTTTAAAAATAACTAAGAGACAAAACCAGGTAACATGTTACAGCAAGAATGACATGTTTATCTGAGCATATCTGAGCGTTCAGATTTTTACTCTACGGTAACAGCGTGGACAGGTGGGGACCTGACTCGGGGCTGGGAAGGCGGCTCTGTCTTCTCTTCCCACTCCCCAACAGGGATGCAGGTCCATCTCTCAGGGAAGCCAAACCCCAGCCTAAGCAGGGAGTCGGTCAGGCCTGCGGCTGCACACAGCGGGGAGGGAGAGTCAGGTGTTGACAGCTGGGTCCCCCACATCCCGGCCATCCTCCTCGAGTCTGAACTACTGGTGCAACCCAGGCTGGTTCCCCCCCCACGCCCTCTGTCAATTTGTTTTAAGGTGGTTTCTGGGTCCTGGACAGTAAGGCCAAGATGATTCTGCCAGCAGGGCGCTTACCTTTGCCGTAGGAAGTACCGTGGAGACCACTGACCCGCCAGTCAAAGTTCTGCTGGCAGATGGCATCAACAATACCAGTGCTGGTGCCGTGGAACAGCTGCCTTTCGTCCACCATCTTGCCACCGTTCCTCTTCTGCATCTGCTCTTTTGCCTAGAATCACGAAGGGAATGTGTGCTGGAGGCAGAGGGCACTTGCTACCAAACACAGGCTGGCCAACCCAAGAAAACATGTCTTATTAGAAGTGCCTTAAGACCAAGAGCCATGAGACTCCAGTCACGGGCCAGGAGCCTGGAAAGCTGGGAGCAGGACCTGGGTGAGAGCAGAGGGAAGCCCTCCCTCCTGAGCTCCAGGCCTCCACAGCTCCTTAAAACCCCAAAGCAGATGGATGAGCCCTTAGAAGGCAGGCTGCTTCTTCCCAGTACACTGCTCCCGCCTGGGGGCTAGCCAAGGGAGCTGGAAGATGCTGGACAGCGGGGGCATCCTCCTCCCTCTCCTCTAAGTTCCCTGATCTCATCAACAGGCCAGAGTTCAGATGACCCTGCTCCAGCCTCTTGTGGGAAAAGGGGAGCAGGACCCCAGGCCCACCACAGGGACCTGCTGTGGATTTCCTTCCCACATGGACATGTCAGTCCTTGGGCACAAAACGGAGGCCCCTACCCTCTGGCTGCCAGGACAATAGCTTTACATTCCCCAGGGTGAGGGGTGGCTTCTATGGACCCTCCCCTGTTGATCTCCAGAGAGGCAGAGTGTCTACTGCAGGAGCTGGCTTTGCCCCTGGGGAAGCCACAGCACCTGGCCCCCACTCCGCTTCGTCTCTGGAGGGACATGCTGGCACTGAGTTGTACAGATGAGGGGGCACAGAAGAGGGACGTAGCTCCTGATCCCTGTGGCCTGGGGCAAGCAGCAGCTGCACTGTTGCTGCCGCATCGGCATGTCTGGGAAGCAGCTGTCTTGAGGGAACAAGGGACCAGCCCACCAAGAGCGAGCCCTGGACACACCACTGATAGACTTCCCAGAGGGCGGGGTTCTGGACCCGTTCAATCTTCTGAATGGAGAAGAGAGGCATCGTACAGGTGAAGAGGCTCCAGACCTTCTGAAACTCTTCTGAGGACGAAGGGACAGTGATCCTCTGTAACAGACAAACATTTTTACTCTTATCGTCAAAGTGTAGAATACAGCTCTCTTCCCAAGGCTGCTCATGAAACGCCAGAACCACAAGTAAACACAGACATCTTTCTGTGTCTCAGAGTAAAGGGGAGCATTTTCCTCGTTCCCCTTAACTCCAAGGGGCAATCTCTCCAGGCTCAGATGTGTGCAATTTGTGGTCACTTCCCTCCTTTCCCTGGCAAGGCCAGCCAGCCTGAAGGACAGGCAGGCATTGCTATGTCAGTACCACTCCAGGAGTTCAAGCACAGTCCCTGCTCTTCTCCCGACCCCATTCAGGGCCAACTATAGGGTCTATGAGACCCAGAGCTGGTGCCAGTGGATACTCGAACACACACGTCTGGCAGAGAAGGGGCAAATCCTGCCACGGGCAGCAATTCAGCATGAGGCCACGCACGACGCGTGCTGAAGGAAAGGCAAGGCTGGTGGACAGCACACAGCAGCTCAGGAGCTCAGTGAGACCAGGGGCACCCCTCCCTCCCAGAGGCGCCCGACCCTCCCCTAGCGTCTGGCTCTAGGAAACCACTCTTGACTAGCCCAGAGAGGGCCCTGACTGTCACACAGAGGAACAACGCACAAATCCCTGCTCCTGCTATCTGGACCCCAACCAGCTTACCTGTTTCCAGGTCCACGAGGTTGGGCTCAATGACCCTGTTCCAGGATCACTGGGGATTCTCTCTGCATCATCCTTTCCTCCACCCGAGTGCAGCCTTATAATAACCACCTCATCCCCCACAGACCCTGAATTATCAGGGCTGTGTGTGAACATCCATGGCTCTCTGCAACCTACAATCTGACTCTGGTTTCCCTCCTGTCTCTCTGGAAGCCACCATGCCCTCTCCCTCAAGCCTGCCCTCCCAGCCCAGAGCCCGACAAGGACTCCCGCACCTGTCACAGCTCAGCCCCCTGACCAGGGCGCTCCACAGCAGGGCCTGACTTCCCTCTCCTGTGCCCCCACATCTATGCATGCCCTCCATCTGAGACACTCCGTGTCCTGTCTTGGGTTCCTTTCCCATCCAGTTCACATCCACCAGCATGTTTCTCCTCACTCTCTCCTGTGTAAGCGCCAGCCGTCACCAGGTATGGACCCAGTGAGGCCTTCATGGATCCCTGAAATACAGTCGCCTGGTCCCTGGTGGCCAAGTACTGCATCTGCAGTCTCCCAGCCCTCCAACGTCCTACCGGAGCTGCTGGTGTCCGGCTGTGCTTTGTGCATCTCCCAAGCAGGGGCTGTCAAGTTGGAAAAGCCAGTCTGCACAGTGCTTGCCAGGTCAGAGGCCAGAAGCTCAATGTACACCTGGCGTCACCAGACCCCGGCCTAAGCTCTCTGCCCAACTCAGCACAGTGCCCACTGCAAGCTGCTAAACTGAGTGTCCATTCTCTCTTCTTCCAGTAAGTTCCTAGTATCTGCTTCCCAACTGCAACTCTTCTTTTAGATGGCTCTCATCACACTGAACCCTCTCCTGGCTTCTTCCCCTTTTCTTCTTAGTAAAACTTTTATCAGCTAAGCAGATTATTTACGCCGTTCCTAGAAAATTTCTAATTCATCTTCCTCCCTCCACCATACATCCTTCTCCCCTCAGGCCACAGCCACCTACCTGAGTAGTCATTTAGCTGTAAATAAGCCCTAAGATCTGAAAGACACCGAACTTAGGACTCACCTCTCAGCAGCAGAGGACACAGCACGGTCTGCTCACACTTACCTGTGTCTAAGAACACCCTCCTCCCAGCCTACGGCAGTGCCAGTCTCATACCTTAAAGCCAGTGTCCGGCAGGGCCGAGCGATCCCAATGGTCAGGAATATTCTTTAGGCCTTGAGAATTGATGCTGCTACAAAATGTAAAGAAAAACACTTAGTCTGTTCTTAGACATAAGTAGGCCTCTCAGAGGTGCCTCCAGCAGCCTAGGCCATCAGTCTTGAGTCTCAGCATATCATCTGTAAAGTCAGGGAGGAGGCAAGGAAACACATAAGCACGCTCTCCACCACGAGGCAGCACTTCCATCTTGGCCTGTGTGGTCAAAACCAACTGGGCACAAAGGATCTGTTTCTCACCTGCACGCTAACTCTGCCACAGAAGGGAGAGAGCATTATGACTAAGGCTGCACACATAAACCCTCCCCATAATTTTATAAAATTCAAAGAGGCTTGAAACTTTCATTAAAAACAGCCTCAAGGCTTCCCTAGTGGTACAGTTAAGAGTCTGCCTTGCAATGCAGGGGACATTGGTTCAACTGCCAGTCCAAGAAGATTCCAAATGCCATGGAACAATGAAGCCTGTGTCCCACAGCTAATGAGCCCACACACCTCAACTACTGAAGCATTTGGGTCCTAGAGCCTGCACTCCACAAGAGAAGCCATTACAATGAGAAACCCACGCACAGAGGAGCCCCAGCTTGCTACAAAGAGAGAAAGCCCACACAGCAAAGAAGACCCAGCAGAACCAAAATTAACTAAATAATTTTTTTAAAAACAGCCTCAGTGAAACTAATACAACACTATAAATCAACTATACTCTAATAAAAAAACAAATTAAGTTTAAAAAAACTCAGCTTCAATGATGTATAGTTGGCAGAACTATATATGTTTACATAAACATATTAATATTTAAAAACATTTTTTAAAAATATGAAATTGATGGCAAAATTCACTTGGCAGTAGAAATTTGACTTGAACTGCTAAGAGGCTACTTGTGGTCTCTCTCTTTCCTTCTTAAAGTGACTATGCAAAAATATAAACATGTTTCATTGCATGGGTCACATAAATACAAGCAGCACATGCTCTTTTTAAAAATGAAATAAAAACTGAGTTCTAAAAAACATGTGGACCAAAGGGTTTAGAAATAAGGACTGTGAAACTAACTCCAAATCATTCCTAGTCAGTTTCAGAAGGCTCTGTTCTTCCCACAATAGATCTACCTTCTGTTTCTGCTGGCATGAGATATGTACCTTCTTCCTAAGCCTCAAAGAACTCCCACAAATAACTTTCCTAGGAAAATGGCACAGTTTAAAAATAACTTAAAAAGGTCCCACAAGCAAGAATCAGCCAGAAACAGACCCATGTAGATGTAAGATGCTAAAATTAGCAGGCAGGTTATAAAACAACAGCCTACTAATTTCTTTCTATGTTTAAAGAAATTTAAGACCAACTTTAAAAACATATGCAAGGAGCAGAAAAGTATAAATAGGCCTGGAGGATTTGGGAAAAAAAACTGTAGAAATGAAAAAAAAATCTTTGAAGTTAAATGGATAGGCTTATTAGCAGATTAGACAATCTAAAGAGAGGGGAGCTGAAAGGTAAGGGCAGTGAAATTATCCAGAATGTGGGGCAGAGCAGTAAGAAGATGAGGAAGGAGAGGAAGAAGGCAAGATGTGGAGAACACAGTGAGAAGGCCTAAATCTGGTCACAGCCAAACTGAAGCTCCAAAAAGACAATATCGAGAACAGAGTGAAGGCAATTTTCAAAGAGAACTAATGAGACACAACAACCTACAGATTTAAGAAGCACAAAGAATCTTCAACAGGACAAATAAAAATGCATATCTAGACACACCAGAGTGAGAGTGCATGATACAAAGACAAATGGAAAATCTTAAAAGCAGCCAGAAGGGGAGGAAAAAAAGTGATTCTGCAAAAAGCTTCAGTTAGACAGACCAACAGCTGACTTCTCAGAAACAGCAACGGAAACCAAAGTACAGTGGAGTGATATCTTCAATGTTCCAAGAGAAAAAGAAACAAGTAAAACATCTACACTTACGTAGATCCAATGTGGAAATCATATTTTGTGATCCCACTAACTGTGTAAATAAAGCATTTCTTTCTAAAACCCACCCACACTAGAGTCCCAGTGGCCATGGAGGACCAAGCAGACTCATTTGCTGGAGTCATGACCACCAGCTTCCGTCACACAGGATAGAGGGAAGCACCATGCACTTTCTGCATCAGCATGTGCAAGAGAGCAGGAGGATCCCGATCCCTCGTGTCTTAGTCTGAACCTCACCAAAATGACCACTCTTATTTCTGACATGTAGTGTCTGCCATGGTCCCCTGAACAAAGTAGAGTGAGGACAAAGAGACTCAGTTTCAGAAGAGATAAGTTTTTCTAAACTGTACCAGGGGTAGGCTCTGGATAGGGAAGGAAAGAAAAAAGATGTCCAGGACTTCCCTGGTGGTCCAGTGGTTAAGAATCCACCTTCCAATGCAGGAGACATGGGTTAGATCCCTGGTCAGAAAACTAAGTTCCCATATGCTTTGGGGCAACTAAATCCATGTGCCACAACTACTAGGCCTGTACACCATAATCAAAGATGCCACACGCTGCAACTAAGACCTGACAGTCAAGTAAAACAAATATTTTAGAAAAATGATATCCAGAAGTAGGATCACTCATAATTAACCAAAACTAAATCCAGAAGCAATCCAAAGAGAAGAGACAGATACATTTAACTAAATGATAAATATTTCTGCGTGGTAAAATACTTCACAGACAAAGCCAAAAGGCAAACACAAGCAAAGAAAAAAATACTGCAACTTATATGACAAACTAAGAGCTGATCTCCCCAACAGAAAGAAGACTCAACTTTTAAGAAACATACCAAAATGTTGGCTGAAGAATGGACAAAAAGACAAATAGTCCCCAGAAAAAGAAATGCAAATGGCCCTTACATGTTAGGAAACAATATTAAACCTTGCTCATAAGAGAAAGCGAATTAGATACACTGAAATACCCGTTCCCTCCTTTACTGAAGAGCTTGATGACTTCCTCTGTTTTCAAGGCTGAAAGAAACAGGCACCTCACACATTCTGGGGTGAGGGTACATGGTTAAACCCACAAACAGGAACTTGCATTTATCATCTAGGACTCCAACCTGAGGCTCACCTCCACAACTAACAAACAGCACATGCAGCAGACATTCTTTGTGGCATCACACTCATACTAGCAGACCACAAAACGGCAAGCATTCCTCAGAAGGGGACAGACTAAACCATGGCAAATACACATGATGGAGAATCATGAAGACAGAAACAGAATTCAGAAGACTTCAATTAACTCAAAGAGAGTAATTTCATTTCCCCCAAATCTGTGTAATACTCTAAGTTTCCTGGGTGAAGAATCTGCCTGCAATGCAGGAGATTGGGTTTGATCCCTGAGTCAGCCCTAGAGAAGGAAATGCACAATGCACTCTGGTATTTTTGCCTGGAGAATTTCATGGACAGAGGAGCCTGGAGGGCTACAGTCCACAGGGTTGCAAAAAGTTGGACAAGACTGAGCAACCAATACAGATACTGAAGTGATCACCACAGTAAGTCTAGTAAGGATGTATTAATTGAGAAACAAAAGGTACAGGATAGTATAGATAGAATGCTACCGTTTATTCAACAAGACACTTTTATGTACACTCATTTGCTCATTTTTGCAAAAAGAAACACAGTAAAGATAAACCAAAAACTGATGAAAATGGTTGCCCGCCAAGGAAACAGTACAGAAATACAGAGAGGAGAATTCTAACTATTGAGTAGATCTTTTCAGTTTTGACTTCTAAATCATGTTTTACACATAGCCAAAAACAAATTTTATTAAGAAAGGGAGGAAAGAAGGCACAGCTGCCTTCGAGGAAACAGGGAGAGGCAACCCCAGGAGGTTACTCTGTTAGACTCACAGGCACTCTATCTGCTTGGATTGATAATACCTTTTCCCTCTAGCTTCTTTAAATGACCTTGCCATGCTCCACAAGTACAACCATTGAAGTCCATATGTGACATCTTAAAATAAGAAACGGAAACACTCTTGGTCCTCTGTGAAACAGAAATGAGCCAGATTTCTCCAGCTAATGGAAGAGGCAGTCCGCTTGACAGCAGTGCTGGCTACAATCCTGGCCTGGGCTGTCACACATCAAGCTAATGGGCACTGTGGTATCTCTCGCCATCTAAGCCACCATCCCCCAGTAACTGGCAATGGGGGTTGGAAAGAACTGACCCCTCCCCCAGCTCCAATCCCAGCCCATATGCCTCAAGCCTAAAACTACCAATTCAGAGGTGTCTGATCAGTGCAAAGCTCACAAATTTGTCCCTGTCAGCAGCAGGAGGGCCCTGCTCCTAAATGCTCTTAAGGCCAGGCACAGCCCTACTGGCTTCTGGTAGTCTGATATGTAAGGGAGCTCACTCTGGGGATGAATTTGGCCCATTAGTGCCTGCAGCATCTGCTTTTGGTATTTTTAATATTCCATGATATTCAAGTATCATGGAATATTAAATATTATTCAAGTATAATGGAGTTTTGGAGGCATATTATTTCAACATTTACAAAAATTCAAGTCTGTGATTTAATTATTCACTTGAAAAGACAACCTGATAAGCTAGCTTCAAGTCTAGACTGGCCTGCAGATCACAACAAGCAGCCTTGTAGTTAGCTATCCCCACACTGCTACCCATAACGATAATTCTTTCTCTGGTCCAATGCCTTTGCAACTAGTGGAATGAGTATGCCAGTAATCAAACTGCTCTAGATGACTCTGAACTGGAATTGCCATTCATACATAACACAACTGGAGGACAAAGAGGAACTTTAAATGCTTTGTTAGAAACAAAAACCAGTTTGCTACCAGTGGGGAAAAAACAACCAGCCCTGAAAAACCGTACTGATGAACCTATTTGCAGGAGAGGAACAGAGACACAGAAGCAGAAAACAGACTTGTAGACACAAGGATGGAAAGACAGGGTGGGATGAAATGAGAGAGTAGCACTGACATGTATACACTACCATGTGTAAAATAGATCACTAGTGAGAATCCGCTGTGGAGCACAAGGTGCTCAGCTCTGGCTGTCGTAATGACCTAGAGGGGTGGAATGGGTGTGGAGGGAGGCTCAAGAGAGAAGGGGTGTATGTACACATACAGCTGATTCAAGTTGTTGTATAGTACAAACTAAGACAATGTTGTAAAGCAATTATATTCCAATTAAAAAATAAAAACAAACATACAAACAGAAAAACCCAGAGCTGTTCAAACAGATATCTTCCAAGTCATAAAGCAAAAGATACAATCACTTGAAAATGGAACCAGAAAATTATCAGAGTTAGATTATTATTATTTCTTCACATTCTCTAAGTTAAGTCTAAACTAAGTAAGAACTTTCTGGTTTCTGGAAAAATCTGCACAAAAATACCTTCTTGTCACAGTAACACCAATGGCAATCTTAAAGGTAAAACATCTAATTAAGTGATTTGGGGAATATCTTTTCCTTTCTATTGTGTTTGGCTTATCATTTAATGCTTTGTTAATTGTACCTGTATCATCATTAGAACAACTATACATCAAGCATTTACCTTTTTATAACTTTGTTAAATATTATATCTTTATAATACATTTCTACTTGAAGTATGGTAAATACACAGATTTTTGCATTTCATGAAGCCTCAACCTTCTTACAGGTCACTCATAAACAGCAGCACTTTGGTATTAAGTGAAAAGTAAAGTGGCTCAGTCCTGTCCGACTCTTTGCGACCCCATCAACTATACAGTCCATGCAATTCTCCAGGCCAGAATACTGAAGTGGGGAGCCTTTCCCTGGGATCGAACCCAGGTCTCCTGCACTGCAGGCAGATTCTTTACAAGCTGAGCCACAAGGTAAGCCTGGTATTAAGTGAAGGAAAGTACAAATATACTCAGAGGGCAAGGCATAGGAAATAGAGACAGAGTGCCAGGGCATAAGATTGCAAGCCAGCTAACCCTCTTGATGCTATAGCCAGTCTGAGTAGGTTTAGTATCTGCAGTTAAGCACATATCAGCTGATACACATATTACATAACAAATTCCCCAAATTTCACCTACCAGGTTTGCTTCATCTTCACATCTTGAGGAGACACATATTTGGGTCTTGGCAAACCTTTCTAACTGTGCCATAGATCACGTTTTTCTGAATGAAGGCTGGTGGAAAAAAAACACAAATATACATACAGGACAGCAATGCTTTAGAAACACAAATTAAACAGGTTGTAAAGCTAATTCAAATGTTAAAGCCCACAATCAGTCTGTTAAAAATAAGGCAGTTTTACACATTTCAAATATTCATAATAGGTATCGGTAGGAGACTGGATTTAATGAATAGATGAATGCTTAGTAATTGACATATCAATTATACATGAGTGCTTTTAAATTGTTCCTTCCAATCTTGTTTAAACTATTATTTTGCTCAGCAATTTTTCCCAGCTTGGATATATCAGCCCAGCCTGAGACCAAATTACCACATCTTGAGCCAGTGGGATTTAGAGTTAATATAATAATTTTACGAGTAAAGTTTTCCTTAGTTTGACTAAACTTCAGTTCAGTTCATTCGCTCAGCCGTGTCCGACTCTTTGCGATCCCATGAATCACAGCACACCAGGCCTCCCTGTCCATCACCATCTCCCAGAGTTCACTCAGACTTATGTCCATCGAGTCCATGATGCCATCCAGCCATCTCATCCTCAGCCATCCCCTTCTCCTCCTGCCCCCAACCCCTCCCAGCATCAGAGTCTTTTCCAATGAGTCAACTCTTTGCATGAGATGGCCAAAGTACTGGAGTTTCAGCTTTAGCATCATTCCTTCCAAAGAAATCCCAGGGCTGATCTCCTTCAGAATGGACTGGTTGGATCTCCTTGCAGTCCAAGGGACTCTCAAGAGTCTTCTCCAACACCACAGTTCAAAAGCATCAATTCTTTGGCGCTCAGCCTTCTTCACAGTCCAACTCTCACATCCATACATGACAACAGGAAAAACCATAGCCTTGACTAGACGGACCTTTGTTGGCAAAGTAATGTCTCTGCTTTTGAATATGCTATCTAGGTTGGTCATAACTTTTCTTCCAAGGAGTAAGCGTCTTTTAATTTCATGGCTGCAGTCACCATCTGCAGTGACTTTGGAACCCAAAAAAAAAAGTCTGACACTGTTTCCACTGTTTCCCCATCTATTTGCCATGAAGTGATGGGATCAGATGCCATGATCTTCATTTTCTGAATGTTCAGCTTTAAGCCAACTTTTTCACTCTCCTCTTTCATCAGGAGGCTTTTTGGTTCCTCTTCACTTTCTGCCATAAGGGTGGTGTCATCTGCATATCTGAGGTTATTGATATTTCTCCCGGCAATCTTGATTCCAGCTTGTGCTTCTTCCAGTCCAGCGTTTCTCATGATGTACTGTGCATATAAGTTAAATAAGCAGAGTGACAATATACAGCCTTAACGTACTCTTTTTCCTATTTGGAACCAGTCTGTTGTCCATGTCCAGTTCTAACTGTTGCTTCCTGACCTGCACACAGGTTTCTCAAGAGGCAGGTCAGGTGCTCTGGTATGCCCATCTCTTTCAGAATATTCCACAGTTTATTGTGATCCACACAGTCAAAGGCTTTTATACATTAAATTAACAGGTATTCAAGATACGTGAATGGGCTAAGTATTTGTGAGACCTGTTCCCTACGTCCCTCGAACAGAGTAAAGCATGAGGCCGTCTCCCTAATTTACCATTAAAGAGGATACACTAGGCGAAGTCCTAAACAACCCTGACCGTGGGGATTCTGCCAACCGATACCAGCGAACAGACATCAGGATTCTGCCTCTGGAGTCTTGGCATTTGCCTTCAGTGACTGTTCTATAACAGGAGTCCCTAAAAGGACAGAGTCAAGTCTTCCCTGATGCTACATAATTAGTCATTTGGCCTGCTATTTGTGTTTGTGAAACGAACTTGCTTCCTAATAAATATTTAGTAAATAAATCTGAGTGGCAGACTGCCGTCTGAGACTTGCTTTTACTCTGCCGAGTAGTGCCATTATGGAGGGAGAAGTTAAGTCACCTGAAACTTCTGTGGCTACTGTCATCTACCAACACACAGACCAAAGAGTTGTGCCCACCACGTGAGCTTGGGGCAGTCTGCAAGAAATATGCTTTTCTTGAGTTTGCAATAAACTCAGTGTGTGTTCTTCCCCACCCTCATCTTGACTATTCTGTCCCCTGGTGCAGCTGCCTGTGTTGAGAGGCTGCATCTGACATCTCTGATTTGTTTTGATAGTGTTCAGATACTTTAAAGAAATATTTCAAACTGTGGTCAGCAGCAGTCAGATGGGTGCTAGTTGTATAGACTTGATCTTCAGGCCAGTCCCAACTTATTATTCCATAGATTTCTCCACGATCCCCTTGAGTGCACTTGTGTTTATCAGACTGTGGATTGTAAAACCACCTCACACATGATTGATGTTTCCCAGCAGATACTGAGAGCTGTAAGCAGTTCTCACTGTAGAGTAGAAGAAACTTTAAGGCTCTTTGCATAGGCAAATCAAGGGGGCAGTGATTCTACCTTAACTAAAATTACAAGTACTACAAAACCACAGGCAAAACTAACTGGATACAAGTAGGCAGATAGAGTGGACTTAGGATAATTCACCAAAGACAGTTTGCTGCCCTTCAAACAGATGGTACACAAAAGTAAACAATAAACAGTGCTTAAAGTGCTGTTTAAAAGTGCTAAAAGGAGGTCCACTTAATTTCCTTAAAAAAAAAAGGCTGAAAACTCATAAAGATTCAGAGATTAAAATGTAAACTTAAAGGTAAAACTGAATTGATCATGGATGAACTGACAAATCCATGTGAAAATGGCTTGAAAGAAGCTATAAGAAACCGAAACTAAAGGAAAAAAAACATACCACACCTCACAAATAAGTCACTGAAAGACCTGACCAAAGGGTGTTTGGTCTGTTTCTGTCCATCTGTCAAGGCACTCAGAACAAGCCATTAAGGCCCAGACTCAGGCTACCACAAGCAGAGCACCTGATAATCTGCTTCACAGCAATTTTCAGCTGATGTGTGTGTCTACCATGTTGTTTCCAGCCAGCCACCAGTGCTGAAGGCGCCTACAGAAAAGCTGACATGGACTCTGCAGCTGAGAGCAGGAGGAGGAGCGGCACAGCAGAGCCACTGTGACGCGTGCCAGTGACTAAAGTTAATCCGCGGACACAGGGACTTGCCTGTGCCCACAGGACCCTGCTCCAGTGCTGCCTACACCACCACTGCCACAGGCTGATGCTACCTGCCCCTCCACACGGGGTTCCCGTCGCCTGCCATCTACACCAGGCAGCTCCCCCTGCATCCTGCTGGCTGGCTCATTTGTTGACAGGTCTATTCTCCCTTCTAGATCCACAGCACTTCAGAACAGGGACCATTGCATCCTTCTCTTTCCTGGCCCTTAATGTGTGTGCAGAGTTTCTCCATGGTTAAGATGGAAAAGACAGAGCCAGCAGATGATCAGGCCCTACTGGGTGAGTGCGGTGGATCAGGAAATACCTTCTCCCAACCTCACCCTGGCCATGCTGCACAGCTTGTGGGATCTCAGTTTAATGACCAGGGACTGAATATAGGCCAAGCAGTAAAAGCCCAGACTCCTAATCACTAGGTCACCGGGGAACCCCAGGAAGTACCTTTGAAGTCTAACTCATATGTGTGCTTTCCTGCCTGGAACCTCAGGGTGGCTGCTTGAGGGTTAGACCCCGGGGCACAGTACGCCAGGTAGGCCTTCTCCAAATCACTGCTGGTGACGCTGGTCACAGGGTGATCCATGCCCTGTGAAGGGAAAGCCAGATAGATATATGGTAAAGGCAAGAAGACAGACAGTGGGGGCCATCCACACACCTTGGAGACAAGCCCACAGTGGGTGTCCATGTCCTGGAGGAGGCAGAGGAGAGGAGCTGGGGGGTGGGGCTGTGGTAGGAGAGAGAGGCACAGAATAAGAGCCAATAGGACTGCCTGCTGTAAGCTGCTCAGGAAAATGGAAGACAGCCCATGTGGGCCCAACTAACCTGGATAACCATGATGGAAGCAATGGAGGAGAGGATTTTCAATTACTTATAATGGATAACACAACCCTTCAAGTGCAAGTGAACTCACAAACACTATTTTACTGAGGGCCTGAGCACCGCAGCCTCTTCTGTCCATTGTTTTGGCCTCATCTCTCCCACTCCTGACCATACCCAGAGCCACACTAGAGAGCCTCCCTGAACAAATCCAGGGAAGACGGAAGAAATCCCAGGATGCTTGGGGGAGGCAGGTGGGGCAGAAGATGGATGGAGCAGTGATGCAGGAAGGCTGGCACTGGAAGAAGAGGGAAGGAGGAGGGCGCAAGTCATCTGCTGAGAGTGCCCACGTCCACCTGGCCAGCGGGTACAGAGTGGCAATACCTCTGTGTTTCAACTGGCCAATGTCTTTCTCCTGAGGGCCTGCTACGTGCAAACACTGTCCTCAGCCCAGGGGCACGTCAGTGGCCAAAGCCCCCACGAAGCTCACGTTACACAGTTTCCAGAGAAAAAACATTTCAAATGCAGTCAAGAGCATGAAACTAAAGCTTTAATATAGCCTCTCACAACCCAGAAAAATACAAACGTCTATTAGACCACATAGCCCAACTGTCATTTGGGAGAAGCTATCACTATAAAAATGGTGACCTCCTACACATAACCGGGGCAGGGGTGGGGAGCTCCCTCTAATCTTGATTCATCTATGAATATCTCTGAATAGTTGACAGCAGCAGTTACTTGACCCAGATACCAAATCAATAGCTGAAACAAGTTAATTTCATATACTTGTCCACCTTTTATAAAGTGACTACTATAGATAAAAAGCCAGCTCTGAAAAGCCTTAAGCTTTATTCCACAGCTACACAAACACTCCTGCAAACCCAGGCACTTGCTCTGGAGTTACCTGTTCAACAGTAAGAGAGACATTTTTCTACCCCTATTTAACAAACTATGATATCACTACAACCAAAGTTACTCAGTCCTCATGAACAGATAGCTAACTGTTCCAAGATGTGACCTCATACAAATGAACTCTAAATTATCCAGTTCTGCCATAATTCCCCCAAAGCAAGCGAGTCATAAGGGGACCTGGGGATCTTTGGCTCTGTCAAGGGCTCCCTGGAGCAGTCCTTGTGCGTTTGGAAAGACTCCTCCATCACGGACCCACAGGAAGAAACACTCACACTCCTTCCGTGACACTTACTTGTCGTCCATATTCCTGCCAAGAGCCAAATTCATCAGTCCAGTACCAAACCCAGTTGGTGGTAAGGATGAAGTGTGGAGGTTTGGTGACCGAGGAGGCTGTGGAGAGACGGCGAGCCCGGGTGGCACCAAACTTCATGGTGTCAAAGTTCAGAAAACCAACGAGGAAGCTACTGGATGTCTCAGTGCACGTGACCCTGCAAAAGAACACAAGAAGTAAACTGAAAGTCCAGCCACAGGAACGTGGGCACCTCAGCTTCTCTCGTGGTCTCTAAGTCACTTGGCTGAAATATGTGAACATACATGGGACCTGAACATTTAAAACAATGCATCAGGGTGGGAGGGGATTTGCTTTAAGATCCATTTTGCTGTGTGAAAATAATAAAATCACAATACTATGGAAAAGAGCCCCTGGAGGAGACAATGGCAACCCACTCCAGTATTATTGCCTGGGAAATGCCATGGACAGAAGAGGCTGGCAGGCTACCGTCCATGAGGTTGCAAAGAGTCAGACACAACTGAGCAACCAAGTGCACAAACACACACACACTATGGAGAACCTGTTATCATGACATTCCTTTAATTACACAAAAATGCTAGGTAAAACAACTTTTTAAAAATGCATTGCTGAGCTGACAAGAAAAAAAAAATCCTTAGAAGCCAAAAATAGTTAATATACACTGATTGCATGTGGGCTGGGCCAGTCCTCCTCCTAAGTACTTTATACATTTTAAGGGATTAAGTTTTCATTGTACCAAAGCTGTGACTTATCCCTATTTTCACAGATGTGAAAATAGACGCCCAGGGAGGTTCAGAAACCTCTTCAAAGTTAAACAGCTAATAGACGGCAAAGCTGGGATTTAAGTTAAGCAGTTTGGCACAACAGCCTGCACTCTGAGCCACCAGGATCTACTCGCTTTCCAAATGCTGTACTGCCCCAAGAGCAAAGGGAAGGTCTGGAACTGGTGAGGTGAATGAAAACTAAAGCCAGTGGCTGTCCAAAGGCACTGTCAGGGAGTAATGACAAACAGCCCTATTTTTAGTGGCAATGAGGAAACAGGAAACAAATGTAGGATCTGAATACGGTCAAGGGTTAAATCTCCAAAGAGATATTTCAGCATAAAATCATGATTCTAAAAGACTACACATCCTTAGTGAAGGGAGCTGGGAAAGGAAACTGCTTTACAAAGGAAGTCAGCAAGGAAATTTGCCTATGTCAGAGTTGGCTTTGGAAGGAAAGGAAGAAAACTTCCACTGAGAACTCAAACTGCTCACACCTCAAGGAAGTTAAGTTGATTCACACTTCTTTTTTGAGAATTAAATTTAGAGACCCACAGTGGCAGTTCCCATAGAAGCAAATACAAATCCTCTCTGGAAGGAATTCACCTTCAACTCAGGCCTCAAAAGAATTTCTATAATGCTAAAGAGGATATAAAGAGAAGAGAACTCTCCTACACTGTTGGTGGGAATTTAAATTGGTATAGCCACTATGGAGAACAGTATGGAGGTTCCTTAAAAAACTAAAAATAGAGCTACTATATGATCCTGCAATCCCACTCATGGGGATGTATCTGGAGAAAAACATGATCGAAAGGATACATGAACCCCAATATTCATTGCTTCACTGTTTATAATAGCCAATACACGGAAGCAACCTAAGTGTCCATCAACAGAGGAATGGATAAAGATGTGGTGGATATATATAGACATGTATGACTATTACTCAGCCATTAAAAAGAAATAATGCCATTTGCAATATGGCACTATTCTGGATGGATGGACCCAGAGTGTCATTCTGAGTGAAGTCAGTCAGATAGAAGGAGAAACATCGTATGACATCCCTTATATGTGGTATCTAAAAAGAAATGACACAAATGAACCTAAAGAACAGAAAAAGACTCACAGACTTAGAAATCAAATTTATGGTTGCTGGAGGAAAGGGACAGTTAGGGACTTTGGGAAGGTCATGGACATTGCTGTGTTTAAAATGGATAACTAACAAGGACCTACTGCATAGCACATGGAACTCTACTCAATGTTACGTGCTAGTCTGGATGGGAGGTGCCTTTGGAGGAGAATGGATACATGTATGTATGTATGTGTGTGTGTAAATATATATGTGTATATATATATGTATGTATGTATATATGTGTGTGTGTGTGTATATGTATATGTGTGTGTGTATATATATATGGCTGAGTCCCTTTGCTGTTCACCTGAAACTACAACATTGTTAGTCAGCTACACCCCAATACATAATAAAAGATTTAAACTTTTAAAAATTTCTACAGATAAAGTTTCAGCAAACATGAGCTTGTAATCAAATAAACCAGAGACAAGATACCATAAGCAAAATCCAGCAAAAACAGTCCGCTAAAGACAATAAATATTAAGAGTTGTTGGATATAAATATACAATATGAATAAAGTGCTTTTTAAAGTTAATACTGAGTATCAAAAGTATGACTACGGATTAAGAAACTAAGAATTAAGCAGATAAAATGTGAAGGAAAAAACAGAATCTTTAGAAGTAAATATAATTTTAAAATCACAGTAGACAGGACACATTTCATCTCAGACAAGGCTGAACTGATGAACTAGGTAACCAAGTGAAGAAATTTCCCTGCATACAGCACAAAGGATGACGTGAGAGAGAAGTCAAAAGACATAAAAAAATAGAGTAAGAAGATCTTAATATATGTCTAATTAGAAGTCCAGAGAAGCAATATTTTTGAGGAACTTTCAAAACTGATTAAACATAAAACCTCCCACTCAAAAAGAATGAATTATAAATAGACTAAATAAAAATAAATCCACATATAGACAGATCTTAGTGAAACTGTAGCACCAGAGGCTGACTGTATGTTTAGTCAGAGAGAAAAAAAACAGATTACCTACTGTAATGTGTTGAACTGTATCCTCACTTGTGGCAGCTGAAATGTGACCTCACTAGGAAATAAGGTCTTCTCAGATATAATTAAGATGAGGTCATACTCAAGTAGGGTAAGCCCTAATCCCATGACTTGGTGTCCTCATAAAAGAGAAATTTGGACACAAAGACACATAGGAGAAAGCCATGCGACAAAAAAGAAAGAGATTAGAGTAATGCAGCTATATACCAAGGAATGTCTAGAAATATGAAGGACTGCCAACAACCACCAGGAGCTAGGAAGAGGCAAGAAGGATCTTCCCCTGGGGTCTACAGACAGAGCATAGCCCTGCTGACACCTTGACTTTGGAATTCAAGCCTCTAGAAACATAAGAATAAATTCTTGCTCCTCAAGACACCAAGTTTGCGGTCATCTGTTATGGCAGCACCCCAGCCTCAGGCCAAACAATGTATTTATACTGATAACTAACTTCTAAATAAGCAATGGAAGCCAGAAAACAATGGAATAATCTTTGAAGAATTGAGAGAAAATACCCAATAAAACTATTTTTCAAGAATGAAGATGAAATAAACACTTTCAGACAAACAAAAAACACATCTTCCACCAGACTCTCACTAAACCATCTTCTAAAAGATGAATTTTAAAAAATGATCCACAAGGAAACATATGAACAAAGGATTGTGTGCAAAAATTCAAAATGATAAATGTCCAAATTTAAACAAATACTGACTATATAAAACGATGTTAATTTCTAACTCCTGGGATTAAGAAAATAATAGAAGCAATTTTATACAACACATTTTATATGCCTGGCATTGTCCTGAGCGTTTTACACATTGTTTTAATTCTCAAAATAATTAATCCTTTAATGTAGGAACTATAATTTTTATATACTTGACATAAGGAAAAACTGGGGCACAAGACTAAGTAATTTGCCCAAATTCACACAGTGGTAAGTGAGTTTGAATGGAACTAGTCAGAATTCAAGTGTTCAAGACTCTTTTATCGTTAGAGAGAATGATAAAATGTATTGATTAGCTTAAGTTGTAGTTAAAGGGTCTGTTTTCCAGAGTAATCACTAAAAGAATAGAAAGTCACTATATAACTTCCAAATTAATAGATTGGGGGAATCAAATGAGGAAACATCTAAGAGAAGACCAAAAGAGAAAAGAAAAACAGAAAAAGCAGGTCAAAACAGCAAAAACAGACAGTAGAAATAAATTCAAATGTAATCACAATATGTAAATAGGCAATCCCAACAAATGAATAAACCACTATTAAAAAAATTAAAAAATGAAGATTGTCAAACTGAAAAAATATCCAGTTTTGTGATGTTTACAGGAACTATATATAAAATAGAAACAAAAGAGCTTGAAAGTAAAATAGTGAAGTGTGGCGAAAAGAAAGGAGGCATAGTTATACTAATATCAAATGAAACAGACTTACAGCAAAAACAGTATTACTAGAAATATTAATAAAAAGCATTCATTTTATAGTACTACCAAGTTCAATTTACTGGGAAGATAAAACTTTTAACTTCTATATACTTCATAATAGTTTTTAAAATATAAAATAAAAATTGATGGGATTACAAGGAGAAACCAACAAATTCATAGTGAATTGTTAACATATCTTTATGGCTGATATAAGCAGCAGACAAATCAATAAAGATACAAAAGATTAGAGCCACACAATTTACACCCATCTAACACCACATACAAAACACTTTGTATACACAGAACTTTTACCAAAATTAATGATGTACTAGCTTCCCTGATAGCTCAGTTGGTAAAGAATCTCCCTGCAGTGCAGAAGACTCCAGGTCAATTCCTGGGGTTGGGAAGATTCCCTGGAGAAGGGATAGGCTACCTACTCCAGTATTCTTCAGTTTTCCTTGTGGTTCAGCTGGTAAAGAATCCGCCTGCAATGCAGGAGACCTGGGTTCACTGTCCGAGTTGGAAAGATCCCCTGGAGAAGGGAAAGGCTACCCACTCCAGTATTCTGGCCTGGAGAATTCCATGTGGTCACAAAGAGTCAGACGTGCGACTGAGCAACTTTCACAACAAAATTCAAAGTATCTGTTACTTATAGCCTGACCACAATGCAATTCATTTAAATTTAAAAATTAATTTTAAAATATACTTAGAAATAAACCACAGGTCATCTAATCTATGGGGTCAAAAAGGACAAAAGTCTGTTCTTCTAAAAAGAAAAATATTAATAATAAATCTCTGCAAAACTGATGATGAAAAAAGGAAAGGAAAAAAAGATTAAAAGTGTAAACAGGGACAAAATTAAAGATGGCACAGACACTAACAGGGATATTACAAATAACTTTACGACAGTAAGTTTTAAAATATATAAAATGACCAAACTCCTAGAAAAAATATCAACTTACCAACTGACTCTAGGAAAAACTGAAAACCTGACTGGTCCTATAATAATAAGAAATTGGGTCAACAGTTTAAAATCTTCCCAAGAATTAAACATCAAGACTAGAAACTTTTAGATGCATAATCATTTAGGAAAAAAATAACTCTAATTTCACATGGCCTTTTGAGAATAGAAAAAATATCCATCCCAATCTCATTTTCATGAAGCTAGTAATTTCATAAGATAAAAACCAGGCATCATTATACTGTACATCTGTAACTTACATAATACTGTACATCAACTATACTTCAATTTTAAAAAACAGGCAAAGACAACATGAAACAATTATAGACCAATCTTATTCAAACATAAATTCAAAAATCTTAAACCAAAGAGTGGCAATCCAAACTCACCACTGTGTGTATGTGTGTGTACGTGTGTGTCTACATATGCACAGGCATGTCTTAGGCCTGGGAATGAAATGGACTTAACATTAAAAAATTAATGTAAATCACTGCATTAACAAGCAAAACAGAACAAAACAAAGGCTCTTAATGCAGAAATTGCACTCTATAAAATTTAATTTCCATACACAAAGAAAAACTCCTGGCATATTAGGCATAAAATCAGAACTTATTAGCAATGGTAAAGGTTCGAAACATTCACATATGCTTAAGGAAAACATTTTTAAATTACTCCTTTTAAAATTAGGAAAAAAAGAATAATCTTCCTGTTATTATCACTTCTGTCAGCATGAGGAGTCTTAGACACTATAATAAGGCAATCAAAAGAAATAAAATTTTTAAGAATTAAAAAGGAAAACTTAGACTGCTACTCACAGATATTAATTTCTAAACATGTATCAGGTTTATCAAGAATTATACAGATAATTCAAATGAATTATCAGTAGCTAAGATATTTCAGTAAAGTTGCAGGAGATAAGGTGGAAAAGTCAACTGCCTTTCTACACATCAGCAGGGAGAAAACAGACAAAAAAAATTTAACTAGGGATGCAATGAAATGTTCCCTTGGTATCTCTAATTTTCTTGAAGAGATTCTAGTCTTTCCCATTATGTTGTTTTCCTCTATTTCCTTGGATTGATCACCGAGGAAGTCTTTCTTATCTCTCCTTGCTATTCGTTGGAACTCTGCATTCAGATGCTTATATCTTTCCTCTTCTCCTTTGCTTTTCGCTTCTCTTCTTTCACAGCTATTTGTAAGGCCTCCTCAGACAGCCATGTGCTTTTTTGCATTTCTTTTCCATGGGGATGGTCTTGATCCCTGTCTCCTGTACAATGTCACAAACCTCCGTCCATAGTTCATCAGGCACTCTATCAGATCTAGTCCCTTATTTCTCATTTCCACTGTATAATCATAAGGGATTTGATTTAGGTCATACCTGAATGATCTAGTGGTTTTCTCCACTTTCTTCAATTTAAGTCTAAATTTTGTAATAAGGAGTTCATGATTTGAGCCACAGTCAACTCCCAGTCTTGTTTTTGCTGTCCATATAGAACTTCTCCATCTTTGGCTGCAAAGAATATAATCAATCTAATTTCGATGTTGACCATCTGGTGATGTCCATGTGTAGAGTCTTCTCTTGTGTGTGTTGGAAGAGGGTGTTTGCTACGACCACTGCGTTCTCTTGGCACAACTCTATTAGCCTTTGCCCTGCTTCATTCCGTACTCAAAGGCCATATTTGCCTGACACTCCAGGTGTCTGTTGACTTCCCACTTTTGCATTCCAGTCCCCTATAATGAAAAGGACATCTTTTTTGGGTGTTAGTTCTAAAAGGTCTTGTAGGTCTTCACAGTAACGCTAAAGAAGCTGAAGTAACTTGTTACTGGTTGGGGCATAGGCTTGGATTACCGTGATAATGAATGGTTTGCCTTGGAAACGAACAGAGATCATTCTGTCGCTTTTGAGATTGCATCCAAGTACTGCATTTCAGACTTTTGTTGACCATGATGGCTACTCCATTTCTTCTGAGGGATTCCTGCCCACAGTAGTAGATATAATGGTCATCTGAGTTTAATTCACCCATTCCAGTCCATTTTAGTTCACTGATTCCTAGAATGTCAACGTTCGCTCTTGCCATCTCCTATTTGACCACTTCCAATTTGCCTTGATTCATGGACCTGACATTCCAGGTTCCTGTGCAATATTGCTTTTTACAGCATCTGACCTTGCTTCTGTCACCAGTCACAGCCACAGCTGGGTACTGTTTTTGCTTTGGCCCCATCCCTTCATTCTTTCTGGAGTTATTTCTCCACTGATCTCTAGTGGCATATTGGGCACTTACCGACCTGGGGAGTTCCTCTTTCAGTATCGTATCATTTTGCCTTTTCATACTGTTCATGGGGTTCTCAAGGCAAGAATACCGAAGTGGTTTGCTCCAGTGGGCCACATTCTGTCAGACCTCTCCACCATGACCGTCTGTCTTGGGTGGCCCCACATGGCATGGCTTGGTTTCACTGAGTTAGACAAGGCTGTGGTCCGTATGATCAGACTGGCTAGTTTTCTGTGATTATGGTTTCAGTATGTCTGCCCTCTGATGCCCTCTGGCAACAACTACCATCTTACCTGGGAACATTTCATGCAAAGATGGGCACAATAAAGGACAGAAATGGTATGGACCTAACAGAAGCAGAAGATATTAAGAAGAGGTAGCAAGAATACACAGAAGAACTGTACAAAAAAGAGCTTCATGACCCAGATAATCACAATGGTATGATCACTCACCTAGAACCAGACATTCTGGAATGTGAAGTCAAGTGGGCCTTAGAAAGCATCACTACGAACAAAGCTAGTGAGGTGATGGAATTCCAATTGAGCTGTTTCAAATCCTAAAAGATGATGCTGTGAAAGTGCTGCACTCAATATGCCAGCAAATTTGGAAAACTCAGCAGTGGCCACAGGACTGGAAAAGGTCAGTTTTCATTCCAATCCCAAAGAAAGGCAATGCCAAAGAATGCTCAAACTCCTGCACAATTGCACTCATCTCACATGCTAGTACAGTAATGCTCAAAATTCTCCAAGCCAGGCTTCAGCAATATGTGAACTTCAACTTTTAGATGTTCAAGCTGGTTTCAGAAAAGGCAGAGGAACCAGAAATCAAACTCCCAACATTCACTGGATCATGGAAAAGCAAGAGAGTTCCAGAAAAACATCTATTTCTGCTTTATTGACAATGCCAAAGCCTTTGACTGTGTGGATCACAATAAACTTTGGAAAATTCTGGAAGAGATGGGAATACCAGGCCACCTGACCTGCCTCTTAAGAAACCTGTATGCAGGTGAGGAAGCAACAGTTAGAATAGGATATGGAACAACAGACTGGTTCCAAATAGGAAAAGGAGTACATCCAGGCTGCTTATTGTCACCTTGCTTATTTAACTTATATGCAGAGTACATCATGAAAAACGCTAGGCTGGAAGAAGCACAAGCTGGAATCATGACTGCCAGGAAAAATATCAATAACTTCATTTATGCAGGTGACACCACCCTTATGGCAGAAAGTGAAGAGGAACTCAAAAGCCTCTTGATGAAAGTGAAAGAGGAGAGTGAAAAAGTTGGCTTAAAGCTCAACATTCAGAAAACTAAGATCATGGCATCTGGTCCCATCACTTCATGGGATGGGGAAACAGTGGAAAACAGTGTCAGACTTTATTTGTTTGGGCTCCAAAATCACTGCAGATGGTGACTGCAGCCATGAAATTAAAAGACGCTTACTCCTTGGAAGAAAAGTTATGACCAACCTAGATAGCATATTCAAAAGCAGAGATATTACTTTGCCAACAAAGGTCCGTCTAGTCAAGGCTATGGTTTTTCCTGTGGTCATGTATGGATATGAGAGTTGGACTGTGAAGAAAGCTGAGCGCCAACGAATTGACGCTTTTGAACTATGGTGTTGGAGAAGACTCTTAAGAGTACCTTGGACTGCAAGGCAATCCAACCAGTCCATTCTACAGGAGATCAGCCCTGGATGTTCTTTGGAAGGACTGATGCTAAAGCTGAAACTCCAATACTTTGGCCACCTCATGCGAAGAGTTGACTCATGGAAAAGACTCTGATGCTGGGAGGGATTGGGGGCAAGAGGAGAAGGGGACGACCAAGGATGAGATGGCTGGATGGCATCACCAACTTGACAGACATGAGTTTGGGTAAACTTCTGGAGTTGGTGATGGTCAGGGAGACCTGGTGCGCTGCGATTCATGGGATCGCAAAGAGTCAGACACGACTGAGCGAATGAACTGAACTGAGGGATGCAATGCACAGTATGATTAACTATAGTTAATGATGCTGTATAGCAGTATTTGCATATTGCTAACAGAATGAATCCTAAAAAATTCTCATCACAAGAAAAATAAAGGTACTAAAGAACATTTAAATGAGTCACTATATTATGATGTCAGTTCTCCCCAAACTGGTAATAGACAATGCAATTTCAAGTTTAAAAAAATCACAACAGTTTTTTTTGTGAAAACCAACAGGCAGATTTTAAAATTTCTGAAGAGGAGAAAAAGACCAAGAGGCAAGACAATTTGAAGGAAAACAAGGTGGGAAACTGCCTTACCAGATGCCTAAACTTACTGTAAAGCTCTTCTACATAAGACAGTGTGATACTGATAAAATACTACAGACCAATGAAGCAGAAGGGGCCAGAAAAAGAAGGGGTGTTTATTTGCTAACTCAACACCTAATACAGACAGCATTGAAAACAGGTGCAAAAAGATGGCCTACTTACAAAAGTAGTACTTGGCATCTAAGTCTGAAATTAACCTATAAAATATATTACATTTTGTCAAATCTGACTCAGTTTGGGTGGGTTTAAAAATTGACTGACTTCTGGAAATGAACAATGTAAGACAGCTGAACAACATGAATGTATTTAATGCCACTGAACTTAACACTTAAAAATAGTTAAGATGGTAGGTAAATTTTATGTCTGTTTCATCACAATTTTTTTCTTTTGCTGAGTAGAGTTTAACATTTGGCAGGGGATGTTGTTCTTTTGTCCATAATATACAGATGTTCAATTACAAATGTATTTTTCAAAAAAATCACCTGAAATACTTCTCTCTCTCTCTATATATATATATATCCCAAATATATTTTGGCTCACTTTTCTCAGTTTGGTTATTTTGGTGTTTTTTTCCCACAAGGACTATTTTTTAAGTCTTTACTGAATTTGTTGCAATACTGTTTCTGTTATATGTTTTGGTTTTCTGGCCACAAGGCATGTGGGATCTTAGTTCCCTGACCAGATGGAACTTGTACTTCTTGCACTGGAAGGTGAAGTCCTAACCTCTCGACTGCCAGGGAAGTCCCTGCCTCATTGCAATTTACTTAAAAAATTTTTTATGTTTTTAATCTTAACCTGTTATTTTTTAATGCTTTACCTGTTTTAAAATCTTTCACGCTGGAGTGTATTGGTTAACAATGTCGACGTAGTGTCAGATGCACAGCAATGTGATTCAGTTATATATAAATATATATACACACACACATTTATCTATTGTTTGTCAAATTCTTTTCCCATTTAGATTATTGCAGAATATTGAGCAGAATTCCCTCTGCTCTACAGTAGTTCCTTGTTATCTATTTGAAATATAGCAGTGTGTATATGGCAATCCCAAACTAAATTTTTAATTGAATGTATTTTTTAAAGTGGTCTTTGGAAATTCATCTGCATAAGAATGAAACTGGACATATACTCCATCACAGGCAAGGAGAGGTTAATGCAGTCTTCAAAATGTTAAGAATTTTTAAAGAAAATTCAGGACAATTTTTGATGGTCTCAGGATAAGGAAGAATTTCTTATGACACAAAAAGTAGAAACCCTCCAAAAAAAAGGAAAAGAAAAAAACAGTATAAAACCATAAAGAAGAGGATAGAAAAATACTTCTCTTCATTAACAGATAAGCTGACAGGAGGAGTTCATTTATTTTCAATATATACTTAACACCCAGAAACACTTGAATTCCAAAACTAAGGAAAAGCACAACCTTTCCCCTCAACAAAACAGGCAAACTACAAACACAGACATTTCACAGCAGAGAAAGCACAAGTAGGCACTGAGGAGACACCTTTCCTCACAAGGACTCAGGGATGTGCAAAAAGAGACTTCTGAAGACTCGAAAAGCGCAGATATCAGACTGCACCAAATGTGAGAGAGCCACATCGTTACAGACCGCTAATGGGGGTGGGAAGCAGTACAATCACTGTGGAAAACAACCTGGTACCTGCCAACAGAGCCAAGGAGGAACCAGCCTGGCTCCCAGCTGGCTCACCCCCAACACCTAACCCACAGAAGCCAGAGCACACGTGAACACATAAACACACGGAACCCGTCCAGAGCAGCTCCCTTCAGACCAGGTTCAAGGACAGACAAGACTATCTGAGCTGACAGACGCTGGAACAGCAGTGGTTTGTGGCGTGGACACTGACTGGAAGAGGGCTGGAAGTGGGGCTTATGGGTAATGAAAATGGTCTACAGCTGAATCAGGGCACTGGCTGCACAGGTTATGCCTTCCTCAAAACTCACTGACTTATATGCTTACTAGCTGTGGATATCACCAAGTATCCATTTTAACTTAAAAGCCTCAGATAAGGAGAGGAAGAGAAGGGGGAGACTTAGATAAGGGCTGGCTACATGAGCCACTTAATCTTCCAAAAGGGGGATAATTTGTTTCACATACTTTACCAGCATCGAGTTGCACATAACTGTACCCTAAGCACAAATTTGTTTTACCCACTCAAAAAACAGGCTCAAATTCTCTTCTTGGCAACATATGTTCCAAGGAATCCAAGATACAGTAAGCATTTGAAAATAAAGTTACTCAACACTTCCCCATTTACTCTAAGTGAAAATTCTAGGACATACATAGAAAAATAAAAAAGACTGAATGATAAACAGCAGTTCAGCTGCATGACTTTACAGGCAAAGGCTAAAATTTCACAAATGACTACTTCTTGCTTTTCTGGACTAATCATGAGGATATATTTACATGATTGATCCCAGCATCAAATAATTCAGAACTTACTTGGTACCCCTCCCTCACTCCTCTCCCTATAGCTCCTCCCTGAAAAAAAGAGGATGATGAGGTAACAGAGGCATCAACCACCAGCATGACCATCAGTCCTCAATTTCCAGCCCAGAGCCTCTGCTTGTAGACCAGGTAGCCTACTTACTCCATGTGTGTGTGTGTGTCTGTGTCTGAAGCCCATCAAAACTCAACCCCACTGTGTCTAAACTTCTTATACTGCACACAAAAGCCCAGGCACACAGACACAGATGATGCATTTCATACCCGTCTCTTGCAGGATTGCTATATGCCTCTTCAATAAGCTCCATTTTGTGCAAATCCTTCCACTTGCCTCCATCTAAGACTTGCCATCGATATGGCAAGTGGAAATGAACTTTACTGCACTTATCTGAAATAAAAATATAAAAAGTAAGCACACTGGCAGCACACAGCATGGCCCAGCCCTGTGGTTCCCAATGGGCATGGTGCTCCCTGCTGACCTGGCAACATTTCAGAAATCTGTGAAGGAGCCTTTTTAATGAAGTCATACCTGAGCATTTAGATACTGAATTTTATTATATACACTTTCCTTTTATGTCTCCCTTTTTAACAGGACATTAAACACATCAAATTTATATTTTAAAACTGTATTGGTAGATTACATTATGTATGAATTACATTTCATGAGAGTAAAGCAGCTGATCACGAGATGGTCAAAGCTACCATCCCTGCAGGGGGCAGTCTGTCCATGCATTACTGCCATATATGTGACATTTGGATAGAAAGCGATCAAACCAGAAATGGAGGCAGGTTCATCTCTATTAGAACCAAGCCAACCCAAACAGGTCCTACCACAGGTGGGTCAGCAGCACGGTTCCAGTCTGCCTTGATCTTCGTGGCTACCAACATGATTGCCCCTTCTCAACATACCCCACTCCTGGAATGTATTATACACATGGCCTGGGTCTGTGGTTACCGCCAACTGCTCCCACTGCCTTCCCTGTGTTCCTCAGGTCTGTCCCTCCTAGTACCTCCTGCCTGCTGTGCTTTGGCCAATGCCAGCAGCTCACTTGGAACACTGCTCACACCCCCTATACCTGCAAAGGTTCTAGTACATCCTGATGGAGAAATGTTGTGAGAGCAAAGGGAAAAAGAAGTACAATGAGAATCTCCACACTCATACCTGCAGGATCTATATACTATTAAGTAGAAAGATACACAGGTGTGGAATGCCTCTATTTGGGTGAAAAAAATAGAAAAGACAGGATTAGATATCTTCTCACTAAATACACATGTGGGAATGGGAGGGGGAAGACTAGGTGGCTGGGCACAAAGGTATGAGGAAAGATTTGAAAACTAGTCCACAAAAATCAAACATCTGTATCATTTGAAAAAAGGTACAAAATAGTGTGCATAGTGACCTTGTGCAAAAAGAGACTAGATATACACTTCTGCTTGAATAAAATCTTTATGGAAGGATATCCAAGGAACTAGTAATAAGGGCTCTTTCTGGAGGGAATCTTGGTAGGAAAAAGAGGTGAGAGGAAGACATTTCTTACTTTTGTACATTCTTAATTCATCTTTCAAAGTAATAACAATGAAGTTTGGCTAATTTAACACCTGACAAAGATGTGAATAAAGAATATTGAAAACTATTACAAATCAATAATAAGATCAAACAACCCCATAAAAAATGGACAAAACAGCCACAAAAGACCATACACTGTATGATTCCATTTATATGAAATATCTAGGCAAACCTATAGAGACATAATGTAAAGATGCAGTTACCAGGAGCCTGGGGGTGGGGAGAAAGGCTCCCCACCCATTAGTGACTGCTAATGGGTTTCTTTGTGGGTGATGAAAATGTTCTAATATTGACTGTGATGATGGTTGCACAAATCTATGTTAAAAACCATTAAATAAATTATATACTATGTGAAATATACTTAATATCTTAACAAAGCTGTTATTTGCCTGCAAAATAGGCAAAAGATTTAAACAGATACTTCACAGAAGATATGCAAACAGCCAAAAGGCACATAAAAAAAATGTTAAACATCATTACTTATCAGGGAAACACAAATGAAAATCACAATGGATATCACTACTCATTTCCTAGGATGGCTAAAATTTATAGGACTGAAATACCAAGTGCTGACAATGATACAGAGCAACCAAAACTCTACTACACAGCTGGTGGGAAAGCGAAATGGATCCACGTTGGAAGACAGTTTGGCAGTAACTTGTAATGTTAAATACTTGTTTATCATATGATCAGACATTCCACTTTGAGGTCTTTACCCAAGAGATGAAGACATATATCCACATGAAAACTTGTACATGAAAACTGACAGAGGTTTTATTCATAAAAGCCCCAAACTGGAAATAACCCATATGTTCATCAATGTACATATGTATAAACAAATTGTAGTTAATCAATGCAACAGAATACATGATAACATTTATTTAAAATTCAGGAAAAGGCAAATCTAGTCCCCATCAACAAAAAAGCAGATCAGGGATTGCCTTGGGTCAGGAAACTGGGTGGTGAGGATCAACTGTATGGGGGCATAAGAGCAATTTTTGGAATGAGAGAACTGTTTCACATCCAGATTGTAGTGATAGTTATATGGGCAAACATAGTCACCAAAACTCTAAGGGTGCATTTTATTTTGTATTAATTATATCTAATAATGCTGATTTTTAAAAACATATATATACATACACACACGTGTGTGTGTATATGTGTGTGTGGTGTGTGTATATCTCACACACTGCCCGACTTAGTATTCCATTTCCAGGAATCTATCCATGGTAAAATACACGTATACTCAGATGTTCAAGGAAAAATCATTCTAATCAAATACGACACTGTTGTTTTTAAAATCCAGGTAGACATACACGTATGTACTAACATAGAAAAAAATCAACAAGACACACCATTAGGTAAAAGAAGTAGGTTAAATAATGCATATCACATATTCCCATCTGTTGAAAAATATATAAAACAAATATGACCACAGTCCCATGTTTACCGTTGGAAGGCTGAAGGAAGACTTCAGGCTTTACTCTGTACCATTTCACTCATTTACAAAGTGAAAGTATTCATGAATTGCTTGGGTAGTTTTTTAAAGACTGAAAACAAAATAGGAAGTTTGGGTGTTTTTTTATAAGAAGAGTCACCAAATTTGAGAAGGAATTATTCTTTAGTCAAAGCCCAAGACATCAGCAAGAACAAAGATTTAGTAAAAATACAGTCTCTCTCTCTCTCTCTCTCTCTCACACACACACACACACACACACACACACACACACACACAAAACATTTGCTACATCTGATAAAAAGGAGTATTGAGACAAAGAGAAACTCCAAACTTAAATTCTCATTCCCCAGGAGTGCACACAGGGTCTCCTCCTGAGAAGAGGGTGTGCCTAGGTTCTGAGGCATCTCTGAGACTACAACCTCCTTCTAGAAGGGAACTAGACTGGGCATGTTGAGTGTTTCTGTGGGTTTGTGACCTCACACTAAGCTAACCAAGGGCAACACCTGACATTCGTTTGCTGCATGAAACAAACAGTCCCCCAAACTCATCTACAGTTTGATTTTTAGAAACTCAAGTATTCAGTAATTCTTACCACTCTCAACTCCCCCAACAAAATCACTGAAGTGCTACCAGCTTGCAATTAAGAATGCCCGAACCTCTCTGAATGGGGGAAAGGACCCTGAGGGATGACATCAGAGCAGAGCTCTAGGAACCGGAAGAAGCTGTCCCGCCTGCAACTGGACGACGGGGTTTCCCCGACTCACCTTGAAAGCTGCAGCTCTTCCAGATATGGAACAAGCAGATCTGATCACTCTCCTCTTGGGTGGCAGTGTTTAGGGACACAGAACCTGTGTCTCTTTTTCTACAAAGAAAGACCACAAAGATGTGTCACCAGTGCTTCCGATATGGGGCTGGAGTAGTTCAAGGTACAAAGGAGAGAGAACAGAATTCATTCATTCCTCTGCATGAGGCAAAAGTGGGCAAGGCAACCTCACAAAATCTTATAATGTTCTAGATGAAAGCACCCTCAGACATACAGGTGGACCCTCTCTGCCTTCTAGGGAGGAATCCAGGAGCCCAAGGCCATATGACTGCTGCCAAATCCAGGACATCATCGTTGGGGTGAGCTTTTTCTCAGCTCTGGCTGTGTACCCAATTCACAAGAAGATCTGTTTATAAACACAAGTGCTCAGCTCTCCCTCAGACTGACTCAATCAGAAGCTTTCAACAGTGGAACCTGGGACACTTTAATAGGGGAGGGTGGGGAACCACTAACCAACACATTTTCCTTCTGTATCTACAGCTGTGATTACCCCAGAGAACAAGTGAAGGCTGCATTTTATAAACTAGATTTGATTCCAAAAGCAAATGAACTATGAGAATTGGGTTAAAATACCAAGGAAAAAATAATTAATGGAAAGCCTACAATTCAAAATGAAACCTAATTTACGTTAATTCTAAGAATTTCCCAGATGGCATAATGGTAAAGAATTCACCTGCCATTGCAAGGAGACACAAGAGACACCAGTTTGATCCCTGGGTTGGGAAATCCCCTGGAGTAGGAAATGGCAACCCACTCCAATATTCTTGCCTGTAAAATTCCATGGACATAGGAGCCCAGCAGGCTCCAGTCCATGGAGTCTCAAAGAGTCGGATACAACTGAACAACTGATCATGCACACACACACAGATTTTACCGTAACAGAAGGATGCACATGCTTTCAAAGTCTACCTTTACTAGAACTGCTTCAATGAGCCATTACCTAATAATTACATTTGGGCATGCCCCAACTACCCCCATGTAAACCTATAAAACTCATAAGCAAATGCTCCCTATTTAGCATCACCTGTCATTTTGTTATTCATCTTCCCTTTTCGTTTTCCAGGCCCCTCAGACATCTACCAGAGAAGGCAATGGCAACCCACTTCAGTACTCTTGCCTGGAAAATCCCATGGACAGAGGAGCCTGATAGGCTGCAGTTCATGGGGTCACTAAGAGTCGGACAAGACTGAGTGACTTCACTTTCACTTTTCACTTTCATGCACTGGAGAAGGAAATGGCAACCCAATCCAGTGTTCTTGCCTGGAGAATCCCAGGGACAGGGAGCCTGGTGGGCTGCCATCTATGGGGTCGCACAGAGTTGGGCACAACTAAAGCGATTTAGCAGCAACAGCAGCAGCCATCCACAGGCTGGACCTTAAAGCTCACACCTGTGGCACTTTAGAGGTTGCTTCCCTCTCCCTCCAGGGGCAGGTATCCTGCCCTGCCTTTCTAACAAGGCCATAATCCAACTGATACTCTTTTAACAATCTATTACAGCAAAATCGTTTGCTTCTAGGCTTCCTATTATTAGAAGAAACTAACCTAAAGTAATTGAAGAAAATGTAAAGGAAACATATAGTGAGGACACCTTTCAAATATAAATCTCAGGTAAGTTTAGAGTAGTAAGTTAGTTTGCTGGTCATTCTGGCATTAATAATTTAGGAAGTGGTCTATTAAAAATCCTAGGTTATCAGTACAGCTAACAAAAGTTGGGGGAGCTGTGTCTCAGAGACACCAAGGTAGAACCAAGGCCCAGGACAGTGCCAGGACATGGCAAGGACTCAAATCTGTTGAATGAGAAAATGGATTATCAGGATGGCCAGCCAGCAGCAGATAGTGTGAAATTCACAGGACACCAAGGCATCGTGGCCTCCCTGGTACTGAATCATGGTATTCACTTCCCACAGTGTAATAGGTACTCAAGAAATGCTTACTGGGACTTCCCTGGTGGCCCAGTAGTTAAGAATCCACCTTGCAATGCAGGGGACAGGAGTTTGATCTCTGTTCCGAGAACTAATAGCTGATGTGCGGCAGAGCAACTAAGCCCATGCAAGGCAATTAGAGAGTCTGTGCTCTGTGACAAAGGTCCCATGTGATGCAATGAAGATCCCATGTGCCACAACTAAGACCCGACACAGTCTAGTCACAAGTTTTATATAAAAAAGAAATGCTTACTAAAGAACAACCTCTACTCAAAATTCCCCCATATGCCTTTCGCTAAGCATGACATTCCTCAAAAAAATAAAAAGTATCCTGGCAGGTTCATCATTCAACAAGCCAGTGCCAACTGTGGCCCAGCAGGTACCACTTGGAGATGAGCACTGAACAAAGTAAATTTGCAATGATGAAAAAAAATTCCATTCATGTCAAAAGAGAGCCAAAATTGAAATATGCTTCATTCAAAAAAATAGATAAAATGTGCCTCATGCACTTAAAAAAATAAAATCTCAACAGAACATAATGCAAAGGATGGCCCCAGAATTGTAGAGCATGGCATTCTTAACTATGGGGTCCTTCACAGGAAAACAAGCTCTCCAGGGCAGGAGAGGGAAGACTAGATAGGGAGAAGTAGTATCACCCATCTCCATGCAGATCTCAGGCCTAGAGGGAATTCACCCACCATCCACATCAACTCAAATTTGTTTAAAATGTGTTTGTTCACAACTCTGATTTCAACTCATCTTCACAGGCCCCACTGGCTGGAAAGGGGTAGCCAACTCCCTTTTTCTCAGAGCAGCACAGACTTGCCCAAAGTCACACATTCCATTTGGCAGCCAGCTGGAATCCAGGAGCCCCAGGCCAGAGCCTTACCGGAAGTCCCTTGTGACTGCGAGGGTGAAGGTGGCACCCGGATAGAGGCAGAGCTCTTACTCTTGATGTCATGAGCATTTCTGTAAATGGAAGGCAGCTTGTTCACCAGCTCCGGCCTCATACCCAACTTCTCCAGTTTTTCCAGGTCCTCAGAATTAGAGAAATCATGTGATCTCTTACAGCCAGTGCCAAACTTGCATTCACCCTGCGAAAAATACTGGCAGACATGGAGCTTGATACAGTGCTTTTAAAGGAACAAGAGCCATACGGTCCATCTCCTTTGTTGTAATGAAGGCAGATCTGTTAACGAAGAAGGAAAAAAGACAGCAGCTTAGAAAGGCCTCACATGACACTACCTCCTTACTGAGCAGTCTCTGGTTAATTGATGTTCCTCCAGAGACCTAGCCAAGGCTGTGACCCTCTCATAACATGGGTCACAAGCTCTGAGAACACCCCTTACTCTAGATGGACAACTGTTAGCACATGCCCTTGGTAAATGGGAACCAGGAGGACAGCAGACTGCCCGGAGCAAGCCTCTCTCGTTGGGGAAAAAAAAAAAAAAACTTCCAGCTGATCAGAGCTGCTCCCTTCATGAGACAACATGTAACTCACACAGGAGCATCCTAACAATCCCTGCATTCTACCAACTGGCCGCCTTCACTGATTCACCAACTCCCTCTAACCCAGGACCTAGCTTCTCCCAACTCTTTTTTCTCCAATTTAAGGTCAAAGAGCCTCTGAGGGTTTCAAGAAGGCCAAATACAGCCCTTTCAAAATGAGACTCAGTGAAGTTAATAGGCTTGCTCTGAGTCACACAGTTATCTAGTACACCTGGCACAGGTGGTGTCTGCTGAACTGGGTTTTGGTAAGGTGGGGCTTGAACTTCAATCAGCTGTTCCTTCTCCTCTACATTCCACATTCCTAGAGCTGGGAACCAAGCCAGAGACCATCATGGGCCTACCCACTCAACTCACAGGCATCATATCAAACAGACGGCTGCAGAACTCAGACCTAGATCATCAGGGACCACCTTCTGGGGATGGAAGCCCCGGGGAAAAGATCAGCAACAGCTGGGCCCTAACTTTGATCCTGTCACTTACAAGCTGCCTGACCTTTAGCAGGCCACTCACCAGCTCTGAGATTCTGTTTCTTAATCCCTAAATGGGACTAATGCCATCTACAAAGCTGGGCTATTGTGAGAATTAAATGAAAAATATATAAAGTGACTAGAACCAGTGGGTGCTCAGTTCATGGCAGCAGCCCCTCAACGGTCATCTGATGATGAGGGGACTAGCCTGAGAGCAGCAGTCCCGAAGGAAAGCAGCGCTGGATCTGAGCTTATAGCCCCTGTGATAGCACTGTGTCCTGAACCACCTCACATAGTCCAGGAGACAGACTGCACATTCCAGATGGATTACCTGCTGATTCACTTCTCCACCACTAACAAGGTGATTGCTCCAAAAAGTTAATGCCTATCCTCCCAACACAACCTCGCTCCAACTCCCTCCTGTGACAAAGGAGGCTGTGCAGATGAACCTCCACCCACATAGTTCTCTCTCCCCTCCCACCCTAAATCCAGGTCATGCTGACATACACACTGACATACACACTGTGTATGGCTCTCTGCTTCCCTCTTCCCAGATCTTCATCCTCCACTCATTCTCCAGCACTCAAAGCAACCACCATCTGCTCCAGGACTCCTTCCCTGGTGCCCAAACTGTGCCCCTGAGACCAGAGCACCAACTCCAACTAAAGCACTGACAATCCCACTAAAGCACTGACAACCAACAGCACCTTGCTATCAACCGCCAATTTGTCCCACCCAGTAGCTGTGCCCCGCCTGGAAGAGCAGAAGGGGCTTCTCATCTCCTTAATGCCAGTGCATCACCTGTAGTGGATATGCAATAAAGGTTAACTGAATTAAATTGACACTAATTTTCAAAAGGCAAAGAAAATCAATACATATTACGTACCAGTCATTTGCTCTATAGCATCTTTCTCAAATAACTGATTTCATTTGAATAATAATTCATTAAAATATATTTTGTTATTAAATGTCATTAACATATATCCATCTCATCTCTGTCGCCTCATCCAAGAAGGAGGGCCAGAACAGCCCACAGAACCCATGCTGGCCAGAGAATGACCGCTCAGATCTGCTGCAGAGCGCAGCCAACACTTGGCCTGGCTGCCATCCTCCGTACACAGAGGCCCCGCCCTCAGAGGCAGGCTGTTCTGGAGAGACACAGATGTTGCCAACAGGGACTTCAGCTCAGAACTTTGTGCTGGCTGGGCAGAAGCTTTGGGGAACTGCAGCGCAGTCAGGGTCCTTTCTGACCCAGTCTCCTTTCCTTCCCCTCTCCTGCCACAGATTTCAGGGCACCATCACCACATGGAGGCTCCCCCACCTTCCTCTGCTCCCCCAAAATAAATCTCTCCCACTTTCAATTACATCTTGGTGTCCACTTCTCTTAGGACTTGAACTCGTCCACGACCATTGCAGTGAGCTTCAAAACAAGTGGTGTCTGTCTGAGGTGCAGTATGAGAATTCACAATGACCCAAGTTAGGAAAATGCCCCACAGACCTCCAAAGCCCCGTGGTACCTGCATTTTTCTAAGTCCTGCTAGACAAGAAGGGGCTGGCTGGAATCCCAATCCCCACTAAGCTCTGTGTAACAACTGGCTGCAATCATTGGTCAAACAAGCTCCCCCAACTGCTGGGGTCCAGCCTCAGCAGAGTCCAGGGATACTCTCAAGATGAACAGCATTGGCGAACGAATGAATGACATGGGGAGACCAAGCTTCGGTGAGCAAGGCCCGTAACTTTATTTTCAAAGGGGTTTTATACCCTGACTTGTATATAGAGGAAAATGAAAGATGCAAGGTCATGCAGAGTCAGCTCAAACACTCCAGCAGTTTTGCCCTTATTGAAACCAGGATTTTTTTCTGCATACCTTTCCCATAAACAGGGGTCCTATGTTGTGTACATTATCTTCTGGCCTTGGAGGCCTGTTGACATTTTATGACCCTTCTTTTGATAAAGGTTGATCAACCAGAAAACTTGTTTTCCCTTGAAGTGTTTTTTTCTTTATACCTCTAATCTGTGTCAGCCTCAGAAAGTACTAAACAAAGTTACATTCTCGTGGAGCAAAGGTGCAGTGGGTTACAACAACAAAAAAGAACTTATTAGCTCAAAGGTCTGATGTGGTTAATACCAAGGCTACTACTTGTTTTTCTTACATTCTAACTATATTAATTAATGCACTCCCAGGCACACAATGGATAAGGGATATGGGAACTTGGCAGCAAGCACTGGCTCAACAATGAAACTCTTCACCAGTATTATTTTAATAAAACTTTTTACCCCTCAAAGGGCTCTATATTTTTAAAATGCTTAGGGTTCCCGTGTCATGGTTTGGATGTTGTGAACAAGCATATGCATAGGTACAAGAGTCTGGATAAACCTGCCAAGCAAGCTAGAATGCTAACAGTGGGGTTTGAATTGAAATGCTCCTTTCATGTCCAGGAGACTTATCAACTAGAGCCCTAAGTTGATTTTCTCCAGAGAAAGGTGGTCAGGGACAGCCCCCTGTTAATGTCAGAAGAGTTGGTGAAAGGCATAATATAGTAAACAGTAAACAGACAGATTTTGGTTTGGGGTGGATGCTCGAGCAGGTCCAGGGAGTCCCTCGAGTCCTGATCTGCCTTCCTTGTCAGGTCTCCTCTGCATGACCTTGTCATGGGTGGGATCTCCCCTGCTGGCTCCCAGCACCCAACCTCACAGAAGCCCTGCAAAGGAGGTACCAGCCCAACTGACACAGAAGGAAAGAAGGCTTCAAGAAGTGGCAAGGTTGGTACAAGGTCACAGATCTAAAAATCAGCAGAGGCAGGAATCCAGTCCAGAGCTCCCAACAGGCAGACCTCAGTGATCACTGTTGGGCCCCTGGCGTCTCTTCTGCCATAGTGTTTCCCTGTCTTCCAACTTCCTGGCCTCATCCTCCTCACTTACCCTCAGGCCCACCCCCTCCCGGCACTCACCTCTGGCAAGAGCAAGGGGTCATTCTGAAATAGGAGCATGCAGAGCTCACTATAGTTGAGGTGGTCCAAGCCATGTGTTTTTAGCACGCTCACGTTGTGATTGGACATCAAGTTGTGACCGTTCCTACAGTCCTTCCTGCAAACAAAGAGGGCTAGGGTCACAGCTGAAATGTCTCCCCCAAACTCTTATGCTGAAGTCTTAATCCCCAGTACTTCAGAAGTGACTGTATTTGAAGTCTTTCAAAAAAGTGATTAAGTTAAAAATGAAGTCATAGGGGGGTGCTAATCCAATCTGACTGGTGTCTTTATTAAAAAGGCAGGGGGATCAGGACACAGAGGGAAGACAATGTGAAGATACAAGGAGAAGATGGCATCTACAAGCCAAGGAGAGATGCCTTAGAATATGTTGACAGCTTGACCTCTGACTTCTAGACTCCAGAACTATGAAAAAATAAGTTTCTTAAGCTACCCAGTCTGTGGAACCTTATTACGACAGCCTGAGCAAACTGAAACGACTGCCAAAATCAATCTTTAAGATAATTTTTCAGGAATAGTTCCTGATATGGTTTAAAAACATCAGAGAAAACCTGCATGTCCATTAAAAATCATAGTGCTTATGTGCAAAAGAAGAGATGGTACCTTGTGAGTTCTAGGCCCAGGGAAGCACCTCTCAGCAGGTATTTAGTGAGACTCATAGGGCCATTTCCCGAACAGTCAGTGTGCCAGTCACTGAGCACTTACTGGCATTTAACACTGGCTATATAAATGAGTGTGGATGGCTTATGATTACAGGCGTGTATACACACACATACACAGACACACCCCTTGAGGCCCAGCCCTTTTTTCTGCTCCCTTTTCCAGTCTTTTGATCAGCAATTGCCTCTTGAAAACTCACTGTGAGCCAGGAACTGGCACTATGCCCCAAAGAGCCAAAGATAAGCCTTCAAATGATCACCTGGGTCAACAGAACCCAGCAGAGTCAGGTAAATCACATCTGCTTGACTCAGACACTGCCATACCTATGATAAGCATCTCAAAAGAAAATTGAATCACTGACCAAACCTGTACTTCCCCTGGGCTCCCCCAACGCAGTAAAGAGCAACTTCCCTCTTCCACTGCACAGGCCAAAAACCATGGAGTCATCCAACCCCGCTCCTCTCTAGTGGATACACAGACATTGAGATGACTCTAAAATGTGAGAAGCGCAAGGTCAGCTGTGCTCAGAATCCATCAGCAAACAGAGCAGCACCTGATCCTGACAGGAGTGGGAAAGCAATCAGGGAGGGTGCCTGAATGGTATAAAGTCTAAGCCTGATACTAAGGGTTGAGGAACCGGGCACAGAGAGCAGCAAAGAAATTCTAGGCAGAAAAGTGAAAGTATTAGTCGTTCAGTAGTGTCTGACTCTTTGTGATCCCATGGACTGCAGCCTGCGAGGCTTCTGTCTATGGAATTCCCTAGGCAAGAATACTGGAGTGGGTAGCCATTCCTTTTTCCTGACCCAGGGATCAAACCCAGGTCTCCTGTACTGCAGGCGGATTCTTTAAGATCTGAGGCACCAGGGAAGCCCCATTCTGGGCAGAGGGGCTTCATAATTACAATGATCATGATGATGATGGCTACTAAAGGGCATTTACCACAAACCAGGGTTTGCTTAAATGTTTTGTGAGTTAACTCATAGTGTCCTCAACAAGCCTATAAGGTGGGTAATACCATCCCAGTTTGGAGATAAGAGAACTGAGGCTCAGATAAAAACTAATTTGCCCAACATCACTCAACTGGCAAGAGACAGAGACAAGGCAGGCTTGTTTGGAGACTGGGTTCTTGACCACTTGCTCACTGTCCCCTAAGCAAAGGATGGAATCAGGGACCTGGGACCCTCTCCAGAGGTCACCAACAAAAGCAGCAGTGATGATCTATGTCTGCAACAGCTGATCCTGCAGTTGAGGAGGACAGAGAGCTTCACAGGGAAAGCACAGAACATGCAGCTGACCACACCCACTCTCCCTTATGTGATCCGGAAACAGTCAAAGAAGGAAGGTTCAAGAAACTGTCCTGTGTAAAACACAAAGACGACGGGGGAAAAAACAACAACAACAGAACTCAGGATCATCCAGGCCTATAAATACTAGACTTCCAAGATAAAATCTGACCCCAATTTTGGGAATTAGCCTGTCTAAAGATAGCAAGTCTGTTATCTTTATTTTACCAACTACAGAAATCAACAAGACCCACTAGTGATCTGTCATTAGATCCCTCCATCTACCACCGACTGTATCTACCTTCCTCTCTGCATGCTGCTCCTCCTTCCACCCTGAGATGCTGCCTCTCCATCAGCCCCTGAAGGCTCAACTGCCCTGGCGCTCCACCCTCAGCTTCCACCTCAGATCAGACCCACACTTGCTGCTGCAGCCATAATAAACACTGCCCCAAAACTCCCAAAACCTGCATCTCAGTGTCCTGGCAATCCTCCCAAGTTTCAGACCTGGAGAGCTACCCTCTGGGCACTCTTCAAAACAAAACCCTCTCCCACTGTCAACAGTAAGAAAGATGTCATCTCCGAGTAAACGATAATAAAGAAAAATGAGTTATCAACTCTCGAATCTTGTCACCCTCCCCTTAACAACTCTCCCAAATTTCTCATAGATACATCCGTTCCTCATAAGGCCTTATCTGGGTCTTGAAATATCTGAATCTAAGGATTTCTGAGCAGCTGCTTCTCAGGGACATTTACCAGCTCCCTCTGCATCCAGGCAGAGACATCCTGTGGTGCTTGGGTCATGGACAGAAAAATAGCTACCATTCCAGAACTGGCCCATAAAAATCTCCCACTAGCCCTCTAATATCCATCTTCTCTACCTGCTCCTTGGAACCTGATACCCAGACGGCCTTTTAAGAGTCACGGGTTGAAGAGGACAGAATCTAGGTCTGCCAGCCTGGATCCCTAAATGACTATATGGATCAAGGTCCAACGCTGTTTAATTCACAATTAGACCTGATGTGAGCATGAAATAAGGTCTACCCTGTTGAGGCAGAAAAAAGAAAAATAACTAAAATTCTTCCAGATGACTGGACTAGCTTCCAAACGGAATCATCATAGCCTCCTCTAAACGAGCATGCATACCACTATCTAAGCTATCTTCCTACAAAGCACACCTGATGGCTGCTCTCTTCTGCCACTTGGCGGGCCCCCATTACCTTCAGGGTGAGGTCCAAATTCTTTAGCATTTACCTCTTGAATCTACTCCACAAATCTCACTGAGGGCCTGCCAGGTGCAGAGCACAGAGCTGAGGGCCGGGAGAAGCCAGCCAGGATGAAGACGGAGGGGTCTCTGTTCTCCTGAGTTTACGTTCTACTGAAAACAGTGGGGAGGCCATGATGGGCGCTATGAGAAAAGTAACCAGAACGTGATGGAGAAGAAAGAATAGGGCTCCAAAGGAAAGAGATGCCTGAGTCGAGTCCTGAAGGATACACCAGGCAAACTAGGAAAGGCGGTCCAGGAGAGCAGAGGTCACCCAATGAGCAAAGCCTGGGGTTATACCCGGGCCGGAAGGGCACCCTGAGGGAGCCCAGGATGGACCCGCTCAGTTCCCTCAGGGGCACTGGGGGCCAGAGTTAGAAGCTTGCATTGTATTCCAAATGCAACGGAAGCCGCTGGCTCTAGTCAGCAGGTGAAGAGAAGCTTTCACAAGATCCCTCCGGTGGCGGGGAAGAGAGCGCCGAGCGGCCCTCAGAGCGGGCCGCGGGCCCACCCCACCCCGGTTCGGCCGCTCCCAGGCTGTCCCTCCCCGTGCTGGGCCCTCGGTTCCTCTCCGAGGCCACCGCTCGACGCGGAGTCCCACACCCAGTCCCACGTATTCAGAAAGCGCTCAGTAAACGTTCGCTGGAGAAAGGAGGGGGGAGGGGCACAGGCCAAGGACCAACCCCCTCATAGTGTCTCCCCAAAAGTGACGAAGGGCGGGGAGCGAGGAAGACGCCCTCCCCGCCGTCGGGCTCCCGGCGCGGCGCCTTACCCGTCCCTGAGGAACTTGCACTTGCCGTAGAACAAGGACTTGCAGAGGTGCAGCTGCGCGCACAGCCCCGCGCAGCCCGGCTTCGGGCCCAGATGGGCGCCGCAGAGCCGCAGCGGCGTCACGGCCAGCACCACGCGCTCGACGGCCGCCGCGCCCGCCCCGGCCGCCCGCCGCGCCACCGCGAAGCGCCCGCGCTCCCGCAGCAGCCGGTCCAGCACGTCGCCGCCGCCGCTCGGCCGCACGCGGCGCCGTAGCTCCTCCAGCTCCAAGGCGCCCCCCGGCCGCGCACAGCACCTGGGTCACCTCACGGAGGAGGGCGGCCGGCGCCATGGTCGGCGGGCGCGAGACTGGAAGGGCGTAGACGGCTCCCGTGGGGAGGAGACCGCGGCCGAAAACGAAAGTGAAAGCTTCCCCCGACCGGGGGAAAACAGAACCCACTGGCTTCGCCACGCCTCCGGCTCTCAGCTGAGCGGAGCTCGGCGCCTTCCGGCACCGGGCCCCTCAGCTGTGCGCGCCCGCCCCGTCGGAAGCCCGCAGGAGCGGCTTCAGCGTCCGGGGGACTCGGCGACGAGCCCCCGCAGAGTGCTGACAGGAAGAGAGTCGACCCCGCCTAGGGGTCGCGCGTGGCGTTCTGGTCGCGCCGTCGCCGGGACGGGGTGGGTGGGGCCGCCCGGGAGCGCGCGCCGCCCGCTTTTGACTCCGGGCGTCGGGAAATCGCGCGGCAGGCGGACCGCGCACCTTTGCGCCGGGCGCTGGGCGGAGCGGCCTGGGACGCGCACTTGCGAACCGCCAGGCGGCGTCGCGCGAGGCGCACGCTAGCCGCTGAGGGAAACCGGGAAGACGCCCGGGGTCCCCTCAGGTGGGAGCAATCACACAGAGTCGCAAAGGCGGCCTCAGTGTTACTTTCTCTTCGACGCAGGCTGCGAATCCCTTGTTTTAAACGCGAAAATCCCTTCTTTTCAAAGGAAAAGCCATTTCTCCCCGCGCCTGCTGAATGGACTATATTAAAGGCCATGGGGACACGGGAACACCTCACGGACATGGCCGACTGACATGTGACGTGTTAGACAGAGCCCTTTGGGAAAATAATCCCGAAACGGTTACTACAGTGTTTAATGTGCGTGATCTTTCACCCAGCCATTTTTCTGAGAATCTTCTAGAAGTAAAAGGAACGGTAGATAAGGTACATACAGAAGCATTTGTGTGGAGGAAGTAGGGTGATGGGAGCAACGCGGTTGATCGTTATCCAGAGTGGGACACAGCTCTAACCAGCGTGCGTTAAATCTGTGCCTGTTGACCTGGAAAGACATCTATGATGTGAAGTGAAAAAGAAAGCTGTATAAAAATGTCTAAATCGGTAGCAAGAAGCTAATCCCGTGTGTGTGTGTGTGTGTGTGTGTGTGTGTGTGCGCGCGCAGCGTGTGAGAATGTGAATGTGGTGGAATATGTTTCAACGGGCGGAGAAAGCTGAGGCAGGACCAGGGCTGTGGGCACTGATATTGTAGGGGTGTGTGTGTGTGTGCACTGATATTGTAGGGGTGTGTGTGTGTGTGTGTGTGTGTGTGTGTGTGCGCGCGCGCGCGTGTGAGAATGTGAATGTGGTCGAATATGTTTGAACGGGCGGAGAAAGCTGAGGCAGGACCACGGCTGTGGGCACTGATATTGTAGGGGTGTGTGTGTGTGTGTGTGCACTGATATTGTAGGGGTGTGTGTGTGTGTGGGCACTGATATTGTAGGGGTGTGTGTGTGTGTGTGCACTGATATTGTAGGGGTGTGTGTGTGTGTGCACTGACATTGTAGGGGTGTGTGTGTGTGTGCACTGATATTGTAGGGGGTGTGTGTGTGTGTGCGCGCGCGCATGTGAGAATGTGAATGTGGTCGAATATGTTTGAACGGGCGGAGAAAGCTGAGGCAGGACCAGGGCTGTAGGCACTGATATTGTAGGGGTGTGTGTGTGTGTGTGTGCACTGATATTGTAGGGGTGTGTGTGTGTGTGTGCACTGATATTGTAGGGGGTGTGTGTGTGTGTGCACTGATATTGTAGGGGTGTGTGTGTGTGTGTGTGTGTGTGTGTGTGCGCGCGCGCGCGGTGTGAGAATGTGAATGTGGTCGAATATGTTTGAACGGGCGGAGAAAGCTGAGGCAGGACCAGGGCTGTGGGCACTGATATTGCAGGAAGTATGCAGTAGGAGGCGTTAGCAAAGTGGGAAAGAAAGTTGAGGGGCTGAAAGATTGTGCGGAAAAAATACTTACCGTATTCTATTAACTTAAAATGAACATAAAATTCTAGTTTTAATATTACTACCAAAGTGCTATTAAGTGCTGTTAAGCTACCAAAGACCTATTAAGTGTATGGATGAAGAGTAGACAGTAACATGGACAGATGAAAACAAATTAGTTAGGGGATGGGGTGAGGAGCAATTTTTCTCCTGGATTTTAATTGTTTAAAAAATTGTCATTGTGTATTTTTAATAAAATTGTATTTTATGTTCAGTTTTATTTATTTTTGGCCATGCTATGGGGCTTGCAGGTTCTTAGTTCCCTGAACAGGAATTGAACCTGGGCCCCCGTGGTGAAAGTGCTGAGTCCTAACCACTGAATCACCAGGGAATTTACTAAACTTTTAAATTTTAATTGTGGTTTAGTACAGTTTGACAATAAAATAACATTTTTTTTTAAAGGTGATTTTGCTATCTGAAAGCTTGGTTTGCCTCTTGGTGGGTGTTGAGCCAAAAGACACAACCAAGTCAAAGATCCATCAAAAGGAAGAAGGATTTATTACCTGCAGCAAGTAAGAACACTGGTGATCTTTCCCAAGGCAGTGTCTCCCCAAACAGCAGAACTGGGGAAGGTTTAAGTTAAGGGTATATGCATATTCATGAAAGGACTTGAGTAGAAGTCAGCATAGAATTGGGGTAGACTGACAGAAAGTGAAATCGCTCAGTCGTGTCTGACTCTGCGACCCCATGGACTGTAGCCTACCAGGCTCCTCTGTCCATGGGATTTTCCAGGCAATAGTACTGGAGTGGATTGCCATTTCCTTGTCCAGAGGATCTTCCCAACCCAGGGATTGAACCCTGGTCTCCCGCATTGTAGACAGATGCTTTACCGTCTGAGTCACCAGGGCCCAAGCTTTAATTGATTGCAGTCATGAGGTTCAGAAGAGGTCAACAACATCAGGCCTTAGTTTCCAGTTGATCTGCTGGTTGAGCACCTGTTGTTGCTTAGTCGCTAAATTGTGTCTGACTTTTCAACCCCATGGACTGTAGCCTACCAGGCTCTTTTATCCATGGGATTTCTCAGGTAAGAATACCAAGGTGGGTTGCCATTTCTTTCTCCAGGTTGAGCACCTGAGGAGTGGTTAACTTCTGCAGAACAGCTCAAGAAAGTGCTTCAGACTCATCTTTACCATTGAAACAGAACTGGGAGTCTTTACAACTGCTTTGTTATCTTTGCTGTTGTTACTTCTCTTGCCCGTTAACAGTTTGTCCTTTTGTTCCCTTAAGATCATTATTACTGAGACCTGTTCAAGGGAAAGCATTGTGGCCAGAACTAGATCTCAAAATAGCTTAGGCCTAAAATGGCTTCAGCCAAAATGGCTTCTCTTCTGTCAAGGAAGCCATGCTTGGTTTTCTTACCCCAGGGATTCCCTACCTTATCTGCTTACAGGATAACAGTGGAGGCAGAGGTTGTAATATGTACAAATCTAGGAATGATAAAGATTGCCATCAGTCATTAGAGGCTTGGAAGATGCAAGGAAGGATTCTTTGGAGCCTTCAAAGGAAACACAGCCCTGCTGATGTCTTGATTTCAGATTTCTAGCCTCCAGATGTGTGGGAGAATAGATTTCTGTTGTTTTAAGCCCAGTACTTTGTTATTGCAGCCCAGGAAACTAATTTAGGCTTCTGTTTTCCCAGTAGGACATGGAGGAGGATAATCAGCTGCAAGTGGGGCTAGAGTAGGGGCCAGGGAGGGTGAAGATACGACCCAGGGATCATATCAATGGCTAGATTAGTTGCTTCCAATTTTCAGGGAAGTTGGGTTCAGCTTGGATTTGGGTTTTGCCCTTTGAATTCAACCTTGAATGGAGATCAGAGCAAGTTTTAGAGGGCTTTTTGCAAAGGATAAATTGTATTAATAGATGGCGAAAACCAGTCTAGGTTGAAAGGAGAGGGAAGGTGAAGGGAGTGTAAGAGAGAATAATTGGACATCCAAGTTAGAATGACCCCGGGCGGGGGCGGGGGATTGCAGGGATGAAAACCTGGGGAATACATGACACAGAGTAGATAAGTAAATAATAGACAATAGTGAAGGCATAGAAAGTAAAAAGAGTTGGGAGGATAGAGGATGGTGAGCATAAAGTGGTGACTTGAAATTTAGTAGAACTTGTCTATGAGGGAATTAAATCCTTATATAGGGACTGAACTTGTTTTGAAATGTCCTGCTGCTGTTTATGGGAAGTTGAAGTCACTTCATTTGTTCTAAGAACAATCACTGTGTAACCCCTCTGTAGTGTGTATTATAGGGAACATGGGAGTCTCATTGTCTGAGCAACCCTATAACAAGACCTTGTTACTTTGTGGCTTGACCACACTGCCCTCCCAATACCCTGGGTTACACAGAGCTGATCTCTGGGGAGGAGGAGAGGACAGCAATTCCTTCCTTGATCATCACTCTGCCCCGGAATTAAAGCAGAAGGAGCAGCACCCATGAGGGGCCCTGCCTCAAAACTCTGGAAATCCTGCTCTGTGGAATCCAGTAACACCTTCAGGAAGCACCTTTTCCTTTCGATAGAAAAAAAAAAAAGTCCTCTCATAATCTAATCTGTTTAGTTTTACACAGTAACCATTAGAATAATCTATATTTCAAATCAAGTCACATAAAGTTTGCAAAGCATTACCATAAAATTTTCAGTTTTAGGTTCTAAGGTATGGGGAGATTGGGGGAGGGGATAATGAAAATGAGGACTATCCATATTTGTTCACCTGTTTATTCAATGTACTTTTAGTATGCTAAACTCTGGGGATGCGAAGAACTGACTCATTTGAAAAGACCCTGATGCTGGGAAAGACTGAAGGCGGGAGGAGAAGGGAATGACAGAGGGTAAGATGGTTGGATGGCATCACCTACTCAATGGACATGAGTTTGAGTAAACTCCAGGAGTTGGTGATGGACAGGGAGGCCTGGCATGCTGCAGTCCACGGGGTTGCAAAGAGTCGGACATGACTGAGTGACTGGACTGAACTGAACTGAAACTCTGGGGAGGTGCTGATGATAGAAAACACATGTAGTCCCAGCCCTAAACTCAGGCTGCTAGTTCAGACAAAACAAGGGACTCTGCAGAGTGAGAAATGGAGCACAGACATGGCTGAGAACAGGGGTGGAGGGAGAGTTTTCCCCCTGGTGACTGGCTCTGTGTCCCATTCAGCATCCCAACCCAGCCCATCCCTGCTAGGCTGCACCTGCTGCTAGACTGCACCCTGGGGAGCAGAAGTGATAGGGCCAGAGAAAAGGGACAAAGTAAGTGATTAAATAGTTATTCCCACTGGGGGATTGTAAGTAGAAAAAAATATGGGAAACCCCTGTAAGTTAATGGTTACTCGAGAAAGCAGGGTTGCTTAGCAACAAAATGCTAAGAAGCTTGTTAACAACAATGCAGCAGAAGCTTGAGACATGCCCAGAAACAATAAAACAATGGTGGCATGAGACCTACATACTGCCCGGTTAGCTCAGTAAGTTAATGATCCCTAGGATATGCTTTCTACATACTTAAAAAACAATTTGTGGACCTAGCTTGGCCTTGTAGAGACAAGAAAACTCTTCTGCTCAACCTGGAGGAGATGATGATGGAAGCATGAAGTCTACTCAAGAAAAACAGTTCTCCCCCTCCCCACTTCGCATTTTTCCTCTGACTATAAAACTGTAGCCCAGTGTTTTTGTGGCCTAACATTTCTTGCCCACTCGTTTGTAAACTTCACAAGCGTCCTATTCTGATGAATCACTTATCACTGCCTCTGGTTGAATTCTTTTCTGCACTAACACTAAGGACTATGGTATAGCAGAGCTCTTCAGAGCCCCTGAAACGACAACTAATGGTTTCAGAAGGGCTGGTTTCTGATGGGTGTGAATAGATACATGGTATAATTAGCATCTTGGGGCAGCTAATCCATAACCTGTGATTTTTTTTTAATTACAAAATTGAAGTGCTATTTGAATTAGGAAAAAAACCAAACACCCAAATCATAAAATCAGTGTGTGCAGATTCCCAGCTTCAGTGACCCCTCTGTCCTATTCCCATTCCCCAGAGGTCATCCACCACCCATGGGAGTTATTCCAGAACCTGAAATGTATCTCAAGTTCCCTAGGTAGGACAGCTTCTAGAATAAATGCTTAAGGGAAGGTCAAAATACCATCTTAATATTACTGTGAACCTTTTGTTCCAAGTTATATCTGCCACATGTATTACTTTCTGTTTTTAAGCCCTTCATTTTTTCCTCTTTGTCCAACTCTGGCATAGAAGGAATATGAATCTACAAAACTTCAGAACTGTCTTTTCAATAAAGCATAAAGCGTATTTCTGGGGCCCACAGAAGCAAGAGTCCAGCAAGGAAGGGGAGTATGGGGGACTTAAAAGTGAATGATGATATATGGATGGTGATTGGGGTGGGAGTGGCAGGGGAGCCAGGCTCTGGAAACGGAGCCTCTGTATTAGCAGGCGCAGTCAGAGCGGACAGTCTTTCTCCTTCCTCATCTGGGCCAATCCCCTCACGAGCCAGCAGCCGAGGGGCTGAACAGGATGGCAGAGGCCACAGGGAAGGGCTGCAGGGGCAGGGGCAGCACATCCCACAGAGGGCGCTGGCCAGGCTGGTGGAGGGTGCGCAGGCATGGCCTTTACAGAGACCCTGGGGTCTGCGACTGTGGGGATTCAAGCTTGCTTCCTGCGTCACGTGCCCCTTGTTTACAGCCAGAAGGTGGGTTCCTAGAAGAGAAACCTCAGTCTTTTTATGTGCACCCAGCCCCTGGGAAAGTACAGACTCAAAACTTCAGTTGTGTGACAGGAAACTTCTGTTAAAAAATATGTTTTGGATCCCAAATGGGTGCCTACAAAGAAAATTTTAGAACAGAACCATTCCTAAAGACCATCTACTCCTTTTGATCCCAAATAGGTGCCTACAAAGAAAATTTTAGGACAGAACCATTCCTAAAGACCATCTATTCCTTTTCAATAATTCAAAGTATATAATAATTTAAAATAAGAGAAATAAGATGGCTTTTAGATTTGGGCTTGATTCCAATCTCAGTTGTACTCATTAGTGGGGGGGCTGGGTTGGGAAACAGCACCTCATTCGTTGGGTGATTATTGAGGAAGAAATGAAAATATGCCTTGCCTACAGTAAGTACTTAATGAAACAAAGGTAATGAGGGCTTCTGTTCAAAACCCTGCCTGCCATGTGGCACTTGTTCCCCCAACTCTCCAACACCCATATCCTGCACTGGTGTATCTCAGTCTCACTGCTTGGTAGAAACACAAAAATCAGGCTCAAAGTCTAATTAAGTGCAGGTCCTGATGATCAGTCCCAACAGAGACACTGGAGGAAGGGTAAACACCTCACAGGCTTATAGAGAGCATGTAGATTTTTTTTTTAAACAACAGCTTTCTTCAGATCTAGGTTTTCATCAGTTGGACGAAAGCAGGCCAGTCATAGAAAGAGGTGGTGTAAACATGGCTTGGGTAGCACTCTGGGAAGGCTGTGGGGGTGTCGCCCTGGGGACCTCTACGCTCTTGGGCAGGGGCAGAGCAGCAGCCTCTGCCCTTCCCTTGCTTTGGTCTCCAGGATCCTCCTCCAAGGTGGTCTCTCCGGCCACTTCCTGCCCTGCGGCCTGAAGCGCTCCTGCACGGCTCCTGCCCCCGTGCTCTTCTCTCAGATCCCACCAGGCCTGGCTCTCAGCGTCCTCAGAGCACCTGTCCAGAGGGACCGCATTCTCCTCAGAAAAGCCAGCCCTCCACTCCCGCCTTCACAAGGCAGCCAGGCCCCGTGTTCTCGCTAGCCTTCCACAGCCACAGGCTTCCGGAGGAAGAGAACAGGTCTGCTGTTTGTTCACCTTGTGAGTAGAGCAGCGGCTGGGATACTGCGGGTGCTCTAAGGTAGCGGTGTGTGTGTGTGTGAGATACTGTGGGTGCTCTAAAGGGTGTGTGTGTGATACTGCGGGTGCTTTAAGAGGGGTGTGTGTGTGTGTGTGCGCGTGTGTGCTCTTAAGTGGCCATAAGGAAGCACCCTCCCCCATGACCACAGCACAGCCGGTCACCCCTCTGTGTTCCTCCCTGTTTCAGCAACTGCTTCCCCAACAACACATCTAATAAGGTAACAAGACATTTAAACTTTTCACACTGAAACCATCAGAACTTGAAGGAGCCTAAATTTGACACAGCTTTTCACATTCTCAAATAATTCTCTCAGGACTCAATAAGCAGAAAAAGGGCAGAAAGTCAGAATTGGATATAGAATTCAGATTTTTTTCTTTCAAAGACACATTTTATACAACTTTCAACATTTATACTTTCAAACAAAAGGAGCAAAAAATACACTGAGTGCTAAAAAAAAATCAAAACAGAATACAATTTTAATTTCAATATTTTAAAATACAGAAATTGAAAAGTAGGAATACCAAATACAACTTTAAACAAGTCACTTGTCCTTCTCTATAATAATCAATGTAAACTACTTAAAAACGTACAAATTTAAAACAGAAACAAAATAAATACTGTACACTTTCCCTGCCTGCAGGCAAAAGATGGGAAATACTGTTATGACTCGGAAAAAAAAAATGCTCTTAAAGCTTCAGCACCCCACTTCCCAGCCACACCCCACTCCGCCGTCACAGTGTGCTTCTGTATTCAAAGGACACACATGTGCACACACGCTGACTGCCTACCCACACAACAAGACACTACTCTGCAGACACCCCGAACGAGAAAGGCTACCAGTCACCTGGGACCATGGGCATGAAAATCAGGTCAGGAAAGTCAGTCAGGCTAGCAAAACATTACTACAAAACTAGTAAATACCAGAGCCAACAACTGTCCCTTTTCAAATTTCACAGATTTCAACCCCCTAAAACCAAGACTACCCCTCCCTGTCACCACCCTCTACCCTCCCTCCAGCACCCCCAAATCAAACAAACCTGCTGAAGCACTGGCGAAGTTAGACATTTCACAGCAAATGTGAAAATTCATATTATATAATCTCTTAAAATGAACCTTTTCACCCTCTTTCCACAGCATGAAACTGTTATGGCTTAATTTATATTAAAAGTAGAAAAGTCTTTTCGGAAGGAAACGCGGTCTGCCAAGATGCATGTGCGTTTCCTGATCAGTGCTATTTCATACCTAACAACTGCATGACTTGCTTTGCAGTCAGAAGCTGTTTTCGGAAAAACTGAGGTTATAGCTTTTGATTCAGTCTAACCATAAATGTAAGGCCCTTAGTTTGGTTTAGGTTTCTTTTGCAAGATAAAATAACCTTGGGGTTCACTTAGCAAGTTACACCTCAGGTCCCTGACTATAATGTGGAAGTTATATGTATGCTTTGCAAAAATAAAAGGTGAATCCTATGAATCTTAGAGGGAAGAAATGATTCTAGGCAAGGAATTAACTCCTTATTATATATTACACCTGCTGCTGGTAATGGTTACCCACCAAAATATGAGTATTTCTGGGTTATTTTTTTCCTGCAAAATATTATATATTCTAGCACTTATGATCATTGTTTTGGTGAAAAATCTTGGGGAAAAGAGCTGACACTTTGAAAAGGAAATGGCCAAAATAAAACTGGGTGGAGGCAAGGTTTATCTTTATGATTAAGTTCCATTTAAGGTTGTCTTCTGAAATAAAAGCGAATTCAGAACGTCACAGGTCTTGCATAGGTAAACTACTTGGAGGTCTTGGGCTACGTGGTAGCCAAGGTTTATTAGTGAAATAGTGCAGAGCAGATAAAACTTGTTGGAAGAATCACTGAACACAGTTTCAAAAAGGCTTCAACAACAACAAAAAAATTCAGTATTACACTTGTTAAGACAAAGCTTCAGGACATTAGGAAAGAACAGGAAGGGTGAGAGGGAGACTCTAAGGAGTAGAACGCAGGTAAATGAGTATTAAGTTTCCTCTACCCACTGAAGAAGAAAAGAAATACCATAACAAAATAAAACTACAGTCATGATAAGCTAACTGCTTTGGAAATAGGCATTTGCTTCTTAATGTCCTTAACTTACATTTTTAGGTAAGGGGTATCAAATATTTGACTTATGGCATGACATTCACTGAAAAATCAAAAAAAGGGGGGGTGGAGGGAAGGTTGTTTAGTAAGGCTACAGCATTAAAATTCCATTACGTTCAACAGCAATGTAGTGAGTATGTCACTTCCTCTGTCTTTCCCCCTGGCTTCCAGGAAGCATATCAACATCACCCACCAGATGAGCTGAGGCTGCAGTGTCACAGAAGAGGGAGCAAAGTACCAGAGGTCTAGTATCCACTGTGGCCCCAGCTGGTCACTGCCCTCTCTGGGTTTCATCTGTCTTTTCTTAAGCTAAAGATCAGATGTTCAGCCTTCTCAAAACTGCTTTAAATGAAAATCTGGGGCATCTGAAAATAACTGATGACCTTTAACTTCTCTTTTGGAGGAAGCAATTAGCTTAATAACTAATGAGAAAAATGAATTTTTGAAAAAATTTCAAATTTATAATGAAGCCCTCATCTCTTAACATGAAATCATAAAATGCTTATACACTGCAGTATCTACTATGGCAGCAGTATACTGGGCCAGTTATTCATCAACTCTTTGGGGAGGTGACATCACTAGAGAGCATTTCTTCCAAGAAGCAGAATCTTTTCTTCTGAAGCTTCCAGTCAAGACTCCCTTCCTACACTACAGTGGTTTCTCTCTACCCAATGAGCCATTATTGGCCAACTCAGACCTGTCTTTGCTGATCCCCCATTATTCTTCCATCTTATTTTCCTGCCCTACTACTGTGAGTAGTTGCTAAATCATCCTAATTCCATGATTTATTTTACCCTATTCTAGTGCCTTGAAGAGTACACAGAATCTGTGAAGCAGTACTCTTTGAGAAGAACTCAAACTAATTTTAATACTTTAAATCATCCAATCATCTTAATGATTACTTGAGGATAAACATTCTCACTCTTCTCCACAAACTATCTCATTCCTTTTTCTTTCACTTCACGCACTGATTCTAATTCAGCACCTTGTTAGAGATTCTTCAGGTTTTTTTTTAGGTAGCATGCTCTGGGCATATATTTGATATGAAGCAAATTTTATGAGCAACAGCAGTTTTCATTTAAAAATGCACATAAATGTACATTCGTTGCCAGTTGTAACTTATCATAAATTCTCTGCAAATATGAAGTGTAAATAGATTAACACTTTTCTATGTTTTTCTTGAGTTTTGATCCAAATTTACAAACGAGAAAACTAAGACTCAGAAAGAATAAGTGACTTATTCAGGGTCACACAACTAAAATATAAAGGGGCAGAACTTGGACGAACACCCAGGTCTTCTGTTCCTTTCCCGCTATAACATGCCCCTGTGATTATGAACATAGAATTATTAATTTTTGAAATGTCTTTTAAATTTTGAAAATATTTTTAACTTCTATAGTTGTAGAGTGTATCTCCACTGAAGCTAATAAAGTTCTGTCTTGTTTTTTCTATGAATGGGCCCTTTTTTGTTTAAGTTTGCTTAGAAGTGAAAATAATACTGCTTATTTCCTAGAGAAGAATACCTTCAAGAGCAGAGATCACAACTCCAACTTTATATCCCCCCACTCCCACAGTACTGAGTAGTGCTGGGCACACAGTAGATGCATGATGAATATCTGATCTCATGTGAATAAATACAGTAGAGTTCATTAAAAAGGCAATAATTGGATTAAAAAAATAGAGCAGTATTCAGTGCTGAGTATTTAAGTAGTGAAACAGATGAGCTTGTTTTCTGAGTTTATAAGATGGTTTTGGTCAGAATTTTCAATTCTGTATGCTTTAAAAATCAACTGATGCTTATTAAGTTCAAAGTATTTCTAGGATATTGGACTATTATGAACTGCCAGCGTTGCAGAGTTTACATCATTAATCAATACTGGAGAGCTTAGTATTATGTGATATTATGAAGGAGAGTACAGTGGATCCCAGGTTAACAGAAGTCACTTATTTGAATCAATAAAGGAAAATGATTACCTGCTACTACAATTAAAATTGCATACGTTAAATGATAATTGTTGGTTATTATTTGTATTTACTTATAACTAACTAAATGACACCACTGCTGTCTTCCTAAGTTGCAGTGTCTGTAGGGGTGGTATTATTTATAAATGAGACTGAGGGAAAGATGAAAGGTTATTACAGTCGAGTCCAGATGCTGGCAGCAGTCACTTCAAATTCAGTCATTTCCACGAGAGACAGGGATGCAGCACAGTCAGTGATTTTATAAGAGCTTTGACTATGGAGGTCACTGGATTCAGTGGCTGAATTTTTACTGATTCACAAAAAGTTTACATGTACTCTATTTTAGTGGTTATTTCATCTTACTTTAACTTAGCCAGTTACTAGGCTAATTAACACTGCCAAAAATGAATCCACAGTACCTTCACTTAGAAGTTCCATATACTGGCTACTTAAAATTAGTATTTATTGGCCTAAGTACACAGGGCAGATACTGGCCACAATTTTAATTCATAAAAATAATTAATTTATTTTCATTTTTATGGCTAAAGAAAAAAAAGGTAATTAAAAATACTTAGAGCTGTGAAAAATGTAAAGACAACAAAAGAACCCAGATCGTAATGTAGCTGGAAAAAGAAATTATAATTCTTATTTCTAAACTAAAACCAAAACATGTGTACTATAACACTAAAATGGTTTATCTACAGAAAACCAAAACATCACAGTACTATATTGTGTAGGGAAGGTGGGAGAATCACGCAAACCCACATTTTCATATCTTGAGATCTGATGACCAACCAAATGACTGACTGTACCTACTTCTTAGCTAGTTTTGGCATAGTGGAGACAGAGTTTTGAGTTAGCCTATTATAGACATTTAGTACTTCCAAAAATATTCTTCTTGAAACCCAGATAAGACCCAGACAGTGGTCCAATCATTAAACCAAAAGGGCTAATTCATAAGATATATATATATTCCATGAAATACTGGAATGGAAACAGAGTAAGAAATATTTCTCTTTGAAAATACATTTGAATGTAACCATGAAAGACAATGATATAGACTTCTTTTTTCTTAGCTCTTCAAGTGATACTTAAAAGGGAAAGTCCTGCTACCTTGCTGAGTGGAAAAAAAAAAAGACAAATCCATAATATGGCCATATTTCTTTTCAATAAAAATAAATTTTATCCAATTTGCCTGTATTTTTTGTAGGAACTTATAAAATGCTCTATTGTCAGAACTGGAAATATCTCCACCCCACTCCCCCAAGAAACAAGAAATTACTTGTTTTTATGTCACAGGCAGAGAGGAAAACATAAGCTATTGCAAGCAGCTGAAAACTGGCATTTAGTAAAAATTGTGCACAAAGGAGATAAATGATTCCTTAAAGCTCAACTAGATACTTAACCTCACTATGCACTGGTTAAGTTAGGACAGATGGAAGAAACTGCAAAAGCACCCATTTTAGTCCAAATCCACATCTTAAATAACTGATTAGAAGGTTAAGAAATAAAAAACTAAACACACACACATACACACCCAATTCATCTACTCCAACATGCTTGCCTCTATACAACTTAATATAGTATAGTCTTATTATATTACGGCTTATTATGCAGATTTGAATATTTGAAGTCAAACCATATTTCATATTTCCCAACAGATTAGGTATACAGAATAAAAGCATCATAAAATATATCCTCTGTGGCAGGTGCTGGCCCTGCCTTCCAACACCAGCAGTATGAAGAAGGCCCTCTGGAGTTACAAATGTATTTGGAAAACTACAAACATGACAATTTAACCAAACTTATAATACTTTTCCCACAAGTAGGGAAAAGATATTAAAGCTGTACTCTTTGGGACCCAGATATCATCAGCAAAAGTGAAAATGCAAGAAGCCTATTTTTCTATTTAGAAGAAAACTGCAATGTCAAACGAAATGAGAAATGTGGGGTCTTGAATGTAGTTCTTACACACTGGCTACGAAAGTGTTTCCCTGCAAAGAGAAGAGTCTGTGTCGTCACGAAATGAGGGGGAGTGCAGAGGGAAGGTGGGACATAGGTAATCGACCTGGATAACAGTATGCACCTTGGATGTTAGCAAAAGCGAAGCTAATAGCTTATAAAAAACACATGAAATATATAAAATAAAATGATTTTCATATACATCTTAATTTAAAATAATTAATGCATCAAATCCCTGTTTAAGACTTTAACCTGAATAGCAAATTTAAGAGTCCAGACTAGTTACTGTTACCGTGGCTCTTCCCACCGTGTAACACACACACTATCAAAAATAATTTAAAAACCTTCACATTCTTAAATCTAAATTAGTGAGATATTTCTCCAGAAATCTTCCAAATAAATAGCTTTAAAAAGAAAGAATTTAAAAGCTGTTAACTTTAAAAAAAAATCTGTTAAATAAATTACTGATAATTCTTTACCCTATCACTGAAAATAAATCAAAACACTACCAACAACAAAATGAAATTCAAGCCCTGACAAGAGACCCTTTCCAGTTCAAGGTCTCTTTTTAAGGTTCTACCCTCCTTCTTCCTCTCCCCACCAGGTCCAAAATGGTTATTGCTGAGTGGGTGTGGCACAGTGAAAATGCAGCATCAGGTTCATTTTGTTCTTCAGGCAGTGTTCCCTACTGTACATGCAAACTGCTTCAGTGGGGCGCGTGGAAGCTCCAGGCTCCCGCACCCAAGACCAGTCTCCGAAGGGAATAGTGGCCACGGCCGCAGCTCCGTCACACAAAGAAACGTGCGTGGCCGTTTCTGTTCAGTTTAAGGATCTTCCCGAGACGCTGTTTGGCTGTTGCCATTCCTTTTTTTGACGGTTTACCTACAAAATACAGCACACCAACAGCAGTGTAAGTAACAGTGAAAATCACAGTTGACAGCACCTGGAAGACTTAAAGCAGAGCAACATGGCAGGTAAAGTAGGCGTCCTGAATGGGTCGAGTCACACGCCTGAAGTCCACTGCTTAAAACCCTTCCAGCTCACCCATGAGATAAGGTCCAGCCTCCTTCCTAAGACTTACAGGACACTCCCCCGGCCTGAGCCCTGCCTGTCTCTTCAGCACCAGCTCTCACCATCCTGCCTCAAACCGCTCCAGCGATGCACCTGTTCCGTCCTCACTCCCTGCTGTCTCTCCCCTGTCCTGGGCCACGCTGTCTCCTCTGCCCTCAGTTCTGTCGACCCCGTCCCTTCCCCTGCCTCAGCACAGCTAACCCCGTCACAGCCTTTCCAGGATCTACCTCCCCCCTCCAGGAAACCCCTCCTGCTCCTCAGGGCTGACTGAGATACCTTCTTCTCTGTCCCCATAGTAATCTGAGCACCTGTCAATGCAGTGTCCATACCCAGGAGGCTGTGAGCAATGTGAGTGCAGAGACATGTCTATTTAACTTAACCTACACACATGTAATGTTACCTTTCGTTGCCTGGTTGCTGATAGGTGGTGGATTTGACGCAGGTCTCTTGGTGGGGTGAAGGGGCACTGAAAAGGAAGTTTCACCAACAGGCCTTTCTGGGCTTATACTGCCATTACTTAGCTGGCACGCCCCTGATATCAAGCTTGAACTCTGCGGATACTTTGCATTCTGAAGGCTTGAGCCACTGCTGTCCACAGAATTCCTACTTTGTACTTTCTGACTGATTTCTGATGAAACTTCCTTCTTGATGCATTTCTGGCCTCTATTTAGATCCTAAGAAAGAAGAAAAAAGGCCGAATTTTTAGGGTTTCTTTACGAGTAATGTATTAACAATTTAAGACAGAGAAGAAATAGATTACTGAACTTGGGGTTTTTTAACATGAAGTGGCCACAGATGACCCCTCCTAAGTCATCTCATTCTAAAACCTAGTAGCTCTGAAGGATTCAGGTTTTAAAGATGCCTCGTAACTTAAGTTGAGACATCTTCAAGTTGAGAAGAAAACATTATAGATAGATAAGATAGATGATTGGTGGGTCTTGAAATCAAAACAAAGAGGGTCCCAACCAGAATTAAAAAGAGAAAAGAAAAAGATAAACTTGAAAAGAGCATTCTGTAGATATAATGTTTCATGAAACTATAATGTTTCATGAAACTAGTTTTAAGTGTGTGTTTCTGTGTGTGCATTAAAGTGAATTTCTGATTTTGTAATGGTCAAGTAAGTTCTAAAAACAGCATTAAACACAGACTTGCTTTAAAACAGTCTTACGAATACGCTTGAGCATTAAAACAGTCTTACAAATACGCCTGAGTATGAAGAAACAGCTTTTCAATTTGACACACTATTCTAATACCTCTCTAGACTACAAGAAACAGAAATTCTATTTTCTCTAAGGTGATCTTGCTAATCATTTGTCTTCTACTTTATTTTCAAAGACAATTATAAAAGCAACAGCTAGATTTAAATAACTGCTTACCTTTTAATACTAAATCCAATAATGCTACTGAGTTATAAATTTTATAACCAGTGAGGCACTATAAAATCATACATTAGTAAGTGAATTCTTCATAGTTAAGGAATTTCTTACCTGACCTTTGTCTCTGGAGCATATCCTCCCATTAAAAGAACTTGTACTTGCCTTTAAAAAATAACTTGGTTCTTTCTCTTATTATAAAGTAATTGACAAGTATTTAGAAAATATAGATAAGCCAAATGAAGAACATTAAAACCACCCATATTTCTGTTATTCAGCGAGGAAACGGGGTTGGGAGGCTTGGAGACTCCACTGTGCCACCTAAGAGTTTTGATTCTTTCTTTGGTTGTCATTTTCCAAGGTCTGCAGCAAGAAGGTCATGCTGCTGCTACTGCTAAGTCGCTTCAGTCGTGTCCAACTCTGTGCGACCCCACCAGACTCCTCTGTCCCTGGGATTCTCCAGGCAAGAATACTGGAGTGGGTTGCCATTTCCGTCTCCACAAAAGGTCATACAGCCTTCCTTTTTTGGTGCTACTGGCAACATTTTTTTAAAAAGGTATTTTGGGAGTTCATTTTGTTTGGTATAAGCATTCATACACGAGAATCCTCAGACATCAAGTGTCTTCTCTTGGAGCAGTGATTCTCAATCTGGACTTAATGAATGGTCTGGGGTGAGGGTGGGGTACAAACCATGAGAAAAATGCAAGCACAAGTCATATTTATGGAGAACATTTTGGGAAAGAAAATATTTTCCTGTAACTGTCATCAAATTCTCAAAGAAATTTGGTCTCTAAAAATGCTCAATAAACAACAGCAGAGATTAAAAGGATCCTTGTGGTACTGTGGTACTTTTTCCTTTCATGTTTCATTCTAGCCAGACATAACCGAAAGGTGTTGGCAGCCAGGAGTTTTTAACTGCTTTCTTAAATAAGTTGCTTTTTTCCAGATAACATTCTGTCCATAAGCCTTTCATTGGTTCGGTTCAGTTCAGTCGCTCAGTAGTGTCCGACTCTCTGCAACCCCATGAATCGCAGCATGCCAGGCCTCCCTGTCCATCACCAACTCCCGGAGTTCACTCAGGCTAGCATCCATCGAGTTCATGATGCCATCCAGCCATCTCATCCTTGGTCGTCCCTTTCTCCTCCTGCCCCTAATCCCTCCCAGCATCAAAGTCTTCCAATGAGTCAACTCTTCGCATGAGATGGCCAAAGTACTGGAGTTTTAGCTTTAGCATCATTCCTTCCAAAGAAATCCCAGGGCTGATCTCCTTCAGAATGGACTGGTTGGATCTCCTTGCAGTCCAAGGGACTCTCAAGAGTCTTCTCCAACACCACAGTTCAAAAGCATCAATTCTTCGGGGCTCAGTCTTCTTCACAGTTCAACTCTCACATCCATACATGACTACTGGAAAAACCATAGCCTTGACTAGATGGACCTTAGTCGGCAAAGTAATATCTCTGCTTTTGAATATGCTATCTAGGTTGGTCATAACTTTCCTTCCAAGGAATAAGCGTCTTCTAATTTCATGGCTGCAGTCACCATCTGCAGTGATTTTGGAGCCCAAAAAAATAAAGTCTGACACTGTTTCCACTGAATCCCCATCTATTTCCCATGGAGTGATGGGACCGGATGCCATGATCTTCGTTTTCTGAATGTTGAGCTTTAAGCCAACTTTTTCACTCTCCTCCTTTACTTTCATCAAGAGACTTTTTAGTTCCTCTTTACTTTCTGCCATAAGGGTGGTGTCATTTGCATATCTGAGGTTACTGATATTTCTCCCAGCAATCTTGATTCCAGCTTGTGTTTCTTCCAGTCCAGTATTTCTCATGATGTACTCTGCATATAAGTTAAATAAGCAGGGTGACAATATACAGCCTTGAAATACTCCTTTTCCTATTTGGAACCAGTCTGTTGTTCCATGTCCAGTTCTAACTGTTGCTTCCTGACCTGCATACAGATTTCTCAAGAGGCAGGTCACGTGATCTGGTATTCCCATCTCTTTCACAATTTTTCACAGTTTATTGTGATCCACACAGTCAAAGGCTTTGGCATAGTCAATAAAGCAGAAATAGATGTTTTTCTGGAACTCATTTGCTTTTTCCATGATCCAGTGGATGTTGGCAATTTGATCTCTGGTTCCTCTGCCTTTTCTAAAGCCAGCTTGAACATCAGGAAGTTCACGGTTCATGTATTGCTGAAGCCTGGCTTGGAGAATTTTGAGCATTACTTACTAGCGTGTGAGATGAGTGCAATTGTGTGGTAGTTTGAGCATTCTTTGGCATTGCCTTTCTTTGGGATAGGAATGAAAACTGACCTTTTCCAGTCCTGTGGCCACTGTTGAGTTTTCCAAATTTGCTGGCATATTGAGTGCAGCACTTTCACAGCATCATCTTTCAAGATTTGAAATAGTTCAACTGGAATTCCATCACCTCCACTAGCTTTGTTCTTAGTGTTGCTTTCTAAGGCCCACTTGACTTTACATTCCAGGATGTCTGGCTCGAGATGAGTGATCACACCATCGTGATTATCCGGGTCGTGAAGATCCTTTGTGTACAGTTCTGTGTATTCTTGCCATCTCTCCTTAATATCTTCTGCTTCTGTTAGGTCCATACCATTTCTGTCCTTTATCGAGCCCATCTTTGCACTGGTTAGTACATCAGAATCCCTAAAAATGGACAGCTGTTCAAAGGTACATTTAATGATAATTGTTAAGCTTTCTACATCTGGGGGTTGATTACTGATTGCAGTTTTAAAAACAAAAGCAAAAACAGAGCCAATGACAATCCTATTTCAACATTTCAAACCTTTACTATACCTGAAGATTAAATCTGGAAGTTGTATCAAATTGTTTAATCCAGGAAGAACTCCTCAAGTCTTGATCTTCAGTCTTGACATGATATCCTAAAGAGAAATTTTAATTAAAAATCTTCTCACAAACTAGATCTTAAAGAACAATGTTACCCTGCTGCTAAAACTGAAAGTAAATTTATGTTGACATTTGATTCAAAAATGAGCATGCTAACTCTTTATTCATATACTTTCACCATATTCCTTCCCCTCTCAAAAACAAAACAGTCACCAGCTTGCAATCCAACATGTTAATTATTTCAGTTCTCTCAAAGGCTGTCTTTCTTTCTACGGCAGGTTTTGGGCCAGATGCTGGAGGACCTAGATCAAATTCTGTGGCCATCTGTTGTAGATGTAAAACCAAGTGCAATACAGTTTCTCTAAAAATAGTATATTTTCCCATACAGAATAAAGGCATATGTTTGCCTGAATCTGGCAGCATTTCCAGAGAAGCTTTCTTTTCAAGGGGCCAAAGAGATTATAGAAGACAGAATAAGTGGAAAGACAGAAAAATCCAGATTTGAACTTGAGATCTTTCATTACCAATACATCTTTAGCCAAGTTATATAACCTCTTTAAACCTGAGTTTCCTCTTATACAATAAGCAAAGATTTTGAGATCACATGATCTAGTCTTAGATTCAAATTCCAGTCACTGAGTAGCCACGTAAGTGTGGGCAAGTTAATTCCACTAAATCTTTTTTCCTTTACCTATTAAAGCTACATTACACACACCCAACATGTCATTTCAAGAATTAACTGAAATGAATGCCAAGCTCCTGGCACATAGTTGACACAGGTAGGTGGGAATAAACATAATTCCTACAGTAGACTTCAGTTTTAATGTAGTACCATCTTTTCCCTAATCCGCCTCAGATTTTTGGGAAACAAAACTTCTCCCTAAAGGCAGACAGAAGGAAACACTCTGGCACCACTGATATCACCAGCAAGTCTCCTCTCTTTCCCAGTGTCTCCTGTTCAAGTAGGAGAGGATACCCTCCAGCAGAAACAGCTGAAAGCTTGCCTTCCCTTCCATAAAAGGAAAGAGTGGATTGTTCAAACTAAGCACATCAATTAAGACACAAACATTCCCTCCATTCTGATCAGCTTATAAAAGGGAAACAACACTGTCTTGCAAATCAGTGAACACAACTCTTAATCCATTAATTTACATTTTGAGTTATTCTATTTGCAGCTAACATTTGTCAAGATCATATGTATATATCTGCCAATACGTCTAACACCATCTCCAACTAAAGATGTTTAATAAACATTTCTTGTTCATAATCTTTAACCTCAAGCTACGATTACAGGGCTATTAAGTTGAGGGTTCTATGTTATTTTTCAGAGAATTACAATTTGTTTCTTACCACTTTCCACTCGCTTATCACAGCGATACAACTGCCTGACCTCATGGTTACTGCTGTGGCAGCTGCTGGGGTCCTGGAGAGACGGTCTTTCACCACCGCAGTCTGTGCTTTGAATCTGCCTTTGTAAACACGTGGAATAGTGCAACCCTGCCATAGACAGCATGCCCTGAATAGCTTCTTCCTCTGTGCTCGTCGAGGTAGGACATTCCCTGAAGGGCAGATCAGCAGAAAAGACAAGAACTTTTTTACTCTAAGGAAATATTTGGTAAATTTTAAAACCAAAACACACACACACACACACACACAAACCCCAAAAACCCCCAAATAAAGCAAACAAACGAAAAATAACAAATATTTTCCTATCATTTATATAACATTGTAATAAGACCATCATTATCAGCATTCCTACCTTTTAACTGGAATTTCGCTTCGAGATGGCTTTTGGCTCTTTTGAAGGAAGTTCCTCATCACATTAGATTCTTCCTTAAAGTTTGATGTTATCTCTTGTTTCTTTTCATCACCTGAACTTTCAGACTCTTCAGTGGTAAAATTACTTTTCTGAGAGAATTAAATAGAGAGAAGTCTATATAAGAAATCAGAACATGTTTATGCAAACTAACCAAAAACAGTTTATCCATCTGAAGGGAAAGTGAGAACTTCATTATGATGGAATTATTTCTGTGTTTCATACGAAAAGTGGAAATAAATCTCTAGGTAGTGCAGTAACATAATTCCTTAGTTTAAAAAAAAAAAAACACCACCACACAGTACAGGCTTTCTTTAAGGCAAAATGAAATATAACCTATGAGGAAATAGGAGGAAACATGAGAGCTGCATCTCCCTCCACCCTTTCCAAAATCACAGAAGTGCTGTTGATCAGATGTAAGTAGTCACGTGATGGGGTGTGTGTGTGTGACTACCACTGAAGAGAAGGCTCTGTGCCACAAAGGCCAGACAGACAGGCTTTGGGAGAGCTGTCATCCGCTTTCCTCCCATGTAAAGCAAAGTGGGTTTCACCTTTCCACCACATAACTGTAAGTTACAGGGTCCCAGGCGTACCAGTGCAGTGCAATCAGGTCCAGAGTCTTCTGAATCAGAAATATCAGAATATTCAGATGATCGATTCCTGAGTTCTGATTTCACACTTGTTAAAAACCCTGAGAAGGAAAACGATCAGAGAAAAAGAGCCATCAGAAATGGAATACAGTGCCATCCAAAGCCCGTCCAACTCAACTGCGCCGGCTCTGTCCTTTCTCACTGCTTTCACTGTCTTCATTTCATTCTTCCCCCAAGGACTTTCCCCTAATTAACCAAGATACAGACTGAAGTGTATTCTTAAAACTTCTGTGGTATTTATCAAATATGGTTTACAATCCTTGCACGGGTGGGTTGACTATTTTATTTCTTCCAGAAAAAAACCTCAACACTAAAATTACCTACGATGCTTTTCACTTTCTGCTGTGCTTTGTCTCAACAGAAGACAAAACGAAAAAACTCTCCTGAGCCTAAGACACATTCAAGTAGACAGTGAATTCAACAAGCTTACAGACCAGGCTTCACCCTTGCCTCTCTTTCCCCACAGCACTTTCGGCTAGCAACTGTTGCATAAAGTCGGTGATCACCTGCCTCTCCCCTGGCACGTGAACAAATGTGGAGTCACCGACTAAAACAATGACAAACTTAGCTGGAATTAGCAGGAACTGAGGCATTCAGCATGGATTTAAGAATATTAATTATCTAGAATGTTCACTCATCAAGTACTAAAATGTTTAACTACTTTTTAAGATAGAAGGGTATATGGAGGCCCTGAAAAATGTTGAGAAAATGAAAGACTTCATTCAAAGAAGATCTCAAGGAGGAGGAGGTGTTACTATTCATCACATTGATGGTAACCAATTAATAACCAAGTAGAGCCTTCTTGTCAATATGCAATCAAATAAAATAATACTTGGGTTACTAATAGCTTCAGATCAGCCAGTTATATATGTCTCCTAATTCTGAAAACCATATGTATGTTAGCTAAAATTATCTTGGAAATTGCACTACATTTTCAACTGCTTCATAATTTGGAGTAGAGGCCCATAAAATACATGAGCTTTTATGTGGCTCTTGAGAAAATTGTCATTAGATGAGGGTGTCACTGGCCAATGACATCCTTGTCACTAATACCACTTTTCCTGGCTGCCACCCCTCATTGGGAGGTCACATTCAGCATTTCCCTGATGGAGAGAGGACTCAGAAATGCTCCAGATTTCTCAAAAGAGTATTAGGGACACAAAAAATTTTAATCCTAATTTAAGCACTTTAAAATTAGCAAGTTACCTGGCATATTATTAGCATATTAATAATGAACAGACCTTTAAAATGACCATTAAAACAAACATACTGTTAAGTGGTTTTTGAGACTCTTCATTCTCCACTCCCTCTATTCCTGAACTCTCTTCCATCTTCACTTTTGCCTTTTTTGTCCTTCTCTTATCCTCTTCATTTTCACTATCTGCTGTATAAAGACTCTGATCTGTGAAGGGTTGTCTCTCATCCCTGTACATAGAGGGAAAAATAATCAAGTCAGAAAATAGCGCCACTATGCAGCCAAACAGTATTACACTCTCCTTACTTTGCAGAGAAAACTGAGAACTGAGACACTTTCCCCATATTTCAGGCAGGTGTGCAATGGTCTGGACCCAGAATAAAATGAACAGAGGGAATCCATGGAAAACTAAACTCTCTTGATACTTTCATCTACTTCACGTACTTAATTATCCTTCCATTTGTCAGCAGTAATCGAAGATCATTATCTTTTGCTCTCCATTCAGGTACTGTGGAAGATGGCTGGAGATGTTTGTTGAATTTTCCATTCAGTTTTGAGCTCAGGATGTCCTTAAAGTATAAAAACAGAACTTATTTAACCTCCACCCTCAAATATACCTGCTTGACAGGTAAAGGAGCAGGAGAGGATAGATACCACCACCTCCCCCTGCCCCCCATCCCCAGGGCCCTGCATCCTAAGAGTGCTGGGCAGCCTCCAAGGCCAGGGCATTTGCACTGTTGCAGCATGGAAGCTAAAGGCTCCTAAACCAGAATGAACATGGTTCATCTTTCTGTAGGGCCAGTAACAGTAAAATACGTTCTACAAAGCAGAATATAAAATCTCCCTCACATGAATTCAGACATTTCGCTCTTGTAGAAAGCTGGAAAACTGGAGAAGTACTGCCTTCATGTATTTTCTTTCCCTTGTTTCTCCCTAACTGCTGGGTCCTTTCCAGTCCCCCTGTCTCTGACCTAATCTCTAGTCTTCCCACCAGGTACTTTCAGCGATTTACAGGTCACCACCCTGCTATCACCAGGAACAAAGGCCACCAAGTGACATAAAGGCACAACAGTAGCTGGTTTTTAAAACATAAAGGATATTTCCTTTAATATTTTTCTTTAATAATATATAGAGCTTCTTGTAAGAACCTGAATCTTCTCCCACATGGCTATGGATGAATCTTCTCCCACATGGCTATGGGTTGAAGGAGGTTTGGAACAACAAAAGCTCAAAACAGTATAAATACAATTATAAAATTTAATATATTTAAGGGAGCTTTAGTTTCTATATAACATCTGTAAATATGTTAATTCAGAGATACTGCTATCTTACTCATTTTAAACTGTCCTCTCCTTAAGACGTCCAATCATGGATGACATGGATCTCACCACAGGTCAGTAGCATGTTTTACAAAGGCCCCACACCGAACTCATTCCTCTGTCAGGCCATCATTTCTCAAACTGTAATGAGTTTAATAGTCTCCCAGCCTAACAGTGATGCACGCTGCTGCCGCAGGGCGAGGGAAAGGCCTACAAGCACCTGCCCTTTTCTCTGCCTTCAATACTCCTCCTCAAGTCTGTGTATCCACCTGACTTCTTCTGCTATGTAAGTGTCTGTCAAATGCACCCACCTGAGAGGTGCGCCGACCACCTTAGCAGAAAGAAGCAGCCAACCAACAGCCCCTTTATCCTACTGCTCTCTTCATGACCTTTTTATCTGAGATTATACGACTTTAATACCTGTCTCTGACTTTGATTCTTCCAACTTGAACTAGGATGGACGCTCCATGAGGGCAGGGGCTTGGGTTCTACCCACTCTGGTACCTTCCCCAGAGCCTAGAAGAGTACCTGGCACTCAGTAAACACGCGATATACATGTCAGCAAACCGATGGGACCTGTTCATCCTACTTCTACATCGAAGCATGCCCCCATCACGAGCAGAAGTGCTTCTGACCCCTAGGGTGCTAAGCAAAGATCAGACAACAAGAATGGCCAGCCTGGTCTCTTTCTATCATCCTTCTGAAGGCCTTTCAGAAATGACTGAGTCTCTCATGTGGCCATGGAACAGAAGCTACCTCTTCCCAGGGACACATCTCCAGTCTTCTGAGCACCTCCCTCGTATGGAGCTCCAGGATGTCGAGGTTGGAAGGAGTTCGGACATTGTGGTCTCGAAGTTTCCGCATCCTTCGTCGGGAATGGTATGGGGAAGTCGCTTCACTTGAGGACCGTGAAACTGGACACACAGAAGGGATTCCCTGAGATTTAACTGGTTTGCCGTTTTCCTCCTTTAAGAACAAAATTTGGGGGTATTTTTATGACAAGGCCACAAACATAAGTGACTAAATAATCATCTATAAAAATATTTTAGAAAACAAAAAACATTCCTTTTCATCATAAAAACAAAAACACCAAATTATAAAACTTGAACAGCTCTGCTGAGATCTTTTCCCCTTCTCTCTCCCACATAAAATCCTGTGAACACATATCCTTGATTTTCAACATCATTTTAAAGGCTGTGTCATATTCTACTATAGAGATACAGCATAATTTATTGACCTAATACTTAGGGACAGATACTGTTTTCATTCTTTTACTATCATTTTGGTTGCAAGAGGTGATAGTGGTAAGCAGGTATGGTCATATATCAAGTTTAACTGGAATTGTCTTATTTACTTTATTAAAGTAATGCTAAGTCAAGGGATATGCCAGTCAGAAATCACACACTAATTTATACTTCCTATCAGCAAAGCAAAAATACAGAATTTTATCTTTGCCAATGTGATAAACCATCATTTGAAATCATAAATTATGTGGTAATAGTAGTTGAATACTTTTTCACATATTGAGAATATTTTTCATATTTTTATTGAATTGGCTATTTCCATCTCTTCTTTAGTGAAATTCCTGTTTATATTTTCTTTGTACATTTTTCTACAGCTATTTTGCTGCCTTCTGTACTCCCTACCCTCCAATTTAAAAAAAAAAACAACACTTTGGTGACTATTTTTGTCCAATTATTCTTCCAAGAATATTTCACCATTTTCAATTTGTAATACTAATTTGGAATTGACATATTTTAGAAATGACACTCCCATTTATTAAACTAGAGTTTTATTTCTCTTAGTAAAGATTTATAGTTTTTTCATATAGACCTATATTTTTTTATTGAGTGTATTCTTAGTTTTGGTTATTGTTGTGATATATATTTATACATTTATACATATTAAGATTAAATACATGACTTTTGACTTTAAAAATTCATTTAGATGCAGCTCTTCAAAAACATAAAATAATTTCCTACTATATCTGAACATGTTGAGATACTCTATCCAAGGATATTAAACCCAACATTTTAATACCTCTTTTTGTTTCCCAAATACAGCCCTGATCTGAGCCATTAAATTATCAGCATCCATTCCTCTACTTCCTTTCAGTTCAAGCTAGACACTAATAGAACCACCTTCCTGAAGAATTATTTTAATTAAAAGCCCCTATCTTTAACACCTAGAATATCTTCTAATAAATAAAATACCTAATATCAGACTTCATGGGCTTTTATCAAAGGGCGTATACCTAACCCAGTTGTCATAATATTTTCAGTTGAGTGGGTCTCCTTGCCCCAACCCTCTTTCCAATCCAACTTCACCGATTCTTACTCATCTTACACATCTTAACATGTATTCATCTTCACACTGCAGAAATGAATGAAATCTGAAAGTTTTGTTTATTCTGTATTTTTTCATTTTTGGAGTAACCTGAAGAACCTGAAGTAACCTGGTAACTACATCCTTATTACTTTATGATGATACAATACTCCAGATTTCTCTGTAGGGCTTTGAAACCCTGAGACTCCTTTCAAGATATAGCTCATTCTAGGTCTTCTAAGAATGTCGAGGCTTTCCAGTATTTGTAGTGTGGTGGTAGATCCAACTGCTTCTCAAAGTAGAGAGGAAACAAGCATTCAGATGATAGTTTCTACTCTTACCTCTATTGCTCGAATTACTTTAGAAAGTTCTTTAATAAGATGTCCAGGTCTAACATTGTCTGGAATTTCAAAGGCATGTTCAGATACAAGCTGTATTTGGATTAACAAAGATAAGACAACCAAAGTTATTTACATTTTAACATGTAAAAACTAATCCATTTTTAAGTTCTCTAGATTTTATAGACAAAGTCAAACACCAACAAGCCAGATCTCAGAACTCATGGAGCTGGTTTCATATCTTCTAAGGAGATCCTTATTAACTTCTGAAATCCTTTTACTCTGAGTTAAACATGGACTTGTCTTACTGTGAATTCTGCTCAAGATGGACTCTACACCTCAAAGCCTACTATAATTCTAAATAAAGATCCCCTGGAGAAGGAAATGGCAATCCACTCCAGCACTCTTGCCTGGAAAATCCCATGGATGGAGGAACCTGATAGGCTACAGTCCATGGGATCGCAAAGAGTCGGACACGACTGAGCGACTTCACTTCACTATAATTAGTAAAGAAACTAATTAAGCCTTAAATTTAATTCATAATATAAAAGGATTTGTAAGGGGAAACATAGGCACTAAAATAATCCTAGCTTCTCATGGTAAATCTAATTCATAAAGTCTTTTATTTTTTGCTTTTCAAAAGTAAAATAGGAAAAAGATTCCATCAATAGGAAAGAGGAATTAATTGGCGAGTTACTGTATCTACTGAAGTGCAAACTGATATCACTGTTTATTATGTCTAATTCCAAACATTAATCTGTTTATCTAAGAACAGGCTTCCCAGGTGGCTCAGTGGTAAAGAATGCACCTGCATTGCAGGAGATGCAGGTTCAATCCTTGGGTCAGGAAGATCCCCTGGAGAAGGAAATAGCAACCCACTCCAGTTTTCTTACCTGGGAAATCCCATGGACAGAGGAGCCTGGTGGGCTACAGTCCATGAGGTTGCACTGGACACAACTTAGCGACTAAACAGCAAATCTAAGAACATTTGACCTTTTAGGTGTCCTTAACATACTAACTGCTACTCCTGCTTTATATCCTCTCCCTGGTTTTAGCATAATTTGTTAAAACAAACCAATAGTAACAGTAACACTAAGTGCAAACAATATGCCAGGCTGAGCAACAACAAATTAAGTAACAACAACAAAATAACTGAGTGCCTGAACAACGGCAAATGTGCCAGGCAAGATACAGTTGAGTACTTTACAAATGTTAACTCCTATAGATGGAGAAATATACCATGTTCATGGATCAGAAGAGTCAATATAGTGAAAATGATTATACTACCCAAAGCAATCCACAGATTCAATGCAATTCCTATCCATCTACCAGCAGTATTTTTCACAGAACTAGATCAAATAATCTCAAGATTTGTATGGAAATACAAAAAACCTTGAATAGCAAAAAGCAATCTTGAGAAAGAAGAATGGAACTGGAGGAATCAACTTGCCCGGCTTCAGGCTCTACTACAAAGCCACAGTCATTAAGACAGTATGGTACTGGCACAAAGACAGAAATATAGATCAATGGAACAAAATAGAAAGCCCTGAGATAAACCCACACACCTATGGACACCTTATCTTTGACAAAGGAGGCAAGAATATACAATGGAATAAAGACAGTCTCTTTAACAGGTGGTGCTGGGAAAACTGGTCAACCACTTGTAAAAGAATGAAACTAGATCTCTTTCTAACACCACACACAAAAATAAACTCAAAATGGATTAAAGATCTAAATGTAAGACCAGAAACTATAAAACTCCTAGAGGAGAACATAGGCAAAACACTCTCCGACATAAATCACAGCAGGATCCTCTATGATCCAACTCTCAGTATACTGGAAATAAAAGCAAAGATAAACAAATGGGATCTAATTAAAATTAAAAGCTTCTGCACAACAAAGGAAACTATAAGCAAGGTGAAAAGACAGCCTTCTGAATGGGAGAAAACAATAGCAAATGAAACAACTGACAAACAACTAATCTCAAAGATATACAAGCAACTTATGCAGCTCAACTCCAGAAAAATAAACGAACCAATCAAAAAATGGGCCAAAGAACTAAACAGACATTTCTCCAAAGAAGACATACGGATGGCTAACAAACACATGAAAAGATGCTCAACATCACTCATTATCAGAGAAATGCAAATCAAGACCACAATGAGGTACCATTTTACACCAGTCAGAATGGCTGTAATCCAAAAGTCTACAAGCAATAAATGCTGGAGAGGATGTGGAGAAAAGGGAACCCTCTTACACTGCTGGTGGGAATGCAAACTAGTACAGCCACTATGGAAAACAGTGTGGAGATTCCTTAAAAATTGCAAATAAAACTGCCTTATGACCCAGCAATCCCACTGCTGGGCATACACACTGAGGAAACCAGAATTGAAAGAGACACATGTACCCCAGTGTTCATTGCAGCATTGTTTATAATTGCCAGGACATGGAAACAACCTAGATGTCCATCAGCAGATGAATGGATAAGAAAACTGTGGCACATATACACAATAGAGTATTACTCAGCCCTTAAAAAGAATAAATTTGACTCAGTTCTAATGAGATGGATGAAACTGGAGCCGATTATACAGGGTGAAGTAAGCCAGAAAGAAAAACACCAATACAGTATACTGACACATATATATGGAATTTAGAAAGATAGTAATGATGACCCTCTATGTGAGACAACAAAAGAGACACAGAGGTATAGAATGGATTCTTGGACTCTGAGGGAGAGGGAGAGGGTGGGATGATTCGGGAGAATGGCATTGAAATAGGTATACTATCATATAAGAAACGAAGTGCCAGTCTATGTTCAATACAGGATACAGGATGCTTGGGGCTGGTGCACGGGATGATCCAGGGAGATGATATGGACGGTGGGAGGTGGGAGGGGGCTTCGATATTGGGAGATCGTGTACACCTGTGGCTGATTCATGTCAATGTATGGCAAAACAAATACAGTATTGTAATGTAGAATAAAGTATTAAAAAAAAATGTTAACTCATAAATCATTTCAACAACACTAGACAGAGGTTCTCCTAGGACTCTCACTGTACGTCAGGGAACAGAAGCACAGGTTCACGCTTTTTATTAGCAGCATGGCTAAGACTTGAATCCAAGCCTCTGACTCTGGAGTCCACAGCCTGAACCACTAGGCTAATAAGCTGCCTCTCAAAGTGTACTTTCGATGTAATGGATTAACAGTATCTATTATTGATGAATTTTGTTGTTGCAACTTTTTCAGTTGCTCAGTCATATCCAACTCTTTTCAACCCCATGGACTGCAGCATGCCAGGCTCCTGGGTCCTCATTGTACACCAAAATCACCCACAAGTTTAGAGGTTCATAGCCTACTACAGCTCTATTATACCAAAATCTCTAGGGGAAAAAAGTTATTTCTAAAAATCTCTAAAGGTAATTTTGATAAACACACAAGTGTGAGTACAACTCGTCTAACGCTTTCAGAAGAAAAGGAATTACACAGTCTTTGCAAGGTACTCTGTTTTTATCCTGTTATATACGATATACTTTTGTAATCCGTTTTTGCCTTTACTTGTCAATTAGATGATGATGTCTTTGACGCCGGTTTTATTTTCCTATATGCTTCCACAGCGCCCCTGCTCTAATGGGTATACAGCAATGATTTAAAAAAAAAAAAAGAAAGGAAGCATAACATTATTGGGGGTAATCTGTTACCCTCAGAGGGTGAAGAATCTGTGGGCAATGCAGGAGACCAGGTTCAATCCCTGGGTGGGGGAGATCCCCCAGAGAAGGGAATGACAACCTGCTTCAGTATGGCTGCCTGCACAATCGCATGGACAGGGGAGGGGTCCATGGGGTTGCAGAGTCGGACTCGACTGACAGACCAACACTTCCCCAGTATCTTTTAGCTGGCTCACTGGTAAAGAATCCGCCAGTCAATGCAGGTGATGCAGGTTTAATCCCTGGGTCGGGAAGATCCCCTGGAGTAGGAAATGGCAACCCAGTCCAGTATTCCTGCCTGGAATATTCCATGGACAGAGGAGCTTGGTGGGCTACTGTCCGTGGGGTCACAAACAGTCAGGCACAACTGAGCGGCTGAGCACAAGCACACAGAAAGTAGCTTTTAAGAGCAGGATTTTTACTTCAAGTGGACATTTAAGAAATCAGCATGGAAATGTATTTTCATCAGATAAAATATTTATCACTTATTAAAGCATTGTGTGTAAAGTTCCAGGAAGGAAATAAAGATGAGAAAGTCCCTGTTTTTTAAGAGCTCATAAATGTAGACAATAGGAAAATGGACACATTACTTTTGGACATTACTTTTAAGTCCACTGGCACAAGAGATATGCTATGAATGTATAAGGATCTATGAATTCCAAATGGAGAGATCTGAGATGACCTCTTAGAGGTGGTAGGATTCGAATGCAAACTACACCACAGTTCAGGGAAAATGGAAAGCTCCTGCTTGAACCCAGACCTCTTTTCCTTTGTTCTTACATAAGACCAGCAGAGGGATAACAGCATAGGCTTTGCAAACACAAGAGACCGAGCTTCATCTTAGCTCCACCAGTTGTCCTGAGCAAGCACTTACACTCTGAACCTCAACTTATCCATATTTAAAATAGGGACAACAACCGCACCACAAACTCATTTAGTTGCTCTAAAGAGTAAATGAGTTAGTAAATGCATTTATGGATATAAAGACTAAACACAGTGGTTAGCACACAATGTGAGCACAAAGTTATATATTATTATTCTATATCTACATGTTAATTTCTTAGTCAGTATCCCACATAGTCTCAAATTTACTTTCTTTTCAAGATTAAAGAAGTGCCTAGGTACTTCATTCTCAAAAATATAAACAAAAACCAGCACATCTGTATATACTAATAAAACACAGGTTATACTTCTCAATTAAAGCATGACTCCTATTCCTTCTACCACTCCCACTCATCGACAAAACAGCCTAAGGTTCTGTTTTCCTGACCTTACCATATAAAAATTAACAGTTTCCCTGATGGCTCAGATGGTAAAGAATTTGCCTGCAGTGCAGGAGACCCAGGTTCAACCCCTGAGTTGGGGAAGATCCCCTGGAGAAGGGAATGGCTACCCACTCCAGTATTCTTGGCTGGAAGATTCCATGGATAGAGGAGCCTGGAGGGGCTACAGTCCATGGGGTTGCAAAGAGTCGTGGACACGACTGAGAGATTAACAATTTCACACTTTTCTGACCTTGCCATATAAAAATTAAGTTATTTCACCAAAGACAACTACTTACTTCTTTCTTCATCCATAATTTTAAAGCAGTATGCAGCGCTTTCACTCCCTGTACTAGGTAAGTCTGAGGCTGAAAACCATCTTCTCTCAGTTCTGTGGGGATGAAGTTAAGGGGAAAGGAGTTAGGTTCTGTGGCAAAGTGATTAACTTTAGGTTTTGAGTAACCACCAAATATCAAACAAGTTAATAGAGAGGAAAAAAGTGAAATAAGAAACAATCAATTGACAAGAGGAGAAAGAAACAGAACCACACTAAATACTACTACCACCTCCATCTTATACAGCAGCACCACCTTCAAGACACCCACCTCCACACAGGGGTTCTTACTACTTGTTCCTGCCAAAGAAAGTGAGCCCCTCACCCCTTTTAAGGAAAGAAACCATGAATGAGTTCAGATTATTACCTTTTAGGGTTTCCAGCAAGTTTTGGCTACAAACCAACATATGGCTTCAAAGAAAGGGAATTTGAAAAGATCTGGTGTTTTAAGTCTTTTTCCATCTCGTAACACCTAAATAAAGAAAAGTTGAACAAATTCAACATTAGCATTTCCAAAGTTAAATGGAGGCAACCAACTTAACTGAAATAAGGCAGCCCATGACACAGTAGACCAATGTGGTCCTACACATTGCTCAACACCACACACGTGAGTAGGACTGAGTCGTGATCTGACTCAGGTCTACCCTTACCAGACCTGACAGTATACTGAAGAATTACACGGGGCTTCAAAAGATCACCCCTAGGGATCTGTAGCCTAGTTTTAACAGAAGGAGTTTTACAAGGGTTCCACTGTAATAAATATAACGTGTTTAGAAACCAGCTCCCTGTGTTAGACAGCACTCCAACATCCACTCGCGGAGTTTTCTTTAGGTCCCTCTAAGCATTCCAGCTTCGGACCAAACTTGGGTGGAGTCAAGGTGAGAAGGCAGAAACCACAGGGTGGAGTTTTCTGCAAGAATCCTTGCAGCAGTCCATACAGCCAGGAGCCGTCTTTCCCCAGGGACAGCTCAGGTATAAACAAGATTCCCTTGGCAAGTGTGAGAGTTTGGCTTAACGCTTTGTGCCCCATAAGAGCCAGAATCTCTTGTAATAACCCCACTGATGCATGGCTTCCAGGGTTCCCCACGGGCATGCCAAGTTACAAGTCAGGAAAGTCAAAAGACATGGCTCCCTACCAGGTATTTCCAGTTCTGCCAGTCCTTGTGCAGTTTATCAATGAGGAATCATTTTACCATAAGCAATGTTGCCTAATAACATTCTTCTCTTATTAGGCTACCAGGGGAAGTTTTTGCCCAAAAGTCAGATTGTCATGCAGAAGGGGAAATAGTTGGTAATCCTTCACCACAGCAAAATTAAAATTAAAACAAAAGTAAAATTAGGTGTTTCCTAACTTCGAATTGTTCTGTCCCAGCCCCGTATGTTACACCTGAGTTTGACCTGATTTAGTTTGATTCTCTCACTGTAAAAAGAGCCAAAGGAGAGCCCATCCATCTCTATAAAATTCTGAAATGTGGGAAGATATTTAGTCTCAACTTGAATAAATGATTCTTTTTGTTTTAGATTCATCAAGGTGTCCTCCAGTCAAAATTTTAAAACAATGTTTGTTTTTAAAGTTTCTAATAAGTTATCAGGGCCTATCTCCATGAGATCACTATCAAATATGTTGCTGAAATTATTTATTTTTAACTTTTAAGTCCTATTCAAGAAAGGACAAAAAGATCCTTCAAGTGCTGATAACACAAACCTGAGCTGCATGCCAATGTTAAGGTTGTGCAGAAAGTTCCCCCAAAAGCCATACAGTCCTGAGAAGTGAGCACAGCATGAATCCACCCTGAAACAGTTAAAAGGACATGTCAGTGACTTTTCAATATTTAAACAACACAAATGTGATATCTACCTGTTTTAAGAAACACAAAAAAAATCAGTTTAGCTTATACTTCAGTGCCAGAGAAGCTAATGTCTATTATGATCTAAAGATGCAATGATTCAAGTATTTATTAAATGCCTATTCTATGCCACCTCTGTACTGTGTTTCAGATTAATGCGTTGACCCAACTAGACAAAATTATGGTGCAGGACAGAAGGAGGTTTTGGTAGTTGTTACTGTTTTCATTTTTTAGTTTAAAAACACATCTAACTTTGTTAAAGATTTTACTCTGAGACAAATCAAATCTGATTAGAGTGTGGCAAGCACGTTTTCATTAAATGAATAATTGGACTGGCTGAGCCCCTGGCCTTCCTAGTATCATCCTGAAATGAGTGTCGGTAGGGACCAAGCAGAGGAGGATCGGTGGGACTCCAACCAGGACCTGATATCTTCCCGTAAAGCCAACATGTTTCCAAAGTGAGGCTCATTTCTAAGAGATGCCGTCTAACGTTTGAAAGAAAGGTCTTGTAGACCAAACATAAAGACGTTATACAAATGTAAATAAATATATTCACATACATTTGCATGGAAAAATTGACTGTTAAAATAGACGGATTCCATTTTCTTTATACTTTTCATAATTTGATTCATCATTGTTCTGTGATACAGTATCTACAAAGGCCAAGAAGACTGGATTTCAAGTGGTGGCCATTTGTGTGCTCAAAGGCACAGTCTTGAGCTTGGCCCTGAAATCACAAGTTTGAAGCTTGTGTCGGCTTCACACTGCAGATCAGTGGCTCTCAGTGGAGGGAGCGCTGCCAGCAGAGCGTGGTCGGGAGAGTTCGGGCAGGGTGGGTGGGGGCTGTCACAAGGATCAGGAAGCACCTCTGTCATCTCGCGAGCCAGAGCCAGGGTGCAACAGGCAGGATAGCAAGAAACCGTCCTGCCTCAGCCAGGACTTTCAGATATCTGTGGGCATTCAGACAGGTACAGAATCTGTCACTGACTGAGCCCAGAAACGACGGCTCCATTAATAGGAAACAGGGCATCTTTTGCAAGGTTTCAGTGCGATTTTCTAGGAACACAACTAGGTAGCCTGTACACTGAAGAAAATTTATCAGTTGCCAAATACCTTGGGGGAAAAAAAACCCACACTATCTATAGCAGTGGTTCTTCAAATGTGGTCCCCAGATCAGCAGCATCAGCCTCAGCTGCGAACTTACTAGAAATGCAAATTTTCAGGCCCACCCCAGAGCTGCTGAATCAGAACCACTGGGTTAAGGCCCAGCACTCTGTGTTTTGGGCTTCCCAGGTGGCACTAGTGGTAAAGAACCCACCTCCCAATGCAGGAGATGCAAGAGATGCCAGTTTGATCCCAGAGGTGGGAAGATCCCCTGGAGGAGGGCCTGGCAACCCACTCCAGTATTCTTGCCTGGAGAATCCCATGGTCAAAGGAGCCCAGTGGGCTAAGACCCACACGGTTGCAAAGAGTTGAACAGGACTGAGCATGCACACATGCTCTGTGTTTTAATACGCCCTCCAGGTGACTCTGAGGGTCCGTGGAGTTTGAGAACCATTAATCCACACCAGTGCTGTAGACTCTGAGCTACCCATCACACACCTGTACTGCTCAGCTGGCCTGTGCATCACCCTGCTTCCAATGTTGCTGTGCCTGAGCAGGGACATTGCAAAATAGTATTTTACTATAAATTACTTCTAATTTCTTTATAATCTAATTAGATTATTACATCAATTGGGGGAGGAATTATTGGTGTTGGAGGTTATACTGATGATAAATTTGAATTTAAGATTTTAAAACTATTTACTACAAAAAGGAGCTTTGGGGGTCCTTAAGGGAGGGGCACGGCCCATTCACAGTGAAAATATTGATAGGTATCTAGATTTTATAAATTCTGGTAGTTCTAGGCATTTACTCATTTATTTATTGAACACATACTTATTATATACTCCAGAGCAAAAGTAAGAAAGCAGGGCCTGTAACAGATCCTTGCAAACTCTGCAGCCATTAAGGTCACCCAATTCAGAAGAACACAACTCTCAGAACCACTGGCCTGCAGAATCCATGGCCTGCATTGAGTCACCTCTCAAGATGATACACCTGATGCCTATACTTGAGACTATAACTAAGGCTGATACTCAATCCCTTCCTAGGATCCCTAAGAACATACTCATTTGCCTCCTACTTATCCCAGGATAGCAGCCCAGATTCCTACAGCAGATTTGGCCTTCAACATCAGCACAGAGCTGACCAGTTAAAAACTAAAGGGAATTTCATCAAAATTTTAAAATTTTGTGCAAAGGACATTATCAAGAAAGTGAAAAGACAACCCACAGAATGAGAGAAAACATTGCAAATCATATATCTTAAAAGGGTCTATTCAGAATATATAAAGAATTCTTACCACTCAGCAATAAAAAGACAGCCCAACTTAAAAATGGGCAAAGGATTTAACAGACATTTCTCCAAAGAAGACATACAAATAGCCAGTATGAAAAATGCTTAGCATCGTTACTCATTAAGGAAACACAAATTAAAACCACAATGAGATACTAGTACTTCACACCTACTAGAATGTCAAAATAAAGATAAGCACAGTGGTGGTGAAGATGTGGAGAAATTGAAATACCTGTACATTGTTGGCAGGAACATAAAATGGTACAGCCGTTAGGAAAACAGTGTGGCAGTTCCTCAAAAAGTTAAACATCATTAAACCGTATGACCCAGCAATTCCACTACTAGGTATAAACCCAAGGAAATGAAAACAAACCTCCACACAAAAACTGTCACACAAATGTTCAAAGCAGCACTATTCATAACAGCCACAAAGTGGAGCCAACCCAAATGTCCATCAACTGATGAGAGGATAAACGAAATGTGAAGCAGCCATGCCGCGGAATATTATTTGGCCATAAAAAGCAATGAAACACTGATAAGAGGTACAACATGGATAAGTCTAGTAAACATGATGCTAACTGAAAGAAAGCTGGATACAAAAGGTCACCTATTATATATGAAATGTCCCAAACAGGCAAATCCAGAGACAAAAGAAAATTAGAGGTTACTAGGGGCTGAGAGGAGGGGAAATGGGGAGTGGCTGCTGACTGGCACAGGGCTTCTTTTGAGGTGATGAAATGTTCTGGAATTAGGGAGAGGGTTGCACAGTTCTGTTAATCTACTAAAAACCACTGAATTGCACACTTTTCAAGGGTGTGTATTAAGGTATGTGAATTTTTCAAAATAAAAATGAAGGCGAATGACATAAGACACAATGCCAAAACAAGCTGAACCGCAAGAGAAACCCTCCAAGGGACAAGGGCGTGAAAAGTTCAACATAAGAATCATCTCTCAGGCTGTGCAAAGCCACTTTCCAAACTCAGAGGTTAAACTCAGTTAAACTTAGAGGTTAAACTCTGTTAAACTCAGAGGTTCCAATCAAAAGCTGACTCTGTGATGAGCAATCGCTATGGGGAGCGGGGATGGGATTAAAACCTTACCTGTAGGAACAAATAAGGTATGTCCCTGCTTTACCACACATTTGTAGCATTTATCCACCTTATCTCCAAAGAACACTTCACTCTGGGTCACAGATGAACTCCAAGATTCATAGAGGGCCAAATTGTCATCTGTTGGCTTTATCAAATAAAAAACCTTCTCGCCCTAGGAGGAAGTAATCACACTATTTTTGAAAAAGGAAATGCCATTCTTAGGGTGGCCTATATTGATGCAATTTCCTAATACAATGTTCTAAATTAAATTAGATATTTATCAGATTTCTTAGGCTCAGAAAGACATATTTCACATGCCTGGTCAATAGCTACTGCCTTTAATAAGCATCTCCACAGGTACTAATGCTCCCCCTCCCAATAAGACAAGGGGTCAGTAAAGTCGTGATGGAGAAACAGTTACAGGAAAGGAGGGTAAAGAATCACAAGCATCCTACTGATCTCATGTTCAAGGTGTAGAAGTAAACACATGTTAATGGGCCCCAGGTTACAGAGAGTCATCTCTGCAAACTCTGCCCTTTCTCCTAAGACCTGTAACACAACAGCTGCTTTTAAAGACTTATGAACAGACTTTCTTTAGTGAACTGACCCTCTGCTTTCTCATGAAGCAAAGGAAGAGGAGCTCGAGGCACAGCATCAAACATAGTCCAGAGCGTTGCTGATGCACAGGCACAGGGTTTAGACGAAGATCTGGTTCTACAGCAACACTGTCCAAAAGAACTTTCTGTGGCGATGGGAATGTTTCCTATCTGTGCTACGCGATACAGTAGATGTAAAGCCCTAAGTGGCTACTGAGCACTTGAGATGTGGTTAGTACAAATGACGAGCTGAATTTTACATTATGTTTCATTATTTAAATTTAGCCCCATGTGCCGAATGGCTACTGCATGGAATAGCACAGTTCTAGATAAAACAAGGTGAATATATGCTCTCAAGGAGAATTCATAATTTTAGGGGCATTCCTGACTTATCCAACTAGCTGTCTTTAGCCTGACCTTAAGATCAGAAGCAATTATTACTATAATTTTGCTCCTTCTCAGGTATCTGATTTATGGATTGACTGGTAGTTGACTAGAGGGAAGAAGACTATATGTTTTTGCAGTTAAGTGAACAAAGAAATACTCCAAGCTTACCCAGAGGACATGGTACCAAACTGAAGTCCCACCAAAATCAATGTGGAAATCTGTGTAGCTGTCTTGAACTCCCATTAAGCAGTATTTCTGAACAAATGGCTTGGGAAAGACTGAATCATCTGGCCAATAATTTTCCACCCAGGAAAGTTTTCTGGCTATATCAGGAACCTCCACCAATTCAGACATCCTTTAAAAAAAAACAGACACACACAAACACACACACACACATCATGCAAATTAAAACTTCTTAAAACTGCATCTCCCATCTCAACCCCAACCAAGAAATTAACTGGGACTCAAGGCTAACAAGAATAGTTCAAGTTTGAGCATGCCAAAGCAAAATGTACAACAACATAGCTATATCTCTGGACCACTTTAGGAGTCACAATTGTGTTTCTTACTAAAATAAATTCATCATTTAACTATATTTAGCTAACACTCACAAAGCTGAATCAAAACGCCCAGAACTACTCACTTTGTATCTGAAAATTCAAGGCTGATCACATTTAACACTTTTGGTCTGTTGGGATTCGTGAAGTATTTCACATAATTGTGAAGTGTCATTTTGCTGTCTGCCTGCCTTGCCACATCAATGACATCTATCACTTTGTCACCACCTGCAGATAAAAAGTATAGCCTTATTATTGTGCTTAAGAGTTTCATCAATAGATGCCCTAAACAAAAATTTTTTAAAAACCATATTTACTGCACATGATAATTAAGCCATCTGTAAGAACTACATAGCCTAGACAAAGACTCTTCCTATATCCTTACTTTTTAAGTCCAACTGGAACTTCTGAACAAAGGAACAATTTTTGAAAGAATAAAGCAATTAAGACAGAGCTGCATAATTAACACTGAGTGTAAAAATTTATGTATTTACGAAGTTTTCCATACAACAATGATTTCTTGTGCAGCTTATGACAAAAGTGCATATCACACTGGTAGGTAAAAACTGAGCCACATGCTCTGGCTGTTAATTCCTGGTAACCAAAATTATAATTAATAATTCTACACAAAATGTGGACACAGACTTTTACCTTTTACTTCTTTAGCTTTAAAGATTCTGAGTCCATCATTTTGAGAAACCAATCAGTCATTGGGGAATTAGTGAACAAATTAACCAGGACAAACAATTTCTGCTTGCCTGGTAGTGTCTTCTCTCCTAATATTCTGCTTCAAGAAAAAAAATGAAGCAAAAATCAGTGCATATTATTCTCTGTGAGATGAGTTTTGAATTGGGATTAATTTATAATTTTCCTATAAAACCATAAGGTATTGCATGCACAACCCTGAATCACCCTAAAAACCAGTTAGTTTTACAATGTCTTACAAAATACAGCAATACTTAATCTGAAACAGGAAACAAGTACCCGCTTCTTACCTGAATGCAACTTTAAACAAGCTAAGAAAGTGAAATAGACTATTTATATTTAGGAGGCAAAACAATTCTGTTAACTGAAGCATTTTACAGTATTAAAAAGTTAGCTATCGAGTAGTGTGAACATTTTACCTACACTTTTATTAGACTAGCCATTTATTTTACAATGTTATCTATACAAACAGGTTTATGTGAAACCTCAGCCTCATCTTCTAATTTATCAAATAGTTCAAAACTAAGCTGAATGTGAAGTGAGGCAATTTAACCGGATTTCCTCAGTGAAACAATTGGCAATGTCAACCAATGGATCGAAAAAGGGACAAATTCTCAGATTATTTCAGGCTCAGAAGATAACATAAAGAATAGATAGTTTGAGTCAAGACAGACTTGAGATCTAACTCTCAAATAATCTTTATCTACTTTGCTGACAACGAGTGAGATCTACATAGAGTCAGCTTTCTCTCTCAATACCCTTATGAGAATGAAAGAAGTGCCTGAAAATATCAACAGTAATGCAACAGATAAAGGGCCTTCTACCTTGCTGCTTATACCTTTCTGGGACTCAATATAAAACATTAAGTCCAGACATCATTAAATGGCAGTATCATGAAGTCATTAAAGTAAAACTAGGTTTGAAAATAAGCTGCTCTTCTTCTAGGCAGCAGGAGGTTACTAAAGCAGGATCCAGAAATCTTGCACCTGAATGCTGCTACCAAGGTCCAGAACTCAACTAGTTTCCCAGAGATTTCTTTTTCCTATCTGTAGCTACCCCTCTGTAATAATTTTTCCTAGCAAGTATCAGAAAGTTTGACGGCAAAAAAACAAATAAAGCAACAGGATGAGGCTGTACAGAATGCTTCCTTCTGTCTTTCTAAAAGTAGGCCTACAGAGGAAAAAGTTTTCAATGCACATGACATGGCATTTCACTTTTCCTGACCCAGAAACTGAACTAAACTAACATCTCTTCATTCAATTTTTAGTACTTGAGGATAATATCAACTTTATTTTTTACCGTGTTTTCCCAAGCAATTAAAGGAATCAAGTTCGTACCTACATAACGTTCCACATCCATAACAGAAAAAGTTGGTGGAGGGAGCCTGAGTCCCAGATCATCTAATTTGGGGACCATTATAGGGACTTCAAATCCGTGTTTCTCCAGGTATCTTTGTGTCAGCTGGCTGCCATGCATCTTTACAATGATTTCATCGGCACTAAAGAAAACATAAGAGTAAAATGTCATCTTTGCTGATCAGTTCAGCTAAAAAAAAAATCTGGTAATGGATTAATTCATATGCGCTATTATTACCTGAATCAGTGGTTCTCAACCTATCTCATATCTAATTTTCCTTTTTATAACTAATGTTTTATAAAGCTCCTTTTAGTATCCTACATACAATTGGAAAAATATATGTGAATTATATAAATGCCTTAACTATAACAAGAGAAAAAACAAATTATAGCAAAATACGGATTTCAATATGTAAATATTCAGGTAAACAACACTAGAAAAGATAATAGAATAACAGTTCAGTTCAGTCACTCAGTCATGTCCTACTCTTTGCTACCCTCTGGACTGCAGCATGCCGGGCTTCCCTAACAGAATAACAGAATAACGGGATGCCTACAATTAGTCGTAATGAATGGTTAGATTTAAAAGAAGTAACAGATTAGAAGTAACTCAACACATGTTGCACAGAAAACCAGAAGAGCAAAAGGGAGGGGGTACAATAAAATAAGAGCTGGTTAGGATAAGTAAAAACAGATCATATTTTATCTGGCTATAAAATTCTACACAAATATTTATTAGACATCATAAAGTCTCCCAGGACATAGAACAATTCATGTTTTCCTGCAGACTGGAGGATGACTAGCATCCACAGTCCCTACTCGTTGAGACAACATCCAAATGCCCCAGTTGAGAATTCCTGATTTAAAAGATCATTATCCTCAGTATTTAATAAGTTTTAATACGTTAGTCATCTTAAACCACTAAAAACGGGTTGCTGAACTTCTGGCTGCATTCTTTAATGACTAACCTGTTCTAGGCATTACACTCAAGTGTGGTCTGTCTGTCCCTTTTCACTGTCCCCTCAGTTTAGTGCAGTTCAGTCACTCAGTTGTGTCCAACTCTTTGCTACTCCATGAACTGTAGCATGCCAGGCTTCCCTGTCCATCACCAACTCCTGGAGCTTGCTCAAACTCATGTCCACTGAGTCAGTGATGCCATCCAACCAGCTCATCCTCTGTCGTCCCCTTCTCTTCCTGCCTTCAGTCTTTCCCAGCATCAGGGTCTTTTCCAATGAGTCAGTTCTTTGCATCAGGCGGCCAAAGTATTGGAGCTTCGGCTTCAACATCAGTCCTTCCAATGAATATTCAGATATTCAGGACTGATCTCCTTTAGGATTGACTGATTTGATCTCCATGCTGTCCAAGGGACTCTCAAGGGTCTTCTCCAACACCACAGTTGAAAAGCATCAATTCTTTGGCACTCAGCCTTTTATGGTCCAGCTCTCACATTCATTCATGACTACTGGAAAAACCATAGCTTTGACTAGATGGACCTTTGTCAGAAAAGTAATGTCTCTGCTTTTTAATATGCTGTCTAGGTTGGTCATAGCTTTTCTTCCAAGGAGCAAGCGTCTTTTAATTTCATGGCTGCAGTCACCACCTGCTGTGATTTTGGAGCCCAAGATAATAAAGTCTCTCACTGTTTCCATTGTTTTCCCATCTATGCCATGAAGTGATGGGACCAGATGCCATGATCTTTGATTTTTACTGTTGAGTTTTAAGCCAGTTTTTCACTCTCCTCTTTCACTTTCATCAAGAGGCCCTTTAGTTCCTCTTCGTTTTCTGCCATAAGGGTGCTGTCATCTGCATATGTGAAGTTATTGATATTTCTCCCTGCAATCTTGATTCCAGTTTGTGCTTCATCCAGCCCGGTATTTCGCATGATGTACTCTGCACTGAAGTTAAATAAGCAGGGTGACAACAGTCTGCCTTGGTGCACTCCTTTCTCAATTTGGGACCAGTCCATTTTTCCATGTCTGGTTCTAACTGTTGCTTCCTGACCTACATACAGATTTCTCAGGAGGCAGGTAACGTGGTTTGGTGTTCCCATCTCCTTAAGAATTTTCCAGTTTGTTGACTGTTTCCTAACCATAAATCAGAGATCTCTAAAAATGGATAGTCTCAATTTTATATTTCAAATGTTCACAGAATCGCAGCTGCTATACATTGAAAGTTAGGGCAACATTTGCATCATAAGTTAAACACAACAGTTTCCTTTTTACAATCAGATCTTAGCTATCCTGATGTCATCTGTAGCCTAGCTGTCAAGGAGATAACAGGAGAAACTAGGTCTCTGAATTACTGAGCTCAGATCATCCCACCTTCTCAGTAATAGGAGGTCAGTTTAAGGTCTTAAAAAATCCAGACAGACTTTTCTTGGACAGTCATGCAAATAGAAGGCTTAGAGCTTCTTTACCTGACTCACTGAGCTCTGTACTGCCTTTTATTTTCCCTATAAGTATTCCCAAGTGTTCCTTCTTCCTCAGCCTCTGAGAATTTAACAATTCCTTAAACTCCAATCTACGGGAAAATCTTAAAATCTCTTGTACTACTTCATCTTAAATGTTTGGTGTTTTACTCCACCAAAGTGATCAAAAATATTTAGGTTCAAGTTCTTAAAAACATAGGTGTATCATTACTTACAAGAGAAAAAAACTGGACACTATACCATAGTGGGCTAGTTAAGTAAACTATGGTAGGTATTTATGGTACACACACACACACACACACACACACACACACTATTGCACACTACACAGCAATTAAAGAGTGAGATAAACTTGCGTATATATACGGAAAGGTAACAGGTAAATATAACAGTAAAAAGGTAAATATAACAGTAAAAAAAAGCAAGTTGCACAACATATGTGTAACATAACCCCATTTTATCTTTTAAAATTAGAAGTGTATATATACATCACACATCTGTACACATAAATGTTTTTAAAATTATCATTTACATTAAAAAGGATCCAAAAAAACTTTAAGTCTTAAAATAAGGGTGGAGAAGATAACACATTCACTTTATTTTACACATTTCTATGCTAATCCCATTGAATATGTGTGATTGAGTTAACTATTGTCAGTCTGCCTGTGGAGGTTTATGGAGTTACACAAAATAAAACCAAGATCTTTAATTAACGATAAGTACAGTGTGGACATTTGTGACCATCTCTGTGATCCGTATTTAACTCGTTGTGTTTAACACTTTGGCAGAGAAGCCACACAATCACTGGGCCAGGATCTTTGACCCTACTCTTTTGGGTTACAAACCTATTTAAAAAAACGAAAGCTATGCCCTCTCTCCCTGAAAAATTCACATTCACACATCAACAATAAATAGCTTATACAGTTTTAGGGAACTCACAAGTCTCTCTGAAGCCAGCTGAGAGACACTGGCCTGAAAAGTTGGGCTCCAAATCAATCAATGAAAATAGACATTTCTCCAATGACTTTGATACTGATAAAAGAGAATATTTGAGAACAGGGCCTTTAATATCACAAAAGCACATGGAAATCACTGTGTTTCATATTTTTTTCTCTCTGTTACCTGTAGGAGCCAACAGAAGCTGCTTATCATTTATGCTTCTGTTTAAGGAAGGGGAATGGCCAGGAATCCTCAAGATTACAAAGAGTGAGCAGGGTTTTATACTTACAGGATCTGAAATAATTCCATAATAGGCTGCAGGTGATATTGTGATTGAAATTTAAATTGTACTTCCCCTTTTTAACAAGCCTGGATGTGATCCCATGTAAAAAGCCTATTAAGCATTATCACTTTAAATAGATGTCAGGCAGTGAGTAGGAAATGATCTAAATTAGCATGGTTAAATGCTGCATAATGCTTTTGACGCTCTTCTCTTGAGCCATATAACTCAAATACGTTATCTTAAAAAAATAAAAATAAAAAAAACCTAGTCTTGCTGCCACCAGAGGCTGAGCAATGGCTGTGAGGACTTCTGGCAGAAGCAGGGTGGAGACAGATCGGAAAACAACATAAGGGAAAACAGAGTGTGAAAATAAGAGGAGGTGAGGCAAAGAAGAGAGAGAAGCAGCCGGCAGACAAGGCAAGGACCAAGCTAGGTAGCATTCTTAAGTGTTTTTGGTCATAACAGGTTTCCATACCTTGGGAAGACTCGAGAACGTAGTTCCTTCACAAAAGTTCTGGTTCCAGCCTGCACTGGTTTGGAACCATCATCAATTTCCGTGTAGTCATGCCTGTGCCAGTTCCTCCTTTTTTTCACTGGATTTTAAGAAGATTAAAAGAAGAAAACATCTCTGTGACTGGTGGTACCACATACTTCCTATCATTATAGCCTACATAGTCAGAAACAATTGTGAAATACAATAATACTCACATTTTAAAATGCATTTCTAAGGTTGAAGTAAAATTTACTTCATGCCATGCTGCAACTATAGGCAGTGGACTGTGGGGTTTTAAACATCTTTCTACTACTACTACTATCATTATTGTTATTTTGGCCAAGCCTCACAGCATGCAGGATATTAATTCCTCGACCAGGATTCGAACCCACACCCCCTGCAATGGAACCTCAGAATCTTAACCAGTGGACCACCAAGGAAGTCCCTTAAATCTTTCTACTTCAAAAATTATTTTAAAATTAAATCAAGGAATTCAAATTAGTAGATTAAGCCTTTTATAATACCCATATTTATACATACTATAAACCTCACTACTATTTAAAATCTTGACTGTCACTAGGACATTAGGTCATAACATGATTTTTATAGATCATCCAAATCAGTCTCTCAGGACAGGGCCTTTGATCTCACGTCAGAAATCTATTTTAACAGCACAGTCACTTCTCTTTTATGTCAAGATTTATTCCCAAAATAAGCATGGTTACACTGACACAAGAACAGCATCATAATATAAGGAGGACAAGTGAGATGACAGAATCAATACCGGAGGGCTCCTTCTAACGCTCAGATCCTGTGAGTCTACAGCTCTGGGAGGCTAAAACTTGAGTAGGCACAGCAAACAAAATCAGGACACGTGGCTTTGACTCCTAGTTTAGTCACAACTTACTCTGCACATGTGTGTGCATGCTCACTTACTTAGCTGTGTCTGATTCTTTTGCAACCCCATGAACTGGAGCCCACTAGGCTCCTCAGTCCCTGGAACATTCCAGGCAAGAACACTGGAGGGGGATGCCATATCCTCCAATAGGGCATCTTCCCGACTCAGGGACTGAACCTGCATCCCCTTCACTGGCAGGCAGATTCTTTACCACTGGTACCACCTGGGAAGCCCCAGCTTACTCTGCAACAAGTCTGGGTACAGTGTCCTCGATGTGGAAATGAAGGGGAAATGTTCTATTTTTCAGACTGTGCTGCAGAACCCTTAATAAAAGGGAAGATGGAGAAGAGACTGAGGTAGGAGCTCTGGACCTCATTCATTCCTCTTTTCATCAGGGTGGAACCACCTGCACATCTTTTGTGTGGCATCAAGGTAAGATTTCAGTTTTACATCTTTTTTGGGGGAAATCACTTTTAAGCCTAAAACTTCCATAATTCTGGGAAATGTATGTGAGTGAGTGAAAGTCTTTCAGCTACGTCTGACTCTTTAAGAGTCCATGGAATTCTCCAGGTCAGAATACTGGAGCGGGTAGCCGTTCCCCTTCTCCAGGGGATCTTCCCAATCCAGGGATTAAACCCAGGTCTCCAACCCAGGTCTCCCTCATTACAGCGGATTCTTTACCATCTGAGCCACCAGGGAAGCCTGGAAAATGTATTGATGTCTAAAATTTACTTAGATGGAATAAAAAATAAGATGGGCAGTGTACAGTGGGATAGTTAGTGGACAGATATGAGATAAACAAGTAACGTGAAATGTTGATAGTGGAATGTAGACGGTGAGTTTAGAGGTAATATTCTTTCAGCTTTTCCTGGAAATTTGAACGTTTTCATAATAAAACCTTGGCAGGGGTGACAACTCTATGAGTCTGTTATTTCAAACCCTTCACCTTACAAAAATCATCATAATAAAATACTGCTGGATCCTCATAAGGATAAGGACAAGCCACACTTAACTAATCAATAGGGGTACATATCAGGTTCCTTCATATCTAAGTCTCAAACAAGATTCCCAAGTATTTATGGCAGTCAGATCCTCAAATGGAAGACAGTAAGTCCCATTTTTAAAAAAAAACCTCGTGGAAAAAACTGACAATCATCAAGCAACCTTCCTAGAAAAGACCATTAAGGCATCCTTCATGTGTGTGTGTGTGTGTGTGTGTGTGTGTGTGTGTGTGTGTTTTTTTTCCCCTCACTTAAAATCACTCCTAGGGAATTCCCTGGCAGTCCAGTGGTTAAGACTCTGTGCTTTCACTGCTATAGGTCCTAATTCGGTCCCTGGTTGGGAAACTAAGATCCCGCAAGCCTCACTACACAGTCAAAAAACAAAACAAACAAACAAACAAAAAAATCAAAGGCACATGATTCAAAGGTATTTCATTCCAGGTTTTTTGCTTACATATGAACAGATATATAACCCCATTTTATTTTCAGCTGGGATCATAATGTTTATGCTTATCTTTACTATCATGGGCATTTTCTCCTTATTAAATGTTCAAAAACAATTTAAAGGCAGCCTAGAATTTTAAGACGTAAATGAAGATGAATCTTTAAACAAAGATGAAATTAATATTTATATACATAAATCTGTTTCTGGCTACATACTACAAAATTGCCTCCAAAAAAGTGGTAGGTAACCCATTCTCACCAATATATATAAGCAACCTGGCCAACAGTGGGAAAGGCCCGTTTGAAAGGTAGTAATGATGTTACATTGTTTTAATTTTCATTGTGGCATAACAGATTAAAATTAAAACAGATTGGGATTAGACAGCTACAGATTCAAACTCCAGCTCTGCCAAATAGCTACATCAAAGACCTAATAATATCATTTTTCTCACATCAAGGTGTTACAAATATCAAAGGAGATAACATACATCTATTAGCAGTGCTTCTCAGCACAGGGTCTGGGGCAACCAATACACTGCCAATTACTTCTCTTTCCTTTTAAATGTGTTGACTTGCAGGATGTTAACAGAAGGCTACAATGCCCTGTTGGACCAACATCCTCAACACATCAAATCCGTCACTGCAAGAGCTGACTGAATTTCTTAAAGGAAGGAGGCCAGCGAAAGAATATTTTAATAGTGGTCATAGGGAAAGGAGAGAAAATTTTGCATTTGGATTGCATGTGCCTGAGGAGCACTGAAAATATGTGTTTAAGTATTGGGCTGGGTTTTTTGAGACTGGTCCTCGAACAGAGTTCTTAATTCCCATTAAGAAGGTAAAGTCTAAATTCACTATATTAATGAATATTTTACTGTCTAAATGGAATCTGTATTAAGGATTCCTGGGAAACTCTGAAAGAAACAGGAAACCTTTGGTAGGAAGTAAGAGAGGCTTAAGAGAAGACAGAAAATGTCCAAAAGGGATTACCCAAACTAGGTGTGAGGGTGAAGGGTGGGGCGATGGAACCTTAAAACCGGATAAAACAGACTGCTGGATCTGGAATATTTTCCTTATGGCTACTTAGAGTCGGACTTTTTGCCCAGAAGACAGTCCATGCCTGATCTTATGTTATTCAAGGATGAGAGGAATATGAAGGGGCAGGTAACACTCAATGAGCTCCCCTTTGAAGCATTGTTATTCAGAGTGTAGCTTCATGATCCATTATGGATTGTGAAATCAATTTAGCGAGCATGACAAGCTTTTAAAAAAATTAAATCACACAGGAAGAAAGAAAATAAGAGTGCACTACATGGAGCAGTGTTTTAAATACTACATTATTCTGATTCATAGTAACCCATATAACATTTCATAGAAATTAAATTCAAATTATTTCATTTGGGGGTTATTTACTAAAATTTTAAATTGAAACTTACATTTCAGTTCTGTTTCTCTTCTTGATATAACAAGCCAATATTATTTATTTCCTCCAAGAATTACACTTGGTCAGTAATTACTTCAAGTTATATACTACATTCTTCAGCGCTACATAATATGAAACTTTATAAACATTTATGGGACTTCCCTGGTGGTCCAGTGGTTAAGAATCTGCCTTCCATTACTGGGAACATGGGTGCAATCCCTGGTTGGGGAATCAAGATCCCACATGTGTGTGGCAACCAAGCCCATGTGTCACAACTAGAGAGCCTGCCCTGCAGTTACTGAGCCTACGCCACAAAGAGAGCATGCAGGCTGCAACTAAGACCAGCTGCAGCCAAACAGATGAGTAAAGATCTTTTTTAATTTGTGACAATAAATTAGTCAATTATACATGTAACAACTAATTATACATGTTCAACCAATTTGCTAACCTCAAATTTTATACTGCAGAAACAATAAAAAGGATAATCTGTATTTTACCAAAAAAAAATTCAATACATTTATATAGCTTAAACTGCTAAATCTCTTAGAAACTAGGTAAAGTGTTAATATTTCTAACAAAACAGATAAGCAGTCAGTTGCTTACTAAGCTGCTTTTGAAAAATCACTTGCCTATAACCAGAGAACACAATTTCTATTTTTAAAAAGTACCATGGAAAAACTGAATTCAAAAAAACAGATTGTCTATGTTACCCACGTCTGACCCAAGTGTGTACAATTCTAAAATGATTAAGTCTACAGTTTCCCCCTTTAGTTTTAGGAACACAAAAATACTAATATGCAGTCTAAATTTTTAAGAGAAGAAATAATTACAATATATTCCAAAGCCTTTTTAAAATCACTTCTCTACTCTCACATCTGTACGATAACTAATAGTCTAATACATTCTGAAGCATTTGTAAGAGGCTAACAACAAAGGGGAAGACAGAGGATGAGATGGTTGGAAGGCACCATCGACTCAATGGACATGAGTTTGAGCAAGCTCCAGAAGATAGTGAAGGATGGGAAACCTGGCGTGCAACAGTGCATGGGGTCGCAGAGAGCCAGGCATGACTACGCGACTGAACCGCCGCCTCCTTTCCTCTGTGTTGCTGGTCCGCTCCAGGAGACGTGTGGCTTCCCTGCCCAAGCCCTCAGCCCTCAGAAAGGACAGTGCGGGCAGAGATCTGGTCTGGCCTCTGTCCTTGGGACAGGACAGGGACTGTGGGAAGGTTGCTTTCACCACAGAGGACAGCGGGACAGGACTCTAGGCCATACTCAACAGCAGGACCTAATTCGGACAACAGAAGTAATACCTTAGCATGCCAGTGACCTAATTTTTTCCTCCAAGTGTACTGCACGTGTGCATTAAAGTCTTATCCTATACACTGTCCCAAATAGTACTGATTTTTTCTTCTTTCGGTTTTATTGGGATATAACTGACATACAGCAATGAATAAGTTTTAAGTTATGCAACATAATGGTCTGACTGACATACATCATTTCATGATGACCACAGTAAGTTTAATGACTATCCATCATCTCATGTAGACACAAAATAAACATAGAAAAACATTTTTTTTCCTGTGATGAGAACTCTTAGGATCCACTTTCTTAACAACTTTCACAAAGAACATACAGCAGTGCTGAATCGTATTTATATGTTGTACAGCCCTAGTACTGATTTATCTTATAGCTGGAAGTTTGTACTTTTGATCACATTGATCCAATCTTGCCCCCCACCCCCCCACCCCTACCTCTGATAACCACAAATCTGTCTCTTTTTATGAGTCTTTGTCTTTGAAACATAAATGGCCAACAACACTGTTAGTTTCTTGCATACAACATAGTGATTCAGTATTTCTACACATTTCAGAATGATAATCACAGTAAGTCTAGTTACAATCCTTTTAAAAAAACATTGAGAGAGAAAAACAGCCAGAATCAGAAAAAGTTTACTTTATTTCACTTCTCAAGTTGAAAGTGTTGAAAAATATGTATTTTGAGCGTGGAGCTTTGCACTGGCAATTAAGAAAAATAGTGGTTTTTTCACTTATTGCTTTGACTTGTTAAATAAGTTAGTAATTCATACAAAAACTGCACTCCCAATATCTTCAGAAAAATCTTTCTTATAGTTCTTGGTGGGTATAATATAACTAGTCAGAGAATCATTAAGTATTGTCATGTATATATTAAGTTCTAAACTCCAATTTTGATTTAAGCTTCTAGTACTTACTCAAGGAGGAACCATGTAGAAGTGCACAGTTGGGACAGTGATACAGGTCAATGTCAACGGCATGATGCTCTTCTACTCCAACACAGCTAAGGGAAAGAAATACAAGGCCAATATGTAAATAAGGTAAAAATCTTTACTTAACTATAATAGATCGGTTAGAATTTAGCTAAGAAACGTACAACAACCTCACCAATGCAATTTGAAGAATACAGAAACGCATGTAAGAATGAATTTTATTCTCTTCTCTGCATACTGGAGAAATGGCAACCCACTCCAGTACTCGTGCCTGGAAAATCCCATGGACAGAGGAGGCTGGTAGGCTAGAGTCCATAGAGTCGCAAAGAGTTGGACAGGACTGAGCGACTTCTCTTCACTTCACTTCTGCATACTGGAGTGGGTAGCCTTTCTCTTCTCCAGGGGATCTTCCCAACCCAGGGATCAAACCCAGCTCTCCCGCAGTGAAGGCGGATTCTTAACCAGCTCAGCCACCACAGAAACCCAAGAATGTTGTAGTGGGTAGCTGATCCCTTCTCTAGCGGATCTTCCCCACTCAGGAATCAAACTGGGGTCTCCTCCATTGCAGGCAGATTCTTTGCCAGCTGAGCTACCATGGAAGCCTCCTTTCTCTGCATATTTGCTGAATAACTGTGGGGGAGAATATACCCAAATATACCACTACTGGGGTATATTTGAGAATACACCCGAATTCACTACTAGCAGCAGTAGAGACATCAGAAGTATAACATATTTATAACATAATAAGTATACTTTATCTTATAAATATATATTTTATTTATAATGTTATAAGTAATTATAAACCGTAAGATCCTCAACCATTATGTAAATACTACCTGCTATGGACTCAATGTGTTTGTGTCCTTCCAAAATTCACATGCTGAAGCTGTAAACCCCTTTGTGACTATGTTTGGAGATAGGGCCTCTAAGGAAATAATAAGGGTTCAGTGAGGTCATAAGGAGGGGCCCTTAGTCCAACAGGATTACTGTCTTTTTAAGAAGTAACACCAAAGAGCTCACAAAAGCCTTCTCTCTCTCTCTGATCTCTTCTCTCTGCCTACCTTTCCTGGGTAGATTAAAACACCACCTAACTGTAAAATATGGTCGTCATCAGCCAGAGTGGCTAGCAAATTTGGGTAACATCACTGACATGGTGAGCACACTGAGTCCTAACAATTCTGCATTAGGTCTCATACCCCTAATTAACCAGTTAAATTAGTTTCAGGCATTGTATCTGGAATACTCTATTCTATGGAGTATACAGCAGTAGCATTTAAATAAAGACTGAGGGAACTAGGAACTTGAAAAACTATATGGTGACATCTTGAGCACAGGAGTAGTTCATCAGTCAAAGACCACAGCAGCTTTGCTTACTTTCTAAGTAATTTATTAGGGTAAAATTTTACACGTTTGTATTCCCCAAAAGTTTCAGAACAGAAACACAACCACAACTAGTACCTGGAAGAGCCAAAGCAGTACTATGACAGAATTTGGGGGTATTGGTTGACAGGTGTTACAGGGGAAGAGAAAATCAGTGAAGTGGATGGTGGCCACATTATTCAGAATGCAGCAAAGAGAACAAGATGACAGGAAATACAAACAAGAGTGTGAGAACCATAAAGGATACAATGAAAATATAACAGACATTTAACCAGAGCCTCAGAAGGTAAAATAGAGAGAACAGGGGCAGAAGCAATATCACGAGCTAACAGCTACAAATTTGCAGAAATAATGAAAGACATTGACCTCCAGATTTAAGAAACCCAACACATCCCAAGCAGGATGAATAAAAAGTCAACTCACATCACAGTAAATCTGCAGAAAACAAATTTGGGAAATTTCACAGATTACATGCAAGGATGAGAGACTTCTCGAAGAAATAATGAAAATTGGAACACATTAGAATACCTTGCTGCTGCTAAGTCACTTCAGTCGTGTCCGACTCTGTGTGACCCCATAGAGGGCAGCCTACCAGGCTCCCCGTCCCTGGGATTCTCCAGGCAAGAACACTGGAGTGGGCTGCCATTTCCTTCTCCAATGCAGGAAAATGAAAAGCAAAAGTGAAGTCGCTTAGTTGTGTCCGACCCTCAGCGACCCCATGGACTGCACCCTTCCAGGCTACTCCGTCCATGGGATTTTCCAGGCAAGAGGACTGGAGTGGGGTGCGAAACTATCTGCTAACCTATAATATCTATTTACGGAGCATTCAATACTCAGTTAAAATGTGTTTCAAGAAGGAAGGGGGAGGAAAAAAGTTGTACAACAGAAACAGAGTTCACCTCCATCCAACCCACAGCAAAGAAAATGCCAATGGATGTCCTTCTGGCAGAAGGAAGATGGTCACAGACAAGCCTGAGATGCAAGAAAAATGGAAAAGCCAAGAAAAGTAGAGCAATATTTCTGATAGAATATGTAGGCAAAACACAATCTATGAAACATACAAGGTTTGAACTACAGAATTAAAAAAACATAGCCTAATGAACATTTATAGAACCCTACACCCAGCATCCGTAGAACACAGCCTCCCTCTCAAGCCCACATGGGCCATTCTTAACAGCAGCCACACGCTGGGCCACGGTCAGTTCTGCAGGCGTGAAATCAGAAATTCTCTGGCCACCGTTCAGTTAAGAGAGAAAGCAATGACAAAAAAGGCAACTAGAAAATCTTCATGTGTTTAGAAATTAAAAGAAATAATATTATACATAAGCCAAGTAAAAAGATAAATCATAACAAAACTCTAAAAATTATTTTGAGCTGAACAGTAATGAAAATGCTATACAACAAAATTTGTCAAGTGCAGAACTTGTAAACAGAAATATATAACTTTAAATATATGCATTACGGGAAAGAGGTTAAAATTAATGAAGTAGTAAAATCTACCTCAAATGGTAACAAAAAGAATAGCAAAATAAACCTTAAACACACAGACAGAAGCAAAACCAAAAGAGCAGAATTGATGACACAGGAAACAAACATACAATAGAGCACTGTAGCCAAAATGGATTCTTTCAAAAGACATAAAATTGTCAAACCTCTGCAAGCTTATGAAAAATGAGATAAAACATAAATAACCAATGGTAGGAATGAAAAGAGGGAGAAAACTATAGATTCTATAGATACTAAATGTAAAAGAGGGTATTATGAATGATTTTATACTAAAAGATTAGAAAATATAAGACAGGCAAACCTGAGTCACAAAGAAAAAATATTTGCATAGTCCTAAAGTTACTTGTAACATTAAAAATTATTCCACCCAAAAAAATCCCAGGCCTAGATGGGTTCACAAGAAAGTTCTATTAAGTATTAAGGGAATAAATAATTCCAATATTATAAATTTGCACCAGCAAGTAGAAAAAAAGGACTTACTTTCTAACTCATTTTATGATAACATGACCTTGATATTAAAACTTAGAAAAGATGATACAAGAAAGAAAAATTATAAGCCACTCTCATTTGGAAATATCAAGTTTGGTCTATCTCAGGAATGCAAGGTGGTTTTAACACTAAAAAAATTTAATCTGTGATATTTGCCACATTAAACAGATTAAAAGAAAAACCCACATGACTGTTTAAAAGGAGCAGGACATTTACTTCTGATTAAAATGCAAACAAAATTCCTTAGAAAATTAAGACAAAGATACTTGCTAAATCTATACTGCTAATGCTTACTAAAGGATTCTTATAAAACTCCTAAGCAAGTAACATGAAAGTAGTTTCGGGACTTTCCAAATAAATAAATTTTTTAAATTAAACATAAAAATTAAATATGCCTAAACCAAGAATGTTATTTCAGATCTTTAAGTAGATCTAAAAGGAACCATTACATACGTTTCAGCTTCCTCTCTCAGAAGGAAGGATACCCCCCACCCCCTCAGCCCCCTTTAACAGAATTCTGCAGTCACAAAGGTTTCCCTGTGGCTCGCCTGCAATGCAGACCAGGGTTGGATTCCTGGGTCAGGAAGATCCCTGGAGAAAGGAATGGCTATCCACACCAGTATTCTTGCCTGGAAACTTCCATGGGCAGAGGAGACTGGCAGCCTACATACAGTCCATGGGGTGGCAAAGACGTCAGACATGGCTGAGCGACTAACACCTTCACTTTTCTAAGTCCCTCCAGCTTTAACAGATGCGTTGCGTGCATGCAGGAGGACACGTAAGATGCAGCCTCCAAAAGCAAGCTTTCTAACTTTCAATCTCCTTTAGTCTCTCATTCTATTTCTCTTACAAAACTCCTTCATATACAAACTGCTCCATTTTTTCCTAATGGCAGCATGTGCAGTGTTCCTTAGACTACTCTGAGTGTGTGTGTGGAGGGGGTGCCTTTCTGTGGGGGAGACAGTCTGACCTTTGCTGACTAGCTTCCATCTACAGAACAGGCTCCCTGCCTTTGGTAAGTGGGAACTGACAACTTTAGCACTTTCTATTGTCTTAACCTTCTGAAATTGTTGCTTAGCTGGCTTTTTTGTGTGTGTGTGACACTTGACAAGAACAGAATTGAATTAATGACTAACCAGGATTCCCTGGGATCTGCCAAACATTCTTTTTTTTCCTCCTGATAATGCTCCCATTTATGTTCCTTCCTCTCAATGTTAGAAGAGTTGGAGGCCAAATTTTTAAAGACCTTCCTGCCAGCAGACTTCATTAGATATTCTTCTTGCTTCAAATCCTCTCCCCATTCCTCACCAAGCAATCTTACAGTACTCTCCTTGGTGAAACTTCACTCGATCACCCCACAGCAAGTTCTGCAATACTTTATTCACGCACATCTCCACTCATGGATATCTAACACTGAGCTGTTTTACACACCTTACTTCCTGACTTGAGCTCAGACTTCTCCCAGGATCACTTTAGTGCCCTCTCAACATGATGATCCCAGTAAATTTTTGATGATTATTAACTGTGCTGAAAACTTATCTGAAAATCAATCCATTGTGGCAAAGTTACAAGCAAGTTAAAAAAAAATGTCCAGCTTGAATTTCTGAAGAATTTGGTATAGGAACTAAAGGCAACACAGTCTGTAAAAGAAAAAAAAAGGGGGGGGATGATCTTTCAATGTATGAATTAGATTTCTCAATGTATGAATTAGTAGATTTCTCATCCTTCCTTAGATGGTAGAAGCATGCAGTAATGAAATTCATTCATTTAAAATTTTGCTTCATTGCAAGTTTTCACCTGTGTTTCAAAAGTTCACCCTTCTACCCAAAAGTAATTTTTACAACTTCTCCATAAAGGACTGAGTCAACCATTGTGCAAGCCCCAAAACCTCATAGTAATATCATCAAAGGGGCTGGGGAGTGGCCTTTGAGATTAATTAACTCCAAGAATAGAGAGGGTGGTTTATAACCTGCTCTTCATATTTCCTTTCATATAACTCTGGAGTCAGCTGAGACCTTGGGACAGCTATAAGCCAGGCAAGGACTACCCAGTCCAGTTTCAAGCCACCAGAAAAACAGGAGTCAATTGGCTTGAGTGGGATGCACGGATTGTGGAATCAGGAAAACTGATTTGATTTCTAGCTCCAGTAGTTTTGACTTTGAGCAACTTTTTCAATTCCTCTGAGCAGGAGTTCCTCTAGGACTAAACAGGACAATGCAGGTAAATATGTAATGCATATGGCTTAGCATATAATAAGCAATGATACAGTAAATACATTAATAAATAGTAACCATTACCATAACATTATTATGCTTCTATTAGGTACCAATCATAGCTCATACCGCTCTGGGCTTATTACCTATGAGGTCTGAGCCCACACAGGAAACTTGGCCTTATGATTAGGCTTAATATTTTTTCCTTCAGTGATGTCTCTTCAGAGTACCCATTAGAAACTCAAATGGCCATTCTTAAAAGGAAAAAGAAGATAATTCTTTTTCAATTTTTAATTACATTTTGATGGTTGAGTTCTCTGGAGTCAGTCTACCTATGTTAAAATCCTGAACTATGTACAACTATGTATACACTTTGGGTAACATTCCCTGTCTGTTCTTTGTCTCACTGTAAGGATGGAGATGACACTATCTCCCTCAAAGTTTAGCAAATTAATTAAGTTAATAAACAGAGTATTTAGAATGAAACTGTTTCGCAGGTCCAAAAACCTTACTTTGCTTATTAATACTGGCTTAATAGGTTGACATTCCTGCTAAAACTATACTAGAATGCCAACAGCCAATTTCACATCTAAATTATGTTTTATGCAGTGTTTTAACCCTGCTGCTGCTGCTGCTGCTGCTAAGTCACTTCAGTCATGTCCAACTCTGTGCGACCCCATAGACGGCAGCCCACCAGGCTCCCCTGTCCCTGGGATTCTCCAGGCAAGAACACTGGAGTGGGTTGCCACTTCCTTCTCCAATGCATGAAAGTGAAAAGTGAAAGTGAAGTCACTCAGTCATGTCCGACTCTTTGCAACCCCATGGACTGCAGCCCACCAGGCTCCTCCATCCACGGGATTTTCCAGGAAAGAGTACTGGAGTGGGGTGCCATAGCCTTCTCCGGAGTTTTAACCCTAAGATACTTTATTATCAAGTATCAGCTAAAGCAAAAATTTGTAATTTGCATGTATAAAATACTTTCACTGAAAATCAAACTGGTAATTTTTAATTAAATCTTTGGTACAGAAAAAAACCAACTTCTGTTATTCTCTTGCTGACATATAAACTGTGTTCATAAAATTAAGTGCTTTTCCTTACAAGTTGAGCATGACATTGAAGATTTTATTTTTGACACATCAAAGCTATTTACTGGCATATTTTGTGCTTAACTATATTTAACAAGGATTTTGAATGAAGTGCATACTGAACCAAATTCTTTCAGTTCATAATAATCTCAGAAAAAATGTGACAATCTTCCTACCTTTAACAGTCGGCTCATCCTTCCAACCGTCCTAACGGTATCCTGAGTTATTTCCAACCAGCTAACTAAGAACATTCAGGTTACCAAGGGTGAGAGAGGAAGACAATATAAAAAGGAATTGAACAGGGATTTCTTGGTGGTCCAGTGGCTAAGACTTCATGCTCCCCAAGCAGTGGGCTAGGGTTTGACCCCTGGTCAGGAACGAGATCCCATGAACTGCAATTAAGACCTGGTGCAGTCAAATAAATAAATAAAGCTTTTTTTTTTAATGTTTGCTCTATGGTTTTTATTTAATTTATTTTTTTTTATTTTATTTTATTTTTTTAATTTATTCTACTTTACAATACTGTATTGATTTTGCCATACATTGACAGGAATCAGCCACAAGTGTACACAATCTCCCAATATCGAAGCCCCCCTCCCACCTCCCATCCCATATCATCTCCCTGGATCATCTCCATGCACCAGCCCCAAGCATCCTGTATCCTGTATCGAACATAGACTGGCGCTTCGTTTCTTACATGATGGTATACATGTTTCAATGCCATTCTCCCAAATCATCCCACCCTCTCCCTCTCCCTCAGAGGCCAAAAGTCCGTTCCATACCTCTGTGTCTCTTTTGTTGTCTCACATAGGTCATCATTACTATCTTTCTAAATTCCATATATATGTGTCAGTATACTGTATTGGTGTTTTTCTTTCTGGCTTACTTCACTCTGTATAATAGGCTCCAGTTTTATCCATCTCATTAGAACTGATTCAAATTTATTCTTTTAAAAGGAACCGAACAAAGAACATGGCAGGAAAATAAGAGGGACTGAAGAACCAAGAGACGAGCTCACTGATACAAAACACACTCTTCAAAAAACTGAAAACCCTGTTGGTATGCTTCTCATAAAACTTGTTCCAGGATGAATGTGTGAAACACACACATCAAATATAATTTACGTTACACTATATACCCTTGGAGCACAGAAAACATGCTTGTTCTGCTTGTCACTGCCTGACACCTGAGTACATAAAGGCGGCGATATAAATAGTAAATAAAGGATCTTTGTGAAAGTGGCTCAGTCGTGTCCGACTCTTTGAGATCTGATGGACTATAGAGTCCATGGAATTCTCCAGGACAGAACACTAGAGTGGACAGCTGTTCCCTCCTCCAGGGGATCTTCCCAACCCCAGGACAGAACCTACGTCTCCCTCATCGCGGGTGGATTCTTTACCAGCTGAGCCACAAGGGAAGCCCAAGAATATGGAGTGGTAGCCTATACCATCTCCAGCGGGTTTTTCCAACCCAGGAATCGAAATGGGGTCTCCTGCTTTGCAGGCGGATTCTTTACCAACTGAACTATCACAAAGAAAAGTACTACTATACTTTCCAAGGTGGTATAAGATAAAAAATGTTTATTTTTTTGTGTTTAGCTTTTATGAATTATTTGTGTGGAAAGTATTATAAACGTAGTACAGTGCTGTGTAGCCAACTGTGTTACCTGGGTACCTAGGCTAACTTTATCGGACTTGCAAACAAACTGCACTTACGAATCCACTCTTGGAATGGAACCTGTTCCTATTCATGGGGCTTTTACTATGCTGTTCTACTCTTTAGCAATCTACTTTCGGCAAGTCCAGCTATGTGTGGGGTGTGTCTATAGTGGCTAAAGAAAGCTATAATGCAAACAGTGCCCAGCAGATCTGCTATTTCATGGAGATAGACTATACTTCTATTTATAACCAGTAAAAGAACAAATAAATGCCATCCCAAAATGACTATTATTTGAGAATTTGGTAAGAACTTTGTAAATCATCCTGGGGGAGAAAAACTTGTCATGATGATAAAGGATAAACAGAAACAATTATATAAAGGTATGCTTAGAAATGTCCTGAATAAAGTAAAGAATTAAGAACTATGCCATCAGTATATACATTACTGCCTTCATGTATGTTTTAATAATTAATTTAATGAGAAATTTAAACTCCACATCTGCAGCTATAGGATTAAAAAAAATCTTGATTTCATAAATGCCTTCGTGTATTTTTGACTGATGATTTCTCAGTTCAGTTCAGTCGTGTCCAACTCTTTGCGACCCCATGGACTACAGCAAACCAGGCCTCCCTGTCCATCACCAACTCCCAGAGTAAACTCATGTCCATTGAGTAAGTGATGCCATCCAACCAGCTCATCCTCTGTCATACCCTTCTCACCCCACCTTCAATCCTTCCTAGCATTAGGGTCTTTTCAAATGAGTCAGTTCTTCCCATCAAGTGGCCAGAGTATTGGAGTCTCAGCTTCAGCATCAGTCCTTCCAATGAATATTCAGGGCTGATTTCCTTTAGGATTGACTGCTTTAATCTCCTTGCAGTCCAAGGGACTCTCAAAAGTCTTCTCCAACATCACAGTTCAAAAGCATCAATTCAGTGCTCAGCTTTCTTTATAGCCCAACTCTCACATTCCAATACCTAAAAGTAAAAATATACAAAAATCTGTCCTAAAGCAACTTGAATCTAGAAGTATGAGAAACGTTTGTGGGGTTCAGTTCCTTGCTAAGAAACCGCAAGACTTAAGGAGTTAACATCTAAGAAAACTTTTTCTAAACCCATTTAACACTCAGTCTATCTGTGGGCTCCAAACCTGGCTACGCATTAGAATCTCCTGTGGAGCTTTTACAGGCTGTGAGAGGCAGCCCTTCAAAAGAACGAGGCAGATCTGCAAGAAGGGATATGGAAAGATCTCCAGGACATGCTGGAAAGCAACAAAAGCCAGGTGCAGAAGAGTACGACCCCACCCACCCATGCCTGCACGCCTGCAGATGCAGAGTATAATGTGTGGAACCATCTGCCAAAAAACACGTAAGAGAAAGAAAACTGAATGGCTACAGAATGAGGGGAGGGACAATTGCTTTCACCATGCAACTTTCTACATCTTTTTACTGTGTTTTATTATTATTATTATTATTTTTGTTTTGCTTAAGTAGGATATATTGGTGGAGAAGGCAATACCACCCCACTCCAGTACTCTTGCCTGGAAAATCCCATGGATGGAGGAGCCTGGTAGGCTGCAGTCCAAGGGGTCGCAAAGAGTCGGACACAACTGAGTGACTTCACTTTCACTTTTCACTTTCATGCACTGGAGAAGGAAGTGGCAACCCACTCGTGTTCTTGCCTGGAGAATCCCAGGGACGGGGGAGCCTGGTGGGCTGCCATCTATGGGGTGGCACAGAGTCGGACACTACTGAAGTGATGAGAGGACCATGCCAGGCTCTCATGAGTGCGTGGCCCACCATTTGTCCAGGGGAACATGATCAGGGATGTATCTGACTTCACAGTCACCCTGGATGGGCTGCTTTTTATCATGTTTTCAAATTCATTGGCATTATACTTAGTAAATCTCCACTTCTTGGAGATGTGGATCTTCTGGCATCCAGGGAACTTGAACTTGGCCCTAGGGAGGGGAGGGCCTTAATCACAAGCTCCTTGTTCCGCAGCTTGGTGTAGATGGACACTGACTTGGCCAGTGTCGACCCTGGCCACTGTGCGTACCTGTCTGGAGCCCATTAGCTCCAGCACAGTATAGCGTCTTGTTCCTGTGGATAACGTGGAAGGGGTGGAGCCATATTTGGATGTGAAAGCCATCTTTGCCACTGCTTTTCACCATGTACTTGTTGGCACAAATACAGGCAGCCTCCAGGGCTTCAGAGGAGAGTGGCTCCTACGCATGTGACACGGTGGCCACAGAGTGGGAAGTCAGCTTCCTTCTTTCAGCTTCTTCTGCTCCATGTCAAAGATGTGGATCTTAGCATCACGGACACACCTCAACCGAAGCAAGACTCTGAATGGAGCTTCTTCTCACAGTACACCAGGAGGGGCGGTGGTCATGGTGACACCAGGATCTTCGGCAAAAGAGCTGCTTATTTTTTCTTAAAAGAAAAAAATACATTCTTGAGCCCCACCTTAGATCTACAGGGAAAAGTTAATGGGTGGTACCTAATAATCTTCATTTTTAACAAGCTCCCCAGGCAATTCTTTTGCTCAGTAGAGAAATGGCAGTTAAGGAACTATTGATCTAAAGCCCTAGCAGAGAGGGTAGGGCAATGCCTTATTCACAGTTGCTTCCTGTGAAAACTTTGTTACTCTAATTAGACTTTATATTTCTTAAAGATATGAGTAATAGTTGCTTCCCTTGTGGCTCAGCTGGTAAAGAATCCGCCTGCAATGCGGGAGACCTGGGTTCATTCCCTGGGTTGGCAAGAATCCCTGGAGAAGGGAAAGGCTACCCACTCCAGTATTCTGGCCTGAGAATCCCATGGACTGTATAGTCCATGGGGTCACAAAGAGTTGGACATGACTGAGCAATTTTCACTTCACTAATAACTTAGAATTTCCTATTCTCCTCTGATCTATCTAAAGCTGACTATACAGTAGATGCTCAAAGAATATTTACTGATTGACAGAAAGCAGAAATTCCAAGCACATTAGAGAGGCATTAGTTTGGGCTACTATCCTGGCCAATATTCTATCATACTCAAATTAAATGTGAATTTTGCAGATATTAAGAGGTAGAAAACAGATGTGATGGGGAAAAAATAAATAACGGATGACTTTTTCTTTCGAGATCTTATTTTGAAATGTCCATACTTTTTGTTAATGAAAAAGAATGTAGTATTATTGAATGTTCAAATTTAGTCACAGGTATTTATAACCGTATTGTGCAAAAAGGATCTCTGTTCATTACAGATTTATATATTATGTCCATTTACTCTGTTCTCCTTTCTTGTAGCTTCTAAGTGTTCCTATCTTAATTTTCCAAGTGGGGTTAACTACTAGAAGAATACATAGATTAAACAGATTATAGGTTGAAACAGATTTTTAAAGATGAACCAATAGCCCAGCTCACAGTTCTACTGTCCACTGTGAGTATGGGAAAGAAAGCTATATTTTCTAGTCTAATGACAGCGATAGAAGATTTAATGTATACAGGGCTAAAAAATCACACCCTGGGATAAAATACAACAGCAAGTCGTAACCCTTCGTATTGAGGACACTTCAGTGACGAGTCAGCTACAAAGGACAGGGAATCAACTCAAGCAGATCCAGTGCCCTAGTAACCTTTCTCCTCTTGTAAAGTCTTCAGTGCCCAAACCTAAGGGAAGAGACTACATGCCGAGCCAAGCCAAGAGAAAGGATTCATCTTAGAGAACTTCCTGTTGGAACAGAAACGAAGGTTTCTGAGAGGTCTACTCAACACCCTTAGCAGGCTTTTTCATTCTCAAAGAAGGATGAGTTAGAGTAGAGGTTTGGATCATGGAAACCTAGACATAATCCTTAACAAGTATTCCTACAGGAAGATTTCAAAGAACTTCAACAAAATTACAAATCAGAAGTACTCAACAAAAGCAAAATGGGTAGTGCTGAGTTGTCCAGAAAAGTCAGCAGCAAATAGTGCACCGTACTGTTTCAAAACACACAGTAAGGGCAAAGTGTAAAGTGCATAATATGCAGGGATTTTTACCTATTAGATCCATTCTGAAGAAAATGTATTTATAAGTTCCTCAAAGTTCATTTTGTAGTTTTTCTTTATTTCCACTAGAGGTCAGATGATAGATGATTGGCAAATACAAGAAAAATCCAGGCAGTCCTTGCTTTGCATGGTAGTGTGGGATCATAAAAATACTTACGCAAGTTGAAACCACACAAAGCTATCTTAGTAATCATTGGGAAAATCACAACTGTCCCCTGAGCTTTAAAAATATGAAAACATCTAAAACTCTCTTACTGTTAATTGTAATGTATAGAGGAATGAAAAATTAGTGAAACATTTATTTAGTACACTGTAATTTAGAGTATGAGGCTGTTAAGTGTGCCTTCACAAAGTGCTTCTGGCTGTACATCCAGAGTCTCTCAAGGGGCAGCAGGGTCCACACTCTTACCATCAGTTACTCATTTCACTATTTCATTTATGCTCAATTTAAATTTCACTTCCAGAAACATCACTTTTTGTTCTTTGCTGGACTTTCGTCTTTACTGACCACTTCCCTCTTCTGATCACCCAGCTTCGTACATGTATCGTGGGTAAGATGTTGGGTTTATCAGTGGGAAAGCAGGATGCAGCACCCTTTCCTGCCTGGGTGTGAGCTGAAGCACAGACGCCCAGCTGTCACTGACATACTGACTTGCTGACCTGTACACTGAAGAGCTAGCAGCAAACACTGTTCTTTATTTGCACAGTTAATATATCACGGTAGCCAAAACTTGAATCGTGTTATTGGGGGACTGGTATTTAACTAAACCATGGTGATACAGTGATGTAACGAGAAATATGTATTTGGTCTTCCTTCCTGGTTCCTTGCACAACAGTACCTAAAACCTTTGTAAAGTTCCTGAGTGACAGAGGAGCGTCTTTTGTTAACAAGCCCCTCCCAACCACACTTTAGTTTATGCTAATACAGTGACCCTGGCCGGGGCCCATGGATAGCTTCACAGTGGTCAAGTTGCCCCCGGAACTGACTGTGAGATTAGAGATTTAGAGTTTCAGCCCATGTTCAACCTTTAAGGAAGGGAGAGAAGTTGGAAATTTAAAAAAAAAAAAAAATCACCAATGACCAATGATTTGATCTATCATGTCTACATAGTAAAGCTTCTATTAAAAACCCTACCCAAAGGGTTTGGAGTGCTTCAGGGTTGGTGAATGCATTCAGGGGCCAGCAAGAGTGGCATATCCCCAGTTCCAAAGGGACAGAAGTATGTGGGACCCTTAGGATCTTGCCCTATGTACCTCTTCATCTGGTTATTCATTTATAACCTTTATAATATCCTTTATAATTATATAAAGGAATAGTGCAAAGGAAAGTGATTTCCTGGGTTCTGTGAGCCATCAGAGCAAATTATCAAACCTAAATAGGGAGTCATGGAAACCCCCCAATTTGCAGCCAAGTCAGACAGAAATGGACATAACCCACGAATTCACTATTTGTGATTGGTGTCTGAAGGAGCGGGGGCAGATTAGCTGGACTGTGCTACAGTCCACAACCTATGGTGGTGATGTTGTATAGTGGCTAAGTCATATCTGACTCTTCGCAACCCCATGGACTGTAGCCTACCATGCTGCTCTGTCCATGGGATTGTCCAGGCAAGAATAATGGAGTGGGTTGCCATTTCCTTCTCAGATGGCGTCTTACCGACCCAAGGATCAAACCCGTGTCTCCTGCATTGGCAGGCAGATTCTTTACCATTGAGCCACCAGGGAAGACCCCAAAATATGGAACATTTCACAGTTAACCTGTGGGGTCTACTCTAACTCCAGGTAATCACTGTCAGAGTTGAATTAAATTGTAGGACACCCTGTTGGTGTCTACAGAGAATTGAGTGTAGAAAACCCACACATTTGTTGTCAGAAGTGCTATAACCAGAGAAACAGTTTTCCTTTGCATGGTGACTGAAATCTGTACAAATCAGAACCACACAAAGTACGGACTGCCTATACAGCATTCTCTAAAACAGTATTTCTGAAACTGTCCCACAGGAGTTAAGGTTACACACATAAAGATTCTACAGTCAAATAAGACTAGGGAGGTGCTGGGCTGAGATCAAATCACTTTATTTACCAGAAAAACGCCTTGGAGAATTCAACCAGTTGATGTGCACACTGCATTTCCCAGATGGGGATCAAGGTGGTGTTATTATTTCCCACCTTGAGGTGAGGTGAAGTCACTCAGTCGTGTCCGACTCTTTGCGACCCCATGGACTGTAACCTACTAGGCTTCTCCGTCCATGGGATTCTCCAGGCAAGAATACTGGAGTGGATTGCCATTTCCTTCTCCAGGGGATCTTCCTGACCCAGGGATCAAACCCGGGTCTGCCACATTGGAGGCAGACGCTTTAACCTCTGAGCCACTAATGTGTTATAGAAGTTAACATTCAGACTCACCAGCTGTGAATATTTACTACACATTTAATGTTTTATAATTACAACTGTTATAGTTTATAATTTTTTTAATTTACAATTTTTACAATTGGTACAAAGTACTGGTATATTAAATGTTTACTAAAACCACTCCCTTAACACAGGATACCAAATTAGCAACAGCATTACCAATCACTTACAGCATTCAGTATTGGAAAACATATGAGCAAGAAAAGTCAATAACTAATAACACACTAAAACTTTTGAAAACTATCTCTGCCTCTCTTTTTTTTGCACTGGGGATCCAGAGCTTCCATAGTGGCCCAGAGGGTAAAGAATCCTCCTGCAATGTGGGAGGACCTGGGTTAGATCCCTAGGTTGGGACGATCCCCTGGAGGAGGGCCTGGCAACCCACTCTAGTATGCTTGCCTGGAGAATCCCCATGGACAGAGGAGCCTGGCAGGCTGTCGTCTGTGGTTGCAAAGAGTCAGACACGATTGAGCGACTGGGCACAGCACCACAGAGAGGATCCCTAGCTCCCAATCAGGGATCCATGAAGCCATGACCCCTGCAGTGGAAACCTGGGAGTCTACACCACTGGACAGCCAGGGGAGCTCCTAAAACTATCCTTTCAACCTTAAAAGAAGCTTATGAGATGTCTGTCTCATGTCTCCCTTCAGTTCAGTTCAGTTCCATCGCTCAGTCGTGTCCGGATCTTTGCGACCCCATGAATTGCAGCACGCAGGCCTCCCTGTCCATCACCATCTCTCGGAGTTCACTCAAACTCATGTCCATTGAGTCCGTGATGCCATTCAGCCATCTCATCCTCTGTCATCACCTTCTCCTGCTGCCCCCAATCCCTCCCAGCATCAAAGTCTTTTCCAATGAGTCAACTCTTTGCATCAGGTGGCCAAAGTACTGGAGTTTCAGCTTTAGCATCATTCTTTCCAAAGAACACCCAGGACTGATCTCCTTTAGAATGGACTGGTTGGATCTCCTTGCAGTCCAAGGGACTCTCAAGAGTCTTCTCCAACACCACAGTTCAAAAGCATCAATTCTTCGGTGCTCAGCCTTCTTCTTCACAGTCCAACTCTCACATCCATACATGACCACTGGAAAAACACAATATAATTGTGTGTGTGCTCAGTCGCTCAGTTGTGTTAGACTCTTTGTGACCCCATCACGACATAATTAACAAATATTGATAGGGCACTTCCTAGGCGCAAGCCTAAAAACTGTACCCTTATCTTAAAGAGCTGACAATTTTATCAAAATACACAATAAGAAGCAAGATACACCATATCACTGTGCCAGATGTCTGATTTTCTTCTGGGCAAAATTACCTATCAGCCAGGACCACCCTTCTCCCACAGAGCTTCTTTCTTAGGGTTAAGAATTTAAAGCTACCATCCAGCATTGTGAGCTCTCTGACCTCAAAAATGATAACCCTGCCTGCCAAGCCTGTTTAAGTGATATCTGCAAAGTCCCTTTTGCATTGCTGGACTCCATTCCTGGCTAGGCCCATCCAGTTGTCACCAATGTATCAGAATGAGAGTGGGCAATTTAAGAAGACCTCTTACTGAATTCCCCATCAAAATCTTAAAGTTTTTCTCTAGGTAAGAAAACAAAATCAGAAGCAGCACTAGAGGCCAGTTAAAGAAGATAAGAGCAGGAAAAACATGTATCAAGGAAAGAGATGAACACTGTTAAATGAATGCACATCTGACCTGTGGCAATACTGCGCACAAACTGTACAACACATGCCAGTAGCTCACAGAGCAGAGACAGCAACTTAGGTCCATGATGTGAAGACATTAAAATTAAGTGGTACAGTATTCTATCAAGAAGAGCACAGTATATTGCTAAAATCCTTCTAAAAATAGTTGACACATAAAGAATTTTAACTCCTGAGTAACTTTTCTGAGGATACTCAGCCACAGTTCACAAGTAGAGCCTTGGGGAAATCTTGTTTAAGTAGTCTATAACATTTCCCAAGATGGCAGTGCCGTTGCTATAGTTTTTTATATGCTCGTTAATCTGTAAAATGTTAACACTTCATTGCAGTTGTTCCCAGGTTAAAGGCTGCCTATTACTATGAAATGTTTCTAGCATTTTAAAAAGTAGGGATTCAGAAGGAATAAAGGAAGGGAGAAATAAATTTAAAGAGTTTCAAATTAAAATCATACCACACAGAAACTCCAAGTCAAGGCATCTTTCTAAGGCAGTAGGACCAGAAAACTATTCAGGGAAGTAAGCAAGTAACTTTCACATTCTCCTTTGGGAGTCTTGGTCCCAAAACATCTGCACATAGACATGAGTAAATGGAAGCACTCTTATTATACAGGCATAATAATGTATATTATCATATAATGTATATAATAGACTGTCATGCTATCAGTAAGTGGAATCCAAACTCTACTTTTGAATCCAATTATCTTTCGACCATTTACTTATGATTGGCCACTCTTCAATTAACACTTTTCAGCCCATTGAGGTTGGAGTGTCCCAGAAGCAGATCTTGACACACACATCTGAGTGGGGGTCCCTAGGGGAGGTCATCTCTGGAAGCACTGGCAGGTGAATGGAAAAGGGGGACAGAGAAAGGGAGGAGGCCACAGCGGGTACCTTCAGGAGTATTTACCCCTTTGGGGACACCTGGAAGATGACTCCATGCAGAAGGGGCTTCAGGTGGTCCCAGCAGTGGAAGAGGAAGCTAAGATATTTATCCACTGTCTCCCAGTCAACAAAGTTTAAGGGCTATCCAGAGGCATTAACTGCCCAGAATTCCCAGCCTGCTTCACATGGTAAGCTGCTGAGCACCTGGAGCCAGAACAAGCCCTCAGGTCAATTCTCAAGTGCTTTCAACAAGAAGGTATTCCAGACACAGGTACAGAGACAGAGAGAGAGATGATGATGTTATTCAGTTGCTCAGTTGTGTCTGACTCTTTGCAACCCCATGGACTGCAGCACACCAGGCTTCCCTGTCCTTTACTCTCTCCCAAACTCTGGGAGAGATAGAGATGGAAATACAGAAGCCAGGGAGATGGGTGGGGTTCAGGAGAGCCTTCTACCTGGGTGGACTGTAGTCAAGCCAAATGTGCAGCAATACTGAATTTGGTTACTCTTTGTACATATACACATGCTCCTCTTAACATTCCCTGTGTTCTTCATCTTTCTGTCCATTACTCCTCCATTCTCTCTGTGATGAATAATGAACAAGTACATACATAAAATACATACGATGGGTGTGGAGAAATGGGAACCCTCCTACACTGTTGGTGGAATGCAAATTAGTACAGCCACTATGGAGAACAGTGTGCAGATTTCTTAAAAAATGTAATAGAACTGCCATACGACCCAGCAACCCCACTGCTGGGCATACACACCGAGCAAACGAGAACTGAAAGAGACACATGCACCCCAATGTTCATCACAGCACTGTTCATAATAGCCAGGACATGGAAACAACCTAGATGCCCATCAGCAGACAAATGGATAAGGAAGTTGTAGTACATATATACGATGGAATATTACTCAGCCATAAAAAGGAACACATTTCAGTCAGTTCTGATGAGGTGGATGAAACTGGAGCCTATTATACAGAGTGAAGTCAGTCAGAAACACAAAAACTGTATATTAAAATGTATATATGGAATTTAGAAAGACAGTAGTGACAATTCTATATGCAAGGCAGCAGAAGACACCCAGATGTAAAAACAGACTTTGGGACTCTGTGGGAAAAGGCAAGGGGGGATGATTTGAGAGAACAGTACTGAAACATGGGCATTACCATGTGTGAAACAGATGACCAGTGCAAGCTGGATGCATGAAGCAGGGCACTCAAAGCCGGTGCTCTAGAACAACCCAGAGGGATGGTGCGGGGAGGGCTTCAGGATGGGGAGACACATGTGCACCCATGGCTGATTCATGTCAATGTTTGGCGAAAAACCATCACGATATTGTCATTATACGCCAGTTAAAACAGTTAATTTTTAAAATAAATAAAGGCATATGCTACACACATACAAATACATATGATAAAGTGATTATATGAAAATAGGTATAGACTAAGTAAATAATATTAATAATGTTACAAATTAATAAGTTCTGAACAAAGATTAAGGACAAAGTTGTCCAACTTGAGGAGGAAATCCAAAACTGATTTGTGCATGTGGGAATTTAGCAACATTCCAGAGGAAGAAATAATCATTCCTACCAGGTCCAGAGATACACACAAAGCTGATGGGTTGTAAAGATCTGTTCTGTCCCACCTCTGAGAGCAGTCTCAGCTCTGGGCCCACTACCATGAATCCCTTGTGAGACAGGATATGATGCAGAAGAACGAAACAGGGAGCAGACGGGAGGAGGGCAATCATCTTTTAGACAAAAGGGATTAAAATATTTTAGCTATTTTAAGAGAAGTTCCACAGAGAAAGCAGCACTTCAGGAACTATTTTTGAATGAAGAAAAGACATTATGGTGATGACCAGGGAATTTCCAGAGATTTTTTTTTTCTGCTGAAGAGGAAGGTGTTGTGCTATACTTATATATCTGTGGTGAGGGCTGAGGGTGGGGGGGGGGATGGCTAGAGGGAGGGTAAACAGTAAGAAAAGAGGGGGGGGGGCCACTCGCCCGAGGAAGGAAAACAAAGAAAGCTAGGATAAGGCAGAAGAGATTAGATCATGCAGGGACAGCGAGAGACAAAAATAAAATGAAGAAGGATTTCTGCAGGTGAAGGTCCAAGCCGTATTAGTTTATTCCTTTGTATGCCACAGTATGGCACATGGGTAAAACAGACACTTGGCACTATCTGCTTTCCTTCCATCAAGCGATGAACACACAGTGTAAAATGAACCCAAATGCCTTCTACGGCTCAACTACACACTCATTCAAAGCACTCTCGGGACACTGGAAACACAACAATGATAAAATCAAGAAACCAAGTGTCTACACTCTCGAAGCTTACATTTTACTGGAAGGATATAAGGCAGAAATGAGGCTGGTACAGCCCAAAGGAGCAGTGGCAGGGGACAATGCCGGACAGTTGGGGACAATTTGCTGGGTCTTATGGGCCACAGGAATGCTTCTGCTCTGAGTGGGATTCCAGCAGAAGAGTCACAGGATCTGACATTTTAAAAAGTACTACTCTGGTTTCTGTGTTGGCAGGAGGAGGACTAGTTAGGAGGCTACTGCAATAATCTCAATTTATATAGGAGAGGGAGGCGAAATGATGAGAAGCGGTGAGATTCTGAAGGTGAGCCAACAGGATTTTGCTGAAAATTTAGTGCAGATTACGCGAGAAGAAAAGTGAAAGTGTTAGTTGCTCAGTCAAGTCTGACTCTGTGACCCCTTGGACTGTAGCCAGCCTCCTCTGTCCATGGAATTCTCTAGGCAAAAATACTGGAGTGGTTGCCATTCCCTTCTCCAGAGAAGAAGCGAGGATGACTCCAAAGATTCTGGCCCAAAGGAACTGCCATTAACCGAGATGAAGAGGACTGTGGAAAGAGTAGGGCTGACTGGGAACCCAGATCTGGAGTTTGACTTTAGACACACTTAGAGGATCAGATGCTTACTATTCATCCAAGGAGAGATACTGAGTTGGCGATTACATATTTAAGATGAGAACTCAGGGACGAGGTCTACAAAGGTGATAAAAATTTAGGGATCACCCACACACAGATGAAAGCTGAAGTGGTGAGACCAGATACATTAATGTCAGAAAAAGAGAACTACTGAGGAATGAACCCTGTGGCACTCCAGTGACAAAAGGCCAGGGAGATAAGAAGGAAGTGCAATGAGGACTGAGGATGAGGAGAAAGAAGGAAGAGGGAGGCCCGAGAACTATCGGTACAGGGATCTTCCAGAAGCCAAGTAAGGCAAAACTCGCTAGCTTTGATAAGAACTGCTCCAGCGGAGCAGCAAAGATGAAAGTCCCACTGGACTAGGTTCAGAGAGAATGGACCTCAACTAGATAAGGAAAGATGGGAAGAAAAGCCACAGCTGGAGGCAGCAAACACAGACAATTCTTCTGGTGAATTTTACTATAAAGGGAGAAAAGAAATGAGGCTGCAGCTGAAGGATGAATGTCAGATTGTTTATTTTTAATGAAGTTAAATATTATTTGCACACTAATGAGGGGGAAAAATGATACTGGGGAAGGGGGTAACTGCTGAGGTCAAGTCCTTGAATAGGGAGATGGGATCTTCTACAATGAATACACCTACAGATAATCTCCAATGACTCAGCAGTTTCCTTTTCTTCCTGAAATTACATTTCCAGAAAATTTCCTATTTCTGAAAATAGATCTCTCCAACTAAAGCAAACTTTGGCTCACATACAAATGGTTGAATGTGAGATGTGTAGCACTGACGCTTCAAAAACAACGACCACAATAAAAAATGTCTGAAGGGGAAAATGTCACTTATTTGAAGAACATATACTTTTTGACAAAACAGATAAACTACTTAAGGATCCCTTCTTTCTGTGGGTGTGTACAAACCCTTTAGCTACATTTTATTAATCTACTTCAAGGTCTACCAAAGTGTACCCTTATGCATACCTGAATGCATAGATTTCAAGCAGGCTTGAAGTCTGCTAGAAAGATGGCCCACCTGAGCAGCTGATCTAAAAGTCATCCAATCTTGCCATAAATACAGAGGAATGTGCTGAGGCTGTGAGTAGTTACTCACACTGCTGGGCAGGCAAGGTCACCATTAAAACAGAGAGGAACCCAGAGGATCCTAGCACGGTCAACACCGTGAGAACGGCTGAACCTGATGGGGTCCAGCCCCTGGATGGCACTGTCACTGGCAACAGGACATCAGTATGAGAAGTGAAGACCAGGTTAGCTTGTCCTGCCAATGGGGCGAATTCTGCAGAGCCTTCTGCTTTACAGAGCCATTCTCATTTGGTTAATTCTTCAATCCTTTACTTCCATTAGCAAAACCTGTATCCTTAACTTGTGTCTGTATTATCCTTTCGGCAAGCACCATCACCCTTCTGACAATCTTACACATACACATTTTAGATGATAATGCCTCTTTATCTCAATAAATATATTTTTTTCTCACAAATATTAAAATATGTAGTAAGCACTGCAAACACAGGATTTAACAGATACCACTGTTTAGGACAAAATTAAATGAAAAAAAAATCCGTTTAAAGTGGTTTTAAGGAAAAATATTAAGTAAACAGTACAAGTGCTACGCAGATGCGGCAGAAACCATGATGGTGGTCAATGAAAGCTGGAAACGCAACAGTGCAAGGAAACCAAAAAGCACTGATGTGGTGAAGAGAGACGAAAAATCGTGAGTCTCTTACTATCACTCGACCCTTAAGCTCTAAGGAACTTGCGCCACAGTCTTCCTCTGTCCTGCCCAAAGAAACAGAGGACCTCTCAAAGCGCCCGAAACCAGTGAACGCATCGCGCAGCGGCCCTGCGGCCGGGACAAGGCTAAAGCGCAGCGCCGTGCAGCCGGCGGGAGGTAAGCGGAGCGAGCCGCTGGGTGACACTCCTGCAGGGACGGGCAGCCCCAGCGAGGCCGCCCTGGGGGAGCGGGTGTGTGAGAGGCTGTGGAGCTTCCAAACGCTCATCATTTCCAACACGGGTTTCACGGAAGGAGAACCCAAGCCCAGGGCACGGAATCTGAGCTCTCCTCCCACAAGGGGAGAGCAAAGAAGAGGAAAATAAGGCAAGCAGAGCCCAGTGCGGACTACTTGGCATCTGGATGGCTGGAAAAGTGAGCATGAGGAGAGAAATCCCTGAATCAAATAGAAGGGACTCTGCTCTCCCCGTAACCATGGCATCGAAGGAAATGTTGATCCTCCGATATGCAGAAAATAAGGACAGGCCAGCAAAAAAAGGAAAGTGACTTCAAGAACCAGACACACAGAAAGCCGGCCTTAAAATAGGAAGAATGTAAAAGGAATATGAGTCAGACCTATGACAAGTTAAATTAAGTAAAAAGCTCCAATTCCTCTAATCTGCAGACAGCTTACATCCCAAGGCTCCTTCATGAAGCAGTGACGTGAAAAAGACTGGCCACATGTCTATGGCGCAGCGCATGTGATCCGTGAGGCTCTAAGGGAGGCCACAGAGAAGAACCAAGTCCCAGGAACCCACAAGGCTCTGGAGACAACGGGAACCATCCACAAAGTCTCTGCTTCAAAAGATGCCTTTTACCCCATACTTGTCACAGAGATTCCTGGGCAATATAAATATCGCCAGGACTTCCAGACAGATGTCCAGGGCCATTTAATTTCCTCTTTTACATTTATTAATATTTAAGTATCATAAATCAAAAGGACCACAGTGGACTATGTCCCAATTTCTTTGTCAAACAGGACCACTCATCTGTGAATAGCTTTTGTGCATACAAAACCACCAAATCATCTACAATGGCAGAGCTTTCCCCAGCTTCTGTAGTTTCATAATTTATTGCACACAATATCAGACTGCTGTAATTACTGATAAACACAAGTCGATATTATGTTTGAAATCTGGTGTTTTGAGCTCAAGGAAAACACTTCCACTTTACAAAGGAAGAGAAGTTTAACACTTCTCCACAAAGCATTCTGAAAGTTTTACTTCCCCCTACCCATGAAATAAAAATTGGATATGTCATTGTATTTCCTCTAACAATGATTTTTTTGATGTATTAGAATTATCAGATGAATGCAACTTATAGCCCTGATAAAGAAGTATCTTACATTTGCATAGTTAGTATGTTTATCAAACTTGTATTTCACTACAAGTGCTCCTTACCCTTTCTGTCTTTAATCAAAACTTTCTTTAGAAAATAAATTTTAAATAGGGTTACAGCTTTAAAAAGTAGGCTTCCCTGGTAGCTCAGCTGGTAAAGAATCTGCCTGCAATGCAGAAGACCCCAATTCGATTCCTGGGTTGGGAAGATCCCCTGGAGAAGGGATAGGCTACCCACTGCAGTATTCTGGCCTAAAGAATTCCATGGACTGTATAGTCCATGGGGTCACAAAGAGTCGGGCACAACTGAGCGACTTTCACATCTAAAAACAATTTCAGAATGCTTAATACTAGGAACTTAAGAATGTACCTAAATGCTTATCAAGAATAAAGACAAACAAAAATATATACATATACAACGCAGCACTGTTAAATACTAAAAAAAAAAAAAAAAAAAAAGGAGAGAGAGAAACCAGCTGAAGAATTCATCAACAGAGAACCAGGTAAATTATGGTAAATCCACAGAATGGAATTCTATGCAGCCATTAAAAAGCATGAGATATCTGTATATGCTGATGTGAAAAGCTCTCCTAGACCACTGGAATATTTTTAAAAATTAAGAACAAGGTACAAAACCATGTATACCATATGACCCCTTCCATCTGGATAGAAATTCAAAATTGTTAATGGTATGTCCCACTGGGGAAAGGGGACTGTAGGAAGGAGACAAGACACCTCCACTTTTCATTTTTCTATCTTTCTATATTGCTTGAATTGCTTAGCAGATTTTGCAGGTTTTTGTTTTTATTTACAAGTTATGTGGTCAAAGGTGATATGGACATTTTTAAGAGTCATAATTTTACTTCACATTGCTCAAAACTAATACATATTATACACTGAATTTTTTTCCTTTAATAACCAATAGAAGATGCTAATGAGCCTATTAATTTCAAAACTAGTGATTAAGGGGAAAGAATCAAGTATTTAAATCTGCCTCTCCCATATAAACGGTACCACTAGGTAACCAAAGGAGTAGACAAAGGTAAGTTTTCTCATTATAAAAGTACTCCAGCTAATAAATGAAGAAGAAATTTTATAATTAAAATATCATTTTGCAACTGCTAATGAACAAATGAACGGATACTGGCATTGACCAATGGCAGCAAACATAACAAATATAGAAACAACCAGACACTTCCTGCCTCCTGATAGAAGACTATACCATCCATTCATAAAATACTCTTGAGGGGGAAAAAATATCTGAAACTGGATCAAGGTCTTCTAGATCCAACTATCAATTTACAGGGAAGAGAAGAACATGTTGAGAGATACTACAGGGATATGATAAGCAAATTCCGAAAGTAGATAAACAACCACTTTCTGCAAGAAAGAAATCGCAAAGGAAAAAAGAAACATGAGCAAAACCGACAAATCAGGGTTTTCCAACAGCAGGACTATTGACATTTAGGACTAGCTGACTGTGTGGATCACAATACACTGTGGAAAATTCTGAAAGAGATGGGAATACCAGACCACCTGACCTGCCTCTTGAGAAACCTATATGCAGGTCAGGAAGCAACAGTTAGAACTGGACAAGGAACAACAGACTGGTTCCAAATAGGAAAAGGAGTACGTCAAGGCTGTATATTGTCACCCTGCTTATTTAACTTCTATGCAGAGTACATCATGAGAAGTGCTGGGCTGGAAGAAACACAAGCTGGAATCAAGATTGCCGGGAAAAATATCAATAACCTCAGATATGCAGATGACACCACCCTTATGGCAGAAAGTGAAGAGGAACTAAAAAGCCTCTTGATGAGAGTGAAAGAAGAGAGTGAAAAAGTTGGCTTAAAGCTCAACATTCAGAAAACGAAGATCATGGCATCCAGTCCCATCACTTCATGGGAAATAGATGTGGAAACAGTGGAAACAGTGTCAGACTTTCTTTTTGGGGGCTCTAAAATCACTGCAGATGGTGACTGCAGCCATGAAATTAAAAGACGCTTACTCCTTGGAAGAAAAGTTATGACCAACCTAGATAGCATATTCAAAAGCAGCGATATTACTTTGCCAACAAAGGTCCGTCTAGGCAAGGCTATGGTTTTTCCTGTGGTCATGTATGGATGTGAGAGTTGGACTGTGAAGAAAGCTGAGTGCCAACGAATTGATGCTTTTGAACTGTGGTGTTGGAGAAGACTCTTGAGAGTCGCTTGGACTGCAAGGAGATCCAACCAGTCCATTCTAAAGGAGATCAGCCCTGGGATTTCTTTGGAAGGAATGATGCTAAAGCTGAAACTCCAGTACTTTGGCCATCTCATGCGAAGAGTTGACTCACTGGAAAAGACCCTGATGCTGGGAGGGATTGAGGGCAGGAGGAGAAGGGGACGACAGAGGATGAGATGGCTGGATGGCATCACGGACTCGATGGACATGAGTCTGAGTGAACTCCAGGAGTTGGTGATGGACAGGGAGGCCTGGAGTGCTGCGATTCATGGGGTCGCAGAGAATCGGACACAACTGAGCGACTGAACTGAAGTGAACTCTTCCTTACGGGACTGCTCTGTGTGTGATGTTCAGCAGCATACCTGCCCTCTCCTATGATGTGCTTGGAACAACTCCACCCAGCCCCTGCCAAAATAACAAATGTCTCCAGATACTGCCTCGTGTCCCTTGGGAGGCAGCATCCCATCCAGCTGAGAACCAATGATACAACTAATCAAACGTGTGGACCTTACTTGGGCCTTGACGCAAACTATTAATATAGTACCAAGATTTACCATTTATTGCAGTTTTTCTTAGAAGAGGCCTTATCTTAAGAGATATATGTGTTAAAATAGTCACAGATATAATGATATACACCACGTTGACTTAAAAATAACACCAAGTGCAAGGGAAATAAGGGCAGGGTTAAATGAAACAAGATTGGTCATGAATGAATTGTTAATCATTAAAGTGGAGTGGATGGACGTGAGTTTGAGTGAACTCCGGGAGTTGGTGATGGACAGGGAGGCCTGGAGTGCTGCAATTCATGGGGTAGCAAAGAGTCAGATACGACTGAGCGACAGAACGGAACTGAAAGCACAGTGATGGCATCTGGGAGCCCATTATACTGTTCTGTTTATTTCTGTTTACGTCTGAAATTTTCTTAAAAAAAAACACACAAAAATTAAAACCAAAACCAAGACTATCGTGGTGGCTAGCAACACCCAACTGAATGACAAATCAACCCACTGAAAGCATCTTAACATTCAGCTAGTTTCCATTAACCATGCTTGGGGCTCTCAGAATATATAAACAGATGATTCTTAAAAAAAAAAAAAAAGGGAAAAACAAAAATGGTCCCAAGTCCCATGAAAAATTGTTCAAATTCATCTGTAATATTTAGAAACATGCAAATAAAAACATGGATACCATTTTTCACCTCTTAGATTGGCAAAGATTAAAAATATGACAACATGTCCTGATGCCAAGAATGTGGACAAAGTGGAACTTTCCTACACTGATGGTGGGAACGAAAACTAATCCGACCATTCAGGAGAGGAATCTGGTGAACTTGACAAAACAATGCACTCATTTTTGACCAAGTAATTCTACTTCTAGTATCTAACCCACAATCTAACCTGGAGATATACTTCCATTAAAATGAAAATACATATGCATTACTGTAATCATAAAAACAACCTAGAAGCCCATACACAAGAAAATGGATAAATAGATCAGGGTGTATCCACACAGAGGAGTATCATACAGCTGTTAAAAAGAATAAAGAGCTCCACAAAGTGACATGAGTGATTTCCAGTATACACTGCCAAAGTAAAAATAAAAAGCAAAGAGACAGTTTTATGATTTTTTAAAAATAGAAGTTCTAAAAGGAAGTCACATGAGACAAATACCTATTCTTATGCCTAAATCAACAGTGGAAAAAGACTTTTCTGTAACCAGCCCCGATAATAAATATCATGAACTAATATTAAAAAAAAAAAAGCAAAGAGCATTTATTGTATGATACACTTTGTGTAAAAAAAAAAAGCAGATGTGAGAAAATACACATGGATCTGCTTGTTTTGTGAGAAAACAAACAGAAGACTTCACACAGAAAGAGACTGATTATTCATGGGGGCGGGGCGGGGGGGGTGATGAGGGATGGGGAGGGGCAGGAAGAGTGAAGGGGGCATTGACACTTCTGAGTATATACCTTTTCAAATAACTTTTGGCATTCTCAAAATACAAACCAACAATTAAAACCAACCAGGACAGAGGAGGAATCCAGAATGCAATATAAACAGTAACAAACCTAAGTGAAAGTTGCTCAGCTCAGTCGTGTCGACTCTTTGCGACTGCATGGACTATACAGTCCATGGAATTTTATTCTCCAGGCCAGAAAACTGGAGTGGGTAGCCTTTCCCTTCTCCAGGGATTTTCCCAAGCCAAGGATCGAAGCCAGGTCTCCCACATTGCAGGCAGATTCACCAGCTGAGCCACAAGGGAAGCCCAACAGATAAACCTAACCATGTTACAAATAAATAACACACTAAAGTAAAAGAAAAGAACTAAGGTAACTTTGGAAAACAGTCTTCTGCCTAGATTTAAGGCTATAAAGCTAAAGACAAAAAAAAACAAACACTACACAGATACTAGAATCTACTTAGCAAATTGCATTTCTCAGAAGTGTATTGGTTAGCCATTTGAGAACTGTTTTATGTACTTTATGTATACACTAGGATTGAAGTGAAAGTGAAGTCGCTCAGTCATGTCCAACTCTTTGTGACCCCATGGACTGTAGCCTACCAGGCTCCTCCCTCCATGGGATTCTCCAGGCAACAGTACTGGAGTGGGCTGCCATACTTTATGTGTACACTAGGATTGAAGAAATAAGTAAATTATATATTGTAGACAATGAGAGCCGCATCTCTGTTAGTCAACAAAGTTATAAATAAGGAAAGGGGAAGGTTAAAATGAACTCTGTGATGTTAGATTAGAATCAAAGGTATTATAAAATTTTAGAGTCTTAATACAGATAGACAAGCACAAACACACATGTGTGTGTGCAGGTGTATCACTAGAGTATTTCCTAGCTCTGTCCACTGAGAAAGCCTAGAAGCAATGAGTCCACAAAGTGCCAGACCTTGGTTTCTAACAACTATTCTCCAATAAAAGGAACCAAGGCTCACACAAACACATACAAAAATCATAGAAGTTACCACTAACTCACATTGTAATTAATATAAAAGTAAGTAAGCAATCACTACAACAATAAAACGTAACTTCCAGAAAGAATTAGACACTTGGTAGCAGCTGCAACATGAGAACTGACCTACTGATCAAAAGCTGTGCAAATTATTGTGGTGTTTCAACTGCTCAAACCAGCCAAAGTTCACTTTATAATCAAATTCCTTTACACCTGTTCTATTCTTATTCTTGAGCTCCACCACATCAGATCATCAAATATAAAGGCATTCTTCCCCTTGGTGATCAGTAAACTCAATTTCATGCCTAAGAACACAAGATATGAGAGCAAACCAAGCAGAAATCTGCCCCCAAACTCACAGTTTAAAATTTTTTAAAGCTTGATGGAAGAACTATATGTTATTGTCACTAAGCATTGTATGACTCCATTTCACAACATATTTTCATTCAAAAAGCAACACTGAGCATGTATGCATAATTACTATTGTAAGTGAAACATATGAAGAAAATACTCATATATTCTCGTATGAGAATCCTAGTGTATACATCTTCATGTAGTATGTTTTTAATACTAAAAGACTTGATCATTAAGCAGAAATGTATATAAAACCAATTTTAAAAGTAATTCCCAACCAGTCCATTCTGAAGGAGATCAGCCCTGGGAATTCTTTGGAAGGAATGATGCTAAAGCTGAAACTCCAGTACTTTGGCCACCTCATGTGAAGAGTTGACTCAATGGAAAAGACTCTGATGCTGGGAGGGATTGGGGGCAGGAGGAGAAGGGGACGACTGAGGATGAGATGGCTGGATGGCATCACAGACTCGATGGACGTTGAGTCTGAGTGAACTCCGGGAGTTGGTGATAGACAGGGAGGCCTGGCGTGCTGCAGTTCATGGGGTCACAAAGAGTCGGACATGACTGAGCGACTGAACTGAACTGAACCTTGACATTAAGAAAAATCAAAATACACTCCAATAAGAAGTGCATTATAAGAAGGATAAAACAGAATTAATTATAAAAATTTTCAAGTAACTGTTTTATTCCCAAGGCAGTTACGATTATTTTAAGCCTATTTATGCCACAGAAATTAATTGCAATAAAGAAAAATAGGGAAGGTATTTACAGATGTATTTCTATGGAACGATGTCACATCTGTTTACCTACGCCACCACCCCAGCACACCCGCCACCCCAGGACAGAGGCGGAGTTCAGACCTCGCTCTATGACCTAGCTCTGCAACCCTGGGAAAGTTACTGACCTCTCAACCCTCAGACTTCTCATCTGTAGAATGGAGATAACAACAACACTTATCCAGCAAGGTTACGGAGAGAGTTAGCTGAGTTAGTTAACAGAGCTAACGCAGTTAAAACAGCGCCTAGCGCTGGTGAAGCATTCAGTTCAAGTCTTTGAGTAAGTTCCCAGGACTCCACAGTGAGTAGCTGGCAAACTCCTCCCTATCCAACAGCATTATTCTTGGTAACGTGCTTCTATCCCCACAAACCAGGCTCTTTATTCATTCAAACTTCAGGAATAAAAATTAATATAGGACCTGTGTAAATTACCAAAACCCACTCAAACATTCTTAATCATCTCTCACCCGGAATATCACAATGGCTTTCCTACTCGTCTGCCTGTCACCTTTACCTCCCCGCTCTCCAGTCTTCTCTCCGTGTGGCAGCCAGAGTGAATCTTTTAAAGCTTAAGTCAAATGGTTTATTCCTCCACTCAAAATATGTGACTATTTGCTCCGAGTGAAATCCAACATTTTTTAGCATTCCAATGTCTTTCTCAAAACCTTCCATAATCACACCATATGAATGCAGACTTATACTACTCCCAGTCCTTTCTCTAACTCAATTTCTCTTCACAGCACTAAACATTCTTTCGTCATGTGTATTTGTTCATCTATCCCCACTCCCTGCCACCCCTGTGCAAGTGTGCTCAGCTGCACCTGACTCTCTGCATCCCCACGAACTGCAGCCCACCAGGTTCCTCTGTTCATGGGATTTCCCAGGCTAGAATGTTGAAGCAGGTTGCCATTTCCATAGAATAACAGGAGACCAAGGACTTTGCTTTACTCACCACTGTATTTCTAGCACCAAGAACAGCGCCAGGCATACTGCAAATTGGGCCAAAGCCAACAGCATACTTGATAAAACCCAAGAGGCAATCCCTTGTGTCAGGAACAAGAGATGAAATAAAATTACAAAATACTATGTGTTGGCTATTTACGCCACAGAAAATAACTGTAATAAAGAAAAATAAGGAAGATGTTTACGGCTGTATTTCTATGGAACCATGTCACATCTGTTTACCTACGCCACCACCCCAGCAAACCCGCAACCCCAGGACAGAGGAGGAGTTCAGACCTCGCTCTATGACCTTCTAGCTCTGCAACCCTGGGGAAGTTACTGGCCTCTCAACCCTCAGACTCCTCATATGTAAAATGGAGATAACAACAACACTTATCCAGCAAGGTTAATGTGAGAATTAGATGCAAACTGGCAAATTTATTTTTTTAATACTTTTATTTTAATATTTGAAAAGTAATTGTTTTTAAAAATCTTTAATGCATATGCAGATAAGTGAACTTTTCTACCTGTATACATCCATGACCAAGATAGGGAATGTTTCCTGCACCTCAGAAGCTCCCTTCCACCTCCTCTCAGGAAACACCTCTGGAGAGGTAAGTACCAGTCTGACTTCTATCACCCAGTTATGCCTGCACTGGAACTTCACAGAAGTAGAATCAAACCTGTCTTCCTTTATTTGACTTTATATCCATGGGATCCACCCACATCGCTGCACACATCAGGAGTACAGTCCTTCTTTAAGGCTAAGTAGCATTCCATTTTATGACTATGCCACAATTTATATAATCAAGTACTGATGATATCTAAGCTGTTCCCATTTGGGGATAATAAGAACAGTGCTGCCATGAATGGTTTTCTGGGTTCATGGGTATGTCATTTGGTGGAAATATTCCATTATCTGCAGAATGCAACATTTTTTGTTTGAGGATTTTTGGGGGAGGGGGTAGTAATGGTTAATAATATCTTAGTGAGAATCCAGGAAAAGTGGGCAGTGGGTAAGAGTATAAACTGAAATAACCTTTCTGGAAGACAATCTGGCAATAGGCACAAGAAGCCTAAAAATATCTATGCCCTGTGACTAATCATGCTACTTCAAGGAAATTTCCTATTGAGTATTTACATGGCCCAGATCGTCTTCTAAGTGTTTTACATGTGTTAACTCATTTGATTTATTCTAAGGAAATGATTAGAAATGTTCACAATTGGTTTGTTTAGAAAGCTGTCAACCATCCATCATTAGGAAATACAAGAAGCTGTAAACAAAGTAAAAACTAACAAGAGGGGAATGATTTTGAAATGCATTATACTTCCATGAAATTAACCTCTGTGCAGCCACTGAAAATGTTTTTCAAGAATATTAAAGATACAGAAAAAGTAAACGTTGATAAATGACAGGAAACAGTAGAATGCATAAAATAAATTCCCAGTTTTATTTTTTCCAGTTTTATTTTTTAAAGTACATACCTATAACTTAAATGTTAAAATGAATATGTGACTAACAAGACTAGCAAATAAAGTTATTTACATTATAACAGGGAAAGAAAAGACATTATAATACAACTGAATTAGGGCAATGATGCAATTCTGCATAAGTGAAAAGTGAAGTCACTCAGTCGCGTCCAACTCTTTGCGACCCCATGGACTGCAGCCTACCAAGTTCCTCCATCCATGGGAGTTTCTGGGCAAGAGTACTCGAGTGGGTTGCCATTTCCTCAATTCTGCATAGGACGATATAAAAGCACTATGGAAAGACATCTAGCCTAGAGATTAGGGGGAAGGGCATTGTCAAGAAAGTTCTCCATTGTCTTACTTCCACTAAGGACTCAGAGGAAGAACTCCATCTCCAGGTTGGAAGGAACCTGCCCAGGAAAGTCTTGTTAATTCCTCAGCTCACCACCCCCAGGGTGTCAATTATTGGTTGTACCCTGGACCCATATTCTTTTCCTCCCTGGACCCATATTCTTTTTCCCTCTTACTTTCAGAAAAGGCTTAGGAGACTTGAGGAACAGGAATTCCTAAACACTAAGGATGCAATCAAAGTTCCAAAGCCTCACACTGGGAGGAAGCTGGTTCCATCTGACCTCATGCCTGACTAAAAAGCCTCAAGGAAGGTCTTCCCAGCCAGGATAATTTAGGGCAAAACCTTTTGGATTTCCAGATGCCAGGAACTCCAGACAGAGTAAACCCAAATTCAAACCAAAATTCACTGACTCCTTGAGATTAAAAATTTTTTTCTACTTGAAAAATAAAAGTATCAAGAAGTTTTCCAGGTAGAGATAATCTGCTGTATCCATTCTCCTATGCTTTCTTTCTCTTCTGCAGATGGACCATCCCTGGAAACCAAAGGAAAGTTGAGCATGGGGATTAAAGATAGGTAAGTTTATCTGCTCAGTCGTGTTCCACTCTTGTGACCCCAAGGACTGTAGCCTACGAGGCTCCTCTGTCCATGGGATTCTCCAGGCAAGACTACTGGAATGGGTTACTATTTCCTTCTCCAGGATTAAAGATACACCATGGTATTTTAGGGGCCAATTCTCACATAAGCAAATGACATCTGTTTAATAATTAATACAGAAGAACATTTTGCTCTGTTCAATAAACCATTCACTTGTGGTACAATAAACAGAGTAAATATTGATTACAAGAAAAACATATGAACCCCCAAATTACCAATATTTCATTTAGTTAAACTTGTTAATGAGATACTGCTTTTGTACCGTAGGGCATTATGTATCACTAAATTTTCTAACTTTTGACATCTGAATCACATTAAGTTCTCAAGGACTGCTGGTCAAAAAAAGCCCTGGGTTCAGAAAAACATTTTTCAAAGTCAACTCCACAAATACAAAGTCACAGAAATTCATGTGACAAAGCAGCCCATACCCCTGCTCTCCCTCCTTCATGCACGTCGTCTGTTTTCCCTTCAACCTCTTCTGTTTACAAATTTAACACTTAAATGTATTAACAAGAGTCCTCATAAACTACCTGCAGCTTTTCACGGTTATAGTGTTACCTAAACTAAGATAAATAAAATTCCAGTCTGAAATTTATTAACCCACCAAACCTCTACATTGTACAATGGGATAAATTTCTTATGCAGCTAAAACAGTTCTTTGACAAAATAAGTATTTGCATAATCACCAGGGATTCGGGATTTATTCTGTAGGGAACCTAGATTTCTGGATCATCTCTATTCTGGTTGCGTATGATGGGAAAAGAGGATATACAGATAGAACTGGCAAGACTTGTATCTTCCTATTTCAGTTTTACGTACAACCAAAATATAGGAAAAGCATCGGTTACAAGTAACGAAAAAGAACTTTATAGAGAATTTGTTTTTAATTACAAGCAGCACGCTGTAATAACACTCCCAGCATATACTAGACTGTGAAAAGAGGATCTGCTATACAAAGCAAGGACGCTGTCTTACTTTTACGTTGACAATTTGTTGGTTTTACTCTCCTTCTGTTGTTGCTGTCAGAATTAGGCAACCTGAAAACGGATTAAGTAAAACTAGCTGTACTTGAAAATTAAGTAAAACTAACTGTACCTAGCGCTCAACACTGACAGGAACGCTGTAAGTGAACTGGTTTTCTCTCCCAGGGCCAGTAGAGGGAGACTAAGACATCTGGCCTGGTCGTGTAGTGTTTCTGCAAAATTGGGGAGGGGGAGCGGAGGCTGTATTTAAATGTCCTGCTGTCAATCAAAGGACACTTCCTACAATCACAGTCACCATATCTGCTATTACCCGCGAGCGTACTCTCGCCCAGAAACACCCCGAAACGGGGCTCGGGAAACCTGCTTCACCTAAAAGTGACCGCAGGCCTTGCCACAACACCCAAATAAGGACTTGGGGAGCCCAACCTCAACTAGTTTCTTTGTTTAAATGCCTGCGAATCCCTCCCACGCCGGAGTCAAGAGGCTGTGGCGCCGCCCTTTATTAGCCTCACACTTTGATTACAAAACACACGAGTCGGCGGCTCGGCGGCGGGGGCGGCCCGAGCTCTCACAAACGTCAAACCCGAGACACAGGCGGCGGCCGAGGCAGCGGGCGACGCTCGCCGCCCCCGCCACCCCGCCCCGAAGTCCCCACCGGCCGGCCAAAGTTCGCCCGCACCAGGGCCCCGGGCGCTGGCCCCCCAGTCGCCGGGCCCCGGTCGCCGTCCCCTCGGGCGATTGGGGACGTTTCACTCTTTGTAACAAAGTTTGAGCCGCGGCGCGGGGGCGACCGCGGGGGTTGGGGGCGCGAGGCTGTCCCTTCGGGCCCCGCTGCCCACTCCATCCGCTCCACCCCCGCCGGGACGGGCTGAGCCGCTCCGGCGGCTGGGGGCCGAGACCCGAGCCGCCCCGCCGTCGCGCCCGGGACCCCCGGCCCGAACTTCCGACTGGCATCTCTCTCGAGTCCCCGCAAGTGCCTCCTCATCTGTTGCTCTGTTTACTCCGCTGGAGCCCCGCCGGGCCGGCGCTGACGACGCCCCCGTCCCAGCGCCCCACGGCCGAGGAAGTTTGATAAAAAGCCCGGGGAAGGGGGCGCGACCGCGACCCGCGGGCGGGCGGGCGGCAGAGGCGAGGAGGGCAATTTCTGGAGACCCCCGGGCCGGGGCCGGTCGCTCGCCGCCCGGAAGGAAGGAGCGGCGGCCGGTCGGGCAGGGCGGCCGGCCGGGTGGCGACTCCGGGCCGGGAGCCCCGGCCGGGCGGGGCGGCGGCCGGGCTGCGGGCGCGGCGGGCCGGGCCGGGCCGGCGCTCCGCCCGCCGCCTCCGCTGGCGCCTGCCCCGGCCGCGTCCCCTCGCCCCGGTACCCCCTGCCAACTTCACGGCCGGTCCCCTTTGTTCCCGTTTGTTGTGGCGACTCTTTGGCCGGCCGGGCGATCCCACCAGCCCCCTCTATGCCCGCCGGGCGCCCGGCGAGCCCGGGGCCCCGCGCGCCCCGCTGCCCGGGCCGGGGGCTCGGCACCCGGGCCCCTCGGCGCTCGGTGCGGCGCGGCGGCCAGGCAGCCGGCGGCGCAGGCGGCCGGCGCGGCGACGGCGGCGGTTGCCCGGTGGCCTCCGGCGGCGGCGGCGGCGGGGCTGGAGGGGGTTTATTTACCTGCCGTGGAACCAGTCCTTGCAGATATCGCACTCGATCATGAAGCGGTTCACGTCGTACGGCTGCCGGCACACACAGTACACCGGCGGGGGCGGCGGGGCTGCCGAGGCCCGGCCCGGAGCCGCCACCGACACGGCTGCCGCGGCGGCTCCAGCTGCTGCTCCCGCGGCCACCGCCGCCGCCGCTCCGGCCATCTTTAAAAACACACACACACACACGCTCGCTCGCTGCTCCGCTTGCAGACTGGAGCGAGCGCAGCCGCCAGCCAGCGCCGCCTCCTGCAGCAGCCGGAGCAGCAGCCGCGGCGGCGGCGGCAGCGGCGGCGGCGTCTCAGTGCGCGCGCGCGAGGCCGCAGCCGGGCCCGGAGGGGGCGGGCGGCGGGCGGCGGCGCGCGCACGCCGCGAGGGGACCGAGCCCGGCTCCTTCCGGCGCTCCGCGCGAGGCCGCGCGTGTCGCGCACGTCGTTCTGCCGCCCGGCGCGCGCGCCCGCTCCGCTCGCGTCGGCCGGGCGGAGGGAAACTCGCTGAAGGGCACGCGGGGCGAGGGAGGCGGAGGGAAGCAGAGGCTCCCTGAGGACACGCGCGGCGGCGCGGGGCGCGCGGTCCCGGGAGGACGGCGGCGGGTGCGTGCGAACGGCCGGCTCCGGCTTTTCTAAGTGACCGCGGAGGTCGGGGAAGTTCCTGCGCAGTGGAAAGCGGCGCGCTACGTCTGTGCCAAGACCCTGGACCTGAGGAAATTAGAGCCCCGCCGGGGCCACCTCCCGACCCCGGGAGTATCTTAATTAACCTCCGCAGGTCCGAGCCGAGGGTTAACAGCACGACGATCTGCTTAAGTCCTGCTGAGGGGCAGGAGTGTCCTGGGAAGTCATTCAAACTTCCAAAAACGTCCCGCCCGAATTCCCACCGACCAGCCAGGAATGTAGTGTTGATGGAGCCACTGGTAGGTGAAGGAGGTTGTTCCCAAGAGGAATTCATTTAATGTCTGGGAGCCAAGAGGAACCAGTCTTGAAATGTGGTGGGTGGAGAAAGGACAGGAGAGGAATCTGGCGTGCTTATAAACAACACGACTTAGATGCGAATACTTAGATGAGTTCCAAGTTTAGAAAACAGGAATAAAGTTCTAAGTGACAGTGACACGTCGGAAAGGGACTATTAGAAAAACGGTAATACGGGACTTGGCAGATAATAGGCCACTAATAATTTTGAATGATGAGATTGATAATAAAAACAGCTAACACATCCAATAGAAATGGATTGCCTTGGTATCATAATTAGGCAAGTTGGGTGTTAAGAATTATGGAACATTGTAATTTAACTATACTTCAATAAAATTATATATATGTATATATATGTAGGAATTATGGGAACAGATGTTCACAGCTACATTTCGAAGGCATGTCTATCATTGATTAAAAAATAAAACCCTGTAACTGCCATCTCACTCAACCCAAGACAGAGAATCACTGATACCTAGTCTAACCTTTTTATAATTGAGAAAAGCAATTAACTTGCTTAAAGTCTCAGAGCTGGGCTTGAACTAAAGTTTTTAAGTTTCTTGTTTCCAGTCCTTTTTCTGTCACACCATTGTTTGTCTCATATTTTGCATGAAAAGAAACACCTGGAAGTCAGAACTGACCACAGAGTGAATGATTTTGAAACCTGTTTCTGCTAGTGAAAAAAGAAAAGTTACTGTAGTTTTGGCATAAGTTCAGAGGCATCCTGGATTGGGGTAGTGAAGAGCCTTACTTTCAAATCCGGTTTTGTCGAAGCTGTGTGACTTTGAGCAGGTTACTCTGTTTCTCTTGAATTAGATTTTGAAGATCTCTTGGAAGAAAAATTACGGATAATAATATCTTACTTAACTACCTCACAGAGACTTTATCACAAGCAGAAGAGACCACGTATTTTTAAAAGTACACTGTAGAGGATGTGTGTTGTCATAGAAGGGGAGGCAGTGGAAGCTGTCATGTTGGAGTCGTGATGAGAAGGGCATTCAGACAGGGACGTGGCCTGGTATGGGGGTGTTCTTGGTGCTAGAGGAACCACCTGGCCTTGGGATGTCAGCATGGATGGAGTGAGAGAGTAGCCAAGCAGAGGAGGAGGCAGCAGTGATGATTAGAGACAGGTTATGTACAAGAGGATTGATAAGTAAATATATTAGGGAAAATGGGAGCTAAGTTCTCACTGTTGAGAAAGAGAGTTAGAAATATGGAAAGAAAACTAAAATGAAACTTGTAGTAGTGAACTGGTAATGGAGGTATCAGTCTATTTCTATTTACAGAAATAAATATAGTTATATAAGTCCATGCATACTCTGTCCACCAAGAAAGTCTGGGACACAACAAAATGATGAGGGCATCTAGCCCAGATCTTGGTTTCATACTGTTCTCCACTTCATTTTTCTTCTTGGCCAGATGGCTAATTCCAGGACTGGAGGAAAGAAGTAAAACAAGAGACTGGAGTCCCTAGTTGTGCCAGAAAACAAGCATATATTTAAGAATTACGGGGCATGTCCAAAGGACACAGGGCAATTTGTGTCCCAAATCTGGGACAAAAAAATGTGTTAAAACCCGTTGAATAGCACAGGAAACCATACAGATGTAAATCAACATAAGTTGAAAGTTTGAAAATGATTGGAATATTTACATACTTACAAAGTATCTACTCACAAAACTCTTACTAACTATAAAGAGAAGTAACTTGACAGTGAAGTCTGACAAGCACCACCTTCTCAGACTTCAATGGACGTCAGCTATGGGACAAATCAGACACCGGCACCTGAGAGGATCCAGTGAGGAAATCAGCATCTCTTCTGTGTGATTTCACCTGCCCTACTTAGTTGACTCTCCAGTTGGAAATGCAGCTAGTTTCAAAGGCACATCAAAAAAATGAGCAAGAATATAAATACTATAAGTCATATAGCTCTGTAAGGAAAGGTTAGAGAAATTTAAACACAAAGATTGAACCTTGAAAAGAAACAATGAAGGCTGGAATTCTGAATGATGCTGAAATTTTAGTGACAAGCTCCATGCCTAATAATTAAGAGCACGTGCTTGAATTCCACAGTCTCCTATCTCTGTGGCAACTAGTTATTGGGTTTTAGTTTTCTTATTTTAAGGCGTGATAAGAATATCTACTTCACACAGTTCAGTGCATTAAATGAGATAACAAAATGCAGGTCACAATTCCTGGTACATACTAACCCATATAGCTGTTAGTTATGAGTGTGGCTCAGTGGTAAAGAATCTGCCTGCCAAGGCTGGAGACTCAGGTTCGATCCCTGGGTCAGAAAGACCCCCTGGAGGAGGAAATGGCAACCCACTCCAGCATTCTTGCCTAAAAATCCCATGAACAGAGGAGCCTGATGGGCTATAATCCATAGGGTCACAAAGACTCAGACACGACTTAGCGACTAAACAACAATAATTATCTGTAATTATTTTATTTGTTTATTAAAAATAGTAGGACCAAAGAGCAGCTAGAAATTTAGGAGGGAAGATTAGTAAAGTATTATCCCAAAAACAAGGGGGAAGAGAATTTCAGAAAGAAAATATCTTGAGGAGAGACACCCAGCTCCATGCCAGCATTGATTGGCAATGACATGGGACTCCCTCAGCCTTTCTCCTTTGCAGGTCCTCTAGTAACTACCATGGGCTTTCCTGATAGCTCAGTTGGTAAGTAATCCACCTGCAATGCAGGAGACCCTGGTTTGATTCCTGGGTTGAGAAAATCCACTTTAGAAGGGATAGGCTACCCACTCGAGTGTTTTTCAGCTTCCCTTGTGGTTCAGCTGGTAAAGAATCTGCCCTCAATGCGGAAGATCTGGGTTCAATCCCTGGGTTGTGGAAGATCCCCTGGAGAAGGGAAAGGCTACCCACTCCAGTACTTTGGCCTGGAGAATACCATGAACTGTATAATCCATGGGGGTCACAAAGAGTTGGACACAACTGAGTGACTTGCACTTTAGTAACTACCATACATACATCTTGCTTAAGTTTGATATCAAGTGCAAGTCACTTGTAGATTTTTAATACTTCACTTATCTGTAAACCCTTATTTCTCTGAAAAGAAATGTTTGCTCCAGCCTGACAACTTTGCTTCCCTCTACTACCAATACTGGTCTATCTCTATGACCATGTCAGCTAATCTCTTCCTCAGTATTCCCTCTCCTTCCTTTTTCGTCAAAACCCAGCTTCTCTGACCTCTGATTCTTCCATGTTCCTTTCTATACAAAAAATTTAATTTGCATATTACTGGTGTGCTCCTCAGCCCTTCAGTCAGTACCTATACATTTTTTTCCCTAGAGGATATTTAATTTTCTTCTTAGAGATTCAGAAAAAGAAGGAGGTTGTTTCCAAAACACTACCCATACTTGAAGAAAAAAACAGAATCATTAGAAAAAATGAATCACTTTGCTGTACCCCTGAAAGTATACATTGTAAAACATTGTAAATTCTTTTCAGAAGAAAAGAACTATAATTTATGAACTTTAATCCTGATTGAAAAAAAATCTAGACAATATAGTTGCAGGTATTTGGGGATATCTTAATACAACCTGTTCAGTTCGGTGAGTTCAGTCGTGTCGGACTCTGCAACCCCATGAAACACAGCACGCCAGGCCTCCCTGTCCATCACCATCTGCCTGAGTTCACTCAAACCCATGTCCATCGAGTCAGTGATACCATCCAGCCATCTCATCCTCTGCCGTCCCCTTCTCCTGCCCCCAATCCCTCCCAGCATCGGAGTCTTTTCCAGTGAATCAACTCTTCCCACGAGGTGGCCAAAGTACTGGAGTTTCAGCTTCAGCATCATTCCTTCCAAAGAACACCCAGGACTGATCTCCTTTAGAATGGACTGGTTGGATCTCCTTTCAGTCCAAGGGACTCTCAAGAGTCTTCTCCAACACCACAGCTCAAAAGCATCAATTCTTCGGCGCTCAGCTTTCTTCACAGTCCAACTCTCACATCCATACATGACCACTGGAAAAACCATAGCCTTGACTAGACTGACCTTTGTTGGCAAAGTAATGTCTCTGCTTTTCAATATGCTATCTAGGTTGGTCATAACTTTTCTTCTAAGGACTAAGCGTCTTTTAATTTCATGGCTGCAGTCACCATCTGCAGTGATTTTTGGAGCACCCCCAAAAGAGTCTGACACTATTTCCCCATCTATTTCCCATGAAGTGATGGGACCGGATGCCATGATCTTCGTTTTCTGAATGTTGAGCTTTAAGCCAACTTTTTCACTCTCTTCTTTCACTTTCATCAAGAGGCTTTTTAGTTCCTCTTCACTTTCTGCCATGAGGATGGTGTCATCTGCATATCTGAGGTTATTAATATTTCTCCCAGCAACCTTGATTCCAGCTTGTGTTTCTTCCAGTACAGCATTTCTCATGATGTACTCTGCATATAAGTTAAATAAGCAGGGTGACAATATGCAGCCTTGACGTACCCCTTTTCCTATTTGGAACCAGTCTGTTGTTCCATGTCCAGTTCTAACTGTTGCTTCCTGACCTGCATACAGATTTCTCAAGAGGCAGGTCAGGTGGTCTGGTATTCCCATCTCTTTCAGAATTTTCCACAGCTTATTGTGATCCACACAGTCAAAGGCTTTGGCACAGTCAATAAATACAACCTGTAGATAACATTAAATAAACATTCATTTTCTTTGGTGCAAACAATATTGTGGTTTTATAGAAGAACACCCTTAGTTTTAGACACATGCTAAGGTATTGATGCTTTCGAACTGTGATGCTGGCAAAGACTCTTGAGAGTCCTTTGGAGTAAAAGGAGATCAAACTACTCAGTCCTAAAGGAGATCAACACTGAGTATTCATTGGAAGGACTGATACTGAAGTTCCAATACTTTGGCCACCTGATGTGGAAGAGCCGACTCACTGGGAAAGACTCTGATGCTGGGAAGGACTGAAGGCAAAAGGAGAAGGGGGCAGCAGAGGATGAGATGGTTGGATAGCATCACCCACTCAGTGGACGTGAGCAAACTCCAGGAGATGGTGAAGGACTGGGAAACCTGGCATGCTACAGTCCACAGAGTCGCAGAGAGTCGGACACGACTTAGCCACTGAACAACAACAACAAAGCTAAGGCTTTAAAAGTAAAGCGTTATGATGTCAGCACTTGCTGTGAAAGGTTCAGCAAAAAAAAGGAAAAGCAAGATGAAGATGAATGAAGCAAATCCGATAATATTAACAATTGTTGAATTTAGGTAATGATGTGTGTATGAATGTTCATGGTACTCGTCTTTCAACTTATCTGTATTGTATAAGTCTTCATAAATTTAAAAATATAACCTTTCCTGAGTCTTTTCAAAAGCTAAATGATATTTTTGCAGTGGATAATACTTTCTAGAGTTACACCTGTCTTTCAGAGATCAAAATGCTATGGGACTATTTCTTTGTTTAAGCTTTACAAACCAAAGGGTTATGAAGTAAGAGGGAAAATTTGACCCTTCTAAACAGGAATAGGGAGGGGCATCTTTTACAAAGAAGGTTCCAAATGCTCCTAGTGCTCCCACCACTCCATCCCTTGTGTAATGAGAGATGATGTTACTCGTGGGCGTGTGCCCCACATGTGGACGACGAAGATGCAGCACGCTGTTGATAAACCACTGTTTTGAACTATATCTCCTTACAAAAAAGCTCCAACCGTGCCCCAGTCTAACCATGAGAAAAAAATCAGACAAATTCCATTAGAGGGGCCTTCTACAATGTACCTGACCAGTACTCCCGAAAACTGTCAAGGTCATGGAAAACAAGAAAAACCTGAGGATATGTCAGTTAAGAAGAGCCTAAGGATACATGACAGTTAGATGTCATGTAGTATCCTGCCAAGGGGGGCGGGATGAATTGGAAGATTGGGATTGACATATATACACTACTGATACTAAAGGTAAAATAGATGAGAACTATTGAGAACTAATGCTGAGATGAGAACCAATGAGAACCTATAGCATAGCACAGGGAACTCCATGCTCCGTGGTGACTTACGTGGGAAGGAAATCCGAAAAAGATGGGAATATATGTTTAAGCATAGCTGATTCACTTTGCTGGATAGCAGAAACTAACACAGCAGTATAAAGCAACTATACTCCAAAAAAGAAAAAGAATAAGTTTAATCAGAGAAGCGAGAAAATGCAGAAACAAAGGGAAACAGTCCAACAAGACTAAATAGCCATTAGGCATAGTTAAGGACTTTAGTTCTTTTTAAGGGCTGTGGATAATATTCTAAGCTGTATCCTGTGAACTGTCTTATAGACACTGAAATCCTCACCAGGCGGAGAAATTAACTACTTGATGACCAGACTGTAGCCATGACCGAAGCTGCCACAGTTCTGAGACCTGGTCTCGAAGAAATGGGAACAAATCCACCCTGGACTGAAGTTTAACTGTCCTTAAAATGATCCAGATGATGCTGATCCCACCACCACATGACCAAATTCAAGATGACTGTCACAGCTGAATGTTCTATTTCTGTATGTAGCCCTCTCCCTCAGTCTAGAACTCTCTTGCCCACTAATTGTCAGTGTACGGAGTCAGCCTTTGGACAGGAGCCTGCCCTCCCTCTCTCCCGCCCCCAAATGCTGGCATCCAAAATAAATCAAACTTTCCTTTCCACCAAAAAATTAAAAAATAAAAGCAAGTGTAATGTAGTATTCTAGATGGGATTCTGGAAAAGAAAAAGGATATTGGGTTAAAACTAAGGAAATATGGGTAAACCATGAGCTTTAGTCAGTTATAATGCATCAATATCAGTTTGTTAATTGTAGCAAATGTATTGGACAAATGGAGGACTGTTAATGAGAGGGAAAACTTGATAACTGCTATCATCTCAATTTTTCTGTAAATTTAACTCTTCTTTCAGGGGCCTAGAGCTTAGAGTTAGCCCATAATCATAATGCTTTGGATTTGCCATTGTTTTGATCTATCAAAAACTCTTGGGTGTGTTACCGACATAGTCCCCAGGTTTCAAATACCAATGTGCTTACTAAAAGACCTATGCAGGGCATTAGATCATGGTTTTCCATTCTGAGTTCTGGCATACTTCAATGCAGTTGGAAAAGATACACCTGGTGGGGTAAGCCACATCTTGTTAATAATGATTTAGTCTGGAAAATTTTCATGTCCGTGTCTGTATGCATATGTACCTGTCATTAGCCTGAGGGGTTGGTAAAAATTAAAAGTATTTATTCATCCGTCTACCTCTTCATACATTAATTCATTATTGAGTGTCTGCTCCATACAGCTGGTAGTTGCTAAGAACACAAGAACAAAAGACATGTCACCTGTGCTCAATGTGCTCTCACCATGAATGGGATAAACAAAGTAAATATAAAACTGTAACATAAGACACCATAGAAGACAAACACAAAGAGCTCTGGCCACATATAGGAAGGACATCTAATCTGATGGAGTTAATCAGGGAATATTTAGTCTGAAAGGACAGAAGAATATTGAAAAATTATATTTCCTTCACCATCTCTGTTTATGAAGTAGTAAAACATTTACTTTTCAAGCAGTATAAAGAAGTTATACTCCCACCTCTAGAAGAGGTGGGATTTATACATTGGTTTATGGGTTTCAGGTTATAAGAAGCAAGCCAAATTATCAAGGTACTACTTACTAGTAATGAGTCTGGGGTATCTATCGTTAAAGGGGTCTGAATGAGTGGCAGCGGAAAAATCTTATGTGTAACAACAGAATTCAGTCGTACTGTAGATTTAAGAAAAATTTGCTAAACACTGTAATAAACTCCAATACTTTGGCCACCTCATGCAAAGAGTTGACTCATTGGGAAAGACTCTGATGCTGGGAGGGATTGGGGGCAGGAGGAAAAGGGGACAACAGAAGATGAGATGGCTGGATGGCATCACCGACTCAATGGACCTGAGTTTACGTGAACTCTGGGAGTTGGTGATGGATAGGGAGGCCTGGAGTGCTGCAGTTCATGGGGTCACAAAGAGTCGGACATGACTGAGCGACTGAACTGAACTGATAATAAAAATTTTAGACAAGTTATTGGGACTTCCCTGGTAGTCCAGTGGTTAAGATTGCACAGTCCCAATGCAGAAGGCATGGGTTTGATCCCTGGTTGGGGAACTAAGATCCCTCATGCAGCACAGCCAAATAAAAAGAGAAAATTATGGACAATTTCTTAATAAATTTTGTTTGCATTCTTATTTCAGGAGTGAGTCCTCCTTGTTCCTGATTGATGGCAATCCGCAGTCACTCCTAATGATCAGTAAACAAGTGTTTTTAAAATGCAAAGAATCTCTTTCAAATGGAACCCAAATGACAAGTAATACTTTTTGTGACCTGAAAATTGCGACATTATATGTAATGTTTGGATAGTGTTCATCATCTTTGAATTCCTCATGACTTATAAACCTTTTGCCTATGGATAATTTACAAGAATAACTTACAACGTAATTTATAACCTATTACATCTGTAGATTTAATTAAATTGTGAGTCCTGCCTCTTAATTGTATTGCATCACAGATATATTATTTTATAAGTCCTAACTAAGAAATTAACATTAAAACAAAAAGGGGGAGTGGGAGGGAAGGCTTAAGAGGGAGGGATATATGTATACTTATAAGTATTCATGTTGTTGTACAGCAGAAACTAACACTTCATTGTAAAGCAATTATCCTCCAATTTTTAAAAATAAGTGCTTTGAAGTTTTAGTTTTGTTTTCTAATTGCACAGAAACTATAAAATACTATAGTATTAGAGATAGGGCTTAGAATTTCCAGATATCTTTTGCTTAAGTAATTAAAAATAGTAATTCATGTATAGTCAGCCTTAATATTCAGGGCCAGTTATGGGAAAGAAGCTTATAGTCTCATACATTTGAGAAAAAAATTGCTTTAAAGATGATTTTAACAAAAACACTAAAAAGAATTACTTTAGCATGTAGAAACAAATAAGTTGGCTTAATAAGGTTTTACTGAGGCCTGTCTCATATAAGGCAGTATATTAGATGCCATGAAGAAAATGAAAGAAATGTATAAATTGTTCCTGCTTTTAAGAAAGTCATAATTTACATGATTAAAAAAATAGTGAACCAAGAGTTAATCATGTAGTACACAGGCAGCCCTTTTAATCCAAGATTTTCAAAGAACTTGGGGAAAAGAACATTCAGTCAGAAACAAATACAAAATTGCAGCACAGATTTGTATAAAAGGTGTGAGGAAGACCAAAGCCTAGGATGAGCTGGGCCTTGCCAAAACAAATGTGGGACAAGTAAAAGGACTCTTGGATCTATATTTAGAGCCGGGAAAAGAACAAGGAAGGTGTAGGCATAATGGTAGAGGCGGATGGCGTAGTACTGACAGATGATAAAGCAAAATTCCCAACATCTATTTAATTTTCATCTCTTATCATGTCTTTTGAGCTAGAAAATAGTCTCTGCCAAAAAAGATGGTATGTGAGACTACGTATGGATTTGACCTACTTTTTGTAGCAGCATTGGGAAGACTAGAAATGTTCTCTATTTGATACCAGACTTCGCTTCTTGAGTGAGCCAAAGGGAAGTATCAAAGAATGGGAGAGGCAAAGGCAGGTGATCCTAGAGAGACCCAGGCAAAGATGCACAAAGGACCAGTGTATCCACCGGAAACATTAAAACCAGATGACGGCGCAAAGAAGGCTGTTGGCAGTAGGACTAGAGACAGGGTGGTAGAGAATGGAATCTAGAACTATCACGTTGGCCGAAAAAGGTTCATGCTGTTAGTGAACATGTTGTTCAATTAAGTTCTGGGTGAAAATGAAAAATGTGTCTTTTACTTACAGCCAAACAAACTTTTAGCCAACCCAGTATATATGTGCAGAAACTACCCTAGATTCTTGGTGTACACTATCATATGTGTGTGTGTGTGTGTATAAACATATATTAAGATATGATGGCAACCCACTCCAGTATTCTTGCCTGGAGAATACCATGGACAGAGAAGCCTGGAGGGCTACAGTCCATAGGGTCGCAAAGAGTTGGACACAACTGAAACAACTTAGAGCACATACACACACACACACACACACACACACACACACACATATATATATATCTTAATGAGAGTAGTATTTTGATCCTTGGACTTTTCTGATGTAGAAAATAATACAACTTGCTCAGGCTATGCAGCTAGCAAGAGGAACAGATGAGATATGACTCCAGGTCCATATGACTTCACAGTCTCTTTCCTCTGTGTGCCAAAGATGGCCCATAATACGAAATCCAAGGGATAATAAACTAAAGAATCAAAGGTACCCATTGACATCAAGGAAGTGTGTCAGCAGCTATGAGGGTTCCTGTCTTAGAACTGGAGTTTAGGAGGCAGGTGGCCTTCCCTGGGCAAAGGGACTGGCAGGAACAAAGTTAGGCCCTAGGCCTGTGTGGTCTTGGATATATCAAAAGAATGACCTGTTGCAGGGACTAGGACAGAGGCCAGGAATTAGAAATACAGTTCAAGGAAGATGACTTGCTGCTGAGGTGCTTAAGTACTTCCTACTAAGATTCATGCAACCCAGGAGAATGGTAGAGGGAAATCCCAGGGTTATAACTGAGCAGAAGGCCTAGAGAGCAATCTGTCACATGATAGAGGATGACAGAACAGGAGGACAAGAGAAAGATCTTCAGGGACCAAAAAACAATGAAACTGATAGATTGCTTCCAATCATCTTGTTAACATAGAAAAACAAACTGATGACAGATATATTGGAGCACGTGTGCTAAATCACTTCAGTTGTGTCCAACTCTTTGCGACCCTATGGACTGTAGCCCACCAAGCTCCTCTATCTATGAGATTCTCCAGGCAAGAATACTGAGGTGGGTTGCCATTTCCTTCTTCAGATATTGGAGCATGGGGTAGCAGGGGGAGGAGAATTAATAATCAAGTATTTAGAAAAATAAGCAAATTAAAAAATAAGTTGATTTTAATCTTAGGATACACTAAAGTTGTAAGAGAAAGGAAATAATCGGAGTATACTATGGAGTTCTATAGTGAACCCTATTTAAACTCTGGCTATTGTTTCATTTTGTTTTTTATGGTAATATAACTGTACTTAGAAGATGGAAAATCTAGAAGAGGGGTTGGACTGAAAGAGTTAAATCCTCAGTAACAATAACAGGAAATCATTTGGCAATATGCAAAATTGAGAAATAGCTATATAGGTATTTTATTTAGAAATATGAAGTGAAATAACAGAAAAGTGGATAAAACCGTTAAAAGTACTTGCCAGTGGAGAATGGGTCTGGGAGGCATGGGGACAGATGTGGCCGGGTTGGGGTAGCCAAGGTGTAGCAATGATAGCAAAGGACTACTTTTTTTCACTGTTCAGTTCAGTCGCTCAGTCATGTCCGACTCTTTGTGACCCTATGGACTGCAGCATGCCAGGCCTCCCTGCCCGTCACCAACTCCTGGAGACTACTCAAACTCATGTCCATTGAGTCCGTGATGCCATCCAATCATCTCATCCTCTGTCATCCCCTTCTCCTCCTGCCTTCAATCTTTCCCAGAATCAGGGTCTTTTCCGGGCTCTTGGCATCAGGTGGCCAAAATAGTGGAGCTTCAGCTTCAGCATCAGTCCTTCCAATGAATATTCAGGGTTGATTTCCTTTGGGATTGACTGGCTTGATCTTCTTGCAATCCAAGGGATTCTCAAAAGTTTTCTCCAATGCCACAGTTGGAAAGCATCAATTCTTCGGTGCTCAGCCTTTTTTATGGTCCAGTTGTCAGATTACTGGGCATGTTTTCAGGCTTGTTAAAACCCAGATTGCTGAGCCCCACCCCCCAGAGTCTCAGTAGGTCTAGGGTGGGGCAGACAATTTGCATTTGTAACAAGTTCCTAGGTGATCCCTAAGCCGCTGCTGGTCTGGGACCACACTGAGAACCACTGAGCTAGAGGGAAGCTAGAACTGCTCTCTAAAGAATGCGGGCAGCATGCCTACAGAGCTCCTAATCAGGGTACTGAGGGATGGGAGAGAGACGCAGCAGAGCTTAAGGTAACCCCAGGCCTCCAGAACAGACACCAGGAGAAAAGGGAAGAGAGGGAGTGGACGAGACAGAAATACACTAAGTAGCCATTTCCCCCGGAATAAAGCCCTTCTTCCTTTGATAATTGAGAGCTTCCCCAACCTGCTGACCTGCTGTTCACAGACCTGATCTGAACGTCAGTAAACACTCCACGCCCATCTACCTAAAACACACAGTCAGGGCTCCTATTGAGGAAAGAACCATGTGGATAAACTGCAGAAAAAGCCCAAACCAACTCAGACTAATAAACAGAATTGTGTATTATAAACATGAAGGACAAAAAGACATATGAGAAAAATCTACAGCATAAAAGAGAAAGACTAATATGGAAAGGCATGCAAAGAAACAGCTCACTAGAAGAAGCATAATTCAGGAACATAAGAGAAACACATCTTTTCTTAATTCTGATGAGCTCAGTTCAGTGGCTCAGTCGTGTCTGACTCTTTGTGACCCCATGAGTTGCAGCACTCCAGGCCTCCCTATCCATCACCAGCTCCCATAGTTCACTCAAATTCATGTCCATTGAGTCGGTGATGCCATCCAGCCATCTCATTCTCTGCCGTCCCCTTCTCCTTCTGCCCCCAATCCCTCCCAGCATCAGAGTCTTTTCCAATGAGTCAACTCTTTGCATCAGGTGGCCAAAGTACTGGAGTTTCAGCTTTAGCATCAGTCCTTCCAAAGAAATCCCAGGGCTGATCTCCTTCAGAATGGACTGGTTGGATCTCCTTGCAGTCCAAGGGACTCTCAAGAGTCTTCTCCAACACCACAGTTCAAAAGCATCAATTCTTCGGTGCTCAGCCTTCTTCACAGTCCAACCCTCACATCCATACATGACCACAGGAAAAACCATAGCCTTGACTAGATGGACTTTTGTTGGCAAAGTAATGTCTCTGCTTTTCAATATGCTATCTAGGTTAGTCATAACTTTCCTTCCAAGGAGTAAGCATCTTTCAATTTCATGGCTGCAATCATCATCTGCAGTGATTTTGGAGCCCCCAAAATAAAGTCTGACACTGTTTCCACTGTTTCCCCATCTATTTCCCATGAAGTGATGGGACCAGATGCTATGATCTTCGTTTTCTGAATGTTGAGCTTTAAGCCAACTTTTTCACTCTCCTCTTTCACTTTCATCAAGGGGCTTTTAGTTCCTCTTCACTTTCTGCCATAAGGGTGGTGTCATCTGCATAGTAGCCTCGAGAAAGTTGAGAGCGAATTTCAAAAAAAAAGAGCAAGCTGCTACCAAGAAGTCTCCTTTTTGTTCCTCACAGTGTTTGAGGAACTTAAAAATATGACTACTGGAGTAAAAGAAAAAAAGTGAATGAGTGAAATAATGAATGAACAAAGTTAAAGGCCAAATTAGTGACCTGGAAGATTAACCTAAGGACATCTCCCAAAACATAATGCAAAAAGGCAAGCAAATAGAAGGTATGTGAGGGAAATTGAGTCATAGGGGATGAAGAAAGTCCAATATTTATTAAATGGAAGTTCTGCAAGAAAGAAAACAAAGAGGGGCAGGGAAATCAGAGAAATAAGAAGAAGAAAATCCCCTACACTTAAGAATGAATGATTTCAGATGGAAAGGACCCAGTAAATGTTGAAGCAGAGCAGTTATAATGAGACCCAAAGAAAGGGGCATCTTGGTGAAAATCCAGAATAAAATTAAGGTTAAAACATTTATTATTTATGCATATTGAAAGTTTTCAGAAAGATAAAGCATATTACCTGCCAAGGAATAAGAATTAGTCTGTAGCTAACGGAAATTTGCTGTATGTCTCATGAAACTCAGATGCTCTGTATCAACCTAGAGGTGTGGGATGGGGAGGGAGATGGGAGGCAGGTTCAAGAGGGAAGTGTTATATGTATACCTATGGCTGATTCATGTTGAGGTTTGACTGAAAACAACAAAATCCCGTAAAGCAATTATCCTTCAATGAAAAAGAAAAATTAGTCTGACTTCAGACTTGTCCACATGGCTAGATGCTTGACTATCTTCTGAAGAGGGCGTCATAATTTGCAGGGCTCAGGGGAAATGAAAATGTGGGACTCCACAAAAATTCATTAAGAATTTCAAGATCCTGGGGCTTCTCTGATGGCTCAGGGGTAAAGAATCCACTTGCCAGTTCGAGAGACATGGGTTCAGTTCCTGGTTGGAGAAGATCCCACATGCCTCAGAGCAACTAAACCCATGTGCCACCAACTACTGAGCCTGGGCCCTGGAGCCGGGGAATCCCAACTTCAGAAGCCTGTGCTTTGCAAAAAGGGAAGTTACTGGAATGAGAAGCCTGAGCACCACAATCAGAGAGTAGCCTCTGCTCTCCAAAGCTAGAGAAAAACCTGCACAGCAAGGAAGACCCACTGCAGCCAAAAATAAATAGATACAAGATTTCCAACTTGGGACAGGAGAGACTTAAGCCAAACAAGGGCCCTTCTAAATATAAGGCTTCTTTAATCGGTACTTCAGTTATTTCCAGGTCATTCTCAGCTACCAATGCTTGCTGTATTTCATGCTGCTCTCTTCCTTGGAGTGAAGGTAGCCCTGCTTCCAAGCTTGGAAAAGCAAAGACTTTGAACCTAAAATTCTATACTCAACCAAACTGTCAATTAAATAGAAGCGCAAACCGATGTTTCTGGACTTGTCAGAATTTAGAAAAATTGACACTTAACCTGCATGAAAAAAAAAAAAAAGCATCTGAGTGCTTTTAGACCCACGGGTTGCAAACAAACAAACAAACAAACCCAGAACTTCCAGAAAAATAAATCAAGAACTCCAAGAAATAGAGTGACTTAAAAAATCAGAAGCAATGGTAGCTGACAATGACCTAGAAGTAAAAGAAGATTTAAAAAACAGGAGCTACATTAGGCATTGATGCATCAGTGATTTTTCTTCAGGCTTCAGAGATTTCATACTGTTGGATTACATTCTTACCCTACAGAGCTAATCACGGTTGGTTCAATGGCGAATACCGTTTGCTTATTTATTTTTGGCTCTGCTGGATCTTCAGTGCTGTGCAGGTTTTCTCTAGCTGCAGCGAGCAGGGCGCTTCTCCGGGGGCAGTGCAAGGTCCTCCCGTGGTGGCGGTTTCTCCTGTTGCGCGTCACGGGGCCTGGAGCACGGCTCAGAGGCTGTGTTGCACAGGTTTAGCTGCTCCACGGCATGTTGGATCTTCCCAGACCAGGGATGGAAGTCGTGTTCCCTGAACCAGCAGGCGGATTCCCAACCAGGGAACCACCAGGGAAGTCCCTGGTGGTTCAAATAATTACAACACTGTTATGGCTTTTACATGATTTTTCTTTTTGGGATCAATCTATAGTCAAAACATGGAAAACTTGACTTCTGGCTACATAACAGAATGTATATTTTAAATTTTGATAGCATAAAAAAAGTGTCTAATAAAGAAATGAGAGGCAGATGAGAAATGAAAGGAAATGTGCAAATTTCTTCATCTGTCGGCAGAGATTCAATAGGATCTGTCTGAATTTGGTAAACCCAGAAAAAAAGGCTTTAGTATTTTATGCGAGGTTATAAGATATCCCATAGAAGATGTAAAGAACTGAAATAACATATCTAATAAAACTGATTAGGGAGAGTAGGCAGCATTTTATATATATGTTAAATTCTTTATTTGCACAGCAGGGAATTAGTAGATATTTTCTACAGTGATAAATCAAGAAACAGTCATAAACAAATTATTTTAGTTTGTATCATAACTACCATAAAATGTAAAGCAGAAAATCTTCACAATGGGGGCTTCTGAGGAGTGAGTCTGAGGGAGCAGTTTGGGAAAGGGAATGTGAAGTTTATTTTCCATCTTATACTTTTATACTTTTTATATCATTCTAATTTTGTTATGTGCATGCATTATTTCTAAAATTACAAAGCAGTTAAGCAAAAAAGGAAATGAGGGAGACAGAGATCAGCAGGAGCCGTTACGATTTGAATTTGACTTTCTTTTCTGATTACTAGACTAGTAGATCACAAGAGTTCATTACCACTGTGTCTCAGACCCTCTTCTTGGAGCCAGGGATGTAGCAGTGAACTTTAAAAAGTTAAAAAAAAAATTTAACCGTCCTCATGGAACTTGCATCCTAATGTAGGAAGCTCATATCCTAGGCAATAAGCTCTTATAAATAAATTTCAACTAAGTAAATGTCCATATAGCCGAAACTATGGCTTTTCCTGTAGTCATTTACAAATATGAGAGTTGGACTATAAGGAAGGCTGAGCCCTGAAGAATTGATGCTTTCAAAATTATATTGCTGGAGAAGACTCTTGAGAGTCTCTTGGACTGCAAGGAGATCAAACCAGTCAATCCTAAGGGAAATCAACCCTGAATATTCACTGGAAGGACTGATGCTGAAGCTGAAGCTCCAATAATTTGGCCACCTGATGTGAAGAGCAACTCATTGGAAAACACCTTACTGTTGGGAAAGACTGATGACAAAAGGAGAAGAGGGCAGCAGAGGATGAGATGGTTAGACAGTGTCACCAACTCAATGGACATGAATTTGAGCAAACCTTTGGGAGGTAACGGAAGACAGAGGAACCTGGCATGCTACAGTCCACGGGGTCGCAAAGAGTCAGACAACTGAACAAAGGGAAGGACAAGGGGACAACTGAGTGTGAGGGCTGATGGATGGTAGCTTCAGACTGAGGGACGGCCTCATAAGAAAGTGACTGAATGACTTAGACATGATAATGATGAAGGACTGGTAGTCTGGCTACCTGGGCCAAGTATTCCAGAAAACAGAGCTAGTGCACAGGCTTTGGAGCAGGAATATACCCTGTAAATTCCAGCAGCAGCAAGGAGGCCAGAGTGGCTAGGGTAGAAAAAGCAAAAGGGAGTGTTGTTGGGGAGGATATGAGAGAAGAAAGTGGATAGGGGCTAAGAACCATCAAAATTTCCTTTTAACTCTAAGGAGAATTTATAAGTGTACAAACTGCATACCAGTCATATTCTTGACAGGCAAGAGCTATCATTTCAACTAGGCATTGATGAGAACCAAATCATCTATGTGCAAATTTATATACCAGATGACTGAAAGAATTTTCCACACTAGCTTCTGGTTCCAGATATTTAAAAACCTAGTTTCTCCTCCCTTATTCACATGTTTCATAGCAAATTCCTGATTCGAGCCCTGCCCCTTCCTGACATAAAACAGGGTGAATCTACAAAGTGGGCAGTAGACATGTGCTGGTTCATAGCCCTGTGATGAAGCCGGCTCCTTCTGGCTCACAGGACTCCATTGTCAGGTTTTCAGAAATTTGGGGAGTCTTTTGTTAAACAGAGACGTTATTAAAAGTTAAATAAATAAATAATAACTAAAAGATAATAAATACTCAAAACTCATCATCTCCCAATTATCTCACTGCATTTTACCATTACTATGCTGTTAAGGTTATTTATATCTATTGAGTCTATTGGAGGTGAATACTATATAATGGTGTGTCCTCTTTCCAGCTCTGCTTACAGTGATGTCACATTGACAGCTTGAAATGTGCGCCGGTGGGAGTATTTATACCATGTTGCTATGGCTGTTCATTGGCTTAGTCGTGTCTGACTCTGTGATGCCAATCACTGGACTGTGACTCTGGACTGCAGCAGGCCAGGCTTTCCTGTCCATCACCAACTCCTAGAGCTTGCTCACACTCATGTCCATCGAGTCAGTGAAGCCATCCAACCATCTCATCCTCTGCTGCCCTCCTTTTACTTTTGCCGTCCATCATCCCAGCATCAGGGTCTTTTCCAGTGAACTGGCTGTTCGCATCATGTGGCCAAAGTATTGGAGCTTCAGCCTTAGCATCAGTCCTTCCAATGAATATTCAGGGTTAATTTCCCTCAGGGTTGATTGGTTGGATCTCCTTGCAGTCCAAGGGACTCTCAAGAGTCTTCTCCAGCACCGTAGTTCAAAAGCATCAATTCTTCGTTGCTCAACCTTCTTTATGGTCCAACTCTCACATCCATACATGACCACTGGAAAGACCATAGTTTTGACTAGATGGACCGTTGCCGTCTAGTGATGTCTTTGCTTCAGAAATCAGCAAACACCACAAATCCGCTGCTAAACATTTGCTAGCACACCGCAACCTGGCAGCCATTCCTACCCCAGAACAGCTAGCCATCAAATAACTGTACACAGACACAACTACAATGCACACAAATATGTTCCACAAAAGCAAACAAAATGAAACTCCAACTCAATTTTTCTTAGCTGTAGCTACTCTCAACAGGAGGACAAGTGTGATGGAGAGAAAGTCCAAGCGGAAAGAGGCAGCAGTTTTAACCAACTGCAGTAAAAATGTCTTTTGACAATTAAAAAAATATATTTTATTTATTCACCTGCATCGGGTCTTAGTTGCCACATGCAGGCTTAGTTGCTCCTCAACATGTAGGATCTTAGTTCTTGCCAATTTTAAAAAACAAGACTATGTGAATACTCTGCTAGGGCACCCACCTCCTCAGACATTGGAAGAAGCTCCAACAAGTTAGGGGCCGTGAAACGTAAGCTTCATTAGCTTCATGGTAAATTTCCCTTAGTTCCAGTACTTTGGAGATGTTTCTACTGCCCCTTAGTGGCTCCTTAGTGGCCCCTTAGTGGCTCCTTACTTTGCCGACTAAGATCCGTCTGGTCAAGACTATGGTTTTTCCTGTGGTCATATGCGGATGTGAGAGTTGGACTGTGAAGAAGGCTGAGCACCGAAGAATTGATGCTTTTGAACTGTGGTGTTGGAGAAGACTCTTGAGAGTCCCTTGGACTGCAAGGAGATCCAACCAGTCCATTCTGAAGGAGATCAGCCCTGGGATTTCTTTGGAAGGACTGATGCTAAAGCTGAAACTCCAGTACTTTGGCCATCTGATGCAAAGAGTTGACTCATTGGAAAAGACTCTGATGCTGGGAGGGATTGGGGGCAGGAGGAGAAGGGGATGACAGAGGATGAGATGGCTGGATGGCATCACGGACTCGATGGACGTGAGTCTGAGTGAACTCCGAGAGAAGGTGATGAACAGGGAGCCCTGGTGTGCTGCGATTCGTGGGGTCGCAAAGAGACGGACACGACTGAGCGACTGAACTGAACTGAACTTATTGGCTCCCCTCAGGGCCAACTCTAGGGCTGGAGGCAAGTGGAGTATGGGGACAGCGAGAGCCCTGGGGCCACACACATTCTTCACGCTCTGCTGGAGTTCTGCACAGTGGCTCTTCTGCACATATTCTGGAAGGACTTCGTGTTCCCCTCCATTCTTCCTATCTGAACATCACTGCCCTAGTGGCACGGCTTTCTTATTCTTAGTTGCCAAATCTATATTAATTTGCTAGGAGCGTTGCAACAAAATGCCGTTGACTGGGAACTGTAAACAATAGAAATCATTTTCTCATGGTTCTGGAGGCTTAAAGTCCAAGATCAAGTGTTGGCAGGATTGCTTTCTCCTGAGGCCTCTTTCCTTGGCTTGGAGACCACCATCCTTGTGCTGTCCCTCTGAGCTCTTATGTTCCTGGTGCTTCTCTGTATGTCCAACTTCTCATCTTCCCCTGAGGACACCAGTAAGATCAGATCAGGGCCCACCCAAAGACCTTGTCTTAACTTTATCATCTCTGAAGATATTATCTTTAGATACAGTCACATTCTGAGGTACTGGAGGTTAGTACCTCAACAGCTGAATTGGGTAGCAGGGTGGGGGGGTCACAATTCATCAGATAACACTGTCCTCCCTGGAGACACTCAGCCTCAGACTCTTATCCTACCATTAATATTGACAGTGAAAATACCACTAAAGGACTTGACTTATCAAGAAGGAAAATATAGCAGTAAGTGTTTTAAAACCTATCACACTCTTACAGAATGATTCAATAGAGATCCATAAAGAATAGGATTCAGAACTAGGGTTTGGAAGGTACAGGGAGGCAGGTTTTAGTTTTGTGTGAAAGTATTGTGCAGAAGTAGTACTGCCTGGTACCCAAAGAGCTCTCCATCACCTAATGCATTCAGAGAGAACTCAGCTATCAAAGAGAAGTACCCACACAAGATTTTATTTATGGCTGTGCTGGGTCTTCATTGCTAGGCACAGGCTTTCTCTAGTTTCAAGGTACACAGGCTACACTCTGGTTGTGGTTGCACTGGTCTTCTCATGGCTGGTGGCTTCACTTGTGAAGTTCGGGCTCTAGGGTGCGCAGATTTCTGTAGTTGCAGCTCACGAGCTCTAGATCGTGGGCTCAGTAATTATTGCACATGACACGTAGGATCTTTCCAGATCAGGGATCAAACCCATGTTCCCTGCATTGGCAGGTGGACACTCAACCACTGGATCACCAGGGAAGTTCACACATAAGGTTTTGAATTAGATGATCTTCAAAATACTACTTACCCCACATTCCCTCATTTTTTTATAACCAAGATGGCAAACACACTCCTAGATTCAGCAAATTTTTATTTTTCAAATGTAGGATAGGTTATAATTCAAAATATATTTCACAACTTAGAACTATGGCTCAGTAATTTAAAGTCATTTTCCTTTAACATTTTATCTGGGAAAGATCTGAAATGACCGAGAAGCAAAACGAAAACAAAAATTTCCCAAGCTCCAAGATTTGAAATTCACGAAAAAGTTTTCAGATCTCAGCACGAAATGATTCAAAATAGGCAATATAATTTTTACATCTCTTGGAAAAATACTGAGTCATATTGCCCACCCACATCTTACAAAAATAACAGAAATCCAATGATTCAAGCAAGATACACTCTGCCATTGTCTGAAGCAAACATTTGAGTCATTCAGGAAAATGAGGAGCAAAGTCTCGTCAGTGACAGAAGTTTAAATACTGTGTCCCAAGGAAAATTTTGGAGTGAGGAATTTTTCCAGCTTCAAACATGACTTTTCTTGCACCCCTGGTTATCCGAAGACCAGAAATCACCCTCTGCCATGAGAACAACACAGAGCATTTGCTGAACGGGCAGAGCATGGCCAGGAATCCAGTCAGCAGTTATTTGGACTCAATAAACAGTTCCCAGGGAGAAAACAACACATCCTGGATGAAGGATGCAAAAGGCTTGCTAGAGACCCTCACAGCCCAGGACAGATGGAGGCCACACTCATCCACCCTCTGAACTCCCTCTCCCAGACTTCCTCTTTTTCTAGATTCAGAAGCCACAGCCTAGGGGCTTTCCTGGTGGTCCAGTGCTTAACACTCCCAGCTCCCACTGTAAGGGACACAGGTTCGATCCCCAGTCAGGGAACTAAGATCCCACATGTCACAGAGTGTGGCCAAAAAAATTAAAGAGTTTGGACAAGAGTTTGAATATAGAGCCCAAACCTGTTTGGCTTTTGAGGTATGAGTTGCCCTAGGTTGGCAGACCTCAAAGCCTCTCTTTCCAGAACAAAATACCCTCACTCCTGGAAAAGAAAGTAGAAAAGGTGTCTTGTGCATGCCAGGGAGTCTAGCCTGAAACACGGGATGGTGAATAAAAGGAGCACAGAACAGATGAGAGGTCACAGGTGCTCATTCCTGCTGAGCTGACACCCTCTACGCCCTGGTGGAGAACAGGTCACCTGAAGTTCCCTGACTTCACAGATAGCATGGCCTCATCCCCTCCTCCTTGGGGCTTCCCTGGTGGCTCAGTTGTTTAAAGAGACCACGTGCAATGCAGGAGACCCAGGTTCAATCCCTGGGTTGTGAAGATCCCTTGGAGAAGGGAATGGCAACCCACTCAAGTATTCCTGCCTGGAGAATCCTGTGCAGAGAGGAGCCTGGGCTATAGTCGATGAGGTCGCAGAGAGTCAGACACGACTAAGCTACCACCACCACCTCCTCCTTGTGCCCTGCTCACACCAGACAGACCGCAAATATTGATTGGAATCATGAATGGAATATGTGAATAAGGTAGGTTTCTGAAAGGCCATGCATTTTTCTGGAAAGCTCAGTCTCTCCGTGAAGCCTTCACCTTAGCGGTTTCATTAGCGCTGCCCACACCGGGACCTGGAGGCGTCCTGCACGCACGCCACAGGGACACGGGGTCTAATTAATTGGTTCACAGACACAGAAGTTTTTACCACCCTTCTGTTTTCATTTGTCTGACCCTCAACCATTGTTTACAGGGCCAGGCCAGCATCCTTTGACTCCTGTCATTGACCTCCTGACCTTTCAATTGTTTTCAGTGGTTCTCTGTCTGGGAACAACAGGGAGGCTGGGGAGGAAGTTCAAGTGTCTACTAAGCATCAGCAGAAGAGATTCTCTTTTGATGAGAATCCAACAGAAAGCCTTGAAATAGACAGGAACAGAGTAAGGGAGAGAGGGTGAGAACCAGATATAGAATCTTTTTTTCTGTGTTAAATACTGGTGACTCTGAGGGTGGAGATAGCCAAGAAGCATCAGCACAGACAAGCTCTGTCAGTTCAGTTCAGTTCAGTCGCTCAGTCGTGTCCAACTTTTTGAACTGCAGCACACCAGGCCTCCCTGTCCACCACCAGGTTCCGGAGTTCACTCAGACTCACGTCCATCGAGGCGGTGATGCCATCCAGCCATCTCATCCTCTGTCATCCCCTTCTCCTCCTGCCCCCAATCCCTCCCAACATCAAAGTCTTTTCCAATGAGTCAACTCTTCACATCAGGTGGCCAAAGTACTGGAGTTTCAGCTTTAGCATCATTCCTTCCAAAGAACACCCAGGGCTGATCTCCGTTAGAATGGACTGGTTGGATCTCCTTTCAATAGCACCCAGGAAAAACATCCTCCATGCAAGGTAATCATGTATCCGTTCTCATTAACTGGGCTGAAGCGAGAGCCTCCCTTTTCCCTGTTCCTCATCTTGATCACAGAAGGCAGCTAGGATGTTATGGTAGAGGAGAGCACAGGCTCAGAGCATCACCCACTAGAGTTCACACTCCAGCCCCATCAACAAATACCAGCGTGATCTTGGGCAAAACTCCCACGTGTGTGGTCAGTGAGTTCACAGAACCTGCCTCACGAGGTTGTTGTGAAGATTCAGTGAGGTAGTAGTATAATATATTTAGAAAGACCCTGGGACATAGCAAATCTCGGTAAATCTGAACTGTTAGTCTTTTATTTTCCAAAACTTTCTCCTTCCATGTTCCTTTATTTATTATTTGGCTGCGCTAGGTCTTCATTGCTGCCTGGGCGTTCTCTAGTTGCAGCGAGCGAGGAATACTTTCTAGTTATGGTGGCTTATCTCGTCGCAGAGCCTGGGCTCTAGGGTGTGCAGGCTCAGTGGTCGAAGCACGAGGGCTTAGTTGCCCCACAGTACTTGGGATTTTCCCAGACCAGGGATCAGACCCACGCGCCCCTCGTCGGCAGGCAGATTCCTAACCACTGGACTGCCAAGGAAGTCCTGTTTGAGTGGTAGATTGTTACAAAAACCTGAAGACACGGCAAATGTCTCTGGGTAATATAAAGGAAACAGGGACACTTAGGAAAAGAGAAAACATTTAATGGGAAAGATACACAAATGCCCTTTTGAAGGCTGAAATCACTTTGATATTCGGGAACATTAAAATGTGCTGTGTATATAGCCCACCAGGCTCCTCCGTCCATGAAATTCTCCAGGCAAGAATACTTGAATGGGTTGTCATTTCCTTCTCCAGGAGGTCTTCCCAACCTAGGGACTGAACTTGGGTCTCCTGCATTAGAGGCAGATTCTTAGCACTGAGCCACCAGGGAAGCCCGTAACTTCTCGATGAGTACATTATATAGCAACTGTAAGAGCATAGCTTACCTAAGCATTAGTTGTAAATTTATCAGTTGACTTTCTTGGTATATGTTTTGAATTCTTGTTGTGAACGAAACTAATGTCAAAGGAAACTGACTTGTCAGTTTTTGCCTGTTTTATGAGAATCAGACAAAATCTAAGAACTGGGGGTTGGAGGTGGGTGGTGGGGGTCAGCTTCATAGTAAAACAAAGAAAGTCATTATGTTCTCTGTATTCAGTGTCCTCCACTGTGTCAAAAAGATACAGAAAGCCCTGGTTTCCAGAAAAGGAGCTGACAATAAAACGAACCCAGATTCATAGAGAACATCTTGTTTTTCTCTCCCCAGTTTTCTAATCAGTCTTGTTTTGTGTGCTGCCGCTAACGTTGTCAGCTTTTTTCTTTGTTTCCTTTTTATCACCTTCAAGGATTTTGGAAGAATAAAGTTTCATCCATTCCCAGCTAGTTCAAATGGTAAAGAATCCGCCTGCAATGCAGGAGACCTAGGTTTGATCCCTGGGGTCAGGAAGATCCCCTGGAGAGGGGCATGGCAATTCTCTCTAGTATTCTTGCCTGGAGAGTCCCATGGACAGAGGAGTCTGGCGGGCTACAGCATGGGGTGGCAAGAAGTTGGACATGACTATGACTAACACACAATAAACTGGAAAATTCTGAAAGAGACAGGAATACCAGACCATCTGACCCGCCTCTTGAGAAACCTATATGCAGGTCATGAAGCAACAGTTAGAACCGGACATGGAACCACAGACTGGTTCCAAATAGGAAAAGGAGTATGTCAAGGCTATATATTGTCACCCTGCTTATTTAACTCATATGCACTGTACCTCATGAGAAACACTGGGCTGGAAGAAGCACAGGCTGGAATCAAGATTGCTGGGAGAAATATCAATAACCTCAGATATGCAGATGACACCACCCTTATGGCAGAAAGTGAAGAGGAACTAAAAAGCCTCTTGATGAAAGTGAAAGAGGAGAGTGGAAAAGTTGGCTGAAAGCTTAACATTCAGAAAACTAAGATCATGGCATCTGGTCCCATCACTTCATGAGAAATAGGTGGGGAAACAGTGGAAACAGTGTCAGACTTTCTTTTGGGGGGCTCTAAAATCACTGCAGATGGTGACTGCAGCCATGAAATTAAAAGATGCTTACTCCTTGGAAGAAAAGTTATGATCAACCTAGACAGCATATTCAAAAGCAGAGATATTACTTTGCCAACAAAAGTCCATCTAGTCAAGGCTATGGTTTTTCCTGTGGTCATGTATGGATGTGAGAGTTGGACTGTGAAGAAGGCTGAGCACCGAAGAATTGATGCTTTTGAAGTGTGGTGTTGGAGAAGACTCTTGAGAGTCCCTTGGACTGCAAGGAGATCCAACCAGTCCATTCTGAAGGAGATCAGCCCTGGGATTTCTTTGGAAGGACTGATGCTAAAGCTGAAACTCCAGTACTTTGGCCACCTGATGCAAAGAGTTGACTCATTGGAAAAGACTCTGATGCTGGGAGGGATTGGGAGAAGGGGACGACAGAGGATGAGATGGCTGGATGGCATCACCAACTCGATGGACATGAGCTTGGGTAAACTCCAGGAGTTGGTGATGGACAGGGAGGCCTGGTGTGTTGCTATTCAAGGGGTCGCAAAGAGTCGGACACGACTAGTGACTGAACTGAACTGAACACAAACACACAAAATGAATTGCCCTATCTTTCCCACCATAGATTATTTCTGGAAGAAATGTATATCATTTGTTGGCTCACTCAATAAATATTAATGCTCACCCTCCACCTAGTGTGCCAGGCACTGTGGTCATGGATGTAAATGCAAGCATGGCCCTTGCCCCTCTGGAGCTCACAGGCCAGGGAGGAGAAACTTGTCCAGAAGTAAGTACAGTGCAGAGTTACATGAGCAGAGCCTGGTGTTCAGAGGAGGCCCTGGAGGGTGGTGCCGTCCTAGGGGAGGGCAGGCTGAGTCTGCCATGGGTGGGAGGGTTAGGAAAGCTTTGAGGAGAGGCAGTTGAGGACTCCTTTTCAAACACACTTTCCAAATAGACTTCCTCTTTCACATTCTGTAGGATTCAGTGGGGGTGGGAGGGTCTCTGGAATCTTCGGGGGCCACTACTTGCAAAGGTATCATAGAAGCATAGTGGAAATATTTTTAGATTCTCAAAATTAGCTGACAGTGGAACTGCCCTGGTAGTCGAGTGGGTACGACTCCCTACTCCTAATGCAGGGGTCAAGATTCAGTCCTTGATCTGGGAGCTAGATCCCATGAGCTGCAACTGAGAGTTCGCATGCCCCAACTAAAGACCCCACTCGGCCCAACAAGGATCAAAGATCCTGAGTGCCACAACTAAGACCCAGCACAGCCAAATAAATTAATTAGTTAAAATAAATATATTTTTAAAAATTAGCTGACATCATCAGTGTTTCTCAGGAAGAGATATCTGACAGAGAGATCAACCCAGCCTACATTTCCTTACTCAGTGGGCGTCTGTTTAAAGCCTACTGCAAGCCCGGAGGCTAGTCGTCCTGTCTGCCTTTGCAGACCTTCCCTAGTTCAACCCAGAAGTCATTCTCTCTCTCTTTTTTTTTTTAATAATTTTGTTTATTTATTTATTTATGTTTGGCTGTGCTGGGTCTTCGTTGCTATGAGGGCTTCTCTCTAGTTGCAGCAAGTGGGGGCTACTCATTGTAGTGGCTTCTCTTGTTTCTTGTTGCAGAGCACGTGGGCTCAGTAGTTTTGGCTCCTTGACTCTTAGAGCACAAGCTCAGTAGTTGTGGTATACAGGCTTAGTTGCTCCGTGGCATGTGTGACCTTTCCGGACCAGGGATTGAACTCATGTCTTCCACATCGGCAGGTGGATTCTTCACTACTGAGTCACCACGGAAGCCCATAAGTCATTCTTATGAAGGACAGCAATCCTTATATCTTGAAGTCCTTTGGGCACCTCATGTTTCAAGAGCTTCTTTTTGTAAATGCTCACAGCACCTTATCAGGGGACCCCTTCAAAGATTCCCTGCATAGTTTCAGTGTTGTTTTCCTTCCAGACATCTCTTCCTGATGATGGTATCTACCCAAGTGGCTTTTGTGGTGATAAAAGGTCATGACTGACAGATGAGTATCTTCTCCGTAGTAATACCTTAGGACCTAGTACAAGGAAGAATGCGAAAGAAACAAGAGTCTGGGTGGAAGAGGAGTGAGCAGATGGACTGAGTTAAAGTCCCAGGAGAGGAGCAAGCTATAAATCTCAGGATTCCAGGGTCTCAGGAGCAAGGAGCCAGTGCAGAGGGCAGGAAAATGCTTCCAGACCCCATCACTGCCCCAGCTTCTTCATATGAATACCAGGTCCTAAAGACAGAACCCTCCTCTGACTTCTAGAAGTGTTCATTCTCTGGTCTACCCTCTCCAGATTTAGAGATAAACAGGAAAGCTGAGCACTGAAGAATGGATGCTTTTGAACTGTGGTGTTGGAGAAGACTTTTGAGAGTCCCTTGGACTGCAAGGAGATCCAACCAGTCCATCCTAAAGATCAGTCCTGAGTGTTCTTTGGAATGACTGATGTTGGAGCTGAAATTCCAATACTTTGGCCACCTGATGCGAAGAACTGACTCATTTTAAAAAATCCCTGATGCTGGGAAAGATTGAAGGCGGGAGGAGAAGGAGACGACAGAGGATGAGATGGTTGGATGGCATCACCAACTCAACGGACATGAGTTTGGGTAAACTCCGGGAGTTGGTGATGGACAGGGAGGCCTGGCATGCTGCAGTCCATGGGGTCGCAAAGAGTTGGACATGACTGAGCAACTGAACTGAACTGAACTGAACTGAACTGGTGGTTTTCCCAGTAGTCATGTATGAATGTGAGTATTGGACCATGAGGAAGTCTGAGCACTGAAGAACTGATGCTTCTGAACTTTGGTGCTGGAGAAGACTCTTGAGAGTCCCCTGGACTGCAAGGAAATGAAACCAGTCAATCCTAAAGGAAATCAACCCTGAATATTCATTGGAAGGACTGATGCTGAAGCTGAAGCTCCAATACTTTGGTCACCTGATGCAAAGAGCTGACTTGTTGGAGAAGACCTTGATGCTGGGAAAGATTGAAGGCGGGAGGAGAAGGGGGCAACAGAAGATGAGATGGTTGGATTCATCACTGACTCAACGGACATGAGTTTGAGCAAACTCCAGGAGATGGTGAAGGACAGAGAAGCCTGGCGTGTAACAGTCCTCGGGGTCACAAAGAGCTGGACATGACTTACCGGCCAAACAACAACAGATGTCTCAGTTTCCCAGGCACACAGACTCTGGGACACACACTGGCACACAGGAGGTTTATTGGGAAGGCTCTCAGGTTTAATGATGAGCGAGGAGTGAAGGTTGCAGACTCAGGCAGAAGGAGGAGCTGAGCTGTGAGGGGGTCATGAAAAGGCCTCACTCCCCAACAGGGAGCTCTGGAGCTCGGATAACCCCTCAGAGTGTCCAGAATTGAGGTTAAGGGGGCCATACCCCAGCACTGACCAGTCAAGGGACGTGACCTGTCCCTGGAGGAAGGAGGTATCTTGAACAAGGAGGGCAATTCCCGGTAGGGACTCAACTCGAGTTGAGTCCACCTGCTCCCAGGAGCACCCTCAGAACCCACTACTGAGTGATGTGATTACATTAAAAGTGACTCATCATTACCCCTACTTCTCATTTTGTGTCTCCACTGGGTGATAAATACACTGTGGGAAAGTCCTGCCCTTTCAGATCTAAGCATCCCTCGATCACCACTCCATGGTTCCTGACGGTGTGCCCAGACAGGATTACCAAGTGGCTCTGCCATAACCAAACTCAGTCCTTCGGGCTACAGGGACACCAACCATGAAAAACTTGCCTGTGGAAGACTGTCATCCTAGCCCAGGATCCCTTGTCTTCTGATCAGGAAGCCGAGTCAAGAATACCTCTCAGAAGCTCAACGTGCTGCTGACTCAGAAACTTTAGTACACATAGTGGGTCCCAGAGCATGACCCTGGGTCCAGCCTCAGCATCACCTGGGAACGTGATAGACATGCAAATTCTCACAGTGCAGACTTCTGAATCCGAAGGGTGAAATCCACAGGTGGGGCCAGCTACAAGTGTTCTCATATGCCCTCCTGTGACTCAGGCCCACTCTTTGGGAGGTTGGCTTTAGTGATGCAGGCTCCAATGGCCATACCTGGCCGGGAAAGACAAGGGCAAGCATGGAAGGGCAGAGTATCAAGGGCAAGGTGTCCATCCAAGGACTCACCCTGGCCAGGGGAACGGGGGAAGGAGTCAGGCAGGCCTGATGCCACCTGAGACGAGGTGCGACGAGCTGGACAAGCATCTGTGAGGGCGCCCCCTCTCCTGCTATGTTCTAAGGGTCCCTGGGCTGGGCTGTGTTTCCTTACTGCAGGGGGAAGGGAGGGGCCACTTCCTTGGTGGAGAAAAAAACAAACTTCTGCCCAAGCCACTCCCCTCTGTGGGAAGGAGAAGTGAAACGGGACTGCAGAGCAGAGGGAGGGGGGCCGACTGGGGTCCTCCAGAGACACAGAGACTTTCTGGTTTAGTCTGCCTGCACAACCCCAGCCGTTCTAGGAAAACAGAAGTGGCTCCCTGAGCAAGCTGCTTCCATTTCTGTAACTGCTCATGAAGCAAGAATTTACTGAAACCTGCACGTGTGCTGAACACGAAAGACAGAGCTTTGTGTGACAGGCTCGTGGCGCCCAGTTAAGAGAGACAGGAATCACGCACCTGAATGAGCAGCTGATGGACAGGCTTGTAGCAGCGAGAGGAAGATACAGGAAGATGGAGGAAGACACCCTGGAAGAGGCTGGAAGGAAGGAAAGGCCCTGAGGCCAGGAGGCCAGGAGGGGAGAGAGCTGGAGGCATGAAAGTGAAGGACCAGAAACCAGGAGGCTGGGAGGCCAGGGAGGACCCAGCTCCACCAAAGTCAAGAATCCAGAGCTGGGCAAGGGGTCGAGCCTGCCTGGGAGTCCTCTTCCATAGGGTGGCTAGATAAAACACAAGATGTTCAGTTCCATTAGCATTTCAGACAAAGCAAAGAGTAATTTTTAGTATAAGTGTGTCCCAAATATTGCAAAACTTTTTGTTCTAAAACATTATCTGTTGTGTATATTTTCTAGTTTGCCACTTGCTCTTCAGTAGCACCTTATGAAGTGGTTCTAGTATCACCATCATTCCCATTTACAGATGAGTAAACTGAGTCAGGGAGTTGCCCATGGCCACACAACTAGCGAGTCTGTTTCACACAGTCCATGCTCCCAGCTTCTGAGCTACCTTACGGAGTTTGGAGTCCATCAGACCTTGATGCTAAGTCTGGCTCTGCAACCCACCAACTAAGGACCTAGTAACAGTCACTTCTGGCAGGTTATTGAACCTCTCTGAGCCTCAGTTTCCTCAAGGAGTTCCCACCTCAGCACTTTTGTGCAAATTGAGGTAACTGAACAAAAGGAAGTCCTCAATACATGGTACTTTGATGACAAAGGGTAGGAAGATGAAGATGATGGCAGTGATACCAAGCCTTGAAAGGCATTAAGAGAGTCACTTATGTTACAGAGAATGGGTTACCCATTCCAGAGCTAGGCTGGAACAGATCCTGCCATTTCTTCCGCCTTCTCATGCAGCCTTCTCCCTAGACCTGGCATTAGTCTGCTCAGTTCTCTAACTTGTCTCCCTGTCCCGACCTGAGCTGCCCCATCCCCTATATGTCAGAGGCTTCTTCTCCAGAGCTCCCAGGAGCCTGTGTGTCCAGTCCCTCGTTCCTGGCAGCAGGGGGTTCCCTCCCTGCACTGCCAGCTCATGCAAGCAATCCAGGCCTTTCCTCTCGTCTGTCAGCCCCTCGGTTCTCTGTGCAGATGTGCCTACCTCCCAGTTCTTGCTGCCACTGGGGAAAAAATCCAACAGATGGAGTATTTTGCGCCCATCGCCAACCGCATATGACAAACGGTTTCCCCTCTCTGTTACGCAACTCAGGCTGCTTCAGACTACCAGTGCGCATGCTCGGAACTCCTTTAATCTACATATATACTGAGTAAGATCCAGATAGAAACTATCTGGTGATTGGGTTCAGTTTTAGTCATTTCCTGCCTTCTCAGGACAAGTCAGGTCTAGAGTTTCGCTCCTGGCCCACCAGCTTCCCACTGAAGCCGCCTCCCTCCTCCAAGGTCGCCTTAGCAATGGGGCATCCCTGATAAAACAACCTCACCCTCTAATTTGTGGGCTTGGTGTCTGAGGTGCTGGGGACCTCAGTCACTTCAGTCGTGTCTGACTCTTTGTGATCCTGTGGACCGTAGCCCACCAGTCTCCTTTGTCCATGGAATACTCCAGACAAGAGTACTGGAGTAGGTTGTCATGCCCTCTTCCAGGGGAATCTTCCCAACCCAGGGGTCGAACCCACATCTCTTATGTCTCCTGCATCGGCCGGGGGTCTTTACCACTAGCCCCACCTGGGAAGCAGGACCATGACTGTTTACAAGTTTATTCCTCATGACTTTTTACCATCAGTGCTTCATGTAGGTATTAATCCTAGTAAATAAACTTTTTTAAAAATGTCTGGTCAGTTCTCTCATTAGACTGCTCTGTCTCTCAGGACTGAAAGGGCCATCTTCAGCCCTGACCTTCAAGAGCCATAAATGGCTCTCAATGAGATAGTGTGACTTTCATTCCAGGCTGTGTTCTAAGCAGTGCAGATTACAGCAGAGAAAAAGAGAGACAAGTTCCTTCTTTCATGGGGCAAATAATATTTTAGACCCAGATACCAATCATGTGGTCACCCCCAAGTCTCTAAGTCATTTTCTTACCTTGACTTTAGGACACGGGGCCTCGCCTCCCTACCAGGCTCTGGCTCTGCACATTCCTAACTGCCAACTGTGATGGACATCTCCAGATCTTACGTGTTCCCATGCCCCTCACCTGTGTGGTCCCTGTGAGTTTCTAGCCTTTCTCAGACCCTCCCCAGCCCTAGTGCTGAGTTGTAACCTGAAGACCCTCAGCCACCCACCCTGTGATGCTGACAACACCCAGAGTCTGGCCATCTGGCCCTCAAAAACTGTCCCCAGCTCCATGCCAAGCTGTCCTACAGATTGGCCCTCAGTTCCCTAGGAAACCACAGGCTGAACTGGCTGCCAAGTCAGTGGAGGGTTTTGGCCATGTGGTTGGCCACCTCAGCAGAAGGCTTGCTCATTGCTTTCTTACTTGGCACTTTCCCTTTTGAACTCAGGAGCCCAACCCTATCTGAGTCACCTGGGCCTTGGAAACCTGTTGCTTTGAAGTCATGTACAACTTGGAAACCCAGTCCTGCTGGATCACAGGCACTGTGCATATCTGATGAGTGTTCTGCCTTAATTAAATCTTTAGGTCTCTGAAATAGCTCTTCCTGTTTCTGGTGTTCCCCCTGGATGCTCTAAACCTGTGAGAGCTGGATCCCAAGAACTGGCCCCCTGTCCCTAGAAACTAAGTCACCAGAGACTTGGTTACATTCCTAGATCAACAACACCCTGCAGCTGCGTCAGTCCTGCCTTCACTCGCCCCTCTGCTCATTCATCTATTCATCCAGGCAACAAATGTTTACAGAGCACGTGCTTTGGAGCCAGATAATGTGCAAGTTGCCCAACAAGGAATGGTGAGACATGCTTCCTGGACCAGGGGAGCTCCCAGCCCATTGGAAGGTATCCAAGCAGATCTAATCCATTTCACCGATGTGATCAGTATCACAGTGGGTTGGAGCAAGTTCAAGATACTAGGGGAACACTAGAAAGGCATCTAATTCATGTCCAGGGGTGCAGAGACTGTCTTCCTCAGCGGCCGATACGGAGTCTAAGCTGCATCCTGAATGGCAACAAGAGCTGGTGAATGGGTTCAAGTGGGAATGGCACATCTCACATGAGAAAAGCCTCAGGGAAACTGAAAAGGCCAAAGTGACTGGGGCAGTTTGGAGGAAGAGGCAGGGCCCAATCACAGAGGAGCTGGTTGGCATCCTGAGGGCGATGGGGAGCCACTGGGGGGCCTGAATGGTACCCACCGCACCTGCTCTGCTCTTCATGATCACGGGCTACACTCTGGGAAGCTTGCTCAGCCACCTGATGGGCAATGAGTGAGAGGGATGGCAGGTCCTGGGCAGGACGGGGCGACTGTGGCAGGATTCCAAGCATGTGATGATAACAGCTTGCACCAAGGGAGTAGTAAAAGGACTGGGAATGTAAGATCAATGGGACTTTGTGGTTGACTGGGCGTGAAGTGTGACGGGAAGGGGAGGGGTCTGGAGGCCAGGATGATGGACAATGGGAACGTGGTGGTGCCATAAACTGCCATCAAGGGACAGAGGAGGAATGAGAGACAAGACCCTGGACAGGAAGAGCAGTGCTGACTCTAAGGCGGCCACGAGTGAGGGAGCTGTGCCTGCAGGAGCCATCTCAGCCAAAGACAGAGGTCTGAGAGAGGCGCACCCAGAGCAGCTGAAGCCACGCACACTGCCGAGTGAGAAGAGCTGAAGGCTGACGGGGGAGCATGAAGACGCGAGAATTTTTATAATCCTGGGACTTCTCTGGCGGTCCAAAAAGTAAGTAAATTAAAATGAAATGATGAAGAAAAATATTATTGAAAAAGAAACATACATAGTCTCAAAGTGTCTTCCATACATGACATTTTTATCATCACCAGACTGTAACTTTACAATGTAAAAACACTGAAGTTACTAACAAAAGTAACTTTACAATGGAGACACCTGCCAGATACCACCGTCACCCAATGATGAAAATGAACATCGCCACTAATGGGGCAGACAGACATCGCGGGTCTCCTGATATGAATCACTGGGAAGGAAACAACATCACTCCTGTGACCTTCCTGCCCAAAATTCATAATCTGAGTCTAATCATGAGGGACTATAGGACAAACCCATATCAAAAGACATTCTACAGCATCCTTATTTAGCTAGGAAAGTAATCAAGACTCTGGTGACTCACAGAAATGGTTCCTAGGGGCAGGGTGGCCAGTTCTTGGCATACAGCTCTCATTGGTCTAGGACATCCAGGAGGAACTCCAGAAACAAGATGAGATATTTCAAAGACCTAAAATTAAACTGCTGCTGCTAAGTCGCTTCAGTCGTGCCCAACTCTGCACGACTCCATAGACAGCAGCCCACCAGGCTCCCCCGTCCCTGGGATTCTCCAGGCAAGAACACTGGAGTGGGTTGCCATTGCCTTCTCCAAAATTTAACTAAGGGCAAAACAACTGGCCTGTGCTCTTCAAAAATTTCAAGATCATGAAAGACATGAAAAGTCTAAGGAACTGTTCCAGATTAAAGGGGACTAAGTCACAAACATAATAACTAAAGAATTCAATGTATGATCCTAGATTAGATCTTGTAGCAGGAAATACAAGATACAACTGATACAATTGCTTGGTGATAATTAGCAAAATTTGAGATAAAGTTTATAGTCAATATAGACATTAGTACTAAATCAGGGATTTTATCCTTTTGATCTGACTTTTGTCATGTACTGTGTAAGAGAAAGCCCTTTTGGGAAATATCAATAGAAGTATTTAGAGCTAAAGGAGAATTATGTCTATAGCTTACTCTCTATAGTTCAGGGAAAAAGTAACATAGATAGATAGATAGACAGATAGGTAAACAGATAAGGATAAAGCAAATGTGATAAAATGTTAGCTCTTAACATTTGGGGAACCTGGGTACAGATATTCTGGAATTCTTTGTGGCATTGTTTTCAACTTTTCTGTAAATCCTAAATTGTTTTGAGGTGTGTATTAAAGGCTAGACATTTACTAAGTAGTGTCAAACTGACTTGTGAGTTGTTCCTCCAAAAATTTCAACTCTCATTTCTACCCCTTCCTTTCCTTTGCAATGTAACTAAGACTTCAAATGTTAGTCACTTAGAGTCATGTCCAACTCTTTTTGACCCCATGAACTGTAGCCTGCCAGGCTCCTCTGTCCATGGGACTTCCTAGGCAAGAATACTGGAGTGAGTTGTCATTTCCTTCTCCAGGGGATCTTCTCAATGGGATCAAACTAGTGTCTCCTGCATTGGCAGGCAGATTCTTTACCACTGAGCAACTTGGGAAGCCTAAGACTTCAAACAGCATTCTTTTTTATTATTTTTAATTGTGATAAAGAAATATATAACACTAAACTTACCATCTTAACCACTTTTCAAGTGCGTAGTTCAGAGTGTCAAGTATATTTACATTGTTATGCAACAGCTTTTGGTAAGTCTAAAAGTATTTTTTTTTTTTAACCTTTAAAAGTAAGAAGTTTTCTTTTATATTGGAGTATAACTGATTGACAATGTTGTGACAGTTTGGGGTGGAGAGCATGAAAGTATTTTTAAATAAAAGTTTTTAGGGCTTCTCTGGTGGTTCAGTGGTTAACAATCTGAGATTCCACTGCAGGGGGCACAGGTTCAATCACTGGTCAGGGAACTAAGATCCTACATGTTGTGCAGCGGCCAAAAAATAAATAAAAATTTTAAAAAGAAAAGAAACAATCAGATGAAGAGGTGCCCTTGGAGGAGACAAGAAAGAATAGGCACAGAGGAAGCAAGAAAATATGAGACAGTAAGGTGACGATAGCCCAGGGAGGAGAGTGTCAGGATGTTGAGCAGGAACTTGCGGTCTGAGGGGTCAGCTCTGCAGACAGGTCACAGAAATGTAAGGGGGAAACAAACAAGACAAACCACAACCCCGAGAGTTTGCTCTAGAAAACATCATACTCCTTCCACAGGTGCTAACGGTAGGGAGGGAAGCCTAGAATATTCTTTTAAATCACTGACTCATGAAAGAAGAGTTGGCCTCAGAGTATCTGCCAGTGTCTCCTGTGGCTACGATGGAGCCCCCAGGATGGAATGGGGAATCAGGGCCTGCTGGGTAAGTCCGGGGGGCTCACCCCCAGGCATCCACCCTCACCCTCGCCAAAAAGAGAACACTGAGTCAACACGGAACTGAAATTACCCAGCATAAAGTGTAAGAGTTATTTTCATGGGCCTTTGGTGACCCCAGAGACAGAACATTGGGGTGGGCCTTTCGACTAAAAGAAGCTAAAATATGGGACGAGATTCCAGGTGGGAAGCAAGGAGGCTGTAGCCACAAAGCAAGAGAGAGACTGGCCAAGAGGAGAGGTGCTGGGAAGAGATTCCACAGGGCCAGTGGCCGGCAGATCACAGGTCCCTGGGAAGGGTGCTCCATGCTTTCTGCTTCCTCACCTGTGAGGTATTTCCCTGAAAGCATCTATAAACTTGAATAATGTCTCTTTACCTGGTAGCACTGAGTGACTGGTATGTCCTCGGTATAAAGACAGAGGGGATGTGCTCTAATTTGAGTGATCATGTAAATCAAAGAGAACTAGGCAGCCCTCAGGAGCAGGACTGAGACAGCTACGGGAAGGAGGACGAGAACAGTAGAGAGAAAAATTGTGAGAGCTTAAAAACATACAACAAAGGTCCGTCTAGTCAAGGCTCTGGTTTTTCCAGTAATCATGCATGGATGTGAGAGCTGGACTATAAAGAAAACTGAGTGCTGAAGAACTGATGCTTTTGAACTGTGGTGTTGGAGAAGACTCTTGAGAGTCCCTTGGACTGCAAGGAAATCCAACCAGTCCATCCTAAAGGAGATCAGTCCTGAGTGTTCACTGGAAGGACTGATGTTGAAGCTGAAACTCCAATACTCTGGCCACCTGATGTGACAAAAATGACTCATTGGAAAAGACCCTGATGCTGGGAAAGATTGAAGGCAAGAGGAGAAGGGGATGACAGAGGATGAGATGTTTGGATGGCATCACCGACTCAATGGATTTGAGTTTGAGTAAACTCTGGGATTTGGTGATAGACAGGGAGGCCTGGTGTGCTGCAGTCCATGGGTCACAAAGAGTCGAAAACGACTGAGTGACTGAACTGGCCAGCTGGCCTGTGCTTCCGTAATGGCTCAGGCAGTAAAGCACCTGCCTGCAATGCAGAGACCTGGGTTCGATCTGTAGGTTGGGAAGATCCCCTGAAAGAAGAAATGGCTACCCACTCCAGTATTCTTGTCTGGAGAATTCCAGGGACAGAGGAGCCTTGTGGGCTACAGTCCATGGGGTAGCAAAGAGTCAGACGTGACTGAGCGACTAACACTTTCATTTTGTTTGGTTCTAGGGCACTACACAAACCCTATGGGGTAGGTGCTCAGCCCAGACAGCGCTCAAAGTGATGTTTCAAAGCCTCATTGTCATCATTTTTATCTTGAACTAACTGGAACTCATTGGCAGAATCCATAAGACTAGGCCTTTCTACTCTACCCTAGCCACCTAAGTGGTGGGGGCCCTCATGAAGGGTAAGTACATCATGAGAAACGCTGGACTAGAAGAAACACAAGCTGGAATCAAGATTGCCAGGAGAAATATCAATAGCCTCAGATATGCAGATGACACCACCCTTATGGCAGAAAATGAAGAGGAACTAAAAAGCTTCTTGATGAAAGTGAAAGAAGAGAGTGAAAAAGTTGGCTTAAAGCTCAACATTCAGAAAACGAAGATCATGGCATCCGGTCCCATCACTTCATGGGAAATAGATGGGGAAACAGTGGAAACAGTGTCAGACTTTATTTTTTTGGGCTCCAACATCACTGCAGATGGTGACTGCAGCCATGAAATTAAAAGACACTTACTCCTTGGAAGAAAAGTTAAGACCAACCCAGATAGTATATTCAAAAGCAGAGACTTACTTTGCCGACTAAGGTCCGTCTAGTCAAGGCTATGGTTTTTCCTGTGGTCATGTATAGATGTGAGAGTTGGACTGTGAAGAAAGCTGAGCGCCGAAGAATTGATGCTTTTGAACTGTGGTGTTGGAGAAGACTCTTGAGAGTCCCTTGGACTGCAAGGAGATCCAACCAGTCCATTCTGAAGGAGATCAGCCCTGGGATTTCTTTGGAAGAAATGATGCTAAAGCTGAAACTCCAGTACTTTGGCCACCTGATGCAAAGAGTTGACTCATTGGAAAAGACTCTGATGCTGGGAGGGATTGGGGGCAGGAGGAGAAGGGGACGACTGAGGATGAGATGGCTGGATGGCATCATGGACTCGATGAATGTGAGTCTGAGTGAACTCCGAGAGATGGTGATGAACAGGGAGGCCTGGCGTGCTGCGATTCATGGGGTCACAAAGAGTCAGACACGACTGAGCGAGTGAACTGAACTGAACATTAAAGTAAACTAACTGAATGTTCTGGGGTTGAAAAGAGTCGGACAGAACTGAGTGACTAACACTTTTCCTTTCTTTTTCAGCTGAATGTTCACAGCCTACTAATCATTACATACTTGATTACATTTAATTCTCACAGCAGGCATTATTAACCTCATTTTATAGATGAGCAAACTGAGACTCAAAGAGATTGAGAATAAGCAGCAAATGACAGAGAAAGAAAACAAGCCTGGATCTTATTCTGAAGACCATTTTCTCTTCACTCTAGCCCTTAGGAAATACACCCTAAGTCCCTGAGTCAAGAAAATTATGTCTGATTACCTACAGATTCCTAAAAGTATAACCAAGCTTTTTTCTGAAGCCTCCCTGGATTTTCAGAATTATAGAAATGCCTCTATCTGTATCCCGAACCAAAGAAATCTGAGCCTACATAAGCTGTCCAGTCTGTTCCTCTTGAAACCCAGAAATTCTGCACCTAAGTGTCTTTCCCCAGGCCATGGAGACTTAGAGCTGCTGAGCTCCATGGTAACGTAACAAATCCAATAAGAGAGATGTTCATGGGCTCCTCTCCTGCCTCAGCTGGTACCTCCCGTTCACCTCTGAGGCAATTCCAAGAAACCCCAGGACTTCATGGAACCATTTAACAACCTCAATTATTGATCACAAAGCCTCACTTTTTTAATGAAGATACTAAAGCTTGAAGAAGTAAAGTAATCTGCCTATGGTCACACAAAGAAGTGAATTATAAATTGGAATAAGCTGATAATTTTACAGCTTCTAAATCCAGCTTTCTCTGATACAGGCTTCTAGCTGCCTGCCCAACCCAACAGCAATGTTCCTCCTCCCTCTTGGGATAACAGAACTCCAAATTTATTCTGAGTAGCACCATACCCTGCTAAAGGATTAATTTTCCCAGTCTTCCTTCAACTTCATCTGGCCATTAAGTTCTAGCCAATGAGTTGTAAGCAAAAGCATAGTATGGTTCTTCCAGAAAGTCTCTTTGTCCTGCTGCTTGGAAGTCAGATGTGATGGCTGGAGTTCCAGCAGTCAATTTGGACCATGAGGATGGATCACACTATCTGGGGAGAGCAGACAGTTTTGGAAAGAGCTTGGGTCCCTTAAGATGGGGAAGCTGACATAAAGCAATTAGACTATGTACATGAAAAGCTATTTATTATATCTTGGTTAAGTTGCTGTTGTTGCAGCTTAATCTGAAATAATTGATACAAATCAGGAGCAAGTTCAACAGTTTTCTCTAGGCCCTAAGGATAATTCCCAACTCTATGGCCTGGGAAGTATGACTAGCAACCTTCCATTCATTCTCAAATCCCCTGTGTGCTGTGTTTCCTGAGGCAGAAGGCCAGCCTAGCTGCATTACTCAGTCCTGGAGTACCAGGTCATCTAAGTCACCAACATAGGCTCATCAAGGATGTCTAAGTCTACAAACGGGCTCTATTTCCAGAACTCCCAAAGCCCAACCACTTCCTGAGCCTTCAAACTGCCGTATTCCCTTAACCTCAGAAAACCCCTGAGGTTGTGTGATTAAGAAAGTCAAACAGGGGTCAGTGAAAATTGCAAGAAGTCATGAAAAGAGACTACTAAATCTTGTCCACAGAAACTCAGTAACATTATTAATACACTTAGTAGCTATGAGTGAGGCAAAAAGAATAAATATAAGGAGATTAGAATACAACAGTGATAGAAATAGCTAGAATGGGATTCTGAAAACTTCAGCAAAGTTTTCCATTCAAGCAACAAATTCAGTCTGGCTGGAAGAGACCAGAATGTAGGAAATTTCCACCTACTTCCCACAGATGAGACACAACTTAGGAAACACAGTGCTGTCTGAACTTGGCAGTTCCACAATCATGCACGCACTACAACATCTCTGGAGCTCTGACCCCAGTCCTAGGAGTGAAGTGGGGAGATGGTAAACACCAGCCAGTGTGAAGACACACAGGCACCAGTTAATGCCTTAGCCGAGCTGTTGGGGCAGCTAACAGGGATGGAAAGCACTATATTGGTTCCCATGCTTATGAAATGAGGCAAAAGGAAGGTTATCTTTTGATCAAGGTGAATCCTGACATTTGCAATCATCTTGATTACAAAAACTGCAAGAGAAGGGTGAAAGTGAAAGTCACTCAGTCATATCCAACTCTTTGCAACCCCATGGATGTCCTTGGAATTCTCTAGACCAGAATACTGGAGTGGGTAGCCTTTCCTTTCTCCAGGGGATCTTCCCAACCCTGGAATCAAACCCAGGTCTCCTGTATTGCAGGTGGATTCTTTACCAGCTGAGTCACAAGGGAAGGCCCCCAAAACTGAAGTGGATAGCCTATCCCTTCTCCAGGAGATCTTCCCGACCCAGGAACTGAACTGGGGTCTCCTGCATTGCAGGTGGATTCTTTACCAACTGAGCTGTCAGGGAAGACAAGAGAAGGGCAGGTCCTGCCCATAGAAGAGATTAGCCACAGTGGAAGTGGTCAAGGAGCAGGTGAGAGATGACCTCACCCGTGATGCTGAGCACTATGGTGGGAACCACAGGTGGAGAACCTAGGAGAACTCTCCTCCTGTTGCTGTTAGCGCTGATGAGGAAGTCCCCTAGCGATGCTGAACACCTGCACGGATGGGACATTGTGCCTCACACCCTCTCTGCTCCAGCTCTTGCTTTGGCAACCAGCTGCATGGGAGGGTCATCTATAATGCCTTGTCTCAGCTGTGCCCCGAATCTCTTGCTTTCTGGCCCAGGGTCTCTTTGCTATTGTCTGTCATTGTTAGCCTGCAGGAACCCCCTCACCATGGGACAATGGTGACTCTCAGGAAGCAAGAACCAGTGAACATCCTCCTCCCCCTCCCCTTGAGCAAACAATGCTTCAGTTTAGTTCAGTTCAGTCGCTCAGTCATGTCCGACTCTTTGCGAGCCCATGAATCGCAGCATGCCAGGCCTCCCTGTCCATCACCAACTCCCGGAGTTCACTCAGACTCACGTCCATCGAGTCGGTGATGCCATTCAGCCATCTCAACCTTGTCGTCTCCTTTTCCTTCTGCCCCTAATCCCTCCCAGCATCAGAGTCTTTTCCATTGAGTCAACTCTTCTCATGAGGTAGCCAAAGTACTGGAGTTTCAGCTTTAGCATCATTCCTTCCAAAGAACACCCAGGACTGATCTCCTTTAGAATGGACTGGTTGGATCTCCTTGCAGTCCAAGGGACTCTCAAGAGTCTTCTCCAACACCACAGTTCAAAAGCATCAATTCGTCGGCGCTCAGCTTTCTTCACAGTCCAACTCTCACATCCATACATGACCATAGGAAAAACCATAGCCTTGACTAGACGGAACTTTGTTGGCAAACTAATATCTCTGCTTTTGAATATGCTATCTAGGTTGGTCATAACTTCACTTCCAAGGAGTAAGTGTCTTTTAATTTCATGGCTGCAGTCACAATCTGCAGTAATTTTGGAGACCCCCAAAATAAAGTCTGACACTGTTTCTACTGTTTCCCCACCTATCTCCCATGAAGTGAAGGGACCAGATGCTATGATCTTCGTTTTCTGAATGTTAAGCTTTAAGCCAACTTTTCCACTCTACTCTTTCACTTTCATCAAGAGGCTTTTAGTTCCTCTTCACTTTCTGCCATAAGGGTGGTGTCATCAGTGCTTAGGTGTGGGCTATGCAGCCCCTAGGGAGATTAAGTTCCAATTTGTTGTTGTTGCTTAGTCACTCAGTCATGTCTGACCCTTTGTGACCCCATGGATTACAGCATGCCAGGCTCCTCTGTCCATGGATTTCCCAGGCAAGAATACTGAGTGGGTTGCCATTTCCTTCTCCAGGGAATCTTCCCAACCCAGGGATTGAACCCCATGTCTCCTGTGTCTCCTGTATTAGCAGGTAGATTCTTTATCACTGAGCCACCAAAGTCCAATTGCCTAAAGCCAATAGGATGGGCCTTTCCCCTTCCTGTTTCACTTCCCAGTCCTCTCTCTTGTTCCTTGGAATCACTTTGCAAAATAAATTAGAGGCACGTCTTGTTTTATTGTGCTTCCCAGAGACTGTATTTAAAAAAAAAAAAAATTGAAGGTTTGTGGCAACACTGCATGGAGCCGGTCTACTGGTAACCCTTTATTTCAACAGCATTTGCTAGTCTGTATCTTGGTGTCACATTTTGGTAATTTGCACAATATTTCAAACGTTTGCATTATTATTCTCTTTTTCACGGTGCTGTGTCCTCTTTGACGTTACTATTGCAAAAACATTACAACTCACTGGAGGCTCAGGTGATTGTTAGTACCTTTTTAGCAACAAAATATTTTAAATTAAGGGATGCATATCTTGCTATTGCACACTTAACCAACTATAAGATAGTGTAAGCAAAACTTTTATACACACTGGGAAGCCAAAACATTCATGTGAGTCGCCTTATTGTGAAATTCGCTTTTTTGCAGAGGTCTGGAACGGAACCTCTAGCTGGCATCTCTGAGGTCTGCCTGTAACTTGCAAGCCAGTCCTCCTCTCAGGCTCTAAATTCCAAGAAGAATCAGGCCAGGAGAACGTGGAATAGCACAGGTGCACCGCCTCTGGAAATGACCAGCCTTGTGAGGTCAGAATGGAATAGCTCTCATGTATAAGAAAATATCCAAGGAAAACTATTATAGTAATTGGGAATATACTCAAAAGCCAGGGACCCTGAATTCTGGGACAATGTGACTCTTGTGCACCCTCTTTGGGCTTCATTCCCTTTCTTCAACTCTTCCCCTCGGAACAGTTCTGTCCACAAGACCTCACCTTCTCAATTTCTGAGTTTCTGATATCGCATTGGATTCACAGCTCCACCATCTCACCCAGGCTCTAGGCTCATCTTAAAGCATCTCACCCCCAGCATCTCGCTGACAGCCCACCTGGATCAGAAACGGTCTCTCCTTCCCAATTTCTTCCCTAAATGTGCAACCACCAGTCTTGAGTTTCACATTCAGAATTATTTTCAGCCTCCCGTCCTTTCCCCACCATGTTCAACAAGTCCGGTGGTTCTTTCAAAGTTTTGAAGAGGCTTATATCCTTCAGTGACAGAGAGGGAACTGGACCCCAAGTCCAGGGCTTTTCTACTTCCATTGAGTATGAAATTCAAGTCATAGGAAGATTACAGGGGACATAACAACCTTGGTGAACACGTGACAGGTCCGAGGGACAAAAGTATCACGTGAATCTGAGCAAACTCTGGGAGATAGTGAAGGATAGGGAAGCCTGGCACGCTGCAGTCCATGGGGTCGCAGAGTCTTAAGTGAAGACGTGCTTTTTTTTTATTATTTTTTTTTCTGTTCACCCAAATTTTATTATTTTTTTTCTACATTACAATACTGTATTTGTTTTGCCATACATTGACATGAATCAGCCACAGGTGTACACGATCTCCCAATGCCGAAGCCCCCTCCCACCTCCCACTCCATATCATCTCCCTGGATCATCCCCATGCACCAGCCCCAAGCATCCTGTATCCTGTATTGAACATAGACTGGTGCTTCGTTTCTTACATGATAGTATACATGTTTCAATGCCATTCTCCCAAATCATCCCACCCTCTCCCTCTCCCTCAGAGTCCAAAAAGTCCATTCCATACCTCTGTGTCTCTTTCGTTGTCTCACATAGAGGGTCATCGTTGCTATCTTTCTAAATCCCATGTATATATGTCAGTATACTGTATTGGTGTTTTTCTTGCTTAATGTCTTCGCTTCTTCCATACCTGGCCCCAACCTGGGCTGGGACACCTTCCCCGAAATTCCCCACATGGCAGGTCTGCCAGTCGGTGATCTTCAGTGCTTTCTTCCTCTTATCTGCCCTGTGAGCTGTGCTCAAGTATGGCTGCAGTTCATCTCTGCGCCTTTGCAGTAAGACAGGCTCACGGGGCTCAAAGGTCCTCTGTTCCTCCTGGGAGTGCACAAAGGGCCCCAGAAGTTCACAGACACTTGGTCTCCTGGGAGTGAGTGGGGGAGACGGGCCTGGTTTCTCTGGCACCTGCTAGCTGAGTTGCTTTCTCTGTAGACTCAGCCTAAGCACTGTGGCTCCCAATCTTTCCCACAGCATAGCCTTTGCTTGTACAAAATGCCAGAGCTGACAGTCATTCCAAAGCCTTCCATTTTTGTTTTTGACAGTTTTCACTGTCGCAAAGTTTTTTGTTGAGCCAAGATTGCTCTCACTCTAATTTTGCCCGCGGGCTCTTGTCCTGGCCCTGGGCTGTCTCTGCCTTGCTCTGGACTTAACACGAATCAGCTTGATCCCTCTCTCACACGGGGGTTTTTCAGACATGAAGACATTTCTCCTGCCTACATGCTTTCAGCTTTTTCAGCTACTTCCTAAATGACTTGGCTTCCAGGTCGTTCATCATCTCCCCAGTTCATTCATTTATCCAATAAATGGACATAGGTTGGAGCAAACTCTGGGAGATGGTGAAGGACAGGGAAGCCTGGCGTGTTGCAGTTCGTGGGGCCACAAAGAGTCGGACATGAATTAGCAGCTGAACGACAGTGACATCCAGTAAATAAATGATGGAGAACCCACTTTGTGTCAGATCTTGTTAGGCACTGGGATACAGTGTTGAAAAGCAGCGACCTGATCTGTTTTCATGAAGCTTATTTCAATCTAGGAAATGCTTGAGTTTACCCTTGTCCCCCTTAAAATGTGATTTATTGCTGTTATTGTTCAGTCACTAAGTCATGTCTGACTCTTTGTGACCTCATGGACTGCAGCATGCCAGGCTTCCCTATCCTTCACCATCTCCCAGAGTTTGCTCAGATTCAGGTAATACCTTTGTCCCTCGGACCTGTCACATGTTCACCGAGATTGTTATGTCCCTTGTAATCTTCCTGTGACTTGAATTGCATATTCAATGGAAGTAGAAAAGCACTGGACTTGGGTCCAGTTCCCTCTCTGTCACTGAAGGATATAAGCCTCTTCAAAACTTTGATCTTCCATCCATAAAATAGGGGTAAAAATACCCCACCGATGCAGCATCATTCCTGGTGGCTCAGCTGGTAAAAGAACCCGCCTGCAATGCAGAGACCTGGGTTCAGTCCCTGGGTGGGGAAGATCCCCTGGAGAAGGGAAAGGCTGCCCACTCCAGTATTCTGGCCTGGAGAATTCCATGGACTGTATAGTCCATGGGGTCACAAGGAGTCAGATGCTATTGAGCCACTTTCACTTTCAAACCCAGTTTTCAGCAGCCTGGAGTAGAAGTCAGGTAGTTGAAGCCCCAGATGAATCTGAATGCAGGCCCACTGCCCCACCTCTGCAAAGTCTCCCCTGGGTCTAGTCCCTGTCATTAACATGCCCCTCCTCTGCCCTGGCTTCTCTGGCTGAGGTCCACAGCCCCCAAACCACCAGTAGGAGCCTTGGGGCCACAAGGGCTAACGTTGGTTAGCCTATTTGGCTCCAGGCTTGTGGGGGGGGCACTTCTGCCACATCCCAAGGCCTCACACTCTGATGACCCAGCAGTGCTGAGTCTATTCACAGGTGGAAAAAATGCACCTTCCATTCATCCACTCCTACAAGCAACTTTCAGCAAATATATACCCCTTTCCCCTCAAAACAAACCAATTAAGAAAAACACCAATTTCCACAGGAGTGAGTTCAGAAGTCTCAATCATTTGCACCCCCAGATTCAGACCTGGCTCAGCTTGATGAATGATGAACAGGCTCAAACTGGACCTGTGAACCTCTGCACTTGGGCGACATAAACGGCATCTTGCCAGCTTCCCGTAGGACAACAAGGTACACCTGCCCATCAGGTGGCCTTCAGGAAATAGAAACTCTGCCCCAGAGCTGAATTAAAACATCCACTTCAAAAAGCCAGAAAACTGCCAACTGCTTTTAAAAGGCAGTGCCTCCTCCCTCCCAGCACTTGGGCTGCCCTGTGGCGGAAGCCACATGATCACATTGAAGTAGGAGGCCAGAGACCATCACCTGGGAAAAAATTGAAGGACGAGGTGGGAGGGGGTGGGCGGTGGGGTGGTACCTGGAGAGAAATGGTGACAGTGGTGTGGCAGAGGTGGGAGAGCAGGTGGGGAAGGAGGAGTTTCAGAGAAAACCAGGCGGATGAAAACAAAAGCAGCTACCACTCCAGGGGAAGACAAGGGTTGCAGGTGAAGTGGGAATGGCCTACAGCACTGCCTGGCTCAGAGGCCCACAGCACACGTCCGGTCCTAATAACATGAAAACTAATCATTTCATCAAATGTTGTGATGCGGGAGCAGGTGACTCCTCGGCTACCACAGTTAGAAGTAACCGGGTGGTGTCCAAAACTGAAAAATCAAGCAATAGTAACAGAAGGCACGTTATTCAGAACAAAAGAGTTAAACACCAGGATAAAGGCTATTAGGACTGGCTGTCTCTGGAGAGAGCCGGTGGGGAGTGGATGAGGGTGATGGCTGTTTTTCATCACAATTTCAATATATTTATTCCATTTCACTTTTTTTTTTTACTGCACTGTGCAGCATTCAGGATCTTAGTTCCCTAACCAGGCATCAAACCCATGAGCCCTGCACTGGGAATATGGAGTCACTGGACCACCAAGGAATCCCTCATTTCATTTTCTAAACTATGTCCACGTATGATTCTGTTAGAGAAAGAGAGACGGGAGATAATTTTATATAAAACAGATCCTCTTGGCTTCTATTAACACAAAGCAGGATTTAAAAAACCTCAGGGCTCCGCTCTACCCGGGAAGTTATCAGACACGTGGCCATGTGTATTACTTACCAGGCGGCAGCAACCAAGCGCTACAGCCTGAGCCGCTTAACATTTAATGTCTCACTTTGCTGGAGGCAGAGACTGAGATCAAGGTGTTGACAGGGGTAATGCCTTCTGAGGCTGTGATGAGACTCTCCTCTGGGCCTCTCTTGCAGTTCACATGATTTGCTGATGATCCTTTGCCTTCCTTGACTTGTAGACACATCACCCCCATCTCTGCCTTCACGTTCACAAGGCATGTGTTCACATGTTCACTCCCTGTGTGCATGTGTGTGTGTGTGTGTGTGTGTGTGTGTGTGTGAGAGAGAGAGAGAGAGAGAGAGAGATCGCTCAGTCGTGTCTCTTTGCGATCCCATGGCCATGGAAGTCCATGGGATTTTTCCAGGGAAGAATACAGGAGTGGGTAGCCATTTCCTTCTCCAGAGGCTCTTCCTGACCCAGGGATCAAACCCAGGTCTCCTGCATTGCAGACAGATTCTTCACCGTCTGAGCCACCAGGGAAGCCCCGCTGTGGGCATATCTGTGTTCCAAACTCCTGTTTTCATAAGGTTTTGTTTTCAGCCGTGCCACCTGGCTTGTGGGATTTTAGTTCCCTGATCAAGGGTTGAAACCAGGCCCTCAACCGTGAGAGTGCGGAGTCCTAACCACTGGACCGCCAGGGAATTCCCACTTCATTCTAAATTGCACATTGCAGCTGCTATGAACCTATTTCCAAATAAGGTCACCTTCTGAGGCAGTGGAGGCCAGGACCTCGATACATGAAGGGGGAACACAACTCAACCCATGACACTGTGGTGGGACCGGGAGAGGTCATCGCTACGCTCTGACACAAATTAGCCAGGGTGCAGGCACGTGACATTTTAGGCTGCAGGCTCGCCACCTGCCGCTCCTGGATTCATTTCCCGGCAAGGGCCCATCCCTCCTCTCTGCTCCCTGAGTATACACCTCTGCAAAGCACTCTTGCTTCCTGCTAACACAACAGCAATCCACCATGTCATCCACCATGTCATTTCCCTCAGCCGCCCGGCTCAGCCCCCCATCCATACCTATCCCCCCCTTCCTCTGATTCAGCCAGCTCCGTTACCCCTCACAAGGACTCAGCCCAGGAGGCCCCTAGTTCCCCACAGCAAGAACTCATACTCAATCCGCAGCACAAAAGAACGAACGCTCCCATCCCCACGTGTCTGAGCCGACAGTAGTGAGCAGGAGTCCTTACCATCCACTCGCTAGTCCAGTGCGTGCGTGCTCAGTCGCTAAGTCGTGTCTGACACTTTGTGAGCCATGGACTGTAGCCCGCCAGGCTCCTCTGGCCATGGGATTCTCTAGGCAAGAATACTGGAGCAGGTTACCAGTTCCTCCTCCAGGGGATCTTCCCAATCCAGGAATCGAACTCGTATCTCCTACGTCTCCTGCATTGGCAGGCAGGTTCTTTTACTACTAGTGCCACCGGGAAAGCCTATATCTATCTATCTGTCTATATATATACAAGCTCCCCTTCGTCTTGAGCCTGCCTCCCATTCCCCATCCCACTGCTGCAGGTTGTCACAGAGCACTGGGCTGGGCTCCCTGTGTTACGGGGCAGCTTCCCACTAGCTAGCTATTGTACATGTAGTAGTATATACACATCAGTGCTCCTCTCTCAATTTGTCCCAACCTCACCTTCCTCCACTGAGTCCACAAATCCATTCTCTACGTGTGTTTCTATTCCTGCTCTGCCAAAAGGTTCATCAGTATCGTTTTTTCTAGATTCCATATATATGCATTAATACACGATATTTGTTTTTCTCTTTCTGACATACTTCACTCTGTATAACAGGCTCTAGGTTCATCCATTTCAGTTCAACTGAGTCACACTCATTCCTTTTATATGGCTGAGTAAACATGTCTTAAAAAGTAAATGATTCAGTAAATAATGTTGAGTTGATTTGCTCTATGAAATTTTAAGACCAAGTTAAGTTACATTACCCATATCATTTGACACTCTCAGGCCTACAAGCACCCCGCTAAGTCCTGGACCACGTGTTTGTGAGAACTTTCTCCCATGGGGAAGGAAGGACAGGTCAAGTCTGGGAGCATGTTTCCACGGGAAAACACACTGTACAGGTTGTCTTGGAGCATCTTGGTCAAGAATTCCACTGCTAGAGCCATTTGAAGATGGCTCAAGCTAGAAAACAGCCAACCCCTACCAGTTTCTAAAAGAATTCATTCAGGACCTAGAGAGTGTTATATAGAGTGAAGTAAGTCAGACAGAGAAAGAGAAATATTGTATGACATCCCTTGTATGTGGAATCTAAAAAGAAATGATACAAATGAATACAAATGAACTTACAAAACAAAAGGGACAGAAAACCAACTTATGGTTGCTGGAGGGGAAGTGATAGTTAGGGAGTTTGGGAAGATCATGTACACACTGCTATATTCAAAATGGACCAATAAGGACCTATTGTATAGCACAAGGAACTCAATGTTATATGGTGCCTGGATGGGAGGGGGTTTCGGGGAGAACTGATAATGCATATGTGTATAGTTGAGTCCCGTCGCAGTTCACGTCAAACTACCATGATTGGCTATACACCAATACAAAATAAAAAGTCTAAAAAATAAGGCACTTTGCTGGTGGTCCCGTGGCTGGGACTCTGCACTTCCAGCACCAGGGGTGCGGGTTCAGTTTCGGTCAGGGAACTAAGACCCCACATGCTACACAGCCCCCCTCAAAAAGAGTTTAATAAATAAAAAGAATTCACCCAGGTCTGCTGCCTCCAATTCCTTTAGAACTTGCCAACACAACAGAGGGAAGGCTTATGCTTCTTATTTGTAATAATAACAGTGATGAAAAGAACAGCTAACCTTTCATCATGGGCAGACTGTGGTCCAGGCACTGTTGTGTTTTGTGAGGCTTGATTCGTTTGATTCACCCAATTAACTTTTAGTGAGGAGGTGCTCAGGAAGGAGGGCTCATTCCCACAGCTGCCTGGCCCTAGGCCTTCAAGTTCTCTCTGTAAAGAGAGGATAAGACCCATGTAATAGCTTTGTTATGAGGATTAAATGAAGCCATGTAGGTAGAGCACTTTAGCCCAAGATTTTCCATCTCACAGACATAGAGAACTGAATGAAACATTTGAAAAATATGCACTGCGTTAGTTAAAAACCAGCGATAAAGGGGAAAATGTGAGATCCTTTCCAGGGTATGTCAACCGGCCCCTCAAGACGTCTGTACCGGTGGAGGTGAACTTGGAGCGCTGTTTGATCTCTTGATCCCGGTAGCCAGTCTCTGCTAAGCCTGGCGTCACCCCACATCAAAGGAGACAACGCGAAGTCAGAAGAGCCGAAATGCGGCCCCCACTTCAAAGGGAGTTCCTCTCCCGGAAGCTGTTAGAGTCTTACAAGGACGGTAAACAGCAATACACCTCAGGGGCCTCACAGTGAGGTACAGCTCCATCCAACCAGTTGCCTCTCGCATCCAACTCAGACTTCCCTGGACCCAAAGAGGACACCCGAGAATGAAGATGCCGCGCTGTTTGAGGATGTTGGTCCTTCGCCTTCCTAAGTTCCCTGCAGCCAGAAAGCCCCATCGCAGAGTGGGCCGTGACGGCAGTGCCCCGTCTTCCTTTCTGCCCGCTGTCAAGTCCACACCGACAGCTCTGATTCCTGGGCTCCCGTCCTCTGGCTTATATAGACTGTATGCTTCTGTGTTTAAAACTCACAGCCAGAAGTAAAACACTCGTTTTTAGAGCGGGATTGGGGTATGAGTCCGATGGTGAAGGAGGCACCTAAAACGATCTGCCCTCTCCTGCCTTGGATCCAGGATTTGCAGCCCCGCCTCGGCCGTTGGCTATGTTACCGCAAGAAAGATGCGCGGGTCATCACACCCTTCTCCACCTATCTGTGGCCCAGATTCTAGCGACAGGAAGGCTGAGGCCGTCGGGGCAGTTTCCCGGAGCTCCCTTTGTATATTACAGCTGGGGGAGGGGCGAGGTCGAGCGGCGGCGCGGGGAGTTGGGGGGGGCGGTGGGCGAGCGGCAGAGGACCCTCATGTGAGCCCCAGGGTGCCCCATAGACTCATTTGGCGTGCCCATACTCCCCAGCCCCGTCAAACTCAGAAGCTTCCCCTTTCACCACCCCCCGCCCCCAGTGCCTTCACACCCCATCCCTGCCACTCCTGCCGGCACCTTCCAGACCTCTGAGAAACCCTCCGCCCTGCACGCTCCCATCCCCGAGACCACGACGCAGCCCCGGCCCCCGAGCGCTCGCATCCCCAGACCTCCGCACGTCACCCGAGGGCGCACCCCTAGCCACCCCCACCCCCGCACCCCCAGCCGAGCCGGCGCCGGGCGGGGGCCGGATGCGCAGACGTGCCGCACGTGCGCCGCACGGTGATTGGCAGCGCTGGCCCCGCCCGCGCCCCCGCCAGGCTCTCCGCGCCGCTCGCCCAGGGGGTGTCCTGAACCGCAGCCGCTGATTCCGGGCGAGGGGCTGCCCTGGCGCGCCAGCCGGGCTGCGGGGTTCGCCGCTCGGGGAACAATGCAGGCTGATGGGAAGTGCGTGGGGGTGGGGGGAGAGGGAAGCCGCTAGAAATTGCCCCCAGCTCACCCGTGTTTTCTAGCTAGGCGATGTTAAAATAAGCTTGCTCTGAGGAGCTGGAGATGCTATTCCTGCCGAGAAAAAATACTTTCTGTAAGTGATGAAAGAAATGTTCCACTTTATTCGGTTGTGCACTGGGGCCCAGGGCATTACGCCCCAGCATTCTTCACTTCCCCGGGAAGGGGAAGCGTCGGGAAGAAGCCTAAGCATTTTAACGCCGCCGGGTGCGGGCCTGAGAAAGCGACAAAGGCACAGCTCGCGTGGCGCCGAGGTGACGCTCCGCCTCCGAGGACCAGAGAGACGTCTTCTAAGGGGCCAGTGTGGCTGGGTTTACCTGGGAAACCTTTCCCAAAGGGGGCGATTTGAGCAGAGGCTGGAAATGGCGGGCCTAGGATTAGAATTGCGAGCCGGGACAGACTGAGCGCGCGGAGGAGCGCGCTCCCAGGGGTCGATGGGGACCGGGGGCGGCGAAGGCGCAAGCGGCCCTGAGTGGTTCTCGGCGGTGAACCTCAGAGGAGCTGTCTCTCCTCGTCCCAGCCGCAGTCAGCCAATGAAAAACACGCGCAGGGGGCTCCCCAGCCAATGGAAACGTGCCGCCTGCCGAGGCATTGCCTCTGGAAACACCGATGGAGACCCGGCCAAGTGCTATTTCTGCTTTCCCAGAAGTCTAGGATCTTTGTGTATCGAGGACCGAAATACCCAGAGCGAGTTCATCTACTCAGTCATTCGGCTTAGAGCGCCTGCTGTTTGGAAGGCACGCGCCTTAGTGGGTGGAGGGGGCAAAGGAAGAAAAGGAGGAGGGCCGAGGGACGGAAACGCGCTTCCTGTCCTGAGCGTCGCGGAAGCTGCCAAGGGGTTTCTGCGGCTCTTCTACGTCCCGCGTTGTTTCTCCTAAGATGAACGTTAGCATTAATGTTCGTGTAGTGCTTTGCAGTTTCCAACTTGCTCTCACAACCGTGATCTTACTCGGCAATCATTATTACCTAAGGGACGGGTATTATTACTCATGTTTTAATAGGGAGAGAAGTGGGGCTCCAGATCAATTAAATCATATACCCAAAGTGACACAGCTGTTAGCTTTGGGACTAGAAATCAGGTGTCCAGGCTGCAAATCCAGGGCTCTTTAAATTTATCAAAGGAAGGAAACCAGTTCTGCTCTATGATACTGGTGCCCAGGGCACACCCAGCAATTAAAATGAAATCCAGAAGGGCTAGGTTAATCTTTTTTTTAAGCCTTAGTCATTGCCCTTTCAAATTGCCCTTTGAAACGCAGCTTAGCAATGCTGTTATACACCTGGGTGTGAAGAGGAGTGTCCATGGACTCACCACTGGGAAAGTCAATACCATAGGGAAAAGCAGAATGAGAAGAATGAGGATGGGTTAGCACCTGTGGATTTCCTTCTCACCTACATTCCCGGGGCCAGTCTCTGTCTTCTCCTTTTTTGGTCCACAACTGAAGATACTGCTTCCTGCTCCTTGGGCCAGGCTTTGCCTGCCTAATACAGGCTATACACAGCCACCGACGTCACCTCAGCACTGAGGAAATGGAAACGCCCACCCCTTCCCTGGCCACAGTGACCTTGAGGTCTGTTTTTTGTTTGGGACTGTAAAGTATGTGGGATCTTAGTTCCCCAAGCAGGGACTGAACCTGCATTCTGCATTGGGAGAGCAGAGTCTTAACCACTGGACTCCAGGAAGTCCCACAATGGCATTATTCAAAGGAATTTTGCTCCCAGAGGATTTATCACTCTGGAGCTCGCTGTGTCTCTGCCACAGACGAAGTCTCTGGCCTGGTCAGCAAAATGGATAGTGCCGCAGGCTGAATGCCCATATCAGTCATCTGAAATTTTTTTATTATGTTATTGTTCTAAGACTCACCTAGGGATCTTAGTTCTCTGACCAGGAATGGAACTCACGATCCCCTGCCATGCCAGGGAAAACCCTGCTGATCTTTTTTTTTTAATGCACTTCACTGAAGACAGCTCTGGATTGTGATTCAAGAGGTCCTAGTTGTGTAATTTGTTTTGTCTTCTTTTAAATACTCTGAAGTGATTCAGATGACCAGCCAAGCTGGGAACCCACAGATGTAGAAAGACTTTCATCAGGAAGTTTGAGATATCCCAAGGGTGAAACTGACAGGTGATTGGTTAGATGAGGAACTTGTCACTCATATGTTGATACTACCTAAGTATGTGCAGAATGACAACTCCATTCATTAGAGAGCCTAAAGGGGAACTAAAACTCCTCAAAGAAAGAAAAATACTATGTTGAGTAAGACTTCACAGGAGTATAGGGCTAGGGAACTGAGAATGGGTGATACCTTACTTTAACTAAAAGTTGTTGTTCAGTCGCTCAGTTGTATCTGGACTCTTTGTGACCCCATGGACTGCTGCATACCAGACACCCCTACCCTTTACCATCTCCCTGGAGCTTGCTCAAACTCATGTCCATTGAGTCAGTGATGCCATCCAACCATCTCATTCTCTGTTGTCCCCTTCTCCTCCTGACTTCAATCTTTCCCAGCCTCAGGGTCTTTTCCAAAAAGTCAGTTCTTCACATCAGGTGGCCAAAGAATTGTAGCTTCAGCATCAGTCCTTCCAATGACTACTCAGGGTTGCTTTCCTTTAGGATGGACTAATTGGATCTCCTTGCAGTCCAAGGGACTCTCAAGAGTCTTCTCCAACACTACAGTTCAAAAGCATCAATTCTTTGGCGCTCAGCCTTCTTTATGGTCCAACTCTCACATCCATACATGACTACTGGAAAAACCATAGCTTTCACTAGATGGACCTTTGTTGACAAAGTCATGTCTCTGCTTTTTAATATACTATCTAGGTTGGTCATAGCTTTTCTTCCAAGGAGCAAGCATCTCTTAATTTCATGGCTGCAGTCACCATCTGCAGTGATTTTGGAGCCCAAGAAAATAAAGTCTGACACTGTTTCCATTGTTTCCCCACCTATTTGTCATAAAGTGATGGGACTGGATGCCATGATCTTAGGTTTCTGAATGTTGAGTTTTAAATCAGCTTTTTCACTCTCCTCTTTCACTTTCATCAGGAGGCTCTTTTTGGTCCTTCTTCACTTTCCGCCTTTAGGGTGGTGTCATCTGCATATCTGGCAGTCTTGATTCCAGCTTGTGCTTCCTCCAGCCCAGCGTTTCTCATAATATACTCTGCATATAAGTTAAATAAGCAGGGTGACAGTATATAACTTTGATGTACTCCTTTCCTAATTTGGAATGAGTCTGTTGTTCCATGTCAGTTGCTTCTTGACCTGGGTATAGATTTCTCAGGAGGCAGGTCAGGTGGTCTGGTATTCCCATCTCTTTAATAATTTTCCACAGTTTGTCGTGATCCACACAAAGGCTTTAGTGTGGTCAATGAAGTAGAAGTATGTACTCTAAAGAGAGATAAGGTCAGTGACTCACATCTTACATAACTTCTATTATGATCAATGGAAACTGTTTGCTTTAGTTCTTTATCATGCTTATCCTCTAGACCAGCACTGTTCAATACAGTAGCCACCAGTCATGTATGGCTACTGAGCCCTTGAAATGTGGCTGGTCCAAACTGAGATGTGCTGTCAGTGTAAAATGCACACTGGATTTCAAAGACTTAGCCAGAAGATAATGGATAGCTCAGTAACACCTTTAACACTGATTACATATTAAAACAGTATGTTAGATCTGTTGGGGGGTAAATCAAATACATTATTATAATTAATTACACCTGGGTTTCTGTTTTTACTTGTTTTAATGTGGCTACTGGAGAATTTGAAATTCCATATATGGCCTGTGGGGGCTAAAAACATTAGGCACAAATCATGCCCTAAGCTTTGTGCATTCTACTGCTGTATGTAAATGAAATCAAATTTAAAAATTAAACAAATAATGGCTTCCTGTTGCATTTAAAGCAATATCTAAGATCTTCTCCTGGTCATCAAGACCCAGCCTACTTCTCTGCCTCATCAGATATCATGAGGGCTTCCCAGGACTCACTGACTATCCTGCTTTTCACCTGTGCCTGGCTCATGCCCACTTCTGCACACTGCCATGTACTTCTTCCTCTGTTTGAAAAGGATTTCCTCCAGATCTTTACAGTCATTCACGTCGCAGCTCAAACATCACCTCCTTTTTCCCTTGGGCATCTATACCAGTTATTGTTGTTGGTCAAAAGAAACAAGAAACTCAGATTGGCTTAAACGTTGAACAGAATATAGTGGCATCTGGACCTAAAATGCCCAGCAGCCAATCAGGCTCCAGGGCCCTGGATCTGTGTCTCTGATTCTCTGGATGCTCTCCTCTTAAGTGGGTCAGCTCTGTGCTCATGCTAGCAAAATGGCTATAGCAATTCCTGGCCTCACATCTGTCCCACTTCATGTAGAAAGAGAGTTTCCTATCCTCCAGCACTCAAAGGAAAGTCCTAGACTTTACCGAACCCATCGATTAACCTAAGAGACTCCCATCTGCTGATCTGTGTATCCCTGAACCAGTCACTGCTGAAAGGACCCAAATTAGGCTTAGGCAGCTAAGGTCCTCGCCCACCCAGATCTCTAGGCTGTCAACTACTAGGGAGATGCTGATGGTTGCTATAGAGGTCTCCAGCAGTGTTCTCTAGACCAACTGTCCCCAACCTCTGGGATCTAATGCCTGATGATCTGAGATGGAACTGATGGAATAATAAACTGCAGTATAAATGTAATGTGCTTGAATCATCCTGAGACAACGCCATCCCAGTCTGTGGAAAAAATTGTGATCCACAAAATCAGTCCCTGGTGCCAAAATGATTGGGGACGGCTGCTCTAGACCACCCTACCACCTAGGGCTGGGCAAACTTTGTAAAGGGCCAAAGAGTAGGTCATTAGTCTTTATATTTCCTAAGGGTTTATTTTGTTTTATAATCCCTTAAAAATATAAAAATTGTTCTCAGCTGATGGACCTTACAAAAAATAGGCCTTGGGCTGGATTTTGCCCAAGGGTCATAGTTTGCCAATCCCTGAAACTAGACTATTATGATGCTTGTGGTGTCTAAATTTACTTTGTTAATTGGCTTCCCCTGACTACAACATACACTCTGTGAGAGCAGGAACCATGTTTGTCTTCTTAACACCTAAAAATAGTGCTGGGCACACCGCAGATGCTCCTTAAGTGGTCCCTGGATAGATTACGAAGAAAAGTTTCTGGTGGAGCACGTCAGGACCCAGGACCTAGCTCTGACCTGGGTTTTCTGCCCTCCCTGTAGGGGACACAGCTGCTCCCATATTGCCCAGTGCAGGAATGGGCAGGGCTACTAATAGTTACTTTGTCTTTACATAAATCAAGGGGTTTCTTCTGGCTGGTGTAGCCCAGCACCCCAGGACCACAGTGAGTGGGTGAGGACTGGGCTGTAGCCCCCACTTAACCCCTTGGAGGGCATCATTGGGTAAGATGCAACTTGCACATCTAAGACCTCACCTTTCATTGTTCCCACAAAAAGATCTCACCTTTTATTCAACGGCAAAACCCTCTGCTGGTGCTCTGCCTGCTTTTACTCTTTCTTTCAAGTTCAAGTTCAGTCGCTCCGTCGTGTCCGACTCTTTGTGACCCCATGAATTGCAGCACGCCAGGCCTCCCTGTTCATTACCATCTCTTGGAGTTCACTCAGACTCACGTCCATCGAGTCCGTGATGCCATCCAGCCATCTCATCCTCGGTAGTCCCCTTCTCCTCCTGCCCCCAATCCCTCCCAGCATCAGAGTCTTTTCCAATGAGTCAACTCTTCGCATGAGGTGGCCAAAGTACTGAAGTTTCAGCTTTAGCATCATTTCTTCCAAAGAAATCCCAGGACTGATCTCCTTCAGAATGGACTGGTTGGATCTCCTTGCAGTCCAAGGGACTCTCAAGAGTCTTCTCCAACACCACAGTTCAAAAGCATCAATTCTTAGGCACTCAGCTTTCTTCACAGTCCAACTCTCACATCCATACATGACCACAGGAAAAACCATAGCCTTGACTAGATGGACCTTAGTAGGCAAAGTAATGTCTCTGCTTTTGAATATGCTATCTAGGTTGGTCATAACTTTTCTTCCAAGGAGTAAGCATCTTTTAATTTCATGGCTACAGTCACCATCTGCAGTGATTTTGGAGCCCAAACAAATAAAGTCTGACACTGTTTCCACTGTTTCCCCATCTATTTCCCATGAAGTGATGGGACCGGATGCCATGATCTTCGTTTTCTGAATGTTCAGCTTTAAGCCAACTTTTTCACTCTCCTCTTTGACCTTCATCAAGAGGCCCTTTAGCTCCTCTTCATTTTCTGCCATAAGGGTGGTATCATCTGCATATCTGAGGTTATTGATATTTCTCCCGGCAATCTTGATTCCAGCTTGTGTTTCTTCCAGCCCAGCGTTTCTCATGATGTACTCTGCATAGAAGTTAAATAAGCAGGGTGACAATATACAGCCTTGACGTACTCCTTTTCCTATTTGGAACCAGTCTGTTCCATGTCCAGTTCGAACTATTGCTTCCTGACCTGCATACAGATTTCTCAAAAGGCAGGTCAGGTGGTCTGGTATTCCCATCTCTTTCAGAATTTTCCACAGTTTATTGTGATCCACACAGTCAAAGGCTTTGGCATAGTCAATAAAGCAGAAATAGATGTTTTTCTGGAACTCTCTTGCTTTTTCCATGATCCAGCGGATGTTGGCAATTTGATCTCTGGTTCCTCTGCCTTTTCTAAAACCATCTTGAACATCAGGAAGTTCACGGTTCACATATTGCTGAAGCCTGGCTTGGAGAATTTTGAGCATTACTTTACTAGCATGTGAGATGAGTGCAGTTGTGCGGTAGTTTGAGTATTCTTTGGTATTGCCTTTCTTTGGAATTGGAATGAAAACTGACCTTTTCCAGTCCTGTGGCCACTGCTGAGTTTTCCAAATTTGCTGGCATATTGAGTGTAGCACTTTCACAGCATCATCTTTCAGGATTTGAAACAGCTCCACTGGAATTCCATCACCTCCACTAGAGTTGTTCATAGTGATGCTTTCTAAGGCCCACTTGACTTCACATTCCAAGATGTCTGGCTCTAGATGAGTGATCACATCATCATGCTTATCTGGGTCTTGAAGATCTTTTTGTACAGTTCTTCCGTGTATTCTTGCCACCTCTTCTTAATATCTTCTGCTTCTGTTAGGTCCAGACCATTTCTGTCCTTTATTGAACCCATCTTTGCATGAAATGTTCCCTTGATATCTCTAATTTTCTTGAAGAGATCTCTAGTCTTTCCCATTCTGTTCTTTTCCTCTATTTCTTTGCATTGATCGTTTAAGAAGGCTTTCTTACCTCTTCTTGCTATTCTTTGGAACTCTGCATTCAGATGCTTATATCTTTCCTTTTCTCCTTTGCTTTTCGCCTCTCTTCTTTTCACAGCTATTTGTAAGGCCTCCCCACCCAGCCATTTTGCTTTTTTGCATTTCTTTTCCATGGGGATGGTCTTGATCCCTGACTCCCGTACAGTGTCATGAACCTCATTCCATAATTCATCAGGCACTCTATCTATCAGATCTAGGCCCTTAAATCTATTTCTCACTTCCACTGTATAATCATAAGGGATTTGATTTAGGTCATACCTGAACGGTCTAGCGGTTTTCCCTACTTTCTTCAATTTCAGTCTGAATTTGGCAATAAGGAGTTCATGATCTGAACCACAGTCAGCTCCTGGTCTTGTTTTTGTTGATTGTATAGGGCTTCTCCATCTTTGGCTGCAAAGAATATAATCAGTCTGATTTCAGTGTTGACCATCTGGTGATGTCCATGTGTAGAATCTTCTTTTGTGTTGTTGGAAGAGGGTGTTTGCTATGACCAGTGCATTTTCTTGGCAAAACTCTATTAGTCTTTGCCCTGCTTCATTCCACATTCCAAGGCCAAATTTGCCTGTTACTCCAGGTGTTTCTTGACTTCCTACTTTAGCATTCCAGTCCCCTATAATGAAAAGGACATCTTTTTTGGGTGTTAGTTCTAAAAGGTCTTATAGGTCTTCATAAAACCGTTCAACTTCGGCTTCTTCAGCATTACTGGTTGGGGCATAGACTTGGATAACTGTGATATTGAATGGTTTGCCTTGGAAACGAACAGAGATCATTCTGTCTTTTTCGAGATTGCATCCAAGTACTGCATTTCAGACTCTTTTGTTGACCATGATGGCTACTCCATTTCTCCTGAGGGATTCTTTACCCACTCCCAATCCCTTTGTTTCCCAGTTTTCTTCAGTCAAATATCTACAATTTTTATGTGTCAAATCAAAATTCTCATTTGGTTCTTGGAAGTGTATCCCAGTATAATAGAATGCAGCAGAGGGGAACTGTGGCTGAGGAGGGATTTCCATCCTGTGTAATGTCTGTGCCTCGGGAAAGACAGTGGGCAACGATAAAAAGGACCAACCAAAGTTGCCAAGGGAATAGGGAAGCTGCCGAAAATATAGAGTGATACATTGAGGGTTCTTCTATCTGGAAAGATAAAGGCTAAGAAATAACAATATGTTTGATCATGAACATTATGGTCAGTGAACTCATTCACCCAATCCCGAGCAATAACCAGGGGGCTCTGGTTAAAGCTAGAGGGAATGTGGTTTTGGAATAATAGAAAATCAGACTTCACTTGGTGGGTGGTAAGTTCATGGAACTTATTACCCCAAGCAAGAGTCCAACTGGAAATTAAAATACCCAGTATGCTGTGGAAGATTTTGTTGTTGACAAACTGTAATGTCTTAGGAAGAGGAATGAGGATGCCTTGGGATATGTCTCCAGGATATGTTCTTGGAGGCCCCAGACAGGAAGGAAAACTGGTTGCTCACAGTCCTTCCCAGCATGTCCTTGGCGGATGCAGAGTTCTGAACTGGGCAAGACCTAGAGTCCAGGCTGCTACCACACACCCTGGGCAGTCCGGAGGGCTGTTTTGCTGAGGAGAGGGGAATCTCATAGAAGACTTTTCCTGCCCAGCTACAGTCTACTGGATTTCCTTACCCAGCTACAGTCTACTGCCGAGAATCCAGGGGTCGCTGAGGCAATAAAATGTTTGTGGAAACCTTACATTAATGTCTACTCTGCCCAATGGAAACCCACCTGTTGTCATTAATGATAGCTAACAAATACTATGTTGTTCTTGTTCAGTTACTCAGACTCTGCAATCCCGTGGACTGCAGCATGCCAGGCTTCCCTGCCCTTCACTGTCTCCCGGAGTTTGTTCAAACTCATGATTGAGATGGTGACGCCATTCAACATCTCATCCTCTGTTGCCCTCTTCTCCTCCTATACAACAAATACTATGTACTATGTGCTGTTATAGGTAGGTAATGACTTCATCCTCCTAACAACCCTGTAAGATGGATCCCATTGTCATCATCTTCCCTGGTAGCTCAGACGCTAAAGAATCTGCCTGCAATGTGGGAGACCTGGATTGGATCCCTGGGTCAGAAAGATCCCCTGGAGAAGGGAATGGCAACGCACTCTGGTATTCTTGCCTGGAAAATCCCATGGACAGAGAAGCCTGGAGAGCTGCAGTCCATGGGGTCACAGAGTCAGACATGACTGAGCAACTGAAACTATTTGACAGATGGGAAATGAAGGCACAGAGAAATAACCTTCCCAAGGCCTCATAGCTAATAAAGCGTTCCAGGACTGAATCCCTGGCCGGCTGACTCTGGGATACACAAACCCCACCACGCTGGGCTTCAGGCCACTCCTGCACATCTTCTGGGGGTACACCTCTCAGCTCTAGCCAGGTGCTGCCCAGAAAGAATGCAGACCCATTGTAACCTTTTCTCTTTTTTTTTTTCAAGAAAGGCCATAAGGGTCCACAACAGGTTCTGGATTGAATAAACTCAGCTAAATCCCCCAGAACTCATCCAGCTTCTGATTTCTGTTCAGCCCACGCCACCTCTCCAACTGACTTGCCTTATGGAGAGGGTGCTGTGGTCCATGTCCAAGGACATGAGTCACTAGGTGTGGACTCTAAGCAGAGCAGGGGAGACAGGCAGGATGTGTGTGTAGAAGCAGCTTGGGGCAGGGTGTAGGGGGCAAAGGCTGTGAGTTGGGGTGCTTCTGTGTCTATGGTCTGTCCCCAAGGGAACAGACTTGCTGGCCTTATCAGTCAGCAGTGATTAGTAATCTCTGGGTCCCTTGCAGTTCCAGGGCTCAATGAATCTATGGATGTCATCACAGAAAGCAACATCTAAGGCAGAGAGAGATGTTTGATGTTGGGAAGATAGGCTCTGTGGCACACATATATATGTATAACCTGACTGTCCATCCTAAGGCCATCAACCACACAAAATGTGCAGAGCCCAAGGCTATGCAGTGTGGTGTGGGCTGAGAAAGCTGGCAGGGCAGAGGCTGGGCAAGGAGTCCGCAGCATTGGCAGAAGCCTTCCTACAGGGCTGCCCCGTCGGATTGGGCAAGTCGTGCACCGCCCCTCGCATGCGCAGAGGACCGGAAGCATTCTTCTAGTCTGCACAAAGGCACTGTTCACTGTGCTGAGCACTTGTGGGGCTGTGTCCCCCAGAGGCGGGACCTTTTCTCATTCACTTCGAGTCCCTGTATGTAGCAGGGGTCCCTAAAGAAGTCTGAGGTGCCACTGTACTCCTCCACATACCCCGCTTTACTCGATTTCTTTCTTTCCATCTTTCTGACTATTGAGAATGCAGGTGGGATTGGGGATGGGGCACAGGATCCTGCCCTGGTTCACCCACCCCTTCCTTCCTGTGGGGCTCCAGGGACTAGAGCCTGACACACTGCCCGGAGGCGGGAGCACCAGATCCAGAACCGGGGCTCCCCTGCCCCCCAACACAAACCCTGGGAAGGAGTTGAGGGGGAACCAGCAGGCCAGGCTGCCAGAGGACCTTGGTTGTTTCCTCATTCTGTCCCGAGCTGGAAAAGCCAGGGAGGAGAGTGAGGTCGCCCAGCTCCCAGGAGGCGGGGGGGCAATGGGCAGGACACGGGCGGAGGCTGTCCTATTGCAGGAACAAGGTCTCCCAGTTTCCCTCATCACAGATAAGGAAATGCTGACTGAATAAGGATAAGGAAACTGGTCAAGGTCACATAACTAGAAGTTGCAGAGCTGGGCTTTGAACCGGGAGGTGGACACTGTGGTTCCCCTTCGGGACTAAGGGCAGCTCCCAGCCAGTCCCTTCCCAGGAAAGACCTCGCCTCAAGGGAGCCGCCACGTCTACTGGCCAACAGGGACCGTCCCCAGGCCAGCTCACTGCGGCAGGGGTGGGGTGAGGTCACAAGCCCAGCCTCAGTTTGGGACGACTCTGGGATGGAGGGAGGAGGAGTGCTTCTATGGCATCTCTGCTGCATTCTGACACCTTCCGCCCAGTCCTGCTGCCCTTGCCGCTGCTGTTACCAGGAAACGCTCAGCCTGCAAGTCCCCCTCTTAGCATAGGCTTTGGAGACACCGACCTAACACCCCTCTATCACAGGCTGCCTCTCTGCCTCCAGCCTGCCAGGAGCCCACTGAGGGGAAGGTATGGGGACCCAGAGATGGACAATGGCAGGAGGCCCCACCTCCGCCAGGCTGGAGGGACAGGGTCCCCGAGCCCAGGGATCACCCGGGAACCATAGTTGGTCACCCTGGGTCTGTCTGGAAGAAACCGAAGCCCCCACAGGAGGCACCCCCAAAGGTGGGAGTGGGTGGGTGAGACCCTGGCATCTCCCTTCCTCCCAGCTTGAATTTTATGACTATGGACAACTTATGGATATATGGAGCTTACACTGAGGTTGAAATGTGCACATATTGGGGTAATATTAAAAATTCAAAGTTTTAAATCTGTTCAGGGTCCATGATCATTTTTTTTTTTTCACAGGAAACAGTGCTGTAGAATGCTTTGCTGGTGGCCGGGTAGAAGGGGGTGTCCCGGGAGGGGTTGTGCAGACCATGGCTAGCCCCAACCCCAGTGCCAGCCCACACCCTTGATCCTTTCTGGATTGGGGGTGGGCAGCCTTCAACAGCTCTGAGAGCCAGAGAAATTTTAGGGCCAGGAGGGTTTCTAGAGGTTTCCACTTTTACTTATTCTCCCCCAGGGCCAGAGCCCTGTAGTGAAACTTAGACAACACATCCCATGGAGAGGGCCCCATAGCTTTGGGGGAACATCGTTCTGGGGGTTGGGGACAGCTTGAGGTCTCTTAATCTTAGCCTAGATGGGTATGAGTGTGGGTGGGTGTGTGTACATATGTGTGCACAGTCTCCACTTTCATAGTTCACAGGAGAATGGTGTCTGGACACATCTTTTCAATCTAAAGGAGTCACTGGCATTGGTAATAGATTGTGAATATATCTGGCTTGCATTCCAATGGAGGGAAAGCCCCTCTGGCCTGTTCCCCAGGAAGGGAAACAGGATCCAATGGAGAGATGAGAATGGAGGGGCCTGTTCCAGCTCCCAGCTTCCAGGAGGCCAGGCCCAGCTCCAGAGCCTACCTCTTATCAGTCAGCTGGGGACCTGGGCGAAAGGCACATCTGCTTCTGTTTATTCTTCCTCTTTATCTTAATGGGCCCCCACCTATCGCTCCCTGCAATATCCCACACTACTGCCCACAGTACTCAGGTACCTCTCCCTGCCCCCAGGCAAAGACCCAGGGAGGGAGGGCATGGGGACAGACAAGCCGGAGACTTGGTGTCTGGATTAAGGCTCCTCACTAAACACAGGCTTAACTGGACACTGAGGTCAAGGTGGAAAAGAAGGAAAAGAGTAAGAGGCTGACGCCCTTCCTCCTGGGAAGGGAACTGGCCAGTTGCTAGGAGCAACCTCAGCTCTAAGAGAAATGTAATTACATTTAAATTTCAGGTTATACCTAAGCTAATAACTCTAACTGGAAATTCCTGTTGGGAGCAGAAAGTTTTCTCTCATTACGAGATAATGGGGAGTCTCTTGCCCTTGAACCCAAAACAGTTGGTCTCAAGCTGGGAGGACTTTACTTGGGTAGAGCCTCTACAGCCCACAGGGCACCTTTGTGCAGATTAGAAATAGGGGCCCCTTCTTCCAGGCATCACAGCCCTTGACTGGGCAAGTCCCCCGTATCTTTCCTGGCACCCTAGGACATTGAGAACCATGACACAGTTACATAATCACAACAGATCTCCCTCCAGCCCCTAGCTATCCCTCTCTTTAACATGGACAGCTGAAGCACTAAACAGATCACCCCAGAAACAGAAAAATGTTGCAACTGGGAGACACTTGGAAGGCTTTAACAATGACTTGGTCCAGAGTCCCAGCTCCAATTCACTCCGTGATAAGGCTTCTTGTTAAGCTGCCAATCACATTCCAGTCTTCACCCAGGTTATTGATTATTGGCATTTTGGAATGAATGGGAACATTACCAAATTTCTCCAGGATTTCTTTCTTTACATTTTGTGCAATAGGCATCATTTTAAAGCATGGGGTTTTTGTTTTGTGTTATTATCTATATTATGAAGTTCAGCTCTTTTAAAGTAGTTTCTCTTTTTATAGCAAAATTGGTAATAAATCATGGGGGTTCCAAGCTTGATTTTGGAGTCAGAAGGATCTGAGTTCTGATTTTAACTCCTCCACTTGCTAGTTGAATGGCCCTGTGCAATTTGCTTTACTTCACACCCTGATTTCCTCATCTGAAAATGGGCATATGTAAAGTATTTACTGCAAAGAATTTGTACATGAATTAAATGCGAAGAGTTGACTCATTGGAAAAGATCCTGATGCTGGGAGGGATTAGGGGCAGGAGGAGAAGGGGACGACAGAGAATGAGATGGCTGGATGGCATTACCGACTCGATGGAGATGAGCTTGGGTAAACTCCAGGAGTTGGTGATGGACAGGGAGGCCTGGCGTGCTGCGATTCACGGGGTCGAAAAGAGTCAGACACGACTGAACTGAACTGAACTGAACTGAATGCATGGAAAACACTTGCAGAGTACCTGGCACACAGCAATAATAAGCAATTAGCTAGTATTAAGCTTATTTTAAGTGGTAAGGAAAGTGACATCTTACTTATAAGTAATTGAGGAGGATGGCCATGTTTTCTCTCTCTTGAACAAATATCCAGTCTCAAATCTCAGGCAGGGAAAGTGAGCCTAGGGCATCAGATTGTGCCAGAAAACAAAGAAGTATTCAAAAGACATAGGAGCTAGCTGAAAAGGATTCTTACTGGCCAAATTTGAGGAAACCAGAGCATCAAAATAAATAATGACTACAATTGGTAGCACAATGAATAAAACAAAATCCGCATGATCATTGTGATAATCAAAACAAAAGCAAAATACCGGTCAATAAAACTGAAAGAAATGATAGAACTGGAAATCACTATTTCGCACCCTGCAATAAAATAAGTGATCTAAGCAAAGATCATCGATGGAACTACTGGGTGAGAGAGTAAAATATTTATATTGGGTTAAAGTAACATCCATAGCTGACTTACAAAATACTTACAAATGGAAAACTTCTCTTTATACTGGAGAGATCTGGTAGTCACCATCTTAATCAAGCAATCAAACTGAGCGCTAATAGTGCAACAAACATGCACCTTCTCATGTGCTATAATCCAAAATACACAACACCACCTGTGAATTATTCCTGTCGAAGTGATGAACAGACCTCTAACCAAGCCTCATGACCTACACTCCAGTTTACAGAAAATATGGGGATAGAGGAACAGTTAAATTATATCAAGAGAAATCAGAAAGACAACTTCACAGTGTGGAACACAGTATGACAGTTAAGCTATGACAAAGGCTCTCTCTTTAACTAGACTTTCGTGAGGCTCCTCTGCACCCTCTTTCATCAAGGCCTCCACGCTGCCTTGGGCCCTACCCCACCCAATCTCTGCAGGTGGTAATGGTGGTGCATACGTGCTCAGTGGTGCCTGACTCTGTGACCCCACGGGCTCCTCTGTCCATGGAACTTTCCAGGCAAGAATACTAGAGTGGGTTGCTATTTCCTTCTCCAGGGGATCTTCCCGACCCAGGGATCAAATCCACACCTCTTGGGTCTCCTGTTTTTGTGGGTGGGTTCTTTACCAGTCAAGCCACCCCGCTATCTGATCTCCTTTAATATCTGATCAAGTTCCTCCTCTTCTGCCCATGATCAGGTCTAAGCTCTCGACATATCTCTAGCGAGAATCCTATTAAGCCAGTTTAGCAAGATCGCCCTCCCCACATCTTGTCTCCATCACCATACACTGACTCCCTCACCTGCCTTTTGGCCATATATCCCCACCTAACGTCGCTGTATTCAGAGCTGAACTCCTTCTCTCTCCCCTGTTGCAATAATGGTGCATAAAGTCTTCTTTATAGTTTGAGAATAATTTTTTCTCTGTCACCTGGATACTTGAAAAATTAATGTCTTTCTTTTTTATTTTAAAGGTAGATTACTATAGAATGAAAGAAATTAGAGAGATATAACAATCAAATGAATATAAGATACCTTGGTTGGATCCTGACCAAAAAGAAAGTCTGCAAAAGTTATTTTGAGTGCAGTTGGATCCTTTTGATTGTGAACTGGAAATTATAGAATGACTCTTAATTTTCTTAGATGTGGTAGTGGCATTGATATGAAAAGAATGTTCTTACTCCTATGAAATATCTGGCTTTTGGGAATTCCTGTGTCTAGAGGTTGTAGAGGTTATATTAATTTTCCAAAACTTCTATAACAATGACAAGCTAGGTGATTTACAACAACAGGAATGTATCCTCTTTCAGTTCTGGAGGCTAGAGGTCTCAGACCAGGTATCAGCTGGACCATGCTGTGTCTGAAGGCACAGGAGATGATCTCTCCTTGCTTCTTCCTAGCATCTGGTGTTTGCTGGCAATCTGAGGTGTTCCTTGGCTTATGACAACACTAGCTCCATCTCTGCCTTTGTGGTCACTTGTCCTTTCCTGTGTGTTTCTCTGGGACTTCAATCTCTCTCTCCTTATAAGGATATCAGTTATTGGGTTTAGGGCCCACCCTAACCCAATATTCTCTCATTTTAACCTGATTACATCTCAAAGACCCTGCTTATAATAAGGTCACATTCACTGGTACCAGGGGTTAGGACTTCTCCTTGGGGGAACATAATTTGACCCACAATGAGAATAAAATGTCAAGATGTCTGAAATTTACTTTCAGATGTCTCAGCAGAAAATTTTATAGCCAGAGAGAGACAAAGAAAAGGAAGAAAAAAAAAGTCTTGAAATGTTAATAATTGTAGACTCTAGGTGGAAGGTAGAGGATGAACATTATATTCTTTCAACCTTTCTCTAAGTTTGAAATTCTCAAAATAAATAGTTGAAGGAAAAATAGATTCATAGTAATTCCTCCATCTACAATCCTGTTATTTCATAAACCTGAGGAAGGGCCTAGGAATATATATTTTTAGCAAAGATTCTCACTGTTAATAAGCACTCAAAAGTGATTCTAAAGCACTGCTAGGATTGAAAAGTACTAGTTGATAGTAAAAACTCACACGGATGTATTTAAATCCCTTGACACCTTTCTATCAATATACTCTAAGGTATATTCTTTTGAAGTCATAGATTACATAAAGTTAAATCACCAACACAGCATGTAGACACGTTACATAAAAATGGAGAGCATCTGTCACTGATCAATGTAACAATATCTAACAACTTATTATTAGATATGTGTTTCACAGGAGGGAAATATCTCTGAAGTAAATATATTTCTCTAGAACATCGATAAGCTTCAGCTAGAATTTTTTTTTCTGATCCTTCTTTCTACTCTTATCTCTCCTACAGATATATTCGGTTTTTGTTTTTAAGATTGTGCTCGTGCTTGGTCATGTCCAGCTCTTTGTGACCCTTTGGACTGTAGCCCCCAGACTCTTCTGTCCATTGGGTTTCCCAGGCAAGCGTCCTGGAGTGGGTTGCCATTTCCTCCTCCAGGAGGTCTTCCTGATGCAGGGAGTGAATCTGCATCTCCTGTGTCTCCTGCATTGCAGGCGGATTCTTTACCCACTGAGCCATCAGGGAAGCCCATGGATGCATGTCTTTTTTTTTTTTTTCCAAGTCTCTTTGCTCATATTTTAGTGAGGCTTAGAGAGGAGGCTGAAGTTTATATACATGTTCAATCTGCTGTTTAATGGGAAGTCCTCCAGAACCCACAGTTTTCATCTCCAGTTTTATTGATGTCAGCTTCTTCATGTTAACTAGTCCCGATTTCAAAATGGAAGGCAAGCAGAAAAGTGACTTGACTCACAGAGTTGGAAGACCCACTTTCCAAAAATGCTTTTGGCCCGTGTGGTTAAGGCTGAATGATCAGTCTGAGTATAATTGACCATCATGTGTGGACTGCATACACACAGCCCAGCCCCACAGTCCCAGCCTCGTCCCTTCTGATGAAACACGAGTGCCCACAAACAGAAGGTTCCTCTTCTCTCACCCTGGAATAAACAGGAAGGTCTCTTGGGACTGTGGTCTTAGGACTCTAGCTCTGCCTCTAATGTCTTCAGTCCCTCTACTGAGAACTGAGTCATTGCAACGCCATGCTCTGCCAGCTGTCTCAGCACAAGAAAAGCTTTGCTGTGGTATGAGGTTTTGTGGGCTGCAAACTACATCTAGGTCAGCAAATTAAACTCCACAGTGTGGTTACCAAGTCCAGCTTCATCTGGCTAAAGGGCTGTCTGATTTCACCCTCTGGGCACTGGCTCTTCTGGTGTCTGGGATACAAGGCCCCTCTGTGGGTGTTTAAGGTACAACCCTGCAGGCCTAAACCCCGGGGTGACACGTGCCTAAGCTCAGAATCTTATTTTCTCCATCAGGGCTCCTGGGCACTTGAGAGTAACAATACTCTGTCCCTGCAGATATATTGTGATTTGTGTCTGTGTGCTGGGACAAAGTGGAGAAGGCAATGGCACCCCACTCCAGTACTCTTGCCTGGAAAATCCCATGGACGAGGGAGCCTGGTAGGCTGCAGTCCATGGAGTCGCTAGGAGTCAGACACGACTGAGCGACTTCACTTTCACGTTTCACTTTCATGCACTGGAGAAGGAAATGGCAACCCACTCCAGTGTTCTTGCCTGGAGAATCCCCGGGCCGGGGGGAGCCTGCTGGGCTGCCGTCTATGGGGTCACATAGGGTCGGACACGACTGAAGTGACTTAGTAGCAGCAGCAGCAGCTGGGACAAAGTGGGGAAATGGAGATGTATTTCTTTGTTCCTCAGTTTCACCCACTGTTTTTCCTTCCTGCCAAGTGGACCCAAACATGAGCCTTTTTCTCAGTTCCCTTTCATGGAAGTTTTTCAGAAAGAGCTCACAACAGATGGCAAACTGGTCTACCTAGATAGGGCTTTACAAAGAGCAGTATTGCTAGAATTCCCTGGCAATCCAATGGTTAGGACTCGGGGCTTTCATTGTTATGATCCTGGGTTCCATCCCTGGTTGGGAAACAAAGATCTTGCAAGCTATGCAGCCAGAAAACAACAGCCTCAACAAAGAGTAACGTCTCGACGGGCTATGGTTTTACATCTTGGTTCAGGAACTGGGTCTCAGTTTTTATAGTGGATAAAGTCTTGAGAGACTAAATCATATTAAAAAATCAAAATAATTCAGGAAATATTTATTTGAAGGCTTGATGCCATCCAGATATCTGGAATACAGGAAAGAAAACCAGACTTGCTATCTTCCAGAAACTCTTTAACTATGAGGGAAGAATAACATTCTAGTGGATGGCTCCATACTTTACTGCCTAGCACCTATTCATGCTTTTCCTGGTAATAGAAATCCAAGCTTACCCTGAGGAGAACCCCCTTCTCCATCCTTAGTCTGTGTGCATTCAACGCCTGGTTCTAGAGCTGAGGCACTGACTCAGGCCTGGCCACAGTGACTGATTTAGAGATAAGCAATCTCTAAATCTAATCTCTAATCTCTGTCTCTAAATCTAATCTCTAATCTCTGTCTCTAAAAGGACAGAATCATCTCTGTTCATTTCCAAGGCAAACCATTCAATATCACGGTAATCCAAGTCTATGCCCCGACCAGTAACACTGAAGAAGCTGAAGTTGAATGGTTCTATAAAGGCCTACAAGACCTTCTAGAACTAACACCCCAAAAAGATGGCCTTTTCATTATTGGGGACTGGAATGTAAAAGTAGGAAATCAAGAAACACCTGGAGTAACAGGCAAATTTGGCCTTGGAGTACAGAATGAGGCAGGGCAAAGGCTAATAGAGTTCTGCCAAGAGAACGGACTAGTCATAGCAAACATCCTCTTCCAACAACACAAGAGACGACTCTGTATGTGGACATCACCAGATGGTCGACACTGAAATCAGATTGATTATATTCTTTGCAGACAAAGATGGAGAAGCTCTATAAAGTCAGCAAAAACAAGACTGGGAGCTGACTGTGGCTCGGATCATGAACTCCTTATTGGCAAATTCAGAATGAAATTGAAGAAAATGGAGAAAACCACCAGACCATTCAGATATGACCTAAATCAAATCCCTTATGACTATACAGTGGAAGTGAGAAATAGATTTAGGGGACTAGATCTGATGGACAGAGTGCTTGATGAACTATGGATGGAATTTCGAGACATTGTACAGGAGATCATCCCAAGAAAAAGAAATGCAAAAAAGCAAAATGGCTGTCTGAGGAGTCCTTACAAGTAGCTGTGAAAAGATGGGGAAGCGAAAAGCAAAGGAGAAAAGGAAAGATATGCCCATTTGAATGGAGAGTTCCAAAGAATAGCAAGGAGAGATAAGAAAACCTTCCTCAGCAATCAGTGCAAAGAAATAGAGGAAAACAACAGAATGGGAAAGACTAGAGATCTCTTCAAGAAAAGTAGAGATACCAAGGGAACATTTCATGCAAAGATGGGCTCAAAAGGACAGAAATGGTAGGGACCAAACAGAAGCAGAAGCTATTAAGAAGAGGTGGCAAGAATACACAGAAGAAATGTACAAAAAAGATATTCACGACCCGGATAATCACGATAGTGTGATCACTCACCTAGAGCCAGATATCCTGGAATATGAAGTCAAGTGGGCCTTAGGAAGCATCACTACGAACAAAGCTAGTGGAGGTGATGAAATTCCAGTGGAGCTGTTTCAAATCCTGAAAGATGATGCTGTGAGTGCTGCACTCAATATGCCAGCAAATTTGGAAAACTCAGCAGTGGCCACAGGACTGGAAAAAGTCGGTTTTCATTCCTATCCCAAAGAAAGGCAATGCCAAAGAATGCTCAAACTACCACACAACTGCAGTCATATCACACGCTAGTAAAGTAATGCTCAAAATTCTCCAATCCAGGCTTCAGTACATGAACCGTCAACCTCCAGATGTTGAAGCTGGATTTAGAAAAGGCAGAGGAACCAGAGATCAAATTGCCAACATCTGCTGGATCATAGAAATAGCAAGCGAGTTCCAGAAAAACATCTATTTCAGCTTTATTGACTATGCCAAAGCCTTTGACTGTGTGGATCACAATAAGCTGTGGAAAATTCTGAAGGAGATGGGAATACTAGACCACCTGACCTGCCTCTTGAGAAACCTATATGCACGTCAGGAAGCAACATTAGAACTAGACATGGAAAAACAGACTGGTTCCAACTCGGGAAAGGAGTACGCCATCCTGCTTATTTAACTTATATGCAGAGTACATCATGAGAAACGCTGGACTGGAGGAAGCACAAGCTTGAATCAAGATTGCTGGGAGAAATATCAATAACCTCAGGTATGCAGATGACACCACCCTTATGGCAGAAAGTGAAGAACTAAAGAACCTCTTGATGAAAGTGAAAGAGGGGAGTGAAAAAGTTGGCTTAATGCTCAACATTCAGAAAACTGAGATCATGGTATCCAGTCCCATCACTTCATGACAAATAGATGGGGAAACAGTGGAAACAGTGACAGACTTAATTTTTCTGGGCTCCAAAATCACTGCAGATGGTGAAGCAATGAAATTAAAAGATGCTTATTCCTTGGAAGGAAAGTTATGACCAACCTAGACAGCATATTAAAAAGCAGAGACATTACTTTGCCAACAAAGATCCATCTAGTCAAGGCTATGGTTTTTCCCAGTTGTCATGTATGTATGTGAGAGTTAGACTAAGCTGAGCGCTGATGAATTTATGCTTTTGAACTGTGGTGTTGGAGAAGACTCTTGAGAGTCCCTTGGACTGCACGGAGATCCAACCAGTCCATTCTAAAGGAGATCAGTCCTGGGTGCTCATTGGAAGGACTGATGTTGAAGCTGAAACTCCAGTACTTTAGCCACCTGATGCAAAGAGCTGACTCATTTGAAAAGACTCTGATGCAGGGAGGGATTGGGGGCAGGAGGAGAAGGGAGCGACAGGGGATGAGATGGCCGGATGGCATCATCGACTCAATGGACATGGGTTTGGGTGGACTCAGGGAGTTGGTGATGGACAGGGGAGGCCTGGCGTGCTGCGGTTCATGGGGTCACAGAGTTGGACACAACTGAGTGACTGAACTGAACTGATGAAACCTAATCAAAACAAAAATGTTATTTGCAGAACAGAAATAGAGACAGAGGTAGAGAATAGACATGTGGACACAGAGTGGGAGGGGAGGGGCGGGATGAACTGGGAGAGCAGCATCAATATAGACACACTCAGTTCAGTTCAGTGTAGTTACTCAGTCGTGTCCAACTCTGCGATCCCATGAACTGCAGGACGCCAGGCCGCCCCTGTCCATCACCAACTCCTAGAGCATGCTCAAACTCATGTCCATTCAGCTGGTGATGCCATCCAACCATCTCATCCTCTGTTGTCCCCTTCTCCTCCTGCCCTCAATCTTTCCCAGCATCAGGGTGTTTTTAAAGAAGTCAGTTCTTTCCATCAGGTGGCCAAAGTACTGGAGTTTCAGCTTCAGCATCAGTCCTTCCAGTGAATATTCAGGACTGATTTCCTTTAGGATGGACTAGTTGGATCTCCTTGCAGTCCAAGGGACTCTCAAGAGTCTTCTCTAACACCACTGTTCAAAAGCATCAATTCTTCGGCATTCAGCTTTCTTTATAGTCCAACTCTCACATCCATACATGATTACTGGAAAAACCATAGCTCTCACTAGATGGACCTTTGTTGACAAAGTCATGTCTCTGCTTTTCAATATGCTGTCTAGGTTGGTCATAACTTTTCTTCCAAAGAGCAAAAGTCTTTTAATTTCATGGCTTCAGTCACCATCTGCAGTGATTTTAGAGCCCAGAAAAATTAAGTCTGTCAGTTTCCATTGTTTCCCCATCTATTTATCATGAAGTGATGGAACCGGATACCATGATCTCAGTTTTCTGAATGTTGAGCTTTAAGCCAACTTTTTCACTCCCCTCTTTCACTTTCATCAAGAGGCTCTTTAGTTCTTCTTCACTTTCTGCCATAAGTGTGGTGTCATCTGCATATCTGGTGAAGGTGAAGTCACTCAGTCGTGTCTGACTCTTTGCAGCCCCGTGGACTGTAACCTACTAGGCTTCTCCGTCCATGAGATTCTCCAGGCAAGAATACTGGAGTGGGTTGCCATTTCCTTCTCCAGGGATCTTCTCGACCCAGGGATCGAACCTGGGTCTCCTGCATTGAGGCAGACGCTTTAACAAGGTTATTGATATTTCTTCCGGCAATCTTGATTCCAGCTTGCACTTCCTCCAGCCCGGCATTTCACATGATGTACTCTGCATATAAGTTAAATAGCAGGTGACAATATACAGCCTTGACGTACTCCTTTCCCGAGTTGGAACCAGTCTGTTTTTCCATGTCTAGTTCTAACTGTTGCTTCTTGACTTGCAAATACATTTCTTAGGAGGCAGGTCAGGTGGTCTGGTATTCCCATCTCTGGAAGAATTTTTCAACAGTTTATTGTGATCCACACAGTCAAAGGCTTTGGTGTAGTCAATAAAGCAAAAGTAGATGTTTTTCTGGAACTCTCTTGCTTTTTCAGTGATCCAGCAGATGTTAGCAATTTGATCTCTGGTTCCTCTGCCTTTTCTAAATCCAGCTTCAACATCTGGAAGTGCATGGTTTATGTACTGTTGAAGCCTGACTTGGAGAATTTTGAGCATTACTTTACTAGAGTGTGAGATGAGTGCAATTGTGTGGTAGTCTCAACATTCTTTGGCATTGCCTTTTACTGGGATTGAAACAAATACTGACCTTTTCCAGTCCTGTGGCCACTGCTGAGTTTTCCAAATTTGCTGGCATATTGAATGCAGCACTTTCACAGCATCATCTTTCAGAATTTGAAATAGCTCCACTGGAATTCCATCACCTCCACTAGCTTTGTTCATAGTGACGCTTCCTAAGGCCCACTTGACTTCATATTCCAGGATATCTGGCTCTAGGTGAGTGATCACACCATCGTAGTAATCTGGGTCATGAAGATCTTTTAGTACAGTTCTTCTATGTATTCTTGCCACCTCTTATTAATAGCTTCTGTTTCTGTTAGGTCCTTGCCATTTCTGTCCTTTATTGTGTCCATGTTTGCATGAAATGTTCCCTTGGTATCTCTAATTTTCTTGAAGAGATTTCTAGTCTTTTCCATTCTATTGTTTTCCTCTGTTTCTTTGCATTGATTCCTGAGGAAGGCTTTCTTATCTCTCTTTGCTCTTCTTTGGAACTCTATATTCAAATGGGTATATATTTCCTTTTCTTCTTTGCCTTTCACATCTTTTCTTTTCTCAGCACACTACCATGTATAAATTAGATAGCCAGTGGGAAGCTCCTATATAGCTCAGGGAGCTGAACTTGGTTCTCTGTGATGACCTAGAGGGGTGGGACGAGGGTGGGAAAGAAGCTCAAGGGGAAAGGGATATATGCATCAATTCAGTTTAGTTCAATCACTCAGTTGTGTCTGACTCTTTGAGACCCCATGGACTGGAGCACACCAGGCTTCCCTGTCTATCACCAGCTCCTGGAGTTCGCTCAAACGCATGTTCTTTGAGTCAGTGATGCCATCCAACCATCTCATCCTCTGTCATTCCCTTCTCCTCTTGCCTTCAATCTTTCCCGGCATTAGGGTCTTTTACAATAAGTTAGTTCTTCGCATAACGTGGCCAAAGTATTGAAACTTCAGCTTCAGCATCAGTCCTTCCAATAAATATTCAGGGTTGGTTTCCTTTAGGATTAACTGGTTTGATCTCCTTGCAGTCCAAGGAACTCTCAAGAGTCTTCTCCAACACCACAGTTCCAAAGGAACAGTTCTTCAGTGCTCAGCTTTCTTTATATTCCATACATATATTCGTATACATATAGCCAATTCACCTCCTTGTATAGCAGAAACGAACACAACATTATAAAACAATTATACTCCAGAAAAAAAAGTTAATGATATGCATGAAATGTTTGATCATACTGTTTTGGAGAGAGACACAAGATCATTTTTGCTTGGATTACAAGGAGGATGTGAGCCAAGAGTTGCCAAAAGCCACATGACAGAGCCTAAGAATGAGGCCAGCAGAGCAAAAGACAGATCAGAATGAACGAGAAAGACTGACTTTCTTGGTCAAGCCATTTTTAATGTTCCATATATTTCTAGCCTTTTCTCCGAATTGTTTCAATAGTTATTTTTATTCATTTAAGCTAGTTAGATGGGGTTTTAAGTTGTAACTAAAAAAGCTCTATGTTGCAACTAAAAACTTGAATAGTGTCCCCCTCCCCAAATTCACATCCACCCAGAATTTCAGAATGTGACCTTATTTGCAAATAGAGTCTTTGAAGATGTAGCTAGTTAAGGGTGTTAAGGTGAAAGCATCTTGGATATAGGATATGCCCTAAATCCAATGACTGGTGTCCTTGTATGATGAGGCGAGGACTAAGACACACAGAGAAGAAAGCCATGTGGAGGGACAGAGAGGGATTGGAGCCATGCTACTCAAGGCCTAGGAATGCCTAGGGCCACAAGAAACTAAGAAGAGGCAAGGAAGTAACCTATGAGCATCATGGGGAACCTGGTCCTTCTGATACTTTTCTTTTTTTAACATTTTTTGTAATGCAGCATGTGGCATCTTAGTTCTCCAACCAGGGATCAAACCCATGCCTCTTGAATCTGAAGCATGGAGTCTTAACCACTGGACCACCAGGGAAGTCCCTCTTCTGACACTTTGATTTCAAACTTCTAGCCTCTAGAACTGTAAAAGTTCCACTGTTTTAAGCAAGTTTCTGTTCTTTGTTCCAGCAGCCCTAGGAACAAAAATACTCTAATCCATGAAAGGATTCAATAAATATTTATAGATACCTAATATGTATCTGAAAAGATTTTAGCTCATTATTGATCAGGGGATTTTTGCAGAAACTAATGTCTGTGGCTGATGACTTTTATTTTGGCTGGCTAAAAAGAATTCTGTTATTGCACTAACACTTTGCAGGTTATTACATTCAACAGTGTGCGTGACCTGGGTTCAGTCCCTGGGTTGGAAAGATCCCCTGGAGAAGGGGACAGCTACCCACTCACGTATTCTGGCTTGGACAATTCCATAGACTGTATAGCCCATGGAATCACAAAGAGTCAGACATGACTGAGTTACTTTCACTTTCAACAGTTACACATGGAACACCTGTAAAGTCTTCTAATTTTTGTGAAATGTTATCTTCAATCTATTCTTCTGTAGAAGCAAAGGAGTATTCTCCAGCACTGTGAGATTCATTTTCACTTTCTGTATCAGAATAAATCACTAAGGTTTTTGTCTTTTGTTGGTCTAACATTCACATTGTCTGAATCAGAACTATATTCTGAAGAACTGCCATCTTCTGAGACACTAGTGTAAATGTTGCTCAGACAGTCAGAACAAGTCTCTGCATAAAATTCACCAAAAATTCTTCTTCACTCAAAATTTCATGATACATCATCCTGAAAATATTTTACATTTATAATATACAGTAGGTTGGAACAGGCTTCCTGGCGGCTCACTGGGAAAGAATCCACTTGCCAGTGTAGGAGACGCAGGTTTGATCCCTGGGTCAGGAAGGTCCCTTGGAGGAGGAAATGGCAATCTCCTCCAGTATTCTTGTCTGGGAAATCCCATGGACAGAAGGAGTCCGGTGGGCTGTAGTTCATGGAGTTGAAAAAGAGCCAAACACAACTTAGTGAGTAAACAGCAGCAGCAGCAACATTGGAACAGAAGCCGAATGGGGCAAAATGTGAATGATAAGGGCAATCATAAGTTGTATAATGAACGCTTGATCAATTTTAAGCTCTAACAACTTCCTCCAGTGATGTTAATTGTATCATTCTCTAAAAACGTATTGATATGTCTGAGATCAATAACGTTTGTGTAACAAAAGATATATTGATACGTCTCTGGTCAATAATGAGCTCTTATCATCAATTCAGAGAAAAATGTCATGGAGGGTGTAGAGGGATATTTGGGCTGAGACTTTACACAGTCTGAAGAACTGTCTGCCCCACCAACCTGCCCCACCCTGGGTGCCTCTGCAAGGCCCTGGAGAAACTAGAGAGAATTCATGTTCTCCAGACCTTTCTAAGAACTTCCTTCTTCAGCATGGGAATGAACTCTGTTTGATATAATTGAAAATATTTCTCCTCGTTTGTTCTTTGTCTTTTGAGTCTGCGTGGACTGATCTATGCCCTGTAGAATTTTCACCTTTTACATAGTCAAATTTATCAATGACTTTGTGGCTAATAGTTGTTGTTGTTGTTGTTGTTGTTTCCAATTCCCCTGTTTTCAAGTGTACTGTACTGTGGAAGAAGGTATTTCTTCTCCAATTTTTTCTTCTTGTGGTGAAATACACATAACTTATAATTTACTATCTTAATCATTTTTAATTGTATAATTCAATGGTTTTCAGTACATTCATGTTGCTATGCAATCATCACCACCATCCATCTGCAGGAGTCTTTTCATCTAACAAAACTGAAATTATACCCGTTGAACAATAACTCCCCGTTTCTCCCTTCACCCAGCCCCTGGCAACCACCATTCTATTTTTTGTCTCTGTGATTTTAAGTATAACGTAGCTTTCTTTTACCTTTACTGTGTTTCCCTTCCCTGCTCTTCCATCACTTTTATTGAATGTTCCCCCAAATAGCAACAGTAATAACACTACCATTTGGGTCCAAGCTTTACACCCAAGGCTTAAGTACAGTGGCTCCAGTCTTCCCAGTATCTGCTAGGCAGGTGATATTCTGCCCATTTCACAGCTAAGGAAAGTATGGTCCATAGAAGTTACATAATCACCCCCAGTTAAAGGTCTCACAACTCTTAATTGGAAGAGGGAAGAGTCATGCTTGTGTTTGTCTAAACCAAAGCCAGGGCTTCTCTTTAACACCCTTCAGAAGCCTTGTGTCTACACCTTCAGACTACAGATGGCTGATCTTGCCTCTGTTGATTATTCCTAGCTTGACTGTCACAGGAAAATCTTATTTTCAATTATTATATATAACTTTTTCACCCTACAACTTAGTTATAAGATGTGGCTCTATTAACATCATGGGAGAACAAAAGGAAATAGTTACTAAAAAGCAAATTCTGTCCTCAAGGTCAGAGCTCCAAAGTATAGCCCCCAGAGGCTCCCACGGTCTGGGCCCCCTCCGCTATCTGATCTCTCTCAGGTGGATGACCTCCCGCTGCCACCTGGATTGCCCCAACCACAGGAAAGCACAGGGAGCTTCAACTTCACCCCAGGGGAACTCTTTTCCTATGTGAGAGCTGTGCTTCATTTAAGGAAGTGTAAACAATGGTAAATAATACTTGTATGCGGCCTAGGGCTGCCCTAAGGATGTGGCTCATGACAGAAATGTTTCTCACTTGTAGAGAACAAACATTTGAGGTGAAGGTGTGAGGGGGTAGGTTTCTCCTGAGGCCTCTCTCCGTGGCTTGTAGATGACTCTCTCTGTATCGTGTATTGGTCTGCTTGGGTCTCCATAACAACACACCACAGACTGTGTGCCTTAAACAACAGATATTTGTTTTCTCACAGCTGTGGAAGCCGGAGTCCAAGATCAAGGTGCTGGCCTGGTCGGGCTCTGGGGAGCACTCCCTTCTCGGCTCTGAGACAGCCACCTTCTCTCTGTCTTCTCATCTCCTCACAGGGTGGAAAGGGTTCTGGGGTCTCTCCTTACAAAGGTGCTATCATGCAGTCCTGCCATAGCTCAGACTGCTATAGCAAAATGCCATAAACTGGGTGGTATATATAAAGAAAAGTTTATTTCTCAGAGTTCTAGAGGCTGGAAGTCCAGGCTTGGGTGCCAGTACTGGTCACATTCCAGTGAAGGCTTTCTTCCAGGTTGCAGACTGTGGACCCCTGTGTCCTCAGGTGGCAGAGAGCAGAGCATAGTAAGCAAGCTCTCCAGTGACTATTAGAAGGATGCTAATCCCGTTCATGAGAGCTCCACCCCAGGACCTCATCTCATGCTTGTTACCCCACAGAAGCCCCACCTTCTAACACCACCACAGGGAGGGGTGTATAGCTTCTGCATATGCATTTTGGAAGACACAAACCTTCAGTCCCTAACAGGGCTCTGCCCTCATAACTTCATCTAAACCTAATTATCTCCCAAACTGTCCATCCCAAAATACCATTACCTTGAAGGGTTAAAGCTTCAACACATAAACCTGGGGGACAGGAGACACAAACATTTAATCCATCTCACGTTGTCTTCTCTGCCAGTCTGTGTCCAAATTTCCTCTTCTTACAAGACAGTATTCCAATGACCTCATTTAACCTGGACTGCAAGGAGATCCAACCAGTCCATTCTGAAGGAGATTAACCCTGGGATTTCTTTGGAAGGAATGATGCTAAAGCTGAAACTCCAGTACTTTAGCCACCTCATGTGAAGAGTTGACTCATTGGAAAAGACTCTGATGCTGGGAGGGATTGGGGGCAAGAGGAGAAGGGGACGACCAAGGATGAGATGGCTGGATGGCATCACTGACTCAATGGACGTGAGTCTGAGTGAACTCCAAGAGATGGTGATGAACAGGGAGGCCTGGCGTGCTGCGATTCATGGAGTCACAAAGAGTCGGACACGACTGAGCGACTGAACTGAACTGAACCTCTGAAAAGGTCCTATCTCTGAAGTCAGTCGCATTCTGAGGTCCTGGGAGTTAGCATTTCAATGTACAGAATTTTTGGCCACATCACCAACATGTAGGATCTTAGTTCCCCGACTGGGGGTCGAACCTATGCCCCCTGCAGTGGAAGCACTGAGTCTTAAACACTGGATCGCCAGGGGAAGTCCCTCAGTGCATGAATTTTGAGGGTACAAAATTCAGCCCCAAACACTACTCTTTGAGCCTCATAGAATGAAAAGATTTTTCCAAGTCTAGTATAACTAAGCTCTCCCATGCCTGTGATATACTAAAGGACTCTCAGATTCACCAGGTGTCTACTGCCCCTACCCCTCACTCTCAGCAACTTATTATTACAAAAGCACTCAAATATAAATATATAGAAAGATTGAAAGAACAGCACAACGATCACCCATACACCCCCACTTAGATTTAAAAGTTGCTGACATTGTGGGGGGCTTCCCGGTGGCTCAGTGGTAAAGGGTCGACCTGCCAGTGCAGGAGACACAGGTTCCATGCCTCGTCCAGGAGGATCTCACCTGCCTCAGAGCAACTAAGCCCATGCGCCACAACTACCAAGCCTCTGCTCTAGAGCCCGGGAGCCTCGATTATTGAGACCACATCCCTGGAGCCCATGCTTTGCAAGCGGAGCCACTGCACTGAGAAGCCCGTGCACCTCAATGAAGAGTAAGTAGCCTGCAGTCTCCAAAACTAGAGAAAAAGCCCAGGCACAGAAACCCAGCACAGCCAAAAATAAATAAATAAAGTTTTAAAAGACTGTTCATACTTTTTGCTTTATCTCTAGGTGTGTGTTTTTTCCCAAAATGCTTGAAAATAAGTTTTGGAAATCATATTTCACTAAGTGCTTTAGTGGGTGCCTCCTAAAAATCAACATAGCGGACAATCCTTGCCTGAAGGAGTTATTTCCTTGATTGGCCTCCTACCAGTTTGAACCTGAGTTTACCCCTCAAAAGGCTTAACACTCAGTCATTAACATATGTAGTAGGATGAGGCTCAGTCCCTTGCTCCTAGAAGCTTTTCTCTTTCCTACGATTCCTCTAACTTATCTCCTCAGTCTGTAGAGAACAGACCCACTGGCTGATTCCCTGGTGCCTGGAAATTCAACACCAGGAGAACAAGAATCTGAGCCATTTGTGGGGCTCAGGGGCAGGGAGGAGAAGTGCCAAGGTGAAATAAGACAAACCAAATAAACACATCTGAAGTTACAAGCAGGATAACTTGAAGAAAGTACCTGATGCAGAGGTGAAGATCCCAGCAGAGAGGAGGAATTCTGTGACTTGGGAAAAAGGGATCCGGAAGAGCCCAGCTTCAGTGTGCAGTCCAGGGGGTACCAGGCCATCACGGGGTCTCCCAGGTGACCTAGAAGCCCCCGTTCTTCTGTCCCAATGCCCCCATGGCCCGCACCAACACTGGGAGCTAAAGGAACCCCAGGAAGTGTGCTGTGGAGCTTGTGAGAAGCCAGGGCAGCAGAGCCGGCTCTGCTCCCCACAAACGCCGCCCACTGCTTCCCTCCTGCCCCTCGGTGGGTCGGTGGGTCGTCTTTCTGCCCCAAGCCCGCTAGGCAGGAGCTTCCTGCTGCGCTTCCCTCTTGCCTTAGCACCTGGGAGAGATTAGCTTAGCTGGCAAACCTGGAGAGCTCCTAGCGTGCTTCCTTTTCAACGTGATTTGTAAAACAAAATATTGAATGAGATCAGTTCCAGCACTCTCCCTTGAGATTCACAACAAATCTACAGGGAAGTGTCCATTTATCACTACCCTGGGCTTCCTGTTTTGAGCCTGACCTGTTCTTGGCAGACCCTCCACCCTGGTTTCATCATGTTGAAAGACCTGGGCAGACTTAACTCTTTCTCTGCCCTCCTCTTCGTTCCCTGCCCTGTTCCTTCTGGTTCAGGCACCAGGGCAGGACTCCAGGACCCAAAGATAGGAGAGGTGGCTGAGTCACTTTTGAGTCACATCCCTTCTGGTCTATACTTGCCCCTTTTCTTTTCCAGGTAACATTTCATGAACATGGGGGACCCACCCCTTTCCTTCTGGGCAGGCAGAAGAAATGCAGACCCCTCTGGACAAAACTCGCCCTGATGTTCTCACAGAGAACAATTGTCAGAGTCGGGTGTGGCTTAGAAAGAGCCAACAGGTCAAGTTCAAAAGCAAAGACCTGGCTAGGCCTGACTGTTGGGGGAAAACAATGGGAGTGTTGGTCACAAAATAGGGAAGGGGAACCACAGAGCTCTTTGGATCTACTTTAAGGTCACTAAATCGTAATGACAAATAGCCAGATGATTGTTGTACGTCTACCCAGCACCCCTTCCCAGCTTCTCTTAGACTCCAGCTCCCAAGTACAGGGTGTGCATGTGACCCTGGCTGTCCAATCATGGTGCCCTGTTGCCCTGTGCCTGCTGCCACGCGGCCCAGAGAGACCTATTGTAATTGATTGCAATTTAAAAGCAAGTACGGGGACTTCCTGGTGGTCCAGTGGCTAAAATTCTGCACTCCCAGTCCAAAGGTTTTATCCTTAGTTAGGGACACAGGAGATGTGGGTTCTATCCCTGGGTCAGGAAGATCCCCTGAGAAGGAAATGGTAACCCACTCCAGTATTCTTGTTTGGAAAATCCCATGGACAGAAAAGCCTAGTGGGCTACAGTCCATACGGTTGCAAACAGTCAGACTCGACTGAGCAACTGAGCATCACATAGGCTTGGGATTAGATCCCACATGCTGCAACTAAAGATCCTGTGTGTTCCCTGAAATAGGATACAGACTCAAATCTCTGAAATATTCATTTTCATTTCAGATGTCCATACCAACTCAATTTATAATAAAGGCATTCCTTAAGATAGAATGATTTTATTTTTCGTATATGCTACAACATTTAAAATAATCAATTTAGAGAGAATAAAAAAATAAAAAAATAAAGATCCTGTGTGCCCTGCTAAGACCCCATATAGCCAAATAAATGAATAAAAATAGACAAATATGTAAAACTGCTGGGTGCCTGCCCCAATATTCATTTTCATCTTATTCTCCAGTAACAGAAGTCCAATTTTGAAAAATTGTGGTAAAGCTCACGTAACACCATTCATACTTTTTAGGTGTACAATCACAAGGTGGTCCAACCATCACCACTGTCTAGTTCCAGAACATTTTCATCACCCACAGAATTTATTCTAATCAGTTGCCAGTGCTGCAAGCTCAAGGACTTCATTTCTCAACTTCCCTTTCCGTGAGATGTGGCTTTCTGATTAGGTTTTAGCCAATGAAATGTGAGCAGAAGTGTGAGGGACTCCCAGAGAAGCTCCTTGAAAGGATGTGACACCCTTTTGGTCCTTTCCTGTTTCTTTCCTCTGCTGACCTTAAATATTAGCGTTTCATCTATGGGTCTGGTGGAAGAACTGAGCTAGTCAGGGTGTTCACCCCTGCTGTGGTCAGTGTGGGTCTTAAGAAGAAGTTCCCTTCTTAGTTGAGATAACAGATACACACTATTTATTTAAAAAAAAAAAAGATAAACAAGGGCATTCTCTGGCAGTCCAGTGGTTAGGACTCCATGCTTCCATAGCAGGGGACATGGGTTCAGTCCCTAGTCAGGGAACTAAGATCCTGAAGGTCAAGCGGTGCTCAGTCAAAAAAAAAAAAAAGATAAACAATAAGGACTTACTGTATAGCGCCAGGAACTATACTTATCACCTTGTAATAACCTATAATGGAAAATAATCTGAAAAAGAATATATACAGAGAATGTACGACTGAAGCACTTCACTGTACACCTCAATCACTGTCAATCAACTAAACTTCAATCAAAATAAATAAATAAAAGGAGTTCCCACTGCTGCATGTTAATGCTGAAAGCACCCTAGCCCAGACCCACAAACAGGTGTGGAGACTCCTTGGCTCCTTGGAGAGACGCCAGTGGAACGGGCTGCCAGCCCTGCCCGTGGTCCTGGGTTGTCTTGGCTGAAGATCCACCTCTGAGGTACGCCCATTTGATTTGACTCTGCTGACATCACCTAGTGTCTGTCTCCAAGTCACTTGAACCTTGCCCATGTCTGATGACCTCCCTCAGTTACCTGAGCACCCGGGACAATAAGTTTATATAGCGCTCGCTCTGTGCCAAGCTCTGATCTCAGGATCTTATGTGGATTGACCCATGGTAATCCTTACAGTAACCTTAGGAGGTTAGAATCACCATCTCCTTTTCAGAGGTGAAGAAACTGAGGCACAGGGCACCTTTATTTCACTGTGTGGCATTTTGTCTTAGAACATAGGATAAAATGCCATCCAGTGAAATAAAGGTAAATCCTCCTTCCACCCCTGTCCTCCTCCCCAAACCCACCCCCATATTTAGCTCCACAGCTCAGATGGTGGTAGAAAGAAGCAGAAATTTATTTAGCCAGCCGCCTCTTGGTTGTTTCCCAAACTTTTGCTACGTCAACAACACTGCAACAATTATCTTTGTATTATATATACATAATATGTACTATATATATATATAATTTAGCTCATGTACTTAATCTGTTAGATGAATTACTAAAAGTGGGATTTCTGAGCCAAAATCCTGTGCATTTGCAATTTTGATGGATATTGCTCTCTGTAGAGATTGAAACAATTTGTCCTCCCATGAACAATGTTTGGGACCACCTTTTTTTTTTTCTTTTCCTTTTAATTTTTATTGGAGTATAGTTGATTTACAATGTTGTGTTAGTTTCAGGTGTACAGCAAAGTGAATCAGTGAAATATATACATATATCCACTCTTTTTTTTAAGATTCTTTGTCATACATGAGACCACCTGTTTTGTCATAGCTTTACCAACACACCAAAATATTACCAGATTTTGCCAAATTGATAGGCAAAAAATATACAGAGAACTTCAATGTACTTTAAATTGCTATGTACTGAGTTAGACTGAGCATCTTTTTCACATGTTCAAGGGCTATGACTTATGGTTTTCGCTGTTGCTGTACTGACATCCCCCTTTTATTGGACCTTTATAGCATCATCATTCTCGCCTTATAAACAATGGTCCAGGAATGTCCTTGGGCATGCTGCCCTGAGCACATGTGCAAGTGTTTCTCTGAAGATACAGGCCAACAAGGATGGCTGCTATGGAACGGTTACGTACGCGTAAAATTTCATCAGATTCTGCCAGATGGCTTTTCAAAAGAGGCAGTGCCAGTTTATACTTCACTAGTAGTGTTTGAGATTACCCATAACTCACCAGCAGCTAATAACGTATACCTTTTCTTAGGTGTAACCATCTTTTCTACATATGCATAGTTATATATGTGTGTGTATGTATGTATGAACATAAGTTTTTAATGAAAACCAACCATCCCCTGCCTTAAGCTTTCTCACCATCATGCTCTATTACACTTGAGGCAGCCAATGAAACTCTTCTAGCTACTTCCTCTGATATTTATCTCCATATTTAAGAATATTATGCTTCTACTGATATATATATATATATATTTTGGCTGCACCGTGTGGTATGTGGGCTCTTAGTTCCCTGACCAAGGATTGAACCCTGGGCCATGGCAATGAAATTATAGAGTCCTAACCACTGGACCACCAGTGAACTCCCTACTGCTCTTTCTTAATCTGTCGTCTTGAGACATTCTACACTGCCTCTGACAGGTGAGTACCTAACTCTCCCGCATGTACATCTGTTACTTCTCCCGCATCACCCCAACATAGTGTTATTACATGAACAGAGAATTGGGGATGAATAAATAGTATTTACATTATAATGACTGTGCAAGTATCACTCACTGCTGAGCCAAGTGAGCATTACTTAGCTCAGTTCTTGTGCAGGCTTCAGTATTCCTAAGGTTAAGGAAGGGCTCATATTTTTATGCGCTTAATTGTCTATGACTCATCATTAGTGTTCTCTAAAAGCTCTAACATCTCTGCCAAAGGCCTCCCCATGATATTTTCCATATGCTCAAGCACATCAGTTCCATTTCTTCTTTCCCAGAGCCTCTCAAGAAGCTTCCTTCCTCCTTCCCCCAGAGCTGGCTAGGCTCCGGCTTAACGCTCCCAGGACTGTTACTCCTAGGCCTTCATCACACCTCCAGGGGTGAACATCCTAATCCCTAAGTTGAGGATCCCACCTGTCTCTCTCCCTCTCTGCCCCCTTAATTTTTTTTTACTCCCTCTTTTACTTTTTGGCTGTGCTGGGTCTTCATTGCTGCGCCTTGGCTTTCTCCAGTTGCAGCGAGTCAGGGCTACTCTCTCGTTGTAATGTACAGGCTTCTCATTGTGGTGGCTTCTCTTGTTGAGGAACACAGGCTCTGGGGCACCTGGGCTCTAGAGCAAGGGTACTCCCTCTTTTGATGAAGCATTTCTAGTAGCGGCTTTCCAGACTGTGCTAGTGGTAAAGGACACACCTGCCAATGCAGGAGACATAAGAGACATGGGTTCAATCCCTGGGCTGGGAAGATTTCCCTAGAGGAGGGCATGGCAACGTACTCCAGTATTCTTGCCCGGAGCATCCCACAGATAGAGGAGCCTGGCGGGCTGTACGGTCCATAGAGTCACAAAGAGCCCGACACAACTGAAGCTGTCTACATGCACACCCATTCTCTAGTAGTGCCCTAATAAACTGAGAGTGTACTCAGATAATTCTGTGACTGGGTGAAAAACTATGCATTGTTTAGACCACATCCCTTCAGAGTTTTCTGATTTTGATTCTGTGGGGCTCTGTGCCTTTCATTGCCTGTGAGCTATTTTATAACACTGTAAATTGTAGATAACTGATAACAGTGCAAAATAAATCTTATCTAGAGATAAGCAAATAAACAATGCATGTTCCTCTTTCCATCCCACACGAGGCTCCCTACAAAAGGCAATTTCATATCTGTTTGTAAATTTATTTCCTTTTGAAATTCTATATAGAATTGTGCTTCTTTGACTTCTTTAAACTGGTTGTAATGTCTTACTGTTTCCATCATTAATAATGAGTTAAGTATGATATTTAACACACATTCACTTTATATTTGTGAGGCAATTCATTTATATTTCACTATGCATTCATTTATACTTATATTAATGATTTTATTTCTACTTTAAAAGCATAATCCTTTAATAGAAATATATTTTTCAAGTCACTGAAGTCTGAAAATATCTTTGTTCTACATGCACTCTTGATTGACAAATTGGCTGGGTATACAACTATAGGTAAAAATCCAGTGAGATAGGTACTATTATTATCCACATTTTGAAGGTAAAGAAACTTATCTGAAAGTTTAAGTGGCTGAGCTGAGATTTAGCTCCAAATATTATTCTTTTAACCATCAGATTAGGTGCCTCTTTAGTTGGCTCAGCTCATAAGCCAATTCTGATCTATTTATAGTAGTGTCAGACACATATTGTTGAGAAGAATTCTACGGCAGCATTTAGGTTCCATGGTTTAAAAAAAAAAAAAAACTACCTTGATTGATTAATAATGTCTGCCACAAGCTCAGGAATGGGGAGTTGGGTTATTTAAAAAAACAAAAAACACTGCTTAATCATTCCTTGAAGACAGAGATTGTCTTTGGGGTTATACATAGCTCTAGCACTTATGAAATTAGGGCATGTTAACATCAAAAGTGTTTAAAGGCTGCTTTGTTTCTTTGCTGTAGCAGGAGAATTTTTTTAACAGCCTGTTTATAATTTATCTGAGAGAAGCACTGGTAATTAGGCATCTGATCACTTCTCTGACTCCCTCGGTCCTTCCTTTCCTTGTGACAAAAACAAAAAGTCAGGGAAACGATCACACTGCATCACGATACCAGTGGGCCATATAAAAACCATGTGACGTTGTTTTTCCAGTCATGGGTTTCCTTGACAGCCAGCATTTCAACACTTCCAAATACCCCTCCCATCCATCATTAGCAATGACTGTAGGACTGGTCTCTTTACTAACCTTTTATGTCCCAAACAGCTTTACAACTTGGCTTCATCTGCAGGGCAGCCCAGCTTTTAAAGGAATGATGTTCTTTTCCCAGAATATCTATTAAATAGAACTTAACCCAGTTTGAAGAGAGGTGTAAAGTGACTTTCTCCCATCTCTCTTCACTTTTCAAAGTGCACTTTTACACTTAGGACCAGCTTCTACTTGTTTAGGAAAATTCTATAAAGTGTTCATTATTCCCTTTCCCATCCTTTAGCAATATTTTTTTCAGCACAAATAATACACATTTACTGAGAATTCTGGGAGGGCTACTGTCTCCTCTTAACTACAAAGCAGGGAACTAAGCAAAGAAAAAAAAATCACCAATAAATCCCACAGCCCTGATACCCCTGGGTGAGCAAAGGGAAGAGGGTGGCTGCTAGGGGAAAGTTCTTATGAAGCCAATGGAGGTTCTTTGGGCTGGGTCTTCACTGCTGTGCGGTCGTTTCTTTAGTCGTGGTAAGCAGGGACTACTCTCTAGTTGCAGTGCACAGGCTTCTTATTGCAATGGCTTCTCTTATTGTGAAGCACGGGGTGCACAGGCTCAATAGTTGTGGGTCATGAGCTTAGTAGCTTGGCAGCATGAGGGATCTTCCCAACCCAGGGGTCAAACCCATGTATCCTGCATTGGCAAGCAGATTCTTTACCACTGAGCCACCAGGGAAGCCTGTCAATGAATGAGGTTTTGAAGGAGGCATATGGAAAGAAATCCCCTGACACCAGGGATGGGAGCTGGGGTGAAGGCTGCTCTTTCCTACCAGTGGCTCTCCTCTATCCAGTTTCTTGAAGGGGCTCCTTCTGGTCTGTGATGAAGTCTTCTTCCTGGAAGCTCCACAGGGCACCAACAGACAGCCAAGTGTGGCCCCAGGTTTAAAGAGCATCTTGGAGAGGGCGGGACTGCTCAGACTGTGCCCACCTTGCGGTGGACAGGGCTCCCACTTAGCTATGCCCCAGGCATCCCCCATCAGCGTGAAGAAGGAAGCCCTTGGGCTGCTCCCCGCACATTTGCTGCAGGTTGGCAGCCCCACAGAACTTCCTGAGGGGCCTTTCCCACTTCCGCTACCCAGTCCATGACCTTCCTCTGAGGGGACCTGGCCGCTGCACCCAGGAGGGAGGCGCATCCCATCTTTTTATTGAGTTGGCACCTCCTGGAATGGTGTCTGGTCTGTGATCACATGAAACGTTCATACATAAGACAAGAAGCGTCCACCCTCTGCCGTTTGCTGTATTTCGTAACTTATGATGTTCAAGTTCAACCCCAGAGAGTCCTCTCCCAGACAAGTCCCAGAGACCTACCATGATCTTGGCACACAGTAGACCCATAGCCAAAAAATGCTCCACCTGAACGTATCTTCAAACGTATCTTGCTGGATATTCCTTTTCTGCTGTTATTTATTTTTATTTTTGTTAATGTGAAATCATATATGTACGGTTTAAAAACAGTCCTAAAGCCAACCCCCTAGCGCTCATAACCCAGGTGAAGAAATATCACATTAGCAAACCTTTGGGGGCTGTGCTAGTTTCCCATGGGTGCTGTAACAAATCATCATCACCCAAGTGGCTTAAAACAAGGGGGATTTACTCACTTCCAGTTCTGGGGGCTACAAGTCTGCAGTCAGGGTGTCTGGTGGTTCCCAAGGGAAGTCTTTGCTTTTCCTGGCTTCTGGTGGCTCCCAGCAATCCTTGGCACTCCTTGGTTTGTTCCTGCATCACTCCAATCTCTGCTTCCATTGTCACCAGCCTCTTTCCTTCTCCTTTCTCTTATAAAGACACTAGCTACTGGGCATACACACCAAGGAAACTAGAATTGAAAGAGACACGTGTACCCCAATGTTCATTGCAACATTGTTTATAATAGCCAGGACACAGAAGCAACCTAGATGTCCAGCAGCAGATGAATGGATAAGAAAGCTGTGGTACATGTACACAATGGAGTATTACTCAGCCATTAAAAAGAATACATTTCAATCAGTTCTAATGAGGTGGATGAAACTGGAGCCTATTATACAGAGTGAAGTAAGCCAGAAAGAAAAACACCAATATAGTATACTAAAACGCATATATATGGAATTTAGAAAGATGGTAATGATAACTCTGTATGCGAGACAGCAAAAGAGACACAGATGTATAGAACAGTCTTTTGGACTCTGTGGGAGAGGGAGAGGGTGGGTTGATTTGGGAGAATGGCATTGAAATATGTATAATATCATATATGAAATGAATCGCCAGTCCAGGTGTGATGCATGATACAGGATGCTTGGGGCTGGTGCGCTGAGATGACCCAGAGGGATGGTACGGAGAGGGAGGTGGGAGGGGGGTTCAGGATGGGGAACAAGTGTATACCTGTGGTGGATTCATGTTGATGTATGGCAAAACCAATACAATATTGTAAAGTAATTAACCTCCAATTAAAATAAATAAATTTTTTAAAAAAGGAAAAAAAAGACACCAGTCATTTCATGGAAGCAACATAAATCCATCGACGGAGGAATGGATAAAGAAGATATAGTACACATATACAATGGAGTATTATTCAGCCAGAACAAAGACTGAAATAATGCCATTTGCAGCAACAGTGGATGGACCCAGGGCTTATCACACTAAGTAAAGTAAGTCAGACAGATAAAGGGAAATATCGTATCAATCTAAAGAAATGATGCAAACAGACTTATTTATAAAACAGAAACAGACTCATAGACTTCAAGAATAAACTTATAGTTACCAGGGGGAAGGATGGGAGGAAAGAATATTTAGGGAGTTTGGGATCAACATGTACACACTGCTTATTTCAAATGGATAACAGACAAGGACCTACTGTATAGCACAGGGAACCCTGCTCAATGCCGTGCGGCAGCCTGGATGGGAGGGGAGCTTGGTGGGGAAGGGATGCATGTATGTGTGTGCCTGAACTCCTCTGCTGTCTACCTGAAACTGTCACAGCTTGTTAATCAGTGTGTGCTGTGCTGTGCTTAGTGGCTCAGTTGTGTCCAACTCTTTGTGACCCCCATGAACTGTAGCCTGCCAGGCTCCTCTGTTCATGGGATTCTCCAGGCAAGAATACTGGAGCTGGTAGCCATTCCCTTCTCCAGGGGATCTCCCCTACCCAGGGGTTGAACTCGGATCTCCTGAGTTGCAGGCAGATTCTTTATTGTCTGATCCACTATGGGAAGTCCAGTACAGCCCATTGTACAAATGCAGAAACAAGAGCACGGGGACGAGGTCTCTCTTTGCTGCATCTACTGTAAGAATGAAAACCATTTTTAGCAACAGGCAGTTGACAATCCAGAAAATGTAGACATCACGTGGAAGGGATACACGGGTGTTACAAAGGGCCCCAGAGGAGGCTGCAGAGGGACTTCAATCACATCCGTGTAGAACTCTGCCTCCTTAGAAAGAAAAAGAAGAGGCTTTGGGAAGAAATAGGAAGAGAGCAGCTATGGTTTGCATTGTGTTGCCATGTATAGAATGTAACGGAGGGTGTAAGCCTGGCTTCTGTTTCAAGAAGAGGTGTGTGTGCACATCCCCATCACTGTTGTCGTTCAGGAGGCCGGGTCTCTGGCTGAAATCTGGAAATTCTTGGATGAGAAAAATGTCAGCAGTGCTTAAAAGTATTTGAACCAGGAATTGCTTGTTCAGTGTCTCAAGCCCAGAAAGAGGAGTTAATTCTGAAAGGTAAAGACGGCCTTGTAGCAACTTTAGCTTGTTCCTTTCACAACAGTTAAAAGGATACCAGGACACTTTGGGATGGTATCTCAGTTTCTGAAAATTGAACATTTCAGTAGGCAGATGGAGATCAAAGAGCTGGAAATAACTAGATGGTGGATGATTCTTAAGACCTAATTCTAATTTGAATGATGCAATAAAGGCCTTCTATTGAAGGATCAAAAGGACAGTGAGGTTAAGCTACTTGTCCAAAGTAACCCTGTGAGTAGGTAGCAAAGCCAGATCTAAACCCAGTCAGGTGGACTCTCAAATACACACCCTTACCCATGTGCAACCTCTCCCTGTGGGTCTTTAGGTGGCTAATCAGACAAATCAGTCTTCAGTGGGAAAGCCAGAAGAGTCCAGAGCTCAGCTGGGGTCAGTCATGGCTCCAGATAATCTGATGGTGCAGAAGATGGAGATCAAGCAGAAGAGGGCAAACCTGCTGGCAAGAACACCAGTGTGGGCACTATGGGGAAAGCAAGCAACTCAGGGCAGGTGAGGGTGGAGTTATCAGCCAGGGCAGCAGCAAAGAGCTCAAATTTTAAAAGCATTCAGGCCTCTGTGAACTATTGGGGTTTACAAGTAAGACATCGCTTGAGTCTAGCAAGTGCTGGTCTCATAGCTCCTTCCCACCACACTCAGCTGTTCCTCACCAGGCCAAGCAACACACCTAAGCTCCCACCTCTGGGTCTCTGTACTTTCATCCTCCATCTAGAACAGTCTTCCGCAGACATCCTCACTCCCCTCAGGCCTGTGCTCCAAGGAGGCTCAGGGAGGGAGTGTGCCTCTCTTCCCCACTTGCCCATCCTTCACACTCCCCTTGCTGTGTGGATGGTGTTTCCCAAAGATGTCACAGCAATCTCTTCCATCCCGTGTTCTTTCTCCCTCCCCTTGAATCTAGGATCCTTGTCACTTCTCTAACCAACAGAGTATGGCAGAAGGGATGCTGATCCAGCCCCAGGCACTTCATTGCTCTGGCTGCCTCTTCTTCCTGTTTCACGGAACACTTACTCCTGGAGCGCTCCTCCAGGAGCCAAGCTGCCAGGCTGAGAAGCCTGGGCCACATGGAGAGACCACCTGGAGATGTGCTGGGCAGCAGCCTAGCCAAACTCCCACCTAGCGGTCAACATCCATGGCAGCCAAACGAGCGAGGTACCTTGATGTCCAACCCAGCCGGTCCTCCAGATGACTCGAGGCCAGTCCAATATCTGGCTGTACCCCATGCAAGACCCCCAGCGAGACCACCCTGATGGGCCCAGACCACCAAAGAACCATGAGAGAGACTGCGAAATTGTTTCAGGCCACTGAGTTTTGGGGGCATTTTCTTCCCCAGCAATAGTCATCAGGAAGATTGACCCTGCCTATCTAGTTATCACAGCACCTCTCACCACCAGGCATTATACAAGCTGTTTGTTTATTGTCTTTTTCTCCCTCTTGGTTTTGTTTACTACTGTACTCTTAATGGCTCATAGTTTCCTTGAGTTAGACAAGGCTGTGGTCCATGTGATCAGTTTCACTAGTTTTCTGTGATTGTGGTTTTCAGTCTGTCTGCCCTCTGATGGAGAAGGATAAGAGGCTTAAATGAAACTAGGAGTCAAGTCATGTAGGGCCACCCAAGATGGGTAGGTCATCGTGGAGAGTTCTGACAAAACGTGGTCCACTGGAGGAGGGAATGGCAATCCACTTCAGTATTCTTGCCTTGAGAAACCCATGAACAGTATGAAAAGGCAAAAGATAGGACGCTGTAAGGTGAACTCCCCAGGTCAGTAGGTGCCCAATATGCTACTGGAGATCGGTGGAGAAATAACTCCAGAAAGAATGAAGAGACAGAGTCAAAGCGAAAACAACACCCAGTTGTGGATGTGACTTGTGATGGAAGTAAAATCTGATGCTGTAAAGGGCAATATTGCATAGGAACCTGAAATGTTAGGTCCATGAATCAAGGCAAATTGAGCAGTGTTCAATCAGGAGATGCCAAGAGTGAACATCGACATTTTAGGTATCAGTGAACTAAAATGGACTGCAATGGGTTAATTTAAATCAGATGACCATTATATCTACTTCTGTGGGCAAGAATCCCTTAGAAGAAATGGAGTAGCCATCACAGTAAACAAGAGTCTTAAATGCAACATTTGGATACAGTCTCAAAAATGACAGGACAATCTATTTGTTTTCATGGCAAATCATTCAATATCCCAGTAATCCAAGTCTATGTCCCGACCAGTAATGCTGAAAAAGCTGAAGTTGAACAGTTCTATGAAGACCTACAAGACCCTCTAGAACTAACACCCAAAAAAGATGTCCTTTTCATGATAGAGGACTGGAATGCAAAAATAGGAAGTCAAGAGTTACATGGGGTAACAGGCAAATTTGGGCTTGGAGTACAGAATGAAGAAGGGCAAAGTCTAACAGAGTTTTGCCAAGAGAATGCACTGGTCATAGCAAACACCCTCTTCCAACAACACAAGAGAAGACTCTACACATGGACATCACCAGATGGTCAATATTGAAATCAGATGGATTATATTATTTGAAGCCAAAGATGGAGAAGCTCTATACAGTTAGCAAAAACAAGACCGGGAGCTACCTATGGCTCAGACCATGAACTCCTCACTGCCAAATTCAGACTTAAATTGAAGAATGTAGGGAAAACCATTAGACCATTCAGGTATAACTTAAATAAAATCTTTTATGGTTATATAGTGGAAATAACAAATAGATTCAAGGGATTAGCTCTGATAGACAGAGTGCCTGAAGAACTATGGACAGAGGTTCATGACATTGTACAGGAGACATGGATAAAGACCATCCCCAAGAAAAAGAAATGAAAAAAGGCAAAATAGTTGTTTGAGGAGGCCTTACAAATAGCTATGAAAATAAGAGAAGTGAAAGGCAGAAGAGAAAAGGAATGATATACCCATTTGAATGCAGAGTTCCAAAGAACAGCAAGGAGAGATAAGAAAGCTTTCCTCAGTGATCAATGCAAAGAAATAGAGGAAAACAACAGAATGGGAAAGACTAGAGATCTCTTCAAGAAAATCAGAGATACCAAGAGGACTTTCCACCAAAGATGAGTACAATAAAGGACAGAAATGGTAGGGACCTAATAGAAGTAGAAGATAATAAGAAGAGGTGGCAAGAATACATAGAAGAACTATACAAAAAGAACTTCTTGACCCAGATAACCATGATGGTGTGATCACTCACCTAGAGCCAGACATCCTAGAATGTGAAGTCAAGTGGGCCTTAGGAAGCAACACTATGAACAAAGCTAGTGGAGGTGATGGAATTCCAACTGAGCTATTTCAAATCCTGAAAGATGACGCTGTGGAAGTGCTGCACTCAATATGCCAGCAAATTTGGAAAACTCAGCAGTGGCCACAGGACTGGAAAAGGTCCATTTTCATTCCAATCCCAAAGAAAGGCAATGCCAAAGAATGCTCAAACTACTGCACAATTGCACTCATCTCACATGCTAGTAAAGTAATGCTCAAAATTCTCCAAGCCAGGCTTCAACAGTACATGAACCATGAAATTCCAAATGTTCAAACTGGATTTTGTAAAGGCAGAGGAACCAGAGATCAAATTGCCAACATCTGCTGGATCACTGAAAATGCAAGAGAGTTCCAGAAAAACATCTACTTTTGCTTTATTGACTACACCAAAGCCTTTGACTGTGTGGATCACAATAAACTGTAAGAAATTCTCCCAGAGATGGGAATACCAGACCACCTGACCTGCCTCCTGAGAAATCTGTATGCAGGTCAGGAAGCAACAGTTAGAACTGGTCATGGAACAACAGACTCATTACAAATTGGAAAAGCAGTACATCAAAGCTGTATATTGTCACCCTGCTTATTTAACTTATATGCAGAGCACATCATGAGGAACGCTGGGCTGGAGGAAGCACAAGCTGGAATCAAAATATCAGTAACCTAAGATATGCAGATACACCACCCTTACGGCGGAAAGTGAAGAAGGACAAAAGAGCCTCTTGATGAAAGTGAAAGAGGAGAGTGAAAAAGTTGGCTCAAAACTCACCATTCAGAAAAGTAAGATCATGGCATCTGGTCCTATCACTTTATGGCAAATAGCTGGGGAAACAATGGTAACAGTGAAAGACTTATTTTCTTGGGCTCCAAAATCACTGCAGATGGTGACTGAAGCCATGAAATTAAAAGACGTTTGCTCCTTGGAAGTAAAGCTATGACCAACCTAGACAGCATATTAAAAAGCAGAGACATGACTTTGTCAACAAAGATCTGTCTAGTGAAAGCTACGGTTTTTCCAGCAGTCATGTATGGATGTGAGAGTTGGACTATAAAGAAAGCTGAATGCCAAAGCATTGATGCTTTTGAACTGTGGTGTTGGAGAAGACTCTCGAGAGTCCCTTGGACTACAAGGAGATCCAACCAGTCCATCCTAAAGGAAATCAGTCCTGGAAGGACTGATGCTGAAGCTGAAACTCCAATACTTTGGCCACCTGATGGGAAGAGCTGACTCATTGGAAAAGGCCCTGATGCTGGAAAAGATTGAAGGCGGGAGGAGAAGGGGTCGAGAGGGGATAAGATGGTTGGATGACATAACCAAATCAATGGACATGAGTCTGAGTAAACTCCAGCAGTTGGTGATGGACAAGAAAGTCTGGCATGATGCAGTCCATGGGGCTGCAAGGAACTGGACTCAACTGAGTGACTGAACTGAACTGCACTCTTGGCAGCACTAGTGGTGATGAACCTACCTGCCAACGCAGGAGATGTAAGAGATGCAGGCTCAATCCCTGGGTCTGAAAGATCCCCTGGAGGAGAGCATGGCAACCCATTCCATTATTGTTGCCTGGAGAATCCCCAGGAAGAGAGGAGCCTGGAGGCTACAGTTCACAGAGTTGCATAGTTCAGTTCATTTGCTCAGTCGTGTCCGACTCTTTGCGACCCCCTGAACCGCAGCACGCCAGGGCTCCTTGTCCATCACCAACTCCCAGAGTTCACCCAAACCCATGTTCATCAAGTCGGTGATGCCATCTAACCATCTCATCCTCTGTCGTCCCCTTCTCCTCCTGCCCTCAATCTTTCCCAGCATCAGAGTCTTTTCAAATGAGTCAGCTCTTCGCATCAGGCGGCCAAAGTATTGGAGTTACAGTTTCAAAATCAGTCCTGCCAATGAACACCCAGGATTGATCTCTTTTAGGATGAACTGGTTGGATCTCATTGCAGTCCAAGGGACTCTCAAGAGTCTTCTCCAACACCACACTTCAAAAGCATCAATTCTTCGGCGCTCAGGTTTCTTTATAGTCCAACTCTTTGCAACTCGATTCATGTATGTGTGTTTAGTGTAAAGAGCAGGACACAACTGAGTGACTAAACACACATACATGAATTCTTAACACTTGAATGCTTTGCATGCAGTAGATGCTCAATAAATATTCTCTAAACAGATGAATGAATCCAGGGAACTCCCTGGCAGTGCAGTGGTTATGACTCTGTGCTTTCCATGCTGAGGCCCAGGTTCAGTCCCTAGCTGGGGAACTAAGATCCCACAAGCCACACAGCATGGCCCCCAAAAAGAAAAAGTAAAAGATGAATGAACCAAAAGACATTTCTCCCCAAATCACAAAGCAATAGTCAGTGTGATTCCATTAGTTCTCAAGAGGCCTAACACTGAGCACAGGCCAGGCATCAGATATCGCTGTATTTATTCACTCAGCAGTCTATTATTAAGTTTCAATTATGTGCTGCTTTCTAGTGACTCAGTGGTAAAGAATCCACCTGTAAAGGAGGAGACACAGGAGATGTGGGTTTGATCCCTGAGTGAGAAGATCCCCTGGATGAAGAAATGGCAACCCACTCCACTACTCTTCCCTGGAAAATCCCATGCACAGAGGAGTCTAACGGGCTACAACTCATAGCGTTGCAAAGAGTCGGACATGACATGTGCTAAGCCCTACAGACGACAGTGAACTAAAACAAAAGTCCCTGCCCTCACTCTAGTCGGGTAAGACAGGCAATAAAATAAATAAGGAGATTACACTGTATACTAGAAGGATATAAGTTGCAAAGAAGCAAAATAGAGCACAGAAGAAAAATAGAGCAAACAAGAGGGAGAGAGAGTCCTGGAGTCAGGCTGGAATGTTAAGTAAGGTGACTAAGTGTACAGCAAGTCCCCGACATGTGAACAAGCTCTGTTCTTAGGGTGCGTTGGTAAGAACAATTTGTTCATAAGTCCAACAAAATTAGTCTAGGTACCCAATTAACACAATTGGGTATTTAGTACTGTAATAGGTTTATAATATTGATACTTTCCACACAAATAATACCTTAAAAACAAACACAAAAAATAAAGAAGGCATTTTTAATCTTATAGTACAGGACCTTGAAAAGTACAGTAGTACAGGATGACAGCTGGCTAAAGGGACTGGCATCGAGCGACCAGGCAAGATGAGTTACTGACTGGAGGAGGGACAGGAGGTGGGAGATGGTAGAGCTGAAGGGTCAGCAGCAGCAATAGGAGAGGGAGGGCAAGCTGCAGTGTCACTCAGGCTTGATGTTGATGGAATGAATGTTCGCATCTTTGAAAGTTCACAGATTGAATGTTCGCACATCGGGGACCGACAGTATTGGCTTGCTAAGGCTGCCAAAGCAAAGCCCCACAAACTGGGTGGCTTAGACAATAGAAATGTATTATCTCACAGACCTGGAGACTAGAACCCAAATAAGAGAGACGGATTCTCTGTAAGTGCTTTGCATTTTAGAATGTAGGGTGGCTTTAATTTAATAAAAACAAGAACTAAAAGATGATACTATAAAGTAACAGGATGAGATGAAAAAGGAGGTTGCAGAGCTAAGGAAATAAGCTGAAAGCCAAAATACTATGATTATATATATAAAAAATTAGAAAAGAAAATAAAATAATCATGGTTGAAAATCAAATTAACATCTTGGAAGAGAGACTTGAGATAACAGATGTACAGGGAAAAAGACATAGAGACTGAAGCAATTAGAAAGAATGTGATAGAAGCCAAAGATGTTCTAACTTAAGGACATTTGATACCCCTTGTATACAGATCTCAACAAAAGGAACTCAAAATTATTCAGAAATATAACATAGCAAAATATCTGACTTGAATCAAAACTTAAATATAAAGAATGAAAAGATCATGTATATATGTTAGGAAAACTTGTTTTAGTAAAACCAACACTGACATGTCCTATTTAAGATTTTGAACATCAGATTTAAAGGGAAAAAATTGTTCAAGTAATTCCCTGGTGGTCCTCGTAGACCACCACACTCTCACAGCCTGGGGCCTGTATTTGATCTCTGATCAGGGAACTAAGGTCCCTCAAGCTGTGTGGTGCAGCCAAAAACAAAAAATTATTCAGACATTCTGGTAGAAGAAAAAAATAAAAACATCACTTTCAAAGGAGAGGGGAAAAATCAAGCTGGTCTCAGACTCCCTTATAGCATCATTCAATGCCAAAAGACACAGTTGTTGTTCAGTCACTCAGTCATGTCTGACTCTTGGTGACCCCATGAACTGCAGCATGCCAGGCTTCCCTGTTCTTCACTGTCTCCAGGAGTTTGCTCAAACTCATGTCCATCAAGTCAGTGATGCCATCTAACCATCTCACTCTCTGTCATCCCCTTCTCCTGCCTTCAATCTTTCCCAGCAACAGGGTCTTTTCCAATGAGTCAGTTCTTCGCATCAGGTGGCCAAAGTATTGGAGCTTCAGCCTTAGCATCAATCCCTCCAGTGAATATTCAGAATTGATTTCCTTTAGGAAATCAAACCAATTGACTGGTTTGATTTCCTTGCAGTCCAAGGAATTCTCAAGAGTGTTCTTTAACACCACAGTTCAAAAACATCAATTCTTCAGCACTCAGACTTCTTCATGGTCCAACTGTCACATCAGTACATTACTACTGGTTTTTCCAGCAGTCATAAAACCATGGTTTTCCCTATGGTGAAGACACAGAGTTGATCTAAAAAGATCTGAGAGGAAAAAGTGTAACCTAAGAATGTCACATTCAGTCAAACTGACCTGGAAGCAACAGGCAAACACTCTCAAACATGAAATAATTCAGAAACTATAGTCACTTCTTAAAAAAAAAAAAAGTATTGATGATGAAATCGAGCCAAGAGATGAGTCAAAATAAAGAATTCCAGAATAGAGGCATCACACAGAGGAATAGATGGTAGGCACTTAATCCACTTAAATAGAAAAATAGGACATAAGGAAAAACACTTTGGAAGGAATGATGCTAAAGCTGAAACTCCAGTACTTTGGCCACCTCATGCGAAGACTTGACTCATTGGAAAAGACTCTGATGCTGGGAGGGATTGGGGGCAGGAGGAGAAGGGGACGACAGAGGATGAGATGGCTGGATGGCATCACTGACTCGATGGATGTGAGTCTGAGTGAACTCCGGGAGTTGGTGATGGACAGGGAGGCCTGGCGTGCTGCGATTCATGGGGTCGCAAAGAGTCGGACACGACTGAGCAACTGAACTGAACTGAACCGAAGGAAAAACAGTACAAAAACTGGGAGTGAGGAAAGGGGGAGAAGGAAGGCAATGAAGCAGCATTATCACTTCATCTCTCTCAGTTTGGAGTAAATCAAGTCTATGTATGTAAAACTGAAATGTGATTTCAAAAACTAGTCGATTCAGGTCTCTGATGGTTACCATAATTCATAATTTTTAGACTTCAAAGATAAGAATTAACATCTCTTGTGGTGAAAAAAACATTTCATTTCAGCAAATTTTTGTTTCACCTTCTTTAAAAAAAAATTAAATAGACTTTAGATTTAGACTCCTATATACGGTAGAAGGCATTAGTTTCTAATTCTTCAGCCCTCCCTGCTACCCAAGCCCTTTGTTTGTAACTTCAGAGCTCTTCTTACTAGAGGCAGGATATTTTTACGTGCCTCACTGACATCTGGGCTGGCTATGTTTCAGCTGAGTTTCAATGAGGGGAGTGTGATTACCTGGGATGAGTGGCAGTGGGGAGGGGCATGGTGGCAAATTGTTTCATGTGCCAGATAATAAATATATTTTAGGCTTTGGGAGCCATATGGTCTTTGTCACACCTACACAACTTAGTTATGAAGCGGCCATAGATAATATGTAAATGAACAGGTGCGTCTCTGTACCAATTAAACTTTATTTACAAAAACAGATGGCGGGTTGGATTTGACCCATGACCCGCAGTTTGCCAACTGCTGGGTTAATGTGTAAAGGATTTATAATGTACTCAGACTTTACATTTGGAGAAGTAAAAGTCCAGGAGGGAAGCTGGAAGATCACAGATAAGTTACCCATCAGTCAATCTGAAACCCAAGCACTTTCAACCGCCAAAGGGAACTGCAAAGGGGAATCTCATGGAGACGTCATAGGACGTTGTAGTTCTAAGAGGCGCCCTGGGATCTTCAGCTTTCCAGCTCTCTTCCTCCTTACCCACATTGTGAGGTAGCCATTCCATAATTCTATCAAGCCAGCTCCCCCTAGATAATGGGGAACATGCTAAGACCAAGGAATTCCATGAGTATGAGCCAACTGTCTCTCTTCATTTGCAGTGAAAAGAGTTTCTGGTCAGAACTGATGCTATGTGGAATACCTTGGTGGTGGATAAGGCACTCTGTAAGTGCAGGGATGGGAGTTTTGACAGAACTATTGTGGGCAGGAAAGGTATACCTATAACCTGAGTAGGAGTTCTAGTAAGAAAAGACCCTGGCCCTTCTTTGGTGGAAGTAGCCCAGAGTAACTACTCTATAACTCTTGGCTACTGTGAATAATGCAGCAGTGAACTTGTGTGTGCCAATATCTCTTTGAGATCCTGTTTCCAATTATTTTGGACATATGCCCGAAAGTGGTACTTCTGGATTGTACAGTAATTCTAGTTTTAATTTTTGAGGCCTCCCTATTCTGCTTTCCATGGTTTCTGTACCCTTTTACATTCCTACTAAAAGTGCACTAGGTTTCCAATTTCTCCACACTCTTATCAACACTTGGGTTTGTTTTTTTAAATTGGTTTTTAATTTGGTTTTGATTGGTTGGCTGGCTTGTTTTGATTGTGGCCATCCTAGTGGTTTTGAGGGGAATCTCACTGGGGTTTGATTTGCATTCCTCTAATGACTAATGATGTTGAGTATCTTTTATGTGCTTGTTGGCTATTTGCATGTCTTCTTTGGAGAAATGTCTGTTCAAGTCTTTAACCCACTTGTTAACTAGGTTATCTGGTGTGTTGGTGGTGAGTTGTAAGAGTTCTTTATTCTGGATACTAATCCCTTATTAGATATATAGTTGCCAAATATTCTCTCTCATTCTGTAGGTTGCCTTTTTCCCTCTGTTGATTGTTCCCTTGGACTTGAAGTTTTTATAATTAAACACAGCATTTTAAGGGAAGACTAAGAAACTCTCATAGATCAAAGGGGACCAAAGAGACAGGACAGTGAAATGGCATTCCCTTTTTTTCCTTTTTGGCTACGGGTCTTTGATGCTTTGCGCTCACTTTCTCTAGTTGTGGTGAGCGGGGGCTGCTCTTCAGTGTGGTGTGTGGGCTTCTCGTGAAAGTGGCTTCTCTTGTTGCAGAGCAAGGCTCCAGGGCACAGGCTCCAGTGGTTGCAGCTCTCAGGGGCCGCTGCTCCGCCACATGTGAAATCTTCCAGACCAGGGATCAAGCCCATACCCCTTGCACTGGCAGGCAGACTCCCGTGCACCCAGCCATTAGGGGAAGTCCTACGCTTTTTATTTGTTTATTTATTTTGGCTGTGCTGCACCACATGTGGGATTCTAGTTTCCTAAGGACTGAATCAGCGCCCCCTGCACTGGAAGCACAGAGTCTTAACCAGTGGACTGCCAGGGAAATCTTATGTTCTGTCTCAATTGGGTTCTAGAACAGGAAAAAGACATTAGTGGAAAAACTGGTAAAATCCTAATTAAAATCTATATTGAGTTAACCTACCATGGTGATATAAGATGTTAACACTAGGGGAATCTGGATGAAGGTACATGAGGACTCTCTGTACTATCTCTAAGTGTTCTGTAAATCTAAAATAACCCTCCTCCAAAATATGTGTATATTTATATAAAACTGTGAGTCATCAAAGAGATATCACGTTGCCAGCAAAGGTCTGTATAGTCAAAGCTATGGTTTTTTCCAGTAATTGTGTATGGATGTGAGAGCTGGACCATAAAGAAGGCTGAGCGCTGAAGAACTGATGCTTTTGAACTGTAGTGTTGGTAAAGAATATTGACAGTCCCTTGGACAATAAGGAGATCAAGCCAGTCGATCCTAAAGGAGATCAACCCTGAATATTCATTGGAAGTGAAATAGAGCAGGACCTTGTGGTCCTTCCCCCATCCCCACCATGTCCTCTGCCTGCCTTCTGTCTGTGGAAAATTTTACTCAAAGGATAAGTTTAATTAGAGAAGTGGGAAATGCGGAAACAAAGGAAAACATTCAAAGGAGACTAAAGAATAATAATGTGGTCATTAAGCATAGTCAAGGACCTTAAGTATTTTTCCTCAAGAGCTATAGATAACATTTGGAGCCATAGCCTGGGAGCTGTCTTATAGATACCAAAACACCAGGTGGGGAAGTTAACCACCCGGTGACCAGACTGTACCCAGAACATGAGCTGCCACAATTCTGAGAATTGACTGCAAAAAAATGGGAACAAATGGACCTTGGAACTGAAAGTTAACTGTACCTAAAACAACCAAGATGACGTCAGCCTCACCCCCTGCCAGATGCTGGCATCTGAAATAAAGCAAACTTTCCTTTCTACCAACCTGGACTATTTATTTGTGTTTGAGCAGCAAGCAGCTGGACTCCACACATCTTTCAGTAACAGAAGGACTGATGCTGAAGGTCCAATACTTTGGCCACTTGATGTGAAGAGCCGACTCATTGGAAAGACCCTGAGGCTGGGAAAGATGGACATCAGAAGGAGAAAGAGGCGGCAGAGGATGAGATGGTTAGATGGCATCACCAACTCAATGGACATGAATTTGAGTAAACTCTGGAAGAGAGTGAAGAACAGAGGAAACTGGTGTGCTTCAGTCCATGGGGTTGCAAAGAGTCAGACATGACTTAGCAACTGAACAACAAGAAATCATCTGAAATGAAATGGGATAGGCACTTACCATTAGGCTGATGAGAGGATTAAATGGGCCGGTTTCAGTACTCACAGGGCACATAGCTAAAGGTCAATAAACGCAGGTTACTGCCATAGTTGTTACTTGCCTCCAAATTCTCTTCTGCCTCTTGCATCCTGCGACTACCGCTGCTTGGCAGCAGTGGACATACACACTGCTTCCACTGTGGAGAAAATTAAGTTGCACCACAGTTCCACTTGCTGGTGTCCTACTAAACATGACATAGAGCAGTTCTGTTTCACCCACTCCATTTCCTTCTTTTAAGACCATGAAAAAGACTGCCAAACTAACACAAGAGGTATCTGAGAATGTGAAAAGCTCTTTGAAAAAACTTTTAGAAGATTCTACTCACCCTTTTCGTCTTCTCCAGGCATGACCCCTCTCCCCCAGCCCTCTCTTCTCTCCCTCCCTCACTCCCCTTTTTCCTTCCTCACGCCCTTTCTTTATTTCTCTTATTTTCAAACACCTTGGAGCTGAAGGGCAATGTCTTCTTTCCCAAAGAAAAGTTCTCTAAACCTGCAGTTCCCAGTCTTTTGAATATCACAGATCAAGTTAACTTTTAAAAAGGAAGGGGCAGGGGTGGCGGGGGTGTGGGGGGGATGGGGGGATTTACAGTTGTCAATTGGTTATTTAATGTATAAGGGATTTTTGGTTTTAAATCAATATTACTATCACCAACATTTCCTTAAAATGCCGTCAAAGAAAAGGGCCATTTAATATCCAAAAGTAAGAGGGGTAGAATCTCAAAATAAAGTGTCCTTCCAAAAATCATAGTTGCCAGCTTACTCTGTTATGTCAAAAACTTTTGAGTAACAGAATACCCTAAAAAGAGTCAAGCACAAGGAAATTTCAACAGAAAATGTTACCTTAAGATATTACAGTGCATTTTCACTTCTAGACTGTGAACAATGTATACAAGTGAAAGAGGACAGAATGTGTATATGCTGTGCAGTCTAAAGAGTAATAACAGAATACACACCTGTGGACTTCCTTCGTAGTCCTGTGTCTAAGACTCTGTGCTGCCAATGGAGGGGGCATGGGTTTGATCCCTGGTGATAAACCCAACCCTAGCAGAAACTACAGGATATTACTAATACTTTGGAAGGCTCTGAGTGGCCCCTCCTTCCTTTCCTGTTCCCAGAGAATACTGCCTCCTTAGGATTTAGTAGTTATCTCCTGTCTTTTCTTTATATTTTACTACGTACACCTTTATCCCTGAACAAGGCATTGACTAGCTTCACCTGGCTTTACTGCTTCTATGAAAGGAATCACACTGTGGGTGACTTGCTTTTTGTCCCTCAAAATCATGTTTGTTTGTCTGTGTTTCAATGGTTGCTGCACACGTGCTGTCTGCAGCTGTGGCGAGCGGGGGCTACTCTCTAGTTGCGATGCTCAGGCTTCTCACTGCCGTGGTTTCTTTTGCTGTGGGACGTGGGCTCTAGCATGTACGCTCAGTAGTTGCAGCTCTCAAGCTTAGTTGCTCCATGGCATGTGGAACCTTCCTGGACTAGGGATCAAACCCGTGTACCCTGCATTGTCAGACAGATTCTTTACCACTGAGCCACCGGGAAGCCCCAGCCCCAATCATGATTTTTCTTGCTATAAGTTTGGCATTTATGGATCTATATCCTGCAGAGTTTTACAGAGGACCTGGGATGTCCAGTTCACTCACACAGCACTCCTAGCTAACAATCCCGTTTTTCATGTGTGTGTGGATGGAGACGGAGCGAGGCCCCCAGTACCCTCAGTGCACTCTTTGGGGGTAAGCCAGTGGCTTCCATGGTCCAGACAGGCCAAGATCCCTAATGTGAACTGCAGAAGTTGGAAACCAGCTGATCACTTTTCTCGAATGGCCCAACTCTAGGCTCTGACCACCCAGCAGTCAGAAAAGCCTCCACAAAGGTGCTGGGAGCAGGCAGATATCACAGTCCAGCCAACTATGGGCTGGTCTTGGAAACCACACTCTGGGTGTTAATAACCTTCTAGGTTAACATCTCTGCACACTGACTCCTTCACCGCAGGTCAGGAGGGGCCCGGGACACTTTCCTCTGGTTCTAAGGAAAGATCCTCAAGATGCCAATCTCTAGCAGTGCAGACTCTCATGTCCTACCCAAGACCAAAAGAGTAAGAATTTTATATTTCAGTAAGATTCCCAGGTGACCTGTATGTACTTTCATGTCTGAGAAGCACTGGTCAGTGTGTGTGTGTGTGTGTGTGTGTGTGTGTGTGTATGTGTGTGTGTGTAATAAATATTTTTATTGAAGTACAACACAAATGAAAAATGGCTAAGTCTGATAAAAGAATATGAAAAAGAACAGATCTATGTACAAGTATAACTGAATCCTTTTTCAGTACACCCGAAACTAACAGCAAGTTGTAAATCAATTATACTCATGTAAAATAAAATCTTTTTAAAACTAGGTGAGGGAGATTAATACAGACTGAAATTGAAGAAAGTGGAGAAAACCACTAGACCATTCAGGTATGACCTAAATCAAATCCCTTATGACTATACACTAGAAGTGAGAAATAGATTTAAGGGACTAGATCTGATAGACAGAGTACCTGATGAACTATGGACGGAGGTTTGTAACATTTTACAGGAGACAGGAATCAACACCATCCCCAAGAAAAAGAAATGCAAAAAAAAGCAAAATGGCTGTCTGAGGAGGCCTTACAAATAACTGAAAAGAAGGGAAGTGAAAAGCAAAGGAGAAAAGGAAAGATATGCCCATTTGAATGGAGAGTTCCAAAGAATAGCAAGGAAAGATAAGAAAGCCTTCCTCAGTGATCAATGCAAAGAAATAGAGGAAAACAACAGAATGGGAAAGACTAGAGATCTCTTCAAGAAAAGTAGAGATACCAAGGGAATATTTCATGCAAAGATGGGCTCAATAAAGGACAGAAATGGTAGGGACCTAACAGAAGCAGAAAAAGTTAAGAAAACACAGAACTATACAAAAGATCGTCATGACCCAGATAATCACAATGGTGTGATCACTCATCTAGAGCCAGACATCCTGGAATGTGAAGCCAAGTGGGCCTTAGAAAGCATCACTACGAACAAAGCTAGTGGAGGTGATGGAATTCTAGTTGAGCTATTTCAAATCCTGAAAGATGATGCTGTGAAAGTGCGCACTCAATATGCCAGCAAATTTGGAAAACTCAGCAGTGGCCACAGGACTGGAAAAGGTCAGTTTTCATTCCAATTCCAAAGAAAGGCAATGCCAAAGAATGCTCAAACTACCACACAATTGCACTCATCTCACATGCTAGCTAAGTAATGCTCAAAATTCTCCAAGTCAGGCTTCAGCAATATGTGAACCGTGAACTCCTGATGTTCAAGCTGGTTTTAGAAAAGGCAGAGGAACCAGAGATCAAATTGCCAACATCCGCTGGATCATGGAAAAAGCAAGAGAGTTCCAGAAAAACATCTACTTCTGCTTTATTGACTATGCCAAAGCCTTTGACTGTGTGGATCACAATAAACTGTGGAAAATTCTGAAAGAGATGGGAATACCAGACCACCTGACCTGCCTCATGAGAAACCTGTATACAGGTCAGGAAGCAACAGTTAGAACTGGACATGGAACAGACTGGTTCCAAATAGGAAAAGGAGTATGTCAAGGCTGCATATTGTCACCTTGCTTATTTAACTTATATGCAAAGTACATCATGAGAAACACTGGGCTGGAAAAAGCACAAGCTGGAATCAAGGTTGCCGGGAGAAATATGAATTACCTCAGATATGTAGATAACACCACCCTTACGGCAGAAAGTGAAGAAGAACTGAAGAGCCTCTTGATGAAAGTGAAAAAGGAAAGTGAAAAGTTGTTTAAAGCTCAACATTCAGAAAACTAAGATCATGGCATCCGGTCCCATCACTTCATGACAAATAGATGGGGAAACAGTGTCAGACTTTATTTTGGGGGGCTCCAAAATCATTGCAGATGGTGACTGCAGCCATGAAGTTAAAAGATGGTTACTCCTTGGAAGGAAAGTTATGGCCACCTAGACAGCATATTAAAAAGCAGAGACATTACTTTGTCAACAAAGGTCTGTCTAGTCAAGGCTATGGTTTTTCCAGTAGTCATGTATGGATGTGAGAGTTGGACTATAAAGAAAGCTGAGCACCAAAGAATTGATGCTTTTGAAGTGTGGTGTTGGAGAAGATTCTTGAGAGTCCCTTGGACTGCAAGGAGATCCAACCAGTCCATCCTAAAGGAGATCAGTCCTAGGTGTTCATTGGTAGGACTGATATTGAAGCTGAAACTCCAATACTTTGGGCACCGGATGCAAAGAACTGACTCATCTGAAAAGACCCTGATGCTGGGAAAGATTGAGGGCAGGAGGAGAAGGGGACGACAGAGGATGAGATGGTTGGATGGCATCTCTGACTCAATGGACATGGGTTTGGGTTTACTCCAGGAGTTGGTGATGGACATGGAGGCCTGGCATACTGTGGTTCATGGCGTCACAAAGAGTTGAACATGACTGAGTGACTGAACTGAACTGAGGGAGTTTAAGAGGTAAATTTTCAATTGGAATTGGGAGATTGGGACTGATAGATACACACTACTACTACTACTACTAAGTCGCTTCAGTCGTGTCCAACTCTGTGCGACCTCATAGATGGCAGCCCACCAGGCTCCCCCATCCCTGGGATTCTCTAGGCAAGAATACTGGAGTGGGTTGCCATATCCTTCTCCAATGCATGAAAGTGAAAAGTTAAAGTGAAGTCGCTTAGTCATGTCCGACTCTTAGCGACCCCATGGACTGCAGCCTACCAGGCTCCTTCGTCCATGGGATTTTCCAGGCAAGAGTACTGGAGTGGGGTGCCATCGCCTTCTCCTATATACACACTACTATATATAAAATAAATAATAAGAACTTGCTATCTAGCATAGGGAACTTTACTTAATACTCTCTAATGGCCTATATGAGAAAATAATCTTAAAAAAAAAGTAGATATATGTATAATTTGTTCACTTTGCTGTACATTTAAAACTAAAACAGGAGTACCGGAGCTGCTGCAGCCAAGTCCGGATTCCACGCCGCGCGCCTCCGACGCCCGCCCGCTTGACGGTCACTCCCGGTTCCTTTAGGTTCTAAGTCCAAGATGGCAACTCTCAAGGATCAACTGATTCAGAATCTTCTTAAAGAAGAACATGTCCCCCAGAATAAGATTACAGTTGTTGGGGTTGGTGCTGTTGGCATGGCCTGTGCCATCAGTATCTTAATGAAGGACTTGGCAGATGAAATTGCTCTTGTTGATGTCATGGAAGATAAACTGAAGGGAGAGATGATGGATCTCCAACATGGCAGCCTTTTCCTTAGAACATCAAAAATTGTCTCTGGCAAAGACTATAATGTAACAGCAAACTCCAGGCTGGTTATTATCACAGCTGGGGCACGTCAGCAAGAGAGGGAGAGGGCCATCTGAATTTGGTCCAGCGTAACGTGAACATCTTTAAATTCATCGTCCCTAATATTGTAAAATAAAGCCCAAATTGCAAGTTGCTTATTGTTTCCAATCCAGTCGATATTTTGACCTATGTGGCTTGGAAGATAAGCGGCTTTCCCAAAAACCGTGTTATTGGAAGTGGTTGCAATCTGGATTCAGCTCGGTTCCGTTATCTCATGGGGGAGGCTGGGAGTTCACCCATTAAGCTGCCATGGGTGGATCCTTGGAGAGCATGGTGACTCTAGTGTGCCTGTATGGAGTGGAGTGAATGTTGTTGGTGTCTCCCTGAAGAATTTACACCCTGAATTAGGCACTGATACAGATAAGGAACAGTGGAAAGCGGTTCACAAACAAGTGGTTGACAGTGCTTATGAGGTGATCAAACTGAAAGGCTACACATCCTGGGCCATTGGACTGTCAGTGGCTGATTTGGCAGAAAGTATAATGAAGAATCTTAGGCGGGTGCATCCGATTTCCACCATGATTAAGGGTCTCTGTGGAATAAAAGAGGATGTCTTCCTTAGTGTTCCTTGCATCTTGGGACAGAATGGAATCTCAGACGTTTTGAAAGTGACTCTGACTCATGAGGAAGAGGCCTGTTTGAAGAAGAGTGCAGATACACTTTGGGGGATCCAGAAGGAACTGCAGTTTTAAAGTCTTCTAATGTGTCACTTCACTGTCTAGGCTACATAGGATTTTAGTTGAAGGTTGTAACTCATATTGTCCTTTATATCTGATCTGTGATTAAAACAGTACTGTTAAGACAGCCTAGGAAAAAATCAATTTCCTAATGTTAGAAATAGGAATGGTTCATAAAACCCTGCTGGATAGCAAGGAATGGTTCATGAAACCTTGCAGCTGTATCCTGATGCTGGATGGCACTTACCTAGTGTGGTCCTAAATTGATTTGTCAAATAATTCAACTTCCTCAAGAGGTACCACTGCCCATGTTGTGGATGCTGCAGTTGCCCTTCAAACCAGATGTGTATTTACTGTGTAATATAACCTCTGGTTCCTTTAGCCAAGGTGCCTAGTCCAACTTTTTTCCCTCCAGTTAATCACATCCTGGGATCCAATGTACAAATCCAGTATGGCATGCCATGTGCATAACTGTGTTCTAAAGAATCTTATGTACTGTATGTATCAGAATAGTGTACATTGCCTTGTAATGTAAAAAGGAAAAATTACATAAATAAGGCAGCCAACTAAGTTACACCAATTAAAACAATAAAGCTTGGAAAAAAAAAAACTCAAACAACATTTTAAATCAGCTATACACAATGGAGTACTATTCAGCCCTTAAAAAGAATAAATTTGACTCAGTTCTAATGAGATGGATGATATTGGAACTGATTATACAGAGTGAAGTAAGCCAGAAAGAAAAACACCAATACAGTATACTGACACATATATATGGAATTTAGAAAGATAGTAATGATGACCCTATATGTGAGACAACAAAAGAGACACAGAGGTATAGAACGGACTTTTGGACTCTGGGGGAGAGGGAAAGGGTGGGATGGTTTGGGAGAATGGCATTGAAACATGTATACTATCTTATAAGAAAAGAAGCGCCAGTCTATGTTCAATGCAGGATGCAGGATGCGTGGGGCTGGTGCACAGGATGATTCAGGTAGATGGTGTGGGGTGGGAGGTGGGAGGGGCTTCGGCATTGGGAGATTGTGTTCACCTGTGGCTGATTCATGTCAATGTATGGCAAAACAAATACAGTATTGTAATTTAAAAAATAAATAAATAAAAATTAAAAAAAATAAATCAACTATACTCCAATAAAAATTTTAAAATAATAATAAACTTTCAGTTGTGAAATAAATGCGTCATGGGCATGAAACATACAGGGTGGGGAACATAGTCAATAACTATGCAATATATTTGTACGGTGACTGAGCGTGACTAGATTTATCATGGTGCTCATTTTGACGGGTACAGAAATACTGAATGACTGAGTTGTACAATAGAAACTAACATAGTGCTGGAGGTCAATTATATTTCAAATACAAATAAACACACTCATAGGAAATGAGATCAGATTTGTGGTTACCAGTGGCAGGGGGATGAAGGCAGGCAAAAGGTACAAACTTTCAGTTATAAGCTAAGTAAGAATTAGGGGTGGACTGTAACAATATGAAGAATCTAATTAGCACCACTGTATGGTATATATGAAAGTTGCTAAGAGTATAAATCCTAAGAGTTCTCATCACCTGGAAAATTTTTTCTATTTATTTAATTTTGTATCAATATGAGATGATGAGATGATGGATATTTACTAAACTTACTGTGAAATCATTTCATGATGTATGTCAGTCAAATCACTAGGCTGTGCACAAACTTATACTTGCTGTATATCAATTACATCTCAAGAAAATTGGAAGAAAAAAGTACTAAGTCATAGGAGTATCATTTGATGAATTATATATCACAAAGTGAGTCTACAGGTATACCTGGCACTCAGATCCAGAAACACTGCCCAAACTCTAGACGCACCCTTTTTACTGGCCTCCGTAACCAAAGTACCACTCACCAAAGTAAACCAGAATTCCAGTTACTAAGAGCACAGGTTCATATGGTCCATATTTGTTCTCCACATAAGTGGAAGCATCTTTTGTGTCTGGCTTATTTTGCTCCACATTACGCTTGTAAGACTCTAGAAGCCTCATTAGGAAGCCCAGCTTTCCTTTGTGTACCTACTGTGTATTGGTGGCTCTCTAGTTTTCTGCAACTCTCATCTCCAGAGACCTGTAACAGTGTGAAACAAACCCCTCATTCAAATAAATACTTATTGAGCATCCAGATGATGCCAGTGTTTGTGTCAGGGGATGAATCCCAAAGTGTGCTGCCAAACTGAGACTTCTGTTTCCACAAGCCATCTTGACTAAAGAGTGCTGAGCTGGGTAGAAGATTCACACTGGTATGTGACTGCGAATTTTGAAAGGAATTTATTACCTGCCCTAAAAACACCCCAAGTTGCAGCTTAGCGCATGGCTATCAACTAGCAATAGGGCTTCTCACTTAGGTCTTTTGAATGGATCATGAAATCTAGGTCCCATACATTTCTGGTTCAGTTACTTCTACTTGTCTTCAAATGTGATTTGGCTAAATATTGGGGTTCTTTCAGCCAAAACTTCAAAAACTCTCGGCACTTGTGGTTTGGGACCTTCAGGAATAAATTACGTACAGACACACACCCCTGGTTTTCCTGTGGGTATCTGTGGTACTTCAATCCTCTTGTCTAATTAGTTCACTGCAAGCATTGCTGTGAGACCAATGGTCAACCACCTTCTGTTTGAGTGTTAATTTTCTCATCTACAAAAAGACGGAAGTATACCACATTAGAGATGCTTAACCTGAAATCTGTGGATCTGCTGGGAATATACTAACCCCTGAGCTTCCCTTGTGGCTCAGCTGGCAAAGAATCTTCCTGCAGTGCAGGAGATGCTGGTTCGATTCCTGGGTTGGGAAGATCCTCTGGAGAAGGGATAGGCTACCCACTCCAGTATTCTTGGGTTTCCCTGGTGGCTCAGACGATAAAGAATCTGTCTGCAATGCAGGAGACCTGGGTCAGGAAGATCCCCTGGAGGAGGGCATGGCAACCCATTCCAGTATTCTTGCCTAGAGAATCCCCAAGGACAGAGGAGCCTGATGGGCTACGGTCTGTGGGGTTGCAAAGAGCTGGACACGACTGAGCAACTAGCAACACAGCCAGCACATACTAACCCCTGGAAATGACGTGGAAGATTGTGAATGTGTGTATTTTTGGTGGAATAGAGTCCCAAGTATAACAATACCCGCCCCTCCCCTGAAAATCAAACACCATCATGACTGGTGATCTCCAAGAACCATCTTAGCACTTGATATCCTGCAATCATGTGGCTCCTTGCGTCAACAGAAGGGTTTGATTTTCGGCTTAGTGTCTGGCTCCAGCTGAATCTTAAAAGGAATAGATGGCCTTGCTTTTTAGCTTCCGTAGATTTTTCTGCCTCAATAGAAAGGATATTGTAAAACTGCAGGGCCACACAGCAGCATCTCTCTCTGATCTCTACAGGTGAGATAACATCAAGGGTCCATTCCTTTAAAATAGCCTGGACCTGAATGAGTCTCGTTTTTAATATGACCTCAGTCTGGGTCCTATTGTATGTAGCTGGCTTGTTTCCTAAACGCTGTATCTATTGTAACCCTCAGAACTCACTGGTGGGTCTGGCTGTCACAACCAAACAGATGTGAACACACCAAGATACTCTGATCAGTTCAACAATCCTGTTATCTCTACCCAGAGAAAGGGCTTGCAGCAGTCCTGCGTGGAGAAGGGCATCCTGGTTTGCCTGCCTGGGCTGGGGCTGTCACCTGAGCAAGGGGCTGAAACAGAACCTCTCCCATCTCTCCAAGGCTCGAGCTCATCATTCACACACAGTAAGATTAGGTTTCGCATTCCCTCTGAGTGGCTGGTTCCCCTGGCAGTGCCCTAGCAACAATTTGAGTCCAAAGTTTTCATTACAAACCACCTCAGTCAGTATGCATATTTGCTCCATTGTGTTCAACTTTTGCAACCCCATGGACGGCGGCCCACCAGGCTCCTCTGTCCATGGAATTTCCCAGGCAAGAATACTGGAGTGGGTTGCCAGTTCCTCCTCCAGGGTCAGTCAGTATGAGGAAGCATTTTATAGTCCTTTCACAGAGGAAGACACGTGGACTTGTAAACAGTGTTCTTAATCATTATATTGGTTTCACTGTAGACAAAAGAGTGATCTCAGAGCTCATCCTCTTCTTACAAACATCCTTTTCCGCTCATACTTATCTAAAAAGAAATAGAGCCACATTTTCAATCCTTGCTCCTCTAAGTGTGGACCATGGAACAGTAGCATCAGCCTCACCCAGGGGCCTATTGTTGTTCAGTTGCTAGGTCGTGTCTGACTCTTTGCGAGCCCTTGCACTGTAGCTCACCAGATTCCTCTGTCCAATTTCCCAGGCAAGAACACTGGAGTGGGTTGCCATTTCTTCCTCCAGGAGATCTTCTAGGACCGGTATCGAACCTCAGTCTCTTGCATTGGCAGGCGGATTCTTAACCACTGAGCCACCAGCTGGGGGTTGGGGGGCGTGTTAGAGACGCAAAATTCCTGGCCCCACCCCAGATCTATTGGACCAGAATCTGCATTTTAACCAGCTCTCCAGATGATTCTTAATCAGAAGCATTTTAAAATTTGAAAAGCACTCTCAAGACATTGCCAATATCTCACTAATATTATGTCTGTAACCTTCCAGAAAATAATGAAAGAGCAGTAAATGTGAGCTTTCTTCCATTCCCTTTAAAACCCAGAGGACCACCAGGGATGCTTCGAGGGAAAAGGGAGAGTAGGAACAAACCCAGAAGAGGAGAAACTGAGAGAGAGAAGAAGGAAAAAAAGGAAAAGCAAAGAGAGAAGCAGGGCAGTGGGCAGAGTGAGGGCCCAGGGTCTCTGTACTGCCTCCACAGGAGCACCACACCTAAGATCTGCAGATCCCACCTTCATGGCCCTCTCTAGCCATGTGCTGCCTCCTGTGTTTACCTACTTAATAGTTTTTAAAATTGGCTCACTTTCAAACTCTGATTCCTTTTGAGAAGAAAGTTCCTATCTTGGGGTTTATGTGTTTGTTATGTTTTATTTTCTTGGGCTCCAAAGTCACTGCAGATGGTGACTGCAGCCATGAAATTAAGACACTTGCTCCTTGGAAGAAAAGCTATGACCAACCTAGACAGCATATCAAAAAGCAGAGACATTAGTTTGCCAACAAAGGTCAGTCTAATCCAAGCTATGGTTTTTCCAGTAGTCATATATGGATGTGAGAATTGGACTATAAAGAAAGCTGAGTGCTGAAGAATTGATGCTTTTGAACTGTGGTTTTGGAGAGGACTCTTGAGAGTCCCTTGGACTGCAAGGAGATCCAGCCAGTCCATTCTGAAGGAGATCAGTCTTGAATGTTCATTGGAAGGACTGATGATGAAGCTGAAACTCCAATACTTTGGCAAACTGATGCAAAGAACTGACTCACTGGGAAAGACCCTGACGCTGGGAAAGATTGAAGGTGAGAGAAGGGGTCAAGAGAGGATGAGATGATTGGATGGCATCACCGACTTGATGGACAAGAGTTTGAGCAAGTTCTGGGTGTTGGTGATGGACAGGGAAGCCTGGAATGCTGCAGTCCATGGGGCTGGAGAGAGTTGGACATGACTGAGTGACTGAGATGAAGTGAACTGTTTTTTTCTAATACCTATGAAAAGAGATTCACGGCTATTAACATTTTGTTAGATGTTTGTAAGCCCTCCAGGTGATCCCTAGTGATGATCCGTAGCCACACCTGGGACCCCTGCCCCAGGGGAATGGTTGTCCCAGTGGTACAGGAGGTCCCTCAGAGCCCCCACAAAGTGTACAGAGGTGGGTTCTATGTTTCCATGTTTTTAAACTGCACTGCAGGACACAAGATGTTATTCAGGCTAAAAGCAGCAAATTAAACTCCTACTCATCTGGAACCTGCAAAATCACTGGTCCCCAACCTTTCTGGCACGAGGGACTTGTTTCCTGGAAGACAGTTTTTCCACCAACGGGCAGGGTAGCGGGGAGGGCAGAGAAGGGCTGGGGCAGGGGGCTTCGGGCAGGGAATGGTTTCGGGATGGTTCAAGTGCATTGTATCTATTATGCTCTGCTAATCTGACAGGAGGCAGAGCTCAGGTGCTAATAAAGTGATGGAGAGTGGCTGTAAATAGAGATGAAGCTCTGCTCACTTGCCCACTGCTCACCTCCTACTGTGTGGCCCATTTCCTGGGCCTGGGGGCTGGGGATCCCTGAGCTAGATTCTTAAGGGTACTGGCAAGAACTTGGGATAGAGTCCACAGAGTGACAAGCAGATGCAGCCTCAGTACTCCAGGTGACTCAAGGTGTGTTAGGCCTGCTAACCCCCCACAGCTAGGCTCAGAGCAAAGATTGGAAACAGCAAGAAGCCCTCACTGGGCTGTGGCCTGGCCTGAAGAAGGCTGGAGGTTGCTGGTCACCTATAAGGTATCAGCACCCCTTTCCCTCACTGTCTTCACAGAGTTTTCAGCAATTTACCGAACACACTCTTCCCTGTCTTTTGAGGAAAGGGAGATGAAAAACAAATCAAAGAAATTACAACGTGAACACACTGAGCTGCTACTTCTTAAAAGAAACATAGAGAATCCAAAGATAACAACAGAAAAACAATTAATAACCAAGAGGTCGGAAACACACACTCGAAAAGGAGGTGGCAATTATTTTCATGTGCGAGTTAGCGGCGGTGCTTAGGAATTTAACAGGTGCACATACGTCGTAGACGACAGTGTCTTTTCCACCTCCACTGAGAACAGGACATAAAAGGAATAGACTCAAATCATAGCCAGAGCACAAAGCAACATTGACATGTTGGGGCTATTAGACTCTGATCCAGACTAACAAAGGAAATAATGGGCTCACCGCAGAAGGGCTTTTTAACAGATAGTTAAAGAAAAAAAAAAAAAACACCTTGGTTCTATTGTGGATTACGTGAGCTTCTGACAGGATGTCAGGGGTAAGTCTATGGATCCTTTCAATCCAGTTACAAAAAGCTCCTAGGACCTTAGTCCCAGGCCCTTCTAGTGGTACAACTAATTCTATCTCATTAAATATTGCTTGTGATAAGTGAACCATCAACAGACTCTGAGCCTTTCTGTTATTCATGTTTCTGTGCTTTCAAGAAAAGGGATCTTCTTACAGAGGCTGCTGTAAACAGACTTTCTACAAATTGTATATAGTATATAATTGCACTGGAAGAGGAGGGAGAAATGGGGTTTACTGTAAAACAGAATCTTTTGTAAATTTGAATTTTAAAGAGCAAGATAGAAGAGCCCACCCACAGTAAAATAATGAATTAGCCTCAAACACATGACAGAAATTCAGGGCAGCTGGCAGGTACCCAAGGCACATAGAGTTGTGAGCAGAATGCCTCACCCTGAGGACCCAGGCAATACACGGACGCTCTGAAAATACCACTGTCCACCGTGCTGGGATACTGTGTATTCCACGTGTACACAGGGGTTGGGGCCCCAGCTATCAATGTCTTACCTCGTGCTCACCCGTCTTTTCGTCTCTGCCCAGGAGCCCACGGCGGTTCACCTCTAAGCTCCAGACCAGAGCCCAAGTCCACTCTAGCCGTCATCTCCCTGCATCTGGGTCAGGCCAGCCTCCTCCCCTCCCTCTCCTCTGAAGAGCATCATCTCCTTCCCACGCAGGCCTTTCCTGTCCCCCCTGTGAGATGAAAACAAACAGGCTGAAAATCATTCGTATCAAACAGATCCGAAATCCAGGTCAAAGATGGCTGTGGAGACCCTGAAGGAGCCCAAGGCCGAGCCCTTTCCCCTCCTACCTCTATTCCTTCCAACATCCTCTGCAAAGTCACCAACAGCCAGAGGTCTACACAGTCGTGAGCACGGAGGAGCCTGCCTGCCTCCACAAAACTCTTCAAGTGAGTATCTGGAACTACACACCAATTACCAGATATCTTAGTTATTAGAATAAAGTTATGTATATTTTATGAACGATGCATTGGCAGGTAAATTCTTTTACCACCAGGCTTCCCACATGGCTTGGTGGTAAAGCATCTGCCTGCAATGAAGGAGCCACAGGTTCAATCCCTGGGCCAGAAAGATCCCCTGGAGAAGGATATGGCAACCCACTCCAGTATCCTTGCCTGAAGAATCCCACGGATAGAGGGGCCTGGCAGGCTATAGTCCATGGGGTCGCAAAAGAGTCAGACAAAGTGACTGAACAAGAACCACCACCTACCATGGAGGGCTGATGTTACTGCTCTGGCTCAACGGCCAGAGTAAGATTGAAGAGCACACGACAGCACAATGTAATCCGCAGCTGAAAAGTTGGAGGGAATAGCATTTCAGAGGAAGTTTCAAAGGAGGAATAATTTCTGGGTCAATTTAACTGGAGAGTCTAAAATAACTGCAGCAGCCAGCTCACAATATAAACTCTAAACCGTACCGAGCCTGTCTGTGTCAGAGAGGAGGAAACGGACTTTTCTGTATCTCAAATGAATGCTGGTCAGAATTATCCCCAAGAACATGCTGGTGAAAGGATGGACTGGAAGCGTCCAGACGTGTCACTCATCAGTCAAGGCTGCCAAGTGGGAAATGGGTCCAGAAGAGGCTTGTCTCGGTCGGGAAAGATAAAGCTAGTGGGGGAGGGGGCGCACTTTGCTCAGGTCTAGTCATCGCCAACACGGTGTCCACCGTGGCCCGCCTGAGGGACAGCTTACGACCCAGGAGTAGGACATGCACTGCTGGGAACTGTCCTCTTCCTTCTGCTTAGTCTGCCCCACGCCCTTGCAGGGGTTGAACTGTGTCTCCCCAACTGCCCCCAAAGACACGCTAGAGTCCTAACCCCTGCTCCTTGAGAATGTGACCTTTCTGGAAATAGGGTCTTTGCAGAGATAATCAAATTATGATGAGGTCACACTCCCTTAGGGGTGTGTCCTAGGGAGTCAGAAAAATAGAGCTGGAGACAGACACACAGAGGGAAGACCACACGGAGAGAGGCGGGGAGAAGGCCAAGTGATAACAGAGGCAGAGATTGGAGGGGTGCAATCCGGCAGCCAGGAACCCCAAGGATTGCCAGCTAGAGGAGGCAAGGAAGAATCCTCCCCTGGTGGCTCAGAGAGAGGCTGCTGACACCTCGAGTTCAGACTTGTAAGCCTTCAGAATTTCGAGGGAATAAATTTCTGTGGTCTTAAGCCCCTGGGTTTGCAGAACGTTGTATAGCAGCCCTGGGAAACTAACACATCCCCTGAACTGCTCTGGCCTCTCATCCCTCCTCATCCACATGGGTACATGAGCCTGGGGAGAACCCCGAGGAGTCCACAGTCACAGCTCTCCACAGGGAGCTCCCCAGACAAAGACAGTATGACGTCTTGTTTTTGTGGGTTTTTTTTTAAGTTTATTATGGGGAAAAAAATCACATTCACAAAAATAGAGCAGTATAATAAACTCCATGTGCCCATCCTCCAGCATCAACAGCGATCCACATTTTGTCCATTTTATTTCATCCAACCCCTACCCAAGGGTATTTTGCAAGGAAGGATGCCTGGAGCATTTAAAAGCAAACAACACATCATTCCAGGTCATCTGTAAATGCTTTAGTCTAAACAACTTTAGACACTTTTTTTTTTTTTGGTCATCTTTGAGTATTGTGTACTTTATTAGTTATGTAAAAGGAATGAATAGCACTTTATGTCTGGGTCCTCTGTTTCTTCTCTGTTTTTACAATTCAGTGGTTTCCAATATATTCACAGAGTTGTACAACCATCACTATGACCCAGTTTTAGAACATTTTCATCACCCCAAAAAATAAACCCTGTACCAATAAGCAGTTGCTCCTCACTGCCCCTGCCCTCCAGTTCCAGACAACTACGAAGCTACTTTCTAGCTCTGTAGATTTACCTGATGGGAACACTTCATATTAACATAAATGGAATCCTGCTGCAGTATGTAATCTCTTGTGTCTGACTTATTTCACCTGGCATAACGTTTACAAGATGCAGCTATGTTACAGATCAATACTATGTTCCTCCATTCCTTTTTCTGGCTGAATAATATTCCGTTGTGTGGATATGCTGCATTTTGTTTATCCATTCATTAGTTGTTGGAAATCTGGGTTGCTTCCAATCTGGGGCTATTATGAGCCACAATGCAATGAACACTTGTGTGCAAGTTTTAGTGTGGACGCATGTTTGTATGTCTCTTGCTGATGGACGTAAGAGTAGAATTGCTGAATCCCATGGTGATGCTATTTTAATATTTCAAGGAACCACCTGTTTTTCAAAGTGGCTACACCATTTACAAACCTACCAGCGGTGGATGAGGGTTCCAGTTTCTCCACAAATTCTCTAAAACTTGCTATTATAATTTTTTTTTAATTATTATAGCCATCCTAGTGAGTATGAAGTGGTAGGTATCTTGTAGTTTTGATTTATGTTTCTTCAATAACTAATGATGTTAAACTTTTTCAGGTTCTTGGTATAACTTCTTAGAAGAAATACCTCTTCAGATTATTTGCCTATTTTAAATTGGGTTATTTGTCCTTTTGCTGTTGAGTTGTCAGAGCTCTTTATATATTCTGGATGCAATTTCCTTCTCAGATTTATTATGTGCAAATATGTTCTCCCATTCTGTGAGCTTTTTCATATTCTCACTGGTGTCCTTTGAAACACAAAGTTTTCAACTTCATGAAGTCCAATGTATTTTTTTCTCTTGTCACTTCTGCTTTATCTAAAAAAATCCATTGCCTTACTCAAAGATTTATTTCTATATTTTCTACTAAGGGTTTAATGGTTTTAGCATTTCCATTTAGATGATGTCTATTTTTAATTGAAATATAGTTGAGTTACAATACTATATTAGTTTCAGGCATACAGCAAAGTGATTCAGTTATATATATATATTTAAATTTCAGGTTGTTTTCCACTATAGGTTATTACAAGATATTAAATATAGTTGTGTGTGTGTACATGCTAAGTCACTTCAGTCGTGTCCAACCTTTGCAACGCTATGAACTGTAGTCCGCCAGGCTCCTCTGTCTATGGGATTCTCCAGGCAAGGATATTGGAGAAGGTTGCCATGTCCTCCTCCAAGGGATCTTCCCTGTGCTATACAGTAAATCCTTGTTGCTTATCTTTTTTACATATAGTAGTTTATATCTGTTGATCTTATATTCATAATTTATCCCTTTCCTCTTTCAGTTCAGTTCAGTTCAGTCATGTCCAACTCTTTGCAACCCCATCAACTACAGCACACCAGGCTTCCCCGTCCTTCACCAACTCCTGGGGCTTGCTCAAACTCATGTCCATCAAGTCAGTGATGCCATCCAACCATCTCATCCTCTGTCATCCCCTTCTCCTCCTGCCCTCAATCTTTCCCAGCATCAGGGTCTTTTCCAATGAGTCAGTTCTTGGCATCGAGTGGCCAAAGTATTGGAGCTTTAGCATCAGTCCTTCCAATGAATATTCAGGACTCAATTCCTTTAGGATTGACAGGTTTGATCTCCTCAAAGTCCAAGGGACTCTCAGGAGTCTTCTCTAAGACCACAGTTCCAAAGTATCCCCTTTCCCCTTTGGTAACCATGAATTTGTTTTCTATCTCTGTGACTCTACTTCTGTTTTGTAAATAAGTTCATTTGTATCATCTTTTAAGATTTCACATATATGTGATGTCATATGATCTTTGTCTTTCTCTGTCTGACTTATTTTACTCAGTAAGATAGTCTCTAGATCCATCCACATTGCTGCAAATGACACTGTTCCGTTCATTTTCATGACTGAGTATGTTCCACTGTTTAGATAGCCCACATCTTCTTAAACCAATTGCCTGTTCAGGGGCACTTGGGTTGTTTCCATGTCTTGCCTACTATGAATACTGTTATTATAAACACTGGGGCACTTGTATATTTTCAGATTAAGAGTTTTCATCTTTTCTGAATAAGTGCTCAGTAGTGGGACTGCTAGATCTGGTAGCTCTACTTTTAGTTTTTAAGGGAACTCCATACTGTTTTCCATAGTGGTTACATCACCAATTGTTATTTTTTGTAATATGATGTGAGGTAGGGGTCCAAATTTATTTTCTTACACATGGATGCAGACATTATACTTTTACATTTTTATTATTCACTTCATTTGTTTCCTCTGGCTGTGCTGGGTCTTTGCTGCTGCGTGCAGGCTTTCTCTAGTTGCGGTGAGCAGAGGCATCTCACTGTGCTGGCTTCCCTTGCTGTGGAGCACGGGCTCAGCAGTTGTGGCACTTGGGCTTATTTGCTCTATGGTACAAATAGCTGTGAAAATAAGAGAAGTGAAAAGCCAAGAAGAACAGGAAAAATAGAAGCATCTGAATGCAGAGTTCCAAAGAATAGCAAGAAGAGATAAGAAAGCCTTCTTCAGCGATCAATGCAAAGAAATAAAGGAAAACAACAGAATGGGAAAGACTAGAGATCTCTTCAAGAAAATTAGAGATACCAAGGGAATATTTCATGCAAAGATGGGCTCGATAAAGGACAGAAATGGTATGGACCTAACAGAAGCATAAGATATTAAGAAGAGGTGGCAAGAATACACAGAAGAGCTGTACAAAAGGATCTTCATGACCCAGATAATCACGATGGTGTGATCACTCACCTAGAGCCAGACATCCTGGAATGTGAAGTCAAGTGGGCCTTAGAAAGCATCACTACGAACAAAGCTAGTGGAGGTGATGGAATTCCAGTTGAGCTATTTCAAATCCTGAAAGATGATGCTGTGAAAGTGCTGCACTCAATATGCCAGCAAATTTGGGAAACTCAGCAGTGGCCACAGGACTGGAAAAGGTCAGTTTTCATTCCAATCCCAAAGAAAGGCAATGCCAAAGAATACTCAAACAACCGCACAATTGCACTCATCTCACACGCTAGTAAAGTAATGCTCAAAATTCTCCAAGCAAGGATTCAGCAATACGTGAACCATGAACTTCCTGATGTTCAAGCTGGTTTTAGAAAAGGCAGAGGAACCAGAGATCAAATTGCCAACATCTGCTGGATCATGGAAAGAGCAAGAGAGTTCCAGAAAAACATCTCTTTCTGCTTTATTGACTATGCCAAAGAATTTGACTGTGTGGATCACAATAAACTGTGGAAAATTCTGAAAGAGATGGGAATACCAGACCACCTGACCTGCCTCTTGAGAAATCTGTATGCAGACCAGGAAGCAATAGTTAGAACTGGACATGGAACAACAGACTGGTTCCAAATAGGAAAAGGAGTACATCAAGGCTGTATATTGTCACCCTGCTTATTTAACTTATATGCAAAGTACATCATGAGAAACGCTCGACTGGAAGAAACACAAGCTGGAATCAAGATTGCTGGGAGAATTATCAATAACCTCAGATATGCAGATGACACCACCCTTATGGCAGAAAGTGAAGAGGAACTAAAAGTCTCTTGATGAAAGTAAAAGAAGAGAGTGAAAAAGTTGGCTTAAAGCTCAACATTCAGAAAATGAAGATCATGGCATCCGGTCCCATCACTCCATTGGGAATAGATGGAGAAACAGTGTCAGACTTTATATTTTGGAGATCTAAAATCACTGCAGATGGTGACTGTAGCCATGAAATTAAAAGACGTTTACTCCTTGGAAGAAAAGTTATGACCAACCTAGATAGCATATTCAAAAGCAGAGACATTACTTTGCCGACTAAGGTCCGTCTAGTCAAGGCTACGGTTTTTCCAGTAGTCACGTATGGATGTGAGAGTTGGACTGTGAAGAAGGCTGAGTGCCAAAGAATTGATGCTTTTGAACTGTGGTGTTGGAGAAGACTCTTGAGAGTCCCTTGGACTGCAAGGAGATCCAACCAGCCCATTCTGAAGGAGATCAACCCTGGGATTTCTTTGGAAGGAATGATGCTGAAGCTGAAACTCCAGTACTTTGGCCACCTCATGTGAAGAGTTGACTCACTGGAAAAGACTCTGATGCTGGGAGGGATTTGGGGGCAGGAGGAGAAGGGGACGACCGAGGATGAGATGGCTGGATGACATCACGGACTTGATGGACACGAGTCTGAGTGAACTCTGGGAGGTGGTGATGAACAGGGAGGCCTGGCATGCTGCGATTCATGGGGTCGTAAAGAGTTGGACACGACTGAGCGACTGAACTGAACTGAACTGAACGTGGGATCTTCCCGGACCAGGGATGGAACTCATTGGCGTGAGGATTCTCAACCACTGGATCACCAGGGAAGTCCTTAGACATTACACTTTAGCTCTATTTCTTAATAACATGTTCTGTATTATACCTCAGTTTCAGTTTCCCATATCATCCAACTACAGCCTAGAGTGATAAAAAAGAAAACTCTAGCGAAGAAATATTTTAAATGAGGAAGTGGTTAGCCCTTCCCATATTGCTTGTAATCTATAACTCATTTCCCCAATTTTAGGCTTTCCCCCTTTTCTTATAACATGTGACAATGCAGTCTTGGGTGACTCAGTCAGTCATAATCATAAAATTAGTTTTGCCCTAAACCTAAGTTATTCAATTTAAATATAAGACTTTGGGTATAACAATGTGCCAGTCAGCTCTAGTAAATCAGAGATAAAAAGACAGGCATTCTGCTCTCGGACAATTACAGCCTAGATGGGGAGAGGAAAGGCACGTACACACATAACAACATGGAGCGGGCACCAACACGGGAAGGAAACAGTGTCCACCCGGGAGGGGTGGGAGACACAGTGAAGGGAGGGGACCAGGACTGGGCCCAGATAGAGTGCCAGCCTCTGACACCAGCTGGGTGAGGATCCTGCCGAGCTGGAGACTAGCATCCCATCGACAGGGGGATGGTCCCCACTCATTCCCAGCAGATCATATCTCCAGAGAGACATGGGCCCAGGACATCCCTGGTGGCCCCGTGGTTAAGACTCTGTGCTTCCAGTGCAGAGGGATGGGTTTAATCCCTGCACAGGGAACTAGGACCCCACATGCTGGGCAGCCAGAAAAAAAAAGAAATTATTTTTTAAAACAAACCAGAGACATGGACTCAGGATAGCCAGACTTCAGACTTTCTCTCTTTTTTTTTTTTTTTCAAGAGAAGTTGAGGGGAAAAAAATCTGATTTTATGTGTAATCCTTCATTTTTTGAAGTTGTTAAGAAATTTGAATTTTAAAAACTCTACAGTGGGCTTCTCAAAAAGTTAAACATAGAATTACCATATGACTCAGCAGTTTCATCCCTAAGTATATACTCAGAAAAAGTGAAGACAGAGAGTGAGAAGGATACCTTTATGCCAGGGTTCAGTGCAGCATTCTTCACAACAGCTAAAACGTGAAAATGTCCATTGACAGACAAATGGATAAAGAAATTCTGGTACAGCCACACCGTGGCATATTATTCAGCCATGAAAAGGAGCAAAGTGTTGATACTGTAACACAGATGAACCTTGAAAACGTTATACTAAGTGACACAAAGGCACAAGTATTGTATGATTCCACTGATGGGGCATATCTAGAAGACATAAATCCACAGACGGAAAGGAGATAAGAGGTCACCACGGGCTGGAGGGTTGTTGCTTAATGGTTACAGAGTTTCTGTTTGGGGTGATGAAAACACTTCTGAAATAGACAGTGGTGATGCTTGCACAACATCGTGAATGTAACTGATGCCACTGAACCGAGAGCTTAAAAATGGCTAAAATGGAAACTTTTATATTTTACGTGTTTTAACACACACAACAACAACTCTAGAATGGCCAAACAAAACATGCCCAGGATTACTGTGTCAGCTGTGGGCGCCAATTTGGGATCTCAGGCTCAGAATGATGAACACTGGACACTTCGTGTGCACTAAGCGAGGACTCAGCAGTAAGGCAAACCTCTCACTGATGCTGGAGTAGGGGCAAAGGAGATGGACAAAATTAAAGATACATATGTCTGTATAGTCAAAAGTTATGGTTTTTCCAGTAGCATGCACAGATGTGAGAGTCAGACCATAAAGAAGGCTAAGCACTGAAGAACAGATGCTTTCAAATGGTGATGTTACAGAAGACTCTTGAGAGTCCCTTGGACCGCAAGGAGATCAAACCAGTGAATCCTAAAAGATATCAACCCTGAGTATTCACTGGAAGGACTGATGCTGAAACTCCAAGATTTTGGCCACCCGATGCAAAGAGCAGAATCATTGGAAAAGACCTCAATGAAAGACTGAGGGCAGGAGGAGAAGGGGTGACAGAGGATGAGATGGTTGGACAGCATCGTCGACTCAATGGGTATCAGTTTGAGTAAACTCTGGGAGATAATGAAGGGCAGGGAAGCCTGGCGTGCTGCAGTCCATGGGGTCACAAAGAGTTGGACACAACTGAGCAACTGAAAAACAGTTTCTTATCCTTAAGGAGTTAAAGGCTAGAAATAGACCTAATTGTAGTAATACAGCAATGCTCTCAGGAAGTTCTAAAAATGTGCTTCAGGAAATTCACAGGCGAGATCACACCTGGTCGTGGGATCTCTAAAGGATTCATGAAGGTGATTGGACTGCAGCTGAGCTTTGCAAGATGAGTAAGCAGGTGGGGATGCTTCAAAAGTAGCAGCTGGAGTCAAGGTTTAGAGGAAGAACAGCAGATGGCATATTTTAGTATCGACTCCAGTTTGGCTGGAGAAGACTCCAAGCAGAGAGGGAGCTGGAGAGGCGGCGGGGACCAGCACCAGGATGCCATGAACACCAAATCAAGAATTTTCCATTTAATTCTGAGCAGAAGAATGAAGTTCTCAAAGCTGTCCCTGAGACTGATTAGCCAGACATCCGTGTATAAGATACATTGAAAAGAGGAGAGCGGGGGCCCCTAAACAGTCAGGTGAGAGATAAGAAAGGGTTAGGCCTGACTAGTGGCCGTGGTATGCAAAGGAAGAGGCGAGTAGGGACAGGAGGTGGCTGCTTGGTTGGATAATAGCTAGAAGCTGATGGCTGCAAGGGGAGGAGGGTGGTTTGTCTCATCTCTATGTGAAAGAGACTTCCTGAAAAGAAAGCAGTGTGATAGAAATCAAACATACAGCAGGGGTCTAGTCCCAGCTGTGCTAACCAAGCCTGTGCCCTTTGGAACAAATGTGGAATGACCTCATTCATTTATTCATTCATTCATGGTGCTTCAGTGTCCTCACTTTACGATGGGCCTAAATCTCTGTTCTACCCATTTCATGGCATCGCTCTGATGATAAAAACGAAAGCTACTTCAAACCACTTCACATTTAAGCGCCCCATGTTACCTCATTGAAATGAATTTTAGATAACTATCTCTTGTGCTTTAAAATATTGTGTAATGTGTTTGAAATAAATGGGTCATTGGCTGGGGCTTAGAATTAGCTGTGATCCAGAGACCCGATCATATTCATTCCAAGTGTCGATCCCACAAAAGTGACGTGTTATTCACACCCAGCCTCCTCCTGTTTCCTATGCTTACACAAGGTATAATCTGCTTCATCTCATCCAGCTCTTTTGGGAAATAAAAGCTCCTGGATGTTTTGTTACTAAAGCCGTGTTCTCTTCAGAGTGTGTGTGCCGAGCAGCCATGAGGAATGGAACATGGAAAACCTTTAAAAGAATGTTATATGACTCAGGGAACTCAAATCAGGGTTCTGTAACAACCTAGTGGGGTGGGATGGGAAGGGAGATGGGAGGGAGGGTCAAGAGAGAATGGACTTATGTATACCTATGACTGATTCCTGTTGATATCTGGCAGAAACCAACACAATTCTGTAAAGCAATTATCCTTCAATTAAAAAAATAAACAAAAAAAAATTTTTTTAAGAGTCAGTTATCATTCGTGCCAGACAGTGCTATGTCATCTTAGGCAAGCCACCAAACCTAGCTATGCCTGGATTTCTAAAAGGTGTTGTGGAATGCGTCTGGTGACAGACACATGCAGAGATGGAAGCGATGCACTCCCGCCGTGAAGGAGGAACAGGAACACTTCAGTTTTAACTTGAGTGGATCCAAGAAAATGAGCACTGGGAAAGTGGCAAAGAGGAAAATGACTTGCTACAAAAGTGAAGTGGGACACACAGCAAGAGCCGTGCACTGGGGAGAGAATGAGAGTTCAGCTGAAGGAGGTTCTGAGACTCGGGGCCTGTCTCACGTCGACCTGATGAAGAAGGAGGCTGTTTCTTTTTAAAATTATTTTTATTGACGTATAGTTGCTTTACAATGTTGTGTTAGTTTCTATTGTGCAGAAAAATGAATCAGCCATATATATATATATATGTATGTATGTATACACACACACACCAGGGTCCTCTGCCCATGGAATTCTCCAGACAAGAGTGGGTTGCCATTTCCTCCTCCAGGGGATCTTCCCAACCCAGGGATCAAACCTGTGTCTCCTGGATTGGGAAGCAGATTCTTTACCACTGAGCCACCAGGGAAGCCCATATATACATATACCTCCTCCCCTCTGGGTTTCCTTCCCATGTAGGACACCTGTTGGTCCAGTGATTAAGACTCGGCACGTTTTTAAGCATCTTATGGTGGGCATCAGGATGATTTTTCAACTAGTGATTCTGCCGCTGCTGCTAAGTCGCTTCAGTCGTGTCTGACTCTGTGCAACCTCATAGACAGCAGCTCACCAGGCTCCCCCATCCCCGGGATTCTCCAGGCAAGGACACTGGAGTGAGTTGCCATTTCCTTCTCCAATGCATGAAAGTGAAAAGTGAAAGTGAAGTCACTCAGTAAGTGTCCGACTCTTTGTGACCCCATGGACTGCAGCCCACCAGGCTCCTCCGTCCATGGGATTTTCCAGGCAAGAGTACTTGAGTGGGGTACCACTGCCTTCTCCGAACTAGTGATTCTACTGTGGGTCAAAGGGGGAGCCTGGGTCTGACAGGGCAGGTTGGTGTTGAGAACCTTAGGCTATTCTCTCTGCTAGGACTAGGACAGGGAGCACCAGCCAAGAGATGTGGCCTGAGAATGAAAAGATCCAACAGCTGTGATTTCATAAAAACATATAATCCTTGCTGAGCAAGGGGAGAGAGAAAAGAAGGAAGAGACAAGGGTACGGAAAGCAAGAGAGCGGAACCCCCATCCCGGTGCGAGAGGGCAGGACATCACGGACGAGGGCTCTTCTAGGGGTCCACATGGCAGCGCTGTCCAGCTCAGCGGGGCAAAGTGGCCTCGATTTTGGAAAGGCCCCTAAATGGACTCTTCCTTCCAAATATCAGGATTATTCTTCTCCTCCAAGTTTCGCTAGAGCCTGGTGCAGTGCATGCACGCTAAGTCACTTCACTCGTGTTTGACTCTGCAACGCCATGGACTGTAGCCTGTTCAAGCTCCTCTCTACGTGGGATTCTCCAGGCAAGAGGGCTGCCATGCCCTTCTCCAGGGGATCTTCCTGACCCAGGGATCGAACCCACGCTTCTTATGTCTCCTGCATTGGCAGGCAGGTTCTTTACCACTAGCGCCACCTGGGAAGCCCAGCGCTTGGTGCAGCCTGGAGCAGAAACCCCTTCAGGAAGGAGCAGACTAGAAAAGGCACCCTTTCCTGGCTGGCTCCGCCTCCTGGGTCACGGGCCTCCCCTCTGCTCCTGACCCGACCCAGAAAGCCCAGGGAGGAAGCTGCGGGAGGCCTGACTCACGCAGTGCTCAGCCGCTCGGATCACGGGTGGGCAGGGCCGCGCGTGATGAATCACTGAGAGCCTGACTGCTATTCTGAGCGCCGCCAAGGACACGGATGCTCTCGTTCTCTCCTTCCCTGTCTGGCTGCCAGGAGACGAGCGCTTTAGGAACTGAGTATCTTCATTTTTTAAATACAGCCCAAGACGGAAACTATCTAATACTTTCTATTCTTCCTGCACCCCCTTTTCAATTCCTGGAAACCACCCATAGGAGAAAAGGACCAAGAGCCAGCTCTGTCCAAGCCCAGCGAAAGCAACCTTGCTGAGGGGCCGGGAGGAGAGGGCACACCTTGGGAATTTCCCAGGTGAATCACCTGGCTATTTATTTTGATTAGAAGTGCCTTAAGAAGTATGTAATTTTAAGTTCTAAATTCTACTGATACAAGAAAAATCAGATTGGTACCTACAGCTCTATATAACTGCACAGCACTTGGATTAATTTCTCGATTTTTTCAGGTCCCTTGTAGTCCATGACTAAAAGTTAAAAAGACAGACAATCACAGGTGACGGTGAGAACATGGAGAAACTGGAACCTTCACAGATTGCTGGTGGGACTGTAAAATGGTACAGCCACTTTAGAAAATAGCTTGGTAAGTCTTTATGTTAAATATAGTTACGATATGACCCAGAAATCCCACACCCAGGTATATATTCAAGGGACCTGTAAATATATAGCCACACAAAAACTTGTACACAAATGCCTCATCAGCATTACTCATAGTAGCCAAAAAGTAGACTAACCCAAATGTCCATTAACTGATGAGTGAATAAACGTGTGGTAAATGCATATAATTCAGTCATAAAAAGAAATCAAGTACTGATATTATACATACCACAACAGAAATGAGCCTTGGTCTCGTTGTACCTGTGGGATATTTATTCAGTTTAGGTGAAAGAAAAACAGATTTTAATGTATAATAGTGTTTGCTGGACTTCCCAGTGGTTAGGAATCTGCCTGTCAATGCAGGGGACACAGGTTCAATCCCTGGTCCAGGAAGAGTCACATGCCATAGGGCAATTAAGACTGTATGCTACAACCATAATTGTCAAAAACAAAACAAAACAAAACAGTAATTGCTTTGGTAGCACATATTTTCAAATATAAATAATATAACTGCAGAATAAAAACACAGATTATGTCAGTAAATATAAATAAGCCAAACATTCAAGAGGATTAGATTAAATCATCACACAATTTCTTAAATTCATTTTTAATTGGAGGATAATTGCTTTAGAGTGTTGTGTTGGTTCCTGCCATGCACCAACAGGAACCAGCCATAGGCATGCATGTGTCCCCTTCCTCTTGAACCTCTCTCCCGCCTTCCACCCTATCCCACTCCTCTAGGTTGTCACAGAGCAGCGGGTTGAGCTTTCCACTTCATACAGCAAACTCCCCTGGCTGTCTTTACATATGGTAGTGTATGTTTGCAATGCTGCCCCCTCAGTTCATCCCGTTCCCTCCTTCCCCCGAGCACCATGGCCACAAGTCTGTTCTCCATGTCTGCGTTTCTGCTGCTGCGCTACAAATAGACTTGTCGGCACCATTTGTCTAGATTCCATGTATATATGTTAATATATGATGTTTGTTTTCCTCTTTCTTAGTTCACTCTGTATAACAGGCTCTAGGTATCCACCTCATGAACTGATGCAAATTTATTCGTTTTTATGGCTGAGCAATATTTATTGTATGCTGTTGCTGTGTTCCGGAGAAGGCAATGGCACCCCCATTCCAGTACTCTTGCCTGGAAAATCCCATGGATGGAGAAGCCTGGTAGGCTGTAGTCCATGGGGTTGCCAAGAGTCGGACACAACTGAGCGACTTCACTTTCACATTTCACTTTCATGCATTGGAGAAGGAAATGGCAACCCACTCCAGTGTTCTTGCCTGGAGAATCACAGGGATGGGGGAGCCTGGTGGGCTGCCGTCTATGGGGTTGCACAGAGTCGGACACAACTGAAGTGACTTAGCAGCAGTTGCTATGTTCAGTTGCTAAGTTGTGTCCAACTGTTTGCAACTCCACGAATTGCAGCACACCAGGTTTCCCTGTCCATCACTATTTCCCTGAATTTGCTTAGACTCTTCTCCAATGAGTTGGTGATACCATCCAACCATCTCATTCTCTATTGCCTCCTTCTCCTCTTGCCCTCAGTCTTTCCCAGCATCAGGGTCTTTTCCAATGCACCAGTTCTTCACATCAGGTGGCCAAAGTATTGGAGCTTCAGCTTCAACACCATTCCTTCCAATGAATATTCAGGGTTGATTTCCTTGAGGACTGGCTAGTTTATCTCCTTGCAGTCCAAGGGACTCTCAACAGTCTTCTCCAGCATCACAGTTCCAAAGCATCAATTCTTCAGTGCTCAGCCTCTTTTGTGGTTCAGCTCTCATAACCATACATGACTACTGGATAAACTGTAGCTTTGACTATTCAGACCTTTGTTGGCAAAGTCATGTCTCTGCTTTTTAATACACTATGTAGGTTTATCATAGCTATACTTCCAAGGAGCAAGCATCTTATAATTTTGTGGCTGTAGTCAACATCTGCATTGATTTTGGAGACCAAGAAAATGAAATTTGTCACTCTTTGCACATTTTCCCCATCTATTTGCCATGAAGTGGTGTGACCAGATGCCATGATATTCATTTTCTGAAAGTTGAGTTTTAAGCCAGCTTTTTCACTCTTCTCTTTAACCTTCATGAAGAGGCTTTTTAGTTCCTCTTCACTTTCTGCCATTAAACTGGTATCATCTGTATATCTGAGGTTATTGATATTTCTCCTGGCAATCTTGATTCCAGCTTGTGATCTGGTCCAGCATGGCATTTTGCATGATTTATTCTGCATATAAGTTAAATAAGCAGAGTGATAATATACAGCCTTGACGTACTCCCTTTCCCAATTTTGAACTAGTCCATTGTTTCATGTCCAACAGTCAAAGGTTTTAGCAGAAGTAGTTTTTTTGGCATTCTCTTGCTTTTTCTAGGATCCAGTGTATGTTGGCAATTTGATCTCTGGTTCCTCTGCCTTTTCTAAATCCAACTTGTATATCTTGTACCACAACTTCTTTGTCCATTTTTCTGTCGATGGACATCTATGTTCCTTCCATGTCCTGGGTATTATACATGGTGCTGCAATGAACATTAGGGTACATGGGCAACACTCAGTTCTCAAAGTGATTCAGAAAGGTTGAAAACGGAAATTATATTACATTAAGCAAATTCAGACAAAGAGAATATCAGACATGGTTCAATTCAGAGACAAAAAGCATTGAACAAAAACAAACAAAACCCTTTGCAATACTCAAGGGTACAATTTATAATCCAATTATATAATGAAGAAAAATATATACAAATGTACTTTCATTAATATCGTATGAACATTTATAAATGAAAAATTATAAAAGATATGAGAAGAAATATATACTGATAATAATCACTTTTCTCAGTTCATTAGTAAGTGGACAAAAGGTATCTAAGAGTATGGTGCTGCTACTGCTGCTAAGTCATTTCAGTCGTGTCCTACCCTGTGTGACCCCATAGACGGCAGCCCACCAGGATCCCCCGTCCCTGGGATTCTCCAGGCAAGAATACTGGAGTGGGTTGCCATTTCCTTCTCCAATGCATGAAAGTGAAACGTGAAAGTGAAGTCACTCAGTCGTGTCTGACTCCTAGCGACCCCATGGAATGCAGCCTACCAGGCTCCTCCGTCCAGGGGATTCTCCAGGCAAGAGTACTGGAGTGGGGTGCCATTGCCTTCTCTGATCTAAGAGTATAAGTAAGTAAAGTCGCTCAGTCGTGTCCGACTCTTTGCGACCCCCATGGACTGTAGCCTACCAGGCCGACTCTTTGCGACCCTGTAGACTGCAGCCTACCAGGCTCCTCCGTCCATGGGATTCTCTAGGCAAGAGTACTGGAGTGGGTTGCCATTGCCTTCTCCAGGGATCTTCCCAACCCAGGGATCAAACCCGGGTCTCCTGCATTCCAGGCAGACGCTTTAACCTCTGAGCCACCAGGGAAGCCCGTCTAAGAGTATAGAAGCTTTCAATCTCAAAAATAAGATTAAATTGATACACTGAACTCTTTAGCCTAAAAACAAAGTATATTTTCATTCAAGTCCTGTGAGATTTTAATTTAGGGAGGTGACTGAGTGATGAAAAGGAGAGGTCAAAGCCATTGAAAGATTTCTGTTACTCACTGTTCCTGAAAGCGGGCAACACCACACCCACAAGCTCTCACAAGGAAGCTCGGGTTTGGACCAGGAGATGGAAGGGGCGGGGGAAAACCTTAGCCAGAGCCTTGATTGTGTTTCCTGCAGGAAAGGCAAGACACGGCAGAATAAACACTTTAGGACTGACTAGTCTCTGTAATTCTGGCAGGCTTTGGGAATGGCTGTCTCCTAGCTGTTTGGCACCTGGCTTTCAGTTGACTTCGGGACGGGGGAGAGATTGGCTTGGTGTGTGAGTCTGATAAAGGGTGTGGTGTACGGTTCGGTGGTTTGGTGTATGGGCTCAGGACCAGACTATTTGCATATGAAAAGTGGACTGCAGGGCAAGCCCTTTGCCAAGGCTAAGAGCTGGCTAGTCCTGGGAGGGGGCTGTCTCTGCCCCGAGGCCACAAGTGCCAGAGCATCATAGAGAAAATAAAATACAATTAAGATAATTGGTCTTCTGCTGCTGCTAAGTCACTTCAGTCATGTCCAACTCTGTGTGACCCCAGAGACAGCAGCCCACCAGGCTCCTCCGTCCCTGGGATTCTCCAGGCAAGAACACTGGAGTGGATTGCCATTTCCTTCTCCAATTCATGAAAGTGAAAAGTGAAAGGGAAGTCGCTCAGTCGTGTCTGACCCCATGGACTGCAGCCCACCAGGCTCCTCCATCCATGCGATTTTCTAGGCAAGAGTACTGGAGTGGGGTGCCATCGCCTTCTCCGGTGAATGGACACCAAATAGACAAATACAGGATCTAAGAAAACGCAGTTAGAACAGCCTCAGAAACATTAGCCTAAGTGAAAAGAGCTAATCACAAAAGACCATGTATTCCATTTACATGAAATGTCTACAGTAGGCAGATCCACAGGTACAGATGATATCTCCGACTCAATGGACATGAGTCTGAGCAAACTCCAGGAGATGGTGAAGGGCAGGGAAGCCCTCGGGTGCCGTTGTCCATGAGGTCGCAGAGTCAGACACGACTGAGCAACTGAACAGCAACAGTAGGTGCAGAGGCTTCCCCAGCAGCTCAGTGGTAAAGCGTCCACCTGCAACGCAGAAGACATGGGTTCCATCTCCGGGTTGGGAAGCTCCCTGGAGAAGGAAATGGCAACTCACTCCAGTATTCTTGTGTGGAAAAACCAACGGACAGAGGAGCCTGGCATGTTACAGGCCATGGGGTCGCAAAGAGTAGGACACAACTTAGGGACTGAGCATGCACCACAGATACAGAATGTAAATCATGAGTTGTCAGGAACTGGGGAAAGCAGAGACTAGAACTTAGAATGACTGCTAAGACATATGAGGTTTCTTTGGGGATTGATGAAAACATTCTAAAATTAGATAGACCTGTGACTGTCCCTAAAACCATTGTTCAATTTTTTTATTAATTTTTATTGAAGTGTAGTTTCTAAACAACTATATATTTTGAAGGGTGAGTTATAGATATGCAAATTATATCTCAATAAAGTTGTTGTTTTTTTATATATATATATATATATATATATATATATATATGGACTTCCCTAGTGGCACAATGGTTAAGACTCTGCCCTTTCAGTGCAGTGGATGCAGGTTTGATCCCTTCTCAGGGAACTAGATCCCACAAGCCATGTGGTGTGGTGAAAAAAAAAAATCAGTGGAAGAGAAGTATTGCTGCTACTTACCCTCAGATCTCTGATGTCTCAGATTTTCTAGTTAGAGATGAGAATCATGTAAGATGTCAACATTAACCCAGGAAACAAGAGAGCCCCCTTTTGATAGCTGAGCAGGAGAAAAACAACACAAAAATACTGTTTAGAAGGATTATTCTAAGAGTTGCGCATGGGGCAGACTGGAAAAGGAAAGACTAGAAGGGGGAACACTAGAAATAAGGCCCTTGAGAATAATTCAGGTAGAGGAATTTGACTTAGACTATCAACAAGTTAAGTTCAAAAAGCAAGCCAGTTATATAATGGATTCACTTTGCTGTACAGCAGAAACACAAGCAACATTGTAAATCAACTACACATTCCAATAAAAATGTTAAAAAAAAAAAAAAAGGCAAGGGGAAAGAATAAGCAACACCTGGAGGCTGTGGACAAGGAGCAAGGGAAAGATGTAGCAGCACGTATCCTTAAGGCTGTGAGCCTGGGGCTGATGGTGTTGCCACTGACAGTTCAAGCCAACTCAGGAAATGTGAGAATTAGGGCTCACTGGAAATTCTCAGTCACTTAATGAGACAGCCCCCTTAATGAATGAGGATCAGAATGTGTCTTGACGCCTAAGGTTACCCAGAAATGTTTCAAGCAACTTATTAAGCAAGACCAGTAGGAGAGTATGTGGGAAGTAGCTTTGCCAGAACTGGGGTGAGAAAATGAACTCTGTTACTTTGGGCTGCTGGCAGGACGTCGGGGTGATCACCAGGCAATTTAAGATTGGAAAATGAGTAATAAATAGGGGCTAGTGAGAAAAATCTGGTAGTTGTCGGGAGGTTTTAGGAAAATATGAAGAAGTGAACCATGTAAAAGCAGTGCTGGAACAGGCACAGAGAAAATTAAACATTTAAGTTCTATCTCCTATGTGCCTTGCACTGTAGGAGAGGATTTTTCAAAATGGTGAGAAGGTAGTCCCGACTTGCTAGAGTTTTGCAGACAGGTGATGACAAAACTAAAAATAGAGTATGAACAAGTGTCTGGAACACAGAAGATGAAACAGTTTTGTCTGGAGAGTTCTCTTAGGATTGAGGATCAGGAAGAAAAGGGGGAAATCAAAATGGAGAGAAACAGAATTAGTTACAACATCAAAAGTAGAGAATGAAGATGGCCAGCTTTGATCAGGAAGCAACGGCAGGGAGAATAGCTTCAGTGAAGATTGAAGATTAGAAGCATAAAAAGCTGAAAGGGAAAGATGGAAGTTGTCTTCAATATATCAAGGGAAAATATAGACCTGTCTTGCTCTCAGTTCAGTCACTCAGTTGTGTTGGACTCTTGCGACCCCGTGGACTGTAGCGTGCCAGGCTTCCCTGTCCATCACCAACTCCAAGAGCTTGCTCAAACTCATGTCCATCGAGTCGATGATGTTATCCAACCATCTCACCCTCTGTGGTCCCCTTCTCCTCCTGCCTTCAATCTTTCCCAGTATCAGGGTCTTCTCCAATGAGTAAGCTCTTCGGATCAGGTGGCCAAAGTATTGGAGTTTCAGCTTCAGCATCAGTCCTTCCAGTGAATATTTAGGACTGATTTCCTTTAGGATTAACTGGTTGGATCTCCTTGCAGTCCAAGGGACTCTCAAAAGTCTTCTCCAACACCACAGTTCAAAAGCATCAATTCTTTGGCGCTCAGCTTTCTTTACAGTCCAACTCTCACATCCATATATGACTACTGGAAAAACCATAGTTTTGACTACATGGACCTTTGTCAGCAATGTCTGCTTTTTAATATGCTGTCTAGGTTGGTCATAGCTTTTCTTCCAAAGAGCAAGTGTCTTTTAACTTCATGGCTTGAATTTAATTTCACTGTTGTTTTGGAAAGGAGAATTAGGACCACTGGAAGACATTGTTAAGATTTTCACTCAGTAGAACTCATTTTCTATTGAGAGCACTCCCACAATGAATGGCCTCATGTGGGAGGGCCTGGCTGGGGGCACATGGGTAGAGCATCCACTCAGAGAACTGATGTGCAAAGCAAGGGTGAGAGTCTCACTGGAGAGGCCCAGAGAACTGACAAACTGGGGTGAGGGTGGAGAAAGATAGAGAGCGGGTAATCAAAAGGAGTGGAATTTAGAGTGACGTTAAGGCCTCAGTTCCTGTGCAGAAGAGAGACTTGCCCAACCAGAGAAACTCTAGACAGTCCTGATCTTTGAAAGAAACAGGCAGGCTGTGTCACCAGTGGTGATAAGAGGCCGGTGGGGCGGGGATGGGGGCGGGTGGGTGGACTGAGAACTTCTGAGAGAATGACTAGCCAGGAGGGTTTCAAAGCCGCTGGATGTAAAGAAATAATGAAATGAAGCGCAGTGGGCAGGGTCTTTGGAACTTTGTCTCCCCCTGCTGAGGCCAGAGGTGTGAGCAACTGAGGCAAGGAAAGGAGCCCCCGAGCAAAGAGCAGTTTCTTTGGGGGGGTTGGGGGAGCAGAAAGAGGAAAATATAAACGCTGATTTTCATAAATCGCCTTATTAGTTAGACCCTGCAGCATGAAGTGAGGTGCTGTGCCAAAGCCAAGCACCAGACACATGTGAGAGGGGTCCAGCGCTGGCTGGCCATCCCTGGGGCCACTCTTGCTAATGTTTTTGGGGACTTTCCTGGTGGTCCAGTGGTTAGGACTCCGTGCTTCCACTGCAGGCAGATGGGTTCGATCCCTGGTCAGGGGACTAAGATAGCTAAAAAAAAAAAAAAAATCTTGCTAGGCTTTTCTCTAAAAGGCTCTTAAGTAACCCATCCCTTTATCTCAACAGCCTCAAAGTGACTGCAGAGACCAAGAGCGGGAGCTTTGGTCTTAATTAAGGGTCTTTCCCTCAGACAAGGAACAGGCTTGTTTTGAATTTTCAAAGTTCTAATAAATTATCTTCTCTCCAAGACCTTGTTCACAGAAATCATCATCTTTAGGAGAACCGACTTAGTAATGCAAACAAGGACAAAACCTCTCTCACACCTGGGGGCATTTGGGGAGGAGTCTACCTGCAGCCTCCACTTCAGTCACTGCTCCTTCCCCCTGGTTCCAGAGCAGTCTCTCTGCCTTTTGTAACCTCATTAACATCTTCATCCCATGCAACAAAGGCAAGTTATGTACGCTACTCCTTAGTTATTATTTTTTTAATTGAATCCACAGCAATAGTTAGGTTCCGGAAACTCTATGATGAGCCTCAGAAAACAAACAAAATGCTAAGTAAATAAGCAAATGTGCACATACACACACACAATCGTATCCTGATGTCACTCTCTGGGGCGTGTTGATAACTATTAAACAAGCTGAGGGCCTTAGAAGTGCTCAGATGAAAGGCTTTACCTAAATTCAGTTATCCTATTACAATCCACAAGAACGTTTTCATCCAAAGGGGTGGCATTTTTACGAGTATTTCACTGATGATGAAGTTATGGCAACTTCCTTGGGATTCAAGGGATTTAAAATGATTGCAAATGATTTTACTTGTTATCTAATTTCTGAAAGGACAAAAAGGAAAAATAAGCTATTTCTTTAATCGGAGGGCAGTGGCAGATGAGAAAAAGCTGACTCATGGCACTTTAGATGCAAGACCGTTATTCAAAGTGAGTTAAACATTCATTAGGAAGGGGGGGGCTGCTTCCCTGGTGGGTCAGTGGTAAAGAATCCGCCTGCCAGATCCCAGTGCAGGAGGCACAGGCTAGATCCCTGGGCCAAGAAGATCCCAGTGCAGGAGGCGCAGGCTAGATCCCTGGGCCAGGAAGATCCTAGTGCAGGAGGCGCAGGCTGGATCCCTGGGCCAGGAAGATCTCAGTGCAGGAGGTGCAGGCTAGATCCCTGGGCCAGGAAGATCCCAGTACAGGAGGCGCAGGCTAGATCCCTGGGCCAGTAAGATCTCAGTGCAGGAGGTGCAGGCTAGATCCCTGGGCCAGGAAGATCCCACCAGCTGCAGAGCAGCTAAGCCCATGCACCACAACTACTGAGCCTGCGCTCCAGAGCCCGTGCTCTGCAGCAAGAGAAGCCGCCACAGCTAGAGAGCAGACCCCGCTGCTGCGCCTGGAGAAAATCCCACGCGGTAAGGAAGACCCAGCACAGCCACAAACATATAATCCTAAGAAAAGAAAGACGAGTAAGGGGACTCCTTGGCAGTCCAATGGCTAGGACTCAAAGAGTTTTCACTGCCAGGACCCAGTAAGACCCCACAAGCTATGCAACTTGGCCACGAATGAAGAACAATGGTAAGAGTAGGGACCGTGGTCAAGAGGAAGGGGCAGAGCTGGCTCAGGTGGGCACGTGACAGCGCCACCTCCACCGACTCCAGGGCCGAGAGGAGGGAAGACCAGAGTCTATAGGGTGGGAGATCATCCCGAGCCTCAGGCGGAAGGGCCAGGAAAGAGGAAGAGATGCTCTTTAAAAAGGCAAACCTGGAGGGGAGGGGCATTCAGCCCAGCAGCAGGAGCGAGGTGGAAGGCAGTTTTAAGAAGCTCCGCAGGGTCTGGCCGGCCTCTCACCTGCGGGACTGCCGCTCGGAGGACGAGAGCTTTTGCACAGCATATACCTTGACAGGAAGCCTAGGACAAGATTCAAGTCAAACAAGATGATGATGCGTGGCATCACAGAAACCAACACTGACGTCAGAAGGCCTGGGATCTGAGTCAGTCCTGCTGTTGGATATTAGATGTGTGTCCCGGGCAAACTCATGAGTTCTCAGAGCCTCAGCTCTCCAGTCTAAGGACCAGATCCATCACCCGGCCCTCCTGCGTCACAGAGGGTAAGACACAGCGATGGACAGGAGGGCTCCTGTAAAAGTCGTGTGAAGGAAGGAAGGCAAGGAGGGAGGGAGGGAGGAAGAAAATGAGGCCAGGGAGATGAGAAGCTGAAAACAAATAAAAGAGGTGCGCACACATGAAGCATTGTTCTGGTGATGGTGGGAAGACCACGCCCCTGGGGCTTAAGCACAGAATGCCCTTTCAGATATTAGTCTTGACGTACACATACATTTGTATATAGTTATATGTGTGTGTGCAGTTACAAGTACCACATAGTTTTATTATATATATACATATATAGTCACTTAGAATTATTTATAACACATATATAACAATTTGTATTATCTGTGTTCATATATATAAATTTATACAGAATCTGATTTATTCTGGATATATGCTGAAACAAACCTGGTCACAGGAAATAATCGGGGCATTTATAGAAAAGCAAAAGGAAGATGGGGCTTCCCTGGCGGCTCAGACAGTGAAGAATCTGCCTGCAGTGCAGGAGACCAGGTTTTGATCCCTGTGTTGGGAAGATCCCCCGAAGGGAACAGCTACCCACTCCAGTATTCTTGCCTAGAGAATCCCAGGGACAAAGGAGTCTGGCAGGCTACAGTCCACAGAGTCAGAGAGGCAGACACGACTGAGTGACTAAGCGCACATGCACACACACACACAAAAAAGGAAGATGAGCCTGAACCTGTACAGAGGCCACATGGGAAGGTAAACCAGCTGTCTTGATTAAATAGCTGCTGCAACCTTGGACATGGAGTTGACTCCTTCATGTTCACAATGTAATTGAGGAAATGACAACTTAACCAGAAACAACCAGAGAATAAAATAAGGCAGTAAAACCACACAGCCCAGGCAGACTTCATAGTCTACCTGTAATGGCTCAAGAAGTTCAAAGGAAGGAAAACGCATTAGAAGAGGGTAAACAGGAAAAGCTCCATGGAGATTAACACATACACAGAACTATATATATATAAAACAGATACTCTGGACAGCACAGGGAAGTCTATTCAATATTTTTTAACAACCTATAAAGGAAAAAAATCTGAAAAAGGACACACACACACATATACATATATATATAAAACTGAGTCATTTTGCCGTACACCTGAAACTAATACAACATTGTAAATCAACTATACTTCAATTTAAGTAACCTGGCCATTCACTGCAGGAAGCGGTGTCCTAGTTACAGCAAGAGAAAGGGCAAGGTGCAGGGTCAGGAAGACACACCCACTAGATGCCATTTCCACTCTCATTTTCCTTCCACCTTTTCCAACATGATCAACATTTATTCAGCACCAACCATGCGAGGAACTAGGCAGTGGAGAAAACAACCAGTAATCTCCTTGGAGAGTCACATATAAAAATAGGTAAGCAGCTAAACACCAAATACATAATCTTACGCTCACTATCACAATAAGGCGAGACAGTGGATGCTAGTAAGGCTGGCTGGGAAGCTGTTCTTGGACCACATGATGTTTGGCCAAGACCTGAAGGAAAAGTAAGACTCAGAAAACAGAGAGATAAAAAGAGGCGTCACGGACACAAAGTATGAATCCACACAAGACATTAAGCACTACAGTGTGAGTGTATCAGTAGTTAAATACTGAACTGTACACGTAAATGGTTAAGAGCATACATTTTATGTTACATGTATTCTATCACAGTTAAGCTTTTTCATCTAAAAACCAAACCAAAAAACTGGTACTTCCTTACAAAAAAAGACACGAATACTGCCATTTGTAGCCGAGGAATAGATGACTGGGCTTCCTTGGTAGCTCAGCAGTAAAGAATCTGTCTGCCGATCCAGGAGACACAGGTTTCCATCCCTGGGTTGGAAAGATCCCCTGGAGAAGGAAATGGCAACCCACTCCAGTATTCTTGCCTGGGAAACCCAATGGACAGAGGAGCCTGGCAGGCTCCTGTCCATGGGGTAGCAGAAGAGTCAGACACAACTTAGCAACTAAGCAACAGTTAAGATGGCCAGTCTGATTCTGTAGCAAGTTCATGTAGAGGGACAGTAGGAGACTGAATAAAGAGACAGAAGCTGGGCTGTGGGAAACCTCAGGCAGACAGGCACATCCGATTCTCTCAACCAAGGTTTCTAACTTTGTGGCCCAAGGACTGGCTTCAAGCTTTGGTCCACGAACACCCAGTAGTAAATCTTTTTTTTTCCTCTTTAATAACTTTATTTGTATTTTTGGCTGTGCTGGGTCTTTGTCACTGCGAGGGCTTTTCTCCAGTTGTAAAGCACAGGCTCCAGGCCTCGCGGGCCTCTGTAGTCACAGCTCTAGAGCACAGGCTCAATAGTTGTGGCGCGTGGCCTTATCACTCCACAGCATGTGGGATCTTCCTGGATCAGGGATCGAACTTGAGTCTCCTGCACTGGCAGGCAGATTTGTTTACCACTGAGCCACCAGGGAAGGCCTCTTGTAACAAATCTTGAATGTTTAAGTACATTTTGATCTGGGGAGAGGGTACATGGGTTTTGGATTCTCAAAATGGCTTCTGACTTAGGAAAATTTGAAAACCATTCATGAAGGCGGACTGGGTGGGGACAGGATGGGGACTGAGGCTACATAAATTGAGCTCACTTCCCTTGAGACTTGCTCTTAACTAAACACCAGATAGTATTATGTAAACAGGTGCCATACCTCTCTTTAGGACTTAACAGAGCTATTGTTAGGTTCTAAGAACAGCTCTCTGGGAAAGCTGGTGACCCCTATTATAGAAACTAGCAGAGGATGAACAGAGAAGAGAACGCAGTAAAAAAAAAAAAACAGGAGGTAAGGAGATTCCATACATTGAAATACAGTAAAAGCCAAGGGGAAAAAAGTCCTGGAGAAGATGAAGGGGTTACCAGCATCAAGTTTAAGAGGAGGATTAAGAAAGGGAACGAGAAAAAAAAGATCGCTAAGTTCTATGACATTCCGTTGCACTCTTTCTGTAGTGATACAAAAAAAAAAAGGCCAGAAGTTAAAGGTAAAGAGATCCAAACTAGAATACTTGGGAGAGCAGAGAGAGGTGCTGTAGTTATGACATGATAATTATGTCAGAGCATCAGACATACACCAGGACTGTCCTGAACGAATGGAGATATAGTCAGTCCCTAGTTGAGGAGGGAGCACAACAGCCAGGAAGGCAGCAGATACCACCTGTTAACTCAAAGGACTTGGTCTTGAAAAGGAAAATAGGACGTAAGTCAGAACTAGTCGGGATAAGAAAGGGCTGTGTCAGCTACCTATGTGGGAGATGGGAGGACGTCGAAGGTTGAAAAGGAGAGGGAAGGAGTGGACAAGGACATCTGGTACCCTCCGTCCCGCTGAACATCACACACAAAGGGGTGGGCCCTCAAGACACTTGTGTGTGAGTGTTGACCGTGGGGACCATCCTCCAGGAAGCAGCAAAGATTAGAATAAGCTGGAGTGGAGAGGGGCCCTTCTCCCTTTGAAACAACAAGGAAGGAGAAAGGGCTTCCGAGGTGGCACTAGTGGCAAAAAAACCTGCCTGCCAGTGCAGGTGATATAAGAGATGTGTGTTCGATCCTTGGGTCGGGAAGATCCCCTGGAGGAGGCAATTGGCAAGCCACTCCAGTATTCTTGCTCAGAGAATCTCATGGACAGAGGAGCCTGGTGGGCTACAGTCCATGGAGTCGCAAAAAGTTGGACACAACTGGAAGCGACTTAGTATGCACAGAAGGAGAAAAGGAAACACCACATGACCAGAAAAGGCAGGCCAGAGCATCCCGTCAGAGATCGAGGCCTCAGAGAATGCTTTTCCAAACTACCTTCATTGATGGCCTTTTCTTCAAGGGAAAAACAGTAAGACCATGAGGTCAATTCTTACGAGTTCTTTAAAGCTAGTCTGCACGTAGACTGCCAGAACCAGAACAATAGGCAATCTACCCGTAGTGCAAGATATAATTCATTCAATGCCAAGGAGTTAATTTATAATTTCATTGCAGGTGCAGCCTGGGGGCTACAGAGAGGTCAGAGGAACACTCGTCCAGTTAAGTTTAAACTGGGGCAAGAAAACAATGGTTGGTGTCAGGATACGAAGGTGTGACCACACTGATTACATGGCAGGGGAGAGGAAATTCTCTCAGCCAAAGGTCACCAAAAGGCTAAATAACCAAAATGGGCTTCATCCACAGATGATTCTTAAACTACAGCTAGGCCACGCATCCAAACTCAGCACAGGCCTGCACACAGAAGGGAAGGCGCTTTCAGAGGGCAGCAGACATAGGCCTGTATAATCCGGCAGCCTGGCGGGGTCAGTGGCTGGTCAGCAGGGGACACTCAGGAGCACAAACTTTCCAGGCGTGAGTCACATTCTACAATGCGGAGCTCAGAGTATAAAGAAAATAACCAGACGGACAGATTTATTATAAAAGTCAGTTTATTTTCCCTTTCTGTGTTTCAAAAGTTTCCCTTTCTGTCAGTAATGAGCAGTTAACTGATTGGAAGTCTGCTTGATTAAATAACATTAACAAGTTCATAAACACACATTTGAGAGTATAAAGCAAGAGGTTGAAAAATTTCCCCTAACTCCATGTAAATTAGGCAGCCCTCAAAATTGCACATTTTTCGCCTGCTCACTTTCATAATTTAAAATATATATACAAGATGACCTTAAAGTATTGATAATTAGTATAGAATTCACAGCCTTGAAGATGCATATTCTACAAACATCTAAAGAATAGATACCTAGATACGTCTCAGGCCATAGTAATCCACTGTGATTCAACGTCATGTGCTTCATGCATAGAAGGCCAAATGGTCTTTCCTTTTCTCTAATTCCAGTCTTCTGCTGAGGTAACATAAGGAACCCGGGTATGACAGAGACCGAGCCTCTGAAAATAGGGCTAAGCCAACTGGCTTCCTAGTGGATCCTAAAAGTTCCCAGAGAACAAGCCTGGGGTTGAGTACTTGGGTTATAAATTACATCCTGGAATGTTCACAACTGAGGTACCTCATGGTCCTTGACAAGAAGCCAAAAGACTTTCAGGAGTTGAAGGTAATTCTGAACGAAGATGGAGGAGAACAGCTGACAATCACTGGAAGATATTTCTGCTTCCGGAGCTGATGGACTTCAGAGCAGACACAAAGAACTTGAGCCACTCAGCACGTAGTGTGACTTTTCCCACTTAGAGTTTAACTAAGGGATTCTCTGTCCAAGACAAGCTTACGCTGGACCCAGCTGGAATGCTGTACCAGGATGTGATGCTTCAGAGATGAGCTGCTCTCTGTAAACTCATGACCGAAGCAAAATGCAACAATCCTTTCTATTCGTGGAACATGTCGTTGCTACAAACCGGGCACAACTGCCTCGTAGGTCACTCAGCTTCCCAGGCTTGAGGACAAGGGTCCAAGTTCAATAAAGCTTTTATGGTTAAAGGGATGAACCTCTACAGGCCAACAGAGTTGCTGGCAGATTCACAGGCCATTCGGTACATTCACGGAACAACGGCGATAAATAAAAATCATTAATTCCTGTAGTGTAGAAAAAACAACCCAGCCTTCAATTGGTCAGCATCTCCGGGGGCTGACATTGTTGAAAGAGGCCCGACAATCTGAGGTTATGTTGGAGTTAAGACAAACCCAAAATAGGGTGAATTAAAAGTAAGAGTCCAGACGTTCTTTTGTGGGCTCCAGTCACTCACTCAATACGCGAGTTTGTCGTCTTTGCATAAGAGAGCATGTTTCCCTCACTATTAATGGTGAAATAAACAGAACTGTGCAACTTGTCTGTGAAGAGAAAAAGAGCATTAAATGTGCAGTGATAATTTAATTCTGTTAGTGCTTCATCATTTGAACATAATAAGGAATTTGGACTATATTCTCTTTGACTTCGTACAAAGATAACTCTTAATCTTTAATGAAACAGAAAATGATTTTGAAAATTACAGTTACTGTGACAAAATACTTAATGTAACATTACAGTCTCCTCAAAAAGAACCTAATGAAATAAGTTGCTATAAGTAGAGCAGAGAATTGATACTGGAGCTCAGATTTCAAACAACATTTCTTCTAACAGATTCCGTTTTCCATGACAATTTCTGGTATGATTAGACCAGCAGGTACATTAGGAGATATCTCCCTCTGCTTAGGGCGGGTATCAGAAGAGGAACACAGAGTTATAGGGCCCAGCCTTTAGGAGCCAGAAACCAGTGAAGCTAAGGGAAGCATCCTTTGTAATAGCAGAGAACATAAGCCTTAAGGCCGCTCCAGGGGATTCCAGGTGCTGAGCTGTCTCCAAGGCCCTTTGGACAAGGCTGGAGGACAATGTCTGGACTTAGGCAATGGAGGCTGCCTCCAATTAGGATACTCTCAACTGAGGGAAAGGATACTAAATACACCCTCTGGTGCACGAAGCTGTCACCAGACTCTCAAGTGGACTGGTCTCGAGCACTGTGTCTCAATAGCGTGGTAAGGACACGTCACATGCTTATTCAACAGAGAGCAATGTTTTAAAAGCACAAGGCCTTATTTTGTATTGGCTGTTTCCCAGAAAATACAGAGTTCCAGCCAAGAATATCTAAGATGCAACAGATATTTTCTCAAGAGACTCAGGGTTCATTTTAGAACTTGCATGCCACAGTGTCAATTATAGTAGTGCTTCTTTTTAACCCTGTGTGGTTTGGCATACACATTTCCTTCAGCATTCCCAAATTATATTTAGTGACAGAGAGTACCCTGGAAGAGTACCCTGATTAACAGTTGGGGATGTAAGTCTCTCACCATTTTTTCTGGAATCATGAATGACAATACTCATTAGACTCAAGTCAAGGGCAAACGTTAACAGCCCTTTCCTTCCTTGAAACATGAATCTGTCTTTTAGAATAATAAGATGCTGTTTTTCACAAAAGAATCTTTAAAAGCTGTCAGTAATGTTGCTGGCTTAAGAAGTGATTTAACCTAACTAAGAAGAAATGAACTACTGACACATCCGACAACACAGACGAGTTGCAAAATAATTATGCTGACTGGAAGGAGCTGACAAAAATATGGAGTGTATAATTCCATGTATATGAAGCTCAAGAAAATGCAAAGTAGCCTACAGCAACAGAAAAGTGGACCAGCAGTTGCCCGGTGGAGAGAGTGGGATGGCGAGGAGAGGTGGGACACAGGCATGACAGGGGGCTGTGAGGAAACTTTGGGGAGTGACCGACACTTCCTGCCCTGATCTGGATAATGTTTTCACAGATGTATATGGACATATGTGAAATCTTCCGGAATTTTATATCTCAAATACATGCCATTTATTTTAAGCCAATTATTCAACAACAAAAAAGACTACTTTGAATGTTAAAACAAACCAAAAACAGTGATTTAAGTAAATGTTTTGAACTCATTTAATTTAAAAACTTCTAGCTAAAGGCTTCCCTGTTGGACTAGTGGTTAAGAATTCACTGGCCAGTAGAGGGGACACAGGTTCGATTCCTGATCTGGGATCCCACATGATGCGGAGCAAAAGGCTGGGCACCAGAACTACTGAGCTTGTGCTCTGCAACAAAGGAAGCCGCTGCAATGGGATGCCCACGCACCACACAAAGAGGAGCTCCAGCTCAGCTCAACTAAAGAAAGCCCACGCGGCAGAAAAGACCCAGCACAGCCAAAGGCAAATAATGAAATAAGCACGTAAATCTCAAGGGAGAAAAACTGCTAGTGTATTAAAAAAAAAAAAAAGAAGAAGAAGAAGGGGCACATACTTACCATAAGAATGAAAAAGTAGAAAACCCACATCCATCCCAGGTTGTCCTGGATCAAAGACACCAAATACTAAAAGGGAAAAAGAGAAACCACAATATAATCTTTTATAAATTAATAAAATGAAGTGGCTAAAAAGTAGATGAAACATGGCTCTTCTAGAAAATGAAAAAGGAGTCAGGGTGTGTGTAACGTTTCACAGTTTGCAGCGCTCCTGCACACGCGTGCTCCTAGTTAAGCTTTACTGACAGCCTTCGTTTGGTAAGCTGGCAAATCCAAATAAAAAATGGAATGGAAGGCCTAAGTCCAAGAGGTCTATATTTTTTTCACTTTGCTATTAAGAGAGAATGATGAACAACCTCAAGCCACTTCTGTTTAATCATCGCTTCTTCCAGTGAAAGGTACTATAACATGCTTTTAAAAATACTTCATCATTTTTCATACACTATTTGCTCACAGGATTACTGCGTGACTTTGACACGCTACAGCATATTCTTTTATTTTCAATTACTAAAAAGTATCCAGTAGCTTTTAACCCATTTTCTTTTTTAAATTATGGTAAAATACATATAATGTACAACTTGCCATTTTAGCAATCTTTCATTGTACATACAACTCAGCAGCACCAAATACATTCATGTCTTTGCACAACCATCACCATTACCTATTTTCAAACTTTTTCATCACCCCAAACAGAAACTCTGCACCTATGAACTCTCTGCAAGAACACTCCCTGGCCCATCTCCTCAGCCCCTGACAAACTCTCATCTGCTTTCTATTCCTATGGATTCGCCCATTCTAGATATTTTGTGTTAAGTAGAATCACCCGATATTTGTCCTTTTGTGTGCAGCTGATTTCACTCAACACAATGGTTTAGGTTTGTTCATGTAGCAGACATCGGGACTCCACTCCTTTTTATGGCTGAATAATGTTCCACTGCATAGATATGCCACACTCTGTTTACCTATTCATCTACCCATGGCCGTTTTAGTTGTTTCCACCTTGTGGCTATTATGAATAATGCTGCAGTGAACAATGGCAATCAAATCGCTGAAACTGTCTTCAAGTCTCTAGAGTACAGCACACCTGGAGTGGAACTGCTGGGTCATATGGTAATGTTTGCCTTTTTGAGGAACTATCATAGCATTTTCTACAACAGCTGTGTGGTTTTACAGTCCTACCAGCACTGTATAGAATTTCTCCACATCCTCACTAGTACTTACTACTTTGTTCTACTTTGCTTTAGTTACAGACATCCTAATTAGGTGTGAAGTGGTAGTTCATGTTTTTCCTTTGCATTTCCCTAAGAGACTAAGGATGCTAAGAATCTTTTCAGGGGTTCACTGACCATTGGTACACATCTGTCATAAGGAGTTGTCCCTATGTTTTCTTCTAAGGGTTTTATTAATTCTTATTAAGAGGTTTATTAGGTCTTAAAGTTAGGTATGTGATTCATTTTGAGTTAATTCTTGTATATAATGTAAGGTAAGGGTCCAAATTCATTATTTTGCAATGTGTACATCCAGCTTTCCCAGCACCTTTTGGTAAAGAAACCACTCTTTCCCCAATGAGTGGTCTTGGTACCCTTCTCAAAACTCAGCTGACCACTGACATGATCATTTAACCCATGTTCTTTGATCACATTATTAGTAAAATTTTTAAGTGGGAGAAATTAAAGGAGAACAGCTGAGTGATTTAGCATGGATGGCCTCATGGAAAACAAAAGCTGAGGTGGAATCACCCCTCAGAGGAAGCACAGTGGCCCTCCAAACTCTCTGAATGCTGCTATCTTTTAAATAGCTTTACTGACATATAATTTACATAATACTAAGCTCATATCACTCAATGGATTTTAGTATACTTACAGAGTTGTGCAACTATCATCATAATCTAATTTGAGACCATCTTCATCACCCCAAAAGAACGCATTACGAATCACTCTCCAGACTCACCCAACCCAAAGCAACCACTAATCTAATTTCTTTCTCTATAGATTTGCCTATTCCGGGTATCTCATATGAATGAAATTACATAAATAGGTGGTCTTTGGTGACTAGCTCCTTTTACTTAGCATAATAGAGTTGAAGTTCATCCATACTGCAGCATCTATCAAACCTTCATTCCTCTTGAACTGCCAAATAATACTCCATTAGATGGCTGGATGGCATCACCGACTCAATGCACATGAGTCTGGGTGAACTCCGGGGAGTTGGTGATGGACAGGGAGGCCTGGCATGCTACAGGGTTACAAAGAGTCGGATGCGACTGAGCGACTGAACTGAACTGAAATGAATATATCATATTTTACTTATCCATTCATCGGCTGATGGACCTAAGGATGTTTCTACTTCTTAGCTATTATAAATAATCATTTGCTGTGAAACACATTTCTGTAAAAATGTTTATGTGGACATTTGTTCTCATCTCTCTTGGGAAAACAATTTAACCTATTGAACCCTGTTGTGTGTGGGAACGCAAAGAGGAAGGACACAGCACGGTTCTATCCTCAAGGAAGGCAGTCTGATTCAAGGGATCAATCAGCCAGTCAGTGTGAAACACTGCGGCAACTGTTCTACCACAGGCGTGCACCAACTGCTGTGGAACCCTCAGGAGAAAGCAGTATTTTTCTTGGGAAGTCAAGGAAAGGCTGGAAGAACAAAGCTATTCAACGTGAATCAGGCACGTGCCAGGGACCAAGTTTACAGAATTTTTGTTTTCATTTTGGCCATACGTGTGGCATGTGGGATCTTAATTCTCTGACCAGGTACTTAACCTGTGGCCCCTGCAGCGGAAGCAAGGGCCACTGGGCTGCCCAGGGGAGTGTGAAGTTATTAACCTTAAGTCATGAAGTCTGGGGTTCTTACCTCAGAAAGAAATCATTCAAAACTCAACACACCAGGGAATGAGTAAAGTGAACAATGATTTACTCCTGATTCTGCTTCTAAAACCCTAATGCTGACCCCAAGTTCCTAGTTAGGGATCTTAAGATTAGCAGGCATTCTAAATAAAAAGAAACTCCTTGAAATGTTAATTACAATCCATCCATCTGATTAATGAAGAAAACATTAGCTAAGAAGGAAAATCTAAAATACAGTCATTTCAGAAAAGGATGCCCAATACCCTTTATATGAAGACATCTAAACAGGTGGCCAATAGCATTTTTAGTTCCTACTCCAGGGCATGGCAAGGAAACAAAGTTCTCTTACCTTTGCTAAGTCTTCTTTTTTTCCCTTTAGTTTCATAATCAAATAAGCTAACACCCTGATCCTATAAATCATTCTTTCTACAACCATTTACCAAGTACCTGAGCGTCTCATGTGTGCCAGGCACCCTTCCCTAGGACTGGGGTGACAGCGAAACCCAAACGCTGCCCTCGTGAAGCTCATCTTCGTGGGAGAGACAGACAGTAACAAATAAACATGCACTACAGACCAGGGAGAGGTGTGCGTTCAGTTGGTGTATCTCCTGCAATGGGTTTCCCAGCCGGCTCAGTGGTAAAGAATCCACCTGCCAGTGCAAGAGATGCGGGTTCAATCCCTGAGTTGGGAAGATCCCCTGGAGAAGGAAATGGCAACCCGCTCCGGTATTTTTGCCTGGGAAATTCTATGGACAGAGGAGCCTGGTGGGCTACAATCCACAGGGGTCACAAAAAGCCAGACACGACTAACTAAACAACAATCTCCAGCAACATCTGCTCTTGTAGTAACCACTCATGATCAGATACCAGTGGTCCAGCCCCATTAAGCGAGCAAAGCATCAATCTTCAAGGCCATCTAATGACCTCAGTGTCAAAACTAGAAGCCTTTTTCCTTCCATTCTCTTTCTCCTGACCTCTCTTCATTTATGATCTGAGTAACACCCTCACCCCTCAAATTTTGACTTCCTGTTTCTGTGACCACTGGGCATCCTCTGAGGTTTTGCCCATATTTTCTTTCCCCATTAAACATCACACCACTGCCATAGTTTCAGATATTTTATCCATGCAGTTGATTCTCAAATCTACATTTTACAAAATTAGCACTCAATGACTGAGAGTGGTATACCCCAGGAGAGACAAATACTCATGACTGTCCCAGAGAAACAATGCCTTTCTGAAGCTGAATGAAAGCAAGAAAGATCAATTTGAATGCTTCTGGCAAAGACTTCCCTGGTGGTCCAGTGGTTAAGATGCTTCCAATGTAGGGGTGCAGGTTCAACGCCCAATGGGGGAACTAAGATCCCACACGCTGTGCAGCACAGCCAACAAAAGAGACAACAGTTCTGACTACCTACAGTAGGCCACTCTTAACCTAGAAGATCGAGTACACAGGACTCACCAGGATGGCTTGTTGAAATACAGATCCCCAGGCCCTCACTCAGCGAGTCCACAGTAAGCTAACTGTTCTGTACTTTAATGAGCTCCCAGATTGATTCTGGACGTAAGACGTTTATGAACTGTCTTTTGAAACACAGTTGTAGGAAGCAGAGGAAGCGTCTCGGGGCAGCTGCAGGGTCCATGGCAATTTCTGGCGGGAATCTGTGTATGTCTGTGTTTGGAGGGTGGGAGAGCTGGGGCCTGCGTGTCAACTGTGGGGTAATGAGAAGCATGTGTCTCCTGGCCTCCCTGAAGTGACAAGTTCAGGCTGGAAGAGGAGACGGTGGGCAGCAGGGACTGAAGGATCTGTCTTACTAAGTGTTCACTTCTTTCTAGACAAGAAGAATCTGAAGGTGAAAGTGGAGAGGATGAACTGATAAATGTCGAGGGGCCTTCCATGTTAGGTCACTAGGAACCCAAGGCTTTTAGTACCGTGCACTACAGCACGAGAGCGCCACCTGCCGTGGCCCTGCAGGCAGGGCAGGCCCTTCCACTGCTGCACACTCCCTGTCCAGCCCTCCCTGCCCTCTCACCTGGCCCACCGCAGCTCCAATGCTCCCGGTTCCATCAACGATCCCAGTGACGGTCGCCAAAGCCTCACTGCTCCTTGGATCAGCTCCTGACGACCCAGGTCCGCAGAAATAGCAGAGCTAATCATATTAGAAGGTCCACCAATAAAAGAATCCTAAAGTCAGAGACAGAACAGGTTCTTATTAAGACACTACTCATAACAACGCACTAGGAATCTATTGAGAATTAGGTAAACTCTAATCCCAGTACTCTAACTGGTGTGCTGGAGAGAAACAGAAAGAAGGGGGCAAAGTTACCTGTAAAAATGGAAACTCCCCCAGATGTAACATCTTAGTTAGCATCCACTTTCCTCTAGAAAACAGAGTGAACACAGACCTCTCTAATCCGGTGAAGTGTGCATTCACTGACAACCGTCTGCACTGGTCTTATCAAATTCTATTATGGCAGAGACGAGTCAGAGTGTCTGACTACCCAAATTCAACCAAACAGTGAGAGAGAGAGAGGGAGGAGAAAAAGCGATTTAAACAGCGCAAGAGGCTCCATCTGCCACTGTTCTCGGTGAGCCTGTCACAGGACTGAGCGTGGTCAGGGCCGAGAGTCTCACAGAGCATCAGCAGCTTCAACTACCCCATGAGCTCAAATTTAAGAACAGGAGTTTTTCTATAACATGGTCCCTAATGGCACTCAACTGATTCATCTGGGGTTCAAGGGAAGAAATACTGACCAATTCTAACATAGGAGGAAAAACCAGCTATAGTGGACTTTTTGAAAGTTGGTGAACTGGTTTCCAACAGGGCATTCTTCCTACACCACTTCCGGGAGTGATGAGCGGGTGTGGGCCACAATCAAAAATCAGAGGAAATCGCTAAGGGACGGCTTCTGCCACATCAGGACTGAGGCGGTCACATGAGAGCAGAGAAGCAGAATCTGGGGGACACATCTTTCTTTTTACCACCTGAGTTTCCTATAATTAAGGCTTTAGAATAGCTCAGCTTGAAGGAGCAGTTTCCTTTTTCCCTTTTTATTTACAGAGGAACAAGACAGTGAAACGGAGCCTGTTCTGTACCTGTGACAGCCATCAGAAGCGCATTGATGGACTTGTCGTTTGGAGAACCTGCAAGGAAAGACAGGCACGGGGTGATGACGTGACGAGTGCAGTACGTGTGTCTGTCTCCCACCCAACAGAACACACAGGCCTGGATTCCCATGACCTCACAGATCTCCCCGAGAGAGCAAGCGGATACAGCTCCATCATCACCTCTCCCGACTTTTATTTGTAATGTCTGCCTCTGGCTGGTGCTCAAGCTACTGTGACTTCTAAAAGCTACAGGAAAACTCCTATCTCAGCAACATCTTAAGGGACAGATACCAAACCTACTAATTACCATCTTTCCTCTTTTGAAATCTTGTCCCTTTTATTGTTTTATTGGCTCTAATGCTGCACCACTGGAGCCTACTCTTGGACAAAGCATATACACTCCCAAGCAAGCTTTTAAACAAACCAACAAAGCACAAGAGATGCCAGTTTCCTCCCCAATGCAAATAAAACTACATAATGATACTTTTACCACTGTTCACAGGACAATACAAAGATCCCATTTATGCCCTGGCGGCTGGTCTCAACCACCTCCCCACGGCTGATCACTGACTAGAGGCAAGTAAATGCCTTAGTCCTAAGAGATGAGGCAAACAGTTTAAGTGCAAAGAAATACTCACGACTGTATCCAACCAGGGACCCGATGGCCAGAAGCAGACTGAGAGCTAACACCGGCGCTCTCTTCTGTAACATGTCGGAGATGAAGCCTTGCAGCGTTCCACCTTCCAGCACAAAGAGATGCAACCCAGTCAACATCTTGAAATTAGCTCAGTTACCTGACTCTTGCTTACCATGTACCCTCTACCCGCTGGCAAGATCCTAACACTGGTCTATCCAACAAGAGAGCTGACTCTCCTAAAAAAATCTCCTCCATAATTTGCTTTTAGAAAGATCACCTCTAAAAAAAAAAAAAAGAAAGAAAGAAAGATCACCTGTCAACTCACATGATGGCAGATGGGGACAGACACCACCAGTCAAGACACCAAAATCAGGAAAAATCATCAGACCCACCCTCACTGTTCCTTGCTGTTTTCCCTTCTCTGATCAGCTGTGAAGCCTTTTCTTGCCTTCTCCCCCACCTCCCGCTTTTTATTTGAAAGATAATTAATGATACTCTGTGCGTCACAGGTTATGAGTGGTGAACATAAATATGCACTAAAATTAAATGCAGCAATTGTGGTTTGGCAAAAACTAATAGGTCAAGATGTTTAAAATAAGTTACTGTGGAGGACTTCCCTGGAGGTCCAGTGGCTAAGACTCTGCAATCCCAATGCAGGTGGCCCAAATTCAATCCCTGGTCAGATCCCACATGCCACAACTGAAGAGTCTGCATGTGGCAGCTAAAGAGCTGGAATACCACAATGAAGACTGAAGATCTCAAGTGCTGCAACTAAGATCCAGTGCAGCCAAATAAATAAACAGTTAAAACAAAAGAAGAGGGGATGTGGATCCTCGAAGCAAAACAGTAACATTCAGATCCAGTCCTGTTTGGAATCTCGGGGCATTGGGACATCTGGTACACCCTCATCAGAGTCTGCGCAGGACACAGAAGTATGTGCAAGTCTGAAGGCAGCATCCTCACCTTTGGCTTTCAGATACAGTAACTAAGGACACACTGTGTTTTCACGCGCTCAGGGCAGTTTAGTCTGTCCACAGACCTAAATGTAAAGACAGGCTACCAAGGTTCTGCCACAGTCATGTAGGTGGTCCCCACCACCATGCGTTCTGTATATCCACCTGGTTTTGAAGATTCCCTACGTCCCTGTTTGGGCTTCCCTGGTGGCTCAGTGGTATAGAACCTGCCTGCCATGCAGGACACGTGGGTGCACTCCCTGATCCAGAAAGAACTCCTGGAGAAGGAAATGGCAACCCATTCCAGTATTCTTGCCTAGAGAATCCTAGAGACAGAAACAGAGCCTAGAGACAGAGGAGCCTGGCGGGTTACAGTCCACGGGGTCACAGAGACTCAGACACAACTGAGTGACTAAACAACAACTTCCTTGCTTACACTTCCAGCTATAGCAAAAAGTCACTATTAAAATCTGCTGTGGGGCTTCCCACATGACTCAGTGGTGAAGAATCCGCCTGCCAATTCAGGAGACACAGGTTCGACCCTGATCTGAGGGACCCCTCATACCATGAAACAACTAAGTCCATGGGCCGCAACTACTGAGTCTGTGCTCTACAGCCTGGAAGCTGCAACTACTGAAGCTCACTGCCCTAGGCAGGGTCTGTGCTCCGCAACAAGAAGCCATAGCATGGAGAAGTCTGTGTACCTCAACTAGAGCCTAGCCCCTGTTCTCTGCAACGAGAGGGAAGGAAAAAAACCCTGGCAGCAACAAAGACCCAGCACAGCCAGAAATGATAAATACATAAAATCAACTTTAAAACAATGGGACGCACAAGTTCAAACACAGTAACAGCACACCGCCTAAGGGCACACTGTGCTTTCATACACGCAGGGCAGTTGAGTCTGTCCACATGTCTAAATGTAAACATTACAGAAAGGCTACCAAGGTTCTGCCACAGCCATGTAGGTGGTACCCACTAACATGCATGCTGTACGTCTGTCTGATTTTAAAGTTTCCCACTTCCTTGTTGACGCTTCCAGCTATAGCAAAAGTCACTATTAAAGTCTGCTGTGTACAAGGAAACAACTGCAAAGCAAACTAACTCTTGCTACTATTCCTACCTTTATGATCTGACAATCAGTACACCAAGCTAGTATGTTTCCCTTCTTCAGCTGTGGGTTATAGGTAAAATGAACATAACTCGGATCTCTAACATACAATTAGCTTTAGAGCTAAGCGATCCCTGGGAGTGTACAAAGGCTCACACTTAAAGAGATCAGAGAGAGCAACATCCCAGTGCGTCCCAGGACAAAAGAACTGATCCGGCAACAAAGGACTGAGAAAAAGAGCTCTATATGTATCACAGGGCTGCCGCAGGGTGGGTCCCTCTTTTTCTATGGATTTTTTTTTTTATTAAAGAGTTTGGCTATTTACCAGTAGGACAGTTTAGGAAAAATGGCTGTGGAATAAGTGATAAAACTTTATATGATGCCAGATTTCATAACCCAATAAAATCTGAGTAGTGACTCACTCTTGCTAGAGGAAAAGATACTTCACTGGCCGTACCTATGATTCCTCCGACGTCATACCAGATGGACAGCTGGTCAGCTTCGGCCTCCTTCCATCCAAAGTTGTTACTCAGATAAAAGGGCAACCAGAAGAAGAAGGAGTAATTCACTAACTTCAAGCATGCGTAGGCCAGTGAATACTACAAGGAAAACACCCAACTGTCAGTAAGGAACGAACAGCACAGCGTAACTACCATTCTAATACAATTAAACAGCAAAACAAAACAGAAGAGCTGGGGCCGCATAGTACTTGATTTTAAAATTAAATGTTCCTATAAATTCCCATTGCCTGACTTGTCCTAGTCTTCCTCCTCTCTCCCCCCGACTTAGCATCTAGAAAGGTAGTATAATAAGCCTTGGGGTTAAAAACACAGAGGGCTACTCCCTAATTGTCTCCACTTTCTTCTCCTTTTAGCTTTCTGGTAGAAGCAAACTGGTATTTTGAACCATAAGGCAGGGCATGGACTCACATTTCTTTATTTAGATAAAGATAAAAGGTATTCATGCCACGGAGGAGCACTAACCATAAGCAAATGAATCCAGTAAACATCACAGCTTTTATTGCAAGTAGCCAACCCTTTCAGGTTCTGCTTCCTTCCGAAGTTAATATGATGACCAATGCAAAGCAAAGTGACTGGATTCTAGTTCCAAAGGTCTAAGAAAAGCATCAGCATGAAAACTACTTTCATAGGGTAGTTTCTGAAAGCTCTGAGTCAAAAATGAAAGCAGAGGATCGTCACAGGCCTTGTGGCTCTAGGCTGAGGAGCAAGAGCTCCCATAACATGGCAGTGGGACTGAGAAACCTATATTCAACACATTATTACCAGGAAATCCTGACATTCAGCATCAAAGGAAGAGGGGGAGGAGCAGAGAGACTCACTTCAAAGGGTGTCTGGCTAGTATATTCTCTTCCCTGGAGCTGCCACTTATTCCCTAGGTATCACTTGTTTTAAAGGGGCTTTCCTGGCAGGACCGCCGCCCCCAGAGAGCCAAATCTCAACCACCAGTGCATTTTGTCCAGACAGCCAGCCACAAAGACAAAGGGATTAAGTTCACTAGATTTCCTTTATACCCTGCCCATGGCGGGAACAATAGCTTGTGAAATACAAAGGGATATAGCAAGGAAGCGCCACGTTTAGTCACAACAGATCTAAGTCCTATCTCAGAAATTAAACTCTTAACAGCAGAATATTTTAATAACTACTGTAAAAAAAAATAATAATCATTAGCATAAGAACAGGCCCCCCGGGGAACATGCATTTCCCTGTATCCTTTGGTTGAAGAACTGTGGGAACTCTCATTTCAGTCTGCACTCACGCTAAACTTTATCTGTTGGCAAGTGTCAGTTCTCTTAGCCTGGGGTAGGGAGAAGGGAGCAAGTAAGTACGAAACAGGACAACTAGCAGACTCTGAATCTACTTGAGAGGTTGTATTCATAAAGCACCACTAAACCATAAAATTTAAAAGGTGTTTATTCATAATAACTCGACATTGCAGACTTCAGGGAGGATGGACTGGTAGGCCTTCTATTCTCAGGAAGGGGAACTGAGACACAAGGACGAGCTGAGTAATGCCATAGACGTCACAGAGACTTAGTGGATAAGCTGGCAACATAACCTAGGCCTCTTAACTCCACTCCCGCACTAGAGGCTCAAAACACCAAGACAAAAAACTGTGGCAGAATGGACTCAGTTTAGATGGTAGGAAAAAACCTGACAGTGGAGGCTGTGGAAACACTGGAATGCACTACCCAGGGATACTGTGGAGCATCCTGCTCTGGCCTTTTACAGAAGGGCAAACTATTTTTTTCCCTAGAATGGCAAGAACATTGGCAAAGAAGACAGACTTAACTAACCACTCAAGCCCCTCTTGATCTACTTATAATTCTATAAGACTTCAACAGGCCAAAAGACATATATTCAAAAATACCCATTTTTGCCTTCTTACTCAAACTCTAATATCAGGGTCAGCAAATTGGGGCTCATGGGCCACTTCCGGTCAGGTCCGCTGGTTCCATGTTGTCTGTGGAGTCCTCTGCCCTACTGAGCTGAGTGGCTGTGGCAGACTGTACGGTGGCCCCAGAGCAGAAAACATTTACATTTGGCTCTGCACAGAAAAGGTGCCAATCCCTGCACTGGGTATCAGATACATGCTCAAGTGGTGTCAATAAACAAGCTGAGGGCCACTGCTGGTGATTCCTCTGGACATATATTCCTGAATAAAGTCTCAAAGAGAAGCTAACTGCTTCAAGGTGCCTTATCCCCGGCAGGGCTATGGCATCTCCCAGGCTTCGGTGGGGAGATTTGAACAGTCCTTACCGCTATAACTCCAGGAAGGCAACAAGCCTGGCAGAAGCTTATTGCCTTGACTTGGGTCACAGTATTGCCTTCTTGGATTGAATAATTAGGCTCAGCTTCATCTTCGTTTTCAGCACCATTAATTAACGGCCTATGTGAGTCTTCTTCAAAATTTTCTTCTGTCTCGATACCTGGGATACCTACAACAACATCGACAGCCACACTGAGAGGGTGCCTTCCAGGTGCAGGCACTGTGCTAAGGGCTTTACATGTACCATTACTTATGAGGTCCATGCTATTTTTATTTGCGTTTTACAGAAAAAGTTACTAAGGTTGAGTCCAAGGTCAATCAAGGTCACACAGCTAATGAGCAACAAACCCAGGACTCAAATTCTCCTTTTTCTGGCTTCAAAGCAATGTTTTTCAACCACATCATGCTCTCTCTCTTTCATACAGAAAAACTCATTAATTACGTACTATTAAACTGACGTGTCTCTTCAGTAAGACTCAAAAGATAGAAGAATCGTACATCTATCTGCTTCTGTGGTTTCACTTGTACGTTCTGCCTGTACGATCTGTATTTAACCACAGATAAGTATTTCACTGAATTACTCTTCTGAAGAAAAAAAGATCTGTCTCAAGAAGCGAAATTCAAAATCCATCCATGCTAATTTCAAGCCAATGTCTCCATTATAAAACCTCATTTGCAAATGATGAGTTTTCCTGAATCTATAAAAAGGTGAGCCTCACTCCCTCAAACATTTGCAGCTGTGCCAGGCGAGGCTGTGGCGTCGACAGGACACAAAACAGCAAATTGCCCTTTTAATTCACTGAAAGCAGCTCACAGTTCTCCTAGAGAGAAAGATCTGGGCTGTTCCAGCCTCGGGTTTCTCTCTGCCCGTGTTAGCAAGATGATCTGAATAGAAAAGCAGCCTCTCTCACCGATTTCTTCCGGTGACACCAGGAGTCCAAAGAAGATGACGATCCCACCAGCAAACTGCACGGCCGCCGTCACCAGGAAGGCATACTGGGGGGCAGGAAGGGGAGAGGTGCTCCTGACACATCTGGGATGCTCATTAACCACACCGTCGTGAGAGACACACGTGGGAGGACGGGGCGCCCGGCCTCTGCCAGGCACTGAGCTAAGTGTTTTACTTGTTTTTTCACAAGTTTTCCCAGGGACTCTGTGGAGCTCAGAGAGGATAATTAAGGTCTCCTGGACACTGAGTGGTATTATTACAACTGGGAAGCCAGAATTACCTCCAAGAATGGCGCTCTTGCCACCACTCAGCCTCACGCAACAGACAGTCTCTGCCCTCAGTTTCCAGTTGAGGGGGTTACACACTACACACAACGTTAATTAATAGGAACCTCCCTGGTGGTCCAGCAGTTAAGAATCTGCAGTGCAACGTGAGGATGTGGGCTTGATCCCTGGTTGGGTAACTAACATCCCACATGCCGTGGAGCAACTGAGCCGGTGCAACTGCTGAAGTGCGCGTGACATGACAGAGACTCTGAGTGCTGCATGGGAGAGCCCACGCAGCCAGAAGACTAAACACAGATAGGCTTTATAAAGAGACACCAGACGCTAATACAGGCAGCATGGAGGCGGACAAATGAGAAGGCTGAGTCCCCAGAGGAAACACACAGAGAAACTGAATCAGGAAGGAAAAAAGCCAAGGAGGTTGAAGGAGAGAGACAGTGCTTTAGGGAAGAACTGAAAATCCTGGCAAGTGACCACCTTTCCCAGCACAACTGAAGCCACGGCACCAGGCGGGAGAGAGATGGGCAGCCTTCTGCACAGGGGGAGCTGAGGGCTGTGCTGGGGGTCACAGGGAAGAACAGCGTCCTTCCGATAGTCCAGGTGAGACACTCGAGAGCCAGACAGCATCAGTGAATTTTATTTAAGAGAGAATGGAGCCTGAGGTGTCAATGACTGTTTCCAGAATTCAAATCTGGGAGGAGCCCACAGGGTGACCTGAAATTCCCATTTGAGCCAATTAGTATAATCCAGGTGTGAAGCTAAGAAGCCTGGGAAAGGTGACTATGAATACAGGAAGGACTTCCCACTGGCCCTAACAAGACCAAAATTCTTCCAGGTCCAAACACTTGGCAAGCTGCTTAAAAGCTGTTACCTACTTTCTAAAAGAGCAACTTACTTTCAGTTATTAGGTTTGGGGTTTTGTTTTGGCCGCACTGCATGGCTTGAGGGATCTTAGTTCCCCGACCAGGAATTGAACCCACACCCTCGGCAGTAAAAGTTTGGAGTCCTAACCACTGGACTAGCAGGGAATTCCCAGTTATTAGGTCTTTGAACAGGCAATCCGTTGACATGAGCCATTCGATTTTTATTTGTCGAGCATATAAGCGCTGTTATTTAGCTTATAATTTCCAAAGTTTGTTCTGGAAACACACAAGCCAATACAATAGATACACTTTAATTCTTCCGCCATTTCACATAAATGGCAATACTCAACACATGGTTATCTTCACTTCACTGAGCTCTATCCCAATCTGGACACGCAGGGCTGCCTAATTCTACTTCACAGCTGCACAGATTCCACTGAATAGGTGTTTTGTGGTTTAACTATTTCCCGTTTGGTTGACATCTGTTACCAATCTTTTGCTCTTACAAACAATGCTGAAGCAAATACCCTTGCAGATGTACTCTTTGTATATGATGAAGTATACTCATCAGTCAGATTAATTCACGGAGGTCGAACAGCTAGGTCAGAGCCATTATAATTCTGATGTGATAGTCACTCAGTCACGTCCGACTCTTCACAACCCCATGGACTGTAGCCCACCAGGCTCCTCTGTTCATGGGATTCTCCAGGCAAGAATACTAGAGTGGGTTGCCATTCTCTTCTCCAGGGGATCTTCCTGACCCAGTGATCGAACCTAGGTTTCCCACATTGCAGGCAGATTCTTTACTGTCTGAGCCAGCAGGGAAGCCCAGTTAAGTGACTGGGCTTTTGACAGACATTCCCATATTGACCCCAAGAGGAGTTATTTACTCGCCCACCCAGCAATGCCTGCTGTCATCTCCTAATAAACATGGTACCAAACTTCTAGATTTTTACCAGTCTAATAAGGATCCAGTGTAGGTTTTTTTCTCCTTTTTTTACAGCGCAGTTTTAATTTGCGTTCCTCTACCACTTCATACCTAAACTCCTATAAGGGCAGACACTGTTGGCTCTTTGGGCCAAGGCTCTATCTTCTACTGCCTTGGGGCACTTAAGAGGAACTTAAGAATATTACTAAATGAATAAACAACTTCTGAGTGAAGTGGAATATCCTGTCATATGTTTACAAGCCATTTTTCTTTCCTTTCCATGAACTATACATTCAAATGCTTTACCTTTCTTTCCGTGTGTTGTTAGTCTTTTTCTTTATCAATTTGTGGGCACTCTTTATACATTAAGGAGATTTGCTCTTTATCTGTAACATGAGTTGCAAGTACTTTTCCCCACATGATTATATATCTTTAGACTTAGGTGTTTTTCCATGACTAATTTTTTTAATGTGTTTTAATTTACCATAAGCTTGTCTACTCTTAATACAAACCTTGCCCCTCCCAGACACAGCACTAGGTCATTTTAAATGGTCACAGGATTACTTCCTAAAAACAAAACATGTATTTATATACTGAAGAAAAAGCTAGGAAAAAAAAAACACCTACCTCATAACCATACTGCAGAACAGAAGAAGCTAGACATGCGCCCAAAATATTGCCCACAGAGGCACAGGCACTCCAGAGACCAAAAACAACTCCTCGCCTAGGATGGGAACAGAGCAGGACAGAAGACAACACAATTAGAACGCAGGACAGAAGACAACACAATTAGAACGGGTTCTGTGTGCAGCTCAAGTGCAGAATGGCCAAACAGTGCAGGCTCACATTACACAGAATCAATGTTCCATTGCAATGTGTTTTTTTTTTCAAAGTACACCCAAATGGCAAAACACTTAGCTGGGTAGCTCTCTTCTTCTAAGATTTTATTATACTAAAGTTCAATTTGGGGCTCACGGAAAGACACTATTAAGAGAATTTAAAAGACAAGCCCCATGGATTGGGAGAAACTATTTGGATACCACTTATCTGACAAAAGACTTGCTGCTGGGATATAGAAATCTCAGAACTCAATACTGTGAAAGATAAACAATGCAATAAAATTCTAAGGAGTGTTAAATCTATAATCATCTCAAATACAAAGTTTCTGAAAAGGGGGCCAAGATTTTAATAAATGCTTTACACACACACATGTAAAATAAGATGCAAATAAGCACACAAATGGAGAAGGAAATGGTAACCCACTGCAGTATTCTTGCCTGGAAAATTCCACGGATAGAGGAGCCTGGCAGGCTACAGTCCCTGGGGTCACAAGAGTCAGACACCACTTAGCGACTATGAAAAGATGCTCAGCATCATCAAACATCAGTGAGATGCAAATTAAAATCACAACAAGGTATCACTACACACCTAACAGAAGAGCGAAGTCAAAACACACTGAGCATACCAAGTGTTGGCAAGGGTGCGTAGCACCTAGAACCCTTACACTCTGCTGGTAGGAAGTAAAGTGGTTCAACCACTTTAGAAGAAATTGCCAGTTTCTTAAAAAGATAAACATGCTCCTACCATAAGATCCAGCCATTCTACTCCCAGGTATTTATCCAAGGGAACGAAAGCATGTGTCCATACAAGGATTTGTGAACAAACAAGCACAGTGGCTTCAATAGTAAAAGCCAAAAACTAACAACCTAGATGTTCACCAACAGCTGAACAAATAGATAAACTGTGACACAATGGATGACTCCTTAGCCATAAAAAGGAATGAACTGTCGATGCAGACACGGATGAATCTCAACAATACTGTGCCGAATGGGAGAAGACAGACATGAAAACATACTGCGGGGACTTTCTAGGTGGTCCGGAGGTTAAAACTGCAAGCTCCCAATGCAGAGGGTACCAGTTAGAGCTCTGGTTAGGGAACTAAGATCCCACATGCCACGAGGCACAGCTCCCAAAAATCAAAACAAAAACGGAGAGGGAAACAACACTCTACAGTGAAACAGGGTGTTTAGAAGCCACTTACAGCTGTCCAGAGTGACCGCCAGCAGCTCACGGCCCAGGCTCGATGCTCTCATCTGGAAAGTGCTGTGCTCCTCAAAGGCCTGGGTGCAGTGGCAGACTGACAGTTGGGGCCTGCACAGGTGCATCTACCAGTACTACCAGCCTCAATGTGGTCTAGAAGCTATGATCCCAGGACTTCCCTGGCGGTCCAGTGTTTAAGACTCCCAGCTCACAATACAGGGGACATGGATTCGATCCCTGACTGGGGAACTGAGATCCTGCATGCTATATGGCGAGGCATTAAAAAAAACAATGACCCCTGACAACGGGAGGAGGGATATGACTCACACATGGTAACAGGTTTTCAGGGCAATGTCTTCAGTAGATCATTTAAATTTTTTTCACTTGGAAATCAAATGATTCAAACTAGACAATCTCTACATTTTCATTAGGACGATAACGCCCCAAGCCTTTAAAACACAAAACCTACCAAGAGGATCCTAGAGAGAAGAGCAAAGGTCAGGGTCTGAAGAACACGCTGATCAAAGACATTTCGGAAGAAACTGGCTGAAAAGAGCTGTGACTGTAAGTTGTCACGGTTTTACTGGTACTTTGTGGTTTACTGCTACATTTCACAGGAAGAGACTCTGCGTCAAGTGCAGCAGCATCAATTTCACTTACTAGTTGTTATTCGTTTAAAAACAGAATGTCTTACTTTCAAAAGTGAACTATAATTAATGGCTCTCTTGAATGTGCTATTTGTCTTTGTGACTGAAAGAGAGAAATAATGAAGAGTTAAGAATGTCCAGTCACTGCTACCAAATACCCAGTGTCATCCAATTTGGAAAAGCACAGATAAGGATTATCTCAAAATGATACATGTCCAAGTGATTATCTTGAAATAACAGCATTTCAGGTGGTTTTGCCTTTATTTCTCTTTGTTCATTTGAAATAGCTGGTTTCACAACAATAATCAAGTAGCCTTGGTATAATTTTCAAAAATCATGAATGGAAAGACGTTACCTTAAAAATCTTAATACAAATAGACAGCACACACACAGCATCCCAAAGAAAACTAAAGTATAAGAGGGGAGGGACTTCCCTGGTGGTCCAGGTGTTAAAAACCCACCTTGTAATACAGACGATGTGGAATCGACCCATGTTTGGGGAACTAAGATCCCACGTGCCACAGAGCAACTAAGCCCGTGCCCTCTGGAGCCTACACGCCACAACTAGGCCGTTCCTGCACTGAAAGGAAAGATCCCACAAGGCGTGACAAAGATCCACGTGCTGTAAGTAAGACCTGGTGTAGCTAATAAATAAAGTTTTTAAAGTATCACTGGAGAATTAGTACCTCTGAAAATCAATTCTATTAACCCAGTGACAGCAGAGTTGGAAGAAACATAAATCACTAGCACAGGGCTTCCCCTAGTGGTACAGTGGGTAAGAATCCACCTGCCAATGCAGGGCACACAGGTTTAACCCCTGGTCCAGGAAGATTCCATGTGCCAAGAAGCAAGTAAGCCCATGCGCCACAACTACTGAGCCGGCGCTCCAGAGCTGGAGCGCCTCGACTACCGAAGCCTGTGCCCTGACAGCCTGTGCTCTACAACCACAGAAGCCACCACGAGCAGCCCAGGCACCACAACTAGAGAAAGCCCACGAATAGTAACAAGGACCCGGTATAAACAAAAATAAGTGACAGTATTAAAAAAAAAAAAAAGAAATCACTAGCACACTGAACATAAACATTACTTCACAACAAATACAGATCATTGTCGACAAGCACCATTACTCCCATTAGGAAACTGGGGAAGCTGAACACCAAGAGGAGTTGCCTAAAGCATGTGCTGATCACCACGGTGGGTGGGTAATACCTGCTGGGTACACCGGCCCCTACATAAGAGAGTAAACAAAAGAGCTATCAATGAAATACATGTGCGCTTCGCAACACATGAATATTTTACCCAGGATAAAAGCTAGAAATCCAAATAACAGTCCCTGAAGGCAGAGTCATAAATGATGATAAACAACAAAGGCAGAGTGTCACGAACGGTAATGAGAAACAAAGCCAAGCCTTTGGGTATCTCTACTTATTTTCCATCCTGTAGGTTAAGTATGGGTCTTCCTGCGTGGCCCAGAAGATCCGTTAGCAGGTGCCCATCCATATGCCACAGCCCCCATCACACACACCACCTCACATACAACTGATAAATAACAGAAAGTTTGGAGGGAAATGGCCAATTTAACTAAGGCCCGAAGTCTGGCATTCTTCATCTGCATCTTCTTAAAGCCTGTGTTCTGTGATTCTAGGCAAGTCCCAAGGACAACCTCTGAGCTCAGTTTCCTTATCTTTAATTTTAGAAGGTCAAACTAGATCACCGAGTCTCAAAAACAGGGAAGGCAAAACCCACAGGAAGATACGTGATGAGATGGCATGCAAGATTTCTATTACTACAATGTATTATCTGTGTTCTCTAAAGGAAAGATTTGAAAAAAAACAAACTTGAGATGTACTGCCTCAGCCACACTCAGAGTCTGACCACAGTCAGAACAGTGCTGTGAATGTGTCTCACGGGCCAGACCTTCGCTATAGAGTCCACACTGTCTCCAGTGTCCACTGATGTGAAACCTCCTGTCTCTGCTAAACTTCCTAAAATAGAGGGAAGACATGGGTGGTGTTGAAAAGATCAAGTGATGGGCAGCTGGACACAGAAGGGTAAGGGGACGGGGGAGGGACGAACTGCGAGAACAGCACTGACGTATGTACACTGCCAAGTATAAAGCTGACAGCCAGTGGGAAGCTGCTGTATGACACAGGGAGCTCAGCCCAGTGGGTGCTCTGCGACGACATAGAGAGGCAGCGTTGGGGTGTGGGCGGGAGGGAGGGGATATGCGTACACGTATGGCTGATTCACTTCACTATAACACTGTAAAGCAATTATACTCCTTAATAAAATTTTTAAATTAAAAAAAAAAAAAGGATAGAGAGAATTGACACTGATAAATCTGAGCAATCAAATATTCAAACTACTATCAAACAGAGAAATAAAAGAGGAAGAAAGTGGCATACCCAGCTTTCCCAAACCAGTTGCCCATAACAGCAACGACACAGGGCCAGCCGGTGGACTGCAGCAGGCCGTTCACGATCCACAAGCTGCAGTACAGCCCCTTGTTGTAGAAATGCAGCCATTCCGTGAGCGTGCCAAAGAGGAACACCTTAGGAAGAAGGAAGAACAAGACGCGCGTCACATCCACATGGACTCCCCGACTCAAGACCCTCCGTGACAGACACGTTCAATGTCTGAGAAACTCTTCAGAGACTCTCCAGATGCCCCTGCTCAGAGCGGCCCTGAGCAAGACGAGCATCAAACCACCCGACCAGAGAGGCAGAGACGGCAGACAGCGCACAGCGCAGCGAGGGCCATCCCTCCAGCTTGCATCTTCCACTCTAAAAGACTGAGTCCCCACTGTGTGACCTCATCCTAGATCTATTTCCCTTTCTTCTTGTTTATGGAGGACGGTAAACAAGACTACTGGAGTTCACGTGTGTTGATTTCCACCAGCACATGTGTAAATTTCCAGGCACACTGTGGGGCCAGAAAGCACCAGCTATTTTTACTAACCGTGGCTACTGTGTATCAGCATAGCTTGTGACTGACTCAGTCATTCGGTGGCATGTATCAAGTGACTGCTTTTTTCCAGGCTTTCTGCTCAGGGTAGGCGTTTTATTTGTAGTCAATCTCCTTTGGGAATGTTTGGCGTGGGTTTAAAAATGGTGTATGTCTAATACTGTATGATTCCAGTTGCATGACACTCTCCAATGAGGGAAACCATACGGAAAAACGAGCAGCAGGTGCTAGAGGCCGGGGACAGAAGGCAGGGGGCAGTCACACGACTATAGTCACTTCTCAAAATTCAACAGCTGCACAGAAAAGGGGGAGTTTACAGACATACTTCAGCTTTTCTAAAAGTGTGTTTTAAGAAAAAAGAAAGAAAGAAAGAAAACACTGGGTTGGCCAAAAGTTCATTTGGGTTTAGGGAAAACCCTAAACCAGGTTTTAAAACAGTCTGTACATATATGTGGGTGAGCAGCTATGAATAAAGTGCTTCAATCTCTGAAGTATAAAGGAAAATAACTTTTTCCCCATACACCAATGGCAGATACTGAAAAACAATTAATAGAGTCTAACTAAGCTCCATGCTTTTTATTCAATCAACAAATGCTTGTGAACAAATACAGAAGATTCTAATATGGATCCTGCCCTCTGGAGTACTGAATACGCCAAGAACCATTCTAAACGCCCCACACATAGTGACTCACAGGACCCTCACTGCAACCTTGGGTGCAGGTATTGAAAAGCGGAGCCTGAAGCACAGAGAAACCACAGCTGGAAGCTGCAAGGAAGGCTGAAAGCCTGGCAGTGCAGCCCTGCGGAGTCTATGGGCGCCACCACCCTGCTGAAGGCTCCTAAGGGGCAACAAGGCCGACCTGAAACAAGCAGGCTGAGCAGCAGACAAAGGAAGTGCTTCCATGGAAAGTCAGGGGCGGGGACTCAGGACAGGGAGCGACAACTTCCAAGAGACGGGCGCATAAAGTCAGGCATGAGGAAACAAGGGTCATCTGGCCAGTGATTTGAAGGAGACGCTCAGTTAGACTATGAAAAGCTGAATGGAGGACACTGAAGGCAGAAAGAAGAGCAGGAACAATAGCAGTGAGGTAGAAAGCAGCAGATACGTGAGGGCCACAGAAGGCAGCCTGGTTTGGGAGAGCAGAGGGCTGACACGCAGGGCGGACGCTACTGCAGAAGAGAGCTGGGACCAGGTTCTTGAGAGCAATGGATGCCACTCGAGTTATGCTGTGACCTTTGTTGGTGACTGAGAATCAAGGAAGGGGTGTGATTAAAATCACACTCTCAAGATGTCCCTTAACCAAAAAGGTACCCAAGGGATCAGAAAACCAAAGATTCATTTTACTATTCTATTCTATAGATAGAAGTGGGGGGCTTGCTTGGCTTCTAAAATTCCTGGCCAAGATAACAGTAACTGGAACAAAAACAACAACTTTTCAACTTACCACTAATGCAGAAGAGCACATGCCAAAAGACAGAACCCATCGCAAATTCAGCCGATCCCCGACGATACCGCTGATGAAAAGGCCCTAAGAAGAAAGCATTTCATTTTACAGCTCTGGGTAACAACACAGCCTGGAAAGAGTAGGAAACATTCCAAAGCAAATGCAAACTCTCATGCTTAGCCTAACCTCTGTATCAGTTTCACCAGTATTTCAAGAAATGACTACTGCTTCTGCAACACTGTAAACATTTCAAGCACCAAGACTGTAATTCAGTGCAAATTTTCCTATTTGATCCCCCTAACTGCCTGAGACACCTAGGGGAAAAGAACAATACTTATAATAAAACAAGCACACAAATATACTGCATCTTCTACAACAGATGAACTCCAGCATCAGTATCTGCTTTCCCAAAGGGATTCGTCTTAGCTATTTGCATTCTGAATGAAGATGTTACAACATGCCCCATAGCACAAAAGCGACAGGGCCACGTGCCCTGCCTGCTCATCTAACCCCTTGGGCTTCATCACACCAGGAGGCAAGGAGCACAGGGAGGCACAGACGGTAATTAGCTGAAGATTAGTACAAGTGTTCTGCCTTCTGCTTTCCTCCCATTGAGTGGTAGGAATTAAAAGGCTGAGCTCATGGCAGGACTTTCTCAGCTTCCTGGTGGCTCAGACGATAAATAATCCGCCTGCCAGTGCAGGAGACCTGGGTTCGATCCCTGAGTCGGGAAGATCCCCTGGAGAAGGGAATGGCAACCCACTCCAGTATTCTTGCCTAGAGAGTCCATGGACAGAGAAGCCTGGCGGGCTACAGTCCATGGGGATGCAGAGAGTCAGACACAACTAAGCAACACACACACAGAGCAGGAGGGCAGACCAAAACACACACACACACAGACAGAGAGCAGGAGGGCAGACCAAAAAGCTAAGGGCAACACACTTCAGGTTTCTGCCACAAATATGTAAAATGAATAAATGTCTTAACTAAACACCTGAATTCAGATACAGGTGTTTCTGATAAATTGACTATATTATTGGAGAAGGAAATGGCAACCCACTCCAGTGTTCTTGCCTGGAGAATCCCAGGGATAGGGAAGCCTGGTGGGCTGCCGTCTCTGGGGTCGTACAGAGTCGGGCACGACTGAAGTGACTTAGCAGCATACATATAATAGATATATTGTGGCTCAGCTGGTAAAGAATCTGCCTGCAATGCAGGACACCTGGATTCGATCCCTGGGTTAGGAAGTTTCCCTGGAGAAGGGAAAGGCTACCCACTCCACTCTTCTGGATTCTGGCCTGGAGAATTCCATGGACTGTATAGGCCATGGGGTCGCAAATAGTCAGACATGATTGAGCAACTTTCATACACACACACATAAGAGAAAATTTAGATGATAAACATCGTAATAAATGTTTCTCCCTCATTACTGTCAACCTTTCAGCACTCACCAGAGTTAGAAGATTTTACATTCTAAAGCTCCAATTTACAGGGTGTTATGCTATACACAGGGTTTTCCTGGTGGGTCAACAGTAAAAATCTACCTGCCACTACAGGAGATAAGGGTTCAATCCTTGAGTCAAGAAGATCCCCTGGAGTAGGAAATAACAACCCATGCCAGTATTCTTGCCTGGAAAATTCCATGGATGGAGGAGCCTGTGGGAGTACAGTCCATGGGGTCACAAAGGAGTCAGACATGACTGAGCGACTAAACAACAACCTCATATATAGTAAAGGCAGAGAAGAAAATCTCTCAATTGTGTTTCACATTAGGGACCTAATTTATTCTGTACTGCTCCAAATGCCCATACAATACCTGCAAGTTACAGAACAAAATGCAGTTCAACATAAAGAGCTATGATCCCTAATCTTTTTTTTATTTTGCCACACCACACAGTAGGTGGGATCTCAGCTCCCTGACCAGGGATCAAATCCCCATCCCCTGTACTAGAAGCATAGAGTCTTAAATGCTGGACAGCCAGAGAAGTCTAGATCATTGATTTTTTTGTGGCACCTATCTTTTATCTCTTAAACCTATTTAATCCTATTGACAGCTATATTATCATCATAACTCTATAGATAAGAAAACAATCCAAAAAAAGTTAAATTCCATTCTGATATTGAGTATCATAGGTACTTGCTAGCACCGAGCCACCATGAGACCACAAGACTTCCTCTAATACTTCCTCAAAGGCTGAAGGAGAAGCACCGTTGGATGGGATTCTGTACCGAAAAGACTGGGCTGAAGGATCCAACATCTGCTCCAACTGTGTGTGTCTGTAAGTTTCCTCTTCACAGAAGGGATATTCTAATAATTACCCAAATAAGCATGTGGAGATGACGTTGGGACTTTCCCCCAGTATCTCACATCACATGCACAGCTGCTGCTATTTAGTTGTACAATCGTGTCTGACTCTTAGTGACCCCACGGACTGTAGCCTGCCAGGCTCCCCTGTCCATGGGATTTTCCACGCAAGAATACTGGAGTAGGTTGCCATTTCCTTCTCCAGGGAATCTTCCCCACCCAAGGATCGAACCCCCATCTCCTGCTTGATAGGCGGGTTCTTTACCACCAAGCCACCTCTGCAGCCACCAGATGTTCCTGATGACCAGTCAGGGACTCTGGCTGCCTGATTCTAGGATACTACCTCAGTCAGAGCTGGCCCGGCCACCCTCATGTGGTTCTCCTGCTCCATTCCAGCCTCCCCGCCCAATCCTTCGACTTCCCCAGCTGGAAATGTGGGAACCCCTTTCCAGGGGCCCAGCTCAGTCTCTGTACCCCATCAACTCTCCCTGTCCTCTCTTGCCTGTCCTCATCAACTCTCTTGATGATTTTCATCCAATCTTGAAAAAAAATCATCTATATGGCAAAGGCTCCGAAATTTCGACCTACACTCATATCTCTGCTCTTCTCGAGGTCCTTCCTGGCCATCCTACCTACAGGACAAACTCATTCCCTGCCTGGTTCTACTCCAGAGCACTTAACACCTTTGAACACACTCAGTAATATCGTTCCTTATGGAATTGTATTACTGTTTGTCTCTCTTAGTTCCCAGTCAAGAACAGAAGCTTTTTAAAGGTCGGGAGTTTTCCTGTGCTGCTCACTGATGAATTCCCCTCAATGAGAAAACTACAAGGCATACACTAGACGTTCTCGAAATATCTGTCACATGGATGGACAGATGGATAGATGGATGGATAGGAAGGACACAAAATATAAACTCCAGGGAAACTGAGCTCTCCTCAGTCAGCACATTCAAAATCCTTCACCAACTTGGTAGATGTGGAATCATTTACGTCTTTCCTCAACAGAAAAGTCTAGTGTTCTAAAACTTACCACGGCATAGGAGAAGAGGAAAATGGTGTCCAGCGTTCCGAGGAAAAGAGTGGCTTCCTCTGCACTAGGAAACAAATGGTTGCTGCTCCAAATCTGCAGTCACACAACAAGAACCTGTTAAGACTCATTGGGCCAAAGCACCTTCTGGAACCACCTCCGCCCACCCTCACGGAAACCTGGGAAGGTTGAAAAGAGCAGATCAGTGCTCTGTACCTGAGGAAACCCATGTGCAAACATGTCCATGAGGCCACAACGATCTGCATAATAACACTAAAATGCGATCTTTTTCCCTTTTAACTGTTCCACTGATGGTGCAAAAGCAGTGGTGGGTGAGACTCCTGTGCCTGAGCGTGGATGGAGGCGGCCACAGCAAAGTGTGCTACTGAGCGCTGCATCTTTTACTGCCTCGCAGCTCCCAAAGGGGCAGTTTCACTGAAGAGGGTCCTTGGCACATACTAGACGCTCAATAAGTATTTATCAAGCATTAAAAATTATTAATCTTACTAAATCTGGCCTGAGTCCCCACTCCCCTTTTTTAAACTAATCTGTGCCATTAAGTAGAAAATATGCATCCAGCACTCAGCACACCAAAGAAAGACATCTGTTTTGAGAAAACGGGGAGTTGCAGGCTGGAACGTCACTTTTCCTTGAAAGACTGACTGACAGACAAAGGCTAGTTATTCAGATTTGGCTTTCTGGCAGATATTTCCTCCGAAAAGAATGAAATGAGCCTGTCACTTCCAAGACCCATTCAAAGGACAAGACAGACAAATGGATCTTAATGTAAGAGGATAAAAAAGTTAATTAATATAGTTTCAGATTCCACATTGTCACTAACCTTTAAGAAATTGCCTCTTGTCAAATTCTGGTATAGTATCAAAGACAAATATCCACAATTAACTAAAAAGGCTATTAAAATACTTCTCCCCTTTCCACTATGTATCTCTGAAAGCCAAACTCTCTTCATATCCTTCAAAGTATCCTGCTACAAGAGATTGAATTCAGAACCAGACGTGAAAATCCATTGTCTTCTCTTAAGTCAGACATGAAGAGATTTGCAAAAATGTAAGTCAGTGTCACTCTCCTTAGCAAGTGATTCTTTGTGTTATTTTGAAAAAGTAGTTTTTCATGAAATGTTATTTATATTATTAACATGTTATAGGTTATTTAGATCATTTTTAAATAACTTAAAACCGATGTATTTTTAAATGTCTCGGTTTTAATTTCTGAAACAGTAAGTCTCCATAAATACAAACTCATGGTTCTTTGGGATCTCCAGATCAAGGAGTTGTACTAAATGGTTTCTCAGATAGGTTATTATAGGAAAGAAAATTTGGGGATCTCCCTGGTAGTCCAGTGTTAAGACTTCGCCTTGCAATGCACAGGGTGAGGATTCGCTCCTTGTTCAGGAAGCTAAGACCCCATAAGCAGGCTAACAAGCCAAAACGTAAACCAGAAGCGATATTGTAACAAATTCAATAAAGACTTTAAAGTGGCCCACAGCAAAACTAAAAATCTTGTAAAACAGAAAACTTTCTGACTTCAGAATATTAAAAGAGGGCCTTCCCTCCCCAGTGGCTCAGAGGTAAAGAATCTGTCTGCCAGTGTAGGAGACATGGGTTTGATCTGTGATCCAGGAAGACCCCACATGCCGTGTGCCACAACTATTGAGTCTGTGCTCTACAGCCTGCGAGCCACAGCCACCGAGCCCACGCACCGCAGCTGCTGAAGCCTGTGAGCTAGCGCCCCGACGTGCTCTGCAACAAGAGAAGCCACTGCAGTGAGAAGACCATGCCCCGCAACTACAGAGTAGCCTCCGCTCTCACGACTAAAGAAAACGCTAGCACAGAAGCAAAGACCTAGCACAGCCAAAAATAACACAACTCACTAAATAAAATGAGTAAAAAAAAAAGAATATTAAAGAGAAAAACCACAAGCAGCAACTCTGAAAATACATCATCACTTCACAGAAAGAATAATCCCCAAACTGTCAAGAGAATATATAAACTATGATCTCATTTCTGTGTGGCTTGTGCCATCTGTCTTGTTATTGATACCTTAACACTCACATTCTGCTTTCAGGAGCAGAAGAGACCCATCAGTACGTCAGGATGACAACGTGGGGCCCTAAATACTTCCAACGAGAGTTACCTAACCATCTTTCCCTCGAGCCACAAGCTCTGACTCCTGATCCCATCCAGGCTCAACAGGACCCAGGATGAAGCCCTGTGGGGCACAAGCCAAGGTGAGCCAGAGCGCACATCCATGCAGCTGCTCCAGGTTTCCAGGGTTTTTCCTTCACTCTCATGAGAAGCCATGAAAACTCCCTGCAGGTGTGGCTGTCACAAAACGGACAGATTTTAAATGGCTTTTTTCTGCTTCACTGCCAAAATTCAGCTGAAGATACTAGTGACTGCCTCCTTCACAAGTGCAAACAAATCCCAAAACTAAAAGAAAAAAAGCAGGATAAACAAAAAGATTCAGAAAATAAGATGAAAGAAAAAGGCTGGTGAAGAAAGTGTACATCAATAATGCAGCTCCAATCAAGACAACTATACTAACAGGTGAGAAGTAACTGTCTTGAGGAAAACTGTGTGGGTCGCAAGTTGAAAGGTCATTTTTGATTGTAAGTGAGACTGACAGACGAACTCTAGTTATTCAGATTTGTTTACTGGCAGGTATCTCCTTAAAAGAGAAGGAAATGAGCCTGAAAGTCACCAACAGAGTAACTGAGTTGCCAGTCTCACACGCTGGCCTGCACCTGCGTACAGCTGCCGTGTGGAGGGCCGGCCTTAGAGGCTTGCGCGGACGGAGGCTCTTCTGGCTCTTCTTGTGGGGGAGGGCCTGTACTGAGCTACAAGAATTGCTACGCGTTGGGACACTTCCTGGAAGCACAGAAGGTCTCGGTGTGGGTTTCCTAAGCAAGTATGTTTATCACAGAGTGACAGCTCTGCATGGGGGTGGGGGAACTTCTGACATGAAAGAGCTTCCGGAAGTGGTGCCCAGAGGATGACCTGAAGCTGATGTGTGTTCAGGGCTCTGGTATCGGGTGCCGTGAGAACCGGAGGTAAGAGCATCTGTGGTCAGGGTTGAGCTGGAATGCTGAGGGCACCCTGAATCCTGCTTTAGACTGGAGAGAAGAAGTTTAGACTCTGCACACTGGAAGGACTGTGCTATCTGGAGTGGTAAGACTTTCTAATTTAATAGAAAAAAATTCTTGTATATAAAAAAAATTGTTTATAAGTTTTAGTCAAGTTGTCCTCAAATATTAGATTCAACCATTTCCTCTCCATTATCTATAAACATAGATTTTATATTATGTTCTTTTACTATTTCCAATGTTTGCCCATGTCCATGGGATCCATTATAGTCTCAAGGTATAGAGACTGTGCCTGCTTAACATCTTTTGTAAAGCACCTAAGATAGCTATACATAAACATGACAGCTATAAGTACTTTATGAAGACACTATTTAGGGTAGTTAAGAAACACTGAATAATATATATAAACAAAACGTTTTTAGATTTTACACATACTTCTGGCTCTAAGAATCTTTCCATTTTGGACGAGAAAGGAAGGCTCGGAGGGAAGCTAGAATTAAGACAGTTACAGACACAGAAACACAGGAGGAGTGAAAGTAAATGCTGCCCTAGCCACTCTGCTCCCAGTAGCAGCCTTCAGGAAGAGAAAACCTGGATATTCAAGTCTAAAGGGAATGGAAAGCTGGCACCGCTCTCCACCAGGGCAGGTACAGAAATACAAAGATCCCCAGGTTAAGTCAGAACCTGACTTCTACATAAACAATCCATCTGAACTCCTGAATCCACAGTTTTGAACAAATCAAAATTTGTTGTTGTTGTTCAATCACTAAGTCATATCTAACACTTTGAACTCGGTGGACTGCAGCAAGTCAGGCTTCCCTGTCTTCCACGATCACCCCCAGTTTCCTCAAACTCATGTCCATTGAGCTGGTGATACCATCCAAACATCTCATCCTCTGCCGCCCTCTTCTCCTCCTACCTGAAATCTTTCCCAGCATCAGGGCTGTTTCCCATGAAACCTATTTTAATAAGCAGCAATTAGAATAAGTAAGTAAATAAATATCTTAGCAGGAAAGTTAATCCAAGTTCAACATGCACTAACAACATGACCTGGTTACTGGCAGGAGTTACACAGCAGACCTGATTTGTATCCTTAAACAGATCTATCTGGCGAGGTTGGCCTCCGGAACCTTGGGACTTGGGAAGGTTCCCATCATTCCCTGCTAAGAGTGGCTCCCTGTGCCTGCACTGCCTGTCCCAATAATATGGTTTGTGCTGAACACTTGCTTTTCTTATGGGAATATGGGATTTTCATACATGCCAGGCAGAGGATGCCAGTATGATGAGCCCCAATAAAAATCCTGCCACCAAGTCTCCAAGGGGACTCCCACCAAGTCTCCAAGGGGACTCCTTGGTAGACAATATCATCAGGACTTGCTGCTGTAAGAATTAAGCACAGCTATGATGTAGACAGTCAGACATGACTGAGCGACTAAGTGAACACACACACACGAGGGGCTCTTGGAAGGTTTTGCCTGCTTTCCTGTAGACCTAACCCCATGTGTTTTCCCTGTACTGACTTTGCTCTGTATCCTTTCACTGTAAGCAACCACAGCTTTGAGTCATTTGCTGAGTCCTGTGAGGATGGAGACAGTCAGACATGACTGAGTGACTAAGTGAACACACACATACACACACGAAGGGCTCTTGGAAGGTTTTGCCTGCTTTCCTCTAGACCTGACCCTATGTGTTTTCCCTGGGCTGACTTTGCTCTGTATCCTTTCACTGTAAGCAACCATAATTTTGAGTCATTTGCCGAGTCCTGTGAGTCCCTCTAGTGAATCACCAAATATGAGGGTGGTCTTGGGGACCCCCAATAAATGACCTTAAAAACAAAAGCAGTATAACCAAACCTGTAGTGCCTAAGTCAATCCTGTTATTCTATATACTGATCAACCTGTATCTGAAATAGCACATTTAGAGCTTGGCGTCACAAAACTGTAGCTGAAGAAGCACAGATGTTCTGCCTAAACAGGACAAATTTAGGGAGACGGATTTTCCACAAATATTTGAGAGGCAGCAAGAATCAACTTAGTACGAAAGACTCAGGATAAAACCTAAGATCAAAATTAAAGAGAACACTCTCCCCTTAGCATAAGAAAGAACTTCTGAATAATGGGAGTTAAATAAAAATGCAATTGTCCACCTGAGAAAATAAGGAGTTTCTTCACCCTGAAGTACTAAAGCAGAAGTTGGGTGGTCACCTTTCAACGATGGTTAAGAAAGAATTTTATGGTGGCTGAGAGGTTAGAGCACATGACCTCTCTTGGCCACTTCACCTTTAGGGTTAATGGCACGTCAGTGAATGATCAAACATACTCACTAAGCACACAGCACTGGTCAAGCCCCAGTCAAGAAATCTAGCCATCTAGTCTTAAAAGCTTGTCTTTCAAAAGTCACAGTCAATAAAGAGTTCAAAACTCAGTACTTGGGTGCAACCTCAAAAATGACACAATGATCTTGGTTCATCTTCCAAGGCAAACCATTCAACATCACAGTAATCCAAGTCTATGTCCCAAACACTGATGCCGAAGAAGCTAAAGTTAACCAGTTCTGTGAAGATCTACAACACCTTCTAGAACTAACACCCCCTCCCCCCAAAAATGTCCTTTTCATCACAGGAGATGGGAATGCAAAAGTAGGAAATCAAGAGACATCCGGAATAATCTTCATGAACCAGATAATCATGATGATGTGATCACTAATCTAGAGCCAGACATCTTGGAATGTGAAGTCAAGTGGGCCTTAGAAAGCATCACTATGAACAAAGCTAGCGGAGGTGATGGAATTACAGCTGAGCTGTTTGAAATCCTAAAAGATGATGCTGTGAAAGTGCTGCACTCAATATGCCAGCAAATTTGGAAAACTCAGCAGTGGCCACAGGACTGGAAAAGGTCAGTTTTCATTCCTATCCCAAAGAAAGGCAATGCCAAAGAATGCTCAAACTACTGCACAATTGCACTCATCTCACACACTAGTAAAGTAATGCTCAAAATTCTCCAAGCCAGGCTTCAGCAATACGTGAACCGTGAACTTCCTGATGTTCAAGCTGGTTTTAGAAAATGCAGAGGAACCAGAGAGCCAATTGCCAACATCCTCTGAATCATCAAAAAAGCAAGAGAGTTCTAGAAAAACATCTATTTCTGCTTTATTGACTATGCCAAAGCCTTTGACTGTGTGGATCACAATAAACTGTGGAAAATTCTGAAAGAGATGGGAATACCAGACCACCTGACCTGCCTCTTGAGAAATCTGTATGCAGGTCAGGAAGCAACAGTTAGAACTGGGCATGGAACAACAGACTGGTTCCAAACAGGAAAAGGAGTACGTCAAGGCTGTATATTGTCATCCTGCTTATTTAACTTATATGCAGAGTACATCATGAGAAACGCTGGATTGGAAGAAGCACAGCTGGCATCAAGATTGCTGGGAGAAATATCAATAACCTCAGATATGCAGATGACACTACCCTTATGGCAGAAAGTGAAGAGGAGCTAAAGAGCCTCTTGATGAAAGTGAAAGAGGAGAGCGAAAAAGTTGGCTTAAAGCTCAACATTCAGAAAACAAAGATCATGGCATCCAGTCCGGTCACTTCATGGGAAAAAGATGGGGAAACAGTGGAAACTGTCAGATTTTATTTTGGGGGCTCCAAAATCACTGCAGATGGTGACTGCAGCCATGAAATTAAAAACGCTTACTCCTTGGAAGAAAAGTTATGACCAACCTAGATAGCATATTCAAAAGCAGAGACATTACTTTGCCGACTAAGGTCTGTCTAGTCAAGGCTATGGTTTTTGCAGTAGTCATGTATGGATGTGAGAGTTGGACTGTGAAGAAGGCTGAGCACCGAAGAATTGATGCTTTTGAACTGTGGTGTTGGAGAAGACTCTTGAGAGTCTCTTAGACTGCAAGGAGATCCAACCAGTCCATTCTGAAGGAGATCAACCCTGGGATATCTTTGGGAGGAATGATGCTAAAGCTGAAACTCCAGTACTTTGGCCACCTCAGGCGAAGAGTTGACTCACTGGAAAAGACTCTGATGCTGGGAGGGATTGGGGGCAGGAGGAGAAGGGGACGACCGAGGATGAGATGGCTGGATGGCATCATGGACTCGATGGACATGAGTCTGAGTGAACTCCGAGAGATGGTAATGAACAGGAGGCCTGGCGTGCAGCAATTCATGGGGTCGCAAAGAGTCGGACACGATTGAGCGACTGAACTGAACTTGGCCTTGGAGTACAAAAATGAAGCAGGCAAAGGCTAACAGAGTTTTGTCAAGAGAACACAACAATCACAGCAAATACCCTTTCACAACAACCTTAGAGACAACTCCCCACGTAGACATCACCAAATGGATGGTCAATATCAAAATCACATTGATTACGTTCTTTGCAGCCTAAGAAGGAGAAGTTCTACATGGTCGGCAGAAACAAGACCTGGAGCTGACTGTGGCTCAGAACTAGAGTTCCTTATTGCAAAATTAAGGCTTAAAGAAAGTAAGGAAAATCACTATGTATTCAGGTATGACCTAAATCAAATCTCATATGATTGATTATACAGTGGAGGTGATGAACAGATTCAAGGGATTAGGTCTGGTAGACAGAGTGTCTGAAGAACTATGGACAGAGGTTCATAACACTGTACAGGAGGCAGTGATCAAAGCCATCCCAAAGAAAAAAAAAAATGGAAGTAGGCAAATGGTTATCTGAGGCTTTACAAATAGCTGAGGAAAGAAGAGAAGTGAAAGGCAAGGAAGAAAGGCAAAGATATACACAACTGAATGCAGAGTTCCAGAGAATAGCAAGCAGAGATAAGAAAGCCTCATTCAATGAACAATGCAAAGAAATAGAGGAAAACAATAAAATGGGAAAGACTAGAGATCTCTTCAAGAAAACTGGAGATATTAAGGAGCATTTCATGCAAGGATGGGCGTGAGAAAAGACAGAAACAGTAAGGACCTAATAGAATCAAGAGATTGAGAAGTGGCAAGAATATACAGAACTATAAAAGAAAGGTCTTCATGACCCAGATAACCATGATTGTGTGGTCAGTCACCTAGAGCCAGATATCCTGGAATGCAAAGTCAAGTGGGCCTTAGGAAGCATCACTACGAACAAAGCTAGCGGAGGTGATGGAATTACAGCTGAGCTATTTCAAATCCTAAAAGATGATGCTGTTAAAGTGCTGCACTCAATAATCCAGCAAATCTGGAAAACTCAGCAGTGACCACAGAACTGGTAAGATCAGTTTTAATTCCAATTCCCAAAAAAGGTAATGTCAAAGAATGTTCAAACTACTGCAGAACTGCACTCATTTCACTTGTAAGCAAGGTTATGCTCAAAAATCCTCCAAGCTAGGTTTTAGCAGTACATAAACTGAGAACTTCTAGATGTACAAGGTGATTTAGAAAGGGCAGAGGAACCATGGATCCAACTGCCAACATCTGCTAGATCATGGAGGAGAAAGCAATAACACCACTCCAGTACTCTTGCCTGGAAAATCCCATGGACAGAGGAGCCTGGTAGGCCGCAGTCCATGAGGTCGTGAGAGTCAGACATGACTGACTTTACTTTCACTTTTACCTTCATGCATTAGAGAAGGAAATGGCAACCCACTCCAGTGTTCATGCCTGGAGAATCCCAGGGACGAGGGAGCCTGGTGGGCTGCGGTCTATGGGGTCGCACAGAGTCGGACACAACTGAAGCAACTCAGCAACAGCAGCAGCAGCAACTAGATCATGGAGAAAGCAAGGGAATTCCAAGAAAAACATCTATTACCGCTTCACTGACTACGCTAAAGCCTCTGATTGTATGAATCACAACAAACTGTGGGAAATTCTTAGAGAGATAGGAATACCAAACCACCTCACTTGTCTCCTGAGAAACCTGTCTGCAGGTCAAGAAGCAACAGTTAGAACTGGACATAGAACAATGGACTGGTTCAAAACAGGGAAAGGGTATGTCAAGGCTGTATACTGTCACTCTGCTTATTTAACTTACATGCAGAGTACATCATGTGCAATGCTGGGTTGGATGAATCACAAGCTGTAATCAAAATTGCTGGAAAAAATATCAACAACCTCAGATAAGCAGATGATACCACTCTAATGGCAGAAAGTAAAAAGGAACTAAAGAGCTGCTTGATACAGGTGAAAGAGGAGAGTTTCAAAGCTGGCTTAAAATTCAACATTCAAAAAACTAATATCCTAGCATCCAGTCCCATCACTTGATGGCAAATAAAAGGGGAGAAAGTGGGCTTCCCTCATAGCTCAGTTGGAAAAGAATCCGCCTGCAATGTAGGAGACCCAGGTTCAATCCCTGGGTTGGAAAGATTCCCTGGAGAAGGAACAGGCTACCCACTCCAGTATTCTTGGGCTTCCCTTGTGGTTCAGCTGGTAAAGAATCTGCCTGTAACGCAGGAGACCTGGGTTCAATCTCTGGGTCAGGAAGACCCCTGGAGATGGGAAAGGCTACCCATGCCAGTATTCTGGCCTGGAGAATTTCATGGACTGTACAGTCCATGGGGTTGCAAAGAGTCAAACATGACTGAGTGACTTTCACTTCACTTCAGTTGGAAGTAGTGATAGATTTTATTTTCTTAGGCTCCAAAATCACTAGGATGGTGACTGCAGCCATGATGCTTGCTCCTTGGAAAGAAAGCTATGACAAACCTAGACAATGTATTAAAAAGCAGAGACATCACTTTGCCAAAAGGTCTGTAGAGTTAAAGCTATGGTTTTTCCAGTAGTCATGAACGGATGTGAGAGTTGGACCATAAAGAAGGCTAAGCACCAAAGAATTGATGCTTTTGAACTGTGGTGCTGGAGAAGATTCCTGAGAATCCCTTGGACAGCAAGGAGATCAAACTAGTCAATCCTAAAGGAAATCAACCCTGAATATTCATTGGAAGGACTTATGCTGAAGGTGAAGCTCCAACACTGGCCACCTGATGCAAAGAACCAACTCATGGAAAAGACCCTGATGCTGAGAAAGACCAAAGGCAAAAGAAAAGAGTAGCAGAGGATGAGATGGTTAGATGGCATCACTGACTCAATGGACATGAATTTGAGCAAAAACTCCAGGAGACAGTGGAGAACAGAGGAGCCTGGTGTGCTGCAGTCTATGGGGTCACAAAGAGTCAGGCGTGACTTAGCCACTAAACAATAAGAAAAACAGAATTGTGTGATTTCAAAACAGTGAGAAATACGTTGGTTGAAATGGTAAAACAGACCTAAATCAGAGCAAGCTAAGAAAGCAGGCAGAAGAGTTTGGATTTTATACCACAGGAAAGAGTAAGTTATCCAAAGGATGAATGAATAAAACAGAACTTAATTTATGGGTGGGCAAGGTTCCCTTCATTCATCCCAGCTCTTTATTCTGCTTACCTCCACAGGCAGTAATTCAGCTGACTTGTTAAAAGCACTTGGGGTCCACTGTTTAGAGATACTGACTTTGACATTGCTAAATGTTTTTCTTGACGCATGGAGCAACGAGTAACTACAAAAGAAAGAGGAAATATAGCTGAATGCATAAAAAGAAAACACATTCGATAAAATCACAGATGTATTGCCATGTTTTATCTCATTTTAGAATTCTTCTCTTTTAAAAAGAAAGAGTACTGCTTTATAAGAACTATCCATTGAAACAGCCTCCGCTAAGCAAAGAAGCAATTAACTTGTCTTCTTCCATATAAACCCCCATGTTCACTTATAACAGGTGCCTGGAGATGGAGATGTGACGGATCCCAACCCCTTAAAATCATGGTTGCAGCTCCATAAGTTCAAGTCTTTAGCAACCTCTGGCCACTCCCTACACTAGCCATTCAATAGCTTTTTCCTTGAGGCCTGTCTTTTCCTCAACCCCTCACTAGTGGATTTCCTGTAAAGCAAGTATCTAAAATTACCTACCAACTCTTATATAATTAGAAAACCATTTTCCTAGTTTCTGCCTTGAAAAAATAATTATCATGTGTGGTGCCTTCAATAAACATTAATAATAAATAAAATCTATTCAGAAGAAATAATCAAAATACTGAGTTACAGAATTTGTGAACACTGTGCCCCTAACACCAAAGAGTCTGGCTGACGTCATCATCAGACCCCTACCGAGAGCTACCAAGGGCCCTTGAGTCAGACACGGTCTAACCAAAGTTCCTCAAAGAGGTCTCCGACCAACTCTACTGCTCAATGAGGCACACAGCCCTCCCTGGAAATGCACATCCTTTGCTTTCAAGCTCCTGGTTTTAACAATTAGATCAAGGTTTTTCAGTCATAGTGGTACTGACATTTTGTGTTAGTTGCTCAGTTATGTCCGACTCTTTGCGACCCCATGGACTGTAGCTTGCCAGGCTCCTCTGTCCATGGGATTCTCCAGGAAAGAATACTGGAGTGGGTAGCCATTCCCTTCTCCAGGGGATCTTCCCAACCCAGAGGTCAAACCTGCAGCTCCTGCATCGCACACAGATTCTTCACCGTCTGAGCCACCAGGGAAGCCGTACTGACATTTTGGGCTCCCCAAGTTCTCTACCGTGGGGGCTGTCCCAGGCACAGTAAGATGTTTAGTAGCATCGCTGGTCTCTACCTACTAGATACAAGCAGCACCCATTCCCCCAGCATGACAACTAAAACTGTCTTCAAATATTGCCAAATACAGGTGAGAATGGAGAACCACAATTCTAGAGCTATCACACAGAACAGCAGAGCATTAGTCGGGCCAATCTTGCCATGCAATAAACAGCTCCTTCAAAAGGAAAACAAGAACAACAAGAGCAGAGCTTCAGAGACCCACTTACCTGAAGAAGGTGAGCAGGAACACGACCATGTGATGATGGCTGAACCGGGAGAGCAGAGCTCCTCTTTGAAAAATATTTGGCCAGGCCATGTTCCTCCTGACCTTCCTTCTCACCGTAACCTTAAAGTCTGGAAAGTGAATGGTTTACATCATTTCTTGTTTCTGGAAAGACAAAACACATAATTAACATTACTCATAATAGGCATATTATCCAAAAACGGAATTATTTAGACTTAACACTATATAATCAGGCATTAGGGGGAAAAAATCATACAGATTAGTTGACACCAGAAAACCAGATTGATGACTGTGTTTTATAGCTATTAGCCAGTCTTTTAAAACGAAATCCTGGACAAAAGATTATGTCCTAACAGAATGAACTCTCACAGAGACTGTCAGGAAAATCACTAATTCAGAACCGAAAATGAGCAAAGGAAATGAAAGACAACTCAGAAGAAATGAAACAGCTATTAAACTTATCAAAGAAAAGTTCTAATCTCATTAGAACATAAGAAATGCCGATCATGGTAATAAAAAAGAGTTTGCACAGTTAAAAAGACTGTTCAGTGTAGCTCAGGATCTAAAGATCCTAAACTCTCATACACTGCTGACAGAAGTGACAATTAACACATTTTACAGGAAGCTGATCTGGCTGTGCTCATCCAGAGCTGCTGACCAAAAAAAGAAGAATTCAACTGTCAGGGATCTAGTCCTAAAGAAATACAAGATGCATTCAACTCTATACACAAAAGGAAGTTTTCACAAAAGTCATTTCTTCTTATGTGAAGAAACGAAACCCGTGTCAGTCATAAAGGAACAGGGGAGAGAAACAGGGCCACTCTGCCACCTCTTCCACTATTTCCCCTCACCTCTCCTCTGCCCTCTCAGAAAGTCTCATCCACGCTCTGACATCCAGCAATAATAAAGCATAAAGTAAGCATGTAAACTTAATGTCTCCAGTTATGAGTCTGCAGAAACAACCTAAGCATGTAATAAGGTGGGAACAACTAAACAAATTACAGTGGCTGACTCACATCTGGCTGAGTATTTTATCATTTCCTCATTTGACATGACGATTAAGACTTTTTTTTTTTTTTTTTTGGCTGTGTTGGGTCTTCACTGTGACTCGTAAGCCCTCTCTAGTTGGGGCCAGTAGGCTGAGTTGCTCCAAGGCATGTAGGTTCTCAGTTTCCCAACCAAGGATTGAACCTACATCCCCTGCACTGGAAAGCAATTAAGACTTCTTCATAACATGAGAAAATGTCAGGTGAAAAAAGTAGCATATGACATATAAATGTAATCAACCGAACTCTGCTGCTGCTGCTGCTGCTAAGTCGCTTCAGTCGTGTCCGACTGTGCGACCCCATAGGTGGCAACCCACCAGGCTCTGCTGACCCTGGGATTTTCCAGGCAAGAACACTGGAGTGGGTTGCCATTTCCTTCTCCAATGCATGAAAGTGAAAGTGAATTTGCCCAGTCATGTCTGACTCTTCGGGACCCCATGGACTGCAGCCTACCAGGCTCCTGTGACCATGGGATTTTTCAGGCAAGAGTACTGGAGTGGGTTGCCGTTGCCTTCTCCGAACCAAACTCTAGGTTTACATAGTATTTATAAGTAAATAAGGAATATATAGCTCTTTCTGGGTAGCAGAATATAGGTAGTTTTAGTTTTCAATATACTTCCCTAAAAGTTCTACAATAAACGTGTATCTTACTGTGGAAAATATCCACAGGGTTGGAAAAGTTCTATACATTATCTGCACAGTAGGAAAAAATAAAATTAACAAAATATCTTGTGTTTTAAACATATAAATGTCTTGTATTATAAACAGTCAAGGTAGGAGATAAACTCAAGAGCTCCCAACACTAAAGTCAATTTATCACAGGACTTTGCCCAAGGCTGTGTTCCTTGTACCTGTTATTTATAATCTTGTTCTCTACTATAATTTATACTACCGCTTGGCAGGTGAACTGAAAACCTTAAATGTTGAAGACACCCAGTTGAAAGGCCATTCTTGAAACTTCGCAACTAAAAAGTACAAAGCTGAAGTGGTTAAAATTATATAAACACAATAGCTGATTCACCAACTGGCTGTGAGCCTTGGGACTAGTCAGTCTCTCTGATTCACAGATACGTCATTTACAAAATGGCCTGTCTCTTCTGAGTTATGAGACCACAATACACAACATATGCAAGGTATTAAGATAATTATTTTGGTCACTGATTCGCCCATGACAGGAAGATGTAGCTAATTTCATATACTCATTCTCCTTGAAAAATGTTAACAAAATTATGAGCCAAGTAAGGCTATAAATTTCCACTCACAAAAATGTAAGTGAACTTTCTGTCTATAATTCCAGGAAGTGACAAACCCAAGAGCTACTAGTGTTACTGCTAAATTTATCTCCTTCCGCCAAATTAAATGTGACACCCAAGTGAAACAACTCCAAGCTTTAACTATTCTTTACAAATCCTAGTTCTTTGAACTGAACACATTCACAACTCAAAACGCTGGACTGAATACTTCAGAAAAGGGCGTGGGTTACAAATTCTATAATTAATCAGGTAAGATAATAATTCCAAAAATATATGCTCCAACAGACCTCAATTACGTTGCTTCGGCAATAATGGTGGAGGATTTCAGGGCTGTAAGCAACAATAATGGTTTTAAATGACTACCATCTGGAAAGAATCCTGGTGTGGGTTGCCATTTCCTTCTCCAAGGGATCTTTCCAACCCAGGGATCAAACCCAGGTCTCCTGCATTGCAAGCAAGCTCCTGCATTGCATGCGGATTCTTTCCGCACTGAGCCACCTGGGAAGCCCAGTGGTTTTAAATGACTACTAAGATGTTTGAGACTACCCAGATTTAGTTCCTAAACAAACCACTTTTTCCTTAGCTACAGTGACGGGAGAGAAAATGCTTCATAATTACAATGGGAAAGAGTTTTAAACATTCACCCGATGTTGGCAGAAAGCCATTTAAAATGAATATTATTACAACACCTGGTCCTAGGTAATTATAATCATTAATAATACCTTGTACTTATATGCCCTACATCACAGAAGTGATTTCTGATCATCTGTGAGCTCTGGGGCCCTTGGGAAGTACAGAGTTTTTACCAAGTCTGAGTCCATCAAGCACATTCTATTTTTACACTATTTTCTTTCTGGCTGTTAGTATAAATTGAACAAATCTAAGATATTTCAAGTGTATGTAAGTGTTGTTATAATCAATAAAACCAAAATTCATTTTAAGTGTTTCTAAATTAATAGAAGCTGGTCATTTAGTATTTCTTAATCCATGAACACTGACTATACCAATGTCATGGAAGAATAAGAATAATCTTTAAAAAATTAAACATATAAGAAGCTAGGTCTTTGCCATCAGAAAGAACCATCAAGCCCTGTTCTATAATACTTCTCAAAGAAAGATCGAGATCACTAACTCATTTGATTTGTCAGCAAGCTTTCTGGAGACCCACAGGATCTTCCACACAAGGTACTTCCCAGGATGGAATACTCTGTATCGTGTGATCCAGGCTGAATGAAAGATGGCTTCACCTGTGACACGTCTAGGCAGAGCTTGCACACTGCCTTGGAATATGACATTCCACAAATTTCACGTTCCACACATATTTAGAATCCATTCCAACTCAAATATAATAAGAATTAAAGTTTTCTTGGGGGAAAACAGATTGCAAAGAGGAAAGGCAGAAAAGGTGATCACTTGTCACCTCCATCTCATCAGACCCCACCTCGCCCAGCCACCCCACCCCGCCCCACTGCGGGAAGGAAATGCTCTATGGAAATGGACAAGTGGTTAATCAAGTTCTGTATATCAGGACCCTGTTTTGCAAGTTGCTGCCTTTCTTACTTACCCTGGTGGACTCCTGCCTGCCCCTAGATAACACCACTTCCCCGGGGGCTTTCAGGGAGAAGTAATCTTACTTCTCACAACCACTTTTCCTCCTGGCGAAAGGCCAGCTTCTCTGAAGCTCCTGGGCCTTGCTGCCCACTGCCCCTTCCAGCTCTTGTCCCCTGCTCTCTCAATGTCCCCCGTTCTGTCTCTTGTCAACACCAAAGGGGATAACCCCGCAGTCCCCTGGCCTCTTCCCCACCAATCTTTTCTTCTATTGCACAAGAAAAACCCACTCCGTGGTCAAAACCCAGCCAGTTTCCAGTCAACAGTAAGTGCATCAACCAGTCAGAGCTAAGCGCATCCCGTATTCTCCAGGCAAGAATGCTGGAGTCGGTTGCCATTTCCTTCTCCAGAGGATCTTCCTGACCCAGGGATCGAACCTGGGTTTCCACAGCGCAGGCAGATTCTTTACCGTCTGAGCCATGTCTGCCTTTTCACCTCCCAAACTGGATTTCAAACATCCAACTTTCCTTCCTTCCAGAAAACTGCTTACTTCAAACTCTCCACTCCAACAGTCATTTTGCCTCAGCAAGCTCCTAACTCGGTCACCTCCCTGAGTTGTTTTCATCCATGACCCTCCTCCTCTTCTTTCCTAACTTAGAATCTAGGCTTATTTGCCTTATGAGCCTTTTTCCTTGCTTGCCTCTGGCATCCTCCTCTGCGCCTAAGTGGTGGAGTTTTGCCAGAGAAAAAGTACATGAGTAGGCTGGCTTTGCTTTTCAGATTCAAAACCACAAACCTCAAAGGGCATGCAACACTGCCCAGCAAGTCTTCACTTCCCTAATGACCTGCTTTCTCAGCCTCTAAGATAACCATTTACACAGCTCTCTCTTAACTTCCAACCTCTGTCTTCCCGTCATCTGGTACCATGGCTTTCTGCCAACAACTCCCAGAGCACCAGCTCCAACCCGGACCCTCCAGGGCTTCAACACGACCGCCAACTGACCACTTGGCCATCCTTGGAGCTACAACACAATTCTTCACTGTTTCCCTCTAAACCTGTCCCTCACCAGCACTGTCCTCAGAAGAAGGTACACCAAGGCAACCAGCACAAAGCCCTCATTTCTCCCTACCTCTCAGCTTCTGCATCCTCAGTTCAGTTCAGTCGCTCAGTCATGTCCCACTCTTTGCGACCCCATGAATAGCAGCATGCCAGGCTTCCCTATCCATCACCAACTCCCGGAGTTCACTCAGACTCACGTCCATCAAGTCAGTGATGCCACCCAGCCATCTCATCCTTGGTCGTCCCCTTCTCCTCCTGCCCCCAATCCCTCCCAGCATCAGTCTTTTCCAACGAGTCAACTCTTCGCCTGAGGTGGCCAAAGTACTGGAGTTTCAGCTTTAGCATCATTCCTTCCAAAGAACACCCAGAGCTGATCTCCTTCAGAATGCATCCTACCGATTGCTAAATCCATCCTTTTCACCTCCAAAGTTCATCCCCAATCCATCCTCTTCTATCCATCCCCACACTGCTACCAAAATCAACCACTCATCTCTTCCATCAAGTCTAATGCAACAGCCTCCTGCAAGGTTTCACTATTTTACATCTAGCGCACATGCGCGCGCGCACACACACACCTTCCTATAACTTTTCTCTTTTCTCAAATTGTTCCTTACCACAGATGTAGTTGGTAAAGAATCCGCCTGCAATGCAGGAGACCCGGTTCAATTCCTGGGTTGGGAAGATCCACTGTTAACATTGTCACTGACTCACCTACTTAGGAGTTCCAAGAATTGAATGAAAATTGTGCATGAATGCAACGAGAAAAAAAAAGAAAGAAAGAAAGAACAGGCTACCCACTCCAGTATTCTTGGGCTTTCCTTGTGGCTCAGCTGGTAAAGAATCTGCCTGCAATGCAGGAGACCTGGGTTCAATCCCTGGGTTGGGAAGATCCCCTGGAAATCAGCCTGGGAAAGACTACCCACTCCAGTATTTTGGCCTAGAGAATTTCATGGACTGTACAGTCTATTGGTTCGCAAAGAGTCAAACACGACTAAGCAACTTTCACTCACTCACAGATGTAAAATACTTACATTTTTATAGAAAATTCTCTCAGCTCATTTTAGCATTCCCCAAACCACATTCTTCCTACCTATTCTGAACATATTCCAAAGACAACAGTTTTCAAGATAGAAATCTTTCCCTCTCCGAGAAAAAGGACTTACAGTCAAGTCAAAGGTCATTGCTGTGACATTTCCTTATCACTGATGAACAAGACAAATCAGAACCTGAGACAATGAGTAATACACACTGCTGCTGATGCTAAGTCGCTTCAGTCGTGTCCACCTCTGTGCGACCCCCATAGTCGGTAGCCCACCAGGCTCCTCCGTCTCCGGGATTCTCCAGGCAAGAGTACTGGAGTCAGCAACAATTCACCACACTGATTTGAGCTTCTAAAGTATCTTTTTGTGGTTATTTTCTGATGCAGAGACTGAAATCAAAGATTAACAGGACTTTCCTGGTGGAGCAGTGGTTAAGAATACACCTGCCAATGCCGGGGACATGGGTTTGATCCCCAGTCCAGGAAGATTCCATATGCAGTGGAGTAACGAAGCCCATGTGTCACAGCTGCTGACGCCCAAGCGCCTAGAGCCTGTGCTTGGCAAAAAGTGAAGCCATTACAAGGAGAAGCCTGTGCACCACAAATCGAGTGGCCCCTGATCACTGCAACTAGAGAGGAGCCCCGCCTCCCCCATCAGGGCAACTAGAGAAAGCCTGCAGGCAGCAAGGAAGACCCAGCACAATCAAAAGAATAAATAAATAAAAAGAATAAGAGAAGACTGACATGGCCCATACAACAGCATGAAAGTTCCGGCTAGAATCCAAGACCCTCGACTTCACATCTTTGAGTCTCAATTTCCTCATGAAGGATTTACATGAGATCATTTAAAAGAGTTCTAAGTATAGTGCCTGTCATACAGCAAACATTCAACAATGGAAAATAATAATAATAATAATTCAGGCATCAAAACACTGAAGAAAGCTGTTCTAGCTGGAACTTTCATGCTGTGTGTGGGCCATCTGAAGTCCAGATGACAGCCTTCTCATAACCTTTTTTTATTATTAATTAATATTTTTGATTGTTCTGGGTCTTCCTTGCTGCGTGCAGGCTTTCTCTAGCTGCCGCAATGGGGGGGGCGGTGGTAGTGGGGGTGGCAAGGAGCCAGGACGGGCCACTCTCTAGTTGCAGTGATCAGGGGCCACTCTCTCTTGCGGTGCACAGGCTTCTCCTTGTAATGGCTTCATTTTTGCCGAACACAGGCTCTAGGCGCTTGGGCTTCAATAGTTGTGGCACATGGGCTTAGTTGCTCCTCTACTTATAGCCATTAAGAGTTAGACTTTGCTGACCCCACGAACTCCCTATCATCATTTCTGTAAATTATCAGGCGATCGCCTAATTTCTGGAAACACCAAAAGCCCTGCAGGAACATTCCCAAAATCCCGTCAAAAGTGAGACCAAACAGACCACATTCGGCCAAGAAGAATATCGAGTTAATGACGAAAAAGTAACCAGATCAAATTCCTGACTGAGACCACGGTTGTTGCCAAAAAGCAAAATCCAGTTATTTCACTAAGACTCCGCTCCTTCTCTGGCCTCCATACATCCTTTCCAAAAGCCTCCTCGCCCTACCTGTGAGCGGTCCTTTCACCTGGCTAGACGAGGAGCCCTTTACTTGCACGAGCGCCGCCGCGCTGGCTGCGGGCCAGGCTCTCCCCGGAGGCCCTCCAATCCTCCCGCCCCAATCCGCTGCGGTCCACCCTGGCCTCGCCAGGTTCCGGAGCCCCCGGGCGCCGAGAAGCCAGGCCCAGCGTGGAGGGAACGAGCGGCGGCCGGCTGGGCCTGCCGCGCCACACCCACCGGTGGCCCCCATCTGCCTATCCGCCCGGCCCCCTAAAGCCCCCCGGACCGGCCCTCGCCTGCGGCGCCCCCACCCCTGCCCCACGCCAGGTTCCCGCCCTTCTGGACGTGGGCCCCACGCACCGCCGCTCGCCCGAGACCCGCAGTAGTCGTCACGTTTCGGCCGGCCGCTCTGCTCGCCCCGCTCGCTCAGCCTCGCCCGCAACCCAGCCACTCCCGCCGCCACCTCACCCGGGCCGCCGCGGCCAGGGTTTCCGGGCGCTCACGTGACGCGCGTGTGCCCGCGGCATGCTGGGAGTTGTAGTCCGGCCGCCCCTCTTTACCTGCGGGGGCTGCAGGGGTGGGAACAGAGAGGGGAGGGAACAGAGAGAGCAGCGGAGAAAGTAACTTCCGGCCGCCAAGCAAGGTCTGGGGTGAACCGGCCGGGTCTGCGTGGGGGTGGGGGGACGGACGGTCCTCGGCCAGGACTCTTAGAAAAAGAGGCAGGGAAGGAGAGAGAAGTTACAATCTGCGAAAAATGATGTATAGATCATCTTTTTCAAAAAAAACTTTATTCTGTGTTTTGTTTTGAGACTCACACTCTGTGCCACTGACCTGCCATGAGAGCGTAAGATTTAGATTTTTAAATAAATATGTTTCAAATGCAGTTGCTGATAAAGACAGGGCTACTAGTCTGTTGGTATCATTCACTGTTGTACATTTCATCCCCAGTCACTCAAACAATAAATGAAAACGTTAAGATCCTGGCAGTCAGTCAGTTCAGTCGCTCAGTCCTGTCTGAAGCTTTGCGACGCCATGGACTGCAGCATGCCAGGCCTCCCTGTCCATCACCAACTCCTGGAGTTTGCTCAAACGCATGTTCTTTAAGTTGGTGAAGCCATCCAATCACCTCATCTTCTGGCTTCCCCTTCTCCTCCCACCTTCAGTGTTTCCCAGCATCAGGGTTTTTTCCAATGAGTCAGTTCTTCACATCAGGTGGCCAAAGTATTGGAGCTTCAGCTCCAGCATCAGTCCTTCCAATGAATAGTCAGGACTGAGACTCAAGCAAAACTTAAAGGCCTTATCACAACAGCAAACAAGGGTGTTCTGCCCTCCTGGGCTCTCTTTCAACAGCGAGGATTTTTTTTCCCCCAATTCTTCTAACTTAGAAAACAACTCCACAAAGATAGCAGATTAAGAAAAATTTTATTATTGAATAAACTTTGAATCAGACTGTGATGCACAGATGTGACTTCTGCAATGCTAAGAGGTTGCAACGGTAGAAAGGAACCCTCCCTTACATAGCCAAGCAGACTCTACCCTCACCATACAAGTTCTCAGATAATCACTAGTCTATGGGGCTTCCCCTGTGGCTCAGAGGTTAAAGCGTCTGCCTGGAATGCAGGAGAGCCGGGTTCAATCCCAGGGTCGGGAAGATCCCCTGGAGAAGGAAATGGCAACCCACTCCAGTACTCTTGCCTGGAGAATCCCATGGAGGGAGGAGCCTGGTAGGCTACTAGTCCATGGGGGTCACAGAGTTGGACTCACTCACTCACTCAAATGAGAGTGAAACAGGAGGGAAGGGGGCAGGGCACACCCTTCAAAAGAGTGACACAGCCCAAGGACATGACATGAACTGATTAGAACCAAATAGGTCCAAGACAGCAGAGGAGTTGGCTTCCATTAGACCTTGTGCCTCAGTATATGCTCACTGTAACACATCAGCATGCTAAATGACAGACACACACACACACTGGAGTTTGAGCAAACTCCAGGAGACCGTGAAGGACAGGGAGCCTGGGGAGCCTGGCAAACTAAAATCCATGAGCCTGCAAAAGGCGGACATGGACATGACTTGGCGACTAAACTACAGCAACAGACTTTGAGCCTCGGTAACACTAAATGATGACATCAGCACACTAAATGATGACACCCAGTCACCATGACAGTTCTAAGTTCAACTTTAAAGACCAAAAGGTGAGTAGTAGTCCAATTCATGGATATCCCTGTCCATTCCCCTGGAGCAGCTGGAATAATCCTCCCACTCATTCTTTGAAATTACCCAGCCTGTTGAAAACTAACCACACAACATTTCAGGGCCTCTCACCTTCTAAAATGGCCCACATTCTGTGGAGTGTTTCTCTCTAAATAAATCCTCTCCTTACCTATTACTTTGTATCTCACTAAATTCTTTCTGCAATGAGACATCAAGAACCTGGCCTTTATTAAGTCCTGAGACCAGGAATGTGGTGTTGTTGCTGCTGTTGTTCAGTCACTGTCATGTCCGACGCTTTGCAACCCCATAAACTGCAATATACCACGCTTAACTCATGTCCAGAGTGAGTAATGCCATTCAACCATCTCATTTTCTGTCACCCTCCTGCCCTCAACTTTCCCAGCATCAGGGACTTTTCCAGTGAGTCGGCTCTTCACATCAGGTGGCCAAGGTATTGGAGTTTCAGCATCAGCATCAGTCCTTCCAGTGAATATTCAGGGTTTATTTCCTTTAGGATTGACTGGCTTGATCTCCTTGCTCTCCAGTTCAGTCAGTCACTCAGTCGTGTCCAACTCTTTGCAAGCCCGTAGACTGCAGCACGCCAGGTTTTCCTGTCCATCACCAACTCCTGGAGGTTACTCAAACTCATGTCCATCCAGTCGGTGATGCCATCCAACCATCTCATCCTCTGTCGTCCCCTTCTCCTCCTGCCTTCAATCTTTCCCAGCATCAGGATCTTTTCCATTGAGTCAGTTCTTCACATCAGGTGGCTAAAGTATTGGAGTTTCAACTCCTGCATCAGTCCTTCCAATGAATAGTCAGGTTGATTTCCTGGTTTGATCTCCTTGCAGTCCAAGAGACTCTCAAGAGTCTTCTCCAACACCACAGTTCAAAAGCATCAATTCTTCGGTGCTCAGCTTTCTTTATGTCCAACTCTCACATCCATACATGACTACTTGCTGTCCAAGGGACTCACAATTCAAAAGCATCGATTCTTCATCATCCAGCCTTCTTTATGGTCTAACTCTTACATTCATACATGACTTCTAGAAAAACCATAACTTTGATTACACAGACCTTTGTCAGCAAAGTGATGTCTCTGCTTTTTAATACACTGTTTAGGCTTGTCATAACTTTTCTTTCAAGGAGCAAGCATCTTTTAGTTTCATGACTGCAGTCACCATCCACAGTGATCTTGGAACCCAAGAAAATAAAATCTGCCATTGTCTCCACTTTTCCATCTATTTGTCATGAAGTGATGGGACTGGATGCCATGATTTTAGTTTTTGAGTTAAAAACCATGGTTTCGAGTCCCAATCTGAGTTATACAGTTTCAAGAGGACTCAGCAGGACCTTATGTCACACATGGTTCTTCTAACTTCCTCACAGTCATTGGGAAGACCATCTGTACTAGCTTATCCAGAGAAGAAACAAATATGTCACACCTTTAGGACAGGATATGGTTTTGCAAACTGGAGCAAGGCTCCCATGGAAAACTTAGGAACTTAGTTCCTCCCATAAGAACTGGGAGTTAGGGGTGATATCTCCCTGGATGTTTGTATTTCAAAAGATGGCTCCCAGGTCCTGGAGGAAACTTTCCAGAGTTGTGGGCTGGCAGAGATTGTTTAGCCCTTATACAGATGTACATATATTTAACTGACCTGGGTTCAGTCGCTGGGTTGGAAAGATCCCCTGGAGAAGGGAACAGCAACCCACTCCAGTATTCTGGCCTGGAGAATTCCATGGACAGAGGAGGCTGGCAGGCTACAGTCCATGGGGTTGCAAAGAGTCAGACAGGACTGAGTGACTTTCATTTTCATATATATTTGAAAAAGAACAGAGAAAAGAATTTGAAAGAAAAATTTCCTTTCCTTATTTTCCACAAGGAAAATTGTCTCTTATTTTTCATTTGTAACTGCCTTTACACAATACTTTGGCCACCTCATGCAAAGAGCTGACTCACTGGAAAAGACTCTGATGCTGGGAGGGATTGGGGGCAGGAGGAAAAGGGGATGACAGAGGATGAGATGGCTGGATGGCATCACTGACTTGATGGACGTGAGTTTGAGTGAACTCCAGGAGTTGGTGATGGACAAGGAGGCCTGGCGTGCTGAAATTCATGGAGTCGCAAAGAGTTGGACACGACTGAGCGACTGAAATGAACTGAACTGAACTGAACTTACACAATGCAGGGGTACTTTTCTCCACAGTCACCAGAGGGTGTGGCTAGAGAAATGTGATACCATAGTGAACAACAATAAATCCACCAGACATTTCACATTTGCTGTCAAAAACAAGGAAAGAAACTGTGACACATGGTACGACATAGATGAGCCCTGGGAACATTATGCTAAGTGAAATAAGCCACATACAAAAGGACTGATACTGTGTGATTCCACCTGTGTGAAGTGCCTAGGGTAATCACACCCACTGAGACAGAAAGTAGAATAGTGGTTACCAAGGGCTGGCGGGGAGGGAGTAAGGAGTTGTTTAATGGATATAGAGTTTCACTTGAAGATGATGAAAATGTTCTGGAGATGGTGGTAATGGCTGCACAACAATGTGACTATATTTAATACCATTGGACAACACACTTAAAAATAGTTAAAATGGTAAAATGTACACATCGTGAAATATACGTGTGTGTACACATATATGGGGCTTAAGGTGGCACTAACGGTAAAGAACCCACCTGCCAATGCAGGAGATGCAAGAGATGTGGGTTTGATCCCTGGGTTGGGAAGGTTCCCTGGAAGAGGGCACGACAACCCACTCCAGTATTCTTTATTTTTTTTAATGTCTGGAAACTCTTTTTAGAATGCATTTATTTGGCTGCACCAGGTCTTAGTTGTGGCATGTGGGATCTAGTTCCCTGACCAGGGATCAAACTTGGATCCCCTGCTTTGGGAGCATGGAGTCTTAACCACTGGACCACAGGGAAGTCCCCCACTCCAGTATTCTGGCCTGGAGAATCCTCATGGACAGAGGATTCTGTTGGACTACAGTGCAAACGATCACAAAGAGTTGGGCACAACTGAAGCGACTTACACATGTGCATACGTGTGTGTGTGTGTATATAAAATAGGTATACAACCTGTGTCACCACCACCCATGTCAAGAATGCATCCCCCCGTAGCCCAAGCTCAGCTCTTTGCACTTACAGTCAACGTTGATGAACAGGGTTGGGGTAGGGAAAAGCAGCATTTCTCCTATGTCCATAACCATCCAGGGATTTTACCATTTGATTTCTGCTTCTAGACACCCTCCCAAGTGGGAAGTCTGAGTCAGCTGGTTTTGGTTGTTGTTTTCCCTTACTAGTAATCAATACAACAAGAAGAAAACATTTGTACACCTAACCTCATTGACACATCTCACAGGTTCTATTTCCTGCCCCTGCTCATACATTTCTCATGGATCTTGACTTATATTTCATTTTCAAGCCTCATATACATGACCATGGCTTTCAAAACACCATCTGCAGCAGCAGTATTTGGCAGTGTTTTTTGTTGTTGTTTGTTTTCTTGCTCTACCTGCCAACATTGGGTTTATCCTCCCTGAGAGGTTCCTGGGGATATGTGTGTGCTCACTCGCTCAGTCGTGTCTGACTCCTTGTGACCCCATGGACCATAGCCTTCTAGGCTCCTCTGTCCATGGGATTTTTTTCAGGCAAGAACACTGGAGTGTGTTGCTGTTTCCTCCTCCAGGGGATCCTCCCGATCCAGGGATCAAACCCGAGTCTGCTGTGTCTCCTGCATTGGCAGGTGGATTCTTTACCACTGTGCTACCTGGGAAGCCCTCCTGGGGATATAAGAATAATTGTAACTGATTCATGTTGTTGTTGTACAGCAGAAATTAACACAACACTGTAAAGCAATTATACTCTAAGCAAAAACTTTAGTTTAAATTTAAAAAAGAGAGGTTCCTGCAAGTGATATGTAAATGGAATTTTGGATAAGATAAATCATCATTTACAGTTTCTCTAAAGAAATGTTGCGTAGTGAATAAACTGTTCTCTATTTCAGTGCCAGGCCTCTTCTACACGCAGTAAGAAGTACATCTTACATCACCCCCAGCAACACACCTCCCTGTTCACAACTGACACAAACAGTTCATGAAAACAGGAATGCATTCTGAATTGTTTTCTTCATCTCTTCTGTAAAAATGCTGGTTACGACCGACTGAAATTGACTTCATGACTCATAATGAGTCTCAGCCCGCAGTTTGAAAACACTATACCGGTTTCGTATGTTAGCAATCCAGATGTTCTGTTTTGCATGTGGTGCTTGCGGCTTAACTGCCTACTCTGCACTTTCTATGTAGTGGAGCTGAGCTAGTCCCCAGGCTAGGAGAAGCAGAGACTCTTCCAGACTCTGTGGGGGGAGAGTCAAAAAGGAAAATTCAGCTCAGCTTGATGCTTCCATGGCCCCCATGGGGGACTGACTGATGCCAGGTCTTCCTAGAAATTAACCTGTGTTTGGGGGTAGCTTTTGAGGGGGGAAGGAAACATTTTTTTCAGCTTTGAAAGAAGAAAAGATAGCGCTAAGTCGTGTCCAACTCTTGCGACCTAGGCTGCCCGGCTCCTCCATGGGATTTTCCAAGCAAGAATACTGAAGTGGGTTGCCATTTCCTTTTCCAGGGGATCTTCCCAATTTAGTTTTTCAGTCTTCTCTTTGGATCACCTCCTTTCGCTCAGTGACTCCTCAGTAAAGGTTATCCAAGTCCACAAAACAATTAAATGACTCAAAACCCGGGTCTGTAGTCCCCTTTAACTTGTTGTCCTTCAACTAGCCAGCCCCACCCCAGGCAAACAGGGGACACCAGGAAAAAATGGGGGTTGGGGCCGCCAAGGGAAGGAGAGCAGAAAAAAAGCACAGGAAGGCTAGTAGGTGTTGGCTGATACAGCTGGCTAGTCCTTTTCCTTCGGGCTGTGATGGATGACATGGGATCCTCCACGCTCAGAGGAAAGTTGACTTAGCGTGGCGGGTGTGGCCACAACCTCACCCCCTCGCTTTGTACCCAGTGGCAGCTCCTCTGGATGGCGGGGGGAGGGGGAGAGGAGGGAAGGTTTACATTTTCCTTTCGGTTTCTCAAGCCACTAAACCTGACACCTGGGGACAGAACTACAGTTCCCACCACACCTCGAGGCAGGAGGAAGAAGGGGCACGGAGGGCCAAAAGGAAAACCAGGAGAAAGAGCAAACACCTGCTGGCAGACGTGAGCAACTGGTGAGCAACAGGTGGAAGTTGCAGGATGGAGGGTTTTGAGGCGGGTGGACATGGCTCTTTTCTCCTTGCAGGGCGTGTGAAGGGGGCTTTTGCAGAAAGCCTGAGGACTTACTGGGGGAGGCGGCCGGGGTCGGGGGAGAAGTATGATTTCAGCTCACGTGACAGTGGTTAGACACCGGAAGTAGAATGGCTTTCTTTATTTGAAAAGCCAGAGGGGGAAAAAGTGGTTTGGCTGTTTCTCTTTTTGCTGGATCATGCAGCCGCAGTAGCTTCAGGGAACCTCCTTCATTCATTTAAAGCTTAGGGTTTTTAAGTATAGATTTTAATTTGTGTGATGATACAGACTTGTCATGCTCTATGACTTTTGAGAAGACCAGAAAATAAAACTCGGAGAAATGAAGAAGGGTGTCATAGACAGGGACAATTTGCAGCACATCAAATTTAGTTATCAAACGGGATAAGCTCTCATGTATTTTTATGAGACATTTGATGAGGAGACACAACACAAGTGAAGAACAGGCAAAGGGCCTGGGATACCTGCTTCCAGGGGACCTGCTTGCTGCTCCAAATGTCTGTTGAGCTGTCGTGTGGAGTAAGAATCCTGGCATAGTATGAGGGTCCATGGTTAGAGACCTCAGGACATAGATTTCAACCCTACGTAAGAGCGGTGCACACAAAATTGATTTTTGTCAGGAGGTAGTGAGCTCCTTGTGATCTGAGCTGTTAAAGTGTAGATGGAGGTTTAAGCAGAGATACTGAGGGCAAGAATAAAGTTTCAGGTGGCTGACTGTGCTGGTTGATGCTTCCCAAACCTGGCTGCTTATCAAAATCACCTGGGAGTGTGTGCATGTTTTTACATCTATCTAGCAGATCTGAGATGGGCTCCGGAATATATATATACTTTTTTTTTTTAAATTCTTTTATTATTTATTTATTTTTGGCTGTGCTGGATCTTCGTTACTGCATGCAGGCCTTCTTTAGTTGCAGTAAGCAGGGGCTATTCTCTAGTTGCGGGGCTCGGGTTTTTGGCTTCTCTTGTTGCAGAGAACAGGCTCCAGACACACGGGCTTCAGTAGTTACAGCACATGAGCTTAGTTGCTCGAGGTATGTGGGATCCTCCAGGACCAGGGATCAAACCTGTGTCTCCTGCATTGGCACACAGATTCTTTACCACTGAGCCACAGGGAGGTCCCTGAATATTTAATTATTTGATTACCTTCCCAGGTAATTCTGACAGTCAGTTAGGGAGACACTGTCATAAGACACTTTTTTCCAGCCTGTGGCAGAATACAGCACAAACATTCGAACCGCCGGTTTTTTCATTTGTTTCTTTTGTTTTGTTTGGCTACGCTGCACAGCTTGTGGGATTCTGGTTCCCAGAACAAGGATGGAACCCAAGGCCTGGGCAGTGAAAGTGCAAAGTCCTGACCACTGGACTGCCAGGGAATTCCCCACAGTTTTCATTTTGGGTATTCTCAAAATCATAATTTCCCAGACAAGAAAAGCCTTTCTGAAACTGACTTCTCTGTCAAGCATCCTTGGTGTTTGTTGCTAGTTGCCTGGACATTCAGACTTCCAGTGGTTTGTCTTCCTCCCACGTGACATGGAGACAGGCTGAGCCCACCTTCCGTAACTGATGTTGTTCAGTTGCTCAGTCCTGCCCAACTCTTTGCGACCCCATGAACCGCAGCACGCCAGGCCTCCCCTGTCCATCACCAACTCCCAGAGTCCACCCAAACCCATGTCCATCAAGTCGGTGATGCCATCCAGCCATCTCATCCTCTGTTGCCCCCTTCTCCTCCTGCCCTCAATCTTTCCCAGCATCAGGGTCTTTTCCAGGAGTTGGCTCTTCACATCAGGTGGCCAAAGTATTGGAGCTTCAGCTTTAGCATCGGTCTTTCCAGTGAATATTGAGTCGATTTCCTTTAGGAACCAGTCAATCCACCTGATAAGTGGCAGGTAAAACACACCTGCCGAGCCAGGGCACGAGGTGTGTGGGATCTTAGTTCCCATACCAGGGATCAAGCCCTCGCCCCCTGCGGTGGAGGCACTGAAAGTGCAGAGTCTTAACCCCTGGGCCACCAGGGAAGTCCCAGTCAATGCTGCTATCTGAGAGTGGGCCCAGACCGCAGGACCCCCTTCATTCCAAGGTCACTCCTAAAGTAGTATCAACTCACCTAGGACAGGTGGCGTTTGTGGGGGCAGCTCCCTCTTACCTGACCAGTAATTAATGTTCTTCTCCTCCCACAAGGATGTCCGTGCTAGGAAAGCAGTGACCTTCCTCTGTCTTGTGCCGTCCTGAATCCTGAGTGCCAAGAATAGCTCCTGACCGCCAGGAGCTGTTCACTAAAGATAGGCTGAATTCCTTCTTTTCTTCTTTGATCCTAGGTGGCAAGAGCCATGCAATTCTCCAGCTCAGCCAGGGCGGCGGATGAGAACTTTGACTATTTGTTCAAGATTATCCTCATTGGGGATTCCAACGTGGGCAAGACGTGTGTCGTGCAGCATTTCAAGTCCGGGGTCTACACGGAGGCACAGCAGAACACGATCGGGGTGGACTTCACTGTGCGTGCCCTGGAGATTGACGGCAAGAAAGTGAAGGTCAGAGGGGCACAGGGGTGGGACCCCAACCCAGAAACACAGGCCTGAGGAATAAAAGATGTAAATATAAAATATGAAATCATAAAAATACCAGGAAAAGAAACACATGGGAGTATTTATTTTTCTCACTGAGGAAAGGGAAAATCAGGCTTAAAATTAAGACAAGAACCCACAAGCCATAAAGGAAAATATTGCTCCATCTAACTCTTATATCTAAAGGCCAAATTTATACTCTTCTGTATAATCATATAAAGGTCAAATTTCTACACACTCAAAAATACCACAAACAAAGTCAAAAGCTGAATGACAAACTGGAAAGAAACATTTGCAAATATGGAACTCACAGAAGGCTAATTTTTGACATGAAAAGAGCTCTGATAAGGGAATTCCCTGGCAGCCCCGTGGTTAGGACTCCATGCTTCCACTGTAGGGGCATGGGTTCAGCCCCCAGTCATGGAACTAGGATCCTGCATGCCACGCAGCAGAGCTCTGATAAATATCAAAGAAAAGACCAACAACCAAACACAATAAGTAGGCAATTCACAGATTTGACAAAACTACTACACTTCATAATTTTTATGCAAACTGGCTCATACATTTATGCAAAGAAGTAAAGGTACCCACTGTCACTTATAATTAAAGCAATGAAATTAACAGTGAGATACCTTTTACCCATTTGATTAAAAAGGATCAAAAAGTGTTGGTGATGATGTAATAAATGGGTTTTGCTTGGGATCCTTATTAAACACAATAGTAGAAAGATATTTTGGAACCAGTTAGGAAAATTTAATATGGTCTGAATATTAGGTCATACTAAGGAGTTATTGAAAAGTTTATTAGCAGTGATAATGGTATTATGGTTATGAAAGACAATGTCCATTTATTAAGGAAGTATATAAGTAGGCATGAAATGACACAAAGTCTGGGATTCTCTTCAAAATAATATTTCAAGTAAATCAAGGGCTCCATGAAACAAGAGTGGCAAAATCTTGATAATTATATGGTTATGTGAGGGTTCAATGTTTTATTCTCTAGTTTTATGTATCTTTGAAAACTAACTTTATAAATAATGTGACAGTATGAAAAAGACAGGTACGAGGGCTGACCTGGTGGCACAGTGGAAAAGAATCTGCCAGCCAATGCAGGAGACATGGGTTCGACCCCTGGTCCCGGAGGATCCCATATGCCCACAGCAACAAAGCCTGTGTGCCACAATTATTGAGCCTGTGCTCTACAGCCAGGGAGCCACAACTAGCAAAGCCCAAGTGCCCTAGACCCTGTGCTTCAAAACAAGGGGAGCCACCTCAAGGAGAAACCCGCACACGGCAACTAGAGAGCAGCCCCCACTCGTCACAGCTAGAGGAAACCCGCGCAGCAGTGAAGACCCAACATGGCCAAAAATAAATCAATAAATGAAATTAAAATTTTTTAAAAAGCTAAAAGAAAAATAAGTACCCTCAAACACTGTTGGAGGGAATATAAATTGGTGCCATTGCCTGGGTTGTTAATTTGTAAGGTGGTATTAGGAGAAGGGCTTCGCTGGTGGCTCAGTGGTAAAGACCTGCCTGCCAATGCAGGAGATGCAAGAAACTTGGGTTTGATCCTTGGGTTAGGAAGATTCTCTAGAAGAGGCAATGGCAACCCACTCCAGTATTCTTGCCTGGGAAATCCCATAGGCAGAGGAGCTGTCAGGCTACAGTCCATGGGGTCACAGAGTTGTACACGACTAAACAAAAATTATGGGCACACTTCTCAACATGGACGACTGAGTGGTCCTTCAAAATCAAAGCAGTTTAGCCAATGCCCTCACCTTTACCAGGGTCAAAAAATAAACCCCCAAATGTAGACAAGATGAGTGTGCTGGAAAGGCAAAGAACACCACATCCTAGGACCCTGGATCCACCTCTCAGGGTGGAGGGTCCCTTAGGTGATGACTCCCAACCTGAAAGCACATCCAGATGACACTGGGGAGCCTCTGAAAGAAGCAGACTCTCAGGCCCCACCCCAGACCTCATGAGTCTGGATCTCTAGAAGTGAGACCCAGGAAACAACTTAGGTGAGCATCAGACATGGGAATTCCGCATGCAGACCCCCTTGCCCGACCTTCTGCAGATGCAGGTTTGGGACACCGCCGGCCAGGAACGTTTCCGGACCATCACCCAGAGCTACTACCGCAGCGCCCACGCGGCCATCATTGCCTATGACCTCACCCGGCGGTCCACGTTCGAGTCTGTTCCTCACTGGATTCACGAGATAGAGAAATACGGAGCAGCGAACTTGGTCATCATGCTGATTGGTATGTGGATTTCAAGGCATTTCTCTTTCCTTTACGCCCCATGCTCAGCTTTTTCTGGGTTTACAATGACAGTGGAACAGGAAGTCATAAAAGCACACGTGGAGGCTAGGACCTCAGAAAACATCTGGGCCAGAAATTCCAATCAGGTTCGCTTGAGCATGATAGTGGGGATGGCATGAATTTGTTAAGAATACAGATTCCTTGATGGTCCAGTGGTTGAGACTCTGCACTCTCAATGCAGGGCGCACTCATTGAATCCCTGGGTGGGGAACGAACTAGATGCCACATGTTGCACTGCGAGGCCTAAAAAAAAAGAATATAGACTCCAAGACCCCACCCTAGAGTTTCTCATTGCAAAACCCGAGACATTTGGATGAAGGTGCACCCTGGCTGATTCAACACACATATTTGTACACTACACAGCAAATACTTTGTAGTGTGAGTTTCACAGCTTCAGACGGCTCTTAATCCCCAAAGGAGCCACTCAGAGGACTATGACTGACAACACTCTTGAATGACTGCTCACACCTGCGAAGATCCTAAACAAATCTTAATAACAAGTTAACATCAAAATTAGCATCAACTTCAAAATTAACATCAACTTCAACTACACTAGGTGAACTCACAGTTTGAAATAGGAGCAGTCCCATTGTATAGTCACAAACGGGAAACTTCCCAGGTGGTGCAGTGGTGAAGAATCTGCCTACCAATGCAGGAGATGCAAGATATGTGAGTTCGATCCCTAAGTCAAGAAGATCCCCTGGTGTAGGAAATGGCAACCTACTCCAGTATTCTTGCCTGGGAAATCCCACGGACAGGGGAGCCTGGTGGGCTATAGTCCATAGAGTTGCAACAAGTCGGACATGACCGAGCACAACATACTGTCAGTTCCCTACAGTATTAGCTTTGCAAGCAGCACACCACCCCTCCTGAGGACACTACTGTCTGCCAGGTGGCTGGTTCATTTTGGCAACCTGGTTTAGTTTTCGCTACTCAAAGTGTGGCCTGCAGACCAGCAACATCATCATCACCAGGTTTTTGTTCGTTGTATTAAGACTTATTTTTTTCAGAAGAGTTTAAAGTTCTTAGCAAAACTGAGAGGAAGATACAGAGATTTCTGATATATCCCCTGTACCCACACATGCCTGTGCTGTGCTAGTCACTCAGTCGTGTCCGGCTCTTGACTCTTTGTGACCCCACAGACTGTAGTCCGCCAGGCTCCTCTGTCCACAGGGATTCTCCAGGTAAGAATCCTGGATTCTCCAGGTAAGAATAAGATTCCCATACTCTCCTCCAGGGGATCTTTCCAACCCAGGGATCGAACCCAGGTTTCCTACAATGCAGGCAGATTCTTTACCATCAGAGCCCCCAGGGAAGCCCCATGAATACTGGAATGGTCTATCCCTTCTCCAGGGGATCTTCTCGACCCAGGAATTGAACAGGGGTCTCCTGCATTGCAGGAGGATTCTTTACCAGCTGAGCTACCAGGAAGTCCCCACACATGCACAGCCCCTCCCATATCAACGTCCCCTAACAATGTGGTACATTTGTTACAAAGAATGACCCTACATGGATACATCATAATCATCTAAAGTCCATAGTTTAAGTTATGAATCGTTCTTGGTGTTGTGCTTTCTATGGATTTGGACAATTGTATGATGACAAGTATTCATCATGAAGATATCACAGAGTGTATTTCCACTTCCCTAAAAATCCACAGCATCCGCGTCACTTTGGGGTTTGTTAGAAATGCCCCATCTCAGGTCTCACCCCAGATCTACTGGATGAATCGATCCTAGAAAGATTCTTATGCAAATTAAAGTCTGCAGAGCACAGGTCTAGACAGCTGCTGTGGGACTAAGAAAAAGCTACCCATTGATAAGCATATCCTAGCTATGTGCTTGGAGAAGGAGATGGCAACCCACCACAGTGTTCTTGCCTGGAGAATCCCAGGGACAACAGAGCCTGGTGGGCTGCTGTCTATGGGATCGCACAGAGTCAGACACGACTGAAGTGACTTAGCAGCAGCAGCAGCTCTATGCTAAGTTACCCTCTGAACCTTAGTTTCCTCATCTATAACATTGATCAATATTCACTGGGGTTGTAAAGATTTAGTGAGACAAAGTGTATGCGTTGCTTGACAGTGCCTGGCACATAAAGAGTGGGATTTGCTTCTAGAAGTATGTTTGAGGGAACAAGCTCATCAATGTTCCTTAAATAATTGAGGGGGGCTTATGGTGAGGGTTTAAGTTCCTGTGACCTAGGAAAAGTCAGCAACCAAACTCACCGAAAGGAGGAGCCACAGTGGAGTCAGACCACCCTCCACAAGCAGGAAGCTGGGGACCCTCCTCTCAGGCTGGGATCAGTGAACCAGGCTCCTCCACTGTCTGTGCTCAGTTGTATCCGACTCTTTGCAACCCCATGGACTGCAGGCCCTCAGGCTCTTCTGTCCATGGAATTCTTCAGGCAAGAAAACTGGAGCGGGTTGCCATTTCCTACTCCAAGGGATCTTCCCGACGCAGGGATTGAACCCATGTCTTGGCAGGTGGATTCTTTACCACTGAGCCACCTGGGAAGCCTCCTCCACTATCGTGCATCTATCTCCTCTCTCAGAGCTGCTTCTTACATGTGGGGTGGTGTGGGCTGGCCACTCTCTCTCACCCTGAGCCCTCCCTCTTGGATTCCTCCAGGCATCATCCCCAGCCTGCTCCTGCCACAAAATCCCTCATTTTCTCATACCCTCTAGCCCACATTCCTCAGAAAGGAAACCCCATTGTCCCATTCCTTTCTTTCACATCAAAGCCAGGCCCAGGTTGCTGGCCAGCCTCTGGGCAGGGGGACCCGGGGGTAAGGTGCTCACCCTGGACTTCCACTGATGGGACACATCATTGGCACACTCAGTCCATTTATTATTATCATCCAGACTCCAGAAAGGACTTGTTATTCTAGAACCACTCTTCCCCTGTCTTTGCTGCTTTAAGTCGTAGTCTAGCTTTGGCCGCCAGATGCAAAGAGCTGACTCATTTGAAAAGACCCTGATGCTGGGAAAGATTGAGGGCAGGAGGAGAAGGGGCTGACAGAGGATGAGATGGTTGGATGGCACCATCGACTCAATGGATGTGAGTTTGAGTAAACTCTGGGAGATAGTGAAGGAGAGGGGAGCCTGGCGTGCTGTGGTCCATGGGGTTGCAGAGAGTCTGACACAACTGACTGACAGAACAATAACTAGCCCCTGTTGTATGCACAGCCTTGAGGAGAATGCTGCTTTGTAATTCATTCTGCTTCTTGTAACAATCAAGTCACCCAAGAGCCTCAACAGGGCTCATCCCTTCCCTGCTGCATCAGATCAAAAGCCCCCAATCCACAGCCAGCCAAAGGAAACATGCCTCAAATTAAGTCCCCGCCTTTTTCAGAGGGACAGTGTCTTTCCCCACATGCCTGAAACCAGGAAAGAGAGATTAGTGAGGCCAGATGGCCTCCACACAGAGGACCACTTGTCTCTTTGGGGAAGAGTGTCTCTTCTTTTTACTTCTCAGCCAAAGGTCCCCTTTGGGACCTGAAACTTTTTGATTTGACTTCTGATCTACTGGACACTTCTAAAGGCACTTCTTCTGTGTTTACACAAATTAACACTGATCCTTTGCCCCCACCCTCCAAAAGGCCTAGATTTCTTCCTCAATAAGCACTTCTGCAAAGCACCAGGGAGGACACTGGCCGAGGTTTCTGACACCTTTCATGATAGTTGCTCCTGAGGTGTGAGAACCAGGAGGGTTGATAGGAAGAGGTAATGACAGGTGACATTTACTAAACTCTACTCTGAATCTGCTAAGTCCCTTCATTTAACCCTCACAACCATTCAAAGAAGCAGAGACCACCATCCTCAGGAAATCGAGGCCCCTGGAGACTGAATATGGTGCTAAGTAACTGGGTCAAGGTACTTACTGACGGGTGAGGCGGGGTTTGAACCAGAGCCTCCGTGGGGTCAGTTTCTTTCCAAACACTTTCCAGCAGTTGGTCAGGCTAACAGTCACCCAGGGCCCCCTGAAGCTCTGGCTGAGGCAGTGTCTCATCCACTCTAGTGCCTGAACTTTGCAGTCAAACAGATTTGGGTTCAGATCTCCCTCTCTGTCTGAACTTGGGTTCATCCCTTTCTCTGAATTTTGACTTCCTCATCTATAAAGCTAGCACCTGCTTCAAAGGTATGGTTGAATTGAAAGGATTAAATAAAGGAACACACAAAGCACTTAGCACAGTGCTGAGACCTCAACCCAGGGGAAACTGTCCTGCCCTGCTGAATGAGAGGCTCCGAGGCGCCCCCCCACCACCACCACCCCCGCCCAGGGACAGAGATGAGCAGGCAGGGAAGGAAACCCTACCAACGGCAGCTCCCAGGGAAGGAAGCTTAGGCGAATCCCATGCATCTCACCGAGGGGAACAACGCAGTTGTAATCTCACTGGAGGTTTCCCCAGGAAGGTGGGCTGGATCCTTTAAATTCGCAGGCTTCCCGGGATATCTTGGAGCAGAAGAACCTCGAAATTTGCCCTGCAAAGCCACCCTGCCTGGGCCGGTCCCCATCTGCACCTCCCTCGCCTCCCTTGCTGGCCCCGCCCCTATGGCCCCCGCCCTTCACCCCTCCTCTCTCTTCTGCAGAAACAGGTGGGGCAGAGGAGGGGGACAGATGCCAGGATGTGGGGGATTTCCGGGAATCTCACAACTGTTTCTTGGTCATTTACTCCCTCGTGTGTCTGTTGTAACAACTGTCTTCTGCCCTCACTTCTTAAGTGGTTCCAGAGACGCCCCCGGAGATGATCTGAAAGTGTCCCCGGTGTTCTGGTTTGTGACGCATCCAACCCCAAGGGCTGACACGAGGGGTCTTGCTGTTGTTTTCTGACAGTGGCCTCCTCGCCTTAATCTGGGATAGTCAGCGGTGTCATTCCTTCACAGAGGTGTCCCTGCCCTTCCACCACAGTTCCCATTCCATCTCCACCGTTCTTCACACAAAGGAGTCTTTCTCTCCCAGTTCACCCCAGCCCCTCGAGGCCACGTCACCACTGCACAAAAGTCAAAGAGACGGCTGTGCGCTGGCTGTCGCGTTCCTTCAGCTCCAGCCGTTCACAGCGAGGCCAGCTCCTCAGTCTCCGTTTAAAACCTCGCGTACTACCTCATTGCGAATTCCTGAACACCGTTCGTAAGACGCCCTGCTGTCCCCCTGAAGACCGCTGCTTCTCATCTTTTTCTCCTTCCCATCTGCTCTGTTTCTCTAACTGCTTAACTCTTCTTACTCCCTCAGTGTAAGGGTTTAGGAGCCCTGGTGGGTCAGAGGGTAAAGCGCCTGCCTGAAACGCAGGAGATCGGGTTTCGATTCCTGGGTCAGGAAGATCCTGGAGAAGGAAATGGCAACCCCTTTCAGTACTCTTGCCTGGAAAATCCCATGGACGGAGGAACCTGGTAGGCTACAGTCCATGGGGTCCCAAAGAGTGGGACACGACTGAGCGACTCCACTTTCACTTTCTTCCTTTCCTAACTTAGGTGGATGTTCTGTCTCCTGTCTTTCTTTGGCATCTGCTAAACTAAAATGTTCTTTTCAAATTCCACCTTTTAAAAAACCAGAGTGAGTTACTCCCTGGAATATCTGCTTCTCTCTCACTCCCAGGGAACAAGTGTGACCTGTGGGAAAACGCCACGTTCTCTTTGAGGATGCCTGCATCCTGGCTGAGAAATACGGTCTCCTAGCTGTTCTGGAGACATCTGCCAAGGAGTCCAAGAACATCGACGAGGTCTTCGTGCTGATGGCCAGGGAGCTGATGGCCCGCCACAGCCTGCCCTTGTATGGGGAGGGTGCCCTTGGCAGCCTCCCGCTGGAGTCCACTCCAGTCCTTATGGCCCCAGCTCCGAGGGGGGAAGAATCAGTGCACCTGCTGAGTAGGTTCCCCAGGAAGGTCGCACCCAGCAGAGGCCACCTCTGAAACCAAGGGCAGCTGCTGGCCTCGAGTCTGCTGAGTAAACGGACTTACCTCTGGTTCTACTCCTTCCTGCCTGGAGTGGGGGTCAGGAGGGCACCCTTCTGCCTCAGTTCACACCAGAGGAGGGAACACTGATTCTGACAACAGAGGACACCCCTGTGTCTCTTGACTTTTCCTAGGATTCCAGGCCCAGGGGTGGCAGGACAAGATTTGTTCTTTTTTTCCCCTTTTGTGCGTCTTTCCCTTTTCTGTCTCCCCACCCCCTCCAGCTATTTTCTACTGAACTTTGCCTCTCGTTTGGAGAAGTGAGCGGTGAAGGAAAGAAGAAGAGAGGACTATCGAGAGGATATTTGGAACATTCTAGAGTGGTTTAAAACAGTGTGGGCACAGGAGGATGGGGGAAAAAGCCTCCCATGATGACCAGATGTTGTTAACTTTTGCTTCCTGACATTCACACTTCGAGTCTTAGTTTGGGGAGCAAAGCTTTTGAGCTGAAGACCATAAATCCTGTCTTGCCAAATGGTCAGGAGCCCTGTGATGGAGAGAGAATTGGATTTCACTTATCCTAGTTGGGCTGATTAGACCAGACTCCTAGGATGTGGGAGATGCATATGATTTCTTTCTAAAACACCCAGTTATCTGCGGGATCAAAAATTAGTTCTGAATTGAAATTAAATTGTCTCAAAGACATGTATCAAACCAATACTAACCTCACTCTGTGGCTGGGACAAGCCATGTACCCTGTGGAAACTAAATCATAAACCTCGTTTTTTTCACAGCTCCCCATGGGTTGTTGCTGAGGGTGTCTTGCAATCCTAATAAGAACTACAAGGGCTGGTCCAGCCACAAAACTAGCTCTAAAAGGGGAAATGTCTATGGGGGCTCACCCAGGATGCAGGTGAGGGTCCCCAGGCATTTCAAGCCTTAGCATCACTATCCCTAGGCTGAGACTAGCTCTAAACAAATAGCTACTAGCCACGTATGACGATTAAACACTTAAAATGTGGTGAATTTGAATTTGAGATGAGCTGAATGTAAAATATATACCAGATTTTTCTAAATTTCTAGTTTATTTATTTTTAATTGGAGGATAATTGCTTTACAATATTGTGTTGGTTTCTGCCATACATCAACATAAATTGGCTATAGGTATGTGTCCCCTCCCTCTTGAACCTCTCTCCCACTTCTCACCCCATATACCAGATTTTGAAGACAGTACAAAAAAAAATGTAAGCCATCTTCCTAATAAATTTTATATTGATTATATGTTAAAATGATAGTTTAGATTTGCTAGGTTAAATAAAATATATATTAACACTTCAGCTGTTTTTACTTTTTTAATGTGACAACTAGAAATCTTAAAAGACATGTGCAGCTCACACCATCTAGCCACTGGACTGTACAATAGAGCAACACTTCTCTAAGTGGGGTTCCCCAACCACACCTTTGAGAGTGGCCAGGGGCTGTTTATCTCTGATTCCTGACACCCAAGGCTGACCCACTGAATCAGTATCTTTTCAGAAACCCACACTTCACCAAGCTTACCAGGTGATTCTCCCCACACTAAATCTTGAGAACTGCTACTATACAGAGGGTAGGTGAGGGTGGGAGTGAGCCAACAGAGAATTAATTACATCTTAGTTCACATCAATATATATTTATTGTGGAAACAAAACAACCTGTCTTTTGGAAACAGGAAGGAAATCTGTTGTAAACCAGAAGGAACAAACGCATCAACAGAGATTAACCTTTGTAACATACATCCTCTCCCTCTAAAGAAAGGGCTGGACTTCCCTGGTGGTCTGGTGGTTAAGAATCTGCCTGTCAATGCAGGGCAATCGGGTTTGATCTCTGGTATGGCAGGATTGTGTGCCACAACTACTGTGGCCACGCGGCCGTGCTCCGCAACCAGAAAACCCACCACACATCACAGCTGGAGGAAGCCTGGACACAGCAACAAAGACCCATTGCAGCCAAAAATCAATTTTAAAAAGAGAAAGGGTTGTGTGAAGCAGGAGTTCACAAGGCAGATCAGCAATATACCTATACCAAACCCCTGAGCAATTTTCAGAAGAGACAGTGAGCAGGCAGTCATTAAGAAGGAGAAGGAAAACTGAGTGGATCAGGGGAAAGTAGGCAGAGAAGAAAGAGGCTGAGCGGGCCATGAGGCGAAGGGTTCACACCAGTCCTCTTTCATTTATCTGTATATCAGTCTTGATCAACACTCGAAAACCTCATCAGCTTCTAGGATGATGCATTCTGCGAGTTATCTGGAATTAAATACTCCTACCAACAGGTTTATATATGTGAGAACAAGTTCATCGGAACACTAGCAACCTGTAATTAGCCAGTGTGGGCTCTGTTGAAATGATGGTGCTGGGACAGAAGGGTTGGAAGTGGAACAGCTTTCCTGGCTGAGGGCACACATAGCTCTGCTTTGAAAACTTCAGTTCAGTTCAGTCGCTCAGTCATGTCCACCTTTTGCGACCCCATGGACTGCAGCACGCCAGGCTTTCTTGTCCATCACCAACTCCCGGAGCTTACCCAAACTCATGTCCATTGAGTGGGTGATGCCATCTAACCATCTCATCCTCTATCATCCCCTTCTCCTCCCATCTTCAATGTTTCCCAGCATCAGGGTCTTTTCCAGTGAGTCAGTTCTTCGCATCAGGTGGCCAAAGTATTGGAGCTCCAGCTTCAGCATCAGTCCTTCCAATGAATACTCAGGACTGATTTCCTTTAGGATTAACTGGTTGGATCTCCTTGCAGTCCAAGGGACTCTCAAGAGTCTTCTCCAATACCACAGTTCAAAAGCATCAATTCTTCGGTGCTCAGCTTTCTTTACAGTCCAACTCTCTCATCCGTACAGGACTACTGGAAAAACCATAGCTTTGACTAGATGGACCTCTGTTGGCAAAGTAATGTCTCTGCTTTTTAATATGCTGTCTAGGTTGGTCGTAGCTTTTCTTCCAAGGAGCAAGCATCTTTTAATTTCATGGCTGCAGTCACCATCTGCAGTGATTTTAGAGCCCCCAAAAGTAAAGTCTGCCACTGTTTCCATTATTTCCCCATCTATTTGCCAAGAAGTGATGTGACCAGATGCCATGATCTTCTGAATGTTGAGTTTTAAGCCAACTTTTTTACTCTCCTCTTTCACTTTCATCAAGAGGCTCTTTAGTTTTTCTTCACTTTCTGCCATAAGGGTGATGTCATCTGCATATCTGAGGTTATTGATATTTTCCCCAGCAATCTTGATTCCAGCTTGTGCTTCATCCAGCCCAGCATTTCGCATGATGTACTCTGCATATGAGTTAAATAAGCAGGGTGACAATATACAGACTTGACGTACTCCTTTCCCATGGAACCAGTCTGTTGTTTCATGTCCAGTTCTAACTGTTGCTTCTTGACCTACATACAGATTTCTCAGGAGGCACATCTCTTGGTCTGGTATTCCCATCTCTTGAAGAATTTTCCACAGTTTGTTGTGATCCACACAGTCTAAGGCTTTGGTGTAGTCAATAAAGCAGATGTTTTTCTGGAACTCTCTTGCTTTTTCGATGATCCAGCAGATGTTGGCAATTTGATCTCTGGTTCCTCTGTCTTTTTGAATCTAGCTTAAACATCTGAAAGCTCACCGTTCATGTACTGTTGAAGCCTGGCTTGGAGGACTGAGCAGAACGTTGCTAGCTGTGTGAGATGAGTGCAATTGTGTGGTAGTTTGAACTTTCTTTGGCATTGCCTTTCTTTGGAAAGAGGTGCAGGCTTTTCTGAAGCTCAGCACAGGCTCGCAGGGCACTAGAAGCTCAACCAGGTGAATTCTGCTTTAGAGCTACGGTGGTGGAAGGCTCTGCAATGACTGACTGCTGCTGATTTTCTCACATCTGCAAAACTGTATGGTTGTTAACAAGTGAGTTATATGAAATTAAGTTCCAAAAGGACATTTTGAAAGAATAAAAAGATTATGAACGCCTCTATTTCGTCTGCCAGTGTCAAGTACATTTCCTTGTGTAAGTACATTTTTCAGTTAATATTTCATTGTTGGGGGACTTCCCTGGTGGTCCAGTGGCTAAGACTCTGGGCTCCCAATGTAGGGGGCCCAGGTTTGATTCCTGGTCTGGGAATTAGATCCCACCTGCCACAACTAAGACCCAGTGCAGCCAAATAAACAAATAAATAATTTAAAAAAATTCACTGTTGCGACTTCCCTGACAGACCAGCGGTTAAGGCTTCATGCTTCTACCGCAGCGGGCACAGGTTCGAGTCCTGGTGGGGGAACTAAGATTCCACATGCTGCAGGGCATGGCCAAAATTTTTCAAAAACCAATATAAATAAAATTTAAAAATTTCATTGTTCATAGATTATTCCTAAATCTTTCCCCTCTCTATTACTAAAAAGGTCTGCTAATAGTAACAGCGACAGGACTACTATGGTGATAATGCTGGCAAACACGCTGCCATGCAGTCACTATGCGCCTGACACTGCGCAAAACTTTTTGACTTTTTTTTTTTTTTGGCAGCTTGGCTTGGAGGATCTTAGTTCCCCAACCAGGGATGGAACCCTGAACCCACCACAGTGGAAGCACAGAGTCCTAATCTCTGGACTGCCAGGAAAGGCCCCAAGGATTTTATTTACACTTTGTTGTTGTTTACTCTCTAAGTCATGTCCAGTTCCTTTATTATTATTATTTTTTTAATTTTTTTTTCTTTTTTTTCATTCTTTTTTTTTTTTTTTCGGTTCCTTTAAAACCCTATGGACTCTAGCCTGCCAGTCTCCTCTGTCCATGGGATTTCCTAGACAAGAATACTGGAGTGGGTTGCCATTTCCTTCTCTGGGGGTCTTCCCAACCCAGGGATTGAACCTGCATCTCCTGCTTGGCAGTTGGATTCTTTACCACTGAGCTGCCAAGGAAGCCGTAACTCAGTGTATCCTATCAGCTATCTTTTGAAGTAGGTATTATTTGTAAATCTTATCTTAAAAAGGAGGTCATGAGACATGGAGAGATTAAAGTCACACAGGTAGTAAGTGGCAGAGCCAAGATTCAAACCCATATCTGTAAAGTTGATTACAAATAGCAGCCTGAAACCTCATCTAATCTAGCAATGAAATTTCAATTACAGAAATAAAATTAACATTTATAGAAATACCAAATCAGTTATTTTTTCAAAGAATATAGGCATCTCCATATAAAAGCTTGTATGTGTGTGGCAGTTGTCTGTCAGTATCTTATTTTCTGCTGCTGCTGTTGCTAAGTCACTTCAGTCGTGTCTGACTCTGTGAGACCCCCATAGACGGCAGCCCACCAGGCTCCCCTGTCCCTGGGATTCTCCAGGCAAGAACACTGGAGTGGGCTGCCATTGCCTTCTCCAGTGCAAGAAAGTGAAAAGTGAAAGTGAAGTCGCTCAGTCGTGTCCAACCCTCAGCGACCCCATGGACTGCAGCCTTCCAGGCTCCTCCGTCCATGGGTTTTTCCAGGCAAGAGTACTGGAGTGGGGTGCCATTGCCTTCTCCTTTTATTGTCTATATATCTCCAAAACAAAACATAGGTTATTTTAAAATTCAGCAATGTTTTAATGTAAATAAAAATAACTGAGTGAACATCATTTTAGTGGGAAAAAAAATTAGTATATCTGAACGTATAAATTTCACTGTTGGTGATAGGTGCACAACATTATAAATGTAATTAATGCCACTGAATTATACCCTTAACATTTTTGATATTTATTATTTTACCACAATTAAAAATGTATTATAACAAAACCCATTGAACTGTGTACTTAAATAAGTGAATTGTGTGATATATGAATTACATCTCACTAAAGCTGTAAAAAGAATCTTAAAATGAGCTCAAAAGAGCCTAAGGAGAAAATAATTGCATTTTAAATAAATTTTATAATCTTTAATAATTTATCAGCCATTAGTATTGCTTTTTAACTTTAATCATTGTATGTCATATAAAAACACTGAAACATTTTAAAATACCTAAGGGAATACTAAGGTTGTATATTACTGAGGAAAAACTAAGAAAGGGATTTGTCACTTGGGAAAAGGAAAAGAGGTGAGGAACACTGGCTTTAGAAAAGTTCATATTTTTTTCCAGTGTAACATTCTTAGTAATTTTTTCTTCTGCTGCACACTGAAGAAAAAATTACATTACAGAAAAGCTGAGATCCCACAAAAGTGACTCAACACGACTGTGTACATTGACTTTCTATAACATTTTGACATGTTCAGAGATGTAGCTATTACTCAGGTAGGCCCTCAAGAGATTTAAGTCCTTTGTTGGCTATTTACAACATGAACCTGACAAGTCAATTCCGTGCTTCCCTGATAGCTCACTTGGTAAAGAATATGCCTGCAATGTGGTGTGGGTTTTGAACTGTGGTGTTGAAGAAGACTCTTGAGAGTCGCTTGGACTCCAAGGGGATCAACTAAGTCAATCTCAAAGGAAATCAGTCCTGACTATTCATTGGAAGGACTGATGCTGAAGCTGAAACTCCAATACTTTGGGCACCTCATGAGAAGAACTGATTCATTGGTAAAGACCCTGATGCTGGGAAAGATTGAAGGTGTTAGACCTCACAGCCTTTTCCAGAGATCAGTCGCCCAAGAGATCGCCAAGACACGGACTCGATGCAAACCGCAAGAGGATTTATTAGGCCGGCACAACAGGGTTCGAACACCACTAGGGAAGAACGAACCCTGAACATTCGTTACAGAGCAGTTTTTAAGCACTAAAACCACAAACAGGTACAGCTAGGGTGCAGCGGCCTGATTGGTGTACAGGTCTTTGATATTTTCCGGGATAGGTCCATTTGTTATCAGGCCAAAACGGCTGAATGGTTTTTGAGGTAAAACATCTCCCGGAAAGCCTCCCGGAGGCTGCATTCCTGAGAGATGAGCTCCTTACACATTCTTGAGATAAAGGTCTGTCTTAAGATTAACTAGAGGGCCTGTTGCCCTAAGGCTCTAGTAAATTTTAACCCTTCTTTTTTTTAAATTATTTACCTTTCCTCTCATTCCCCTCTTCTTTTTGTCTGGATTTCAATCCTGAAATCATGGGCCAAGGTCCCCCTGAGGTAGCGCTGCATACTGTTGTCTTAGCATGAGCACCTGTACAGCACTTATCCGATCTCGGATGAATGAAATTAACCGGTTGAGAATACAAGGCCCTATAGTGAGGAGGAGGAGTAAAATAATTAATGGCCCCACTAGAGTAGAAATTAGGGTGGCAAACCATGGGGTGCGGTTGAACCAGGACTCAAACCACCCTTGGGCACTCTCTCTTTCTTTTTGTCTGTTTGCCAATCTTTCTCTCAATTTATTCATGGAGTCGGTGATGACTCCAGAGTGGTCTACGTAAAAACAGCATTCTTCTCTGAGGGCCGCACACAAGCCTCCTTCTTTTAAGAACAGAAGGCCCAGGCCTCTCCGATTCTGCATCACTACCTCAGATAGAGAGGTCAGAGATTCTTTTAGTTTAGTAATAGAATCTTCTAGGACTCGTAGGTCCGCATCTATGGCCTGCTGTAAACTGGCATAATACTGGGGCTGTTGGATGAGGGCTGCCGTGCCGGTTCCAACCCCAGCCGCCACTCCGAGGCCCAAGAGAGCTGCCAGGGTGAGAGTCACCAGCTCTCTCTTAGCTCGGTGGCCGCCCTCATAAGCCTCCAAGAAGGACTTGTTGGAGTGATAGAGGAGTCGGGGCACCAGCTGCACCAGAACACAGAAGTCAGTTGATCTATTAAATATTGCCATAGACACGCAGGGTGTGAGACCTGTCTTACATACCCACCAACCATCTCCGGGGGAATGAGATATCCCGTATAGCTGAGGGTCTTATCAATGCTTTTACAAAGGTGAGATTGTTGAGGAGCAGGTGAGCCTATACATAATCCCTGGCCCTTCACAGCCGAAAGGGTGAGTCTGACTGTTCCCTGTTGCTGCCACCTACAATGGCTGGGGGAAGGGGAGCTGTTTACCGTCCCAGCCATCCCTGAGGCTTCGTAATAAGGTGGGGGAGCTGTATAGCAGAGCCAACAAGACTTACTGGCTTCCGGGTTGGTGGCATTTAAGACTCTGAAAGCACTGTCTACAAGGGTCAGCATTCTGTCCTGACTTGAGGATATGTCCTAGGGAGCCACCTGGGGAGGGACTATTGTGGTTCCTTCTGCTGTTTTTGGTTTTTGACCTTCTTTAGAGGGAGCCGGTTCTCGGGGGTTCAGAACTAAGTTGAGACCAACGGGTTGAGGGGGTGGAGAGTCCACTTCTAATCTAATGGAGAATATGAGGCCATGGTAATGGCTTTTATATAGCCGTAGGCCCCACGAAAAACCCCTGATCCATTCTGTAGTTTGCCTCTGTTTTGCCCTATCAGAAAACTGAATATGGAGTGGATTGCACCATGACTTGCATGTATACGCATCTTGATGATGTGTATAATTGGCCTTGACTGTAATAAGGTCCCAACTAGAAGACAGCCTCCAGTAAACATCACCTGTAGTCTCACAACCCCAGTGTCGACAATAGAAATCATCTACGTCCCCACAATTGCTTAAGGCTCGTTCTCTATGAGGCCCCGGGCATACATATAGAGTATAAGTTCTTAGCACACTCCTTCTGATTAGATTGGCACAACCCCACCCCACCCCCACAGTTTGAGCAGCCGCCACTGAAGTCATCAAATTCATCTACGTCAGGGGTGGACATCCGGGGAGCTTCGTGGAGGTCAGAGTGCCCTTTAAGGTCCCAGCCGGCAGGCGCCCCTATCGCCAGTTGACAGAGGTCTGGGTATAGGTCGGGCCACCAGGTGGTCGGTGGGGCAATATGAGTATTAGACCACACGACCCTCCCCGCCTGTGGAACTACTTGCCAAGTCAGTTGTTGAGGCTGGTGGGGATTTGACGCACTCACAGCTGGGAGGATCAGGAAGAGGGCTGCGAGTCCAAAGATCGGCAGAGCTTGAGCTTTAAGGGGTGGGGAAGTACGGCGCACTCTCCATTTAGATGACGGTTCTGGAGCAGCTTTAATGTGGGAGGCGTGGATCCAGGAGGAGATTCCATCGACCTTAACGGCAGTGGGGGTGGTGAGCAGGACGATGTAGGGTCCCTTCCACCGAGGCTCTAGGTTCTGTTGCCAGTGTCGAGTCCCCTACTTGGAATGGGTGGGCCTCTCCTGGGGTTCCGGGCTGGTAAGCCTCCGCGAGCTGGGTCCACACTGCTCTCTGGACCAACTGGAGACCTATGAGCCTAGCACAGAAACTCCTGTTATTAAATTTAGCAGGATCAAATTTTTCTCTAACGGAGAGGATGAGGGGAGGCGAACTGTACAGGATCTTGAAAGGTGTTAAGCCAAAGTGGGAAGGGGTGTTTCTCACCCTGAACAGGGCAAAGGGAAGGAGTACCATCCAGTCAGTACCACCAGTCTCCAAGGACAATTTAGTTAGGGTCTCTTTTAGAGTTCTATTCATCCTACCTATCCTGAACTCTGGGGTCTGTATGCACAATGTAATTTCCAATTTGTCCCCAGAAACCTAGCCACTTCCTGGCTTACTTGGGCGGTGAAGGCTGGCCCATTATCCGACCCTATCACCTTCGGAGCCCCAAAACGAGGGAAGATCTCTTCTAAAATTTTCTTGGCCACCGTGAGTGCATTTTCGTTTCTGGTGGGGAAAGCCTCTACCCACCCTGAGAAGGTATCTACAAAGACCAATAAATATTTGTTGCCATACCTCGCGGGGCGTACTTCGGTGAAGTCCACTTCCCAGTAAACTCCCGGTCTGTCTCTGCGCAGCCGCTTACCTTGGCCTGCTTTGTTCTGACTAACATTTACTTCTTGGCAAGGTTTGCAGTTCTGGACTATCTGTTCAACCAGTTTGACAAGCCCCGGCACCTCATACCTTGTCTTCTTCGAGGAAGCTGCTTCCGTCCGTGTACCACGTCACCTCCGCATCCCGAAGCGGCTGGTCGGAAAGATCTTTGCGGTTTCCGTGGACGTCAGCCAGCACTTCTTGGCAGTTATGTGTCACCTCGGTTTGGCCGGGGTCCGGTAACAGTGTGGCAGGATTGAGCCCCGTCGCTGGTGTGAACCTGATTCGCTCAGAGTTCAGGAGCAAAGCCTGGTAGTGGGTCACTCTGGCATTGGTCAGCCGTCTCTCAGGGGGCTGTCGAATCACGCTTTCTAGGGCGTGGGGCGCGGTGACGATCGAGTTCTGCCCCAGAGTCAGCTTGTCTGCGTCCTTCACTAGAACTGCCACGGCCGCCACTATACGTAAGCAATTTGGCCAGCCGGCAGCCACAGGGTCCAGTTTCTTTGACAGATATGCCACAGGCCAGTTCCATGGCCCCAGCTTTTGAGTGAGGACCCCTTTGGCAATGCCATTATTTTCAGCCACATAGAGATGAAACGGCTTGTTCACATCTGGGAGTCCCAGGGCAGGAGCTGACAACAAGGCACGCTTAATGTTGTCAAAAGCCTTTTGCTCGCTTTCTCCCCAGACGAAGGGTGTACTGCCCTTTGTCAGGGGGTACAAGGGAGCGGCCATCTCCGCGAACCCCAGAATCCAGAGCCTGCAGAACCCTGCAGTACCCAGGAACTCCCTGACTTGCCGAGGGTTCCCGGGGGCTGGTATTCTGGCCACCGCCTCTTTCTGGCCTCCAAGAGCCATCGCCTCCCGTCTCTGAGTTGGTACCCCAGGTAACTGACCTGTTGCCGGCAGATCTGGGCCTTCTTGGCAGAGGCACGGTAACCGAGGGTGCCGAGCTCGGTCAGCAAGGTCTCAGTCCCTTTCTGCATTCTTCTGCAGTATCAGCGGCCAGGAGCAAGTCATCTACATATTGGAGCAAAGTTACCTGGGGGTTTGTGGCACGGAAATGCGCGAGGTCCTGGTGGAGGGCTTCGTCAAAGATTGTTGGCGAGTTTTTGAATCCTTGCTGCAGCCTAGTCCACGTCAGCTGTCCGGAGAGTCCTGTAAGGGGGGGTCTTTCCACTCAAAAGCAAAAAAGGCTGGCTAACGGGGCTAAGTCGTAGGCAGAAGAAGGCATCTTTTAAGTCTAAGACAGTATACCACTTCCGGCTGGGGGAAGTGTACTCAGCAGGTTGTAGGGGTTAGGCACCGTTGGGTGTAGGTCGGTCACCCGCTTGTTGACTTCTCTCAGGTCCTGTACAGGCCGGTAGTCACCTGTTCCGGGTTTGCGAACTGGGAGCAGGGGGGTGTTCCAGGCTGACTGGCATTTTATTAGTATGCCTAATTTGAGGAGCCGCTGAATGTGAGGGCGAATCCCGTCTCTGGCCTCTCTGCTCATCGGGTACTGACGGACAGATACGGGCGTAGAGGAGGCCTTGACTTCCACCACCACTGGGGGCTGCCAGACCGCCATCCCCATGCCTGAAACTTCAGCCCAGGCTAGAGGAGTTTTAATCAGCCATTCCTGCATATCAGCGGCCTCCAGGGAGGGGCCTTCAAACAGCCTGTGTTCATCTTCTAGTTTTAAAGTCAGAACCTGTAGTGGCCTCCCCTTCCCGTCTGTCACCGTGGTGGCACCTTCGGTGTGAAAATGGATCTGGGCCCCCACTTTTGTGAGCAAGTCCCGTCCTAACAAGGGGTAAGGGCATTCGGGAATCACAAGGAACGAGTGGGATACCCGGCCCACGCCGAGGTCCACTGTTCTTCGGGTAGTCCATGGGTACTGCTGGTACCCTGTAGCGCCCTGTACCCAAGCCTTCTTTGTAGACAACGTCCCTTCTGACTGTAACAGGACCAAGTGTTGGGCTCCAGTATCTACCAGGAACTGCACAGGCTTCCCCTCCACCTTGAGAGTTACCCTAGGCTCGGGAGGGGGTCCGAGCCCCCGTCTCCCCTAATCTTCTTCCTCCAGAGCTAGGATCTTGTTGGGAGTGGAGGGCCTTCCCCTCTTCTTTTGGGGCAGTCTCTGAGCCAATGTCCCTTTCTTTGCAGTATGCACACTGGTCTTTATCTAGAGGTGGCCTAGTTCCCGCTTTACTCCCCCTGCGGTCTTTTCTTCAGCCTTATCTCTCCCTTTTCCCTCTCTAATTACCGTGGCCAAAATCTTAGTTAAGTTTCTCTCGTCTCTTTTCTCTCTCTAGCTCTCGTTCATCCTGTTCTTTTCTTTTTCTCTCCTCTTTTTCTTCTTCCGTCTCCCTCTTATTGAACACTTTGTCTGCTTCTCTAACCAGATCCTGAAGGGAGAATCCTTGTAACCCATCTAGTCTCTGTAATTTCTTTCTGATGTCTGAAGCTGACTGGTCAATAAAAGCCATTGCTATAGTTGCTCTATGCTCCTCAGACGTGGGGTCATAGGGAGTAAATCGTCTGAATGCCTCCATTAGTCTATCTAAAAACACAGTTGGTGACTCAGTGGATCCCTGAGTCACTTCTCTTACCTTGGCCAGATTTGTGGGGCGTCTTACAGCACCTTGGAGACCCGCCACCAGAGCCTGGCGATAGACCCTCAGGTGCTCCCTACCTTCCGGGGAATTGTAGTCCCAGTTGGGTCTCGTCAGCGGAAAACCAGCATCTATCTCATTGGGTAGTGCCATGGGGCGCCCTTCGTCTCCGGGCACATTTTTCCGGGCTTCCAGCAATACCCGCTGCCTCTCCTCGGTTGTGAGGAGAGTCTGTAAAAATTGTTGGCAGTCATCCCAAGTGGGCTGGTGTGAGAAAACAAGGGATTCTATTAGAGAAGTTAGCGCTTGTGGGTTATCGGAGAATGAAGGGTTATGAGTCTTCCAATTATAGAGGTCTGAGGCGGAAAACGGCCAATACTGGAGCGGCCGATTTCCATGGTTATCGGGGGGTCGTACTCCCAGAGGGGAAGGACGGCAGAGGATTCTGGGGTGGCCGCTCGGCGGCTCCCGGTCCCCGCCGCTGGGCCCAACTCCCCCTCGCCCGGGGCGGGCTCGGACGGTGCAGTTGGCTGAGTTGCCGGGGCCGTGGGGCGTGGGTCCAGCGAGGGACTAATGCCGGCGGGTAGGGCGGGGGGGCGTCCAGGAGTAGGAGATCGGTCTGGGTATCTGGGTATATCTTCTTGGCAGGAGCTTTCACTTTTTCTTCTTTTTTTTCTCTGCTGGTTTCAAGGTGAAAATCCCCACAGCGGGTCCCGATGCCGTTCCTGTGGAAAGAACAAAGGGCCGGACCCACACCGGGCGGGAGAGGACCAGGTCCTCCCATACCATAATATAGGGCACCTGGTCCGGGTGTCCGTGGGGCCCAGGGGTAAAAACTACAGCCTTGACTAGGCTGACCTGTTCTGAGGAGAAAGAACCTTCGGGTGGCCACCCTGTCTGAAAACTGGGCCATTCTGCTGAGCACAGGGTCTGCCACTTTCCCTTCTTAACCCTTACTGAAAGATTATGTGCCCTGGTCTTAACTTCAGTCCAATGACTTGTTGTTAATGACAAAGGGGTAGTCACCATCTGTCCCATCGTCAAGTCGTCTGGGGATGCCACAGAAAAGACAAGTTAGGAGAGAGACAAACAAAGCCAAGACGGAAAAAAAAAAAGAGCAGCCACTGCGTGTCTGACCGAAAACAGAAGAAACTACAGATGGGAGCCCCACCAGAGGCTCCGCCTGATTCAGACGAAGGGGGGGGTCAAATTGAACCCTCCTTCCAGACTGACGTCTTGGGCGTCCCCAAGGATCGTCATGGATCTGCCTCCCAGGCAGATTTCAGAAAATTCAGAAAACCAGAGTCGGGCAGACGTGCGAGCGGTACCTTAATTCTGAGCGAAAACAGAGCCAACACGACAGGAACACACACAAGGAACACACAACAGAGCTCGAGTGTACCTCCGAATCCGGGCGTCAGGGAGATCTGAGATGGGCGAGGGATCCTGGACGAGCCCCCAAAATGTTAGACCTCACGGCCTTTTCCAGAGATCAGTCGCCCAAGAGATCGCCAAGACACGGACTCGATGCAAACCGCAAGAGGATTTATTAGGCCGGTGTGCCAGGGTTCGAACACCACTAGGGAAGAACGAACCCTGAACATTCGTTACAGAGCAGTTTTTAAGCACTAAAACCACAAACAGGTACAGCTAGGGTGCAGCGGCCTGATTGGTGTACAGGTCTTTGATATTTTCCGGGATAGGTCCATTTGTTATCAGGCCAAAACGGCTGAATGGTTTTTGAGGTAAAACATCTCCCGGAAAGCCTCCTGGAGGCTGCATTCCTGAGAGATGAGCTCCTTACACATTCTTGAGATAAAGGTCTGTCTTAAGATTAACTAGAGGGCCTGTTGCCCTAAGGCTCTAGTAAATTTTAACCCTTTTAAAAAAATTATTTACCTTTCCTCTCAAAGGCACGAGGAGAAGGGACAAGATGGTTGGATGGCATCACTGACTCAATGGACATGAGTTTGAACGAGCTCAGGAAGTTGGTGGTGGACAGGGAAGCCTGGCGTGCTACAGTCCATGGGGTTGCAAAGAGTCAGACACGACTGAGCGACTGAACTGAATTACAATGCAGGAGACCCCAGTTTGATTCCTGGGCCAGGAAGATCTGCTGGAAAAGAGATAAGCTACACACTCCAGTATTCTTGGGCTCCCCTTGTGGCTCAGCTGGTAAAGAATCCGCCTGCAATGCGGGAGGCCTGGATTCAATCCCTGGGTTGGGAGAAGGGAAAAACATTTCATGCAAAGATGGGCTCGATAAAGGACAGAAACGGTATGGACCTAACAGAAACAGAAGATATTAAGGAGAAGTGGCACGAATACACAGAACTGTACAAAAAGATCATCACAACCCGGATAATCGCGATGGTGTGATCACTCATCTAGAGCCAGACATCCTGGAATATGAAGTCAAGTGGGACTTAGAAAGCATCACTACGAACAAGGCTATGGAGGTGATGGAATTCCAATGGAGCTATTTCAAATCCTGAAAGATGATGTTGTGAAAGTGCTGCACTCAATATGCCAGCAAATTTGGAAAACTCAGCAGTGGCCACAGGACTGGAAAAGGTCAGTTTTCATTCCTATCCCAAAGAAAGGCAATGCCAAAGAATGCTCAAACTACCGCACAATTGGACTCATCTCACAGGCTAGTAAAGTAACGCTCAAAATTCTCCAAGCCAGGCTTCAACAATATGTGAACTGCGAACTTCCAGATGTTCAAGCTGGTTTTAGAAAAGACAGGGGAACCAGAGATCAAATTGCCAGCATCCGCTGGATCATGGAAAAAGCAAGAGAGTTCCAGAAAAACATCTATTTCTGCTTTATTGACTATGCCAAAGCCTTTGACTGTGTGGATCACAATAAACTGTGGAAAATTCTGAAAGAGATGGGAATACCAGACCACCTGACCTGCCTCTTGAGAAATCTGTATACAGGTCAGGAAGCAACAGTTAGAACTGGACATGGAACAACAGACTGGTTCCAAATAGGAAAAGGAGTACGTCAAGGCTGTATATTGTCACCCTGCTTATTTAACTTATATGCAGAGTACATCGTGAGAAACGCTGGACTGGAAGAAACACAATCTGGAATCGAAGGTGCTGGGAGAAATATCAATAACCTCAGATATGCAGATGACACTACCCTTATGGCAGAAAGTGAAGAGGACCTAAAAAGCCTCTCAATGAAAGTGAAAGAGGAAAGTAAAAAAGTTGACTTAAAGCTCAACATTCAGAAAATGAAGATCATGGCATCCGGTCCCATCACTTCATGGGAAATAGATGGGGAAACAGTGGAAACACTGTCAGACTTTATTTTCTGGGGCTCCAAAATCACTGCAGATGGTGATTGCAGCCATGAAATTAAAAGACGCTTACTCCTTGGAAGAAAAGTTATGACCAACCTAGACAGCATATTCAAAAGCAGAGACATTACTTTGCCGACTAAGGTCCGTCTAGTCAAGGCTATGGTTTTTCCTGTGGTCATGTATGCATGTGAGAGTTGGACTGTGAAGAAGGCTGAGCGCCGAAGAATTGATGCTTTTGAACTGTGGTGTTGGAGAAGACTCTTGAGAGTCCCTTGGACTGCAAGGAGATCCAACCAGTCCATTCTGAAGGAGATCAGCCCTGGGATATCTTTGGGAGGAATGATGCTAAAGCTGAAACTCCAGTACTCTGGCCACCTCATGCGAAGAGCTGACTCATTGGAAAAGACTCTGATGCTGAAGGGATTGGGGGCAGCAGGAGAAGGGGACGACAGAGGATGAAATGGCCTGATGGCATCACAGACTCAATGGATGTGAGTCTGAGTGAACGCCAGGAGCTGGTGATGGACAGGGAGGCCTGGCGTGCTGCGATTCATGGGGTTGCAAAGAGTCGGACACGACTGAGTGACTGAACTGAACTGAACTGAACTGAACCCACTCCAGTTATTCTGGCCTAGAGAATTCCAAAGACTATATAGTCCATAGTGGTCGCAGAGTTGGACTCACCTGAGTTACTTTCACTTTCTTTTTACTTTCAGTCACTTCCCCTGTGGGGGCTTTAGTATTCTCAACTGGAAGAAGAGAAGGCTGGACTGCAGAATGCATTTATGTCCTGGCATGAGATGGGCCACTGCACCTGCTGAACATACCGGGTCCCAGCCCTGCAGCTCTGCTTCAGTAAGTCTGGACCAGGATCCATAATTTGTACTTGTTAAAAGTCTCTTCAAAGCATAAGGAGATTCCCACACATCAGTCCACAGACCAACAGTTGTATCACAGACTAGAACCCAACTGCTGCTCCCACCAGCTCTCCAAGCTTCAACACTCAAAGCCTTACTGGCTGGTATCCAGAGATATAAGCAGAAGTGGAAATGCCAAAGGAATTCCTAAATGCCTCAAGGAATGCCAATAAGGAGGAAGAGAAAGGACGCACTAAGTCGGAAGAAACGAGAACTAGAAGGTGTCAACCAGTGCTGCTAAGCAAGGGACTGCACAATAGGTCTGGTCCCAGGCCAAGAAGTACAGAAACCAGAGCCTCAGAAATCTTTGTATCAATCCCTTGGACAGCAAGATCAAACCAGTAGATCCTAAAAGAAATCAACCCTGAATATTCATTGGAAGGACTGATGTTGAATCTCCAATACTCTGGCTATCTGATGTGGAGAGCTGACTCATTAGAAAAGATCCTGATGATGGGAAAGATAGAAGGGAGCAGGATAAGGATGCAACAGAGGATGAGAGGGCTGGATGGCAATATGGACATGAGTTTGAGCAAACTCCAGGAGATAGTGAAGGACACAGATGCTCGGCATGCTGCAGTCCACGGGGTCGCAAAGGGTTGGACACAACATGACTTAGTGACTGAACAACAATTTGGTGGGCTTCCTAGGTGCCACTGGTGTAAAGAGCCTACCTGCCCACTGCAGGAGACACAAGAGACGTGGGTAAGATCTCTGGGTTGAGAAGATCCCCTGGAGGAGGGCACAGCAACCCCCTGCAGTATTCTTGCCTGGAGAATACCAGGCACAGAGGAACCTGGTGCATTATGGTCCATGAAGTCACCAAGAGTCGGACACGAATCAATTTGGAATTGCCACAACATCCAATTTTAGGTCTGTTGAAATCAATAACAACTTTGGAATTGCACTTTGAAGGATGTTTTTCATCTAATTTTCCTAACAATTTATTTGCCTTTCACGGAAGTTCCGGATCATGATGAACTGGAATTTTTCTTCTTGGCTGTGCTGGGTCTTTCTCGAGGTGCACGGGCTTCTCTAGTTGTGGAGCACGGGCTCTAGAGTGCAAGGGCTTAGTTGTTCCACAGCACGTGGGATCTTAGTTCCCTGACCGGGATCCAATCTGACTCCTGCATTGGCAGGATTCTTAACCAATGGACCACCAAGGAAGCCCCTGGAATTTTTTTTTTTTTTTTTTTAAGACAGTCTTTTTGCCATTTGAAAGACACGGGTGTAAAATAACATTAAAGACTGGGGAGAACGGTGATCTATTTCACCTGTTGCTGCAAAAGCCAAAGACAAAGGTGCCTGCAATTCCTGAATTTGGCAGGACCCTTGCTGGTGGCCCTTGGCAATGCCCTTTTGGGAAAATGATGAGGCAAGTCTGCTACATGCAGCACAATCTCCGTGAGTCTAGCCTCGAATCAGAAGGCGTTACGTCTGAAGCTTGCTCCACTGCTTATCAACTGTGAAACCACACGCAAATGATGTGACGCAAGTTTCAGTTTCCACCATTGTAAACCAGAGACACCATTCACTTCAGATTGCTCTGAGAGGTACATGAGAACTGCAGTGGTAATTAAGCACAGGGCCTGGCACCCCATGCATTCAGTAAATTGTAGTTACCCCTTGTTCGAGAGCTCTCACACTGTGCATGGAAGAATTAGTTGGCAGCTGGAGACAAGCAAAGGTTTTTAAATATTGGGAAGACCACTACTAGGTAGTTAGACTCAGGAATTATTCATGGATTGTGTGAACCCATACTGCTAATCATAGTGAAAACCTGAAAATAATCTAAAACAATACAGAACTGGGGCTTCCCTGGTGGTCCAGTGGTAAAGACTCTGCCTGCCAACACAAGAGACGCAGGTTCAATCCCTGGTCTGGGAGGATCCCACATGCCACAGAGCAACGCAGCCCACGGAACACAGCTATCAGGCCTGTACTCTTAGAGCCCAGGAACAGCAGCTACTGAGCCCACGAGCCACAACTACTGAAGCCAAGCACCCTAGAGTCTGTGCTCCACAAGAGAAGCCCCAGCACTGCAACTGGAGAACAGGCACTGCTGTCCACAACTAGAGAAGCACCTGCACAGCAGTGAAGAGCCAGTAGAGCCAAAACAAAACTTAAAAAAAAAAAAAAAAAACAGGATTGTTACATAAATTCTATACAGCTTTTAAAAATGTATTAACAACTATATGTGATCTGAGCCACAGTCAGCTCCCCGGTCTTGTGTGTGCTGACTAACACCACCCTTATGGCAGAAAGTGAAGAGGAACTAAAGAGCCTCTTGATGAAAGTGAAAAAGAGGAGGAAAAAGTTGGCTTAAAGCTCAACATTCAGAAAACTAAGATCATGGCATCCGGTCCCATCACTTCACGGCAAATAGATGGGGAAACAGTGGAAACAGTGGCTGACTATTTTTCTGGGCTCCATAAATCACTGCAGATGGTGACTACAGCCACGAAATTAAGATTTTTACTCCTTGGAAGAAAAGTTATGACCAACCTAGACAGCATATTAAAAAGCAGAGACATTACTTTGTCAACAAAGGTCCATCTAGTCAAGGCTATGGTTTTTCCAGTGGTCATGTATGGATGTGAGAGTTGGATTATAAAGAAAGCTGAGTGCCGAAGAACTGATGCTTTTAAACTGTGGTGCTGGAGAAGACTCTTGAGAGTCCCTTGGACTGCAAGGAGATCCAACCAGTCTATCCTAAAGGAAATCAGTCCTGAGTGTTCATTTGAAGGACTGATGTCAAAGCTGAAACTCCAATACTTTGGCCATCTGATGTGAAGAGCTGACTCATTGGAAGACTCTGATGCTGGGAAAGACTGAGGGCAGGAGAAGAAGGGGGCAACAGAGGAGGAGATGGCTGGATGGCATCACCAACTCAATGGACATGAGTTTGAGTGAACTCCGGGAGTTGGTGATGGACAGGGAGGCCTTGCGTGCTGTGATTCATGGGGTCGCAAAGAGTCAGACATGACTGAGCGACTGAACTGAACTATATGTGGGCTTCCCTGGTGGCTCAGTGGTAAAGAACCCACCTGCAATGCAGGAGACACAGGAGATGGGAGTGCAATCCCTGGGTGGGGAACATCTCCTGGAGAAGGAAATGGCACCCATGCCAGTACTTTTGCCTGGGAAACCCCATGGATGGTAGATTGTGCTGTGCTACAGTCCATTGGATCTCAAGAGTCAGACATGAGTTGGCCACAAAACATACATGAAGTAGATAATAAGGACCTAAGGTACAGCACAGGGAACTCCACTCGATACTCTATAATGACCTACATGGGAATGAGTGGACACGTATAACTGACTCACTGCAATTAACACAACAGTGTAAATCAACTGTTCATTCAGTCGTGTTCGACTCTGCAACCCCATGGACTCCTCTGTCTGTGGGATTTCCCAGGCGACAATACTGGAGTGGGTTGCCATTCCCTTCTACTCTAATTAAAAAAAAAAAAAAAAAGATGGGTTAAAGTTGTTTAATGAGGTAAAAAATGTTCAATAGGGTAAATAAAAGGTTAAAAAGAAAACATATTCTAATACCCACCAAAAAGGAGATACACAGGAAGAAAACTACCAATGGTATTAGAAAGATATAAACTGAAGAGCTATTTCTTGATATATTAGTGTATTATTACTGAATGACACATTGCTACAAACTTAGTGGTTTAGAACAGATTTATTATCTCATGGTTTCTGTGAAGTGTGGTCACAGCCAAGGTGGAGTCTCTGCTTGGTCTCACAGGGCTGAGAGCAAGGAGTCAGGTCCCTTGTGGGTCTCAGGTGCTTCTTCCAAACCCACTGGTTGTTGGCGGAATTCATTCTCTCTGGTTGTAGGACTGAGGTCTTTGTTTTCCTGCCAGTTTAAGATTTTTTTTGGATGTGGACCATTTTTAAAGTCTTCACTGAATGTTATAATATTGCTTCTATTTTATGAGTTTTTGGCCACGAGGTATGTGGGATCTTAGTTCCCCCACCAGAGACTGAACTCACACACCCTCTGCATTGGAAGCTCAGCATCTTAACCACCGGACCACCAATCAGGTCCCCCTCAACACACGGTGTTTGACATGGGTGTCTGCTTTCACCCAACCCAGCTCTCCACTTTCTCTCTGGTAACCAGCCAGTGAATAGGCAAAGAAAGGCAAAGAGCACCCTCCTTCATTTTGGTGCCCATCTTTGCCTTTCTTTCTTCACAACTTTGTAATGCACTGTCTCAAGCTGCAGTGTGTAGACGTCTATGCCTCTGTTCAAATGACCTCCAGAGTGCCTAAGACTGTGGGATACCACAGCAGTGTTTAAAGAACTCTGATTGTCACTATTAAGAAACAGTTTACGTTTCTAGCTGGTAAAACATGACCTTATCACATGAGATGCACTGATACACCATTCATCTGCTTAAATGCTGCTTGTGGCCCATGAATTGTTCTCCTAATCCATGAATCCATCACCGCAGTGAACAGCGCTGCTTTAGAAGGGAGGTCCCAAGTCTTTGCCACTCCTTGGTTCATACAGTATGATTAGCAAGCCAGCCACTTCAACACACTGAGTCTCAGACACTTGAACTAGACTATAAGTTAGAGGGTAAGAGTTGTGTTTTAGCCATCTTTGAAGTCCGCAGGATTTAAACAAAGCATATCCTCTATAAGAAACTAAATTTCTTATATTTCAATCTCCTGGCTAGAAATAACAACAAAAAAATCATTCCCCCTAAACTTTGAGGCTTCAGGACTCCACAGTGTCAAAAGAAAACAGATGTTCAAGTCAGAAAGGCTGACAAAAGAGATGGTGGTGAGGAAGAATGTAAATCTGCTATTCAAGACACCCAGAAAACTTGAGCTACATCTAGACAGGAAGCAAATGGTGGCAGATCTATGCAAAGACCCAAAGGTGGAGTCGAAAACCATTAAGGATTCCTTCCTGAAACCGGTGTTCTCACTTGCAAAATTAGACAAATACTGGCCTTAACTGCTTTACAGACTTATGAGGATCCATTAAGAAAAAAATTTTAGGGGCTTCTCTAGTGGCTCAGTGGTAAAAAAATCTGCCTGCTAATGCAGGAGACACGGGTTCAATCCCTGATCTGGGAAGATCCCACGTGCTGTGCAGCAACTAAGCCCATGTGCCACAGCCCTGTGCTCTAGAGCAGGGGAACCAAAACTACGGAAGCCCACACACCCTAGGGCCTGCTCTACAAGCCACTCCAATGAGAAGCCCAGGGCTGCAACTAGAGAGGAGCCCCTATTTTGCCAAAACTAAAGGAAATAAAGCCTACACAGCAAGTAAGAAGTCGCTCAGTTGTGTCCAACTGTTTGAGACCCCAAGGAGTATAGCCTGCAAGGTTCTCTGTCCATGGAATTTTCCCCGCTAGAATACTGGAGTGGGTTGCCATTTCCTTCTCCAGGGGATCTTCCTGATCCAGGGATTGAACTCAGGTCTCCCGCACTGCAGGCAGACTCTTTACCATCTGAGCCACCAGGGAAACCCTACGCAGCAGGTAAGAACAAGCATAATCAAAAAACAAATTATTTAAATCATAAAAGAAAGCTTTTCATAAAGCATCATCCAAGTTCTCCTTTTGAAGACAGTGTTACGGCCAGGTGATATGGACTTCAAATTATGGCCCAGGCGGCCCAGTAACGTGCAAGTGGCTTTAGAAGAGCGATAGTTGAGGCCCCTGTAGGACAGAATTCTGGGATGCAGTGACTTTAGGGGGATGGCTAAGCTCTAGTTAGGCTAGAAGAGGACCAGTGGATGTGCCACATCTAACTGAAAGTACTAACTTAGGAAGATCATCTTGATACTATCAGGGCAACCAATATTCCTATAAATGTTACACACACTTGTATGACATACTTTTCTAAAAGGAAAGACAGTTCAGCTAAGATGGGCATATCCTGCAGGCACAGAGGGTGTCATGTCCGCCTCTGGCAGCCTCACGGCTTTGGCACGTCTTTGGTCAGAAGGGAGGTGCCTTTCTCCCCTTCAGATCTTTCAGATCTCAGCTCAGATGAGCTTTCCCTGGCCAAAGAAGAGCCAGGCCTCCCTCTGAAAGCTCAGTTTACACCTTGATAGTACTTATCATACTATAAGAAACAGTCCCACAAATAATCTAAGTTCCATGAAGAAAAGCACCACAAGCACAGAATCGGCAAAAAAAAAAAAAAGAACAGGCTTGCAGATCTCAATGAATCTCTGATTCATGCAAAACCTGATTTGGGGTGGAGGGGCTGTCTTCTTCAGTCACTAGGGGACCTCAGAATCTCTCCAAACTGTACCATCCTGTAACAGTCAATTTAGCACGTGGCTTCCACCATCTCCACAGCAGGAGGGATGGAGGAAGCTTGCAGCACATGGTCCAAGTGAGTCACATGGCACCGACTTAACTGCAAAGAAGTCTGGAAATGATTTATTATTATATTTTCTTGGCTGCACCGCATGCCATGTGGGATCTTAATCCCCCAACCAGGGATGGAAACTTGCTTTGGAAGTGCAGGGCCTTAACCACTGGGCTGTCAGGGGTGCCCCAAAGTTTGCAAATAGAGATCACAAGCATTATTTGGATGGCACTGCTCCTGCCACTTCGGTGCTCACAGCACCTCAGTGCTAGCTCAGTGCTGGCAAGGACTCGAATACCTGTAAAACAAAGTTACCTTCATCTTATTAAGATGTTATTAACACAGTTTTAACACAGAAGGCAAAGGTAGGGGAAGAAAGTGGGTTAAGTGCACCTGCATGCATAGAAGTAAAAACACAACCAGCCCTTTATAAGAGGGCAAATATATCCTCAGTCTTCCTTTAAACACATCTCTTTCTTAGAAATTCATCATTTTCATTTTAGATTATGATCACTGTTGGCAAAGGCAGAGTGGGTACAAGCTTTCTGTAAGTCAGTTTCTAAGTATTTGTTGAGGGGAACAAGTTTTCAATTAACAAGAAAGTAAAGCATATCCCTTGAACCTAAAAATGCTTGTTTGTTCAGGTACTATAGGGTGTATCTCTTCCAGGCACTGGGAAGGGAACTGTAGGTGGCACAGGAGGAAAGAAACTGCCTACCAGTGCAGGAGATGCAAGACAGGCGGGTTCCACCCCTGGGTCGAGAAGAAACCCTGGAGGAGGCAATGGCAACCCACTCCAGCACTCTTGCCAGGAGAAGCCCACGGACAGAGGAGCCTGGCAGGCTACAGTCCATGAGGTCGCAGGGTCGGCCACAACTGAGCACAGCGTTCTGTCATGAAGACCTGGTTAGTTCTGGTGAAGTAGGAGCCTAGCAATGGATCTCTTCCTGTCATCTGATACAAGCACTGGATTGCTAAATTTTAAAGATTCTTTTCCCACTTAGAGGTTGAATCCCTTTCCTACAGGAGCCTATACAACCCTCAGAAAAGGTGTTTGACGATTACTTAAAAACTTAGCATCTAGCCACCCAATTTGCAACAATTTACCTAAAGGGATTCTGACTTCCCTGGTGGTCCAGTGGCTACCACTATGCACTCTATACTCCCAAGGCGGCAGGGACAGGTCTTATCCCTGGTTGGGGAACTAAGATCCCGCTCACACTGCCTAGCATGGCCAAAAGAAAACACTCACTATAGTTGGTGAGGGAGAGATAGGGACGCCTGGTATGCTGCGGTCCATGGGGTTGCAAAGGGTCAGATACAAGTTAGCAACTGAACAACAAAAGTCTGTACAAAATCTCACTATTCTAAAAGATACCATGTTTTCACTAGTAATATTTATCAGAGTAGGCAAAAAACAGGTTTGTAACAATTTATTTCCTACTGATATCTGTACACCTGTGTATCAATTTCAAAAGATCAAATTTATTATGTTTGACTGACTGAACCACCACTTCCTTGGAATATTATCCATCACCTTAGAAAATCTGAGATTGAGGTAAACCATGGGCTGGATCTTAAACATTTCACCTGGAGATGACATCGTGTCCCTTCCGCTTGCACTTCCCCCACCCACGAAAGTTAGATGCTCTTTGCAACTGTACCACGCACCCAGAAAGCAGACTTGATTCCAAGAGCACAACCGAAGCCACCTACAAATACCTTTGTCGACAGTATCCCTCTTCCCTCCCCCACACCTTCAGCCGTATTTCCCCCAACCTTTTAACAAGCACACAGAAGTTCTCTCTCAGTGCAGGCAGGGACAGGGCAGCAACAGGAATGAAGGGCTGGCTTATACATAAATTTCCACCACCTTTTCCACAAAGACACGAAGAAAAGCTGCTTCAGACATCAACCCACCTGAACTCCAGCTACTACCACCACCTGGGTCATGCCCAAGCCATTCTCCCCACATGGACCAACGTGCCAACAAGGCAGCTACTGATAAGCTTCTTCCTACTTTTTGGACACCAAAACCCGGAGGTTTAAGTCTCTCTCTCCCCCAGACCCCCACCACTTCCACCTCACCTCCGAGGCTCTCTAGCATCCCTCTGGGAGTATGTGTGGTCCCCAGCAAGGCCTCATCAGTACGAACTCTGAGTACTTTGGGAAGGGAGCAGCTTCAGCTGAAGATCCACCAGAAGGGAGCTTACAGAAACAGACTCCTCAGTGGATCTCCAGCTACGATCAGGACTACGGTTAAGTTGCCATCACACAATTCCTAGACGGGAAAACGTTTTCAAACTGCATTGATTATCAATATAGGCAATATAATCATTTACTCTTAATTATAGATATTAAACTATTTTACAAATAAGCACTGTAAAAGGTTACTTAAGGTCTTCCATGGCAGTGGTGGAAGGATTTTTATTAATAAAAAAATTCATAGAGGGAATTCCCTGGCAGTCCCGTGGTTAGGACTACACACTTTCACTGCTGAAGGTCCAGGTTCAATCCCTGGTTAAGGAACTAGGATCCCGAGAGCAGTAAGATATGGCAAAAATAGAAGAAAAGTATATAATAGAATTAGGAACAAAAACACCATTATTTGTGGACCTGAAGAAAGTTCAATTACCAGAGGATGGCAGCAGAAACTGACAGTGCCTCTGGTCAACAAAGGAGGCCAAGGGTTAGTCTTGCAAATTCTACAATACAAAACACTCCCACTCACACACTGCAAGCCCATCGTAAGGTTGTCCTCTGTCTCGCAAACATTTCTCAGCAGGCTAGAAACTTTAGGAGAGATGTCAACTTTTCTCAGTGAAACTATGTCCACAGAAATCTGACTCGTGGGTGAACTGATCCAAGAGGCAGTGCAAGAAACAAGTAGCACACTTTGACATCTGCACGTTTCAGAACGGCCCATCACACAAAACAGGAAGCCAAATCACGGGTTTTAAAAATTGTTTTATTTGGGAAAAGTGCGTCTTACAAAAGGGGAGCTGCAAAATACAGAGACCTCTGCAACAATTACTGTTTCTTTTTTTTCTTTAAGTGAAAAGAACGAGTGATATCCGAGGCATCAGAGGAGTAGATGGACACATCCGGGGCACCTCCAAGTTATTTTCAGGAAAGAGCAACAAAACGCAAAGCTAAAATTTCTGATCAAGGAATTCTAACAATTTAACATTAGCTTATCTTCTGGATTACCACCCTCTGTTTCCCCTTTTAGTGGAAAAGCCTGACTTACTATACTGTCAACCAATGACTCCATTACAGGAAACGCCTTAGAACGTAGTTTTGAATCTGTCTAGCTGCAAAGCTTGGGGATGGAATGAGGCAAATATCCACAAAAAGGAACACAAAAACCTGACAAAAACGCCTCAAATGAGGACAAAAGTTTGTCAAAGTGCCTGGACTGAGAAGTCTAGGAGATCATACAACATCAAGCACAACTCTGGGCCCAAGCCCTAGGTTGTGCTAATACAGGGATAACCAGATAGTTTGCACTTCTGTGGCTAAGCCCACTTCTCTATTTATACAGACGGAGCTAGCACTGCTCTATTAACAGCTACCAATAAACTGCTTTGTCCTTTAAGATCTATTTGCCACACGAGGCTGAAACCACTAACCCGAGTTTTATCGCTAAGGCTACAAACACTGCGTCTATGCAGGGATGGGAAGCTTGTCACTCACTCACACTCACAGAGCCCAAGTCCCTCAGCCTTGAGGAGCAGCTTCCAACTCTGCATTATTTTCTTCCACTCCCATCTTATATGTGTTCTTTCACAGTTTTTCTATCATGCTAAAGACGGTAAAAATCTCAAATACATTCACACCTGGTTCTGGTTACCCAGTAGTATTATTACTTGTGTGCAATGAAACAAAGAGACCAAAACCACAGGACGAGTGCACAGGGCAGGGGTGACAGGACAGAAAACAGATGGAAAAACACAGATGTGCAGATTTCACCAGAAACCAGTAGTACCCACCTCCCAAGTCTAGCGCAGAAGGAGGCTACTTGCTACAGTTCAGATCCTTCACCCATCACCCCACTGCCTGGACCCCCAAAGCAGGGGCCAGTGCTGATACTTTTGAACCCGAGGTCCTCCAAAATGAGTCCTGGAAATCCAGGTACGCTCCCCTCGAACTGTGTGGATCTGGTGGAAAATCGTGACGCGACAAACCTACACTAACTGTCTGACAGTTAAATTCATGTTACAAAAAAACTAACTTTCAGATTTATTTTTGTAACTTTTTCAAACAGAGAAAACAACATACTCCTTGGGGAAAGGTGAGGGGTTGAGAAGACAGGCCCTGGGTAAAAATGATTACGACAGCACCTGGAGTTGAGAGGCCTGCCGGCGCGGCCGCCACCCCCGAGGCCCGCTGCCGCCGGAGGCTCGGCAGACCAGTTCACGCGCCCCGCCGAGCTGCTATAGATCCAAGTCATAAAAATCTTCCAGCTCATCCTGAAACAAGTCCCACTCGTCTTCAGAGTCTGTCAGGTCGTCGTCCCCACCTGCAGCCAAGAGCATAAGCAACATCTCGCCCAGCTCAAAGGTGACAACCTCCTCTTCGTCGTCAAAAGGGTTGCTGTTCTCTCGCTCCTCGATGAGCTCCCAGAAGTGGTTCCTTCGTTGGGCCTGTAAAAAACAAGGCCGTGATAGGGGTGGCACTGTGGGCAGCGTCTTCTAGGCTGCGGTTTCTAAGGCAAAACGTCCAGCACAGAGGGCATGACGAACCAAGACTTCTGATTTAGGGTTTCGACTTTTACCAACGCCTCCCCGCTGGTTACTCGGCACACCGTTTAGTCTAGAGCCTTAAGCGTTCTAGCTTTTCCTCTCATAGCCCTCCCGGTTTGCTGAGGTTGGTCTCCTTTAATCCTCTAGGCTCTGGCTCCTAGACCTGGGCCTTCACCGTCCCCTGCCCCTATCTGTGCGGGCCTCAGGCTCAGCGTGTGGTATTTCCCCTCCTTTGAAAGAACAGTGAGAGTTACCCGGCATCTGCTTGATGTTCCCACTTTCTGTCTCTGTGGCTCCTCTCTCACGGCCATCAGGGTACGCATGCTTGTAAAAACAGTTCCCTCCAAATGGGCAGCTCCCACGGCCTTCATCAAAATACCTGCACGCCTTGTTGCTGGAAAGGAAAATAGCGCAACCCTTACTCACGGTGGATTTCAGGTCTGTATTCGACTATCATCCGGGGTTCCTTTAAAATGGGGAGAGAATAGAACCGGTATGTCTGTTAACAGCCCTCCCCGAGGTGTGCTCTTAAACGTGTGTGCTATCGCATGAAAACACTGACTGGAACCAGAAACTGTCCAGGTCGAGCCATTTAACAGCCCTAGAATCGCAGATCCAGCAGGGAAAGAACCTTCGAGAAGGCCCACACACAAGAATACAGCAGGACAGCCATGACAGACTCAGGATGAGGCAGACCCCATTCCTGGGGCGCCAGCCACAGCAGCAGTGCAGGCTCCATGGTGACACAGCCCCTGGGCGTGCACCCCAGCGGCTGCGTGACAGCAAGGTGCACACCGGGTAAGCATCCTCAGGGGTGACAAACCGTACTGGGAAGTCAAAGAAAGGGTAGGAAGGAGGTAGGAGTGTATAATGCAGCACTGTTTCTTTTCAAAGTGAGCCCAAGCGACACGTTGGGATCTTAGCTTGAGAAAAGGCTGCAGTGCTCATACCTCATTGCCTCCTTGTATTTCTGAATGAGTTTCTGCTTCTCTTCTTTCTCCTCCACCCAGTACTCACTTGGAATGACAAAGTTAGATGTGATCCGGCATTCTGGGCAGGACCTGGGAAACAATGAACAGGCTGCAGTGCAAATCCCCCTTTGCAGGCCCACTCTCCTTCAAGGACACACCCTGGTGTGTCACCTCCAGATTCAAAGACCTAACTGAGAGGCAGAGGGGCACTTCCTGCAAGGGTCCCACACCACTGACCATTTCCTTCTTTTGTAAGTTCAACTCAATGGCTAGCCAGTTCATTAAAAAAAATAACTTCAGGTTAAAAAAACAACAACAAAAGAAGACATTTCACACAGACTCCTTTTTCTTTCGTTTAAATAAATTTATTTCTTGTAACTTTGCTCTGTTTAGATTATGTAGTTTTTGTTCAGTTATGAGAACAATTTTTAAAGGATGGTGGATTATTGGCTAGCTTAATGGATGGAATAGGAAAGTGGAAAATGTAAAATGCCAGGAAACATACATTCAGAGCTAGATACGCTTCTTCTCTGAGCCTAAACTGGCTAATCTATTAAACACAATCTCCTCAGAAAAAGCACGAAGATTCTACTAACTGATACATAGGGTTTTCCTCGTTCAAATAAAAGTAGATATACCAACTAATCTAGAAGCTAGCTGAAATACAAAGAAGAACTCCCAATTAGAAGAATACCCCAGTTTCGAGATAAAATGCATGCATTTAAATGCGGTCCATCTGGCTGAAAGTTGGCACAAGATACTAAATTCTTCCCCAAAATAGAAAGCACAAACGAAGATTGGGGAGGAGTCTCACTTTATGATCTTGCTCTCAAATTGCTTAGCACTCCTCCATTTGCGAATACACTTGAGACAGTAGGTGTGGCTGCAGTTGGAGAGGATCCCGAAGCGGCGCTCGCTGGGGCTGGCCTTCTCGTAGACCACCTCCATGCAGATGCCACACACCATGTCCTTGCTGCGCTGCACCGCGAACGAGAGCTCCATGTCCTTCTCGTGGGCCTCGATGCAGGACTAGGGAGGGGGCAGAGGGGAGCAGTCAGGGCGTGGGGTCACGACAGACCACTAAGAACGCCTGTTCAGACTCAAACAGCCAACCGAAAAGAGGACTGTTCCCAATATGACATCAGAAACAGCTTTGTTTAACCAGGCAGTACAGCAGTGCGGACATCAAGGGACTTCACAATACTGTCAAGTCAAACTCTAAGGACTCAGCTTCAAGAACTAAAGAATTACCTACTTTTCTCTATCCTGCAACTCAACCCTTGCAGTTACCCACATTACAGGCTGTTTTTCATACTATTTGATAGTGTACTCATTTCTAGATGGAAAATGTAATTAGGATTAAGACTCTAACTTGCCACCTGTCAGAAAATAAGAATGAAGGAAACGAACATTTATTAGGTGACATGTGCCAGGCATGTAAGTTTCACATCCAAAATAAAACAGTATTGAGATGTATAATTTCATACCATATAATGCATCCAAAGTGTACAATGAAATGGTTTTCAGCACATGCAGAGTTATACAAACATCACCTCAGTCTGTCTCTGGACATTTTCATTACCCCAGAGAAACTCCAAATCCGCAACAGTCATTTCCCCTCAACACCCTCAGTTCTAGGCAATGACAAATCTGTGGATATACTGATTCAGGGCACTTCACAAAAAAATATGTGGTCATTTGTGACTGGTTTTGCTCACTTGACTACATTTTCAAGGTTATCTATGTTGTAGAATATAAGACTTTCATTTCTTTTTATTGCTGGGTAACATTCCATCGTATGGAGAGACCAGTTAGTTTTTCCATTTATCAGATGACGGATACTTTGGTTGTCTCCACTTTGGAGCCATTATGAATAATGCTATGAACACTCACGTACACTCTTCTGTGTGGACATCACATACTTTTTATTTTAAATGAGGTATAATTGACACATTATACTACACATATTTTATTCTATAAAAACATGCTGGTTATTCATGGCTCACCCCCACCCTCACAACCAAATTTATTTTTATTAAACAGACATGATTATGACTAGAAGCAAAACTTCCTCTAATCAGGTTTGCAATACAGCATACTCACAGATACAAATGGGCTTAAAACCATAGTCTGAAACTGTCATACACTACTAATGAGAATGTAAAATGGTACAGTCACTGGGAAAAAGTTGCTCAAAATATTAAGCACAGTTACCATATGACCTAGCAACTTTATTTTAAGGTAATTAAAATGTATGTCCACAAAACTTTATACATGAGTGTTCAGGGGATTATACTTAATGGGCAAAAGGTGAAACAACCCAAATGGAAAAACAAAATGTCACACAGCCATCCAGAGGATATTATTATGCAGCCAAGAAAAGGATTAACTGATACACATTAAATCATGAACAAAGCCTGAAAACATTATGCTACTGTTTTAGCCAGTCACAAAAGGCCACATATGATTCCATTCATAGGAAATTCCCAAAACAAACAAAAAAATCCATGGAGACAGAAAGTAAATGAGTTGTTGCCTGGAGCTGGTGGAAGGGTAGAATGGAGACTAAAGGAGTTAATGAGTATTAAGTCTCATGAGAAAAAAAAAGCCCATAATCTGAGGTTCTAAAAGCCTAATTCCTGATAAAACAGTCAAGAATGCCAGGAAGGGAAACACTCCTACTTACAGAGACCATTTGACTCACCCAATGTCTCTTTGACATGAGCTGACAATGCTGTGAAAGGGCAAAGACAGCTCTCACACCTGTTAGAGTGCGTGCTTCCTTCCGACTTACTCTTATATGCTGTGACCTCTGGGCGGCATCCACAGGATGGAGGACCTGCAGCCCGCACATGTCACATGCGTCTCCGTGCAGGTACGCGCAGTTCTCCCCGTAGCGGCACTCCCCCACTGCAGCATAGGGGCAGAGCTGCTTCTTGGTCTCCACTGCACTCTGCTCCTTCTCCACGTCTTCCTTGGTCACTGAGCCCTGCAGGGGGCTTCAGCAGAGGAAGGGGCAGCTGAAAAATGTTTAAGAGGGTGGTAAAGGTCCAAAACGGTTAAGGCAGAAACATGAACTAGTCTCGCTAAAGAAGATAAAAAGAACTTGAGAAACTCCAAAATAGTCTATTGAAACTAACCCCTCACTTTTGAAAGAAATGAATGTCTTTTGCTACTAATATTTTCAAGATTAGCCTTGTTTAAAATTAAAAAAAACTTAAAAAAAGTTTTTGAATGTATTTCAACTGTACTGATTAAAGGAGACAAAGGTCCATTTTTCAAAACATTCTACATTTGTTACTATTGAAAGTCAAGAAGTTTCTTTTGCTCCATCTTTTTTTTTTTTTTAAGGTGACCTAATTTAAGAATATTAAGACTAGGATAAATATGAAAATTGGAAGCAGGAAAGTTGTGAAAATGCAACTAATTGATAAAACACTCTCCAGCCTTCTAACTTTTTTTTTCTTCAAAGATACTCACTCCGGCCACAGTAGGGCTGCCCCGGAACAAACTCGATGGCATTCACCCAGTCTTCTGAACCGGCTCCTACAGTTGCAAAGTTTGAAGTTGTTGACTCAGCTTCGCCCATATTCATATCAACAGTCGGCCCAACTGATGAGAGACTCGAGGAAGCACCAAGGGATGACTTTGCAGTTAGATCTGTGGCAGCTGCTTCTTCCTGTTTCAGTGGCTTGCTATGTTCATATCTTAAAAAGAAAAGAAAATTTACAAAGTCAGCCATCACTGTCTAACCAGAAGCCTCTAGATGGAATATACATTCCCAATCCTGTCCTTGGGTTCTTTTCAAATTCCTGTGCCTGTGAATCATGTGGGAAATTGTTAAAAGGCAGATACCTAATTTCTGAGTCTGGAGTATAGCCCCTAATTTTGCATGTCTCTGACAAGTCCCACATGATGCTAATGCCACTGGTCCAGGGACCAGTTTGAATAGTGAGGCCATACAGATTCAGGGCTCTGCAGGTCAAACCACCAATGTCACAACTACAAGTCTGTAACTGTAGTTCCAAAGCAGCCATGGCATTATCTAAACAGCTGTGTGTGACTGTGTTCCAATAAAACTTTACAAAAACAGGACCCAGTCACATGTACTCTTCTACAAACCATAGTTCGCCCACCCCTGCTGTAGACTATCTATTACCTCTCAAATCCCACTCTCATTAAGTTTCAGGAATTGACAATTCATCGTTACCATGGCAGCTCTGCTAAAAAGACTGCAGCCAAAGCAAAGCAAGGCTGACACTCAAATCCAACAGGTAAAAATGTGGGCCATTTTACCAATACATAAGTTAAAAGGCTCCCAATATGAAAAGGGAGAAACAGTATTTATAAAATATGCAATGTGTATTTATTTCCTTTTCTCCTATGTACATCCACTCACCTCTTTTCTGAACTCTTACCCTGTGCATTTCCTCATTCCTTGTCATCTGTAAAATTATTATTGAACCTCATCTCCAAATACAGAAAAAAACTACTTTCCCCCAAGAAGCACCTTGCTGCCTGAGAAAATCCTCACAATTCTTAGAATACTTTAGGCTGTGAAATTCACACAGACACAAGAAATTAATGATGAACGTACTACTGGGTTGGCCAAATTCATCTCGGTTTTCCATAACACCTTACAGAAAAACCTGAACCAACTTTTTGGCTAACCCAATCCATAAGCTGTTATAATGTATAGTATGTATCTAGTGGTTCTTGAAATTAATTAACTCACTGGCAATACTAACCATGGGTCATCTGTGTTACAAATGTCTGTGTTTACATCTAAAAGATAAAACATTCTAACTAAAGACTGCTCTTTAACATGGCAAACATTTGCTGAGCTGGTTTTTATCATTATATTATCTCAAACCCTCCTATTTCAATTCTTAAGCATTAGGTAACCTACTGTGAGTATCCTGATATCAGCCACAAAAACCCAGTGCATTTATTCAAGGCTGGAATTATGCAAGCTAAAGATCATGAATACACTTTTTCACTTGGACAGTCTCACTTCATCATCAAAAATATATTAGAGATGACATGTTAAGTAGTGTTCTAGCTCTAATGTGACTCTGTAAAACAGAGCAGCCATTAGCTGTATCTAATTATTTACACTTACATTCAAGACTCAGTTCCTTGGTCCTTGGACTAGCTACATTTTCAAGTGTTCAGTGGTCACATGTAGCTAGCAGTTTCTTTTGGGCAGAAAGCATTCATGTTATCATACAAAGTTTTACTGAACAGCATTGCTCTGAGGTTTTAGAGCTTTAGGGAACCTTAGAAATCTAGTCCCCAGTCCTCACATTTTACTTTCATAGCCTTTAACTTAGAAAAGAACCCAGGTGTTGGAATTAAGATGCCAGCTTCACCAATGAAAACACCCTCCAGGGCTTTGAGGAAGTTTTAAAGGATTCAGTTCAGTTCAGTCACTCAGTCGTGTCCGACTCTTTGCGACCCCATGAATCGCAGCACACCAGGCCTCCCTGTCCATCACCAACTCCCGGAGTTCACTCAGACTCACGTCCATCAAGTCTGTGATGCCATCTAGCCATCTCATCCTCTGTCGTCCCCTTCTCCTGCTGCCCCCAATCCCTTCAGCATCAGAGTCTTTTCCAATGAGTCAACTCTTCACATGAGGTGGCCAAAGTACTGGAGTTTCAGCTTTAGCATTATTCCTTCCAAAGAACACCCAGGGCTGATCTCCTTCAGAATGGACTGGTTGGATCTCCTTGCATTCCAAGGGACTCTCAAGAGTCTTCTCCAATACCACAGTTCAAAAGCATTTAAAGGATTAAGTAAAACTAAATGTCAAGATGTGACAGGGTTTAAGAACTAGTTTCAATGCCTATATTTTAGTTTCTGATCTTTCTCCTTTGCCATACTCGTTTGAAGAATTTTCGAGTAAATGACTCAAATATCTACTTAAAAAACAATTAGAATGCTCATCATCATCTATCAAATTGCAAATATGACAAAGCTGGCTTTTTAAAAATATTTGGCTGAGCTGGGTCTTGGCTGCAGCATGTGGGAACTAGCCCCCTAACCGGGGATAGAGCCAGGTGCTCCCTGCATTGGGAGTGCAAAGTCTTGGACACTGGACCACTAGCAAGTCCCACTATAAAGTTTTTTGAAAGGACTGCATTTTGGTTTTAAGGTAAGTTTATCAAGGAATCAACAAGGTATAATATTTTTGATAGCATAGAATATTAGCAAGAAGGTTCACATTTATAAACAGTGCAGAATAGATCTGTATAAAATATACTTCTGAAGTAAAAATTTGTAAGTAAGCACCATGAAAGAGCACAAGAAAGAACTAATAAATTAAGAAAGAAAAAGCAAGACTCCTATTCTGAAAGGAATTTGCTAAAAGCTAATGGTTCAGTGAAGCAGAGAGCTCTTCTTAGAATAGGAACTGGCCAACTTCAGGCCTCAGGTCAGACCCAACTGGAGCTAGAAATGGTTTTGGCATTTTTTAATGTTGGAAAAAAGCTCATATCATGACATGAAATTAAATTTCAGTGTCCCAAAATAAGTTTCATTGGAACCTAGCCACACTATTAGCTTATGTATTATCTAGGGTTGTTTTTATCCTACAAGAGACCATATGGGCTGCCTAGCTAAAAATATTAATTCTCAGGCCCCATACTGAAAGTCTGCCAGCCCTGGCTAATCATATCTACTGGATTCAGTCATGATAGTGGCTTTGTTAACGCTATTAAATTAATTCTTTAATGAATTATCACAGAATCACTGATCCTTTTTAGCCAAAGTGTTGAATGGGGGATTAATGCTGAGACAACACTGAAACCAATATTGTGTTTTCCTTTCATATCTTTCAATGAGTACTCTGATACAGTTTCCAGTGAAGGAAGTTTAATTTTTCTTTTACATGAAAGAACAACACTTCTTTATCTTGTTGGCTTGCAACGCCCACCACCCACCCTCGTTGAGGTTTGATATCTGCCTTTAAGCTTTTAACGTGTAGGATTCATTCGGTCTACAGTGAAAACTACTCCAAAGGGGAATTCCCTGGCAGTCCAATGGTTAGGACTCCACGCGTCCACTGCAGGGAGCAAGGGTTCAATCCTGGGTAGGGGACCTAAGATCTCACACGCTGTGCAGTTAAAACAAACAAAAAACCCTCCAAATGAAACAAGATCTACCATAACCATAGTTGTCAAAGAAGGCAATCCTGTCCTTTTCCCAAGTGGGTGTTTGGAAACAATGACTCAGTTCTGTAGCACTTACTAAGGAAGCTAAAGGAAATCAACCTTGATTGGAAGGATTGATGCTGAAATCCAATACTTTGGCTACCTGGGGTGAACAGCCAACTCACTGGAAAAGACCCTGATGCTGGGAAAGATGGAAGGCAAAACGAGAAGGGGGTGGCAGAGAAGGAGATGGTTAGACAGCATCACTAACTCTATGGACATGAAATTGAGCAAGCTCCAGAAGATGGCAAAGGACAGGGAGGCCTGGTGTGCTGCAGTTCAGGGGGTCACAGAGTTGGACATGACTGAGACTGAACAACAAGGATGCTAGGTCTTGGACAACAGTTCTGAGCAACAAAGAGCTGGCCTCACTAAATAACAGGGCCCCGCCATGCAAGATGAATACAGCAACACTTCTGAACTGCGGGAACTAGGGTATCACCTTTCATTTATAAACTACTGCCTTTATGAGGAGTTACATTATTTGAAATCCCTGGATACTGGTCAGGTTGTATAACAAGATCCCTACAGAAGAGATATTTCCCCCACTTCCAATATCAAGTTTTTACCTTGCATGTACTAGAGTGTCGATTTCATCTATTAAAATGTTATGTTTCTAAAAAAAAAAAAAAAAAACCCTACATAGTAAGAGTGAAAAGTAGGCTTAATCCCCCAAGTCAATTTTTAACAAGGAAACAGTCTTGGAAGAAGCCCATAAGACTCCTTCCTTAGCTACTCTATAATCAAGCTCTTAATAATCACCTGTATCAGCCAAACAACTGTCACCAAACTTTCCTCTCAGGCAGACTATCAGGATATAGGTTTCTCTAATTCCTTTTACTTTGTCCTAAGAGCTCTAAAGCCAGCTCAAATCAGGATCATTCTCCCTAAAAGAGAGCTGTATTCCCTTACTAAAAAGAAAACTACAATTGCCCCCCACAAGGCAGTCCACCCTAAGTACAGGGTTATGCAGAAGATGGGCGTCTATACTGCTGCCCCAAGGAGAATCCGGAATGCTGCTGGGGCTGGCAGAGGTCCCTGAAAAGCTGATTTAACACGAGAGTCTAGGATTTAGCTCGGATTTCTTCCGTTTAACCTTATTTCCCTAACATTTCAACTGTACGGTCCAATCGGAGGGGTGCGTCTTCTGAAATAAGAGGTTCATCTGTTACCAGCCATACTCATCCACAGTCTATAACTCTCTCTGCTCAGCACCTCAGAGTCCATCTTCACTCTCACCCATGTTCAACTCCTCTCTCTCTATAGTTAAGGTCTCTGAACTGACCGCCTAGTCACAAAAGACATATGTGGGTTATTTAGTTTTAGTTTTTTTCTTTTGGGGGAGTGTCATTGTATCATTTTATTCCTTTCCAGCAAAACTGCAAAAATTTAGCAGAGGGCAAAATGATGGACCACATGGAAATAATCTTTTCCTTTTTCTCTCCTCTTAACTAGATTTCCTAGTAAAAAAACATGAGGTAACCTAACATCAATATATCCTGCTCATCAATAATTTCTTAGTCTTCTGAACTTTAAGCATTTGAACCCCATTAGCTGACACAATTCTTTACTGCTAAAACTGGATATGACATTGTCATAATATCTTTTCTAGTGATGGTCCTCCCTTCAACAGGTATAGCCCAATTTCTTTCCCCTTGTACAGTGACTCGTTTGTAATAAACAGAATATAGTGGAAGTGACAGCCTGCGACTTCTGAGACTAGGTCATAAAAAGGCACTGTTGCTTCGTCCCTGATGTCTCTCTTGAATCACTTACTCTGGGCACAAGTTAATGTGAGGACACTAAAGCAGCCCAAGGGAAATGTCCACCAGGAGACGAACTAAGATATAGGAGTGAACCATCTTCAAAGTAGTCCAGCCCCCATTCAAGACTTGCAGAGGATGGCAAATGCTGGCAGCCCGGCTGAAATCTCTTGAGAGCCTGAGGTAGGACCACTCACCTAGCTAAGCCACTCCCAGATTCCAGACCCCAGCAACCATGAGATAATAAATATTTACTGTTTCCAAGATGCTAAATTTCAGGGTAATTTCTTTAACATCAATAGAAAACTAATACTCCTAGGTATTTTGTAAACTAGCTCTACCCAATGGCTAGCAGAACCCACTGCTGCTGACTCAATTTGATAAGACTACGGTGCCAATTCAATGAAGGACAGAGTACTTAATAGCTGACTTCTCTTAGTTCTCCACCATTCTCAGAAGCCAGACACTGCTAAAGCATTTTCCATAATGTCAGCTTATAATTTAGTCTTGCAAGCTCAGGTGGTTTAGGGAAGTTTAGTTGGAATGACAAACCCTCTGAAGTAATAACCTAATACACTGTCCCAAAGGCCTATGATCTCATTTTCTCTCCATAATTCCATCTAATAGAGAATGAAACCAGTCCCAACTGGTCAAACATGCACCTTATTCTTGGTCTTGAAGAGAAAATACCATTAACAAACACGCCTTCACCACACCTTATCCCTAGGTTTGCCCAACATGCTCCTCAGGCACTACTTCAACTTAGGACTATATTACGAACGCATTTTGTAAATGTAACAATACATTCTTTCCAAGTGAGAGATCTATCGGAGAGATGAGAGATCTATCTATCAGAATGTGCTAAATAACATTCCTACGTGAAGTGAAGTCGCTCAGTTGTGTCTGACTTTGCAACCCCGTGGACTGTAGCTCACCAGGCTCCTCCGTCCAAGGAATTCTCCAGGCAAGAATACTGGAGTGGGTTGCCATTTCCTTCTCCAGAGGATCTTCCCGACCCAGGTATCAAACTCAGGACTCCCGCATAGCAGGCAGACGCTTTAACCTCTGAGCCACCAGGAGGAGCACTTTTTAAAGTACTATTCAGGGAATTCCCTGACAGTCTTGTGGTTAGGACTTAGTGCTTTCACTGTCATGCCCCACACTCAATCCCTGGTCTGAGAACTAAGACCCTACAAGCCACACTGCAGTACTACTTTAAATTGATTATTGACAAAGTTGTTGGAATTTCATGTTTATTCTCAGTTTTTTCTCCCAACCTCTCCATCCACCCCGAACAAAACTGAATTGGAAACAAACTCTTACCTGCAGCGGTCTCCATAAATACAGTACCCTCGCTGGAAATACTTGCACACTACACCATATGGACTGTCAGAGAGGTCGTGTGAGTAGCGACAGTTATCTCCTTCCTTACAAACCCCATGCATGAAATACCTGTGAGACAAAGAACCACAAGCCGGATTACAAGCCAGGACTCAATTCATGACTGATACATTCTTTTTTGTTTTATTATTACGTATTTTGGTTGCACTGAGTCTGGTGCAGTGTGCGGGCTTAGATCTGGCATGAGAGATCTTAGTTCACCAACCAGGGATTGAACCCAGGCCCCCTGAATTGCAAGCATGGAGTCTGATCCACTGGTAAGTCCCCATGGCCAATACATTCTACCCTAACACACGAGTACTACCTCTATACTAGTAACATATTCTTTTATATTCTTTGTACACAAACATGAGAAGTGAACACAAAGAAAGTTGAACTAGACCATATGATCATAAAATTATCTATAATGGTACCACAGGAAGGCTGCCTGTAGTCAGAGACACCAATTTAGATTTAAACTTTGAGGTCATCCTTAATCTTGTCTCTACAGGTTGTCTGACCACTGCTCTCAATTTACAGTCCTATAGACAGCTTGTTTTCCACTAACTTTAGTCATTATTTTCATCTGCAGCTTTATCTGTAAAAAAAGAAGAAGAAACAATGTAAACTGGAACAGATCGGACTACTGCATGTTTCAATTCTCTGAGAAACCATTTAAATTCTTTAAAAGCCACATGTGAGAACACAAGTAACATTTGTTGCAAAGGTATGGGTAAAGGGAAATCACTTTCTGTCCTCCATTTAGCAGACTCTTGTTCCTCTGCCTTACAGGGGAACTGCTGCTGTTAAGTCGCTTCAGTCGTGTCCGACTCTGCGACCCCACAGACGGCAGCCCACCAGGCTCCCCCGTCCCTGGGATTCTCCAGGCAAGAACACTGGATTGGATTGCCACTTCCTTCTCCAATGCATGAAAGTGAAAAGTCAAAGTGAAGTCACCAGTTGTGTCCAACTCTTAGCGACCCCATGGACTGCAGCCCACGAGGCTCCTCCGTCTCTGGGCTTCTCCAGGCAAGAACACTGGATTGGGTTGCCATTTTCTTCTCCAATGCATGAAAGTGAAAAGTGAAAGTGAAGTCGCTCAGTCGTGTCCGACTCTTCGAGACCCCATGGACTGCAGCCTTCCAGGCTCCTCCGTCCATGGGATTTTCCAGCAAAAGTACTGGAGTGGGGTGCCATTACAGGGGAACATGTGTAGCTAACTAGAAATTTCCAAAAGCTGAGTTTGACTCAGTTTCTAAGAAGACTTGGGAATTTGCTTTGTTGTTGTTCTGTCACTAAGTCATGTCCAACTCTTTGCGACCCTGTGAACTGCAGCACACCAGGCTCCCCTGTCTTCCACTATCTCCCGCAGTTTGCTCAGATTCACATCCATTGAGTCGGTGATGCCATCTAAACAGCTCATCGTCTGCCATCCCCTTCTTTTGCCTTCCATCCTTCCTGGCATGGGGGTCTTTTCCAATGACTTGGCTCTTCGCATCAAGTGGCCAAAGTACTGGAGCTTCAGCTAGAAATGCAATTTTGGACACCTTCCCTTAGACTTACTAAATTGAAAATGGGGCCTGGGCCAAGCAGAAATCTGAAGTAACAAAGCGATCAGGGAAGTGATAAGCGTTTTATTTTTTGTAGCTAACTCTGACAAGTAGACCTCCCCCACCATCCTGCCTCTCATCATCTCACTGACTTGGTCTCTTTCTCTTGAACAGAATTATGAAGATTTAACTTTGGCAGTCGTCACTGCCCCAAATATGCATTTATGTACAGCTGATATGCACCTTCCATGTGGCTCCGTAGGTGAGTGGAAAAGAATCCACTTGCAAATGAAGGAGACACCGTGGATCAGGAAGATGCCCTGCCTGGAGCAGAAAACGGCAACCCACTCCAATCTCTGCCAGGAAAGTCAAATGACAGAGGAGCCTCACAGGCTTCACTCCATGGAGCACAAGAGTCGGAGAAGAGTCATACAACACAGCTGGTACAGAGGAAGGTAAAGTGCCTAACTCCTAGGTTTAAGTGTCAGTTATCTATAGATGGAAGGTAAAATATCAGGAAGTATCCCATTTGTCCACTAGATTGAATGATGTATAGAAAAGAGATTCAGTCATATTTACTTAAAGAAGCCTTGAAGAAGGCTGCTTCAAATTGAAAGGTGAAAGGTTCCATTCAGATTACTGGCAAATATATGCATTCTATGTAAAGGCAGAAAGAAAATGTAACATCTTGATAGGAAGAGGTGTAATTAGCAAGATCGTAAAGTACCCAAGGGTTTCAGTCCATAACAAAATGTAAGACTAGTAGCAGGAAGTCAAATTCTAATTGTAATTAACCTAATTTCAACTGTTTTCAGGCTTAACAATCTAACAAGGTCTGAACTTTTGCATACTATAGGGCAGCTTTCCGCAAGTTTGAAGCTGTCTGAGCACCACCTACAAAAATTTTAGTTTCCCCTGAAATTTAAAACTTAAAAATAAATTTAAAAATGAGCACGTGTTCAGTAAGTAGCAATTGTATAATGTCTTTGCTGGTACTCATGTTCATTTCCACATCTCTCCTCTGTCCTGGCAGGCAATCACCCCAACTACATTTGTTTCCAAGGTACACACTTAACCAATCAGTTAAGAAAGACTAAGGCAACCAACAGGAAAAGACGACCTGGATGTCATGTCGTAAGATTTTAAGCAACTGGAGTAATTTAGCCAGGAGAAGACAAAGGAGTAACCTCCAGCACTATTCCTGGCAAAGTAAACATATGTGGGAAGTTACATCATAAATCTGATTCAATGTAAGAACTATTCAGCAATGGCATAAGCTCCTGAGATCCAGAACTAGCAGCACCAAAGGAACTCAAGCAGACACAAAATCACCTGATACTGTGACATCAACGGAAACACTAGAATACAAGCCCTAACTAGTTACTGCCAAATACTAAGCATTATCTTACAGGGGCGTTTGGTACATACCGTCTGGGTTTCTGGTTTGTTTTTCATGCCTTTTTTTCTCTCAGTCTTCACAGTGATATCCCTCCTTGCCAACCCATCTCTACGTCTAAGAGATTATGACATGATACTGTTAAGTTACAACAGAAAGAGGAAAAAATGTCAACTCTTCCAAGAATTTCTCCCATTACAAAACCAATCAAGACACAGTCACTTTTCTTTTTTAAATGCCACCACCAAAAGCCATCAACCAAATTCATCCTGATGACATTGTCCAGGCTGAGCTTGCCTTTGTTGTTAAAGGCTGGGCCACGGGATTTCTAAGCTTCCTTCTGCCTTGAAGATTCCATGATGCCAACCAGACATTGCCCGGTAATAAAGACAAATACAACTGATTAGAATCCCTGACTGCTGTACCTCTTGGAAACCTAAGCACTTTTACGACAATACATACAAGAAACCTCAACAGCTTGTGGGGGTACAAGAGAACCAAACAAGACCCTCAAAGTACTTATAGGTAGGCATCTGGGATTGTTAATAGAAATTACATAATATTAAGTTGGCAGTTAATCACTTAATCTGCTGTGACATTTCTTACTTTGTTACTTAACTCTTGACAAGTACATGTACCCAGGGCTTCCCTATTTCTCAAACCAGACTAAATTCCTGGTGTTTAAGAACCAGAGTTTATTCTGCCTTTTATCTTCTAAAGGACCTGTACACATAATATTTAGCAGTGTCTAAATTCAAAATTACAACTTGCAAGTTACAATTTCATTGTTTTAATCCCCTACATTCAGGAAAACTAGAAGCAGTAAGATTTCTGTTTTAGAGAATTCCTCTAACAAAAGTTATCAGAACAGCCTGGTGGGGGCAGCATAACACAGTTCTTTGGGAAAACTATATCCAGGTTTTTAAGCTGTGAAATTAACACAATGAGATAGAATTTTTAAGACAAATATTTAGAAAAGACTAACCAACAAGAAAATACAGAGGATTCTGAGCAATTAAAAACAAATTTCCAACATCCAAACAACTTCTAAGGATTATACCCTTGAAGAAAATAGCCCTAGTCAAATTCCTAGATACCAGGGGAAAAGAGGCTCAAACTAGAATACAGCACTATCTTGAATTCTCTTCAAAGGATAGTTTACTATCAAACACAAAGCAAATATTTATTATACAGTGCATTCCTGCCTTTCCTTCAACATCTAGCTCTGTGTCTACAATTCTAAGCACAAATACTTATTTATAGAATAAATGAATGAGTTAGTCCCAGAAAGATATACATACCAGGCACTGAATAAAGCGCTACAGATAATATGATAAAATAGGGTCCCTGTTCTCAAAAAGCTCAAAGTTTACAATAAATGAATGAATAAATATCTGGTATTCCCCTAGACGAAGCAGAAAGATTTTTAATAGATCATGTTAGTACTTAAACTGAAAGTAATGTCAAGTATTAAAACCCAAGACTTATCAATTAGTCTGTACTTTTCTACTGGATAACAGCTTCAAGTAAAAGCTATAGGTTGCTTTATATGAAAAACAATAGCGTGTCTAACCAACCCTGTATCTGATAAATATATTAATCTATTAGGGTTCATGTGCAAGAAACTCACGCTGGTCCCGGAGTGATCTAGAGTATTTCAGAAACTCAAAGATCTAAAGGTAGGGAAAGAGGAATTGATTAGTCTAGTGAGCTGTTTTGAATTCTAACGACACTGGTAAGGAACTAGAAAAGGGGAAGTAGATCAGGGAAAAGTTTCTATCAGGAAAGTAAAGCGCAGAAGTGACAATGCATTCTCTGCAGACATGAGTTGAGCTCAGACAGACACAACAGGATAATAACGAGACAAGTAACATAAAGTAATGTCAAGCTAGTGATGGGTATTCAAAGCCAAACAATAACTGAAATTAGAGTCGGTGTGTATTGATAAAATTAAGGCACTGCATGGAGCTCTTAAAGAATCCACATATTGATTATTCTCAGTGCATGCAGACAGATTGGAACTGCAGGGTAATAGGCTAGAAAATTCAGGAATATGAAGATTACACTAGTTTATTTTAAAAGATTCAGCCAGCACATATCAATCAATTGCAGCACTGCAGAGAAAACAAATAACAGACTCAAAGATCTGGTTCCATGAACAGAAATTTTTAAATTCTTATTCTTTGGGATACTGCACAAGTATTCTCAGATCTACAGATAACTGAAAAAAAGCTACCTAAAACAGTTTTTATGCTTTCTCTATCCCGTTACTGAAAATAATTAAGCTTACCATTCATGTCTTAAATTTATCACATTAAGCACTGAGAACACTTCACCTCTGTTAATACCAGGACAGTGAGTTCTGTATATTAAAAATATTTTCAAGTATTGATATCTGCATATAAATTACCCCTCCTAGGTGAATAACGGCGTTTCAACCGATTTTTCCAACCGACAGAAAAACAAAAGCTTCTAGTCGCTTACTGATCACTTAAGAAAAAACTCAAGTACGACATCCAATTAAATGCCCTTATCTTAGACGCACAGCCACACGTCCGCATAACCGTCCTCTACTAATCACTTATTTTTTCAAATATGTTCATCTGACATGCCAAACCCAAAACAAAATCCGTCTCCCTGCGGAGCGACAAGCTCCCCGACTCCCTTAAGACGCGTGGACTTGAAAACAAGACACCTTCCAGCCGGGGGAACGGGAGTGCCAGTTCGTAACACCTACTGCGGTGGGGAAGACCCCCGCCCCGGGCCCGCACTCGGTTCAGAGACAAAGCTCAGAACCGCCCAGCCCGGTAACACACAAGAATAGAAATCACAAAAGCTCCCCGCTCCGGGCGGGGCCCGAGAGACCCGGGAAGACGTTACAAACGGATGACACGGCGGCGGGGCCGGCGGCCGGGACCCCCTTCTCGCCCGCACGCCCGCGGCGGCGATCCCCGGCCCGGCAGGACTGCGGGGAGGCGGGCTCCGGGCCACACCGCCAAACCCCCTTTGGAACCAGCGAGCTCGCAGGCCGGGGGTTGGGGTGGGGGGATCGGCGACAATAAAAGGAAGGAGGAGTCAGCCCACCTCTCTCCCCGCGCGCCGCGCCGCTCGGCCGGGTGCGGGGAGGCGGCGGGCGGTGCGGCGGCTCCGCAGCGGGGCCGCGCGCCCGGGCCTCCGCGGCCGGCGGGGGTTGACGCAGCGCGGCGACCGCGGGGACCGCAACGCCGGCTCGCCTCCCACCTTCGCCCGCCCCCGCCCGGCCGCCCGGCTGCCCGCCCCCCTTCCTCCGCGGTCTCGGTCCCCTCCCCGCGCCCGGCGGCAGCCGCTCTGCGTCTCACCTGCAGGTGACCTGCTTAGTCCAGCCGCCGCCGCCGCCGTCGCTGCCGCCTCCCCCGCCCCCGCCCCCGGGGACAGCGAGGTGACTGCGGGGATAGGGGTGGGGAGGCCGCTGCCGCCGCCGCCGCTGCCGCTCCTGCTCCTGATGGTGTGGCTGTTGTTCCGGGAGCTGCAGCCTCCGCCATTACTGTTTATCCCACACAGCAATGGCGCCGGAACTTCCGGGATCACATAATTCCGGTCCGGCCGCGGCGAGAAGGCGGCCAGGCGACGGGTGGGGAGGGGAAGGACACTGAGGCGCCCGCTCGCTCGCCTCGGCCCCGGCGTCGCGTCGACGAGCGCTCTCGCCGGTCGAACTGCGGGGCCGGGGCCCGAGCACCCCCCCGGCCCGCCCCCAGCGCCCTCTGATTGGTGGACGAGTTGGCTCCGCCCATGATGGGCGGGGCGAGCGCGGGCTCCCCCAGGTGAGCGCCCACCCCCGCCCCACCTACTGCCCCCAGGTTCCACGCCTAGGGAACCAAAGTCCTTATTTCAAGGGCACTCAACTCGAGGAGTCCTTCCCAGCAGAGGCTGGTGCAGTGGAGAGGCGGAACTGGGATTGGGACTGGGGAGGTCCTGGGTTTGAATCCAGACTTCCTGGCTCTACCAGTTAACAACTGTACGAACTTGGCCCGGATACCCATTCAGTTTCCTTATCCTAGTAGGCTTTATAAGTGTGGCAATTCACTGAGCTTTTAGTGCCTGGCCAGACTAAACACTTTTAACAAATGTTCTCTCCTGTTCTTCCCGTTAGCGGTGTGATCTCTCAACCCAAGAGAAGAGCGAGGTGGCTAAGCAGCGGCTGTGCAGTCCTTGTCGCCTTTAACCTCTGGCCGTCTCTCATTCCTAACAATGTAGTTTGGGGTCAGTTAACTTACCTCTTAGTGTTCCTCCTCTCCTCTGTAAAATAAAAAATAATTTAAAAACAATAACAGGACCTACCCCCAGAGAGTCTTCCTTGGTGGCTCAGATGGTAAAGAATCCGCCTGCAGTGGAGGAGACCTGGCTTCGATCCCTGGATTGGGAAGATCCTCTGAAGGAGGGCATGGCAAACCTCTCCACTATTCTTGCTGAGAGAATCCGAATGGACAGGAGTCTGGCAGGCCACAGTCCATAGGGTCACAAGGAGTCGCACACGGCTGAGCCAGTAAGCACACCTCTCTGAAGCACAACATCTCTGAAGATGGTTGTGAAACATTAAAGTTCATGTAAAGCCCTTAACAGTGTGCCTCACACTACAATTTTAATAGATATTGAACAATAAAAGCTGCCTGAAATATCCCAGCTTCAAAGAGTTATTTCTAAAACTAGGCAAATTAAAAAGTATTTACTCTTACCTCACCGTTAATGCCCCCAGTCCACTCAGATGCTGCATACTAAATCCTGACCGGTTTTCATAAGCCCTTAAATTTGCTTTTTACATAATCTCTTTACTTTGAGAAAGTCAAAATCCATCCCACTGATAATCAGACCACAGTGTACCCAACAGACACAAACAAGGACAGTGGCAAAGCCAACAAAAAACAATGTTTCCCTCCAGGCCACAGCATGGCTGCAAAATGACTGACAATCCCCTTTTGAGACAATGCGGCATTTTTACTAATGACTTGCCCAGCCCCGCTTCATTTCTCCCTCCATTACCGAGTCCAAGCTCAATCAGCTTGCTGATGACAGGCCAATAAACTGAGAGATGAGGTGTAGAGGCCCGGAATAGGAAAGTATCACCTGTGGACCCCGGTGATAACAGACTAGGTCCCTGAAACACCGTCCCACGGGGGCCTGGATACCAGTTTCTTTTATAGAACAAGGAGAGACAGGAGGTGAGGAAGTAAAGTAGCTTTATCTTGCAAAATAGGAGAGGCTGTGTTAATCACTTTTTTTCTTGCAGTCATTGGCAGGTGGGCATGGTCAGACTGTCTCCCAGTGAGTGGGAAAAAGCCACTTTAGTTTAACTTTCAGCAGAGGGCAGGGTTCCCTGAGGCAGGCCATAATGTATGATTATAACAAGAGCAATGACGATCGAGGTTTAAGTCAAAGAATCAGATCCAACATGGAGTCAGACTTGGCTCTTCCACCCAGTTCCTAAACTGCTGCACCTCACAACAGCAGCCAACCCAGAGCTAGTCTTCCATCTGCTTGTGCTCTTATCCAAAAAGAGCTTCGATCCTGTGAGAAGCCCCTCCCTACTCCCTTTTCCAAGATGCCCACCTTCCTCCCCTATGTGGCCTCCCCCTGCTGCAGCAAGTTAACCTCTTTATTGGACTACAGGTGTGTTCCTGGTAGCTTTTATCTGTTAGGGTTCACCTGTTAAGTAACATTTTTCTTGGGGGCGGGGGGCGGGGGGGACGTACTGCACTGCCTGAGGGATCTTAGTTACCCCACCAGGAATCGAACCTGTGCCCCTACAGTGCATTGCAGATTCTTAACTACTGCACTGCCAGGGAAGTCTTTGCTCTATTTTTTATTGCATAGTTCTCACCTTCTAATTACTATAGAATTTGCTTTTTTTTGGTCTGTTTCTCCTAGCTAGAATATAAGCTCTGTAAGGCCAGGGATCTTTGCCTATTTTGTTCTGCTATATCACAAGTCTCTAGAACTGTGTGCAGCATATATTTGGGCTATGGGTGAAAGAATTCTCTGATGTTAGAAAAGTTACTATGCCTTGTTTCACCATCTATACCAATAGGAATAATGATGTTTTGTCTTATAGGGAAACAAAACAGTCATCTCTTTCTCTGGGAGAACATTTTAGCACAAGGACAATCCATGCATTTCTTCACTCACAAAACATTTATCAGTGATTCTGCTGAGCCAGTGCTACCCAAACATGTTATATAGGAATCATGAGCAAGTTTTAGCGCTTGAACATAGTAGCCATGTGACATTGGGCAAATTCTTGCCTTAATTAAAGCAGGTGAATGAAGTAAGTCTAGTAGTACACCTTCCTTGTAAGTATTTAGTGAGTTTAAATACAGATTATATATATATATGTTTATATATATATATGTATACAAATATACATATATTTGTATGTATGTATGGCTCAAGGAACAGTCCTGGGTGTAGTAACTGCTAGGTAAGTATTTTCTATTATTTTCATTGATGCTGTTATATGATAGCAAAAAGGGTTGTCAGATTTAGCAAATAAAAATACAGGATGCTCAGTTAAATTTGAACTTCAGATAAATAACAAATTGAGTTTCAGTGTAAGTATAATCCCAAATACTGCATGGGATATATACATAAAGCATTTGCTGTTTGTCTGAATTTCCATTACAACTCGGAATCCTGTATTTTGTCTGGCAGCCCTACATCAGAACGATACTTGGAGCTTTTCAAAGGCCTTTTGCCCACCTTGTCTGTTTTGTTTCACAGTAAGTTTTCGAAATTGGACAAGCACAGATGATGTTGCCTCTTTAAGTATGAGAAGCTGAAGTTGGAGAGACCCACAGAGATACTGTGGGTGACCCAGGAGAGCTTGAATCTTGGGAATTTTAGCTGTGGGGCTAGTGTTCCTTCCGCTACTAGTGCTCTTAGGCTCTCCCCCAGAGGAAAATTTTAATTTAAAAGGGAAGAGTACAGAGTGTCGAAGCAGAAGCAGTCCCACTTATTGGTGTCTGCTGAGTGCTACAAAATTAAAGAAAGTATTAGAGATACAGCTAGCATCCTGCCAAGCCAAGAGGACTCTATTGCTGTGAGCAGATCTACTTGATACTATGTTGCACAAACTTTGAGAATCTTAATGTGGAAACTCTACACCATAAACACCAATATCAATCTTTCTATTATTTTCTTTCCAAAGGGAGTTTGAATAATGATTTGGTTCCTGTAAAAGCACTGTATATCTTCACTTAGGTCAATGGTTCCCTGCTTTTTTCAGTCTAAGCCTCTCCCACAGTCTATGAATTATTTTGTATTAAATGCTTTGTTACTTTTTGGTTTATATAAAAAGTTTTCTTGTATGGGACTTCCCTGGCAGTCCAGTGGTTAAGACTCCATGCTTTCACTGCAAGGGGCATAGGTTCAATCCCTACTAGGGAAACGAAGATCGTGCATGCCTTGTGTAGCATGGCCAAAAAAACAAAACTACAGTAATACTGTCATGTGACTAAATATTTTTAAAAGTAGAAAAGGGTATGACAAAGATTCTCTCTTTGACCACATTCTGCTCAGGAACCCCTAAACTTTTCTATGAGGCTTCAGTTTTTCTTTGTCCACAATTTTAGCAAGAATTCTCTGAAATTGGTTTAGCCAGAATCCTCCATTCTATATCTGATCCCCCTCCATATCTGATCAGGTAGTGGCTCAGATGGTACAGTGTCTGCCTACAATGCTGGTGACCCGAGTTCAATCCCTGGGTCGGGAAGATCTCCTGGAGAAGGAAATGGCACCCCACTCCGGTATTCTTGCCTGGAGAATCCCATGGACAGAGGAGCTTGGTAGGCTACAGTCCATGGGGTTGCAAAGAGTCGGACACGACTGAGTGACTTCCCTTTCACTTTCTTTCACTATCTCAGGTGATATCTCATGCCCTGGCCTGCCTTCACTAAGAATCCTGTTATGTCACTTTAGCCAGAATCCCAACCCTCCTTTCCTCTTAGAATGTTCCGTCCAGTTAACCCCCTCACCCCTCATTCTGCTCCTTAGCTATAAATTGTTAACAATCTTTTAGTGCTTCAATTAATTTTATATATGATATTTTGCACATGTGAGATTATGTCTGTAGGATAAATTCCTAGAACTGGCATTGCTGAGTCAAAGAGAATGGGGGTCAGTGACAGTCACAGATTTGACGAAAGCATCTTCCAATATGCGGACCCACCGAGAATGTATAAGGACCCTGCCTGCAAACACCTCTCAAGCCAAAATAGCTATCAAACTTAGGGATATTAGCAATCAGATAGGAAATAACATTTCAGTGTAGTTTTTTTTTTTTAAGTGCAGTTTTAACTGTTATTTCTCTATTTTATTTATTTTTTCCTTTTTCTTTTTTTTCAAATTTTTGTGTGTGTTTGTTTTTTTCCTCCGTGTCAGGCAACTTGCGTGATTTTAGTCCCTGACCAAGGATTGAACTCTTGCCTTTGGCAGTGAAAATACAAAGTCCTAATGGTGCTGAAAACTGCCTCTCTGCACTGGTGCTGGATTAATTTTGGAGACAGAGTTTTAGACAGAGGTTTGGGTGAAGTATGTACTATAAGGGCATCCCTTGTGGCTTAGACAGTAAAAAAAAAAAAATCGGCCAGCAATGCAGGAGACTAGGGTCAGTCTCTGGGTTGGGAAGATCACCTGGAGAAGGAAATGGCAACCCGCTCCAGCATTCTTGCCTGGAGAATCCCATAGACAGAGTAGCCTCGTGGGCTACCATGTGAAGTATGAAAGGATAGTATTGTTTTGCCAAGCAAAGGGGTATACGGCAGGTTCCTGCCTCAACAAACTGTGTGTCCCAAAGCTAGATGATTCATGAGGAGTCTTTTTTTTCTTATTGTTAATTTTATTTTCATTTCTTGGCTATGCCATTTGAGATCCTAATTCCCCGACTAGGGAGAGAACCTGCACCCCCTGCACTGAAAGTGCAGAGTCCTAACCGCTAGACCACAAGGGAAGTCCGTGACAAGTTTTATAACAATACTTTAAGGGTAGATAGCATAACAAACTTAATGGATGTGAATCTGAGCAAACCTCAGGAGACAGAGGACAGAGGAGCCCGGCCTGCTGCATTCCATGGGGTTACAGAGCGTTGGACAACAATTTCAAGAGGTTGCTGACAATGTTAGGGTGTGGGCAGGGTATTCTAATCCTGATGAGCTTCTCTGGTTCCCTTACTCTTGCATAGGTGATTTCAAACAGTAATGCTGAAGAAGCTGAAGTTGAAGACCTACAAAACCTTCTAGAAAAAAAAGATGTCCTTTTCATTATAGGGGACTGCAATGCAAAAGTAAGAAGTCAAGGGTACCTAGACTAACAGCAAATTTGGCCTTGGAGTACAAAATGAAGCAGGGCAAAGGCTAGTAGACTTTTGCCAAGAGAATGCACTGGTCATAGCAAACACCCTCTTCCAACAACGCAAGAGAAGATTCTATGCATGGACATCACCAGATGGTCAATACTGAAATCAGATTGGTTATATTCTTTGCAGCCAAAGTTGGAGAAGCTCTATACAGTCAGCAAAAACGAGACCACTGGGACCTGACTGTGGCCCAGATCATGAACTCCTTATTGCAAAATTCAAACTTAAATTGAAAAAAAGTAGGGAAAACCATTAGACCATTCAGGTGTGACCCAAACAAAATCCCTTACGATTATGCAGAAGTGACAAACAGATTCAAGGGATTAGATCTGATAGACAGAGTGCCTAAAGAACTATGGATGGAGGTTGTGACATGGTATAGGAGGCAGTGATCAAGACCATCCCCAAGAAAAAGAAAAGCAAAAAGGGAAAATGGTTGCCTGAGGAGGCCTTACAAATAGCTGAGAAAATAAGAGAAGTGAAAGGCAAAGGAGAAAAGGAAAGATATACCTATTTAACTGCAGAGTTCCAAAGAATAGCAAGGAGAGAGATACAGCCTTCCTCAGTAATCAGTGCAAAGAAATAGAGGTAAACCATAGAATGGGAAAGACCAGAAATCTCTTCAAGAAAATTAGAGATACCAAGGGAATATCTCACACAAAGATGGGCACAATAAAGGACAGAAATGGTATGGACCTAACAGAAGCAGAAGATACTAAGAAGAGATGGCAAGAATATACAGAAGAACTGTACAAAAAGATCTTCATGACCCAGATAACCATGATGGTGTGATCACTGGACTAGAACCAGACATCCTAGAATGCAAAGTCAAGCGGGCCTTAGGAAACATCACTATGAACAAAGCTAGTAGAGGTGATGGAATTCCAACTGAGTTATTTCAAATCCTAAAAGATGATGCTGTGAAAGCACTGCATTCCATATGCCAGCAAATTTGAAAAACTCAGCAGTGGCCACAGGACTAGAGAAGGTCATTTTCATTTTAATCTCAAAGAAAGGCAATGCCAAAGATTGTTCAAACTGCAGCACAATTGCACTCATCTCACATGCTAGTAAAGTAATGCTCAAAATTCTCCAAGCTAGGCTTCAGCAATATGTGAACCGTGAACTTCCAGATGTTCAAACTGGATTTAGAAAAGGCAGAGGAACCAGAGATTAAATTGCCAACATCTGCTGGATTATGGAAAAAGCAAGAGAGTGTCAGAAAAACATCTATTTCTGCTTTATTGACACCAAAGCCTTTGACTGTGTGGATCACAACAAACTGTGGAAAATTCTGAAAGAGATGGGAATATCAGAGCACCTGATCTGCCTCCTGAGAAATCTATATGCAGGTCAGGAAGCAACAGTTAGAACTTTACATGAAACAACAGACTGGTTCCACATTGGGAAAGGAGTATGTCAAGGCTGCATCTTGTCACCCTGCTTATTTAACTTATATGCAGAGTACATCATGCAAATTGCCAGGCTAGATGAAGCACAAGCTGGTATCTAGATTTCTGGGAGAAATACCAATAACCTTAGATATGCAGATGACCCCACCCTTATGGCAGGAAGCAAAGAACTAAAGAGCCTCTCTATGAAAGTGAAAGAGGAGAGTGAAGAAGCTGGCTTAAAACTCAACATTCAGAAAACTAAGTTCCTGGCATCCATTCCCATTACATCTTGGCAAATAGATGGGGAAACAATGGAAACAGTGAGAGACTTTATTTTGGGGGCTCCAAAATCACTGCAGATGGTGACTGCAGCCATGAAATTAAAAGACGCTTGCTCCTTGGAAGAAAAGCTATGACCAACCTAGACAGCATATTAAAAAGTAGAGACATGACTTTGCTAACAAAGGTCCATCTAGTCAAAGCTATGGTTTGTCCAGTAGTCATGTATGGATGTGAGAGTTGGACTATAAAGAAAGCTGAGTGCTGAGGAATTGATGCTTTTGAACTGTGGTGTTGGAGACTCTTGAGAGTTCTTTGGTCTGCAAGGAGATCCAACCAGGCAATCCAAAGGAAATCAGTCCTGAATATTCATTGGAAGGACTGATGCTGAATCCGGAGCTCCAATACTTTGGCCACTTGATGTGAAGAACTGACTCATTGGAAAAGACCCTGATGCTGGGAAGCTTTGAAGGCTGGAGGAGAAGGGGATGACAGAGGATGAGATTGTTGGATGGCATCACCACCTCCATGGACATGAGTTTGAGCAAGCTCCAGGAGATGGTGATGGACAAGGAAGCCTGGCGTGCTGCAGTCCATGGGGTCGCAAAAAGTTGGACACAACTGGGCCACTGAACTGAACTGAGGTGGTTTCATGGCTGCTCCTCCCTTGGTTAGCAACTGTTTGAATCCACTGTTTGGAATTTAGGAAAGCGCATGAAGGCTGGAGTCTTGCCTACAAGAAATGGGACAAATAAGGCTTCCAAGCTCAGGAGTCCACAGACACTCCCCACCCCATTCCTGAGAGGGAAACAGGCAGGAAGGTCATGGGTCTCCAAATGGAGTAAATAGGCTGCAAGTGTCTCTTAAAATTCTGTGTTGCTCTGACAGCACCTGGTTCCACCTGAACTTCACTTTTCTCAAACCTTGACCTAACCAATGCATTTTTCTCATGGAATGGTTTTTCTTAGGCTACGTTAATGAAATTATGTATTTGTTTTGGAATTTGCCTTTCTTCAAAATGGTTCCACCTAAGACTAACTTTTTTCCTTTTCTCAAACCGTGGGCTGATAATAGCTTAACAAACCAGTATTCATATCAATTGTTTTATGGCTGGAGGATGACACACCTCCTGCCATCCTATCTCAAAAATGCATATTGTGGGAGAGGGGCCTGGTGAAACTCCCTCAGCCTTGAGGTGTCTCTCTTATCTGCGTAATAGCTTTCTGAAGGAGAACAGCTTGCTAAAACTAGCGTGGGGGCACTCTCAGTCCCTCTTCTGATGTCTGTGCCAGAAGCTATTTCTGTCCCTTTTTCACTTCAGTAAAATTCTGCTGTACAAAAGCTCTTGAGTGATCGATCCTGGTCCCTAGTCCCAAAGCTTAATCTTTGGAGATCAGGAATCCGACACCATTCACCGTAAACTATCATTCTCTCACCTCATCCCCCTCTCCCTGTTTTCCAAAGCACTGGACCACCGGAGAAGTCTTCTTTCTTTTTAAAAATTGAAGTGCCATTGATTTACAGTTCCAGCTTCCATTCCTCCTCATCCTCATAGGTTTGGGAGATTTTCTTCCCTTTTCTTTCTCTTCACATCCTTTACCTATTTTTCCATTTAGATCATTTGTAAGTGAAATTAAGGAAATTAGCATTTTCTTTCTCATGAACTGCAAATCCATCTCTCAGTCTGTTGTTGGTATTGATTTTCCTTCTGAGTTTTGCCACGTGGATTTTTTTTTTTTAATGCAGTTTAACTCCGTGGTTGCTGGATTTTGTATCATAGTTATAAAATTCTTCTGCTCCCCAAGATTACTGAAGTAGTCACCGTGTTTTATTTTTTTCCCTAGTAATTTTATGGTCGAGTTTGCTATATTTAAATTCGTGATCCTTTTGTAATTTGTCCAGTTTCAAGGTGTTAGGTGTGACAGCTTTAATTTTTCCCAGATGGTTCCCCAGTTGTCTCAACATCGTTTATTGCACAGTTTACCATTTCTTCACTGATCTGAGATGTCATTTTTATGGCATATTAAATTCACATATCTGTGTGAACTTTCTGTTCTCTTTATTTAAACTCCAGTACCCTATGTTATTGAAGGTATATAATACCTGTTAGGGCTAAATTATTTTTCCCCTGGAGGAATGTTCTCACATTATCTTTTACATATAAACTTAAGAATTTTATGGCCTAATTTTAAAAGTCCTGTTACTTTTATTTTTACCATTAAACATTTTGCTCCACTCCTCCACCAATCTGCAGATAATGCTTGGAGCTCTTCTTGGCTTTTAGTGAAGTGAAATGAAATAAAGTGAAAGTCGCTCAGTCGTGTTTGACTCTTTGTGACCCCATGGACTATACAGTCCATGGAATTCTCCACGCCAGAAGACTGGAGTGGGTAACCTTTCCCTTCTCCAGAAGATCTTCCCCATCCAGGGACTGAACCCAGGTCTCCCATACTGCAGGCAGATTCTTTACCAGCTGAGCCACAAGGGAAGTCCTGACCCAAAATATTTGTCGAGTAAATAAAGGAATAGATAAACCAATGGACTGATAATAAATGCAAATTTAGATTCCTGCAGGCTTACTGTAAGCTCAAAGCTCCCTTCCCTCACTCAAAAGGACAGGAGCTATGCCCGCTCAGGTGTCTCAGCCCTTCCCCTCCTCCCCCAAGCCTTGGGGACCTAGTAGCTTTTGCAGCTTGAGGGTGTTCTCTTAGGGAAGGGCAAAAATGCTAATAATGTTTCCAGTTTCCATTCTTGCCTTCTGTTTGCTAGCAATATTAGCTGGAAATCAGCAAGTAATCTCCAAAGTCCAAAAGGCCTTGGGACTCCACTAAAGATGGGAGTGGTAAAAGATCAATTTGAAAAAGGGCTTTGAAAAAAGGATTTGAAAAAGGGCTCATAGTAAATATTGAAAATACATGAAGTTAGAAAACTCTTATCTGCTTTAACCTTTATTTTCTAGGATTTGTGTGAGAATGTGTTTTAGCTATTTAAATAAATCCTACTCTCTTTTGCCCAAGCTTTCTAGGAAGAAGAGGCTGGAGAGGGCAGCCTAATCTCCACAGGGATTATCTGTTTTGAAAGAATTATTGAGTCCAGACTAAGAAATGGGTGCTGAGAATGAATTTAAGAATTCCCTAGGCTGGTATTCCCTTGCGCCGAAGAACTGATGCTTTTGAAGTGTGGTGTTGGAAAAGGTTCTTGAGAGTCCCTTAGACAGCACAGAGATCAAACCAGTCAATCCTAATGGAAATCAACCCTGGATATTCATTGGAAGGACTGATGCCAAAGCTGAAGCTCCAATACTTTGGGCATCTGATGGGAAGAACTGACTCATTAGAGAAGACCATGATGCTGGGAAAGATTGAAGGGAGGAAAAGAAGGGGACAACAGAGGATGAGACGGTTGGATGGCATCATCAACTCCATGGACATGAGTTTGAGCAAGCTCTGAGAGTTGGTGATGAACAAGGAAGCCTGGCGTGCTGCAGTCCATGGGGTCAAAGAGTCGGACAGGACTGAGTAACAGAGCTGAACTGAACTGAGGCTGGGTTTAACAGACACAAACTACTATGTATAAAAATAGATAACCCACAAGGGTCTGCTATATGTAATAGCACAGGGACCTATAGTCATTATTACATAATAATCTACAAGAGAAAGAATCTGAAAAAGAATATGTGTATGTATTTAAATCACTATCCTGTACACCTAAAACTCACACAATATTGTAAATTAACTATACTTCCATTAAAAAAATTTTTTTTCCTAGCCTTATTTGGCTAAAATAAGGATAAGGATAAAATACAGGAATTTGTTCATTTGTTAATCTTTTTTGAGAAAAAGCCTCTTCCAGGTACAGCCTAAATGAGCACTGGTGAATATATTCACTTAGTCATTCATTTAGATAGGGTCATCAGAAAGTCTTGTCTAAGACTGATATTTGAACAGAGACCTAAAGAGCTGTGAAATGAAAATATCTCCTGCCATATTAATAAACAAGAAAATAAATAATAGAAACAAGATGTCACAGCCATCAGAGATTTCTGGCCTCCAAATGTGAATGAGGCCTCCCAAAACTGCAATCCACTGGGCAGTGCTACCCCCAAGTTGATTGCTGAGGAGCTGGGGGAAAGCATGCAGCAAGGTGAAAAAGAAAACAGGACTGGCCTCAGATAGCTGAGTGCATATGAAAGGAATGAATTCAGTGCGCCCTGAGGCTTGCATCTTCCCGTACAAAGAAGGCTAAATTCCTTGATACCTGACCTTTGTTGTTCAGACAGCCCTGCTCCCTTGTTGCAAACTCGTATATAGCCTGACTTCCACTCCTTCCTCCTTGGAGCAGTTTTCTCAAAACAACTGAGATGCTATCTCTTGGGCTTAACAGGAAATAACTCTCTGCTTACAGGTTGTGACTATATTTTTTAGTCAAAGAATATATATGTGTCTGTACGTATAAATATATTGTAAATCAAATATAATTCCATTAAAAAAATTTCCTAGACTTATTTGGTTAAAATAAGGCTAGGGAATAAAATAACAGAAATGTGTTTGTTTATCTCTTTAAGTTAAATTCACCCATTCCCATCCATTTTAGTTCACTGATTCCTAAAATGTCCATGTTCACTCTTGCCATCTCCTGTTTGACCATTTCCAATTTGTCTTGATTCATGGACCTAACATTCAGGTTCCTATGCAATATTCCAGGTTCATTTGCAGCCTTGGAATTTACTTCCATCACCAGTCACATCCACAACTGGGTGTTGTTTTTGCTTTGGCTCCAACTCTTCATTCTTTCTGGAGCTATTTCTCCACTGATCTCCAGGAGCATACTGGGCACCTACCGACCTGTGGAGTTCATCTCTGAGTGTCCTATATTTTGCCTTTTCATACTGTTCATGGGGTTCTCAAGGCAAGCATACTGAAGTGGTTTTCCATTGGACCACGTTTTGTCAGAACTCTCCACCATGATGTGTGCACATTACACCTGTGCACATGTCGAGAAGACTCTACGCATGGACATCACCAGATGGTCAACACCAAAATCAGACTGATTATATTCTTTTCAGCCCAAGATGGAGAAGCTCTATACAATTAGCAAAAATAAAACCAGGAGCTGACTGTAGCTCAGATCATGAATTCCTTACTGCCAAATTCAGACTTAATTTGAAGAAAGTAGGGAAAACCACTAGACCATTCAGGTATGACCTAAACCAAATTCCTTAAATCCCAAGCTGGATTTAGAAAAGGAAGAGGAACCAGAGATCAAATTGCCAACATCCGCTGGATCATAGAAAAAGCAAGAGAGTTCCAGAAAAACATTTGCTTCTGCTTTATTGTGGCTCAGATGGTAAAGCGTCTGCCTTCAATGCTGGTGACCCGGGTTCAATCCCTGGGTCAGGAAGATCTCCTGGAGAAGGAAATGGCAACTCACTCTAGTATTCTTACATGGAAAATCCCATGGACAGAGGAGCCTGGTAGGCTACAGTCCATGGGGTTGCAAAGAGTCGGACATGACTGAACAACTTCCCTTTCACATCCTTTTCTGCTTTATTGACTATGCCAAAGCCTTTGACTGTGTGAATCACAACAAACTGTGGAAATTTGGGGGAATACCAGACCACCTCACTTGCCTCCTGAGAAATCTGTATGCAGGTCAAGAAGCAATAGTTAGAACTAGACATGAAACTGTTAGGGGAAGCACACTGATTGAAACCGCACATCCTGCCCAGGAACCATAGTAACCATTTGCATGAGTTGTTTTATGACAGGAGATCTTGATAAGGAATATGGAACTAATAAGCTACCACCAACCGGAAGAGTTCGGGAAAGGTCAAAAGGAGACACTGCATGTCCGTCCACTTCCCAGAATCCCTCTCGCTAGCATCCATTTTGGCTGAGCCACCAGAAAAGACTCTGAATTAGAATGATTGGCCAAAGACCACCAGGAAACTAATCCCATCACCATAAAGCCTGAGACTGCGAGCCACGCGGCAGAGCAGTTCTCCTGGCTTCCCTTAGCCTACTGTTCTCCATCCAGGTGCCCTTTCCCAATAAAATCTCTTGCTTTGTCAGCAGGTGTGTCTCCTTGGACAATTCATTTCCAAGTGTTAGACAAGAGCCCAGTTTCGGGCCCTGGAAAGGGTCCCTCTTCCTGCAACAAAACTACAGACTGGTTCCAAATCGGGAAAAGAGTACATCAAGGCTGTATATTGTCACCCGGCTTATTTAACTTATACGCAGAGTTCAATTTAGTCGCTCAGTCATGTCCGACTCTTTGAGACCCCATGAATCGCAGCACATCAGGACTCCCTGTCCATCACCAACTCCCGGAGTTCACTCAGACTCACATCCATCGAGTCCATGATGCCATCAAGCCATCTCATCCTCTGTCGTCCCCTTCTCCTGCTGCCCCCAATCCCTCCCAGCATCAGGGTCTTTTCCAATGAGTCAACTCTTCGCATGAGGTGGCCAAAGTACTGGAGTTTCAGATTTAGCATCAGTCCTTCCAAAGAACACCCAGGGCTGATCTCCTTCAGAATGGACTGGTTGGATCGTCTTGCAGTCCAAGGGACTCTCAAGAGTCTTCTCCAACACCACAGTTCAAAAGCATCAATTCTTCGGCACTCAGCCTTCTTCACAGTCCAACTCACGTCCATACATGACCACAGGAAAAACTGTAGCTTTGACTAGACGGACCTTTGTTGGCAAAGTAATGTCTCTGCTTTTCAATATGCTACTAGGTTGGTCATAACTTTTCTTCCAAGGAGTAGGCGTCTTTTAATTTCATGGCTGCAGTCACCATCTGCAGTGATTTTGGAGCCCAAAAAAATAAAGTCTGATACTGTTTCCACTGTTTCCTCATCTATTTCCCATGAAGTGATGGGGCTAGAGGCCATGATCTTTGTTTTCTGAATGTTGAGTTTTAAGCCAACATTTTTGCTTTCCTCTTTCATCAAGAGCCTTTTTAGTTCCTCTTCACTTTCTGCCATAAGGGTGGTGTCATCTGCATATCTGAGGTTATTGATATTTCTCCCAGCAATCTTGATTCCAGCTCATGTTTCTTCCAGCCCAGCGTTTCTCATGATGTACTCTGCATATAAGTTAAATAAGCAGGGTGACAATATACAGGGTGACAGCCTTAACACACTGCTTTTCCTATTTGGAACCAGTCTGTTGTTCCATGTCCAGTTTGAACTGTTGCTTCCTGACCTGCATACAGATTTCTCAAGAGGCAAGTCAGGTGGTCTGGTATTCCCATCTCTTTCAGAATTTTCCAAAGTTTATTGTGATCCACACAGTCAAAGGCTTTGGCATAGTCAATAAAGCAGAAATAGATGTTTTTCTGGAACTCTCTTGCTTTTTCCATGATCCAGCAGATGTTGGCAATTTGATCTCTGGTTCCTCTGCCTTTTCTAAAACTAGCTTGAACATTTGGAAGTTCATGTTTCACGTATCACTGACGCTTGGCTTGGAGAATTTTGATCATTACTTTACTAGCATGTGAGATGAGTGCAATTGTGCAGTAGTTTGAGCATTCTTTGGCACTGCCTTTCTTTGAGATTGGTAGAGTACATCATGTGAAATACTGGGCTGGATGAAGCACAAGCTGGAATCAAAATTGCTGGGCGAAATAGCAATAACCTCAGATATGCAGATGACACCACCCTTATGGCAGAAAGCAAAGAACCAAAGAGCCTCTTGATGAAAGTGAAAGAGGAGAGTGAAAGAGTTGAATTGAAACTCATCATTCAGAAAACTAAGATCATGGCATCTGGTCCCACCACTTCTTGGCAAATAGATGGGGAAACAATGGAAACAGTGAGAAACTTTGTTTTTTGGGTTCCAAAATCACTGCAGATGGTGACTGCAGTCATGAAATGAAAAGATGCTTACTCCTTGGAAGAAAAGGTATGACCAACCTAGACAGCATATTAAAAGCAGAGACATTATTTTGCCAACAAAGGTCCATCTAGTCAAAGCTATGGTTTTTCGAGTGGTCATGTATGGATGTGAGAGTTGGACTATAAAGAAAGCTGAGTGCTGAAGAATTGATGCTTTTGAAGTGTGGTGTTGGAGAAGACTCTTGCATGTCCCTTGGTCTGCAAGGAGATCCAACCAGTCCATCCTAAAGGAGACCAGTCCTGAATATTCATTGAAAGGACTGATACTGAAACTGAAGCTCTGATACTTTGGGCACCTGACGTGAAGAACTAACTCATTGGGAAAGACCCTGATGCTGGGAAAGTTTGAAGGCTGGAGAAAAAGGGGACGACAGAGGATGAGATGGTTGGATGGCATCACTGCCTCCATGGACATGAGTTAGAGTAAGCTCTGGGAGTTGGTGATGCACAGGGAAGCCAAGCCTGGTGTGATGTAGTCCATTGGGTAGCAAAGAGTCGGACCTGACTGAGCGACTGAACTGACTGGCTAACTGATCTTTTTGAGAAAAAGCCTCTTCCAGGTACAGCTTAAATGGGCATTGGTGAATGTATTCACTTATTCATTCATTTAGATGAGTTTATCAGGGAAGTCTTAAGACTGATATTTGAACAGAGACCTAGCGAATTCAAAAGAACAAGCCAATTCAAAATCTAATGGAAGAAGGTCCAAGGCAGAAAGGGTAAGTGTAGAAGCCCCCAGATGGTAGCATGCAGGGTATAGTCTAGGAATGCCCCGATCCCAGTCTGGCTGGAGCCCACTGAGTCAGGCTGAGTGTGGTAGAGACAGGGCAGCTGGATAGGGGGCAATGGGGAGAGAGGGACAGAGTCCCCAGGAGCAGATTCCTCCAGACAGCCTTTCATCCTCCTCTCATCCTTTGGATGAGAATCTACAAACCCAGTGAAACTGAGCTGAAGCAGGGTTCACCCTGGGGTGGCTACTTGAAGGGGGGAGGAGACAGAGGGATGTTGTGAGTAGCAGGTAGGGACAACACAGACCCCTTAATCACAGGTACAGAGCATCTGTCTAGCTTTCTGTTGATACATTTGGCTTCACACTTACCAGGGAGTTTTATCTGAAGGATTAGACCAATGCATTCTGAATTTGGTGGTTATTCCGTGGGGAAAGAAACTTTCTCTACTCTCGTAGGTTCCCTAACTAGGACATGCTAATTAAACAGATAAAAGACGGGTTAACAGGAAAAAAGAGTTTGTTTCATATGCACAAGAGTAGCTGATGCCTTAAATGGTTAAAAGTTTATATACTTAACTTAGTAGGGAGGGTGAGAGAAGGCTTTTATGGGAAAAGCCCAATAGATTTCTTGAGGGAAGCCCAGTGGGTGTTTAGGAGAACAGGTGAGAGACAAGAAGTTTTGGGTAATGCTTGTCTACATGGAGATGCACAGTATTTCTGTCTTCTTAAGGGTCATTAAGTGGATTTATGGTATCCTCATTGCCTAGAAATCGCTGCTTTTGGTCAGATAAGGAAAGCTGGGGAAAGGCTTTTGTCTGCATCTGTTGAGTTCCAGATGTCTTCAGCTTGAAGTCACCTTTATATCCAGAGAGGATCCCTACATTTTCTAGTGTCTATCTCATGGAATCGTGCATCTGTTGTTCAAAAAAGAAAAGTGCACATATGATTGACAGGTAAGACCCGTGCTCTTTGATTAGAGAGCTGAGCAGAGAACACTTGCATTTCTATGTCCTCCCAGGACTGCTGGAGAAGGAAATGGCAACCCACTCCAGTATTCTGGCCTGCAGAATTCCAAAGACAGAGGAGCCTGGTGGGCAGCAGCCCATGGGATCACATAGGGTCGGACACGACTGAGTGATTAACATTTCCCAGGACTGGAACCTGAGCTCCCAGGACTCACTCTTGAAGCAGAGAAGCAGATGGCCTGCCCCTTAGCCTGCAGGGGAGCCTTTAGCTCATAGAGCCCACCTCAGCTCGGTGTCTACAGCCCCTCTCACAGCACCAGCCGGCCTCCTGGGCACTGGTTCCCCCACAGGACCACCAGCAAGGCCCAGGGCTACAGATGATTTCCTCTTCCTCTCTTCCCACAGCCCCCATCACCCTACCCGCTACTCCCCGCCCCTACGCCTAAATCCTGGCCTTTTGTTTTCATTTCTTTTTGGCTGCTCTAGGTCTTTGTTGCTGCTCGTGGGCTTTCTCCTGTTGAGGTGAGGGTGCGGGGCTGCTCTCCAGTTGCAGTGCTCAGGCTTCTCACTGTGGTGGCCTCCCTTGTTGTGGAGCGGCTCATCTAATATGACTGGTGTCCTTTGAAGAAGAGGCACTTAGGACCCAGACACAAAAAGGAAAGATGAGGAAAAGACAGGGTCCATCTGCAAGTCAGGAAGAGAGGCCTCAGAAGAAAGCAACCCTGGGACTGGCAGCCTCCCAAACTGTGAGAGTGGACAGCAAGGAGATCCAATCAGTCCATCCTAAAGGAGATCAGTTCCGGGTGTTCATTGGAAAGACTGATGCTGAAGCTCCAATACATTGGCCACCTGATGCGAAGAGCTGACTCATTGGAAAAGACCCTGATGCTGGTATGGCAAGAAAGGGAACCCCTTCCAGGGCCTGAAAGTGGGCTTTTGTCTAACATTCAGAAATGGATTGTCCGAGGAGACACATGTGCTGCCAAAGCAAGAGGTTGTATTAGTAAAGGCACTTGGGCAGACAGCATTAGGGTAAGGGAACCCAGGAGAACTGCTCTGCCAGTTCTGGCTGACTCTTGGATTTTCTGGTGATGGGATTAGTTTCTGGTTGTCTTTAGCCAATCATTCTGACTCAGAGTCCTTTCTGGTGGTGCACATCTTGTTCAGCTAGGATGGATGCTAGCAAGGATTCTGGGAAGTGGTTGGACACGTGGTGTCTCCTTTTGATCTTTGCTGAACTCTTCCGGTTGGTGGTGGCTTATTAGTTCAGAGTTCCTTACCAGGACCTCCCGTCATAAAACAACTCATGCAAATGGTTACTGTGGTGTCTGGCCAGGGTGGGCAGTTTCTGTCATTGTGCTTTCCCTAATACTGGGAAAGATAGAAGGCAGGAGAAAGGGACGACAGAGGATGAGATGGTTGGGTGTCATCACTGACTCAACGGACATGAGTTTGAGCAAGTTCCAGGAAACAGTGAAGGACAGGGAAGCCTGGCATGCTGCAGTCCATGGGGTTGCAGAGTTGGACATGACTTAGCAACTAAATAACAACAACAGTGAGATGATAAACTTACATTGTTTAAGTTGCCTAGTCTGTGGTACTTTGTTATGGCAGCCCTAGCAAACTAAAGCAGGCCCCTACCTACCCCTCCAGCTCCACCGTCTCTAAAAAACCCTCTTTTGTCAGTTTCTAGAACTTGCCTTGCTCCCTCCCACCCTGTACCATATACAAAAAGCTGTACCAAGCCATTCCCAACCTCTCTCTCCTGCTCATCCCCACCACTGAAGCGCAATACTAACTTTCCCAGCATCCCTTGCAGTAGGTGATGGCCATGTGGCTGTTCATGCATGCTTAGTTGCTCAGTCGTGTCTGACTCTGTGACCTCATGGACTGTAGCCTGCCAGCTCCTCTGTTCATGGGATTTCCCAGGTAAGAACACTGGAGTGGGTTGCCATTTCCTCCTCTAGGGTGGATTTTCCTGACCCAGGGATCAAACCCACATCTCCTGCATTTCTTGCATTGGCAGGCAGATTCTTTACCACTGAGCCGCCTGGGAAGCCCAGTCATATGACCAGCTCTGGCCAATGAGCTGTGAGGGAAAGGATGTGAGCGGGCCTGTTGCGAAGATGCCCTGGGTTTTCTGGAGAAGTGACAGCCTTCTGTTTGGTCCTCTCTGCCTCCTGACTTTGAAAACTATCCTGATGTTTAGAGCTAGACTGACAGGAGACCCGGCTGGAGCACAGGAAGTAACACACAGAAGACGGTGGAACAGAGCAGAAAGCCTAAAAGACAGACTGCAGCAGCTGGCCCAGTGCCAGCAGACACCAGCTCCGTATTTCCTGTTGTGGGAAAAAATAAAATGGTTTAAGTCACTGGCAGTCAAATATTCCATTTCTAACCAGTGTATGACATGAGGCTTTGCACATGCTGTTCTCTGTTTCTGGAATGTCAGTCCCTCCTCTCCCCAGCCTCAGCTCAAGCATCACTTTCTTGGGGAAATGTTCTGTAAGCTCCTGACCAAGTCCAACCCCTCTGATGCACTCTCACCTTCCAACTCCCCGTCCTTCATAACACCCGTTATAATGGCTACAGTACGTGTGTTTGTGTGCAATTATTTGAATGTCGGTCTTACCCCCAAATCTCTTGAGAGCATGACTGTATTTATATTTGTTTACTGTTGTACCTCCAGTATCTATCACTCAGTATGTGTAGAATGAATGAATGAATGAGAGTCAACAGGCGCAAACCCAGGGCATGCATCCATTCAAACTGGAGTGGTGTGAGGCACATCATTGCCATTCATGAGTATGTGTCTAACGAGTGAATGAATGAGTGAATGAATGAATGAGTGAATGAATGGGAGAAACAAAGGCCAAAAGAAACAGCACCTGTTTTCAAGGAGTTTAGAACTGACCCCAAAGCAGGACGTTTTACTGGGAATGTGCAGCCCTAGAGGCACCTGCAAGGTGCTTCCGGAGTCAGAGGGGCAGCCTTGATGCCAGGCTGCTGAGAGCAGAGTTAGCAGTGGCAGGTGCTGCCTGGGCTGAGTTTTGAGTGAGTTTAGTCAGATTGCAAACACACAGGCGAGGAGCTCAGGGATGAGCTGGTGGAGGAAGAAGCTGCGGGGAGTTCTGCAATCACTTTTGGAGGCTGCAGCCACCTTGTGGGGAGACAGGGAAGACACGGAGGGGTTGGACATGTTCCTGCAGGCAGTGGGGAGCCCCGCACCCTGGAGCCTGGCGCTGGTGGACAGATCACAGTCTAGCAGCGGGAGAAACGTACCTCTGAGAGCTGCAGCTGTTAACATTCACAGTGGGTACCTACCCTTTTAATTGAATGGTTCCAAGTCCCAGGCAAGTTTTCTCCATACAAGCCGTCCCAGAAAACAGATTAACCCTGTTAACTGAGGGAAACAGGGCCTGACCATTCATCAGGGACTCTGGACTCGCCCTGCAGTTTCTCTTCCTTAGGCCAGACCAGAAGGCCGGGTCTCTTTAAAATTCGCAGGGACCATGCTGACTCCAGTTTTCCATGCATTCACCCTCAGGGGTTATCTCCTACCTTAAAAAAAAAAATCCCACTATATATAAAGTAGATAACTGACAAAGACCTTCTATATAACACAGTGAACTATACTGAATATTTTGTAATAACCTATAAGGGAAAAGAGTCTGAAGAAAAAAATAGATACATGTATGTACAACTGAGTCACTTTGCTGTACACCTGAAACTAACATAATACTGTGAATCAACTGCTCTTCAGTAATATTAATATCTATCTCTCCTACTTGAAAAAAATCCCAGCTATCTTTTGTATGTTTGTTTGTTTTAATATTTATTTATTTTATTTGGCTACGTGGGATCTTATTAGTGGCATGTGGGGTCTTTAGCTGTGGCATGTGAACTCTTAGTTGAGGTGTTAGGGATTTAGTTCTCTGACCAGGGACGGAACTCAGGACCTTGCACTGGGGGCTTGGAGTCTTAGTGCAGTCTTGGTGGTTCCAGTGGACCACCTGGAACGTTCTCCTTCTCTGCTGTTTATACCCAGGCCTTTTCAGCCCCCATAATTGCTGTGCCTCCAGCCACTGCTCTTTGAGCCCATTCTCTGACCATAGCCTGTATCTCCCCTTCAGAATTTTCAATCCTGGGGTTTCAGGGACAATAATCTTGCGAGCCTGAGACCCCCGCCGCCCCCGCCCCGCTCCCCACAAAAATGCCATTTGTCATAAAATCTTCTTGCTGGGTGATCAGTTACTGCTGTTTAGTTGTGTCTGACTCTTTTGCAACCCCCATGGTCTAAAGCCCACCAGGCTTTTCTGGCCATGGGATTTGCCAGGCAAGAATCTGGAGTGGGTTGCCATTTTCTTCTCTACTGCTTATCAGTGAAGTGAAGTCGCTTAGTCACGTCTGACTCTTTGCAACCCCATGGACTGTAGCCTACCAGGCTCCTCCCTCCATGGGATTCTCCAGGCAAAAGTACTGGAGTGGGTTGCCATTTTCTTCTCTACTGCTTATCAGATCCTCCCCTAAATCAATGAAAGGCTGCAGTCTTTAAATAGAAAGCTGTCTGATTCCTTTTGATTATACTCTGGTAGAGGGGATTCTGGTTCCAACACTGCATTTGGATTGCAAAACTGTGGTGTGACCCTAGTGTCAGTGACAGATGAATGGATGAAACAGAATGTGTTTTACCATCCCTGGCAGTCCAGTGGTTAGGACTCCGCACTTCGACTGCTGGGGGCACCAGTTCCCATTCCTGGTCTGGGAAATAATACAATGGAGCAAATATGATTCAGCTCTATTTTTAATTTTTAAAAAATATCCATTTATTTATTTGGTGACATTGGGTCTTAGTTGCAGCACTTGGCCTCTCTAGTTGTGGCTTTCAGGTTCAGTAGCTCCTCGGCATGTGGGATCTTAGTTTCCCGACCGGGGATCGAACCTGCATCTCCTGCATTGCGAGGCAGATTCTTAACCGCTGGACCACAGGAAGTCCCTGATTCAGCTTTAGAATAGGATGAAATTCTGACAAATCTCCAACATGAATGTACGCTGACATTATGCTAAGTGAAATGAACCAGTCACAAAAGGACAAATACCACATGATTCCGTGTATATGAGCTACCTCGACTACTCAGGTTCATATAGACAGAGTGGAGACTAGAGGCTGTAGGGCCGGGGGAAGGGAGGACAGGGGAACTGGGAGAATGGGTACCAGTTTTCAGTTGAGGATGGTGAGAAGGTTCGGGGGATGAAGGATGGTCATGGCTCCACAGCAGTGTGAATATGTCCACCACTGGGAGCCCTACGCTCAGGAATGGCTAAGATGCTGGTTTTATATTCTGTGCAATTTTAGGTATTTTTAAAATGTTATTTTTTTTATTACTCTTGGGTGTGCTGAGTCTTCGTTGCCCTGCTGGCGTTTCCCTGGCTGAGGAAAGCAGAGGCTTCTCATTGCAGTGGCTTGTTGCAGAGCCAGGGCTCTAGGGCACTCGGGCTTCACTAGTTGTGGCAAGTGGGCTCAGTGGTTGCGACTCCTGGGCTCTAGAGCCCAGGCTCAGTAGTTGTGGCGCGTGGACTTAGCTACTCTGTGGCGTGTGCGATCTTTCCGGCCCAGGGATCGAACCGCCGTCTCCTGCATTGGCAGGAGGATTCTTTACCACTGAGCCACCAGGGAAGGCCCTGTTTTGTGTAATTTGATACATTTAGAAATTTAAAACTATGAATGGGATTAGGAGTATTTGGAACAGACACATACGGTTGCACGCCTGTTCTGTGCAAAGCCCTGTGTAAGTCAGACCTGCACAGAAGCCCGGTGTGCTCACCTGGAAGACAGAGTTCACTGCAGAGAGGATGCAGCCCGGTGCACCGCAGGCAGCTACGAAACACGGAGGTGCAGGAGCTATAAATAGCTGCCAGGGCTGGCTGAGGCATGCCCTGACTTCCAGATCCGCTCAGCTGTTCACTGCCTGGGAGATGCCTGCACCCGCTGCCTGTTCACTGCCTGGGAGACACTCGTGTTTCCTCCTCCTCACGCCCCTACCTGTCCTGCCATGGTCCCCAGGTCCCCCTCCCTCTCGCATCTTCCCATTGGCCCCAGTAGCTGAAAACCCTGGGGTCCTTCCCTTGACCGGGCTTCCAGGCCATGTTTCTGGGTTGTGGCTGCAGGCGTTGCAGCAGACAGTCAAGTCTGGGGACAGAAGGGATCTATCTCTTCACCTACTTTACAGGTGGTGAGAAGGAGGGGCAGGAGGTGAGGAGCTGTCCCTTCAGTTCCACAGTCACCTGGAGGCAGAGCTGGGGGAAGATGCTCTCTGCCTCCCTCCTTCCAAACCTCACTGTCCCTTGAGTGTCAAGGCCTCCCCAGGGGACAGGCCAGGATCTGGAACGGTGGCTGAAAGTAATCTCTTTCCTTCCCCCAGGTGAGAGGCTAGGACACCTAGTTTACCAGTGAGAAGTCCATCTATCCCCCCGACCCCTGCCCCAAACTAGCGCACAAACGTCTATGCGTGCTGTGTGCTCAGTCCTGTCTGACTCTTTGCGGCCCCATGGACTGTAGCCCACCAGGCTCCTCTGCCCATGGGATTTTCCCCTCCAGGAATACTGGAGGGGGTTGCTATTTCCTCCTCCAGGGGGCCCTCCTGACTCCTGGGTCGAGTCTGCGTCTCCTGACTCTCCTGCATTGGCACGTAGATTCTTTACTGCTAGCGCCACCTGTCCATTGTGAATTGAAGGCAGCTGAGAATGAATAGAGGCAGGCAGAGTTCTCTGCCCTTCTGCCCCCTCTCCTCCTAAAAGTAGGGCATACATTTCCTTTGTGACCTTTCTAGGAAGAGGGTGCAACTCTCATTCTGGAGATGGAAGGTCAGCGTGGACATGAGTGTGCACAACCAGATCTTATAACAGAACCCCATCTGTCTTGAGTTTCCCGCATGCATTTCCTAGTCATTTCTCTACAGTTTATCATACCTTGAAGCCCAAGCCTTGTTTCCTTTGTTACAATGGCATATGAATCCCTGAGTCTCACCATTTCTCTGATTTTCACTTAATTTTTGTGAACTTCCATGCACGTAAATATCAACAAAACCTGAGTGCCTTTTATCCTGTCAATCTGCCTTTTGCAAGTTTAATTCACAGGCTGTAAGAGTGTAAAGTTTTTCCTCCAACAAAACACACACCCAGACATCCATATCAAGAAGTAGAGTATTATCAGGTTTGGAAAGTCCAGTCCTCTGTGCCTCGGGTTTTTCCTTTTCTTTCAGTGCACTGGCTTAGCTGTTCTGAGGCATGCGGGATCTTCCTGGACCAGGAATCGAACCCACGTCTCCTGCATTGGCAGGCGGATTCTTTACCACTGAACCACCAGGGAAGCCTGTTATTTTTTAAATTAATTTATATTGGATTGTATTAATACTTAGTTTACAATGTTGTGTTAAATTCAGATGTACAGCAAAGTGAATCAGTTATACATAGACATCTATTCCTTCTTTTAAACATTCTTTTCCCATATAGGCCATTACAGAGTATTGAGTAGACTTCCTATTTTTTTGAAGCTATCTTAAAAAAATATATTTATTTAGTGCTGGATCTCTCTCTCTTTTTAAAATAATGTTTATTTATTTGGCTGTGCTGGGTGTTAGTTGCTCTGTGGACTCTTCTCGTTGTGGAAAGTAGGGCCACTCTCTAATTGCGGCTCATCGGCTTCTCCTTGCTGTGGCGTCTCTTGTTTTGGAGTGCAGGCTCTAGAGCGTCTGGGCATCAGCACTCGTGGTGCACAGGCTTAGTCGCCACATGAATGTGGGATCTTCCTGGACTGGGGATCGAACCCACGTCTCCTGTGCTGGCAAGTGGATTCTTTGCCACTGAGCCACCAAGGAAGCCTGGCTGTGCTGGATCTTGGCCAGCATGCAGGATCTATTTCTCTTACCAGGGAATGAACTGGACATCCCCTACATTGGGAGCGTTGAGTCGTAGCCACTGGACCACCAGGGAGGCTCCTAGCCACCTATTTTACATTTAGTAGCATGTATGTGTCAGTTCCAAGCTCCAGTTTATCCCCTTTCCATCCTGTGTGCCTCTTCTGTAACACAACCTGATCCTAAGCAACTCATTCTCCTGAATCTTGTATTAATCTTTCCTTTGGTTTTCTTTACATTTGTTTTTACCTACACATGGATCCCTAAATAGCACATTACTAGGTTTGCCTGTTTTAAAATTCTATTTAAGTGGAATCTAACTCATAGCCTCTGTTTCTTGCTGCTTTATCTTGTGTTTGTGAGATTACTCTATATTGATGCACGTGGCATAGTTTATGGGTTTTTCACTGTTGCATTTGAGGGCTTCCCTGGTAGCTCAGATGATAAAGTGTCTGCCTGCAATGTGGGAGACCTGGGTTTGATCCCTGGACTGGGAGGATCTTCTGGAGAAGGGAAAGGCTGCCCACTCCAGTCTTCTGGCCTGGAGAATCCCATGGACCGTATAGTCCGTGGGTTTGCAAAGAGCTGGGCACAGCTGAGTGACTTTCACTTTCTCTGTAGCATAATGTCCGACTGCAGGGCCGGCCCATCTTACAGCTGATGAACATTTCATTGCCTCCAGTTTTGGGCTATTACAAATGAGGCTGCTCTGAATATTCCTGTGCGTGTCTTTTGATGCACATGTGCATGTGTTTTGTTAGGTGTATGCTTTGGGGTGGGCTTCCCGGGTGGCTCAGTGGTAAAGAATCTGCCTGCCAATGCGAGAGTCGTGGGTTCAGTCCTGGGTCTGCAAGATTCCCTAGAGAAGGAAATGGCAACCCATTCCAGTATTCTTGTCTAGAAATCCCATGGACAAGAGGAGCCTGGTGGGCTACAGTCCTTGGGGTAGCAAAGAGTCAGACACAACGTAGTGACTAAACAGCAATAGCACTCAGGAGTGGAGTTACTGGGTCATTGGTAATCCATTACTTGGTAATGTCAATTTTTCAGTGTCGATGCCATTTAGTCCTGTCATATCCTGCTGCTCCACATTCTTACATTTTAAACTGTATATCCCAGAGAAACTGAATGCTCCCAAGTCCCTGTTCTTACTCCGGGCTATGGCCCTAGCTGCTGCCCTCAGCAGTTTAAAAAAGATGTAATCTTTCTCAAGTGATCAGAGTGTTCTGAAGTTAAACAGTGCTGATAGTTGTACAACTTTGTGCTAAAAACCACCAAACTCTGTACTTGAAAAGGGAAAATGGTACAGTATGTAAAGTGAGTTACATTTCAATTTAAAAAATTGTCTGACTTGAACTTTTGATCATCTGTGAGGTTGTCAATGGTAACACGTGGTGGTTTGAATGTGTATTTTTCTGATTAATATTGTATTTGAAAACACTTTCATCTGTTTATAGAACGTTTGTGTTTCCGCTTCTTTTGCCTCTTTATGCTTTTCTTTTGCCTGTTTTTCTGCTAGATTGTTTGCCTTTTCTTATTGGTTCCTAGGGGCTATTTATATATTTTAGGTCCTAATCCTTTACTGATTATGTGGACGTGCACTCAGTTGCTCAGTTGTGTCTGACTCTTTGCGACCCTGTGGTTTGTGGCCTGCCAGGCTCCTCTGTCCATAGGATTTCCCAGACAAGAATACTGAAGTGGGTTGCCATGCCCTCCTTCAGGGGATCTTCCCAACCCAGGGATCAAACTATTACAAAGTCTCTTACATCTCTTTCTTTGGCAGGCGGGTTTCTTTACCACTAGCACCACCTGGGAAGTCTCCTCAGCCACAAAAGAATGTAATCTTCAGGGAAGTAGAGGCAGCCAAACGGCCTGTGTTTGGAAGCCTGTGTTTGGAAGGAATGGGTTAGCTTCTTCAATGGGAGACCTCCAGATCTGCTCAGAGGACCGAAATTCCATGCAGCAACATACATGGATTTCAAGGTCATCATAAATGAAGTAAGTCAGACAGAGAAAGACAAATGCCATATCATATGTTAATGCATATATGTGGCATTTAGGAAAATGGTACAGATGAACATATTTGCAGGGCAGGAATAGAGACAGGCTCAGAGGACGGGCCTGTGGACACAGGTGGGAAGGGGAGGGTGGGACAAACTGGGAGATGAGGATCGACATGTATACACTGTGTTTTTCCTGTGCTTAGCAGATTCTTTGCAACCCCGTGGACTGTAGACCACCAGACACCTCTGTCCATGGGGATTCTCCAGGCAAGAATACTGGGGTGGGATCATATCTACATTAACATGGGTAAAAGAGATAGCTAGTGGGAAGCCGCTGTGTAACCCAGGGAGCCCAGCCCAGTGTTCTGTGACAACCTGAAGGGGTGGGATAGGGGTGTGGGAGGGAGGCGATACAGATACACTTATGGCTGATTTCCATTGTGCAGCAGAAACTAACACAGTGCTGTAAAGTAATTATGCTCCAATAAAAAATATAAAACAGTGAGGGCCTCTGGAAGTGTGGGGTGTGGTCTGGGACAGAACGTTCGAGCTGTTTCAGGTTTTATTTCAGGGCCAAGATTCAGTGAACTATTTGAAGTCTGGATGCAGCCAGTGGATGAGTCTCTGGGAGGAGGATCCCTCTGGGAGATGCTGCTGGGAGTTCGGTGTGCAGAGCACGAAGTAAAGCAGGAGCAAAGGGTCAGAGGAGATGATGCTATTAGCTGCTGTAGTGAAAATACGCTTCTCTTTCTCTCTCTTTTTAAATACTTTCTTGGCCGCTCTGCCCAGCTTGTGGCTTGTGTGTTTTAGTTGCCCTACCAGGGGTTGAGCTTAGGTGCTCTGCAGTGGGAGTGCCGAGTCCTAACCATTGGCCCGCCAGGGAATCCTGAAAACAAGCTGAATGAGCAGCGCATGAGGGAATCGCTAGTAAGACTTTGTGATCACAGGAGTTGCCGAGACAGTAGCCACCCCACTACCAGAGCTGCACACTAAGAAGGTGGAGAAGGGGTTCTCTCTCCTGATGGCGGGGTGTGCGCGGTGCTCTTTCTAGTTTCTGCAGCCCCTTGGGTTCTGTAACCTGGGGTGGTGGAAGGCTCAGCTTACCCATACACCAAGCTTACTCTCCTTTGTCCCCCAATGGCTGGTGTGTCGTCTTTTACTTTAATTGAAATATAGTTCACATACTACAAAGTTCACTTTTTTTGGTCTTATTTATTTTAAATGAAACAAAGATGAATCTTTTTAATGATTAAAGTGTACCCTCCAGGGACTTCCCTGGTGGTCCAGTGGTTAAGACTTTGCACTTTGAATGCAGGGGGCACAGTTCCATCCTTGCTCGGGGAACTAAGACCCTTCAGGCTGCAAGCTGCAACCTAACAATAAACAAATAGTAAAAGTAAGGCTACAATCTGGTGGTTTGTAATATAGTCACAAAGTTGCTGCGACTCTATTAGTTGCGTAACCATCACCACTGTCTAATTCCAGAACATTCTCTCATCACTTCAAGAGCTCGCCCCTCTCTTCACCTGCTGTGGGCAGCAGCTTGGGTGATGCTGCAGCGGAGGAGCAGGGCTTCGGGAGGGCTCAGATCCTCTCCCACACTCGACTTCAAGTGAGGAGGTTTCAGGGCTGCCCTGAAGGTCTTTGGCATCTGTACGGGGCACCCAGGCAAGCTGAGGGGCTTCAGACTTTGGCAGGTGTGGGTGCTGGGAAGCTGCTTGGCGAGGCAGGCATGACGGAGACCAGGGTGGGCTGGCAATGTCCCGGGGGCAGGGGTGGGGTGGGATGTGACGTTCAGGACAGACCCCCCCGACATCTTCCCCTCGCCCAGCACTGGTCTCAGCTCTGGAATCCACACCTGTGGGGTGATAGCTTGAGTCAGCAGTTGAACATGCCTTGTGGGGATGACTCCCTAAACAATTATCACCACAGCCTGATTCTCTGAGAGAGCTTATCTCTGGGCTGAGGGAAGGTGGAGCTCTGAGGCTGAGAAAGGAAGGAGGAGGGACTGCCTTCTAGAAAGCAGAGGAAGGAGGCAAGACCAAGGGTTAGCAAAATTCTGCTGGGCCATGCAGACCACATGCACTTGGTCTTGTCTCAGCCTCCGTTTGTCATCTCCATACCTCTGAGGAAGGCACTAAAGGGCTCCTTCACCATCTCCTGGATCAGTCCTGAAATGGCAAGAACTCAAAGTTTTAAGAAGAACATATATTAGTTTCCTGGGCTTCCCAGGTAGCTCAGTGGTAAAGAATCTATCTGCCTGCCAGGCAGGAGACACAGGTTCCATCCCTGGGTCAGGAAGATTCCCCTGGAGAAGGAAATGGCAACCCAGTCCAGTATTCTTGCCTGGAGAATCCCATGGATGGAGGAGCCTGGTAGGCTACAGTTCATGGGGTCACAAAACATTCAGACACAGCTTAGCAACTGAACATTAACAACAACAGTATTTCTTTCCCACATAGACTTAGAAAGTGTTCCCAGGATCAGTCTCTGGAGAGTGAAAGGAAACAACTGCGTAGAGGAAGAAGTCGGTGTTTATCCTGTGGAAATACTGTGTGGATGGTACATGTGTGTGTGCTCAGTCATGGCTGACTCTGCAGTTCTATGGACTGTAGCTGGCCAGGCTCTTCTGTCCACGGAATTTCCCAGGCAAGAATACTGGAGTGGGTTGCTATTTCCTTCTCCAGGGGATCTTCCCCACCCAGGGATCAAACCTGCGTCTCTTGCATCTCCTGTATTGCAGGCGGATTCTTTACCACGGCAATGCCTGGGAAGCCCTTGGATAATATATTTGTTGTTGTTTAGTGGCTCAGTAATGTTTGACTGTTTGCGACCCCATGGACTATAGCCCACCAGGCTCCTCTGTCCATGGGATTTCCTAGGCAAGAATACTGGAGTGGATTGCCATGTCCTTTTCCAGGAGGCCTTCCCAACCCAGGGATTGAACCCAGGTCTTCTGCATTAGCAGGCGGATTCTTTACCATTGAGGTTAATTTAATTGCACGGAATACAAAATGCATCGCAAAGTTATTGCTACGGGCTTTTGGATCGTTTTTCTAAGACAGCAGGCACATGACATAAAATCTGATAGTTTAATCATTTTTAAGTTTACAGTTCAGTAGCGTTAAGTACATTCACATCGTTGTGCAATCATCACCTGCTTTCTGTTTTTATTTTTTATTTATTTTTTTTTAAAAAGAAAGAAAATTTTTATTTTAAAAAGCCAGCCTGTTAAATAAGGTTTTATGTCTATACTTTCACACTGTCAACCGCAATATTTTTAAATGCATTGAATATAATTCATTGAATGTCTAACATTATCCTCCTGCTGCAATTTAAAAGATACTAGGTTAAAAAAAAATTTATAGTTTTCATTCTGGTTTGTCCCCCTCCCTATCTGTATACTAAACCCATTTCTTTACATTCCAGATAAAGTGAAAAAGGGTCACAAAATCTTTAGGGTTGTGTGAAGAATATGTCCAATAATTCTAAGCAAACATAACTTCCTTTAAGGCCTTATCAGAAAAAAAAAGTGAAGTCGCTCAGTCGTGTCCGACTCTTTGCGACCCCGTGGACTATAGCCCACCAGGCTCCTCTGTCCATGGGGTTCTCCAGGCAAGAATACTGGAGTGGGTTGCCATTTCCTTCTCCATGCTTTCTGTTTTTAAAGAGTAACATTTTGACGTGGCTAGAAAGTGCACAACAGAGTCCGTCTCCCTCGGTACGGCAGGGCCCTTTCCCTCCCCATGTCCTCAGAAGGCAGATGTCCCCATCTTGAGAGAGGGGGCTTTCGACAGCCCTCTGCTTCCACAGCTCCACCTCCACAAGTGAGGCTTGACCAGCCTTGTGGGGCCTTTTAGGTGGACAGAACGAAGGATGCGGAGCCCAAGAACCCCACGCTGCTGGGAAGGCACCAGCCCCTGACCCTGTGAGTCACCCTAGCTTGGCTGACCCTGGCTTGGCCTTGGCAGGGCTACGTGCCACCTCAGCTCCCCGCCCAGAGCTTTCCCAGGCTGGATAAACCAGGGCAGAGAGGGGAGAAAAGCGTCCTCAGCCTGGGAACCGCCGGGGCTCCGGTCGCCCAGGGCAGCTGTCAGCTGACCAGGCCCTGCCCTTCTTAGGACCCATGTCAGCTGCCACCTGGCTTGTCAGGTCCGTTGCCACCCAGAGCCCCTTCGAATAAGAAGCCCTTTCACACCTGTCCAGGGGCCACGAGAGCAAAGAGTAGGTCTGCCTGAATCTGCCAGAAAAACAACTCGGCCCACATTCCGTGCGTGCAGGTCAGGGAATTAGCTCCGTGGTAGGAAGGACAACCTGTGGTGAGGTTTGGTTGCAGGACTACTGAACTGTGGGCTGTCAGGATTATGGTGAGGCGAGGAGGGGTGAAAGTTGTGGGCAAGGAGAGACAAAGGGGCAGCTAGGGAGCCCAGTGTTGATCAAAGGTGAGATGGCTTCCTGGCCCGGTGTCAGGGAGGTTGGCAGCAGGCCTCTGCTCACTGTAGCCTGGAAGAAGTTACAGGCTGGCAGTGCAACCCCGTGCAACAGCTGGGTGGGGGGTGAGGCGTGGCTGCTGGACAAGCCAGGGAGGGAAGTTAATTGGCCTTGACAGGCGCCAGCAGTTAAGCAGCCCTTCTCACCTGCCTATTGCTCTCCTTACTAACCTTTGCTCGGCCAGGAATCTCCCCTTCCTCCTCTGCCTGTTCCAGCCTGTCCCAAGCAGCCAAGTCTGAACTCTCAGTTCATGTCAACCCCCTGAACTCTGAGCTGAGGCTCCAGCTTCCGCCTGCCTTGCTCTCCTCTGGGTTCACTCCCGCAGCCATCTTGCCTCAGGATTTTTTTGGGGTCTAACCTGTACCGCGGTGGGTTTGCTTTTAAGCCTAGGCAAGGTGATGAATGTGCATGCTGCCGTGTCTGACTCTTTGCGGCCCCGAGGACTGTAGCCCATCAGACTCCTCTGTCCTCGAGGTTCTCCCGGCAAGAATACTGTGGGTTGCCATTTCCTTCTCCAGGGGATCTTCACGATCCAGAGATTGAACCCGGGTCTCCTGCATTGACAAGTGGATTCTTTACCACTGCACCGCCCCCCCTCCAAAAAAACCCACAACCTGAATTTACCAGGTTTGTGGACTCTTGTAAGCTTTCATCAATATTTTTGTTGTTTAAAGCATTTCAGCTCTTATGTAATACTGAACTTGGGCCATGCGTGCAAAAGTCTTAATTTCAAAACTTGGCCCTAAGATTATTCTCTGTCAGTGAAACTTACAGGATAATTTACATATAAGGGAGGAGATTGGGTCAGCTAGAGAAGTGAATCATCTAAGACAGAGATCTGTAAGTCCTTGAAGGTATTTGGGAAACTTGCAGCCAGTCAAGGGCTCTAGGGCTTTAGTCCCAGATAAGTCAAGGTGGATTCCAGGAATCTGTACTTAATATCCCAGGTGGATCTGATGCAGGTGATGCCAATCACCCCTGAGAAACATGGGGTCCCCTCTGAGAGGTATGGCTGAAAGGTGATGGATATAGTTAAGAAAGCTGGAATCTGTCTGAAGAAAGGAAGGAAACATAGGTAAAGCAGGCACCCCTCATACCTTGTGGGGAGGAGTATAAAATCCTGTAACCTCTGTGGAAAACACTTTGATGGTGCTTCAAAAATTTAAATGTAGATATTAACCTATGACTTGGCGATTCCATTTGTAGGTATATACTTAAAGAAATTGAAAACAGGTACTCAAACCAATGGGTTTCCCAGGTGGCTCCGTGGTAAAGAATCTGCCTGCCAGTGCAGAAGACACAGTAGGTGTGAATTCCATCCTGGGCCAGGAAGATCCCCTGGAAGAGGAAATGACAATCCACTCCAGTGTTCTTGCCTGGAGAGTCCCATGGACAGGGCAGCCTGGAGGGCTGCAGCCCATGGGGTTACACAGTCAGACACAATTGAGCACAAACAACTCAGTCCACTATTCAAACAAACACACGAGTGCGTGTGCATCAAGTTGTTTCAGCCGTGTCTGACTCTGCGACCCTATGGACTGTAAGCCTGCCAGGCTCCTCTATGGAATTCTCCAGGTCCAAATACTGGAGGGGGTTGCTAAGCTCTCCTCCAGGGGGTTTCCTGACCCGGGGATTAAAACTGTGTCTCTTACGTCTCCTGCATTGGCAGCAGGTTCTTTACCAATAGCACCACCTGGGAAGCCCAAACAAATACACGAACACATGTTTGTTGCAGAACTATTCACAATAGCCAAAAGGCGGAAAAAACCCAAGTATCCATCGCGTGATGAATGGACTTCTGTGTTACATGAATTTCCCCCAGTAAAAATAAAACAAAGGAAAAAATGGAGGGCAGGGGTGGGGGCAGGGGAAATGTCCAGGGGAACAGACCCTCTGTGAGACAGGGAAGTCTGCTGGGCTCTCCTCCCCTCCACGGGAGATATCCCTGAAGACTTTCCAACACCTTTGCTCTGCTTTCCTACTCACCAAGCAACCTTCTGATTATTAATGTGGTCTCCTAGGAGCTTGGTGCTTGTGCTGAAAACAAGGTATCTGAGCTACTGGAAGTGGCTGTTACAGTCAGGAGCAGGCTGACGTCTCTGATGAAGTACTCCTTTGACTTGGAGGCGTACCCATGCATCTCTGCTGAGCCTGCTGGCCTGCGACAGAGTCAATACTGTCCCACCTTAGTACTACTGTGTGAATTGTTGCTTTGGTCAGCAAACATTTACTGAGAGACGACTCTGTGCCAGGCGCTGATTTTAGGCTCTGGGAATTCAGCATTGAACTTGATGGACACAGTCTCTTCCCTCACGATGCTTACATCAAGTGATCAAATAACACACATGATGAACTGAACATGTGTGCATATGTGCATGCATGCAAAGTCACTTCAGTCGTGTCCAACTCTGTGTGACCCCATGAACTGTAGCCCACCAGGCTCCTCTGTCCATGGGAGTCTCCAGACAAGAACACTGGAGTGGGTTGCCGTGCCCTCCTCCAGGGGATCTTCCCAACCCTGGAATCGACCTGCGTCTCTTACATCTCCTGCATTGGCAGGCAGGTTCTTTACTGCTACTGCTACCTGGGAAGCCGGAACGGAACATAGTAATGGGTAGAAAGAAATAACAAATAGCAGGCCTTCTCATTGTTCTTGGTCTGCGTGAGAAAAGGTTTGTGTGAAAATTTCTGAGAACTCTCTCCCTTGTCTCAGCAGTGGTGACAGCTGCCTTCTGTTTCAGATTCCCTATCTCCGGCCAGTTACCAAGACATGCCAGCCACACCTGCTCCCACTCATCCCTTCCCTTGCCCACCAGTGTCCCGGATAGTCTACAGCAATGAAACCCACCCAGAAGTCCTGCTCCGGCTGGTTTTCATGACCATGTGATTGACCCTGAATTGAAACACGATAATAGAATGCTTCTAAATAAACATTCTTCTTGGAAAATGTATGAGGTTTTTTCCTTAATTTTTAAATGGAATCAGAGGACTTGGTTCTTGGTCAGACTGTTGGTGTGAGGTAAGACGAAAAGGTTGAGCGGCCATGTTCTAACACACCTATGCTTCTTGGTCACACTTGGTTTCTAAATCCAAATAGCATTTTCCATCCAAGGTCTGCCCTAGACTGTGAGCAGGGAATCACAACCCTATTTTTTTCTCTGGTTTCTGATGCTCCCCATCCTCAATTACCACTTTGCAAAATGAAGGCACTTCCTTAGCTGATTTAGTTTAAACTTACGCAGAGTAGAGTGGGAGGGATGTTGGTAAGGTGCTGCTGCTGCTGCTAAGTCACTTCAGTCGTGTCCAACTTTGTGCGACCCCATAGACAGCAGCCCACTAGGCTCCCCCGTCCCTGGAATTCTGCAGGCAAGAACACTGGAGTGGGTTGCCATTGCCTTCTCCAATGCATGAAAGTGAAAAGTGAAAGTGAAGTCGCTCAGTTGTGCCCGACTCTTAGCGACCCCATGGACTGCAGCCCACCAGGCTCCTTTGTCCATGGGATTTTCCAGGCAAGAGGTTGGTAAGGTGAGCTGCATCCAATGATGTTCTGCTCCTGGACTCTGTACATGGATGTGGTCTTCTGTGAAAGTTTGTCAGGCTGTATATTCATGATCTGAGCACGTTTCTGTAGATATATTTACTTTAAGCAAAAATGAAATAGGGGCTTCCCTGGTGGCTCAGTGGTAAAGAATCCACCTACCAATGCAGGAGACACAGACGGGTTTGATCCCTGGTCTGGGAAGATCCCACAGGCCGTGGAGCAACTTAAACCTGTGTACCACAGCTACTGAGCCTGTGCTCCAGAGTCCATGCTCTCTGACAAGAGAAACGGCCGCAACAAGAAGCCCACGCACCGCAACTGGAGAGTAATCCCTTCTCGCCGCAACTAGAGAAAAGTCCACACAGCAACAAAGACCCAGCACAGCCAAAAATAAGTAAATAAATAATCTTTAAAATTGAAAACAAGGCATATATACTAAGAAACTTTTACAAAGGTGCTTTTCTCAATGCTCTTTATGATATTAAAAATTGGAACTATCTTGCATGCATGAGAGGGTCGGTAAAATAACATTTATCATATCTGCAAAACAGAATATTACATAGCCATTAGCAATGTTGACAAAAGTGTGTATTTATTCACTGAGAGGTATTGAGTAAACAATAGAATATGAAATGTTAGAAAAGAAGATATATTCCAAAATATTAAGAAAGTGATCATCTTTGGGCAGAATATTGGTGTTAATAAACTAATCTGAGGCGCTTGTTACAAATTCCTGAGTCCCCACACCCAGAGATTCTCTTTCAGTCTTTCCCAACTCCCAACCATACATATCTATACACCTAAGTAATTTTTATGTTCCTATCCTTTTGGGGGCCTTGGACCTCTTTCAGAATCTGATCTAAACTATGGATTCTTGCCCCCAAACGAATGGACACACCAAATCTTGGATACAATTTGGTGGACCATGACTTTAGTTAAGAGCCCCTAGTACAGGGTGAAAGGTTGACCTGTCCTCATTTTCCTCTCGTTCTGTTCTTGGAACACTCTTTGCTTCCATCTCCTTAAAGGTCAAGGACCTCTGCCGGGCAGCCCAGGCCCCAGGGTCATTGCCAGGGTCAGAGCACATTCCTTTTGTGTGTTTTTGTAGGGTTCCTGGTGCCACCCAGAGGGAACCCCGCTGGTGGGACAGGTTGGCCGCCGGGGGACTCTCTTCCCACCGGGGCAGGATGGCGCCCGGAGTGCAGCCTTCTCCCACACCTCCCGCCTCCTCCCCTCGCCGCACGCGTCTGAGGAAGCCGTCCCCAAAGTTCTGATGCTCCTTTTTTCTTTTTTAACGTTTTATTTTGTATTGGGGTATAGCCGATTAACAAAGACGTGACAGCTTCAGGTGAACAGTGAAAGGACTCAGCCATGCGTAAACATGCAGCCATTCTCCTCCAAACTCCCCTCCCGTCCAGGCTGCCACATAACACTGAGCAGCGTTCTCTGTGCCGAATAGTTGGGCCTTCCTGGTTATCCACTTTAAATATAGCAGTGTGTCTGTCTCCAACTCCCTGACTGGCCCTTCCCCCCCCACCTCTCCCCCACCTCTCCCAGCAACCATAGGTTCGGTCTCTAAGTCTGTGAGTCTCTTTCCGTTTTGTAAGTTCATTCGAACCATCTACGTACCCAACATTGACGCTTCTTCTTGATGACAATGGAAGTCCCTCCATTCATCCTACGTGTGCAGCGTGTACGACTTCACACGTGCTGTTCTGGGCCCTACACGGAGACGGGAAAGCCTCCTGCAGTAAAATAGGAATGGGGTCGAGGCCGTGGCTTGTGGTCTTTGAGGTGAGCAGCATCGTAAACTTTAGGGCCCTAAGAATATTTCATTAACATCTTAGGAAGAGAGAGCCTCTTTTTGTGTATACCTGTAAAAGTCGTGGACTCCCGGGCTCTGCGGCCTCTGAGGGGAAAAGAGGCCATCCAGGAGAATCAGGACTGTTTGGGAACAGAGGCGTCGGCGACATGATGACGAGTGGGCTCGGCCAGCAGGTGGCGTCACTGGCCGGGCTGAAAGAGCTGTTCATCCTAGGAAACCAAGTCCTGCTGCTGTCCCCTGTCCTCCTTTCCAGCAGAGACCTCACTCCACTCCCTGCGATCCTTTCCCCGAGAGGGACTCCCGCCCTGACGCCCGCGGCGTGGGGTCTGCAGTGCCCGCGAGGTCGCCACGGTGCTTCTCCCTTGATCCCCCAGCCTGTCCCCAGTTCTGCCCCCGGGGAGCATCTCGGTTCCAAGTCCCTGGGGGCCGCTCCTTCTCAGTCTCCTCCCCTTGGCTCCAGCGTGAGCTGCTGGGCAGGATGAACCCGAGAAAGGTTCATGACACAGGACACGACAGCTGTCTTAGCCTTGGCGTAATAAAAAGAAAACCCAAACACTTTTCTTCTTCTTTTTTAATATCTAAGATTAAAAAAAAATAAACAAACACCCCAAATCCAACAACCCAAAACAATCCCTTTGAACGTGCCTGGTCCCAGGTCCCATTTCCAGTGCTGTTCTGAAGAAGCTGCCTGCCGGCAGCTCTGGGGTCCTGTCCCTGAGGACACCCCAGGGGTGGGCGGAAACCATCCAGGCCTTTATCCCAGCACCTGGGACAACCAAGGACCGACTTCTCAGGAAGACCGCCAAAACTGTTTTTAAGACATGTGGTTGCCCTGGGAGGAAGTTTTCCCTGGAGTCTGGGTTGAAGGCTATTTCTTGTGGAGAAACTTCATTTTATTGCCTAAAAAGAAAACGAGAACATTGCACCAGGCAGACAGAGGAGCCGAGTTAAGATCTGCCCTTTTCACACCAGGTGTGGTCTGGACAGCTGGGGCTCCCACACCGCCCCCGAGCTTCACCCCAGGGCCCAGGAGAAGCTGGGGGAGTTCCCCCTGCCTGCGTGCCCCCTGCACTCCTCAGGTGCCTCCCCAGTGAACAGGGGTCTTTCTTTGGAAGGGAAGACTGTCTGCAGACTGGCAGCTGCTTCTGGAAATGGTGACACAGGAAACATGGACTGTCACGCCTCCCGGGGAGCCCTGAGGGGGAACAAACGCAGGCCCAGCCTGCAGGAGGTTGGCGGTCCCTTCACAGCGCCGGTCCCCCAGGTGAGGCTCTAAGCAGGACCCCTGCAGGCCCTCCGAGGGGCTGGCCTCACCGCAGCTCTTCCTCACTGGGCCTGCTCCCTCCCTCTCTCATGCTTTTTCCTTTCTTCTCCTCCATTTCCTAGCAAGGGCCTTGGTTAAACTGCAGTCCTTCCTGAAATTTTTACATTCCCACTTTTCAGGGTCATCTGGAGACTGGCCCAGGTCTCTACCACCAGGCCCCCTTCCCTGGTTCCATTCATCATATTTCTAAGCCCCACTCCCCCAAAGACAGAAGATGTGGGAGGTAAGAGTGAAAGAAGAGAAACGCAGCCAGGGCCCAGGAGGGCAGGGAAAGGGCCATGTGTCCTTAGCTTCCACTCCGGGGACAGGGCAGGACAGGAGGGTGGTAAGATGCCAGCTGGGCCCAGTGGGCACAGGCCTCAGAGGCAGCGTCATGAGCCCTGGCCCCGGTGGCAGGAACTGGCCAAGACCCCATGGCCCCGGGGCTGCTGCCAGGAACCCAGACCCCTGGGCCTTACCTAGTCCCTTTAGGAACTTGTTGACACCGCTGTGTTCTCCGCTGGGGAGTGTTTCCAGGTACTCCTGGGCTCGGACCTCAAATAGACCTGTTGACGACAGAAATCCCAACCACTTTAGCTCTTTCTCTTGGTGCTTCTACACGTGTTCGTTTCCTTACTGCCGCAGACAAGAGAAACCTTGCTGCTGAGACGGAGCTCCTCTATAAACATGCTCTGAATCGTAAGATTTAAAAGGGTTTTTTTCCCTGACCTTATAATTGTCCATCCTCGTGTAGTAACTGTCTTTGGAAAGCTGTAAAGCTAGCTCGTACGTGAAGTCCTGTTTTTCCGCGACAAACACCTTCCAAGCACCTGCACTGTGTCAGGCCCGTGGTTTCAGAGAAGAACCAGATGGTCCCGGCCCTTCCCTTCTCCTTGAGATCTCCCGTAAGAGAGCCCCTGGCCAAGTGGCCTGCCTCCTGGGAGCCTGGCTGCCGTCTAGGGACTCAGGAGGGCAGGGCAGGCGGGTCACCTCAGCGGGCAGGGACCTTCAGTTCTCACCCAGGGCTGGAGCCTCAGGCTACTGTCTTCATCTCCCCCTGATCTTCTATCAAATAGTGATCCATGGGTGTACCCGGGAGGTCTTCTAGTGAATTATTTCATCAGGAGTTGTGTGCCTCCTCCTAGGCTCTAACCCACCTTCTCTTGTCTCTCCAGATACCCTCATCAGAATCATCTGAAGTACGACAGCCCCCCTTTCTGCACTGCACAGAGCTCTGGGGATGTGGAGCTTTGCTGCCTTAGCTCAGGGTCTGCGATCGCGGCACCAGAGGACACCCAGGCCTGGGCCAGCTGCTCCCACACCCCAGACCCTTGACACTGGGGGCCCTCTCCTCAGGGTTAATCATCTATCTCTCTGGTCCTCTGGCCTAGGTCCCGCCTGGGGCAGCCTTTCCTGATATCTCTAGCTTTCAGATTCCCCAAAGGACTTAAAGAGCATGGAAGAAAGAGACAGGAACAGTTTCATCCTCTTCCCCACACTTCCCACTCCTGATCCCTAGAGGCATGATGAACCCAGAAACAGGGACAGGGACACTGAGGGAGACAAGGAGAACCTGAGGAGCGGGGGACGGGGAGGGGGGTGGATACAGGGCCTTCGGGCTCCCCAGGCTTGGTGGGGGTCTCTGCTGTCCTCCTTCCCCGTGGCCCGCCCGCTGGGCATCAGTGGCGGCGCATGGAGTTCAGGGTGTGGGCCAGCCTCTCCTCCTCTGTCCAGTCCCAGGGCCCAGGGGAGAGGGGTGAGGAAGGAGCGCAGAAGGGACAAGAGGAGATGCCAGAGAGAGAGGAGGGAAAGGGTGTTCCAGAGAGTCTGGTCAAGCTGGGGAGACGAGGACAGAGGAGAACTCACACCGGAACCGCGAGTGGGGTTCTGGGCATGGGGAGCAGAGGGAAAGCGACACCCCCGACCTTTGGCATCCTGCCGGCGCAGCTCCCGCTCCTGGATGAAGCCCCGGAATGTCTGGGTCTCCATGAAGACTTCCAGGAACCGGCGGAGGCTCTTGGAGGAGACAGCTTTGCGGGAAGGCTTCTCGCTGCAGCTGCAGGGTCCTCTCCTCGCGCCGCCCACCGTCAGGAACAGCGAGTAGTGGCCCACGATCTCCACGAAGAAGCGGACAAAGGCTTCAGACACCACCGCGTTCAAGGGGCTGGACTCAGGGCCTGAGCAGAGCAGGGGAGGACCAGGACAGCTGAGGGCAGAGGCAGAGCCTCTGGGACGAACCAGTCAGAAAAGACAAGGATGCTATTCCAGGTCCCTGGAAGGCTGACTGTGATGATCCATGAAAGACGTTCCCCACAGTGAGCCTGTCATTTCTTCCCTACCTTTAAACAGATTTTTTAGAGCTAAACTGGGGGTGGGGTGGGAAAGGTTTTTCCTACAACTCGCTGCTGAAGGGGATGAGCACCAGCCTCTCCCCTTGTACACCTCGCTGCCCATTTTCCGACTTAACCCCATGTCAAGTGGACATGCCCATAGTCCACTGCTCCCTGACTCCAAGGATGGAGATGGGGTGCAGTCTGGGAGGAGGTCGAGCATTTACCTCGCTTGCCGTCTGGGAGCCCATCATCCTGCTCACTAGCCAGGTCATTCCTCTGCTCCAGAATGTGTTCCAGGGCTACCTGAAGCTTCCGGGGCAGAATGGAGTCCTCATCATCCATCTGTAAAGCAGAAAAAAATGGGAGTCATTGTCCCAGCATTTCCCGGGACGGTGGCTGCACCCTGGACAGGACACGGCAGATTCTGCAGGGCAGGTCCGGCGCGGTTCCTGGTTTAGTGGAAAGAACAGAGCTTCAAACCATAGGCTTGAATCTTGATTCCACTCTTAACAAGCTACAGGAGCCTCAGCTTCCCTGCTTGGTAAAACGGGTTACCTCACTGTGAAGATTAAATGCAACAAATAAGATGGCGATGAATGACACTGAAGAAGATATAAAATAAATGGAAAGATATTCTGTGTTCATGGATTCAAAGAATAAATAGTTAAGATGTCCGTGCTACTCAAAGCCGTCATAGAGTCCATGCAAATTCCTATGAAAATTCTAATGATGTTTTTTACAGAAATAGAAAAAAAAATCCTAAAATGTGTACAGAACCATAAAAGACTGAAGAGCCAAAACAATCTTAGGAAAGAAGAGCAAAGCTGGAGGCATCCTAATTCCTGATTTCAAACTTTATCATATCATGGAGCTACAGTAATCAAGACAGTATGGGTGTTATTGCTGTTCAGTCGCTGAGTCCTGTCCAACTCTTTGCAACCCCATGGACTGCATCACGCCAGGCTTCCCTGTCCTCCCCTGCCCTCTCCTGGAGCTTGCTCAAACTCACGTCCATTGAGTTGGTAATGCTATCTAACCATCCTATCCTCTGTTGTCCTTTCCTCCTTCTGCCTTCAATCTTTCCCAGCATCAACTGGCATTAAAAACAGAAACACAGAGAAACACTGGAGGACAGGGAAGCCTGGCGTGCTATCGTCCATGGGGTTGCAAAGAGCTGGACACAACTGAGCGACTGAACAACAAGATAAACAGAAAAGAATCGAGGGGCCAGAAATAAACCCATTCATATATGGTCAACCAATATCTGACAAGGGAGCTGAATATTCAATGGGAAAAGGGCGGTTGCTTACCTAAATGGTACTGGAAAAACTAGACATACATATACGAAGGAATGAAATTGAACCCCTGTCTTATACCTCTCCTCCAGATTATGTGGATTAAAAAAAGATGGATTACAGACTTAAATGTAAGACCAGAAACTGTAAAACTGCTGAAGAAAGTACAGGTGAAAAGCTATTTGACACTGATCTTGGCAATGATTTTGGGGATATGACACCAAAAGCACAAGCCACGAGAGCAAGAATTAACAAGTCAGAGCCCACACTGAAAAGCTTCTGCACAGACCAGTCACCAAAACAAACAGGCAGCCTCCAAAATGGGAGAATGCATGTGCACATAGACAAACATACACACGCACAATGGGATATTGTTCAGCCACAAAAAGACACACTGCTTTTGTGACTACTCTGATTGACCCTGAAGACACAATGCTAAGTGAGGCAGACCAGACAAAAAATAAGCACTGCATATTCTCACTTATTTGTGGGATCCAAAATACTGAACTCAAAAAAATCAATTAAAAAACTGAACTTATAGAGAGGAGAGAGGTGGTTACCAGGGGCGAGGGGTGAGGAAAAGGGCAAATGTTGGTCAAAGGGCACAAATTTCCAGCTATAAAACAAGCAAATTCTGAGGAATCCAATGTCTAGTTTGGTGACTATAGGTAAAGTATACTTAAAAGTTGTTAAGAGAGTAAATCTTAAGGGTTATCCCCCCATATATAGGTAATTATGTGAGGGGATGGAGGGGTTAACTAATTGTCTTGTGGTTCTAATTTCTCAATGTATACCTATGTCAACTCATCATGTTGTACGTCTTAAATTTAAATATGTTATATGTCAGTAATAGCTCAGTAAGGCTGGGAGGATTTAAATGCAACACAATTAACTTGTGAAAGTTCCTGCACCTAAGCAGCTACTCAATAAATGTTTCTCAGTGCTCCACCCCACAAGGTGGCTAATTCTTACCAGGGGGCTCTTGCCAGGGCAGATGACCAGTATGGTTGAAATCTGGCTTTATGATCTGGGTCTCAGAGCAGGAGGGCCGTGGGGAAGGGCCTACCCAGAGGACCCTTGGAAAGTGAAAGCAGATGGAACTGATAAAGAACAGCATTATCATGCATAACTTTTCAGTGGCCACTCCAAGTTTATTTATTTGGCTATGCCTTGGAGCACGTGGGTTCCCCGACCAGGGACTGAACTGCACCCAACCCTCATTCTCTGATAATGAAAGTAGTTTATGACCATTATAGGAAATGTATGAAAATATTAAAACAATCTAAAATTGCTCACAATCTGTCTCCTTTAAAGTCTCCCACTCTAAGACAACTAGAATTGATGTTTTGGTGAGTTTTCCTTTCTCTCTTTCTGTATATATGTATTTTTTCCCCTCATTTCTATCCTTTAAAAAAAAAGATCAGCAAAGTAATGTATATAATTTTATCCTGATTTTTCCACTTCATATTATATCATGAATTTGTTGTCAAATATTTAAAGGCATGTTGAAAAAGGTTAAGTGTCTACAGTTATAACCTATACAACGATTCTGTCAGCAAACCATTTTGTGACAGAGCCCGTGGGGATCAATCCTTTGTCCAAACCCCTCTTCTTTGGTCCCTGCCTTCTGTCCTGTCCTCAGTCGAGCCCCGGCCGGGACTGCCCCAGCCTGCTGGCCTGCTTTGCGATTCCAGGCCCACCACAGAGCTGAAAAGGTGAGCTCTAATCACCAAAGAGGTGCAGACAGAGCAAGCAGTGGGTGGAAGCTGGGTTGCTTCTTACTCACCTGTCTGAGGAACCGATTGTTGACGAGGTCGACCACTAGGACCTATGAGGTGAGGAAAAGGGACTGTTACTGTTAGCAGGGAGGGCTTCCAGAATACAGAGACGGACTGTTAGCCTTCTTCCTTCTTGGCACCCGGAGAGGCAGCTGGGTGGGGGTGGAGTGGGCCAATTGTGGTTTCCTGACATTGCCACTGAAGCCACAGATGATGAAGGGGGAGGCGGGGAAAAAGCTTTCCAGACATGCATGCTTTCAACACTGTAACCGCAGGCTAGGATACGTGTGGGCCAAAGGCTGGACTTCCTGCCCTGTTTCTGGACTGGCTAAGGCAGAGCCGCTCTGACTGTTTTTTAGCGTGTGGGTCACTGAGACAGAGAGCGGCTAGAGCCCCAGCTTGTTCCCATTCCACTGGATTGTGCCACCTCCCCTACCTCCCGGTTACCCACTTAGTCTCGTCATTTCTCTTAATGGGATAAAAGGGGAGAGACCCAGAGGACTGGACCCAAGGGGACAGTAAGCCAAGCTGTAGGTGCTGGGCTTCCATGAGTCAAGGCTTTCAGGTAAAGCACTTTCGTCCTCCTTCCTCCGAGTGAGGCTGAGACCCGGGGCCACAACTAGGGAGAGGTAAGTGAAGGGCCTAGGGCACAAAACTTAGGGAGGCGGCCACTCACGGGATCACACAGTGTGGACCGCTGGCTATGACGGAGGGCGAGCAGGGGCCTGCGTGCCCGCCGTGTTTCCACAACAGCAGGAACCACGGGCTCTAACACAGGGGCCAGGAGCTGAGAGGGGCTGTCCTTCCTTCTCACGCCCTCTCCGGGGGGCAGAACTGAGCCATCTGCAGGCTCACAGAGCACCCAGGAAAACCCTCTGCAGCTCACACACACTCAGAGACCTGAGTCTGCTGGTTAATCTTTACCAGGACTGCAGGACCACCTGGGCAATTAGAGGAGCTGCATTTCGGGACAGCGGGAGGGTTCAGGCCTGGCTGTTGTGTGCAGCATCACTTAGTCCCCACGGTTCTGCTCTGACTGCTGGAAGCTCTCAGTACTGGAGACAGAAACCATTTAGAGGAAGGGGCTGGGACTCAGTAATCACAGAGACACTAAGCAGGGCTTTTCTCATTTGGATCCAGAACTCAATCACTGAACACATTTAGCTTATTGCCTTTTTAACTGAGACGAAAAACGACCTACTTATAGGAACACAGTCCTTCTCAAGATTTTGTTATTGGCCCAAAGATGATTTCCAGTTACCATGAGCTCTTCGTGTGCTTTCTTCCCATGACAGAGGGGTGGACAGGGGAAGGATAGGGCAGATGGCTCTTTACCGACTAGGTGTATTAAAATCGAGTAAATCGTTGGTTGGGCTTCCCTGGTGGCTCAGAGGTAAAGAATCCACCTGCCCATGCAGGAGACACAGCTTTCCATCCATGGATTGGGAAGATCCCCTGGAGAAGGAAATGGCAGCCCACTCCAGTATTCTTGCCTGGGAAATCCCATGGACAGTGGTCCGTGGGGTCGCAAAGAGTGGGACACGACTCAACAACAGCAACAGATTGGTGACTGCTGCTGCTGCTAAGTCACTTCAGTCGTGTCCGACTCTATGTGACCCCATAGACGGCAGCCCACCAGGCTCCCCGTCCCTGGGATTCTCCAGGTAAGAACACTGGAGTGGGTTGCCATTTCCTTCTCCAATGTATGAAAGTGAAAAGTGAAAGTGAAGTCGCTCAGTCATGTCCTACCCTTAGCAACCCCATGGACTGCAGCCCACCTGGCTCCTCTGTCCATGAGATTTTCCAGACAAGAATACTGGAGTGGGGTGCCATTGCCTTCTCGGATTGGTGACTACAGCCCTTCTCAATGGGTGTCCAAGGCTGTAGGTTCATTTAGAGGGGAAACTGAGTCTGTGGTCAAGAGGTTCTGCTGAAGGTGACTTGGCAGGAGGGTGCTGACTCACAAAGCCATGGGGTCGCGCTGCTCCCCTCACCCTGCTTGCTGGCAGAGCCACAGGCAGCCCCTTCCTCCTCCCCCTGCCCCGACAGGGAGCTTACCTCCTCCAGTGGCAGCTCCCTGAGCAGCGGCAGCGAGCTGGTGAGCAGCCCGATGAGGAAGGGTGTTGGTGAGCACACGATGTCGATCATGGCGGGTGGCAGCACGGGGATGTAGGTGTGCTGCCAGGCGAAGGGGTAGATGGCCGCCACCATCGCGTGGCAGCACGTGGACAGGGTGCTGTGGCAGGGAGAGAGGGAGGAAGGGCCGCTTCAGGAGGGTGGGCCGCCTCCACGAAGACACCAGAGAGAAGGGTTCACATGCCAGCCCCCTCCCCTTCCCCCAGCCGCAGAAAGCCCCCAGACAGTGAAAGCCTCCTTTCGTGTGGATGCTCCTCCTCTTAATGAAGAGGCTTTGGACTGGAACCCACATTCTCTCTGCCAAGTGTGAACACCTAGGTGTGGTCGGGGGAGACAGGGTAGCCCTTCAGTGTTCAGGTGCAGCCGTCCACTCCAAATGGCTCGGTTGTGTAAAAGCGAAATTCATATACTTCTTGCCCAGAATTCAAAACACAGAAAAATAACGACGTTGAGAGACAGACTCGGTCCCTCTTAAGGCAGGATGATCACAGTGTAGCCTTGTACTGGCGAACGCCGGGCCTGACAATTGTGTGGGATCCACAAGGCTTTGCTCCGTGCCTGCGTTTGTGCTCAGTTTGTAGAATGAACGGGTGGATTACCCGGGAGCATCGCTTTACACCATTTCTGCGGAGCTGCAGCAGTGAAGACTGGCGGCTTCCGAGATGATGAGAGCAGACTTTCTCTTCTTCCTCGAAATCGCTCCTTATCACTAAGTGAGCCTGCTCCCAGCGGTCCCCGTCTCCTCTCATCCTGATATGCTGTTTCTAAAATGCTATGGGGTTGGAAACTCTAGAAGCTTGTTAGAAGTGTCTAATGCAAGAGTAACCCAAAGTGAGGGCCCAGTGGATTCGCCCAAGAGTATCCAGTGGATTCGCCCAAGAGTATACCAGGTCATCTTTGGTTCCCTGTAACCAGCACTGCATCTGTTAGGACACCTTCTGAAAGTTCGCCCTGGTTCTCAGCTGTGCTCTGTTCACATCAAGCTGCAAGGAAGCTGAGTTCTGGATGGATGAATGCGCCTTTACTGCGTTCCCATGATGCCGCACACCTATAATCTCGTTGCCATAAAATTTTCTTGAGCCCATCAAAAAAAGTCACTTAGCTCTGGTTTACTTAAGAAGAAAGGAAGTGGATTAAAAGATACTGGCTAGCAAGTGAACGCAGCCAGGCAGAACGAGACACATACTGTATGATTCCAGTTACACAAGGCTGTTAGAATCAGCAAATGCATAGAGACAGAGCAGAAGGGAAGTGAGCAGGGGCTGGAGGAAGGGAGAGGGGCCCATTGTTGCTTAATGAGGACAGAATTACAGTTGAGATGATGAAAAAGCTCTGGAAATGGAGAGCAGTGATGGCTGCAAGCATTGTGAATGTGCTAAATGCCCCTGAATTAAACACTTAAAGATCATTAAAATGGTAAAATTTATGGTTATGTATATTTTACTGCAATAAAAAAAGCAACCCTCCACAAATCATTTAGATTCCTCTGAATCTAGTAAGTTCCTCTGAATCTAGCTCCCCTGAGACATCTTTAACATATGCACTAGCCCTCCTTTTGATCCTGCTTCCATTTGGGGGCTCCTAACCTAATAAGTGAAAGTTGCTCAGTCGCGTCCGACTCTTGGCGAACCCATGGACTATACGGTCTGTGGAATTTTCCAGGCCAGAATACTGGAGCCAGTAGCCGTTCCCTTCTCCAGGGGATCTACCCAACCCAGGGATCGAACCCAGGTCTCCTGCATCACAGGCAGATTCTTTACCAGCTGAGCCACTAGGGAAGCCCAACCTAGTAAGAGCCATGTTGAATCTTGTCCACTTACCAGTATGTCTCCTGATTGTCCTGTTCTCTCTCTTAGCAATCTCCTGATACTCACTGGAGTCATGAGATACCTCTCAGTAGTGGAGTAGACACATGTTTCACCGATACTTGGTCTTATATTTTCTTTCAAATGATCACCCTCAAAATGAGAAAGATGCTACCCCAACATTTTGTTATCACTATAATGCCTTCTTTCTTAGCTGAGTAAGAGTGAGACAGACTAAAGTTCAGACTTATACCAAGAGAGCAACATCAATAATTCATCCAGCAGTGTGCAGTGAAGTGACTTCTGCCTTTTAAAAGATCTTCCTGAACGCCATTTAGCGACTGAACAGCAACAAACACCTCTCAATAGCACTCTGAGGTTGTAACTATGATTATCACCATTTACTCTTTAATAACTACTAAATGGCCTCTTTCCACAACTGAAATATTAGGTTACACTATAAAAATATTAGCAAATGTAGTTTTTAAACCTGTAAGTAAACCCTATGCATTATGCTAAATTAAATCCTAAGGCATTCAGACATGATACATACTTTTTTTTTCCCATTCTGTAAATCATTGTTTTTTCTCTGGATTCAATAAATGTAAAGCCTTAAAAAAATTCTCTTGAAAAGCATAGGAGCTTTATTTCTTAAGGCATCACTTTCTACCAGATAAGTCAAGAATGTTGATACTTTTAGTGAATTGCTGATCATTTACATTTAATTTCCTTGATCTATAGATCACTGAATGTGCTGAATTTACTTTGTTCTAAAACTTTGAAGTTTAGGACTAAGCTGTATTTGTGTGTGGCCAGTCTACAAAGCTGATCTGCTCAAGGACTATGGGTCATGACTTAGAAAACTAGAAGGACATCATAATATAAACCAGAATAGTTATGTGTAGAGAAAGTTTTTGCAGACTATAATTGTATCTTATTCATGACCCAGATAATCATGATGATGTGATCACTAATGGGAGAAGGTAATGGCACCCCACTCCAGTACTCTTGCCTGGAAAATCCCATGGATGGAGGAGCCTGGAAGGCTGCAGTCCATGGGGTCGCTGAGTCAGACACGACTGAGCGACTTCACTTTCACTTTTCAATTTCCTGCATTGGAGAAGGAAATGGCAACCCACTCCAGTGTTCTTGCCTGGAGAATCCCAGGGACAGGGGAGCCTGGTGGGCTGCCGTCTCTGGGGTCACACAGAGTCGGACACGACTGAAGCGACTTAGCAACAGCAGCAGTGATCACTAATCTAGAGCCAGACATCTTGGAATGTGAAGTCAAGTGGGCCTTAGAAAGCATCACTATGAACAAAGCTAGTGGAGGTGATGGCATTCCAGTTGAGCTGTTTCAAATCCTGAAAGATGATGCTGTGAAAGTGCTGCACTCAACATGCCAGCAAATTTGGAAAACTCAGCAGTGGCCACAGGACTGGAAAAGGTCAGGTTTCATTCCAATTCCAAAGAAAGGCAATGCCAAAGAATGCTCAAACTACCGCACAATTGCATTCATCTCACATGCTAGTAAAGTAATGCTCAAAATTCTCCAAGCCAGGCTTCAGCAATACGTGAACCATGAACTCCTGATGTACAAGCTGGTTTTAGAAAAGGCAGAGGAACCAGAGATCAAATTGCCAACATCCGTTGGATCATGGAAAAAGCAAGAGAGTTCCAGAAAAACATCTATTTCTGCTTTATTGACTATGCCAAAGCCTTTGACTGTGTGGATCACAATAAACTGTGGAAAATTCTGAAGGAGATGGGAATACCAGACCACCTGACCTGCCTCTTGAGAAATCTGTATGCAGGTCAGGAAGCAACAGTTAGAACTGGACATGGAACAACAGACTGGTTCCAAATAGGAAAAGGAGTCCGTCAAGGCTGTATACTGTCACCCTGCTTATTTAATTTCTATGCAGAGTACATCATGAGAAACACTGGACTGGAAGAAACACAAGCTGGAATCACGATTGCCGGGAGAAATATCAATAACCTCAGATATGCAGATGACACCACCCTTATGGCAGAAAGTGAAGAGGAACTCAAAAGCCTCTTGATGAAAGTGAAAGAGGAGAGTGAAAAAGTTGGCTTTAAAGCTCAACATTCAGAAAACGAAAATCATAGCATCCGGCCCCATCACTTCATGGGAAATTGATGGAGAAACAGTGGAAACAGTGTCAGACTTCATTTTTGGGGGCTCCAAAATCACCGCAGATGGTGACTGCAGCCATGAAATTAGAAGACGCTTACTCCTTGGAAGGAAAGTTATGACCAACCTAGATAGTATATACAAAAACAGAGACATTACTTTGCCGACTAAGGTCCGTCTAGTCAAGGCTATGGTTTTTCCTGTGGTCATGTATGGATGTGAGAGGTGGACTGTGAAGAAGGCTGAGCGCCGAAGAATTGATGCTTTTGAACTGTGGTATTGGAGAAGACTCTTGAGAGTCCCTTGGACTGCAAGGAGATCCAACCAGTCCATTCTGAAGGAGATCAACCCTGAGATTTCTTTGGAAGGAATGATGCTAAAGCTGAAACTCCAGTACTTTGGCCACCTCATGCGAAGAATTGACTCACTGGAAAAGACTCTGATGCTGGGAGGGATTGGGGGCAGGAGGAGAAGGGGACGACCGAGGATGAGATGGCTGGATGGCATCATGGACTCGATGGATGTGAGTCTGAGTGAACTCCGGGAGATGGTGATGAACAGGGAGGCCTGGCATGCTGCGATTCATGGGGTCGCAAAGAGTCGGACACGACTGAGCGACTGAACTGAACTGAACTGGGGGTCCTGAAATAATTTCAGTGGGTTGTGATCAGCATAAAAAACAACTACAACAAAATGAATGTAATAGAAAATAGGAGAGTATGATGCATTTTTCCCCAACTGTAAATAAGTATATGTATGTATTATGTGGGGTGTATATTAGGTCTGAATATAACATATATTTCTAATTGTGGACTGTAGTAAAAAGGCTTGGAAGCCTATGATTTTGACTAGAGAGCTGAGGGTGAGGTGCGGTGGGGAGCGGGTAGAAAGTGATGGTTGAGCTGGAATTTTGATATGTTACCTTTTACTGGGATGTTGGCTTTCATTTCCAAGTGGCTAGTGGGAGTTCTTTAAAAGAGACCCTAAGAAGGAATTTCCTGAAGGAAGCCTTATGTATGAAATCTACCTCTTTTATAGCACATTTGTTATTAAGCTCCTAAATATCACTTGGAGAAAGAATGGATCATGCAATGGTATAGGTTGTGGACTCTGTCATCCATGGTCCCTTCAGCAAGTTTCTGAAATTCTCACTGTTTTAGTCATGGGCTCCACAAGTGGCACTAGTGGTGAAGAACCTGCCTACCAATGCAAGAGATGTAAGACTTGGGTTCATTCCCGGAGGTGGGAAGATCCCCTGGAGGAGAGCCTGGGAACCCATTCCATTATTCTTGCCTGTACAATCTCGTGGACAGAGGAGCCTGACAGGCCACAGTCCACAGGATGACAAAGAATTGGACACGACTGAAGCAAGTCAGCACTTCAGTCAAGTCACTAAAGGAGAATAAAAATGCAGCACTCATGTTTAAGAGTGCATTTACATTTCAGAGGTGTGGTTTAAGCATTTCTGACTCTGGGGAAGTTACAGAAGCACAGAATTTTAGACCTGGAAGCGATTTTAGAACTCCAGGAGATGGTGAAGGACAGGGAAGCCTGGCGTGCTACAGTCCACAGGGTCACAAAGAGTTGGGTGCTCCTGAGCAACTGAACAACAATGAACCCCAGGCTAAAAGAGGGAAAAGGCATTCAGGGTGAGGGCAGGGTGGGGAGGGAGGAGTCCTGCAGATGGGAGAAGGCAGAGAGATACAGACTGATGAATGGAGGCGCGAAGAGGCATAGCCAGAAGCCTTTGGGTTTTTCTTGATTACTGCAATAGGAAAACAAGTCTGGAGACTTCCCCAAAGGTGCAGTGGTTAAGGCTTTGAGCTTCTAACGCAGGGGGTATGGGTTCGATCCCTGGTTGGGGAACTAACATTCTGCTTTCCATGTGGCACGACCAAAAACCCCAAATAAAAAGTTTTTTTCAAAGTCCAATTAAAAATTTAAAAATAGAAAGAGAAATCTGTGTAACTTTCTTTTTTTACCAATTCAGAGAAATGGCCTCCTGCCCTTTGCCTTCTTTCGGCCTCAGCCCTGGAGGGAGCAGGTCTGTAGGGAGTCTCCCCTTCTCTCCACTGCTCCTGTACTTTGTATCTCCGGCTGAAGCCCAGGGGTCTCGGGGGAGGGTGTGTGACTCAGCTGCAGTGAGTGTGAACCAGCTGGGTGGGGAAGGTAGTTGGAACAAGTAGAGAACACATGATAAGCAGCGCCAGCACTAGATACACAGGGCATGTAAAGAGATGTCATGGAAAGGAGAAATGCACTCATTTAACTGGAATGCAGGCAGCTGAAGGACACCGGTACTCAGTCCGCCGCTGTTGTTTAGTCACCAAGTTGTGTACTCAGTCTCAATGGGGACAAATGACGACTCAACTGTGTCACCTGTTGGCCATGTAGGTTGGTACTACCATTGTTGATTCTGCTAACAGGTGTTTGCTTTTTAAACAGGCTGTTGCAGCTGGGTCCCAATGCCTCCCACCTGGTTTCCACTGCCACCTTGCTAGCTGGCACCTGTGGAGCACAGGGGGTCAGGAGCCACCCGAGAGGCGGGCGGTGCTGGCAGTGCTGCCTCCCTCTTGGTCTCCAGCTCCCTCCAGTACCCTAAAACAAAAATTCTGCCTCTTGAAACACTAGAAGGAAAGGCCAGATTCTGCAAAGAATACATCAAGTGGCAGCTGTTCCTTCCAAATGAATGGTAGAAGAGGGGCTTCCCTGGTGGTCCAGTGGTTAAGCATCTGCCTCGCAATGCAAAGGACACCAGTTTGATCCCCGGTCTGGGAAGATCCTTCATGCTGCAGAGCGACTAAGCCTGTGCGCCATCCACAACTATCGAGCCTGTGCTCTAGAGCCGAGCGCCACAACTACTGAAGCCCGTGTGTCTTAGGAGCCCGTGCTCCGCAACAAGAGAAGCCACTGCACCGAGAGCCTGCGCACCACAGCGAGAGTAGCCTCCGCTTCACAACTGGAGAAAACCTCCGAGAGTAGCCTCCGCTTCACAACTGGAGAAAACCTCCGTATAACAACGAAGACCCACCACACCCCCAAAATAACTGAATCTTAAAAAAAAAAAAAAAATGGTAGAAGAGAGAAGAAGGGATTATTCTGAGTGTAGCTTGTTGAGATTTTATTCCCTGACCCATAAAGGTTAGAGGAGTTTCCACGGGGGTGGGCACTGCTGGGACTGGTGGTTTCTTGGGAACATGCAAAGTACAGTCTACAGTTCTGGGGATGCTAAGGATGACTGCTCAGGCTCGCTTGCCACTTAATGTGGAGGCTTACTGAGCATCTGCTGGTTGGAGGAGAGGCAGTGTTTTTGAAGGAAGTTCTAGGAGGGAGCCCTGGCAGCTGGCTCGAATTACAGTGGGGGTGGAGGAAAGGAATGCTGGCCCCCACAGCTGTGATCAATTTGCACAAAAGCGAGGGAGGGAGGAGATGCCCCAGTGGGAGGTTGGCTGGGCCACAAGGTTAAAAGATGGGCACAGGGGAGAAGGGTCAGGTCCCAGAATGCTTTGCTACTTGGTGCTGGTTCCTGAAGATTGAAGCATTAGTCCAGAGACACCAGCATACACTTGTGAACACTCAGATTCTCCTGAAGAAGACGCTTCAGTTCTGGCTGCTACAAAGCCCGTGGGCCCTATGTGGTGTTGTTTAATCGCTCAGTCGTGTCTGACTCTTTCCGATTCCATGGACTGCAGTAGGCGAGGGTTTCCTGTCCTTCACCATCTCCGGAGTTTGCTCAAGCTCACATCCATTGAGTCAGTGATGCCATCCAACCATCTCATCCTCTGTCGTCCTCTTCTCCTCATGCCCTCAATCTTTCCCAGCACCAGGGTCCTAGCCCAATTTGTGGTTGGTTATTACTATGCTCAGCAGCCTCCCAATTCACCTAGCAACCAGAGTCAAGCACAGAGCTTTCTCTAAGATGCTATCAGAAAAGTGAAGGATGAGTTTCCAGAGTTGGAGAAACCCCAGGAGTCTGCAGGATGAGTCCAGGCAAAGCTTCTCTCCCTTTGTGCGTGATTCCCAGGAACCAGAGCCAGTGGTGACTCTGGTGTGGTCTGATGCCTGCTGAGACCTAGTGGGAGGTGGCTGCCATGCTTCCATTACTGTACTTTCAGACCCTGTAGAAATGTGTCACTGGGTTAAAAGAACCCAGGCTGGACCTCAACAAAACTGGGCTTGCTACGCTCTGTGTGATCTCAGGTAAAGCTCTTCTCCAGGCCTCAGCTTCCTCATCTGTAACATAAGGAAGTGGGCGTTCCAGCTTTAAAGTCTGCCAACTACAAACTATGAGAGAGAGAGAGAAAGCCAGGAACCGGAAGTAGGAGCCAGGAGCTGAAAATAACTGACAGTGAAAAAAACCCAGGCCTGGAGGGTAATTCTAGAGCTCACTGATGGAGACAGGACAATGGTGACATCTTATTCCAAGGAATTAGGGGATATAATGTTGGAGAGTTTTTAAGTTGCCACAGTAAGCCCCCGAAAGGACTACACTTAGAACCAGCACAGCCTGGAGGGACCTGACTCCAGAAGAGAGCTGGAGTATGCTATATCCGAGATTCTGTTGGTGATGGGTTTGGAGTCAAAGACAATTTGTGGCTATGCTATTGTCTAAACCTTGCTTCAAAGTTATCTTGGTGTTCATGGGCAAAAAGAGAAAAAGGCAGTTAATACTTAATGTGTAATCAGTCTGATGGCGTTTTCATAGCACTCTGCTGAACTAACATCGGTATCTCCCTGTTGGCTTCTTGAGGACCTCTGAAGTAGTACTCTAGATGTCGGACCACCAAGATGCCAGCTACTCACAATCTCAAGTAGCCCTTGGCAAGCTCACTTGCCTGGAGAGGGTGTGCCACAAACCCAACCTTTTTCTGAAACACTATGGTGCAACTGATTGAGACAGGATACGGGGCCCCATTTAAACCTACAGAAACGGAGTAAAAATGAATTAAAGGAACGCACAGCAAGATGAAGGTGCACGGCCACACATGGACTTCCCGGTATAGTCACCCCACGTCAAGGCCAAGACTCAAGCTCTACTATTTGCCCAGATTTGACCACCGAATCCCACTTGTCATTAGACAGAAGTCTGTCGTTTAGCTTCTGGTGTGAATGCACCTCGGAAAGATAAGTAAGTTTCTCGAATATGAAAAAACTGTCCTCCTGCCTAAAACTTTTACACAAATTGTTTATGTGCAGCTCTGGCTCTCTTTTTCAGCCTAGTGTGTAGATTTGGCCAAAACCTTGGGAACTGAAATTAATAAACGAAAAAAACAAAATGTTTATCATCAGGGAAATGAAGAAAGGGGTATAGGGAAATATTTATTTAGGTCGTTATGACAACAGAACAAGCGATCACAACAACATTCTTTCTTTCCCATCTGCTAAACTTTGGCTTGACAGAGCCTTAAGAAACACTCAGCGTCCACCGTAAAGATGAAACGGAGCAAGAATGTTATTCTAAATTTGATAGATTTTTGGCTCCACTTAAAACCCTTTATAACTCATACAGTATTTGCCACAACTCCCAGCTATTTCCTCTTGCAGTGGGCAGACGCACTTGCAACGATGAGGAAGTGAATTGTGTGGTGGGGGAGGGTGCTGGCGGCAGTGGCCGCAGGCCTCTGGCAGGCTAACGCTCACCCCGGGCGCCATGGGGCCACTCACCAAGTCTGTGGCGTGCCCTGTTCTCATGCCCTGCTCCGTGGCCTTGAGGAGATGGGGGGCTACAGATGGGAACCTGGGGCAGCCTACTTCTACTTCCAGCTGAGCAGGGCTAGAAATTAGGGCATGCACAGCCCATAGAGAGCGAGTGGTGCCCGCTGATGAGGATGAAGGCACGGGCTGAACTTAGGCTGAAGGCTTTCTTCAGAGGCTTTTCCAGGTCAGACGACCTGCAGCCAGCCACTGGTTTGTCATGGGCTAGCTGAAGAGTCGGACATGACTGAGCGACTTCACTTTCACTTTTCACTTTCATGTCTTGGAGAAGGAAATGGCAGCCCACTCTAGTGTTCTTGTCTGGAGAATCCCAGGGATGGGGGAGCCTGGTGGGCTGCTGTCTATGGGGTCGCACAGAGTCGGACACGACTGAAGCAACTTAGCAGCAGCAGCAGCAGCTGAAGAATGCTTCAATTTCCTAGAGCTATTTTCCCATAAATCAGAAGTAGGTGGTGGCTGATTCCTCCCAGAGGAACCCCCTTAGGTGGAGCAGGCTGGAGAAGAGAAGATGGGTTCCGGCTTTCTCACTCAGTAACTTGACACACACCGTGTTCTCTGGAGGCGTTTCTGTGCTCTGATCATTAGCTAGGTCCCTATTTCACGGATGAGCCAGATTTCCTGTGTGGGCTCTCTGTTAGGGGAGGGGCAAGTCTGAGGGTCAGAGAGACCCCTAAAGAGGAGGCTGCGCTGAGTCCCCCTCAGAAGAAGCACTTAAAGCTGCAAGAGGAGGTACAGATGGTGCCCTGACTTCTGGGCACAGGCTAGAGCAGAGGCCTGGGAGTCCTGGAAGAGTGGATCCGTAACACCGGGTGTATTTATTTATCTTCAACCCAGTAAGGTTAAGAGGGGTGTTAGAAGGGCACTCACAGTTAGTGACCTCAGCACCTCACCATCCTGAAGCACCTACACTTAGAATCACTCTCAGGAAAATGCTATCCAGATGATTTCTACTGAACCAGACCCCCTGGGAGGGGAGTGGGCCATGTGAGGGTGGGATCCCAGAGCATCTGAGCTGGAGGGGTCCCATGGGAATCACACAGCTGGGCAGAGGAGGTGGTTGTCCCTTGGGACACTGGAAAGCATAGGATGCCTGAAACGGATAAGTCCTGGGTCAGGAATGGGGGAAGGGTACTTCAGCAGGTCCGGGACCAAGACTGCTGGGTGGGCAGACACCAAGGGGTGTGGCAGACACCTGGGGCACCCCAGCCCATGGACTCAGAGAAGGTCAGAGCTGGGAGAGACTCTGGAGGTTTGCTCAGCCACCTGTCTCACGGGGGGTCCTGGCTAGAAGGGTGGTTGGGGTGGGTAGGGTGGGCACAGATGTCTGAGCTTCCTCCAGCGACAGTTCTGGCTGGACTGCCAAGCACTTTGTGATGGCACGTTTTTAAAGACTGTCCCTATGTATCTGTGTAGACAGACAGCCTCACAGATACTCCTCTGTTCCACCCAGACCATGGCGGCCTGCTTGCCTTCTCATCTTCTCTGGAGCCAGCTACCCCTGTCTGATCCCAGCTCTCCCACTGACCCCTTCCTTGAGCAAAGTGACTTCACTTCCGTGTGCTTCTTCAATCCAGTTCAGTTCAGTTCAGTCGCTCAGTCGTGTCCGACTTTTGCGACCCCATGAATCGCAGCACACCAGGCCTCCCTGTCCATCACCAACTCCCAGAGTTCACTCAAACTCATGTCCATCGAGTCGGTGATGCCATCCAGCCATCTCATCCTCTGTCGTCCCCTTCTCCTGCCCCTAATCCCTCCTAGCATCAGGGTCTTTTTCAGTGGGTCAACTCTTCGCATGAGGTGGCCAAAGTACTGGAGTTTCAGCTTCAGTATCAGTCCTTCCAATGAACACCAGTGTGCTTCTTAGTCTCCCGCGAACAGGACTGAACTGATGGAGTCTCGAGAGGCTGAGAGAATGGAGGAGCCAGCCCAGGGCAGCCCGCCGGTTCCCCACCTCGAGGCTCAGCTGTTGCTGTTCTCATCAGGCTTATGCACACTGTGCTTTCTGCCTCAGCGCTCTCAGGGCCTTTCTTTCTCTCTTTTCCCACTTCTTCAGATCTGCACTTAACTAGTGTTGCCTGAAAAGCAAATTTATTGAGCAAGAGAGAGAACACTTGAAGCCATTTGTAACAGGACAATCACAGGCTACTTCTGGGGACAATGAGACACCAGAGCCCTAGCAATTCAGAGCTCTGAGTGGCTGGGCACGGAGGAGCCCTTGTTTCCTAAATGAGGAGACCCAGGGCCAGCAGCTGAGGATGTTCAGGCCTCCCTGCTCTCTGGGAAGGCCCCTCCCATGGGATGAGAGCTGGACGTGCCAGCCTGAATGTTGTAAAGGGTCCGCAGTGTAATTTCAGTATTTCAACACACATGTGAGCACACGCATACGCTGGCTCTGGACCCAAAGAGGGCACCCAAGTTGTCCATGTCCCTGCCCCCTACGTGACAAAAATCCTACCTCCTCAGTGCCCCACGGCTGGCAGCTGCTGCAAAAGAAAACAGCCAGTAGGCAGTAAGAGCCTTACAGCAACAACAGCGTCCTGCAGCCACGGCTGGCATTCTACCCTCTTGTGGGTGTTTGCTGCTCCAAGAGACTAAATCTCTCAGGGCAGAGTGCCAGGCACCCTGAGAGGTGGGGTGATGACAGAAACCCCCAAGTCCCTCCAATCAGACGACCGCAGTGACTTGTCTCCTGCCAGGGCAGGAGGGGATGGGGCTGGGAGGACTGAGCAGTACCCGGCAGTGGGCAGGCCCCATGCTCAGGGAGGGGTTCCTTTCATTGTCTCTCATGACAACAGCTCTGTGTGAGTCCCACCTGTCAACCCAGAAGTCTCTCCAGGGACAAGGTGGAGTGGTCAAGTCCTTCCCCAGAGGTCTCTGTCCTAAGCCCTTCCAGGAGTCTCAGCACCCAAAGCCTCTGACATATGCCCGCTACTGCCCTGCAGGGATGCCTCTGTCTTTGATGGGGCTCCCTCCCTTTCTGTTCCCACCTTCTCCTTTCATTGTCCTTTTGTGAGAAAAATAGACGATATTATCCCTTCTCCTTCCCCCTGAAGAAAGCCTGGGTTAGAGCCAGGGGCATGGGCCCTGGTCCCCTGCTCCTTTTGAGTCACGTCCATCTTCTCAGATATTTGGGCAGGCTGGACCTTTCCTGAGCCTGACATCTTTAAACCAGAAGCAAGTGCCCCTCGGGACTATTTGCCCCATCTCCACTCCCTGGAGGGCCTTCCACTCCTGACCTGGGTCTTTCAGAGATCCATCACTTTCCCTTCCTCCCAAGGAAAGCCTGAGAATCCGACAACTGAAAAAAAACAGTGGAGAGTGGGGGATGGTGGGGCTTCCAGAGATTACAGAGTCACTACAGCACTGGTGAAATCTGATCCTGGTCATGGAAGGGTTATTCCTCATCCTCAGCTTGCAGGCCCCCACCTTGAGAACTCTCTGGTCCGAATTCCCCAGTGCCCAGGGATCTTGGAGAGCTGCCCACAGCACCAGCTGCAGGCTCGAGGCAGGGCCTGCTGACAAGAGTGCACAGAGAGTACAATAACTGTGACATTAAATGTGAATAGCTAACTCTCAGGCAGGCCGGGAGCAGCCTGGGAGGAGCCTGGTGGCTGCGGTCCAACGACCGAGGGTGAGCAAGGTGAGCAGATGGGCTGCGGTGGAGACAGGGCTGGATTCCATCTCCCATCACACCTCCAGATGGACCCCACGTTCACACGCTTTGTCCTTTGCACTCTTCTTTCCCTTTTCTTCTTCTTCCCTTTTGTTTTCTAGAGTTGAGAGTCATTATTTCCTCTCCAAACCGATTTTTACATGTTTTTGGCACGGCTTCTTTCCAGATGGACTCTCAGCTGGCCTCTCCCGCTTGGCCGGCTCATCTCGAGCTAGGACCCACGTCTCAGCCCTCCCTGGAGCCGCAGCCACCACTTGCGCCTCTGCGCCCTCAGTTCCAAAGTGAGGAAGGCTCCGATTCCATATTTTGAAATGATGAAAATGCCGAGAATTCTTTTTTCTCTCTCCTTTTTAAAGTTCAGAATTAACCCCAACCCCTATCTGCATCTTCTTCAGGATCTTCTTTGATCTGTGACCTGGGCTTTGCCAATCACCAAATGTGACCCTAGGATGCGGGGTGCACCCTGCTGGGCAGCGGGTCTGTGTGTGGATTCTGTGAGCCCCACGCCTCTGGCTCTGTCTGTGCCCCCTGCCTGGTCCTGCAGCCCTCCCGGGAGCCGGGCCCTGCCCACCTCTGCTGGTTCCTGGCTCTCCTCCCTGTTCCACTACCCTGAGCTGCCCTGTAGTTCCTGAAGGAAATCTTGGCCTCCCCTCTCCCTGCTGTTGTATCAGCAGCTCCTTTTGCCTGGAACATGCTTTCTACTTGCTCTTGGCCTTAAGATGCAGGGAACTCCTCTTGTCTACGAATGAGAACGCTCTGCCTCTAGTCGGCCTTTACAGCACGGTACTGGGTGGTCTCTTTACTTCTCCATCCCCACCCCGGACTGAGGCCTTTTGAAGCACAGCTCTGTCTTTCCCCCGTTTCCCCAGCACATGGTAGGGTGCCCAGCGCCTAGCAGAATGAGTGAACAGCAGGCCAAGTACCAGATGAGCAGAGTGCAGAAGTGCAGGCTCAGCTCACTTTACACAACTCGGGGGCCTCACAAGCCTCCAGCCCAGCTGCCCGCTGACTCACACTCCTGCAGAGGAGCTGCCGCTGAACTCCAGGCAATCCCCCGCTACAGGTTCCACCCCCGTGCGAGACTGACCGGCACACAAACACTTTAGAGACGGTGCGAGACTGACCGTCGTGCAAACACTTCAGCGGAAGTTGCCAAGGTTTGATACCTGAGCTTGTCTGCAATGAAGATGACCCTCCTTTCCAGGAGCAGGGAGGCAAAAACGCAGAGCAGATGTCGGACGCTGAGAGAGGAAAAGAGAGACTCAAAGTCCACGTGTTCGAGCCGGGAGTCCAGCGGACGGCACAGTTCAATCACCTGCCGGGGAACAGGAGCAGCATGAGGGGGGCCGCCTGGTCAGCCAGGCCTCTCATGCACCAGGCAGGCCTGGGGCCCTGTGGTCCTCAGCAGGGAGGCCCATTGCCAGGGGCGGAGGGAGAGAAAAACAGGAAAAGCAAAGGGACTGGGGAAAGAAAGACGGCAGGAGACTGGGAAAGGAGGTGCGTTTGGTAGGGACTCGGTCTCACCGGTGCGTGTGAGGGTAGTTTGCGTGGAGATGGGGAGACAGGACACAGAACCAGAGCTCCTCGGGCCATGATGGCTGGAGCCCGTCCCTTCCCACCCCATCGATGACACATGTGAGCCCCCACAGGGAGTTTTGAGGGCCGGTCCCTTGGAGTGCCTCAGCAGAACGTCTGATCTCACAAGGGACTCCCAGGCTCACAAAGAAGGACCAGCAGATCTAAGCACTTCTGTCAAGGCTCCCTCCTCTACAAGGTGATTCTTAATGAACTCAACCCCATTCCAACCCCCTCCCCAGGGATGGCTCTTTTAGCTTGTATGCATAGTGTGCACACATCTCCTCACTCTGTACTTGTTGACATGTCCCTGAGTTCATCTGAAGTCACTACTCATGTGCCTGCTCTTCATGGTGAGCAGAACCTGGCTTCTGCTCTCAGCATGGCACCGGCCTGGTGCTGTGTGGACGGTGGGGCTCACTAAGGTTAACATCGCCATGGCCAAGTCACGGGCATCCGTATGGGGTGGTTTAGGATTCTCCAGCAGCAGGGAGGCTGCTGCTCTCTGTGCTGGGAAGTTGAGGGGTTCCAGAATATCCCAGACACATCCTCGTCCTGCCCCTGTCCCCAGAGGTGATCCGCTTTTCCAAGGGCCTTTAGAGCTGGAGACTCAAGGCTGAATGGGTCACATACAAGGATGGGAAGATGAAAACAAGCTCTGGTATCAAATCCCACCCAGCCAAGGAAAGGGACATGCTTCAAAGTCTGGGATGAATAAAAAGCACCTGAGCTTGTCTTCCCCGAAAAGAATCTGCTCTGCATTTTAAGTGGTAGCAGTGATATAGATCAAAACCCTAAAAAGGTTCAAATACGATTTATGAAGGTGGTGGGCTATTAAGCAAAGCTGAAGATGTTCACTGCCCTGGCACAGTTTTCTCATCCAGAAACCAATGGATGGATTAGACTTAGGGTGGAATTTATGACTCTCTCACAGATGGATGATCTGGGCCAGCTTGTGGAGCAAGAGGCCACCACTGAATGTGACAGCCCGCTGAAAGCCAGCCCGAGGGATCACCAGGACCTGATCACTGTCAGGGCTATGCCCCCTGGGACAGGAGAGGACTCTGACGGCATACCTCAGTTCCTGATCCAGGCAAGAAGTTCTTGACCACAATGGTTTTGCCCAGGGCTGGGAAGGGGGCTTCCATAACGCTCCTCATGAGAGGCTGGACCAGGGCAGGAGAGATGCCGCGTCGTTTTTCCACCTCATCCAAGATCTGCAAGGGACAGAGTATCAGGCTGCGAGGCAGTGCTCTCTTCCAGATGAAGGGGGCCGGCCACCGAGGCTGAGGAGCCGCGGAGAAGCCTCATCAGGCCAAACCTACAGTCTCTTTCACCTGCTGCGTTAAGACCCGGATTCACCCTCTCTGCAGCCACTCTTTTTCCATGTGGCTCTACAATTTCTCCCACTTAAAGGGTGAAGTATAGTTCTTGGCCCCCTTGACTTTGGAAACTGTCCTGTTTGTCAGTTTGCATTCCCCTGTGATCATGATATATGTTCTCAATGGGAAGAATAGCCCCCCCCAAGGGGTAAAAATTGGTTGCATTCCCCTGTGATTATGATATATGTTCTCAATGGGAAGAATAGCGCCCCCCCCAAAGGGGTAAAAATTGGTTGGGGGTTGGTGAAAAAACAGGTGTCATGAGGGTTTGTGCTAATGTACTTCCCTGGTGGCTCAGACGGTAAAGCATCTGTCTATAATGCGGGAGACCTGGGTTCGAGCCCTGGGCTGGAAAGATCCCCTGGAGAAGGAAATGGCAATCCACTCCAGGACTATTGCCTGGAAAATCCCATGGACAGAGGAGCCTGGTAGGCTACAGTCCACGGGGTCGCAAAGAGTCGGACACGATTGAGCGACTTCACTACTACTACTAAGGGGCCAAAGTACATAAACAGATATGTGGTGTATCTATGGAACTGAATTTTCTCTGGGGTGAGGCCATTAGGACCACACAAACCAAAACCAATGAGATGCCACTTGACAGCCATTAGGACGACTGTAATAAACAAATAGGTAACAGGTGTTGGTGAGGAAGTGGGGAAATTGGAACCCTCATACACTGCAGGTGGAAGCTTCTCAAGAAATTAAACATATATGACCCAGCAAATCCACCCCTAGGCATTTAACCCACGGAAATGAAGACATGTTCACACGAAAACATGAATGTTCAAAGCAGCATTATTCATAGTAGCCAAAAAGGAAATAATCTAAACATCCATTAACTTATGAATAATAAGCAAAATGTGTTACCCATATAATGGAATATTATTCAATATGATGGAATAAAATACTGATACATACTACAACATGGATGAGTTTTGAAAACGCTGCTAAGTGAAATAAGCCAGACACAAAAAGGGACAAATATTATATGATTCCACTTACATGAGATCCTCGAGTCAAACTCATAAAAGAGACAGAAAGTAGAGTAGAGTGGTGGTTGCCAGGGGCTGGGGGAGGAGAGGACAGAGGGTTAGTGTTTAATGGGCACTGAATTTTAGTCTGGGGAGATGAAAGAGTTCTGGAGATGGATGGTGGAGATGGTGGCACAACAGAGTGAATAAACATAATAAACTGTACACTTAAAAATGACTAAACGGTAAGTTTAATGTTATGTATGTTTTAGCACAGTAAAAAGAAAATGATATGACAAAAAGCTAAAAATTTCATAGGGAGGAGAGGCAATTGAGGAAAAAGCATATCTAAAAAGGCTGCTCACTAGAACAATAATGAAAAGAAGTTGAGGACCACTGGGCAGGCAGGATGAGGGGGAAGTGACCATGTGCCAGTGTTAAGCCCAGGGCTTGGGAGGCGAGCAGAAACTTGCCTCCCTGTGCATGCATGAGACAGCCTCCTGTCTCAGGCAGGGTGAAAGACCCGCATCCAGACTTGCAGCCTGAAGCACAGCCCAGCCAGCCTGGATCAGCCAACCCCCAGCCTACTGGAAGCACAAGAGTGAGCAAGCCACGGAGTCCAGCACAGCAGAACCCCAGAGCCCTGCCCCTCTGTGGGAGTCAATGGACTCAACTGCTTTAAGCCACTGTGGTTTGTTAACACAGCATCATTGTAACGATACTTATGCTTTCTTCAGAGATTCTGAAAGCTGTTCTTATCCATTATCCTTTTGTCTGTACTGAAGGACAATTTGCCATAATGGTCCTTGCCACTCACCTAGAAATAGCCTGAGGTCTTGGAATCAGTTAGCCAAAGCTCTGTCTATGGTTCTACGCTGAATATTTGCTGTGTGGTCTTTGGCAAGTCTTCATACTATATTCTTTAAAAATTCACAGTCACAAAACTGGCATGAAAATGCAGGACTGTGAATCACACGAGTATGTCAGGATGTTCGCCTGCTCTGCCTCTCCTGCCCATGATGTAGCAATGCAGCTTATGTGAACTTCAGAGCTCCTGCTGGAGGCTGGCCTACCTCACAGGAGCCATTTACTCCTAGATTCATAAGCGTTCTCACAACAATCTAGAGCCTCCTCTCCATGTTGAAACAAACCCATGATGAAGACTGGCATGAGCAGCAATGCCAATCTGAGCCAGAGCTTGTGAGTGACTGATTGTAATGTACAATGACTACCTCCTCACGTGGAGTGAAGGCCACGACTCAGGTGACGCTGGTACCATTAATTACTCCAGACTTGTGTACAAGTACAAGCTCCACCACGGCCAGAGCTCACACTGCATCAGTCTAATTCAGGCTTCCTCGGAGCTCAGGGCAGGGGTGGGCAGGAGCAGGAATTTTGTTTCAGAATGCTGACAGGGTGGGGCTTTCAGCCACAGACAGCAGATGCACGACTTCAATTCTCCAAAAGAAAACTTGGACTGAAATACATGCTTAAGGACTTAAAATACATGTACAGATTAAATATTTATGTCTTGTTAACAGAAGAAACAAATGTTGAGTTACACCTCATTTTTGAGATTGGCATCAGACAGCATAGTAATTATGCCAATCCAGAATACTGGGGTGGCTGAGCCAATTCACCATGGCAATTCCTACGTCCTGATATATTGCTTCATTTTCCAAAAAGAAGGACCAAGTTATACTAAGATTTTGATAGAGGGCTTCCCTGATAGCTCAGTTGGTGAAGAATCTGCCTGCAATGCAGGAGACCCCAGTTCGATTGCTGGGTCCGCTGGAGAAGTGGATAGGCTACCCAATCTAGTATTCCTGGGCTTTCCTTATGGCTCAGTTGGTGAAGAATCCTCCTGCAATGCAGGAGACCCCAGTTCGATTCCTGGGTCCACTGGAGAAGTGGATAGGCTACCCAGTCTAGTATTCCTGGGCTTTCCTTATGGCTCAGCTGGTAAAGAATCTGCCTGCAATGTGGGAGACCTGGGTTTGATCCCTGGGTTGGGAAGATACCCTGGAGAAGGGAAAGGCTGCCCACTCCAGTATTCTGGCCTGGAGAATTCCATGGATTGTATAGTCCATGGGGTCGCAAAGAGTTGGACACGACTGAGCGACTTTCACTTTCACTTTGACAGACTAGTCTTACAATAACAACTCTCACACACACACAACAGATACACACAACACACATACACAACACATAATGCGGCAAAAGATAATGCTTTTGAGAGGGAAAGTAAAACACATGGAACATTCTGGGGAGAGCCTTTGCCCCTCCATCCTCAACTGCAATTAATTTGTCCTTTCCCTCTCCCTCACTTTCTGGGCCACAACCTTCATCCATTCATTTCCTGTCCCAGTGATTATCTCAGTGAGGCTCAAGGAAGGGAGGAGGAGGAAGTGGCAAGGAAAACAGGCTGGGGAATAAGAAGATAAAAAGTCCTGGGAGTTGGGGCGTCTCCCGAGTCCTCCTGGGCCCTGCAACTCCCACGCGCTCCCTCCCTTCTCTGGGGTGCAAGTCCTCACCTTTGAAAAGAGGCTGAAGCATCCCAGACGGCTCACGATGCAGTAAACCTCAGGGAGGCGCTTTCCTTTGCCACCAGGCTTTTGGGGGTGAAACACAGGGAGATTATGAGTGTGACCAATCTCAGGGGAGGAAAGATCCCAGATGTTTTCAACACGGTGCCGACTGTTTCCACACACCAGTTTTTTTGAAAATCAATAAGGTAAGCAGTTACCAATACCCCGTCTTACAGGTGGAACCGCTTCTGGTTATGTAGACATGTGTTAAAATTCTCCCAAAGGGACCAAATCAAGAGTTTTGTGCACACAGTAGGAGCTCAGTGTGGCCCACAGAACCATAAAATGAGGAATCTTAACTTGTTTACTCTTATCGCTTAACTTGTTTACTCACATTACTCATATCACTGTGGTTTTTCTCAAATAACTTATTTATTCCTTATAATTATTATAACTCCAAATGAGAAATCTTTTCTAAAAATCCTTTTGGAAACTATTAATTTTCAAAACAAAAAAGGAAAGCAATCTCAATACTTAAACTCCAAAGTAACTATAGTAACAGAATTTATTGTCCCACTTAACTTTTTCGATTATTATCCATTTTTATTCACTAATTCAACAAACATTTACTGAGCAGCCACTATGTGCCACACATTATTCTTGACTATATTGGCCTATGTATAATAAGACTAAAATATGCTCTCAGTGGAAAATGATTTGCCACTACTGAAGGTACTCCCAAAAATGGGCCTCGAAAAGACAAGTTCTAAAATGTTTTGGCATGATCATCTCACTGAAGTAAGTGTCTGACTTTTAAAGGTTAATGTTCTGAAGGAGACACTTAAATTATTTGTGTCATGAACCAAATAAGCCATCCTTCTTCGGCCCTTACCACTATTATGAAAGCTCTCTGTAAGCTCTCAGAGTCTGTTGAGCACACTTTATTAGAAAAGACACCTGCCTTAAGGGGGGATGGTCATTTATTTGGCAGGGAAAGCAGTGGAGAAAATATTTTCTTTCCAAGGGAGGCAGACAGTGTTTCCATGCACAGTGAGGCTCATGGGGACCCCCCAAACACTCCTCCCCGTGTTTAACGGCCCTGAGGAACTCGCTACACCTCTTGTCTGTGGCCTGTGGCGAATGAGGCCTGTGGTGAATGAGGTCCTAGGAAGCCAGTGGGGGGCCTGCACGGAGCTCTCACCGCCGGAGAGCAGGGGATACTGACCAGCAGTCTTCGGCAGTAACCAAACCTTCTGCTCCCATCTTCTCCAGTTAAGACAAATGAGAATGTTTCACTGTGGTTGGGAAAATGAAAGGAAGTACATTACTCTCTGACCACAGCACCATGAGACTAGGTATCAATTACAAGACAAAAACTGTAGGAAACACAAACACATGGAGATTACACAACACGTTTCTAAATAGCCAACAGGTTACTGAAGAAATCAAAAGGGAATTCAAAAATTTCTAGAAACAAATGACAATGAAAACACGACAACTCAACACCTATGGGACGCAGCAAAAGCAGTTCTGAGAGGGACGTTTATAGCGACACAATCCTACCTCAAGAAACAAGAAAAACAGAACAGACAACCTAACCTCACATCAAAGCAACTGGGAAAAGAAGAGGAAGTGTGTTACAAAACAGAACAAAAGTCGCATTGTGCTGAGCCACCAGGGGACATGGATGCGAGTCTGAGTGAACTCCGGGAGATGGTGATGAACAGGGAGGCCTGGCGTGCTGCGATTCACGGGGTTGCAGAGTAGGACACGACTGAGTGACTGAACTGAAGCAGGGGACATTCGGGAGGAGGCTGTCAGAAAGCGCCGCTCCCTGTCCCGCCCGTCCGTCTCTGGGCTGTGGCTCCAGAGTCTCTGTCAGGGACACGGGATCTCAAGTGTCGCTGTGTCCTGAGAGGAAGTGAGGACTTTTCTTTCCACCCTCAGCCCTCATATAATCCTATCACCTGGGCCATCCCATCGAACAGACACAGTGGTCATTGGTCCTCTCCTGGGGAGAGCCCAGGAGTGACTCAAGACTGGGGGTGTTGGGGGAGCTGGGTAGCAGTAGGCAATGGTGGTGCCCTTCTTGGAGCTGCCCATGGGGCAGCTCTCCTGGGCACCGAGGCTGCGACTGCCCTTAAAGACTGCTGGGCCAACCTCGAGGTACTCAGTGTCCCTCGAACACTTAGGATTTGTAGCCTCCTGAGTTTGGTCAGTTGTTGAGACCTCTGATAAAAAAATACTTCCACCCAACAATATGAGTTAAAGTAGAAATGTAAACTTGACCACAATCTGAGTAACGGCTGGATGTGTTGCCGAAGAAGTATTTTCACAGCACTGGACAAGGTTTTCTTAGACTATGAATTACCTTATTGCCCATCACGTCAGCTTATGAAACACATTCCAAGATGGAGTGGGAGGTCTGGGAACCTGCACATTTGGCAAAATGAGTCTTGTCTTCAGGCATGCTTTCCAAACACCCGTGGAGGAAATTTATACACTCGAGTCTGTCAGGCTGACTTACCAGTAGGACTGACTGACTTTCGGGGTCTGCCATCGACGACCTCTCTCTAGCTCTCACTTCGGTCTTGGCGGGGCCGGGGGAGGGCGGGGAGACGCCAGCACATACCTGGTAAACTGCTGGACTGGAGTCCAGTCCTTGGCGTCGGGGAAACAGAACTGGGGGATAGCCTTCAGCTGGTCCTCAGCTTCTCTCATGAACTTGAACGACCTTTCCAGCTGCAGGGAGGAGGGCGAGAGGAGGTTGGAGAATAAGCCCCGGTGTAAGCAAGACAGATGCTCGACAGGCGCACAGCCCCCACGGCCCTGAAGTCATAACTGGAGCCTTAACCTCCACGCTAAGGAGGGCTTGCAGCTCAGGCTCAAGCTATTTTTTCCCTCAGGGCAGTTTCAACTATAGTCTTAGGTGGGGAGCAAGGAGAAAAAAATAGTGTGCCTTAGAGAAATGTTCTCTATGCCTAACATTCTGGAATATAAGCATTTTAATCAATAAGGAAAAGCTGTCATAGCAACGGCTTCCGAATCCGAGACTCACAAATCTGCAAGGCAGAGCCGCAAATCTAGCCGTCTGACGTCTGGACCTAGGCAAAGCTGGCCCTCTTCAATTTCGGCAGAGATGTTTTACAGCCCTTCTTAGTGAATCCATCCAGGTAAATTACGTTATACAGTGAAATTTAATTCATTTCAGGAAGTCTTTGAATATTAGAATTAAAGGAAAACTAGACACGAGGCTGACATTCTTAGAGAGAAGAAAATAAACCCGGAGAAGTTAAGTGTTTTGTCCATGATCACACAGCTAGAATGGAATCCAGGAAAGAATCAAAATGATCTTAATTTCTGTCTTCTTGCTCTCTGATTATCTGACATATCACAGTCTGGAGGAATACCATCTCACTTCAAAACGGAGCGAGTGGATGAAGTCTGACTTTAGAGATCATATTTAAAGCCGTGACTCTGCTTGTTCTGTGTCTGAATGGGTATCTGCTTCAAAAGCACTCTATTCTGGGGAATCTGCTGGGCAGCAATGCCCCTGTAGCTAACCACACTGTACTGCGCACCTGGAGATATCGGGATGCTGAGTTTGCCACGTGTTTTCTTTTTGCCTCAAGTGAAAAAAAAAAAGGGACTCTAGGTATAAAGTTTGGGATACAAAAAAAAATAGTTTATAATTAGCATAGTTTGCTTATAAATTGGTACTCCTAAAGTGCTGGGAGGAATTGTTGACTTTTTGTTGTGTTGTTGTGATAGGTTTACACTTGTTACTTTTCCCTTATAAACAGTTAAAGAAAAATAAACCATGATAAAACTGCCTTCAGTCGTCTGAAATATCAGCTACTTGAACTGAGTGGAGTGTGAATTTCTAAAATTAGGAAACCGTACCATCTAACTTAAAGTCTTATATTGTCCATAATTCCTTATTTTGTTTCTCACCCTTTCCATTAGCCTTCACCTCAAACCCAGGCTTCCCAGGTGGCTTAGTGGTAAAGAGCTCGTTAACACAGGAGACTTTTTAAGAGACTCAGGTATGACACCTGGGTAAGGAAGATCCCCTGGAGAAGAAAATGGCAACCCAATCCAGTATTCTTGCCTAGAGAATCCCACGGACAGAGGAGCTAGACACGCTACAGTCCATAGGGTTGCAAAGAATTGGACACGAATGAAGTGACTTAGCACAGCACCATCTTACACCAGTCTTGCAGTTTCTGAGGTCTGTTGGCCAATGGTACTCCTTCACAGAGGATCTGCAAGCCTTCCCAGGGCCATGAAACATCAGAGAGAAGAGGCCTCTGAAGACAGCATCCAAAGGAATAGGACATTGGGCTGATGGCTTTCAACTTGAAAACCCACTTCTAGTATGATCCTTATTCGGCCAGATCAAATTTAACTAAAGCTGTTACTAATATAATATCAGTGCTTGAGACAACTATCGATGAATGAAACACAGTCACCATACGTAGACTTGGAGCCAGTCATTAATTGTTCTTCAGTCTTTCTTCTTCAGAGGAACAGTCTTTGAGTTGACAATTTACTAGCTCAGACTGTTGCCAAAGCAGTAGGTTTTGATTACCCTCGTACAGTCTTGCAAAGAATACCAGCTGGGTATAGTTGTTGGGGGAGATCATTAATCACCATAGAGTGATGGACCCCAAACAACAAATAATACAAAAGGAAGGAACAATGACATTTTTCCATAGTGGAAACAGCATTAATTAGAGAACTGAAGAGCAAGCCTTGTAGGAGAGTGAGTTCCAGTGCTTTCAATATGGCCCAGTCACCACCTGAACACACCTGCCCTCAGACCACATGTACGACACCCACAAATATATATATATACACATGTATGCATATACACACTGTCATCAACATACAAGTTATCAACTCATGTGCATATATGTGCTCGGACACACACAGGAGCACATTTACAGGAAGAGACACACAGAGAGCTCTCTTATAGATACGATCAATCGCCGATGGCTGGGAAACAGCCTGATCTCTGTGAGGCGTCATGAAAGATAACTGTGAGGTATCAAGCATTTTAATGGAATATGGCAGGCATGATTGTTAGTGCACAAAATATGGAGTGGAAACCTTGATCAAGGTGTCTATAGGAGTAGGGGATAAAACTCAAGAAAGAGTTAAAAATGAGGAGAAAGAAGAAGAAAAAGAGCTTCTGACAGAGGGAGCAAGTGAAGGTAAGGAGATATATATGGCAGCCTGGCATGCAAAAATGCCTACAAAGAATGATCACCAGAACATTAAAGATAAACACCTAAAGAAAAGCTGGCAGCAAGATGCATTTCCAATAGAAAGAGAGCTGCTGAATAGATCAGGGTATACCCACATAATGTGGTATTATGGAATTTCAAAAATGATGTTTTAGAATTTGTATGAAATATGTTTGTAAATAATGATAGGTTTACAAAACATGATAAGGAAATTACACAATGTCCAACCTCAGTTTTGTAAGAAAATTCTACTCTGAGAAAAGACTGGAGAAAGACAATGAAATGCCAACAACAAGGACCTCTGTGGGACTGGAGATGACTTTTTCTCTTAACTTTTCTGTATTAGTTTCCCTTTCCACAGTGACTAGGCAACTTTCTACTCAAAAGTTTTAATGTGATGTCTAGGATGCTGGAAAATCCCATGGACGGAGGAGCCTGGTGGGCTGCAGTCCATGGGGTTGCTAAGAGTCGGATATGAGTGAGTAACTTCACTTTCACTTTTCACTTTCATACATTGGAGAAGGAAATGGCAGCCCATTTCAGTGTTCTTGCCTGGAGAATCCCAGGGAGGGGGAGCTTGGTAGGCTGCCATCTATGGGGTTGCACAGAGTCGGACATGACTGAGGTGACTTAGCAGCAGCAGCAGCAGGAGGCTGGAGAGTTCATGTTGGAAACTCAGGCATCTGATAGTTAGGGTGGCTCATTAATTAATTCATGGGACACTGACTTTATTCCTGGAACACTAAGCATCACCGTATGTATAACACTGTGCTAGGCCCCGAGGGAAGTAAATAAAATAACAGGCCCGTCCCTCGTGCCTTGGTGCTTGCTCTGTGAGGTCCCCAACTAAACGTGGGCATATGTAGCACTGAGGTTTTCAGGGATCACCCCCGGAGGAGATGGAGGAAGTGAGTCAGTGCCCGTGTAGAAGGCTGGTGCCTATGGCTTATCTCCCTTACACACATTTCCGTCCTAAACTCCAAGCCGAGGATGCAACTGCTCTTCTGGTCTCCAGTGGGCAGGACGGAAGGAAGGGTGGCTCAGGAGGAGGAGAGGGACAGCTGGACCCCAGGTCTTGGCAGATGCTGGGGTTCTGCTTGGGTGGTGGCAGCTAAGGGAGGCTCTGAGGGGACCAGGACATGAGTGCCCTCCCCTCTTCCTATCTCTGATCACCACTGTGTGCAAGGGACAGAGACTGGCACACTTTACCTCGTGAGTCTCTCATGCCCTCCTGTCAGAGGGTAAGCTCCTGAGGACAGGAAACACATCTGCTCTTCTTTGTAATCCCCTGGGGCCAAGCAGAAACCAGCTGGAACATAATAGGTGTTGAGGTGAAGTCGCTCAGTTGTGTCCGACTCTTTATGACCCCGTGGACTGTAACCTACTAGGCTTCTCTGTCCATGGGATTCTCCAGGCAAGAATACTGGAGTGGATTGCCATTTCCTTCTCAAGGGGATCTTCCTGACCCAGGGATCGAATCCGGGTCTCCCACATTGGAGGCAGATGCTTTAACCTCTGAGCCACCAGGGAATGTAATAGGGTCTCAGTAAATCCTCGCTGAGCTGCATTAGAAAGTGATGAAAGCTCTCTATCACTGATGCCAAAGCCTGTGGGTCATTTATCTATGATAGGCCATGCCACTTTAGGCTTTACTGAGCGCCATTTCATTTTAGAAACCATGATTAATAATATAGGATGGCTTCCCTGCTGGCTCAGACAGTAAAGAGTCTGCCTGGAATGCAAGAGACCCAGGTTCAATCCCTGGGTTGGGAAGGTCCCTCAGAAAAAAGAGTGGCTATCCACTCCAGTATTCTTGCCTGGAGAATCCCATGGACAGAGGAGCCTGGTGGGCTACAGTTCATGAGGTCGCAAAGAGTTGGACACAACTGAGCGACTTTCACTTTAATATATGGTAAAGCCAAATCCACACAGGACTGACCCATGTGAGAACAGAACAGGATTCTTGCACTTGCACACACAAACAGAGGCACACAGGGCACACGGGCGTGTGCAGCATGGACGCAAATGTGACACTCCTTGTGCAATTGATGGGGAAGAGGCTTCTAGGGTGGGCTGGGGAGAGACATGGCCAGATAAGGAGATGGGGAGAGTGGATAGAATGGTACCGTCAGCATAGTGACCACAGGAAGCAAGTATTTCTGTCCCTGCTTGAGTCATGCATTGAAGGCAGGAAGAGAAGGGGACAACAGAGGATGAGATGATTGGATGGCATCACCGACTCAATGGACATGAGTTTGAGTGAACTCTGGGAGTTGGCGATGGACAGGGAGGCCTGGTGTGCTGCAGTCCACGGGCTCGAAAAGAGTTGGACACAACTGAGCAGCTGAACTGAACTGAACTGAGTCATGTATCTCACACCCCTCAAACCTCCTAAATTCTCCAGCAGCGTTTTTTTTTTATCAATATACTTTAATTAGGACCCATTTTTGAAATTCTAGACACTGAATGTTCCTTGGCTCCTGCACCTCCCTGAACCATGAGTCCCAGTAAGGTCTTCCCAAGAACGCTGCAGTCTATGGCAGGCCGCAGAGCCTGGCCCATCCTGTACCTTCAACGGGAACTGCTGGGTGAGTTCGGGCACGTACGCAGCCCCAGCTTGCTTCTTGTGCAGGGACACGACCACGAAGTACTCAAAAAGTTGCCTCTCCTGGTACTCGACCAGCTCCCGGTCCAGGGACGGGTATCTCGGAGCCTGCTTCAGCCGTGACTTCACGTTGACCAGGCGCTGGCTGTGGGCTGGAGAGGGAGCAGAGAGAGACAGAGAGCGGAGGACGGCCTGAAAATGACTCACTCCCAGTGATGAACTGCACAGAGCTGTGACACATTATGGAATTCCCAGCTCAGAGTACTTTTTCTAATCCTACAAAAGCGTCTCCACATTTAACAAATTAGTACAAAGCTCTTTACTGGGGATTCTTGCCAAAGTTCTAGGAGCAGCAACCGCTGCCAGGCTAATTGGGGTGCAGAAGCCTGGAATGTGAGGCCTCCATTCCATCATGGATTTGCTGCCTGGACTTGGGGCAGCGGCTTGAGTGACCCTTGGGTTCCTGTGTCAGATGGGGTGGGGACTCCTCCTTTCAGCCACTTCCATCACTCTTCCTCTTGAGGGCTGTGACAAAATCCAGACCCCAGAGCTTTCTGAGCTGGGAGCTTTGTAAACATCCTGTGCGACTCAAATGGCAGAGACCTGCCTGGTCTAGAACTCGCATCTGCCTTCTCTCCTGCGACCGCTCTGTGCGCTGCGGACGGTCAGCCTCACTCCCGAGATGGGTCAGGGAGCCAGGTGGGTGGCAGAGGCTGAAGAGGCAGGGCCACTGAGCAGACGGGTGGGTCGCCATCACCTCGCTGAGCAGCCCTGGACTACAGCGTTCCCTGGCTTGCCCCTGGGGTTCTGAAAAGCTGTGCAAACCTCACTGAGACCTAGACTAAGATCACCAGGTTTAGGTCCACAGGGACCAGTAATTTCAGCGACTTCATCTAACGGATGAGGACGTAGAGGCCCTGGATCTCAATCATTTCCTCTAGATCACAGAGCCATTTTACAGGAGTAGGGCAAGGGCCCCAGGTCTCTGGAGTCCCAGGCCAGCACGCTGTACCTTTCACAGGTGTGAAGAACACCCATAACGCATGGGTGTGAGGACAGGGAGTCACCGCAGTGGTAGCTACCCTGAGTCTTGAGTGTAGCCAGAGGCTCAGGGGCCGGACAGGCCCACCGGGCCGGGTTCAGACGTCCACGCCTTGTCCAGCAAGCTCCTGCAAGGACGCTGTGTCCCCTCACACTCAGCAGGAAGCGCCACCTTCGCACCTTTCCCGTCACCAACATGCACCCTGCACAACAACGGCTCTTCTCACCTTTCAGCTTCTCCTCCGTGTCACTGTCAGACTCACTGTTCTCATCTGTCACTAGACCAAAAAAAAAAAAGCAAATGTGAGTCTTTCTAATGCAGGAAACTTTCTCATGTGGTAGCACAAATCCGAGAGTTCTAGTTCAGAGGGGCTGTTTTGTGTTTTTTTTTTTCCTGTCTAAAGGTCATGAACAAATTATGTCTTTGTCCAACTGCATGTGTTTCCAGATTAACTTGGCTGTACTTCAGATGGTACCTCTAGCAAATCCAGTCAAAGATATTGGTCCCTTCCGTGCAAATTAAGCAAAGGAGGTGGCTCCCCTGCTGAGGTCAGAGCATGCAGCCCTGGGCTGACATGATGGATGGACAAGGAGAGGGGAAGGGAGACTCTGTTCTCAGATTCCTGGGGGAGGAGGGACAGTGGCGGGGCCCCTACCTTTTCCTGAGTTGCTCTCTGTGGACTGGGACAGCCTCTTCACGCGTTTCTTTCCTCTCCGGGCTTCATAGACGGCATTGATTCGCAATACCAGCTGCCACACATGGGGAGAAGGGAAGCCTGGGTGAGCAGTCTCCTCCCTGAGAGGGGCTGGGATGCCCTCGCCGCCCATTCTCTTTGAGGACCCTGGCGGGCCAGGAGGTGGGGGAGACACATCCCACTGGCCCGCTGGCGTCTTTTAGTCATACTTCTCAGCCAGATGGAAGCCCGACCCGTCAGGAGCACAGCCAGCCTCTCTGGTTGAGGGTGGTGGTGTCTGAATCTACTGCATCCCGCAGAGACACAGAGGGAGCCTGTTCACTGGATAATGGTGTGATGGCCGTGCCCCTTCCGACAGTGCCATCTCAGTGTGGTTTGGGAAGGAGCCTCTGCCCCCGAAACAAAACAAGAAAAGGAAGAGACAGGAAAAAAGCTGTTCCCAGGCAGGGCCCCTTTCACAGGAACCATGCCAAAGTGTGTCTGAGCAGCGAGCAGGAGGGGAGCAGGGTTGTCGTGGCTCTTGAGTCCAAGCTCGGATCAGCAGGGAGTCAGGCTGGCCCCCAGCACGCTGCCCTTCTTGCAGACTGGTGGAGGCCTCTCAGGACCACCCTGGTGCTCAGGAGCTGAGCCGCTCAGCACACGCCTTCCTAAGCGGCACCACCTCCAGGCTGACTATAGCAGAGCCAGGTGATGGAGGCCCCGGGTCACTTCCTGTCTGGCTTTACAGCATCACCTGTAACTTCCAAGAGCAGAAGCTTTCTGGGTTTCACCTGGTTGGGAGAAAGGGTGGTCTACCCATGCATAATCGAGGCGAGTCAACTACTGATGTTAAAGGCGAGCTGGCTGTAAGCTTCCTTGGAAAGCTTGAAATTCTTTTGTACGTTTGGAAGAACGGGAGGGATGTGCTATGGTAAACTGGGTGATGGGACCCAGGTGGGCACAGTTGCCAATGCCTCCGCTCTTCTGATCTATTCCCTAAAGGAGCTCGCTGGCTCCTCTCTACAAGCATGGGCCTGGCAGGCGTTGGGGGCTTATCCTCAAGGTCTCCTCGTGGTGGGTCTGGGGTCCACGCCCCAGCTCTGCAGAGCGCTCCTGACATGGCCCTGCTGCATCTCTGGACACCTGCGCCCTCTGGCTCCTGGACGAGGAGCCCAGCCCCGGCCGTGCCCACTCTCCGTGTCCGCTTCTCTCCCTAACCAGGAGCCCCACCTGAACAAGGCCTCTGCCTTCACCCCCAAACCCCTGCCATGTGGTGGCTCTTTCTGTTTGCTCTCACTAACCTGCCATCTCCTTGAGAGCACACCCCCTGAAGTGGCCTTCTCTTCTTTTCAAGCATGTTCTGACTGGTAGGATATGACACTAACCCCATTTCTCTGGCTGTCACATAACTGAACTTTAACAGGAGATAATTTTTTTTTAGTGTTCTGAAAAAAGTAAAGTGTTCTGTACTAGAAGTACCGGCCTCTTTAGAAGCCATTTTTAAGTTGAAAAAATATTTTCAACTATAAGCTCATTTGGAAGATGGTGTGTTTCAGAGAGTCATGTGGTACTTAATTCTGCTATGGTGGCTGCCAAAGAAACAGGGCTCCACACAAACCTGCTGTGTGCGCTGAGGGGGAGCTGGCTTCATTAGAAAGGACAGCGCTGTGATTCATGAATCCTGAGGACATCACACCGCTGAGTAAACCAACTGCTCTGTTTCAGCTGCTGCGTTAATGAAGGTACAGGGTTGCTAGGAGAATACAGGGAAGGAGTGTCTCTTTCTCTCCCCCTCCACTGAGACCTTCATTCCTCTTAGGGCCAAGCTGGGAGAAACCAAGGGGAGCACCCACGCTTCCAGAAGGGACTCTATGTTACATGGTTCAGCAGAGGCAGCTGAAGGAATGCCGACTAACCCACTGTCTCATCAGTTGTGAGTAGACCGTGAAATCCTTCTTGCTAGATCAAAGCACAACAGCCAGGGTTTCGGACAGCAAATGCTTTAAGGGTCAAAATCTGGAAGTCATGAATGCGCCTGAAAAAGAACCTTTGACTTCTAGAAAAGGATTCAGAGCATCTAGAAAGAAGCTTCATACTCAAGAGTGGGGGGTAAGTCTAGGTTAAGATTAAGTAGCAAGTGACAGAACTGAGGATTCATGAAACTTAGAATAAATTATAGTTAGTCACTTGTTTTCTTTTTAGACATTCCTATGGACTTCCCTGGAGGTCCAGTGGTTAAGATTCTATGCTTCCAATTCAAAGGGTGTGGGTTCGATCCCTTGTTGGGGAACTAAGATCCCACATGCTTTGTGGTGCAGCCAAAACATTTTAAAAATAAGCATTCTTTTGAAGAATTGTGTACTTCACTTTTATGATTACAGTTTTAATAGGATTTTGCTGTTGTTGTGAAAGTGACAGCTAAAACATGGTAATTTTTCTCTGAATTTGATTATATCTGTCAAAGCTGATTTTTTTCCAGATTTGATTATATCTGTCAAAGCCTATCTGAATAAGTGCCTGGGCACTATTTAAGGGAGTGGCAACTCACTTTAATTTCAGGCAATATACTAAGAGGAAACAAACTGCTGCTTGTAAATTAAACACAAAGAAAGTGGCAGAAATAATTCTACTATTCTTCCTACCGCTCTACTTTCATATAATATATGCACACATATTTTCTCTCCTTAATCAAAAAATATTTTCTAAATAATAAAATAATATGAAAGTGGTAGAAGACAGAGGTTAAGTACTTATTAAGAGATCCCACAGTCAAACTTAGAGTTGTATCAAAGCTCTTTTAACTTAAAGCTGATTCATTTGACTGTTCCTGTTTAATTTGCTAAAATAATGGTGAGGTTGTATAGATGTTACTGGCCATTTGTGCAGTTATTCCACAATAGCAGGTTTTTGACATTACAGATATGTGTGAGCCTTGCTAGAAAGAGAAGAGGAGCAGTAAGGGTGATTCAAGACCCCACACTTCGGGGTCCCCACGAGCAGCCACAATGACAGCACAGGGGAGTGACTCAAAGACAGTCAAAAGGAGACAGAGAGCGACTCTGCCAGGGGTGAAGGAGACTGGCACCCACATGCTAGTGGGAACTCATCCAGCAGACACTGATGATCAGCACGCAATGTGCACTGCGCCCTGGCTGGGGGCAAGGCAGAGCCAGGAGACGGGAGGGGAGCGAGCCCTGAGTCCTGCCCCGGGCCCTGGCTGCCCTCCCCCAACCGCCAGGCTGCAGGTGTTAGGTCACCCGACTCTGACTGCCCTTACCCTTCAGGATGCACTCTTGATCATCAAGGTGACTTAATTTCACTTGAAAAAGAATGAAAGAGATGGAGGTGGTATTATGGCTCAAAATACTGATGAACCAAACTGAGTCAGGAGGGACCAGCTGGTGAAAATGTCCTTTGACTTTTAGGTCAGTGGGTCACTTTGAAAAATCGGATGAAACCTATAGACAACCCACCTCCCTTCCTTGTATCCCCTCAAACTCATCCATGTAGCTTTACATGATTTAATGCATTTCATGGTCCCCTGAAGTCCATCTGCAGACTCTGAAATGAAGAATTCCTTCTCTAAAAGCTCCTGTAGTGGGGGCTTTGCTGGTGGTCCAGTGGTTGGGACTCTGCCTTGCAATGCAGGGGACACTGGTTCGATCCCCTGGTCTGGGAAGATCCTGCGTGCTTCGGAGCAACTGAGCCCATGCACCATAACTACTGAGCACAAGAGCCCAACCACTGCAGCCTGTGTGCCTGGAGTCCATGCTCCTCAATAGGAGGTGGCGGGGGGCGGGGGGGGACTCACTGCAATGAGAATCCAGCATACTGCAATGAAGAGCGGCCCCCATTCACCACTAGAGAAAGCCCACGACAGCAACAAAGACCCACTACAGCCAAAAACCAAAAACTTTTAAAATATATTTTTAAAAAGCTCCTGTAGGAAGTTGGTACCAAAGTGCCCAGCATAGAATGACAGGCATTGCAGGGGCTGCACTGAGCAAAAGGAAATATAACACCGATGTAAGAAAGAGCAGCCCAGTTCATGCACACCCAAGCCATTGGGCCTGTTATGCCTTCAGAGCTGAAAAGAGCCAGAAAAGATATATATACATATTTTAATATATATATGTTTTAAAGGGGAGACCCTTGTTCACATAAGCCCTCCATTGTTTAATTTTTTTTTTTTTTGGCTACACCACAGGGCACGTGGGATCTTAGTTCCTCAGCTAGAGATTGAACCTGTGCCCCGTGCAGGGGGAGCACAGAGCCTTAACCACTGGACCAGCAGGAAAGTCCCAGAAAAGATGCATTTCTGACAAGAGCTCCCTCAGAGCACAGGCTCCACACGGTGCCCCTCTGCAGTGGGAGGTGATGGAGTCTGAGTCAGAGTACCATGGATAGGGCCCTGCTTTTTGAGGCTATGAAGGAGGGAGATGTGGCCTTTTTGAGGCTGGGCAATGGAAACACAGTTTGGGATCATGAGAGTCGTTAAGCAGGGAAAGGCATGGCTAAGAGGAAGGCTGTGTGTGCGCATGCTCAGTCATGTCCGCCTCTGAGATCCCATGGATTGTAGCCCAACGGGCTTCTCTGTCCATGGACTTTTCCAGGCAAGAATACTAGAGTGGGTAGCCATTTCCTTCTCCAGGGGACCTTCCTCACCCAGGGACTGAACCCATATCTCCTGCTGTGTCTCCTGCATTGCAGGCAGGCTCTTTACCATTAGCGCCACCTGGTAAGCCCTACAGGACCCCAATTATTGTGACCAAGGCCCAGCTAGCTCAGCTGCTGGCTTCCCCATGTCTGCCTGGCCTGTGGTGAAACAGGTAGGAGGGCCCAGTGATTTGATCTCTGCCCAGACTCCTCTGTGGCCTTCCTTTGCAGGGAAGTGTGTATGTGGGGTGCACTCCTGAACACGAAGCTTGTTGCAAGCCTTACCTTGGGTATCTTTCTCTTCTTCCTGCCATTCTGCAGGTCCCCGAGGTTAAAGAAAGTGTCATCAGGGCTGCTGGGGGTGGAGGGAGGGCTGATTTTGGAAGGGGACCCAGTTCCATCCCGACTCAACTTCCTTGTGTCCAGCAGTTTGAAGTTCCTCCTTTCTGAATTTTGCCGGAAAAAGGCAGGTTTGGACAAGGACTGCTGTGAGGGGAGAGGAAGAAAGAAGAGCAAATAAATACAAAGAGACCCTCTGAGAGATAAGCGGTGCTGCCAGTGACGGAGACCAAAAGGGTCAAGAGCAGAAGCTCGTCTAAGTCCCCAAGGGCACGCTGAGGTCGTCTATGCTGTTAAGGGCCTAAACACTTATCATCCAATTATGGAAAATGAGGATCGTAAAGGATGCAAGACTAATCCACTCTTTCTTTTTAGACAAGTGGAAACTCACCTGGCTCTATGCCTTACCTTTACAAATGAGGCTTTCTGACACCATGTACTAGGAGTTACAAGACTTATGTTTAGCTTTATCCCTGTCACTGGCAAGGGCAATTCCTTCTAATACAAGGAATTTCACTTCTCTGAGCCTCAATATCTGATTTTTAAAAATGAGCTGTTCTAAGGTCAAAAGGCCAACAAAAAAACAATTTAAAAATCTGCAATTTATAGAACTCATTTTTTTCTAATACATGCTACAAGTTGACTAACAATTCAAAAGAAAAACAGCAAAAGATAAGGACTGGAGGTTTATAGAAAAGGAAATATAATAATTTTCAGATACATATAAAAGATTCTTAGCTTCACTCATCTGGAAAAAAAAAATGAAAACGCCATTGAAGAAATTTTTTTTTCTTGAAATCTTTATTGGAGTACACTTGATTTATACTGTTAAGTTTCTGCTGTACAGCAAGGTGAATTCTTATTAATTAGTTATCTATTTTATATATAGTAATGTGTATGTATCAATTTCAGTCTCCTAATTTATCCCTTCCCCCGGTCCCCCTTAGGGAAGAGGGGGTGGCAAGGAAGCTACGTGCCTTGAGCCTCGAAGCCGGAGCTGACCTGGACTCAGCTAGGGTTCATTCACCCTTCCTGTCTGTGAATGTGGCTGGTGGCTTAACCCCTTCCAGTCCTCACATGTCCCTGTCTTACTGCCCCAGGAGGCCAACAGCAGGGAACACAGAGGGTCCTTGATATAAAATATCCCACCTCGTCTTTACCTATCTCAACCTCACTCCTCCACTCGCTTCCCCAGGAAGCACTGGGATGCCATTCACACCCACATACAGTTGTTCTCTTGTGCCCACAGGTACACACATTCACATGAACACTCAGACTATACACCCACAGGAATACATAGGCAGGCACGCGTGTTCTGACAACTGGGGACATCACACTAAGGTACCACCGTGGCATTACATTAAAACAATGGCATACCTTGCAGGCAGTACAAATCACTTTTTAAAAGAAATTAATGGCATGGGGAAATATTCATGATAAATGTAACAGAGCAGCAAAAAGTATATATGAAAAAATGTAACAGTGTGACACGGTCTAGAAAGAAGTAAACCAAAGTGCCAACAGTGGTTTTCTCTGGGTGTTGGGATTACATGCAATTGTTAACACACACACATACACACACATATATACATAATAACCATCTGTTTTAGAAAAAAATACAGGTGAGTATAAAAAATACAAATTCCCAATTAAAGATGATTTTTTAATTTACACTTCTTGGTATTTAAAAAGAGTTTCACAATGAGAATGTTCTGCTTTTAGAAAACGAGGTAATTTTTTAAAAGGACACATATTGAAAGCCTAATTATATAGCTTAAGCAAACATACATAAATAATAGTTATGCTGCAGGCACTAGTCTAAGTGGTATACAAGAATTAATTTGATTAACCTTCACAGGACCCCTCAGTTGTTCAGTCGCTCAGTCATGTCCGACTCTTTGTGACCCCATGGAGTGCAGCATGCCAGGCTTCCCCATCCTTCACCATCTCAGAGGAGTGTATTATCATTCCCGATTTTTACCAGTGACATACGGATATACAGCAATAAGATCATTTGCCCACAGTCACACAACTAGCAAGAGGTCTACATGAGTCTGAACAGAGGCAGTCAGGCTCCAAGACGTGCACATTTGACCAGACACTGCCCCTACATAGCCACACGAGGTGACAAATGGTTTGTTGGTGGAAGATGGTGTGGGTGAGCTACCCAGGTCAACCAGTGATTTTTTCCCCTTAAGTGTCAATACATACGAAAGAACATTAGGTTTCCCTTATTACAAAAAACAGTTTCTATCATGCTCGCTGTGCTGTTCTACGTGTGAGAATAACGAGAAAAGAAAACATCCCCTTCTCAGGATCTTGCCTCGTGTGTTTGTAAGCGTCAGCATCGGCCCCCAGCTGCATGTCTCTCGTGTCTGAGGAAAACCTGTCCAGTCGCCCCTCACCTTTCTACTAGAAAGAGGCACAATCTAGTTAAATAACCGCCCCCTCCAAGATGTCTTAGGACTCTTCTGTGGCTGGTAGAGGAGGTTGTCATGGAAAGATTGCTTCAGTAAGTTCTAAGTCCCAGATGCAGCCCAGATGTGGCAGACGCTCCATGAATACTGGTGCGCTAATGCAGGCTGTGGAGAGGTCTGCGGCTGTGCCCAAGGATGGGGACACAAACCAGACACCCAGATGTGGGAAAGCAGAGGACTGCGCATGACGCACAGTCTTCCTGATGACTTGCAAAGGCTGCAACGGCCTACAGATATGAGTGGCAATCAGATGTGCATTGGGCAACTGGGTTATCTTTCTGCAGGACAGCGCCTCTCAAGTTCTCATTGACAGGGTTACCTACTGTGTTTCACTGCTTTTAAAAAATTAATTATTAAAAATTATTAAAATTTAATTATTTTACTTTTGGTTGCACTGGGTCTTGGTTGCTGCATGCAGGCTTTCTCTAGTTGTGGCTCAGTAGTTGCAGCTCTCTGGGTCTAGAGTGCAGGCTCAGTAGCTGTGGTGCACAGGCTTAGTTTATCCCTGGTACGTAGATTCTTTCCAGACCAGGGATTGAATTTGTGTCTCCTGCACTGTCAGGCAGATTCCAATCTATTGTACCACCAGGGAAGTCCTCTGTTGCACTACTTTAGGGACAGAGGACCAAGGTTTTCTCTAGCTTGGCATGAAGGGGAAGAAAAAGAGCTGCTAAGGGACTTCCCTGGTGGTGGATAAGACTTCACCCTCCCAATGCAGGGGGCCTGGGTTCGATTCCTGATTGGGGAATTTGATCCTGCATGCATGCTGCAACTAACAAGCCCACATTGCTGCAACAAACAATCTGAGAGCTGCAACTAAGATGCAGCACAGCCAAAATAAATAAACATTTGGGGAAAAAAAGAGAAAAGGGCTACTAAGCCTTTATTTTCTGATACTAGAGAGGATCACCCAGTTCTGCAGGCAGATTTGCTTTGGGTAGATATTTTCCATTGTTCTGAAGTAGAACTGAGTAAGATAGGAATGGGTCAGACTGGGTGTGACAGCCTTCTTTCTCCTTTTTAAAAGATTTTTATTGGAGTATAGTGGATTTACACTGTTGTATTAGTTTCTGCTGTGCAGCAAAGTGATTCAGTTATACATATACATATACATATACATATATCTACTCTTTTTAGATTCTTTCCCCATCTAGGTCATTGCAGACTATTAAGCAGAGTTCCCTGTGCTATACATAGGTCCTTATTAGTTAACTGTTTTATACACAGCAGTGTGTATATGTCAAACTCAACCTCCCAACCTATCCCCCTGGTAATCATAGGTTCATTTTTACATCTATGACTCTATCTCTGTTTTATAAATAAGTTTATTTATACGTTTTTTTTGGATTTCAGTTATAAGCAATATTATATGGCATTTGTCTTTCTCTTTCTGACTCACTTCACTCAGCACTACCATCTCTGGGTCCATCTACGTTTACTGCAAATGGTATTATTTTGTCCTTTTATGACTGAGTAACACTCCATTGCATACATGTACCACATCTTCCTTTTCTATTCCTCTGTTGATGGACTTCATGACCTAGCTATTGTAAATAGTGCTACAATGACCACTGGGGCATATCTTTTCAAATTATGGTTTTCTCTGGATATATTCCCAGGAGTGGGATTGCTGAATCATATGGTAGCTCTACTTTTAGCTTTCTACAGAAACTTTATACCGTTTTCCATAGTGGCTGTATCAATTTACATTCCTATCAACAGTGTAAGAGGGTTCACTTTTCTCCACACCCTCTCCAGCACTTATTGTTTATAAGTGCTTTCTTTCTCCAAAGAAGAAAGACAGATAGCCAAGAGGCACATGAAAAGATGTTCAACATCACTAATCATTAGAGAAATGGAAACCAAAACCACAATGAGGCCTCACACTGGTCTGACCTCACACCAGTCAGAATGGCCATCATCAAAAAGTCTGCAGACAGCCTTCTTCTAAGCCAGACTCATTCACTGAGGGAAATGAAGGATTCCCTAAATGCTGAGCACATCCAAATTCCAGTGAAAACACAACACATTTCAAAGAGAGTAGAAACTATTTGTCAATTATTGGCTGTCATGGATTATTCATGATCACGCTCTTTTCCATAGGAGGAGAAGACAGCAGTTAATTGGTTTTGGCAAGTATTGTAGCAATTGATTTGGGCCAGTAAGATCCAGCCTTCGTGAAAGGTTTGACCTTCCACTCTCTTGAGGAAGATTTCCTTTGTGACTATCAGGCCTTATGTGTATACCCACCGCCCGCCAGCCAATGCTGACCTCAAGCAGAGCCTAGAGAGGAAGCTGGCTTCTTTTCTTAGGCTAGAAACAGATCCTTTTGATGGGATTTAAACTGACACTTGTAGCCTGGATTTGGTCTCCATTTAATTTCTTCAACAACTAAACCACTGCATAACAACTACTTACAGGAAACACAAAGAAACCAAATACATACTTTCTGACCTCAAGGAGCCTACAGTCTAGTTGAGGAGATATTTTTAAGACATATTACATGACTCAGTAGATGGTTAGATAGCATCACTGACTCAGTGGACATGAATTTGAGCAAACCCCAGGAGATAGTGAAGTACAGGGAAGCTTGGACACTATTGTCTATGGGTGGCAAAGAGCTCGACACGACTTAGCGACTGAATAGCAACATGACTTAAGTCAGACTTCAAACCATCAAAATAAGAGATGTCATAAGATGGAATATACAAATTAGTGTAAAATGAATGCTTAGCCCATGGAGTGTTACAGGAGAGCAGAGGGGAATAAGTCCCAGGGACTAAGATGGCCTGGAGGCTTTCTGAAGGAGGCATGATTGAGCTGGGCCTTACTGGACTGGGAGAGGTCCAGGCAAGAGCCAAGGGCAGAGGTAGAAATGACCTAGCGCAGGGCTGGGCAGAGAACAGCCTGTGGACCGCATCTGGGCCACCACCTGTTTCTGTCCAGGCCACGAGCTGAGAACAGTTTTACTTTTAAATGACTAAATATATACATATTTATGTGACATGTGAAAATAATATAAAATCAAATTTCAGTGTCTGTAAATAAAGTTTTATTGAAACACAGAATCACTGACTGGTTACATATAGTCTGCGGCTGCTCTACACCACAGTGGCAGCGCTGAGCAGTCAAAACAGAGACCATATATTCATTCCCGGCTCTTCAGAGAAAACATTTGCTGCTCCTGGGGCTATGACATCAGAGGCAGTTAGTAGGCTTTGGCCGAAGAGAAGATTTTATTTGTAGGAACTGTGGGAAATGGGTGCCCAGGGATCCATTATGAAGAATGTGTAATGTTATGTTAAATAATATGAATTCATACTAATATGTTCTCTGTTTCTTTAATTTTGTCATTTCAAAAGTATATAAATGAAATCATGTAGTATGTAAACCTATGAGAGTGGCTTTGTTCACTTGCCATAATTCTCTGAAGATTTATCCAGGTTGGTATACATCAATAGCTTATTCCTTTTTAATGTTGAATAATAGTCTATCATATAAATGTGCTGTACTATATATAACCATTCACCCACTGAAGGACACTGGAGTTGTTTCCAGTTTGGATCATTATGAATAAAACTACATGTGTTAAAAAAGAAGAATATGAATTCAGTTCCTAGGCAATGTGTTGAAATTATCATTATGAGAATACAGTAATATTATCTGTATGCACATACTACAAAACTGCAAAAGGTTCAAAAAGATATTCTGAGAAAATGTCAGTGTCCTTTCCTGACCGCTAGATACCCAGACAACTCTGCAGAGGTGCCTGCTAACTCATTCTTAGGGACCGTTACAGAGACATTCTTGTGCATTCACAAACATATATGAGTTTATGTCAGGACATTCTTCTTCACAGCTGTGTAACATGGATGTACTGTCTTATTTACACCTGGGGAGAACTCTGAGCTGGATGCTACAACGCTACTTTAGGAAGCCTTGCTGAGCAGAGGGTTCCAGGAGAACTAGACGCAGGAAGCGGAGGCAGGCCGCTGACGAACAAATCCAGGAGCCTGCAGCGAGGATGCCTGGCTTTCCCGCGTAACCCAGAACCCCAGCCTGCTCAAGGCCATGGTGCTGGGGACCCCCTCCCTGCACCGTTTCTCCGGAGGCTCATACCTTGGCAGGTGTGTCAGGGATGGAAGAGGTGGGAGAACCTGGGAAGTTCAAGACACACTTCTTCCCGAGGCAGCGACCATGTAACTCAACGTCCTCATAAGGGTTTTCCTTCATGGGCGGATCTGTGGTCAAAGGCAACGAACAGATCAGAAACTGGGAACGCCAAGGAAGCCCTCCTTAACAGATCTCTAGCCAGCACCTTGGTCTCTCCTTGTGGGGATGCGTGTTGTCTTGCTATGCATTCAGCCTTCCTCTTGGTAACGGATCTCGGTTTTCACCGGGTTAAGTCTCTGTCTCCCCATTCTCAGATGTGTGAGCTTAACTTCACTCCTGGTCTCAGAGCTTAAGCCAATCTGAATATTCCGAATCCTGGCCTCAGGGACCACTCCTGGAAAGGCTCATATTCCAGGCCTAAGCCCACTGTGGCATGGCATTCCTGGACTCTGAAGGTGAACAGGGACCCAACCCAGTCGAGTGAGAGTGAACCTCGGGGTGTTTGCTGGGACTTGCAGGAGACAGGCTTTCCTTTTTGGCTGCAGGCAGGGACCCTGGGGAACTGATGGCAGCCATCATGGAGATCGTGGGACACCTGCTGAGAAGGGAGCTAACCTGAGACATAAGAAGGAAGGAAGAGAAAGCCAGTTCTGGTCCCGTGAGCCAACGAACTCCTTTTGTTGTTTCAGCTGGTTTTCTGTTCCTTGTAACTGAAAGCTACCCTGCCAGGCACACACTAAGAGGAGTCCAGCTCTCGCGCCCAGTTTGCACCTGGGACATCTACTGCATTGGCAGGAGCCTGTCTCTGGCAGCTTGGACTCAGTAATTCAGTAACTCAGTAATACTCAGCTCGGCTTAGTATCCCGCTTCTTCAAGTCTCACGTTTCCTCCCACCTAGGAGTTTATTCCAGTGCTGATGACTGTGTGCATGCAGGAACGCATGTATCTGCCCGATCTGCCCTTTGCATAGGCACACAGATGGGTTTTCCCTCTCACCAGCTCGTTTCTTCCCCACCACCCCGACCCCAACATATGCAGACACGGTCTGAGTGTACATCTCACTGAAACTGTGACCCTCCCTGAAGATTTTAGCTCACCAAATCTAAATGCACACAAGCTCTGTGAATCTGAGTCCTGTTTTTGAATCAGAGAATTCTTGGGAGCAAGGCCAAAGTTACTTTTCAAATACATTTCAGTCTGAAGTTGGATGGCGTTACTGCCACACTCCTACAGTTTTGGAAAGAGTACGGTAGTCTTCACTTTTCCTTCATTCAGTAATCACTACAATTCACCAAGAGTCTGTCACAAGCCAGATATTTTGCCTACTATTGTCTCCAGTCCTCTAACAACCCTGTTAAGTATCTATCATCCTCCTTAGTACAGAGATGAGAGAAACGAAGTTCAGAGATGCTAAGTCACTGGCTTAATGTCACGCAGCTAACAAGTAGCAGAGTCAAGATTCAGTCATAGATCTTGAGGCTTCAGGTCCTGTGTGTTTCCCACTGCTGCCACGCTGCCTCCCTGGCCATTTGTCGCCAGTGCTTCCTCTCATTTTCTCTCACGTATTTCACCCTGGGTCACTCGTCCACCCATCTACCTGGCTCTCTCATTTGAGTACATGTTTGTCTTTCAGCATGTGTGTGTTTCAAGCAGCCAGCCCCACCTCTACCCCCTCCTTCCCACAGGCAGACTCATGCAGACATTTCGGCCTCTTACCTAGAATGTCTTCATAGACGTTCCTCCTCCGATAAAGTGCGTGTGAGCCCCAGCTTAGTCTGTGCGTACCAGTCTACTCTGCTGTTCTCAGAGGAAGACTGCAGTAAGTCTTCAAACTCGTAGGACTTCCTGGGTTGTACAAGGTGGGAAGAAAAAAAAAACCCAAGAACTTAAATCAGATTAGGCTGGTTCAGAGAATATATGCCATAAAAGTTTTTTTTTTTTCTTATAAAAATTTCTAATGCCAAAATCAACTCTGTTTCTTGTAAGACAGTGTGAAAATCTTCAAATATGAGATGTGGCTTTTACTTGTGAGAATGTTTATGCTATTATGCCAACTAAAGATTGGAGAGTATACATTTAAATACAAACCCCACTTTGTAAGTAAACATATGTGAGGAGGAGATAAAAAAGAAAGGAAGTGAAACATAGAGCTGCTATCTAAGAACTGAGGGATGGCCTCTCTTCATTTTGCTTTTCTGGATTTTTCAAATGTTCTACAGAACACACATTAATAACCAGAAAGGAGCAGTGAGGGCCAGCTCAGAGCAGAGGAGAGGCCTGGTCCCACCCGCCCTTTCTTTCACCTAAGTGGTTATGATCAGACATCCAAAGGTCAGCTGAGGCACCCCACCGAACTCTGAGATCTGTATAAGCATGGCTGGGTCTCTGTCTGGGGCCTGGCTTATTACCACCCCTCCCCTCATCCTACATCCACGTGGGCTGTTCTAGGATTGAATAAATCTAGACACAGATCCTGAATCCTCTATTCACAAGTTTTTCCTTCTTGGATAAACTACCTGAGCTGAAACTTAGTGTCCTGATTTGTAGATAGTAATTCAGTAGCTAGGACTGTCCAAAATAGAAAAGAGGATGTTTATAAAATCCTTGGCACCTAATAAGCATGCAACAAATGTTAGTTATCATGGGAGGGGGATAAATTGGGAGATTGGGATTGACATATCCACACTACTATATACAAACAAGGTAACTAATTAAGAACATACTGTACAGGAAACTACTCAGTGCTGTGTAATGATCCACGTGGGAGTGGAGTCTAGAAGAAAGTGGATATAGTCATCTGCATGGCTGATTCACTTTGCTGTACAGCAGAAACTAATACAACATTGTAAATCAACTATAGTCCAACAAAAAAATTAAGACCTAAAATGTTACCTATTATTATACCTGCAGTAGGAATTACCAACCCACTCTAGTATTCTTGCCCGGAAAGTTCCAATGTCAAAAGAGCCTGGAGGGCTGCCATCCTCGGGGTTGCAAAGAGTTGAACCCAACTGAGTGACTGAGCACACCAGCTATTTTTATTATTATTGTGGTGCTACTAATTATTTATGTAGCTAGTGCTGTATTTACTGAGGGAGGCACTGTGCTCAGGGTTTGATAATGAAGGACTAAAACAGTCAGAGTCCTTGCCTCAAAGAGCTTACATTCTACGGAGGAACACAGATGTTCAACCAGCTCACACACAAGTTCAATGACAGAAAAGCACAGGTTGGGAGGATATGGAGGAAGGTTCAGTTCAGGTTGGGGGAATTCATTAGAAGAGGTCTAAATGAGAAAGTTACTCACTGAAGCTGAGATTTGAAGAATAAAAAGAACTTAGTCAGGGAAAGAGTGTCCCCAAAAGAGGGATGGGTGTGTGAGAAAGTCCTAAGGTTTCAGAGACCTCGGTGCATTTCAGGGAACGGCAAAAAGACAGACAGTCAGCTTGCTGGACTGCAGGAACAGGGTGGAGAGTGCCGTGCAGCAGAAGGGCAGAAGCAGACAGAGGCTATCTGCCTACTTGCCAAGCTTTGGGGATTTCTTGCATTTAAAATGTTTCCTTTTCCACTAGCTTCTTTCTCTTTCTTTAAACACACATGCTATGCTCAGTCGTTCAGTTGTGTCTGACTCTTTGCGATCCCATGGACTGCAGCCTGCCAGGCTCTTCTTTCATTGGAACTTTCCAGGCAGGAATACTGGAGTGGGTTGCCATTTCCTTTTCCAGGGGGTCTTCCCGACCCAGGGATTGAACCCGAGTCTGTGGCTTCTTTACCACTGTGCCTCGTGGGAAGCCCAAACATGCATGGGGTTCCTCTATCTTAAAAGCCTTCCTTTGAAGCAGTGGCCCTTGCAGCTCTGCTATTTCTCACCTTCCTTCCTTGCCAACACTTTTAACTGGGGGAGAGCAGAAGCAGAGGTTATTCTCTTAGTTTACCATGGTTCACTGGCTTTTCTTTCCTTTACTCTCTCAACCTGTCCATGTGCATCCTTTTCTGAAATCCCTCCTAAAGGTCACTAGTGAGTTTCTGGTAAAAACCTAACCACTCTGCTCCTTTCATTGCATGACACCACTTGGTCTCTACAGTGAAAGGCAGCAGCGCTCCAAGTGCGACCCATGGGTCAGGGCTGGGGTGCCAGCTCTCACCAGTCCTTGCTAAGGTAAGTATAGAAATTGACAGTAAGTGTTTATAAACTTTTCAAGCAATCTGAAGAATGGACTTACAAAACAAAACAAAACAAAACTGAGGTTTGTATGCTGATGAGATTTTTCATTTCATGCCTCTTGTAATCCTTCCTTACTATATTTTACAAAAGTGTTGTTCGCATTGTTCAGCAAAGGATGGGGCACACCTCTGGAGGGTCTGAGGAGGCGGATGCAAGGCGGCCCCTAACTCCACACGCCCTGCCAGACCACTCCTCCTGGCCTGCAGTGGCAGCCCTCTTCCTCTTTCTGGGTGTAAGAGTTTCCCAAGGCTCCTCCTCTTTAGGATCTATCCTACTGACTGATTGGTTGGCTGTGCAGCTTGCAGGATCTGAGCTCCCTGACCGGGGACTGAACCCAGGCCCAAGCAGTGAAAGTGTATTCCTAACCACTGGATAACCAGGGAGTTGCCTAGGCCCTATACTTTTAATATCTGCACATCTGAATTCATCACCCCTTATCCTCACTCCTTAATACTTGAACTCAGCACTTAGGAACACAAAGACAGGCTTCTAGCCTGGACTTCTATGGCCTTAAGTCAGGCTGAGAGGCTCAAACTGTCACCTGGGGTTTTCCCCCAAAGGGGGATACCGACCCCGAGCCCCTTCTTTTTCCCCTTGAGGTGTCCAACAAGGAGAGGAAGGACTGAGCTTCAGAGCTCTAGTAGAAGCCTGGGGGAGGGGAAGCAGGTCTGAGCTGTTTCTCTAAGACGAGAATGGGCTGTGCTGTGAACCCACCCTGAACACTTCCTAGTCTGGGTGCCGTTAGCCCAGGCTGGCAATAGCCAGCAGGTGGACTGGGGCTGGAGATGTGGCCCAGAGCACGGTCAAGTAACTGACCGGGAGGGGCCAGAATTCCTGGGTTTCCCCTGCGGGGCAGAATAAATTTTACATCAGCTAGAGTCCTCAGCACATACACTAAATGGTAGGGAAAAGGCACGCTGTTCAGAATCATTCATTCAATACTTACTGAGAGCTGACCGAGTGTCTATCTTGGATCAGCACATTCAAACTTTACAACAACCCTGTGACAGATTACTGTTATTACACACATGTTATGCATGAAAAAACAGGTCCAGAGACCTAAGGTAAACTGTTCCCAGTTACAGCAGGAGAACCCGGGAAATCTGGCTGGAATAAGGCAAGGCAGGAGGAGAGCTGCAGTCACAGGTCCCAAATTAAAACAGGTGGAGTTTCCAAAGGTTTTTGTGTGGAATCTCGACTAATTTTTAAAATTTATTTACTTTTTGGCCTCACTACTTGTGGGATCACAGTTCCCCAACCAGGGACTAAACCTGGGCCCTAGGCAGGGAGAGCTCGAGTCCTAACCATTGGACCACCAGGGAATTTCCAAATTAATTCCTATATAAAAACAGTATTATGCATTACTGAGCCCTGCCCAGGTAAGCCCTCTATCTCCCTCTATTTTCCATAATGCAACTAAACCATATGATGAAGAGATGCTCTGAACCCTCACAGGGCACACAGGTCGGGGGCACTTCCTGGGAGCTGAGCGGTTTCTGCCACAGCGGCAGGGAGCTCTGCTCCCAGCAGCAGAGGGACAGGGTGGTGGCCACTGCCACAGCTAAAGCCTTGACTGCCTGGGATTCCAGCATGACCCTGCCGAAGCTAGGTCTTCTCTTTGATTGCAGAAAGGGGCTGCAGCTGGGCCTTGCTTCGCCCTGTAGAGAGCTCTATCATTGTCTGCTGTTAAATACCTCGCATCTCATTTGAGGTATTGATGAAGCAATATTTGTACAGGTCAAATCTTAAAATAATAAAATTATTATAAAATATTTATGAAATAGGGGGCTTCCCAGGTAACATAGTGGTCAAGAATCCGCCTGCCAATGCAGGAAACACAAGAGATGCTGGTTTGATTCCTGGCTTGGGAAGATCCCCTGGAGGAGGGCATGGCAACCCACTCCAGTATTCTTGCCTGGAGAACCCCACGGACAGAAGAGCCTGGTGGGCTACAGTCCATGGAGTTGCAAAAGAACTGGACACGAATGAGTGACTGAGCATGTACGCATTTATGAAATAATATCTGAGTAGTTTAGATGTCTTAATAATAAATGCCCTAACAGTAAAGATGTCTGTATCGTAAAGGCACCCAAGTCCCAGTGGACGGCTCCCTTACTTCAAGCATATGTGACGCAAGAATTTGGATCATCTGTTGGGGTTTGTTAGGATGGGATTAGCCTGTAATCCAAGTAGCTGCTGTCAGACACTCTGGGATTTCAAGCTATACTTTGAATGTTATTTATGATCTTTCCATATTTTCAAGAATAAGATGATAATCCAGGGTATCAGCTGTATTTTTGCATTTGATTACCAACAACTAAAAGGTAACACCAGTCTAAATAGTATTGAAAAGCCCACTTTTAAAATGTTACAAACTTCCATTAAAAAAACCAAACTGACCAGAGGACGATTAATCACAGTGCAAAAACTCTACTATGCAAAAGAATTCATCACAAGATTTCTTAAAAGAAGTTTCATTTCTGTATTAAAATGTTACTTTTCAGGTGGCTAATTCTTATACAGGAAGCCCGAAAGACAGACTATAAAGCAACATGAAACTACTGTCCATACATGATCAAGAAGAAACCAGAAATCTTTACATGTCCAGCTTCCAGAGGCAGTGGGAAAAGAAAATTCCAATCTCATTGTCCTGTGTTGGTGACATATTTTCACCACCCTCATAGCTTTATTAGGTGGCTGGCTCCTCCTCAGCACTATTTCTATCATCTGCGGAAATGCCCCTTGGGACTGCAGTCCTGTTATTCTGAGGCTCATTGATTAAACTAATCATCCTATCACTTAGCTGAGTCTTTTCTATGAAAATATTTTTAACTCAGCAAAAGGTTTTAATACCTTTATTTGTGTATTAACTTCAAAAGGAAATTCTGAAAGGCTAATGATAGCCACATCTAGGTTGGCTTCTTTCTCATTTACACACTTCCATGTTCGTTCCACATCCAGTTGCATGTTTCATAAGAAAGAAAGTGAAGTCGCTCAGTAGTGTCCGACTCTTTGTGATGCCCACCAGGTTCCTCCTCCATGGAATTTTCTAGGCAAGAGTACTGGAGTGGGTTGCCATTTCCTTCTCCAGGGGATCTTCCCGACCCAGGAGTCAAACCCAGGAATCCCGCATTTCTGGCAGATGCTTTACCGTCTGAGCCACCAGGGAGTGTTTCATGAGCACCTTCTTAAAGAGTGGAATTGAACTCACTGCTGGTGACACAAAGTCCCTGGGACTTCCCTGGTGGTCCAGTGATTAGGACTCCACACTTCCACTGTGGGGGACATGGGTTCAATACCTGGTTGGGGAACTAAGATCCTATAAGAAATGTCGTGTGGCCAAAAACTAACAAACCCCAAATCCCTGCAATTTCAAGTAGCATTTTGGACATCATTTGTGATTTTTTCGTATTTTTGTCAAATAAATACTAACATAAGAGGTCATCCCATGTCTCCATTTATATGATGAGTGGGTACTTCCCTGACAGTTCAGTGGTTAAGAATCTATCTGCCTGCCAAGGCAGGGAACACGGGTCTGCTCCCTGGTTCAGGAAGATTCCGCATGCCTCAGGGCAGCTAAGCCCATGCTCTAGAGCCCAGGAGCCACAACTACTGAGCCCGTGCTCTGAAGCCAGTGCTCTGCAACAAGAGAAACCACTGCAATGGGGAGCCCACATACTGCAACTAGAAGAAAGCCCACACAGCAGTGAAAACCCAGCGCAGCCAAAAATAAAATAAACAGGCAGATGACGCAGGGGAAGCTCAAAATGAACTGCAAAGGCTGTCACCGTCCATCCAAGTGTTTATGCCTTAAACTTGGAAGCCCTTTGCAGGTTCTTCTCCATTACTGCCCACATGGAGCCAATTAACCAGAGTTCTACCTACACAGTATCCCTGGGATCCACCAGCTTCTTTCAGTCCCCTCTGCAGTTACACCTCAAGGTGACCCCAGGTGTGTGATCTTCCTCCCACCCCCCACAACTACCCACCCTGTCCCCTGGTGCCCCTGCCAGTTTCCACGCTGCTGTGGAGTGGAAGGGCAAGCTCTTAAAAACACAAATCGGACTGTGTCTCCCCACTTCTTAAAAACCTTCAAATGCTTCCCGTTCCTCTTCAGTAACAGGCCCAACTGTTGCCTGGGCTACAGTGCTTTTTCAGAACTGACTCTAGAGGTCTCTGGGTCTCAGCTCACACCCTTCCTATCCCTCTGGCCCAACCCTTGCCTTTCAAGTCCTCCAGTGGGCTCAAGCCCTTCTTGCCCCAGGGTCTTTGCTTGTTTGTTCACTCAAAATGCATCCCTAATCCCGCAGCCCACCCCCGTGCCTGGGGACCTGATATCCTTGTACCCAAGCCAGCCCTGTTTCCACGACAGGCTAGTTGCCCTTGCTGAACATTCCCACAGCACCAGCGGCTTCCTCACAGCAGTGAGGGTGGTGAATAACAGAACTAGGTGTGTGGCTCTATCACTAGCTTGTAAGTTTCATGAGGGCGGGGTCTCAGTCTACCGTGCTCCTTGCTATAACCTAACACTGCACAGAAAGAAGAAAGAAAGTGAAGTCGCTCAGTCATGTCCGACTCTTTGCGACCCCATGAATCGCGGCACACCAGGCCTCCCTGTTCATCACCATCTCCCAGAGTTCACTCAGACTCTCGTCCATCGAGTCCGTGATGCCATCCAGCCATCTCATCCTCGGTCATCCCCCTTCTCCTCCTGCCCCCAATCCCTCCCAGCATCAGAGTCTTTTCCAATGAGTCAACTCTTTGCATGAGGTGGCCAAAGTACTGGAGTTTCAGCTTTAGCATCATTCCTTCCAAAGAAATCCCAGGGCTGATCTCCTTCAGAATGGACTGATTGGATCTCCTTGCAGTCCAAGGGACTCTCAAGAGTCTTCTCCAACACCACAGTTCAAAAGCATCAATTCTTTGATGCTCAGCCTTCTTCACAGTCCAACTCTCACATCCATACATGACCACAGGAAAACCATAGCCTTGACTAGATGGACCTTAGTTGGCAAAGTAATGTCTCTGCTTTTGAATAAGTGAGTGAATATTTTAAAAATTGGTTTTAATGGCCACCTTTACTGCTTACAATTCATCCCTATTTGGAGGTAAAAAAAGTTTTTATCTGTATTCTGAGAGCTGATTTTTAACACATTTTGCCCCCAGAATTATTTTTGGTTGTATTTAAATCAGCTTGGATGGCCTGAGACCCAGCAACTATCTAAAACATGAGCTTGAAACCAGGAATGCCATGCTCTGAACCTCTCATCCCTGCCCCCAGCTGCCACAGACTCTGCTTCCCTCCATGCCAGTGGGCATCCCTGGTGGCTCAGACGGAAAAGCGTCTGCCTGCAATGTGGGGAGACCTGGGTTCAATCCTTGGATAGGGAAGATCCCCTGGAGAAGGAAATGGCAACCCACTCCAGTATTCTAGCCTGGAAAATTCCATCGACGGAGGAGCCTGGCAGGCCCCAGTCCATGGGGTCGCAAAGAGTCGGACTGGACAGAGTGCCTTCACTTTCCCTCCATGCCCGGTGGATCAGGTACGGCTCTTCTTCTTGGGAGGGCATTCATATCACTGCTACCGACCAGGGTTCCTGGCCTCCTTCACCAACAGAACTTGATCAGGGACCAGACAAGCAATTCAGGCAACACTTTATTCAGGCAACTCTGCAGCAGCCGGAGCGAGAACAAACAGCAGGTTCCCTTGCTTGCTCACTGGGGGAGGTGAGCCGGTTCCTTATACGATGTGAGGGGAGGCCTGTGTCTAGGGGTTGGGCCAGAGGGGTGACTTAGGTGTTCTGCCCATCCCTTACGTGGTATTGTGTGCTGAAGACATGCACAGTCCCCTGCTTTTGCTCCCAGTTCTTCAGAAGTGGCAGTTGCGTTTTTGGTCTCTTTGGACCTTTTGTTTGGAATTTCCCCAACAGTGCAGTATTTTGTTGTTGAGGAGCAAGCATTGCAGCACTGGGTTGAGCTGTGCAAGCACTGCAGCAAGCACTGTAGCAAAGGGTCCCAGGTGCCAGCCTGTCACCCAGTGATCTGAGTAGGGGCTAAGCAAGAGTATGCTGATTTCAGCTCTAAGCTCTCACTCTGTTACTGGGTAGCTCCTCCGTCCCGTGCTATGACTACACATGCTGGGTTTCCGCTTATCTCTATCCTGGATCCAAATCAGAAACGTAAGAAGAAAAACTATCCATGGAGAAGGAAATGGCAACTCCCTCTAGTATTCTTGCCTGGGAAATACCATGGGTGGAGGAGAATCACGGGCTGCAGTTCGTGGAGTCACAAAGGGTCAGGCACAACTGAGCACACACACACACATGCAACCTTACTGTGGCTGTAGGAGAAACAATCTGCCTTTGATACGCAACCATTAAAACTGTTCACCTAAAAAAATTGGAAGCAATCACTGGTGTCACTAACAGCTAAAGTCTGGAGAAGATTTTAACAGCATTGTAAAAACAAGACTTGGATATTGGTAGTTGATCTAAAATGAACAAGCTGAATGACACTTGTCAAAGTTAGTCTGGGCACCAGTCCTTCTGTCTCCTTATTACCTCTTCAAAGGATTTTCAAACCAATAAATAAAATATTAAGCTAATTTTACTCCTCTTTGGAGTTTAAAAAAAACCATCTTTTACTCCAGGCCCTTATTAGGTATTGAATTGTTCAGTACAAATTCATATTGATTTAAGGATATTGACCAAAAAAATGATATTTAGATACAGACATACTCAATGGGTACACAATATTAGAAGATTTTCCTAATACTTTTAGGATGGGGAGGATTTTGGAAAATAAAAAGTTTATGAACAAAGATGATCTATTTTGATCATCTTCATCAAATTCAAAGCTAATATATGACAAACTAAGGATAAGGAAGCCTAGAAGGAAGCACTGTAAAAGAGTATGAACTGAATTACCCTGCACATTGTGACGCACGTTCAGTATATCCCCTAAAAGGAAGGGGGAAGTACAGCTGGCTCAGTTTATGATGGTCCTCAAAATTACCTAGAAAAGCTCTTCAGAGATCCTTTCTTTGAAAGAGATGGTTATTAATTTTGAAGTAACATTGAAGCTGGGTCAAACAGAAAAATGTAACTATTTCATAGGAGAATGTTTTCCTAGAATGTTGTCAGTCATCATGGAATGCCTAAACTCTTCACAAGGAAGCAAAAATTGTCTTGCAGACTGTGGAATATACAGGACTGTAGCTTTCTTCCTGAAGTGAAAAGGTTGATTCATTGCCCTCACTTTGATACCTAACAAATGCTGGGGTTTCAAAGAGAACTACTTATCATTTTAGCTTTGATATCAATTTTTATATAACTTTGCTCAAATTACAGACCTTCTATGTCTCTTGTTTCTTATATAAATGCAAAAGTCTATGGAAGATTAACACAAATTGTATGCTACTTTCTGCAAAAATATGTTGAAAGTATTTTAAGCTTACAGAAAAAAAAATATGACACCTTTAAAAAGATATAGCTAAAGAGATGGGACTAGTCAGATGAGAAACACTAAATGATATATTTTCAATATTTGCTTGATTGGAAATCTGTAGCTTGATGTAGTAAAACTATTTTGAATCATAAAAAAAGAAAAACTATTCTTAGCCACTATTTTGTCTAATATCCATCATTTCCACCTTCTCATGAGAAATAAAACATGACAATTACTATTCTAATGAAGAATAATGACCACTCTCTCTACCCTCATCTTTTTGTCTTCCAATGCAACTGCTATTGAAATTTTTAAATGAATTTGCAAAGTCAAGCTTCTCAGATGCTTTCAGAGTAATTTTTGCTTTAGATCTCAAATGAATCAAACAATTTGCCCCTTTGAAGATTTTAAAATATTGTTTTTAGGCATGGGAAGTTGCTCATGACAGACTCATAATGACAGGGACAGACCACAATGTGGCTGGTACATGAGAGACTTCAGCATGATAGCTGAAGGTGGCCGCCCAGCTGGACTGCTGAGGGGTCCCATCAGTCCTAGAGAAGATGGAAATTATAGAATCGATAACAGTACCATATGATTTGGCAGCCATTTAATGACCGAGGTTTCATGTCCTCAAAAAGTTCTCAAAGTCTTACACTTAAGTCCCAAGGAAAGGCTGAAGCTATGTGATGCCAAGATAATCGGTTGAAAAGTTGAAATTGTGGTCATCATGGCTATTCGGTTTCAAAAGATCCAAAAACTCTGTCATGTGATCAAATTAAACTAAAATTAAAAAATCTGAATTCAAATTAAAACATTTTGGGGATACAGACACATGTGAATTTGGGATGCTGCTTACACTGAAAAAATAATAACTTTTCTTGTTAAATGTCAGCCTCAAGGCATTCCTGCCAAAGTTATTAAATGTATGCCATAAAACATACATAACCAAGTTAATGCTGCTGTAGGAACCTTATCTTTGGAATTTCCTGACATGTGAGGGCTTCTCGTGTTCCATTTTAGGATTGAAGGCGTGAGTACTTGCATTTAATTTCCTGAGGCTTTGGAGAAATGAAGAAAGAAGAGAGAAGAAAGGGAAGGAGGGAAAGGAGAGAAAAGGAAGGGAAAAAGAGCAGGAAAAATAGGAAGAGAGAAAGAGAAGAAAAAGAAAAGACATTTTCTCAAACGCAGAGTCGGAATCCACTGGTTTGGCTCTTGCTGAGGTGGACTAATCGGCCTATGAAAATAAGCTGGAGGCATTCTCGGCAGTGCACAGCCTGGCCGTGTAATTCTAAACCCTCATAACCTCAAAATCCTTAATCATTTCTTTCTTCAACTTGGCTTGGCTTTCCTGCCTCAGAGAGGACAGTAAGTCTGCCAAATTCAGAGTTAAGCCTTTTCTTTTTTTTTTTTTTTTTAAGTGACAGGACCACAATAAAGAGCATATTTTGTTTTTAAGAGTAGAAAGCGAACATCTTGCCCTCATCACCTCCATTGTACAATTGCAAACAAAACGAGAACTCCAAAGCCAAAGTTCTTTAAACACAGCTGATGCAATCATATCCAAATTGGCCAAAAAAATCTTCATCTTTGGACTGAAACAAAGTAACTTTAGCTGGTTTTAGAGAAAATGCTAGAGGACTAAAAAGAGCAGATGGTAGCTAAGAGAGAAAAGATAATGGGAATAACTGTTCACCAGGTTGATCTGTCTACCCACAGATGACACAGTTCAAAGTCTCCAATTTCCCAGAACGAACCTGCCCCTGGGAAAGAGGCCCTCTCTGGAGGAATAGCCCAGAAAGGGCACAGAGGGGTTTCTCTGGAGAAGCACGGGGGACAGAAGCAGAAAAGTCACGAGAGCACCCAGGGCTCTTAGGTTGGCGCTGGTTTGGGAAAGAATTTAGAATTAGAGATGGATTCAAACTTTCTCAGCACATAAAGAAAGAAGCCTATGAATTCTTTTATCCTTCTCCTCCTGGATGCTCAGTCGTGTCCGACATTTTGTGACCCCAAGGGCTGTAGCCTGCCATGCTCTTCTGTCCATGGGATTCTCTAGCAAGAATACTGGAATGGGTTACCATGACCTCCTCCAGGGGATCTTCCTGACCTAGGCATCAAGTCCATGTCTCTTATGTCTCCTGCTCTGGCAGGCGGATTCTTTACCACTGAGCCACCTGGGAAGCCCTCAAACTCTTTTATAGACATCACAAGACACTAATACCAAAGCTGGTAAAGTTAGTACAATAAAAATCCAAGTATAGACTAGCCCCATTTACAGAATACTTATACAAAAAATCTTAAATAGAATATTAGCATTAATAGGTCAAAGAAGAAGAACCATATGATCATATAAAGTTTCTGAAAAGTAATTTGACAAAGTGAAAGTGAAGTCACTCGGTCGTGTCCGACTCTTTGCGACCCCATGGACTGTAGCCCGCCAGGCTCCTCTGTCCATGGAATTCTCCAGGCAGGGTACTGGAGTGGGTTGCCATTTCCTTCTCCAGGGAATTTGACAAAACCCAATCCTAATTTTTAAAACTCTTAGTTTAAAAAAAAAAAAAAAGGATTACCAGTGGACACTACTTGATAGAATGAAAATGTAAATCCAGCAGGAGTGCTTGAAGGCAGAACACCAGAAGAATTACCTTTAAAGCCAGGGGCGCAGCAAGGCCGCCCAGCGCCATCAGCACCGGTATTTCACCCTGTTATGGAAGTACTAGTGCAACTGAGTATGAGAGAGAATTTGGAGATATGAATCGAAAGGAAAAAACTTAAAATGATAATTCTTTGTGAACAATATTATTATATACATGGAAAGTCCACGAGAAACAACTGGTAATTAGAAACAGTAAGAAATTTCTTTAAGGGCTCTTTTAAAAGAAAGTGAAGTCGCTCAGTCATGTCCGACTCTTTGCGACCCCATGGACTGCAGCCCACCAGGCTCCTCTGTCCATGGGATTTTCTAGGCAAGAGTACTGGAGTGGGCTGCCATTGCCTTCTCCGTCCACAGAGGCTAAGCGAGGTCAATCAAGAAAAGCACAGATAATTGACAAATTGGATTTAGCAAAGACGGAGGTCGTAGGTGGACTTGGCCAACAGAAGCTCCAGGATTAGTAGCGAAAGCCCTATTGCAGGGAGGCAGGCTAAGCCCAGGCGGGAAGCGGTGGTGACAGCAGGGACAGACAGCTATTTGGAGGAGCTTTTCCTCAGTAGACGGTTTCCAGATTCGGAGGTATCAAACCAATTAGCACATTACAGAAACAGATTAGAGATCAGGTTTCAGAACGGAAAAGAAATTGTCTCCAAAGCACAGATTTTACCTTTAAGCATTCACAGGTTTTATTATCTAAAGGTATTTTAATATTACCGAATATTTACCGGTGTGAGCATCTACATGTATAAATGAGAAAACTGAGGCCTCAAGACGTTAAGTAACTTGTTCCAAGTTAGACAAACCGCGAGAGGGCCAGGATAGGGCCAGGCAGTGTGTTTCTAGAGTCCAGACCAAGAAAAACCACGAAAGCAAGAGGGAGGAGAGACTTGGAGCACCGCGCACAAGGTGGGGGGTGATAGAGGCAGCATGAGCATCAGTTAGACTGCCAGTGTTAACACTCGCTTTCATTTAACCCCTGGTTACTGTCTGAATTACAAGCACTCATGCATATCTACTGGAGAAGGCAATGGCACCCCACTCCAGTACTCTTGCCTGGAGAATCCCATGGACAGAGGAGCCTGGTGGGCTGCAGTCCATGGGGTCTCGAAGAGTCGGACACGACTGAGAGGCTTCACTTTCACTTTTCACTTTCATGTAATGGAGAAGGAAATGGCAACCCACTCCAGTGTTCTTGCCTGGTGGGCTGCCGTCTATGGGGTTGCACAGAGTCAGACACGACTGAAGTGACTTAACAGTAACATGCATATCTACAGGGTGATCTTTCGAAGCTAATACTCTTTTTTCAGGACAAGGAACAAGCACAAGACACTTCTACATTAGTTACCACGTTTTCAGGTTTAATCAGTGAACCATCTTGCTATGGATGGTCTCGACTACAAGATCCAGTGGTTTAGTAAACAGGCTGAGAACAGACAGTTGCCGTGGGGCATAAAGTCACTGGTCACCTACCTGTGGTCAGCGCTGGCTTTTGGTCTCCCGCTCCACAGCCTTCTGTTCACCGAGGGGGGCGGGGGGAGAGGAGGGCAGGGGGCGGGGGAGGTAGAGAGGGCAGAGGAGGCAGGTTCCTTCTGTCTTTCTGGAAGCTCGTGCCTGGGTTCCCATCCTTGTCCCCTTCTCCATCGTGCTTGAAAGTTCTCCGGGGTTTGGGCAAGGGGTTGATGAAGGGTTTTGTCGGGGGTCCTCCAAGCCCCTGTACACACTCTCCAGGCTCTGGTCACAGGGCCTCCTGCACAAGCCTTTGCTTTCCTCGGCAGCCTCAAGGGCAGGCTCCCTGGTTTCCAGGTCCAAGCGGTGGGCTCTGAACTCTGAGCCGCCCCCACCCCGCGGTGCTCAGGAAGGGTGGGCGCCTCCTCAGCCTTGTCTGGCAGGCAGTGTGGGGAATAACACGTGCCTGGTAACTGCGGATCCAACCCGGCAGACCCATCCTTCAGAGCCTGCTCAAGTTTCTTGACCTGCTTCAGCACAGACAGGCTATCTTTCTGAAAGCGCTGTTTGCCAAGCCTGGGCTCCCGGCCTCTGCCCAAGCTGGGAGCCGGCTCCTGGGCTGGCTGGCTCAGGTCCGGCCTCTGCCTCGGCATCCGGTGCTCTGACCTTCACTTTATTCCGCTCATCCTCTCTACTTTCCATGTCCAGCCTCATTCTGTTCTGAGCCTCGGTGACCCGAGCCCTCGAGCCATCGCTGCTTCTCCTCTCCGTCACACAGGACATCGGGTAACCCTCCTGGCCATCTGCCTTCCTGCCAGGGGCAGGCGTGGGCAACTCCTTTCCCCTTCCCATTCTGATATCTTGTCCTTTATGCTGAGGGACGTGTGCCGGGCCCTGCTTTGGGCGGGAGGGCACGGGTCCTGAACACTGCCCAGCTGCCTCTTGCCGGCCCTGCTGGTTCCTTTAGCGCTGAGATCTGAAGCTGAGTCACTGATGATCATCTCTGAGCTGAACATGTTCTGCTGAAAACAGTCCACTCTTGGCTCCAGCATCAGGGGCTTCTTCGGAAGGCTGGATCCTGATCAGTCTCCTAGGAAAGGGATGGGGGACCTAAATGGCTGCCTTTGCGGGTCTTCCCCAGTCTTCGGACAGTCCACTTTGACCCTAAACAAGAAAAACAAACCCTGAGTGAGGCGTTCTTGGTTATTGTTCTTGACATGTCATAGCGATTTGCTAAAACTTAGATAGAAATTGTCAGGCTTCCCTTGTGGCTCAGCTGGTAAAGAATCCACCTGCAGTGCGGGAGACCTGGGTTCGATCCCTGGGTTGGGAAGATCCCCAGAGAAGGGAAAGGCTACCCCTCCAGTATTCTGGCTTGAAGAATTCCATGGTCCGTATAGTCAGTCCATGGGGTCGAGAAGAGTCGGATATGACTGAGTGACTTTCACTTTCAGATATAAATGTTAGATACCAGTTGCAAGCCACAAACATTGAAACCACCATTTAAAAAATCACTTTACGCTTTTCTCCTGGGGAGACAGCAAAACAGAATGAAAGGGAGCTATTGGACCGTGGCATTCAATAGACATGGGTGTAAATCCTAATTCAACCACTGACCAGTTGTGTGATCTTGGCTAAGCTGTTTAACTTCTCTAAACCTCAGTTTCCTCATCTGTGAAATGGGAATAACAATAAACATACCTACTAAGGTGGCTGTAAACACTTAATAAGCTAGCTCATATTAAGTATCTAGAATGGTGTGAGTGTACAATAAAAGGCAGTTATCATTATTGTTAGCTTTTTCCCAATGAAAATAGAAGTTTCACCAACAGAAGATCCTTTGGAATGATTATTTAAAAATTAAAACAAATGTCATAAGTCATTAAGTTTTCCCTAATTCTGGGCTTGATAAATTGTTCTGGTTTGAGTGATTGGCTGCATTTGACTGGAACCTCCTCTAGAATGTGAACCCCACTAGACTGGTTTCTCTGGGAGGACAGGGATCGTTTTGTTTTGTCTATCGCTTCCACCCTGGCACCCCTAACAACACCCGGCAGAGTAGGTAGTCAATAATACTTGTTGCATGAATAAGCAAGTAAACGAACAGATTCAGATTTCCTGCATGGCCTAGAACGGCACTGTCTGGTATGGCAGTCACTAGCCACATGTGGCTATTTAAACTAAAATCAAATTAAATCAAAGCTTTGGTTCCTCAGCTGCAGCAGCCACATGTCAAGAACTCAGTAGCCACGTGTGGTTAACAGTTACTATACTGGATGGACTAGAAAACAATTCCCATCACTGCAAAAAGGTCTCACTCAACACAAATGTATGGGGATACAGGCCTCCAAATGTGATTTTAGAAGATCAGTTAGTGCCATGAAGATGTTAAAAATTATTTAGAAAGAAAAACAGAAGCTCCAATACTTTGGCCATCTGATGTGAAGAGCCAACTCATTGGAAAAGACCCTGATGCTGGGAACGATTGCAGGCAGGAGGAGAAGCGGGTGACAGAGGATGAGATGGCTGGATGGCATCACCAACTCAATGAGCATGAGTTTGAGCAAGCTCTGGGAGATAGTGAAGGACAGAGAAACCTGGTGTGTTGCAGTCTACGGCATTGCAAAGAGTCAGACACGATTTAGTGACTGAACAACAATGAGCGTGAGAGTATTGGTGTTGTGAAATGCAAAGCATTTCTTCCACCAGCAAAGGTCATCACTGAGCACAGTGACCTTAAATATGCCAAGAAAAGCAAGCGTGCATGGATCGGCTTCATGGCGCATGTTTTCAAAATACACAGGCTCTTGGAAACTCCAGCTAAGGTTCACATGAGGGATGAGTAACTAGCAATTTCCACGCATCCTGTTACTATCTAGCTTTCTAGTCCAGAGACTAATGGTTGTTTATACAAAGACTTCTTCCTGGCTTGAGATATTAACATGTAAATTATGTTGTTGTTCTTGGTTGTTTAGCATAAATCAGAAACTTGTGAAATTGCAAACAAATTTTCATATGTTAAATATGGCTATCAAAGCAGATTTCCTTATTTAAATAATCAATTACCATTCATAACAGAGTGCTTACAAAAAGAAACACTTTTTAATAGTTCTGTCACCACTGAGGACATTAGCATGATTTCAAATTTTAGTCAGAATCAGAGTTAGAATCAGTTAGTTATTCTACTGAAAATTCAAAAGCCAGAAATTTAACTCCTTGTTCTTACTGTCTAGAGGCAAGATGAAGAGACAGGACACATAAAAACACAATTCAAGTTAGTTCATACTTAGTGAGAACTGATGATATAATATATAATCATTAACATCATATGTACTATTAAATAATATTGACAGTAGATGAATATATGGCTTTGGAGTTAAAGGGACCTGGGTTTGGACCTTGGTTTCATTTTTTCACCTTACAATGAGAATACTGAAATTTTATTGGTGCAGAGGCCAGATTTATTTTGTTCGCTATGCTCAATACATAGCAGGTAGTCAGTAAGTTAAATGAGTGAAAATATGCATTAATATATGTAAAGTACCCACAGTACAGCATACATTATAAGTCTTGATAGCAATAAATGGTAACTAGTGTTATTGTAATAGTTATTGTCTAAGATCCCAAACATCTGGAGTGACTTTACAATCACTGAGGGTCCATCTAAAAACTGAAGAGGAAAAAAGAGCTAGTCTGTTAGAAAACTACCCTGGAATTACAAAGCTCAAGCAGCAACAGGAAGGATGGTGAAACCAGGGGCAGAGTGCCTTCTGCACATGTTTGCTGGACCCAAGAACTTCTCTAGTTCCTGTTTCCAGGATTCTGTGGCCCTTGAAGGGGCTCTGGACTGGGGTGCACAGCTGTGAATGGCTCAGTGACCTGTGAACAGCTCAGTGACTGCCAAGTCCACTGCAGAATGTGAGACAGGGTACCGGAGGAAAGGGCTCCATCTGGGGAGAAAACAACCCTGCTAATATAAGATGGGTAAAAAGGCTATGTGGACATGGTGCAGCTGCAAAGCTGTCGGGCTCAACAATAATTAAAACACCTGAACAAAACAGATAACCAACAAGGACCTACTGTGCAAGTACAGGGAACTCTGCTCAGTGTTATGTGGCAGCCTGGATGGGTGGGGGAGTTTGGAGGAGAATGGATACATGTTTATATATGGCTGAGTCCCTTTGCTGTTCACCTGAAACTATCACAACATTATTCACTGGTTATACCCCAATACAAAATAAAAAGCTAAAAATAAAGAAAGAAAATGAAGTTTTTAAAAAAAAAAATAAACCCTGGACTGGAAGGCATACATGGGGATAAGGCCCAAAGTGGACCCTGGGCATCAGCCAGACCTTCCCTTGACCACTGTGGTCCTGTGCTGTTGACTGAGCACAGGGCATGGAGATGGTTTACAGGGGAGGGGGCTCATCACAACGACTTAGACCAGAAAGCTTCCTTAGTTCAGGGAGGTGGGGTTCGTGAGGAGGGAAAGGCAGTGGAAAAAGGAAGGAGATTGAGAATATGGGCCAACTTCTGCAGTCATGGGGGAGAAAAGTTCTTGTCAGCCAATTCATAGCCCAAGTTTTCAGTCTGGCTGTGGCTGCCCTTGGCTGGCCTGCACAGTCATCATGTCAACACCAAGAGGAGCTCCGAGTTGCCTGGGGGAACAGGGGGCACACTCAGTGGGCATGGCAGCAAATCCAGGGCCCACACCCCAAACTATCCCTGGCGGATTCCACCCGGGAGTAGGGGGTGACAGGGTTGCACTGTATAGAATTCCTGATGCAGAGAGGGGTGGGGTCAGGAGGCACAGAATCTGAGGTCCACTCAGATTCAGCCCCCATGCCAACACTTCTCATATGTGCAAGCATGTGTGTGTGTATGTCTTTAGATAAAAGCAACCAAAAATTTTTAGAAAACGTGTAACCTTAGAAAGTAAAACAAATACCAGCACAACCTGACACTCTTTCAAGGCTCTGTAAGAACCAGTGATGTGCTGCTGCTGCTAAGTCGCTTCAGTCAGACCCCAAAGAAGAGAAGAGTTGTTACTTAATTTGAAACAATAAACCACCTGCTCAAGTGGCAATGCCTACACAGAGCTACTCTATTCTTCTGCTGCCCTGACGCTGGGTATAAACCTGTACTGTCTTTGGCTTTAGAGCCCTGCGTGGAGAGACTCTTTCAGAGGCTCAGAATCCAGGAGATGGTCCTAGCAGACCTAGGCTTCCCATGGAACATCTCAAACCTGTAAGATGCTAAGGACCATGTGGGAACCAAGGAGCCGTCTCGGTGGAGAGGCAGCAGGGTTTTTTTTTTTTTTTTTTTGAAACAGCAGTTTTATAAAACTTTAGGGCCTGACATCCAAATGAACTGAAGTAACTGATTAAATGTGCTACTTCAATAGCAAGTCCCTACAGAACTCTGGACAAACGAGCATGGCCTAGGTGGACGTGGCTAGGAAGGATGAGACCCGTCGGCAAATGCCAAGAGGATCCGCCCTGCAATTCTGTAAAGCATGAACACGAGGGGCTGGGGGTCTCACTTGATGGAGAGAGGGTGACTCCTTGACTAGAGGTTTGGAGAATACTCAGGCTCTGGAGATTCACACGTCTTCTCCACTGAAAGTGAAAGTTGCTCAGTCGTGTCCAGCTCTTTGCGACCTCATGGACTATACAGTCCGTGGTATTCTCCAGAATACTGGAGTGGGTGGCCTTTCTCTTCTCCAGGGGATCTTCCCGACCCAGGGATCGAACCCAGGTCTCCCGCAGTATGGTGCATTGTTTACCAGCTGAGCCACAAGGAAGCCCAAGAATACTGGAGTGGGTAGCCTAGCCCTTCTCCAGGGGATCTTCCCGACCCAGGGTCTCCTGCATTGCACGAGGATTCTTTACCAACTGAGCTATCAGGAAACCCTAACTGAACCTCCCAGGAATCCTGCTCCCAGGTCCTTCTCACATTTCCAAGACTCCTATCCCCTCTCCCAGGATGGTTTACCTGCTAGGTGACAGCATGGCTCCCCAAGGCCAAGCCTAGGCATCCCCCTTCCCCCAAGAAACCAAAGGGGCAGGCTTTAAGGCATGCATCTAACTCTTAGGAATGAGGAGAGGAAGTCTAGAGGGAGAAAGAGAAAAAGAAGAATGCACATGGGCAACAAATTAAAAGAGGGAGGTTAGGAAATGATGAGCCGAGAAGACACCAAGAGAAACCATGTGTTTGGGGAGGAGGACGGAGCTGGGGCCTGGGTGCGCAGGGAACCCAGCTGCTCCCTTTCCCAGAGAGTGGCACCGTGCATTTTGGGATCTGTCAGTGCTGAAAGCAAGCCCGGTTCTTGAAAGAAGCCGGGCCCCAGGGCTCCCCTCCCGTTAGAAAGGAGAGTCCTGAGAGGCCTTTGGGGGACAGAAAGGAACTCAGTGCCCCTCTCATGATGCTCTGCGAAGCTTCTGGAGCCTCTCCACTCTGCTGGGCGGACAGACACTGCTCTTCTGTCCTGATCCTGGCAGAGGCCCCACTGGGCTCAGGGTAACAGCCACTCCCCACCGCCCTCCGCGTGTCGGCCCTCGCCTCCACACAGACCAAGCCCCCAGCAACTGAGCCTTGTTCCCGTGAGCTAACAACTCTTGCCGCCCACCCTCTTCTTTCAGGCTGGCACCCTCTCAGTGGCACTAGGAATAGGTGCCCTGTGCCGGAAGCTGTGGGGATTCACAGATGAGTAAGGCATGGCATCTGCCCCCGAGGAGAGAGCACCAGGATTGTGCCAGGTCACCATCAGCCTACAACCCCCTTCTCCTCAAAGGGAACGGTTTCTCTGAAGTTCCCAGGAAGCCACAGCTTTTCAAAAGCACGAAGCCCACTGTGTCTAATGCACAGAAAACCATGGGTGAACTCTGAGGTTAAAGATCCAGAGACACACTTAAAAACACGGGACTTAAGTGAACTTGATTCCCATCAGGCAACAATAACTTCCAGTCCGAAAACCACAGTCTCTAGAGACACAGCTGATACCCTCATCTGAGAAGCAAGTTCAAGTGGGCTTAAGGGGCTGGAAGTGGGCGGGGCACAGACCCCAGAGCACACTCAGCAATCAGCTCACCAACATTTCTGAATTCATAGGAGAACGGAAAACACTGCTTGAACAAAATTTTGACACATGCCTTTAGTTTCTGATGTTTCAAAGTCATTAATTAGGTGACAAGCCTAGCCCTAATTTGCTAGGTGGGAGTACTCTGCGACTTATGTTACCAAGACAAACTTCTCTATCACTTTATAGGTCTGGGATTGCAAGATGGTGCTGTTTTCCAAAGTGTGGTCCACTGAGGATCTGATCTTAGTCAAACTGGGAAACTTGTCAGACATGTAGATTCCTGGGCACCAACCCAGTGTACCAAAACCAACTGTCTGGGGCTGGCCTGGAACCTGTATTTAAGTATGCTAAATCAAATCTGTTCTTGACTCCTGTTTCTCTTTGGGCTCAATGTCAAGTTGATTGGAGGGCTCAGGTGAAGTTAAAAGGTGGTGGGAGAGTCTTCTAAGCTTTTAATCTGTTAGGGACTCCCTTCAAATGTCTCAGCCTGTTACTCCTAATTACTTCTCTGAATTACCTTTACTTTTCAAAGAGAAAAGATTATAGTGAGATGTTTCTGTGACATAAAGTCACTCAGTCATATCCAACTCTTTGCGACTCTATGGACTGTTGCCTACCAGGCTCCTCCGCCCATGTGATTTTCCAGGTAAGAGTACTGGAGTGGGTTGCCATTTCTCAAAAGCCCACAGAAAATTTTAACTGCTCCAGACTGATGTTAGTAGATCTAAAAGAAGATATTATTTTGTAACCCCTTTAAGTTTACCCACTAAGACTTAAAATTTCAGCCTGATCTCTGAAAACACTTTTTGAAAGGGGTTTGGAGTACTAACTGTGAGATCGTTATTTTAAAAACAAGTATTTCCCCCAAAAGGATCAAGATTTTCAAAGAGATGTAAAGTGTTTTTCCACAAACAGAAAGGGAGGCAGTTGACTTATCAGATCTTTCCCTGAGAGCAGCTGTTACAGGAGAACCCGAGGTGCCTGAGTAAAGAGAGGAGCAGCCCTGTGTGAAAAGAAGTGAGGAGTCCCCAGCTGGCAGATGGTAACTCCTTTATGAGCCCGGCCCACACCTGCCGCTCTCCCTGGTTCACTGCCACTGAAGGAGCAGCAAAGGCAGGTGGGAAATCCACCTGCTGGAGCCAGCACCATCTTCAGTACCAGGAGCCCAGGAAGACCGCTGCTCGTGGTCCGAGGCCTGGCCTCTTCCAATGAAGCACTGCTTGTATTTTGTTCTGGGCATTAATTAATTATCCATTTGTGATACTTTAAAATTAAATAGGATGCTACTGATTGTTGATATCACCCAACAGTAATAACCTTCTTCCTTTTAGCTCTGGTGGGGTTTTGATGTTGGGAACAGGGAGATGATAATAATATGTGGTCGATAGAAATTTTGCTATCGAAGTCACTTAAGAAAAGAAGTTTGGATAGTACTGGTTCACTGACTGCTATAAAAAAAATCTGGACATGTTTAAGTCACAGGGAGAGGGGTGGGGGTGAAGGGAGGAAAAACTGATTCTCTCTAAATCTTTCTTTTTAAAAAATATTTCATTTCTTTGGCTACACCAGGTCTTAGTTGTGAGGGATCTTTGGCCTTTAGCTGTGGCATGAGAGGTCTAGTTCCCTGACCAGGGATCAAATCCAGACCCCTTGAAGTGGGAGCTCAGACTCTTGGCCCCTGGACCACCAGGAAGTCCCCCCCTAAATCTTATAAAAACAGTGATTTAAATAAAAATTGGAATCTGGCAAGGTCAATCAACTGATGAATGGATAAACAAATAGAATGTGGTCTAGCCACACAGTACGTTGTTCAGTTCAGTGTTAAAAGGGATAAGGGGCATTACATGCTGCATGCTACAACATGGCTGAACCTTGAAAACGCACTAAGTGAACAAAGCCTCTGGAACAAAAGGAATATTCCATGACTTCCCTGGTGGCTCAGATGGTAAAGCATCTGCTTGCGATTCAGGAGACCCGGGTTTCATCCCTGAGTCAGGAAGATACCCTGGAGAAGGAAATGGCAATCCACTCCGCTACTCTTGCCTGGAAAATCCCATGAGGAGCCTGGCAGGCCCCAGTCTATGGGGTCGCAAAGAGTCGGACACGACTGAGCGACTTCACTTTCACTTTCACTTTCACTTATTTATATGAAAAGACCAGAATAGGTAAATCCATGGAGGGAAGGGGGAATTGGGATGATTGCTAACAGGTAAAGGTTTCTTCTGGGGCTGATGGAAGTGATCTGCAAAAAGATAGTAATCATAGCTGCAGAACACTATGAATACATCACAAATCACTGTGCACGTTTACCTTTTAAATTTTTTGGCTACGCCAGGCAGCATGTAAGACCTTAGTTCCCTAATCAGGGATCAAACCTTCCCCCCACACTAGCGTAAGTGTGGAGTCCTAATCACTGTACCGCCAGAGAAGTTCCTAAATTGTGTACTTTCAAATGGTGAACTTTATGTGAATTATATCTCAACTGAAAATACAGTATAGGGATATTCAAAGGAAAAAAATAAATTTGGGCAGCAGATGAGGTGAAGTGAGGAATAAAATCTATATAACTGTAATGTTCCCATCCCTTCAGTGTTCTAGGGCCAGTATGTCAGTTCCCAAATATAGGTAAACATATATATATAACTTGATTCATAAAATAGACTTGAGATACTGAGTGAAAAATACAGTTATATCATAAATGATATCATGCTAATAAAACTAAATTTTCAGTGATTTTTATTTCTGTTGCAAATAAAACAAGCTCTTCAGCTTTAATGATTCTAATAATTTAGTTTTATCAGTTTATAAAGAGCAGGCAACAGAACTGAGAAGAAACTATAACAATTACAGCAGAACAAAAATAGTTATTTTCTGAACTGAGTTGTTTTTTTAAACCAAGCAGTTTGTGGGATCTCAGTTCCCTGACCAGAGATTGATCCCAGGCCACAGCAGAAAGCCCAGAATCCTAACCACTGGGCCACCAGGGATCTCCCTGGGCATTTTTCTTATTAGCCAACATACACAGAAGGTGTCTGCTTTCAGGAAATATGTTGAGAAGGGAAAACACACACACACAATCACATAATACAACTCCTTCTGCATCTAACTGCTTAGTGAAGCTCATTCCTGAGCCTCTTGATGCTGCATTTTCATTATCTTCAAACAAACAAAAATAATTTTTAAAATTAAAACAGGCTGCTCTGGTTCTTTACATGACAGCTTTTTGGGGGAGTATTTTCACAAAAAACAAAAGCAAATTTTTCCCACATTTGGAAGAAGATGGGGGATTCTGAAATAGATGAGGAATAACCGAAACCAAAGCCTACATGCTGCCTCAAAACCACACCCAGTTCAGTTCAGTTCAGTGGCTCAGTCGTGTCCAACTCTTTGTGACCCCATGAACTGCAGCACGCCAGGCCTCCCTGTCCATCACCATCTCCCGGAGTTCACTCAGACGAGTCAGTGATGCCATCTCATCCTCTCTCATCCCCTTCTCCTCCTGCCCCCAATCCCTCCCAGCATCAGAGTCTTTTCCAGTGAGTCAACTCTTTGCATGAGGTGGTCAAAGTACTGGAGTTTCAGCTTCAGCATCATTCCTTCCAAAGAAATCCCAGGGCTGATCTCCTTCAGAATGGACTGATTGGATCTCCTTGCAGTCCAAGGGACTCTCAAGAGTCTTCTCCAACACCACAGTTCAAAAGCATCAATTCTTTGATGCTCAGTCTTCTTCACAGTCCAACTCTCACATCCATACATGACCACAGGAAAAACCATAGCCTTGACTAGATGGACCTTAGTTGGCAAACTAATGTCTCTGGTTTTGAATATACTATCTAGGTTGGTCATAACTTTCCTTCCAAGGAGTAAGCGTCTTTTAATTTCACGGCTGCAGTCACCATCTGCAGTGATTTTGGAGCCCAAACAAATAAAGTCTGACACTGTTTCCACTGTTTCCCCATCTATTTGCCATGAAGTGATGGGACCGGATGCCATGATCTTCATTTTCTGAATGCTGAACTTTAAGCCAACTTTTTCACTTTCCTCTTTCACTTTCATCAAAAGGCTTTTTAGTTCCTTTTCACTTTCTGCCATAAGGGTGGTGTCATCTGCATATCTAAAGTTATTGATATTTCTCCCGGCCATCTTGATTCCAGCTTGTGTTTCTTCCAGTCCAGCGTTTAGGGACCATTACTTGGGAAAATCACAGTCTGCATTCTTGGACCAAATGCTTAAACCATGCCTCACACCATGACCAGACACCAGGTCCTCAGCACACACACCAGGTAAAGCCAAGGTAATGGCTTTCCTATGAACCAAAGGCTTCCTGTTTCTAGGAGTTCTGCTTTGAGCCCCAGAGATTCCCCCAAATCAAGTAAGAGTATTCAAGGAATGTTTGTTGAATGAGCGAACACATATACCATATCTTCTTATTCTTAACAGATAACTGGATAAACAAAATGTGGTCGAGCCATACAATGGAGTATTGCTCAGTTGCTTCAGTCCTGTCTGACTCATTGTGACCCTATGGACCATAGCCTACTAGGCTCCATGGGATTTTCCAGCCAAAAGTACTGGAGTGGGTTGCCATTTCCTCCTCCAGTGGAGTATTATTCAGCCATTAAAAAAATGAAGGACTATTACATGCTACAACATGGATGAACCTTAAAAGCATACTAAGTGGGAAAAAGCCAGCAACAAAAGAAATGTTGTATGATTGCATCTACGTGAAGTGTGCAGAACAGAAAAATCCATCGAGATGGAAAGTAGATCAGTGTTGCCAGGGGCTGTGTGACGGGGGAGTGGGTAATGACTGCTAATAGGAATGGATTTTCAGGGGGAAGAGAGTGATGAAAATGTTCTAAAATTAGATAGTGATGGTTGCATGGTTAACATGCTAAAAACACAACTGTGTATTTCAAAGGGGTGAATTTATGGTATGTGAATTATATCTCAGTGAGGCTGTTATTATTTTTTTAATCAGCAGAGACAGCTGCTAAAAGTGAGGAGTCCTGGCTCCACCCAGACTGAGTGAATCAGACTACTAGAACAGGGCCTAGGAATCTGCATTTGTAAGTTTCCCAGGAAATTCATAGGCTTAGAGTTGAACCCTGGAGTTTATTTCCCAGTCACTGGCACTGTCAGTCAGCAACACATCTACTCGCCTTTGCCCTCTCCTTTGTAAGGCAGCCTTTTACTCCACTGTGTTTGTTTGCCCTTGTTTTTCAGAGCATCTTTGAAATCTGATGGAGGCATTAGCAGCATACAGCAAATTGCTCCTGTCCCTCGAGCCCAGATGTAAATGCTCCAAGATGCTCTTTCAGAGATCCTCCCTATACAGGCAGGAACAACAAGGCTTGTTTTCACTGTAAGGGGCGGCCTCAAGACCAAGAGCAAGATCTGAGTAATTTAAGACTTTCTATGGGTATGAATACCCAGTTACTCACAACAATGTTTATTTTGAACAACTTCATCAGTATTTTCTTGACCCACACCTGTCCGTTTTGTGACAAATGAAACCAATGGGAATTTATGGGCTTGAGCCTATAGACTGGACCACACTTTGTGATGCTCTTGAGACCAGAGATAGCAAAAGATGTTTACTGTTCTCATTTTTAGTAAACCCGGGAAGGAGTTTTTCACATCTGCAGAACATTCTTACATAGAGAGATGTATTTGGCCACCTTAGTAGGATGGAAACACATTTTTCACTTGACAATATTTGCAAATCATGCATTTCCCCTCACTCACTTACAATGTGGAAATACTTCCATATGTTGCCTTTGGCTTCACCATTTTGTGGGGGATAAAAAGCAAAAAGTACAATTAGGTGGCCATTTTGCCCTATGAACAGTAAACTGCTGTGCGTCTAAGATTTCAGTAGTGTCAGCCCTCCCCGAATTAAGGCTTCATTACTACTCATGTCACCTGTCTAGAAAAAGCTAGTGTGAGTTTGCCATAAACCATAACAGCAGGAATTATGAGAGTTATAAAATATGTTAATATTGCCAAAATATGGTTTAAAATCTGGATTCAGGTATGTAGTTGTTTTTTGTTTTTTTTTAAATAAAAAAATACACTTCTTTTGCTTTTAGGTATTACAGGTCACCAAACTGGGAAGAGTCAGGTTCTAACTTCTTTCAGCTCCCAAACAATTAAACTTGTTTTTCCTTCTGTGTTTGGCTAGGCCAGAAGCCACTTCTTATTTCTAACCTCTACAGAAGTCAAGGTCAATACTCCCACCATTTTTCTGAGGAGGAAATCAAGCTGAAGGAAGCGGTCATTTGTTTAAGTTCATACAAAAGCTCTTAACTGACAGAACCAGGAATGAGTCTGTGTTTTGAGCCCAAGTCTGGCGCTCCTTAGACAGGATCTCCCGTGGCCTCATATTACATCATCTAAACCAGATGCGAGTTAGACTCTAGCTCATTATTCTGGGTGCTGTTAAACTCTTTGAGATCAGCAATTGCTTTATCGTTTTACACCATGCTGAATTTAGTAAATACTTTCTGAGTGAGCTGGGAGGGAGACTGAAGGTTTTTTTGTGGGCCTCTCTTTTAATGGTTCTGTGATTCTACATTTCTGTACTTTGGGAGTATATCTAAAGAATAATCCTGTATATGGAAAAATGTACACAGAAATGTTCATGACTATCTTATTTAAAATACTGAAAACTACAAATAACTCAAGTGTCAAGCAATGTAATGATAAACTATAATATATTCAATGAAATATTATGAAGCAAATTCAATTCTGCTTAAGACTACTATAATTCTATAGAAACAGAAAGTAGGCCCAAAGTGGGTGGGTGAGAAAAAAGGGGAGTGACTGCTAATGACTTTGGAGTTTCTTTCTGGACTGATGAAAATATTCTAAAATTGACTGTGATAATGGTTGCATAACTCTGTGAACACACTAAAAACCATTAACGTGTACACTTTAAATGGGTAAATTGAACTAGATGTGAATTATATCTCAATAAAGCTGGTATTTTAAAAAAGAAAAGAAGCTAAAGAAAAAAAGACTTACTAAATGGAAAAAATGTTCATGTTGTGATGTTAGCCAAAAGGAACAAGATCCAAAAGTTTGCATACAATATGAATAAAACATGTTTTTAAAGGGGGGTGGTGGGGGGAAAAGAAATAAATTCCTATTTAAAATCTCACACGTAAGAATATGACTGGAAGGAAATATAACAAAGGATTAACAGTAGCTGTCATCATCGAAGAAACTTTGAATAATTTTTTTTCTGTTCACTTATCTATATTTCAAAAAATATATATTTCCAATGTTTTGGTAATAAACATACATTATCATGGGGGTTCCCAGATGGCTCAAGAAGTAATGAATCCACCTGCAATGCAGGAATCTCAGGAGCTGCAGGTTTGATCCCCGGGTCAGGAAGATCCCCTGGAGGAGGAAATGGCAGCCCACTCCAGCATTCTCGCCTGGAAAATTCCACGGATAGAGGAGTCTGGCAGACTATAGTCCATGGGGTCACAAAGAGCAGGACAAGACAGAGTAACTGAGTTCACGCATGCATTATTGACACTCTTGGCTTCCCTAGTGGCTCAGTGGTAAAGAAACTGCCTGCCAATGCAGGAGATGTGGGTTCAGTCCCCGGGTTGGGAAGATGCCCTGCAGAAGTCAGTGGCATCCCACGCCAGTATTCTTGCCTGGGAAATCCCATGGACAGAGGAGCCTGGTGAGCTACAGTCAATGGGGTCGCAAAAATCAGACTCGCATCAGTGACTAAACAACGCTATCACTACTGTGAATAACAGGGGGAAAATGTAACCTTTGCTGCTATCTGCGGGTGTCTGGCCTGCCTTGGTGCTCCCAACAGGCCACACAGTTGCTTTTCAGCCACAACCACAACTGCAGGGCATGGGTCTCAGCTGAGCCCGTCACTTCATTACTTGTTTGGCTTTGCCACAGTATCTCCTGAACAGAAGGATAAGTGGTACTTTATTCTCATTACCTCCTTTCCCTTAGTGACCACCAAGACTTGGATCCTGGTCTCCTATAACCACTTCCTAGTTATTCCCATTCTTTCAGTGGGTTCAAAGAGATTATATGGGGACCTATGGCTACTAGGAAAATTACTCATGTAATTCATTCTTCCAATTATTAGTGTTTACTTCCCACAGGGAACTAAGTGAAACTAGGGGAAATGTGAAATAAATCATTTTTCTTGCCCTCTGAGGGCTTTCGTCCTCATCCTGAGAATGTCATATCATTCACATGACAATACTGTATTATATACTTGGAAGATACTAAGAGAGGAGTAGATCTTAAATGTTTTCACAACACAAAAAAGTTACCTGTGTGAGGTCATGGATGTGTTAACTAATCGAATATGGCAATCATTTCATAACATACACGTATATCGAATCATCGAGTATATACTTTAAACAATGTGTGTGTTAATTGCTCAGTTGTGTCCAACTCTTTGCAACCTCATGGACTGCAGCCAACCAGGCTCTTCTATCCATGGAATTCTCCAGGCAAGCATACTGGAGCGGGTTGCCATTTCCTTCTCCAGGGGATTTTCCTGACCTAGGGATTGAACCTAGGTCTCCTGCATTGCAGGCGGATGCTTTATCATCTGAGCTACTAGGGAAGTCCCTAGTACACAATGTTAAATGTCAATTAAATCTCAAAAAAAGATGATAGAAAAAGATGAAAACAAATGTCTCTAATACAAAACATGATATGATAAACAAAACAGATGCCAGCAGGTTCCTTTGTGTATCTGGGCTTAGAGGGTGGGCTGAATTTCCTTTGGGGTATATGGATGAAAAGCACAGATGTTTGCATAATCTTCAAATGGCTAAATGTTTAAGGAAGGACAAGCCACTAAATGAAAAGCAGCACTGATTCTTTAAGGAATGACACCTAACTCATTTGCTAGATTTCCTCGCAGGAGTCAATCGTGATGGGAACTAAGGCAGAATCTGAACACAGCTTGTACAGGTTTCTGAAAATGTTTACCAAATATTACCAGAAGCAGGATGACATTAAATTTTTTTTTTTCAAAAGCATTTCAAGTTTACAGAACAGCTGCAAGAACAGTACAGAAAACTCACATAGTCTTCTATCTAAATTCACCAAGTTTTAATATTCTCCTTCAATTAAAGTGTTCTGAATTGCTCTTTTGGAGCTTCAGGGAATATGAGTGCTATCCAGCCACTAGAAGCCTTCAGTGCTTATGAATCTGAAAGAAAACAGAATCTTACAAAACCAGTTTACTGAAGTAAGTCATCACACCCAAGTCCGAAAGACAGCTCAACCACAACTCACTCCTGACCCTCCAACAGGACCTCTCAGGAGGACACTGAACTCTTTAAAACCACATTACCAAATACGCAAGAAGAGCTAAGAAAACATAAGAAAATAAAAAAACAGGAGCAGAGGTGACTGGCCCTACCAGATATTCACACATACTATAAAGCCTCTATAATTAAAACAGGATGGTACTGCCAGAAGAATAGATAAATAGACTGACAGAATAGACAGTCTAGACACAGACCTAAGTACTCGTGTGTGTGTATTAGTCACTCAGTCGTGTCCGACTCTTTGCGACCCCATGAATCATAGCCCGCCAGGCTCCTCTGTCCATGGAATTCTCCAGGCAAGAATACTGGAGTGGATTGCCATTCTCTTCTCCAGAGGATCTTCCCAATCCAGGGACAGAACCCTGGTCTCGTGCAACGCAAGCAGATTCTTTACTGTTTGAGCTACAGGGAAGTCCTCCAAGTACTCACAGTATTTAATATATGATCAAGGGGGTATCTTAAATCACTGGAGCAAAGATGGACTTTCTCATAAATGGGGGACTAACTGACCAGCCCAAAGTGTTCAAGTAAGATCACAATGCAAATCTGATGTGCCTGCGGTCCTGGTAAACTGAGGATGACCCGGATCTTTCTCAGAGCCAGAAATCCAGCTGCAGGCAAGAGCTAGTTCCACAGAGGGGCTGCAGCCCTGAGGGGTTGACAGCAGCCTCTGAAGGATCTGACCACTGGCTGCCTTAACTCCTCAAAATCTCCAAATGCCCTCTGAACCTGCTATGATTTGAATGCAGTTTCAAAATTCTGACTTTTTCCCCGCTAAAGTTTATCACACATTCATACAGCACCTGATTTTCACATCATATGCACATTATAACATATATAAGCCCCTGCCCTCCTCCCAATTTTCAGGCGTAATTCTTGTTGGGCTTATTTTGAAGAGAAGATTAAGCTTCAGTGACTGGCCTAGGATCACAGTGTTTAAGTAGCAGAACAGAGAATCTTATGATTTGTATCTTTCTACTCCAAATTTTATATTTCTCCTGCAAACCTTGTTATCTGCTCTCTTAGTACCTTCAACCGGAACTACCCATCAACATCTCTCACGAGTGTGATGCAAGAATCTGCTACTCAGCGGTGCCAGTATCCTTGGGGACAGTAACCTGAAGGCCTGACCCCTCTTCTTTCAAGGGCGCCAAGCAGGAAATAGCTTTCATTCATAACCTTTGGGAAGGTCAGGGTCAGGAAATGAATGCTGTTTTGTCCTGTGATCTGTCAGGCACTGCATTAAGTACTTACCCAACATAATCATAGAAATAACGCATCTCCCAAGAGAAATGAGGGCTTCCCAGGTGGCACTCAGTTCAGTCGCTCAGTCGTGTCCTACTCTTTGCAACCCCATGAATCGCAGCACGCCAGGCCTCCCCTGTCCATCACCAACTCCCGGAGTTCACTCAGACTCTCCATCGAGTCAGCGATGCCATCCAGCCATCTCATCCTCTGTCGTCCCCTTCTCCTCCTGCCCCCAATCCCTCCCAGCATCAGAGTCTTTTCCAGTGAGCCAACTCTTCGCATGAGGTGGCCAAAGTACTGGAGTTTCAGCTTTAGCATCATTCCTTCCAAAGAAATCCCAGGGCTGATCTCCTTCAGAATGGACTGGTGGGACCGCCTTGCAGTCCAAGGGACTCTCAAGAGTCTTCTCCAGCACTACGGTTCAAACGCATCAATTCTTCCATGCTCAGCCTTCTTCACAGTCCAACTCTTGCATCCATACATGACAACTGGAAAAACCAGAGCCTTGACTAGACGGACCTTGGTCGGCAAAGTAATATCTCTGCTTCTGAATATGCTATCTGGGTTGGTCATAACTTTTCTTTCAAGGAGTAAGCGTCTTTTAATTTCATGGCTGCAATCACCATCTGCAGTGATTTTGGAGCCCCAAAACATAAAGTCTGACATTGTTTCTACTGTTTCCCCATCTATTTCCCATGAAGTGAGGTGGCACTAGTGGAAAAGAATTATCTTGCCAATGCTGGAGACGCAGGTTTGATCCTTGGATTGGGAAGACCCCCTGGAGAAGGAAATAGCAACTCATTCCAGTATTCCTGCCTGGAGAATTCCATGTACAGAGGAGCACAGCAGGCTGCAGCCAGTGGGGTCGCAAAGAGTTGGACTTTGTCTGAGTGCGTGCATGCGCACATACACAAACACATACACACATAAATGAAAAAACACATCCACATATGTCCTTGTATATTAATATTCAGAGCACATTATCTTTGATAGCCATAAAGTCTATGCACTTGGATACAGTCCAAGTGCCATCAACTGATGAATAAACAAAATGTGGTACACCCATACGATGAAATAATATCCATCCATCAAAGGAATGAAGTACTGACGTATGCTACAACATGGATAAAGAGACACTAAGCTAAAGGAATAGAAGCCAGTCACAAAAGGCCACATACTGTATAAGTCCATTTATATAAGATATCTAGAACAGAGGTCAGAGAAGGCAATGACAACCCACTCCAGTGTTCTTGCCTGGAGAATCCCAGGACGGTGGAGCCTGATGGGCTACCGTCTATTGGGTCGCACAGAGTCAGACACGACTGAAGCGACTTAGCAGCAGCAGAACAGAGGTATCGACAGAAACAGAAAACAAATTGGTGGTTGCTTAGGGCTGAGGCAAATGGAGCTAGGGTGGGGATTGGTGGCTAAGGGGGTATTGGGTTTCTTTGTCCAAGTGACAAAAATGTTCCAAGACTGATTGGCGATGGTTGCACAACCTGTGAATATCCTAAAAATCATTAAACTATACACTATAAATGGATTAATTTTATGGTATGTGAATTATTCTTCAATAAGACTATTATTTTAAAAAAGAGAGATAGGAGGAAGGAAGGGAGGGAGAGAGAGAAGAGGAGTGGGGGAGGGAAGAGTGGGTAGGGGGTGGAGAGAGATACTAAGCATCTGGCAAGCATGTACCAGGTACATACTAGGGAGCTGCAATAGTATCCCCAGGATTTTAAGAGCGGTGTGTAGCCCCAAAACCCTTACTCTAGTACACCATTACCTCCTTCACAAGCACTAGCTCTAGCAAAGTAGCATGTAAATCTGAGGAGCCAGGATTCTTATGAGTACAACGGTTAAGACAAATGAACACATCAAGGTTACAGAAATATAACTGGGTAATAGATCTCACAAGCACTCACTGGTGCTTGCCTACCTCACAAAGCAGCCCTTTTCCTGCAAACCGCCCCTTCCCTCCTCCATGGAGGCCACAGGGAGCCGGGAAGCCATGTTTGAATGATGATCCCACCCCCCAGCCACAGCTGATTGGCTCTAGAGGAGGCCTCACTGAAAGTTGGGCCAATCAGGTTCCACTGCCAGGGGGTTGCGTCAATATGTGTGGCCAGAACACGGAAACATGGCGCTGTGAGGCAGCCATTTTCACTGTGCAGATCAAGGAGCAGAGGGAGCTGGGCTGTTGAGGAGAAGCATGATACCTGCAGAAAGAGGGCTCTGCGCTCCCTAAGTCCAATCCACTCTTGGGGCCAAGCTGCATTCCTGCCCACAGGTTCCACAAGATATCTTTATACTCTTGTTTGTTTAAGCAACCAAAAGACTCCCCACTAACACAGTGTCATGTTCAAACTATGTTCAAGTACGTTCCCAAAGGGGAAAAAAGAAAGCTAGTATGCATGTGAGTTTTAAACATGAATCCGCACCCATATGGCTAAAGCTGAGCCAACTGCAGCTACCAAGGAAACCAAACCCCCATTAGGTTTGCTCTCCAGCCTGGCACAGAAGTTGCCTGTGATCTTATCATTCCTGTTACACTGCGGAGATTCAAGACGTTCCTTCCTCTTCCTGGAGGTATGCATCACTGAAGGTACTGGGAACATCTGAAGCCTTAGTTCATCTTTTTAAAATCAGATGGGTAAAATAACTTTTAAACAAATTAAAAACAATAACAATATAATTAACATAATGGAATCAAAGCCTTAGTAAGGCCATGTCATGAAAACTAATCTTTCTAAGGACCTGAACAACATATTATAAGCATTGATACAAGAGGATCTGCTGGACTCTAGGATGAAGTTTTAAATAGGACATGGTATCAGAAGGCCTACAGTTTCCTTCTTCCAAATAAAACCTCACTCAAAAAACTCTGGCCTTACATTGGAGTGGACCAATGAGAGGTCATTGTGGGTAAATGAACAAATAAAGGAATGTGTGCCTTCTTCAGTTCTTATTTTGGATCTACAGTATACAGGAAAGCAGAGCTCACATGGCTCCCACACACTGGCAGGGACACATCTGAATGAAAAACATTTAGAGAGGTTTCATTGTCTGCACACCAGAAGAAGAGCTGAGTTGACAGTAGGAAAGGGACTGACGAGTCCTTTTCCCATCCCTCTGTCTATTTATGGGAGTCATTTCCCTTCAGGAAATGCTGAGCCCCTCTCCCAGGACCCTGTTGGGAATGATGCCTGTACTGGTTGACCCAGCCTTCCACATCCTCCTCCTGGCCTCAGCAGCTCTCCCCTCGTGACCCCCATCAGTCACTGGGAACCCAGCCTGCAAATGACAGTGCTTCTTACAGTCCTCAGTCTAGTGTGGAAATTCAAAGAGGAAAGGGGGCATAAAGATACATAATGCAGCTAGAAAAGCCCCTGGCATGGAGAAGCTTCTTAGTGTGAACAGAAAATGGTAGCAGGTAAAAAGGGCTAGAAATGACTACAATATGGGCCAAGATTTTGTGGCTCATCTAGCCTCAGTCACCTGTCTGGGGGATGGCAGAAGCAAGAACAGGACTCAAGGCTCCTGTCATCCCATGTGGTACTCATTCACCTCCTCCATGCTCCTTTCTCTTCCCCAGAAAAATGTATAGACTCATGTTTCTATAAGGGGGCTTTCCAGGTGGTGGTGGTGGTTTAGTTGCTAAGCTGTGTCCGACTCTTGTGACTCCATGGACTGTAGCCTGCCAGGCTCCGATCCATGGGACTCTCCAGGCAAATATACTACAATGGGTTCCCTCTCTAGGGGATCTTCCCAACCCAGTAATCGAACCTGGAGTGGGGTGTCATTTTCTTCTCCAAGGGATATTCCTAACCCAGGAACCAAATCCTGCACTGAAGGCATATTCTTTACCAACTGAGCTATATATATAAGGGAAGCCCAAAATCCCAGGTGGTGCTACTGGTAAGGAACCAGCCTGCCAATGCAGGAGACTTAAGAGACATGGGTTCAGTCCCTGGGTCAGATCCCTTGGAGGAGGGCATGGCAACTCATTCTAGTATTCTTGCCTGGAGAATCCCATGGTTGAAGAGCCTGGTGGACTACAGTCCATGGGGGTCACAAAGAGTCGGACATGACTAAGCAATTTTAGCTCACACACACTTCTATAGAGAAGTTATTCCAGGGGAATCAGGGTCTACTAATTACATACCCTTCTTTTCTTCTTTCTGGGGTCAGCCCTGGCCAAACCCCAAAATGAAGTTCTTTCCCCTGTCCTCTGAATTTCTCTGGATATTTTTTTAACTTATCTACACTTGGTAACCCTAATAAATGTGCATAACCATGTGGTACCTCTTTCATGGTTGGCTCCAACTGTTATTTATATGTTTGATTTAGGATTTTGGGTAGTTATGTTTGACACCTCAGATTAAACTGCAACAAGGAATGAATGATCAACACTTATTAAACACTGACTATTTTCTAGGCAAGATTCCACACAGATTGCTTCACCATCTACTCACACCCACCCTACAGTTGCCTCGCCTTCACAGATATGGTAAGCAAGGCCTGGAGAGATGAGCTTTCCCCAAGGCCACATGGATGCCAAATGAATCCAGGTTGTCAGATTCAATTCCGGGTGCCTAATACCAAGTCAAGAGCTTTGGGGGCAGGTTACAGGCCTTCCCCTCCTGGATACAGACTAGCTACTCAGGGAATTGTTTTGATTGGGTTTTATTCACCCCCCTCCTCCTCTCCCAGCACACCCTAGCCCCAGGTCACCACCTGGCCATCCTGTCCATTTCCAGAGACAGCCCTTGGGCTGCCATTTTGGGATTTATTTTTCCCTCTGAAGGGTTTCCTCATGTTCATTTTAATCTGGCCTCACTTATACTGGGGCTTCCCTGGTGGCTCAGACAGTACAGAAATCACCTGCAATGTGGGAGACCTGGGTTTGATCCCTGGGTCGGGAAGATCTCCTGGAGGGTGTGGCAACCCACTCCAGTATTCTTGCCTGGAGAATTCCATGGACAGAGGAGGCTAGCGGGATGTTGCAAAGAGTTGGACACGACTGAGCAACTATCACTCATGCATTGGTCAACAGTAGTACTGAGGTGGGGAGGAGGGCCCTTGGTGGGATCTGTCCTGTGTCGTGGCCCCTGGGTACCTGGCCGCTCACACCACACCAGAAGTAGCCACTTGGAGGGGATGCACAGAAGGCCATGCTTTATTTCCTTCCGGCAGCCCTCCCCGGCTCCAGCTGTGCTGCCCCAAACGCCTCACTCCCCACCTCCTCTCCCTCTCGCCTTCCGGCCCTCCTCTTCCCTTCCTCCCCCTCAGACCCTTTCCCACCCTCTTTTTGCTGGCTTCTGTTCTCTTTCTTTCCATGAGCAGAGAGTTTCCAGCCTGGCTCCCGGCCAGCACATTTGGACAAAAGGCAGCAATCTTGGAGGGAGACGTCATCTCCCATCCCCTTTGCTGGGGCCGGCACCGTGGCTCCCCGAGCCCAGAGAGGGAGCCGGGGGCTGGGACCGCGCCCATCCCGCTCCCAGTTCTGGGAAGGAGCTTGAAAGATGGTGTATTGTGGGGGTTAAAAGCAAAGGGTTTGGAAGCACACAGACCTAGATTCAAACTCCAGCTCTGCTGCTTGGAGAGTCATGGGACTCGGGCCAGTTATTTTGCTCAGTCTTGGTTCTCTCCTCTGTAAAGTGACAGGAACAGCTCCTGCTTTGAAAGGCTTACCCAAGATGGCACCTGGAAAACTGGGCACAGCACGTGTCCTGTGAGAAGCTCAACACAGCTTCTGTTGTTATGAATGGAACTTAATCCTGCCAAATAATACAAGTAAAAATATAGGACTTTGTTATGATATTGATATTAATAATGACAATACTAATACAACCCCTCAACTTATCTGCGGGGCTGCAGAAAGTTGTGTCTGACTCTCTGCAACCCCATGGACTGTAGTTCGCCAGGCTCCTCTGTCCATGGGATTCTCCAGGCAAGAATACTGGAGTGGGGAGCCATTCCCTTCTCCAGGGGATCTTCCACAACCTAGGAATTGAACCCGGGTCTCCTGCATTGCAGGCAGTTTCTGTACCATCTCAGTTGCCTGCAGACCCAGCCTCAATTATTTGCAAGTGTGGTAAAGCTGTAAAACCTCTCAAACATACCGTTACTGTTACAGTGTAATCTGCAAAAACTGGTTTTGAAATTGGAAAAGGAGCTGACCCCCTTCCCTATTCATTAAAGCCAAGGCTCAGCCTAGAAGCCAGAAGTGAAAGTTAGGAGGAACCCACCCCATTAGCATGGCCTGCTTGCCTGGACTCCGCTCTGCTTCCTCCGTTTTCTGGCTCCCTGTAAGCTGAGGCTCCAGTTCTGTTTGTTTACTATCTATGTGTGGTGTTTTGTACTCAGAAGTTGTGTAATGCCAGGGAATGTGCTCTGTTTTATTTAGCTAAGTTTTGAGATATGGGCAATTTTTATTTAACTAATCTGAGCCAGCATGGATGGGTTTGAAATTAATCCACAAGATCAATCAAGGAGCTGAGCACATGAGGTGCTGCTGGGAAATACACACGTGTAGGAATGGTCCCTGCTCTAGAGCTAGGGATAAAAGATGCAAACCCAATCAACCAATGGTAATAAAAGATTACAGCCTTTCAACACCAACAGATTAGTTTAGAAGTCTAGGGGATGCCTGACAACATGTTTAACAAAAGCCACAATGTGAGAGGGGTTTAGGGACTAAATTCAAACCACAGTGGTAAATGTTATGAAATATAACTGGAGGAATTTAGAAGTGGGCAGGCAATGAGAGTCAGAGGGGTCATGGACTGCTTCAGAGAAGACGTAGAATCTGGTGGCCCTTTGGACTAATTGGGAGAGTCTTTGAGGTGAGGCAAGAGCATGAAGAAAGGGGACAGTATGTCCCGCCCTGGACATGAGACTGATGGTATGACGGCCGCTCTGGGACATGTGGAAACATGGAGAGGAGGATGGAAGGATTGGCAAATAGTCTTGGAGACATTCTGGAATCAGAAAGCAGAGGTATGGTTTGCTTTCCACAGAATATAAACAGGATTCATGATAGAAGGGGCTTCCCAGGTGGCTCAGTGGTCAAGAATCTGCCTGCCAATGCAGGAGATGTGGGATCAGTCCCTGGGTGGGGAAGATCCCCTGGAGTAGGAAATGGCAACCTACTCCAGTATTCTTGCCTGGAGAATCCCATGGACAGGGCAGCCTAGAAGACTGCAGTCCACAGGGTCACACAGAGTCAGACACAACTGAGTGAGCAAGCACGCACATGATGGAAGATATGAACTGATATGTTCAAGAGGAACATATAGATCAAGCAGCCAGAGGTAGAGATCTAAGAGTCTGGTGAGAGAACAACCCTGGAGGGCGGGGGGTGGAGAAGAACTGGGGATGCAGCCAAAGAACCAGTGAGCATGGACAAGCTCTCCCCAGGGGGAAAGTGAAGCCAAAGAAGAGAGTGAGGAATGGAGGTGTGGGGGTGACTCTCTCTTGACTGAGCTCTTTATGTTTCTTCATCTGGGTCTTCCAACTGGACAGAGAGGTCTGATGGCGGAACACCTGCCTTGGGCTTCTTTTATTCCTCCACAATGTCTATTTGGACCAGATCTTGGTGTACTGTGGGTGCGGCGTGAATGCTTGTTGAATGAGAAGAAAAGGAATCAGCGAAGGAGATCGGATCGTCTCCAGAGACAATTAGCATAACCCAGATGGTGTGGTGTCTCAGGGGAGGAGGCATTATTCAAAATGCTTCACAAAGGAGGGACTTGGGCCCTGGCCAATCACCAGGGCCTTATGTTGACCCTTTCATGGCTGGATCTGGTCATGGGGGTCCCAAAACGGTGGGACACCAGGAGTGACTATTCAGAGAAGCATTTCAGCCTTTTGACAAGCAGTGCAGACATGTCACCATAGCAATGTTATGTCGACTGTGACCTGGGTCAGGCAAGTCACATTAGGAAGTCATGTTAGGAAGCTCAGAAACCGAGAACAGTGAACTAGCTGTACAGTGGGCGCACAATCAGGAACGGGATGAAGTCTCCGCAGACAGTCGAGGATGGAGGCCAGATCTCAGGGACTTGAAGAGGAGCTTGCAGTCCTGCCCTGCGGGCTCAGGCAGGTGCTGTGTCTCCCCATCCTGAAAGCAGCCTTCTTCCTCTCTTGCTCTCCAGTCAGCAGGCGGCCTGAACCCGGGCTGTGTATGTGTCTAGAAGCACTCTGACTCTTCCCTGTCACTCTTCCCTCTGTACCAGGTCAAGGATCTCAGATTCCCTGAGTGCAGGTGAAAGGAGAGCCTGGAACAGGAACCTCTCTTGACTCTGCCTCTGCAGTGCCGGAATCGCCAAGTCTCATCACTTGGGGAAGCATCAAGGAGCCCCTCCTCTCTGATGTTTTTCTATCCTGTTAGATGCATCAGTTCAGCTGGTGGGTAAACAGAGCACTGGTCCCTGTTTGATGTCCTGGGAGCTGTGTGTGTTTATTGATTGTCACAGACACAGACGATGAAAAGGACCAGATGGAAAGGGATGTCAGGCGGCCAGGGATTTGTATGTGGGGCTGGCTGACCACACACTTCATTTCCCATCTGAATGACTCCCACCTCCAGCTCAGAGCAGCGAGTGGAGAAATCCCTCTGGACCTGCAGCAAGCTAGAGCGATTGCCCTGGGAGAAGCCTAGCGCCCCGGGCATGCTGCTTTGGTGGTCTGTGTCTTCCCAGCCGCCGCCCTGACCAAGTCTGTGCCTGAGAAACTGGTCCCACTCCCGCTTCAGGGAAGCAGGTTCTACAACTCAGGCTGCCCCAATGCTCCTGCCCAGTGACCGAATCAGTGCTCTCTGGTTTCTCTCCCAGCTAACTTCTCTCCTGACCATGCAAGGCCAGTTTTAATCCTGATTTGTGGCACAATTTCCCACAAATACCTCTGCTCGGTCATCTGGGAGGTTGAGTCTGTATTTCCCAGGGACGTGAGAAGTGCACATAAAATTATAGAATGTTCTGCTTTAATGGTTCCAATCTGCTGGGAAAAGGCAGCTGTATTTTCTTCCACAGTGAGCTGTGGGGAGTAGAGACAGTGGTACCCATCTTCTCTGACTCGGTTAGTGGGAAGGAGTTGACACGCAGCCCTAGGTGAGCCACTGGACCCCTCCTCCTTCCCTGCACTCAGGTCTCTACTCTAGGGGGAGTTAAGAAAAGCTGGGGGGTGGGGCAGAGGGATGACACAAAACCATGTCCCTGGGTCGGTACACTTAGGCCTGCAGGAAGAATGGATGGGCATGTCCAGCCCTTTGCCAGCTGGCAGTTTGCAGGGATGCTCCCAGGATAGACTGGCTGGCTGTATAGCAATTAGCAATTTATTTTTTTGTTTGTTTGTTAATGGCAAATAGCAAGAAACAAGTAGAAAACAATATATACCAACCCAGCCAATGTGGTAGATCATATCCTTAGCTATTACCATTTCTACTATAAGAATTATTTTTATATTTAAAATTTGATACTGTCCTTTTCCCTTTCAAGTAAATACTTTCACAAGTACTTTAAGAAAAATGAAGAGAAGTGTTTAAATAAAACAAACAAACAATTTATCTTTAGTGTTCCTTTTTTACTTTCCAAGTGTCCCACTTTGTATATATAGTTACCCTATCTGTTGTACAAAGCGGATTTGCAGAGAACTTAGGGCTAAATCAAGTCTAACCCTTATGACATAGACAGGATTAAACAGCAGAGATGTCACTTTGCCAACAAAGGTCCATATAGTCAAAGCTATGTTTTTTTCCAGTAGTTATATATGGATGTGAAAGTTGGGCCATAAAGAACGCTGAGCACCAAAGAACTGATGCTTTCAAACTGTGGTGCTGGAGAAGACTCCCTGGACTACGGGAGATCAAACCAGTCAATCCTAAAGGAAACCAACCCTGAATATTCATTGGAAGGACTATGCTAAAGCTCCAATACTTTGGCCTCCTGATGTGAAGAGCCAACCCACTGGTAAAGACCCTGATGCTGGGAAAGATTGAGGACAGGAGGAGAAGGGGGTGGCAGAGGATGAGGTGGTTGGATGGCATCACTGACTCAGTGGACATGAATTTGAGCAAATTCCAGGAGACAGTGAAGGACAAGGGAGCCTGATGTGCTGCAGTCCATGGGGTCACTGAACAACGACAACATGATAGAGAATTATTTCCCTGGGCTGGCTCTTATGTGTAACCCACTCTGCCTATTCTAGGTTTCAGCCTACACAATTATGTGAACTCATGGTTATATGAGATCAAGATTTTCAGAACACAAACCAACAGCAAGAGACAGTATTGGGACAATTTGTTGGATGACGAGCTATAAGCCATGAAAAATTCTTAGAAACTCTAGTTTCATTATGTTGCCTTGAAAATTTTAACAAAACTCAAAATAATAGATTGCCTCTATGAATGTACCACACAATTTCTAACTTAAATAGAAATTCAGAGTAAATTCAGTAGGGAACGAGGGTGAGAGGGGTAATACTATTTTACAATTTTTGAAAAACTGAGTATCAAAATCCCATTTTATACATATATACAATGGAATATTACTCAGCCATAAAAAGGAATGCATTTGAGTCATTTCTAATGAGGCGGATGAACCTAGAGCCCATTATACAGAGTGAAGTAAGTCACAAAGAGAAAAACAAATATCATATACTAACATACATATTTGGACTCTAGAAAGATGGTACCAAAGAATTTATCTGCAGGGCAGCAATGGAGAAACAGACATAGAGAACAGACCTATGGACATAGGGAGAGGGAGGAGAGGGTGAGATGTATGGAGAGAGTAACATGGAAACTCACATTATCATATGTAAAATATATAGCCAATGGGAATTTGCTGTATGTCTCAGGAAACTTAAACAAGGGCCCTGTATCAACCTAGAGGGGTGAGATGAGAGGGAGGTTCAAGAGGGAGGGGATACATGTATACCTATGGCTGATTCATGTGGATGTTTGATAGAAAACAACACAATTCTGTAAAGCAATTATCCTTCACTTAAAAATAAATTGGGCTTCCCTGGTGGCTCAGCTGGTAAAGAATCCTCCTGCAATGCAGGAGACCTGGGTTCGATCCCTGGGTTGGGAAGATCCTCTGGAGAAGGGAAAGGCTATCCACTCCTGTATTCTGGCCTGGAGAATTCCATGGACTAGTCCATGGGGTCGCAAAGAGTCAGACACAACTGAACAACTTTCACTTAAAAATAAATTAAAAAAGAATCTCATTTCATTAAAATATCCATCACTGGGCACGGATATATTCAATATACATTTGGCTTTGAAATCTTTTAATTTAGCAATTCCACCTCTGGGAATTTATATACAGAGATGTTGGAACAAGTGCTGGAGTGTATTTACAGTGGCTAAAATCAGAAGCAACTAATTACTCATCAATAGACAATGTGTTAAAGAAATAAAGTCAACTCATACAAAAGAAGACTAGGTAGCTGTTAGAAAGGAAAGGACTATGTTATGTCCCACATGGAATTATTCTCACATAATACTGTTAAGTTATTCCACTTTTCTAACAAACAAACATGATATATTACATGTAAAGAAAAGAAGTCTAGGGGATTTAATATACATACCAAACAGTGATCACCTCTGAGAAGGGAGTACGTATGGGGAAGATTTTCACTGTGTTCTTTTTGTTGTTGTCCAGTTGCTAAGTCATGTCTGACTCTTTGCAACCCCATGGACAACAGCTGTCCTTTTATGCATTGCTTGGGGCTTCCCCGGTGGCTCAGCTGGTAAAACAATCCACCTGCAGTGCAGGAGACCTGCGTTCGATCCCTGGGTGGGGAAGATCCCCTGGAGAAGGAAATGGCAACCCACTTCAATATTCTTGCCTGGGAAATCCCACAGACAGAAGACCCTTGTAGGCTTTAGTCCATGGTGTCCCAAAGAGTCGGACACAACTGAGCGACCAGCAGTTAAATGTTTTATAATAAGGATAGTTTTTATAGTTTACATATAAATACATACATGTGTATATAAAAGTAATCTTAAAGTTTTACTTCCTTAAAAAAATTTTTTGGCCACACCATGAGGCAGGTGGGATCCCAGTTCCCTGACCAGGGATCCAACCCATGTCCCTGCATTGGAAGCACAGAGTCCCAACCACTGGACCCCCAGGGAAATGCTCAATCTGAAAGTTTTAAAGTACACTTTTAAAGAGAATATAAAAGGAAATGTTACTGCTACTGCTACTCTGCTTGAACTGGTCTGACAGCCCTCCTGATAAGATACACAAGCTCTTACCGTCGTCCTGCCCTCCTCTCCTGCTGAAGCGAAGCATGGATCCTCAGGTTCCCCAGTACAATACAGATCCTCTTCCCTAAGCTTACTGCAAGGGTGACTCACCCCTTCCTTCTCTAAGGCTTGGCAGGGGGAGTGTTGGGAGGGAACCATAACTTGACTGTTAGTAGTTCAGCCAGTTGGAAAACGGGGTCTCAGACTCATCCCTCTTTCAGCTGACCACAGGCCAAGGATGAATGTGTCAAAGGGAAGCCAATTCTGGGCTCCCGTTGGCAAAGGGCTTAACTTCTAGGCAAACTGAGCTGGGATTAATTTTTGCCCAAATCGGACAATGATTTTAACACAAGGGTCAAGGATGCTCTGACTCTGGCTTCCCTTCTTTTGGGGCCAAATGTAGAGAACTGAGTCAAAGAACTGAGTCACTCACTCACTCCAGTTCCAGCACTGACTTGCCTCCTATCATTAAAGGGGCAGCTGTGTCTGAGTCCCTCAGCCAGGAGCCCAGGTGCCTGTGGCAGCTGGCTGGTTCCGGCGGAGGAAGAAGGGACCACGCCTGGGACCCAGAAGACTGGGCAGGATACAGGCCCAAGCAGGGGTCTCTGTCACTCTCGAGTAACTGTCAGACATTCCATGGACCCCCGGGAAGCAAAATAAACGGTGCAGGTTCCAGAGAGCGTGAGGGAGGCTGAGTCAACTTTGCCCTCGGCCAAAGAACCAACTGCTTGCAAGCTATACTTGAGGGGTTTGGGGAAAGCCATTGAGCCTCAAAATACTACTCCTATTATCCTATGATAGTTACTGAAATTCAGCTCTTAGAGATTCTTTCCTTTTGACTGAGACTTTATGCATGTTAAATGGCAAGCTACTTCTCCCAGTTTCTTTCCAGTCTAGAAGACAGAGGTCGGAGAACACATATACTTGAATATCAGGAGGGAATTAGAAAGAATCCACAGCTTAGAGACTCAGAAATCAAGAAAGACAGACCTATATGGGTTCCAGGCGGAGAGAGAAAGGTATCAAGGCTTTTCAGTTTTGGCTAAGGTGAGGCACTGCATCCAATAGTATTAGACCAAGCAGACCTAACTGTAGAAGGCCTGTAATTATGTTTTTAGACTTTTTGTTAAAAAGTACTTTATATACATATATATACTAGCCTTCTTACCTGTATCTGTTCAAGGTGGCTTTAGATCTTGATGGTGAAGGCTGACTAGCCAGCTGATTTCATTCTAAGCAACAGGCTTCCAAATTTTAAATTCTACAAGGTCTTTGCTTTTGGAATCTGTGATTTCAGTCCCCTCTGGTGACGAGCCCTCTAGATGATGGCTAAAAGCAACCCCGCTCAACCATGGAAGTACCTTAAAATCACCTGGGACCTTTTAAAAATACTGATACCCAGGGCCTGTTCGAAGAAATTTTTATTGACTTGGTCTGGAGCAGGGCCTGGGCATCAGTTATTTAAAAACGTCTCCCCTCAGCATTTAAACGTGTATTCTAATGTGTACTCTGAGTTTAAAATGCTAAGAATTGTGATGGGAGGGCAGATGGGGTAGATCATCATTACCCTGTCGTTAAATTACCTACTCCAGACTTCAACAGTGGACAAGCAGTGCTTTAAACTTTGGCGGGCACGTTAAGAATGCATTGACATCGATTCTGCAGATTCAGCCTTCTGCAGAAACCAATAGGAAGGGCCTGGCCAGATGAGCGGCTGAGTGCAGAACCACCCAGCTCACACCCACTGTTCCTCTACACATTCCTTACGTTGCAGTGAACAGTTTTCCTGCCCTCTCTGACCTCAGCAGAGTGGATCTCTGGTGTCTTGAGCCCCACCCTTTTCCCCCACCCCTAGGAGCAGCCTTAGCATTAGATCGGAGGGCACAGAGGCCTGGACAACTGGGGTAACCAGATTTACCCAGCTGAATGGGATCCTCAAATGCTCCTTTCACTGTTTCTCTTTGGTCAGGATTTCCGATGCCAATCTTCCCAACACTCTGCCTTACCAGGTTCCTTCTCCAGACCAGTCTCAGCCCACCTGCCTATGGGCTATACCGGGATTTTCCTGCTTCCCCCTTCATGGCTGGGCACTGGGATGCTGTACTCGCTACATTCATCAGAGTAGGTATCATCTCTTCCTCCATTGGAGAGCCCACGGCTCCCCCATAGGATTCCCTGGGCCCGCACTGCCCTACGTCGCCACTGCCCACAGGCCTGAGCTAGCTGCATTCGACCCCCCACAGAAATGCAGTATGTCCTCAAGTCATAACAGGAGGATGGTATAGGAAAATGGTCATGTGGAGATTTATCTTCCCATCTTTTGTAACACTGACAGTGAAGGGTTTTTTTTCCCCCTCTGTTACTCTTTAGTCTTTACACAAACTTCCACATGACAAATTCCCAGTTGAGTTCAATTCCAGGAAAAAATTTGTCCTGAAAATGAATTTGTATGCTTTCTCTTGTCCAAAATCCCAAACTGTGCAATCCAGAGTATTTTTGTTTGTTTCTAAGCTGCCAGAGAATTCCGAGCCAAATTCATTGTCCAAGTGTTGTAATCTGCTAAATACAGGCCATTCAAAATCTCCATTCCTTTTGCTTTGCTCTGTTTTCTCCTGAGCGTCTCAGCATTTAGTTCTCGTCTAAGTCATCTGACCGTGTCCCCACGTCTTCCACCAGGTCCCACCTCTTTATCTCTTGGCTCTTTCCATCCACGTCACCACTGCTGTCACCCTGCGGGTCAGTAACTGCAGCTTGGGTGCTGCAAGGCCTCCGTCTCCTCCTCTCTGAGCCTCCACCCAGTAAGCAGAGTGAACTTTCTAGAATACAGAGTGATCTCCTGCCTCCTGCTTCAGGGAGATCCTTCTTCCCTCTGGGAATTACAACTATGAATTCTCCCCACACTTGCCTCTTCCTCTCCCCCTGCCCTTGGTGACACTGCACAGGCTGTTCCCTCAGCCTGAAACAACCCTCTCTGTTTTTGCTTTGTTGGTGAAGAGGTTTTCAGGGCTCAACCTGGCCTTACCTACTCTGTGGGAGTCCCTGCTCTGGGTTCCCCGAGGACATAGCACTCATGGGGAGGCCAGATGCCAACTGGATTTAGTTTTTTGTCTGACTACCCAGCTAGGATGGTAAGCGCCTAGAAGGAAGGCAGATACCTTACGCCCTTAGCCTAGCGCTTAGAGTTGCTAAGCGAATGAATACATAACACAGGGAAAGGGAAAAGAAGGGAAAGTGTTAGTCGCTCAGTCGTGTCCGACTCTTTGTGACCCCATGGACTGTGGCCCTCCAGGCTTCTCTGTCCATGGGATTCCCCAGGCAAGAATACTGGAACGGGTAGCCATTCCCTTTTCTTGGGGATCTTCCTGACCCAGGGAATAAATCCGGGTCACCCATACTGCAGGTAGATTCTTTACCATCTGAGCCACCAGGGAAGCAGCGTTTGAATCTTCCAGAATGACAGGACTGAAAGAAGGCCAGCCTTTTCACTGCCTTTCCTAAGAACAGCTACTCTCTGCCCTTGACTTCTTGTAGAATTCTGCTCATTGTAGGCAGCCCACCCCAAAGACGCTTTTGCTTCACTCTGGTGTGTTTGATACTTGATGACTGGCAAGCAGAGAGGATATTGTTCTTTTCTTTTATGTAGTAGCCACCGCAGGTGTAAGTTTAATAACAAAATTACTGTAGTGCCTATTACAGCTCTGGGGCCATTATTGCACTGGGACATCTAGAACGTTAGAGAAGTCATAGTTCTAAAGTGTATCTCAACACCAGCTAAAAGTCCCCCGGCTCCTTCCCCCACTTGCTGTTTTAGTTGCTCGGGCCTGTCTGACTCTGTGAGGGCATGGACCGAGGCCCGCCGGCTCCTCTGTCCATGGGATTTCCCCAGCAAGAACACTGCAATAGTTTGCCGTTTCCTTCTCCAGGGGATCTTCCCCACCCAGGGATCGAACCCGAGTCTCCTGAATTGGCAGGCAGATGCCTTACCACTGAGCCATTGGGAAGCAGCTGGTTAAAAACAAAGACAGTGCCCTACCCCTGCCCCAATCTCTGCCCCTGGAGGGCAACGCCAGATTCCCCACCCGATGCCCTCCAGGACAGGATTCCTCCGCTGACGTCTGGCTTTCTGCTATGGTTTGAATCCAGTTCCCTATGACTCTTCTAAATATCCTTCTATCCTGTGTTAAGAGACTCCCCCTGGATTCCATCTGCTGCCAACCCCATCCTGAGGGGGAAAGCGGGAGAAATAAGATCATGCAATCATCTTCACCTTTCTGCTTTCTCAACACTGCAAAAAGTCTGACCACAGTGGGGAGCGGGAGAGGTCTGGCTGCTCAGCTTTTCCCGGTTCTTGCTAAACACACACACGCACACACACACACTCGCCCCTGGGACTCAGCTCGGCGGAGGGCGGGGGCTCTGCCCGGTTTCTGCTGGTTTCCCGGGCGCGGGACCACGGCTGGCTCCCGGAAGGACGTCCGGACAACACTTTGCTTTAGTCCCGCAGATCCGGCTGCAGCGCCTCTGTCCCCACGTCTGCACGCGGGAAACCCCGTCTTTGGTCTGCAGAGAGCCACTTCACGGCTCCGGGTCGGGGCAGCTCCGGCCGTAGTCTTTCTCCCCCAACACTAAAACCCCCTGCACCGCGCGTCGGCTCCTCGATCGCCCCTTCCCCGCGCGTCCCCTCCTCGGTCCCCCGCGTCCCCTCCAGCGTCCCCCCGGCCCGGCCCTACCTCCCTGGCTGGCCGCGGCTCCGCGGGCTCCGAGGCGCAGCTCGGGGGCGCTCGGGCGGGCGGGGGCGGCGCGCGGCGGGGGCCCGGGGCGCCATGGCCCGCAGTCCCCCGCGCTCTCGTCGGCCGGGCCTCTCCCCGCGCCTCGCGCTCGCGTGCCCGCCGCCTGGCCGCCGTGGGCGAGTGGAGGGCGGCCCCTTCCTCTGGCGGCGGCGGCTCTGAGCCGGGCCGCCCCCCGCCCGCCGGCGCTGGGTGAGCTCACCCGCAGCTGGCGGGCGCCCGGCCCGTTGCCACGGCAACGCCTCTCCCAGGGCAGCGCGGACCCTAGAGCGGCTCCCGTAAACAGGACCTTCTGCTGGACTCTTCCCCTCGCCCTTTTTTGGGGGGTGGGGGAGTGGGGGAGGAGATGGCGGCTTAACCCTTTCTTTGCTGGAGACCACCGAGTGGCCGAGTGGAGACGCCGGGGGGTTTATTCGCGCTCAGCGCCCAGCCGGGCCCTGAGCCCTTGAGACAGATGCTGCGGAGTGGCCGCGACACTCCCTGCCCTCAGTTCACTCCAGTCGTTGTAACGCGTTGGTGGGAGCGCCGACTGGGGTTCGGGCGCAGGACTCGGAGTGGGACGTCCGAGGCAGAGTCAGCCGCCACCCTTGGCTCTGCAGCTCCAAGTCCGTCTGCACCGAGACGCTGACCGAGAAAGCCCAGGGCCCCTGAGCGCGGGGCACGAGACTCCGAACCGGGCGCGCAGCGGGTGGGGGTTGGGGTGGGTGTCAGGAAAAGCGACTTTATGGCGCCTGCTGCCACCGCTCGCAGAGGACAAAAGATCAGGGGACAAAGCTTGATCTTTTGATTTTGATTTAGAACTGCCGAAGAAGTCCGCGTGAAAATGCTGTGGGCAGCTGATGCGGCGGGCCGCGCCAGCACCGCGGAAAGCCGATGAGCAGGAGGTCCCTGCTGAAAGGGAGATGGAGCTGGCAGTGTGACTTGTGGGGATGGGGGAAGGCTCCACGCCCATCTCTGTCTCCCAGGAAAGTCATTCTTGTCTTCAGTCCACGGGTTCCTAAAAGGCGGGACTAAAGCTTAAGCAAGGCAAGAGAAGGGAAAGAGAGGCTTAGCCTATGAATTCAGAAAAGAGGTGTGCAAGAGAGAGGGGAAAGAGAAGATAAAGGATTGTAGAAAGTGGGGAGCATTACATACCGCCCAGGCAGTTCCTACAGAAAGAGGACCTGAGGTCTGAGGGGCTTATTCAGATATCACAGTTACAAAGACGGAAAAGCTGTCTCCTCCTTTGCTGAGAGGTTTGCTTATTCTACAAGATCTTTGAAGCTTTTGTAGACTTCCTTAAATCTCCCCAAACTCCACCATACCATACCCATTTCAACTAAACGCGGTAAACATGCCTGTATGGAATGTGGAACTTCCTTGAGCAGGGATTGAACCCAGGCCCCTTGCAGTGGAAGGTGTGGAGTCTTCACCACTGGACGACCAGGAAGTCCTGGACACGGTTAACTCTCCGAATACAAATTTGCAAGCTGTGAGCAGTATTTTTTTTTAAAGTGTAAGCATTTATTATTTTGTTTGCTAAAGCATCATTCAGTAAGTTTTCATTTCACAAAAAAGATCAGAGACTTGGCTTCTTGACTCCCCAGTCCTGGGATATCATGAGGGAAACTGGCAAAGTGGAGAAAAGAGCAAATGGAGAATAATTGACCTGAGAGGCCCCCCAGGGGGCTCCCCAAACCACTGCACAGAACAGGTCAGTCACCTTCAGGGCTGTGGCTTTCAAACCGCCAGTCACATTTCAAGGGGGCAATCAGAGAGGAGGCCAGGGAGCCGCTTATGGTGTCCCCTGATGGCAGGCCACCACTCCTGGTCTGCTCCTTCATCACTGAAGTCTGGTCACTAACTTGTTTTAGAAAAATTTCCCTGCCTTAGCTCATCAGGTCAGACTCTGATGGGCGATGTTGGGGCCTATGTGTTGCAAGTTTCTGTCCCTGCCTGCCTGTCACAGCCTCTGACCCCACTGCTCCTTAGGGCTGGCTGCTCGCATCCCTGGGCTATCCCATGGTTGACCTTGACACCATAGCCCTCCTTTCCTATGTGTTCCCATCCCAGCTGGCTCCCTGGAGCTTTCCCCAGTTTGAGGTTCCCCCTGGTCCCTCCCCCAGTCCTGGCTCTCCAGCTCCAGGGGGCAGGGTAGCCCTCCAAGGGATTGGCAGGGAGGTGTGCCTTAGAACTTGGAAGACCCTCTCAGCAGTCCTCTCTTCTCCCTGGTCTCCCTAACTGTCCTCAAATTTTCCCCACACTGGAAAATAGGCTTGGAGCTGGAGGTAGTGCCTGGCTTCAGTCTGGAAAGGTGCTGATGTGAGGAGGGGGACGGAGGTCAATTTTCTTGAACTAGAATCCTGTTTACTCCACCTAGAGCAGCCGCAAGTTACATCAGACCATCTCTTATCCCTGCCCTCCTCTTCCTTCAACATCCTGTTGAAGAGTACGGGCTCTGGAACATACGGCCAAATTTGGCTCTGGAGCAGGTTGCTTGGCCTCTCTAACTGGCAGCCTCTTCAACTGTGCGCTGGAAATAGCAGGTGTACCCACCGCAGGGTATTGTGGGAATTAAAGCAGGTCTTCAATGTTGTAGTACCAGGCCTGGCCCATGGGGGCACTCTCCCTCAGCTCCTGTTTGTTGGTGGTGGTCTGCGGCTAACTGGGGTCCGATTTTTTGCGACCTCATGGACTGCAGCACGCCAGCCTTCTCTGTCCTCCACTGTCTCCTGGAGTTTGCTCAAACTCACGTCCATTAAGTCGGTGATGCCATCCAACCATCTCATCCTCTGTTGCCTCCTGCTGTCCTCAATCTTTCCCAGCCGCGGGTCTTTGCCAGTGAGTCGGCTCTTCGCATCAAGTGGCCCGTGTATTGGAGCTTCAACATTAGTCCTTCCAGTGAATATTCAGGGTTGATTTCCTTTAGGATTGACTGGCTGGATCTCCTTGCAGGCCCAGGGACTCTCAAGAGTTGTCTCCAACACCACAGTTTAATTCTTTAGTGCTCGGCTTTCTTTATGGTCCAACCCTCACATCTGTAAAACCATAGTTTTGACTATTTGGGCCTTTGTTAGCAAGGTGATGTCTCTGCTTTTTAATACGCTGTCTAGTTTGTCATAGCTTTCCTTCCAAGGAGCATTTTTGATTTCGTGGCTTCGGTCACCATCCGCAGTGATTCTGGAGCCCAAGAAAATAAAGTCTGCCACTGCTTCCTCTTTTTCCTCTTCTGTTTGCCATGAAGTGATGGGACCGGATACCTGTTTGTTATTCTTTTCCTAATCTCTCATTTCTTTTCAGGAACATAGTGGCACTCAGGAGTCAAGGAGGGAGGAGGGCAGCAGGCTGTGTTTCTTCTCCCTTGAGTTGAGTTTCCGCCTCCCCCCACCTTTATAGGTCCAGGGCCTTCAGCCCGGGCATGGCCATCAGCCCAGAGCCGATGTCCCCTCAGTATAAGTGAAGTGAAGGAGAACCGTGGGAGCTGGGGTGGGGGGAGGCTAGTCTGAATAAGATGGGGCGAGAACCTGAGAAGCAGCCTTTGAACCTCTCCTCTCCCCCAAATTGCTGAATGTCCCCATACCTTCCCTTGAGATGCTAAACACTTCCTGAGCAACGTCTCTTCAGGCCCAGGCACTTCACCTCTGTCAGGGCACTGGATCCGTTCCATGCTCCTGGGTGATTAGAGATCGTCCCTACCATTTTCTGGGTGGAAAAGCAAGTTCTAAGAGGTGATGTGACTCCCAGCCTTTTTTGTCAAACGGGGTTGCCTGAGAGCAGGGGTTATCCCCAGTGTCAGGCACTCTGGAGGGGGGATTCTGGATAAGCATTTAACCCTCATCCCACTCTGGAAGCCACAGGCATCTCTGACACCCCTCCCTAGAGATAACCCTGCTTGGGTTTGTTGTTGTTTTTTAAGTCGCTGAGTCATGTCCGCCTCTTTGTGACCCCATAGACTGTAGCCCACCAGGCTCCTCTGTCCATGGGATTCTCCAGGCAAAACTATTGGAATGGGTAGCCATTCCCTTCTCCAGGGGATCTTCCTGACCCAGAGATCAAAACTGGGTCTCCTGCACTGAAGGCAGATTCTTTACCATCTGAACCACCAGAGAAGTCTGGTGGGTCACTGTGACCCATTCCTTTCCAACTTCTTGCCAGACACGAACTTCTCTCTCAGTCCCAGTGGCCTGCCAGTGGCGTACTTGAAAGTCACATGCAGTGTAGAGGATAAATGAGACGTTTGGTTGTCTTTTTTTTTTCTATTATTTTTTCTAGAGAGCTGGCATGGAGAGGGGAATCGTTTATCTGTGTTCCGGGCCATGGTGACGTTTGGATGAGGTCGAGCAAGGAGGGAGGCTGTCTTCGGGGCAGACAAAGGGCACAGCCTCACCTTGACACACCCTTGGTGAGGATTCGCCTTATCCCTCGACCTGAGCCTGCGGAGCCATCTGGGCTGGCAGCCGGGCTTCCTCTTCTGCAGGCATCCTCCTCCCCAGGAAGCTGTCTCCCGCCTGCTGTTCTGGGCTCTCATTGCATTCATGGCCTTTTCTCCCCAGCCTGGAGACAGCTGGATGTGAGCTCCTGCTCGGCCCACCCCTGGCTGCCTCCCTCTGAGGAAATAAAACCAAGTCAAGCATCCCACCTAAACCTCAGATCCAGGCTTGGTTTGTTCTCGGTCCGGAATCAAATGTCGTCCAGGAGGTATGGGATGGGAGGGGAAGTATGGGGCTGTGGAAGTGGAGGCCACCCAGGGCACGGGGTGAGAGGAGCCTGGACCGAGGACCCTGGCCTCCTATATCACCCCCTGGCTTCGAGGGACCTGTCTCTTTGGCGCCCCCTCCCCCCACCCCACCCTGGTTCATGCTCTCCTGTCCTCTATTTTCTTGTACTAGGGCTGGGAGATTGGAAGCTGTGGGGACTCTGTAGGGGGTGCTGTGGAGTAAGTGGCATTTGTTTATCACTCCTGGTGGCTCACACAGTAAAGAATCTGCCTGCAATGCAGGAGACCTGGGTTCCATCCCTGGATCAGGAAGATCCCCTGGAGAAGGGAATGGCTACCCACTCCAGTATTCTTGCTTGGAGAATCCCATGGACAAGGGAGCCTGGTGGGCTACAGTCCCTGGGGTTGCACAGAGTCAAACATGACAGAAGTGACTCACACACACACACACACACACACACACGGACCGCAGACATTTGTCAGGATACCCCTGAAATCTCAAAGAATCACCAAATTGGCAAATATCATGATACTCTGTCATTTCTGCATAAGCACCTTCTGTTTTATTCCTATGCCGCTAGCTTATTTTGAAGGGTCTTTTTTTTTTTTCACAAAGAATTAAAGCGTTCCTAAACTTTACAAGGATGAATGTGTCTTTGACAAAACGCAGAGAACCAAGCCACAGAGGGCCTGCCTCTCTCACCATTAGGCAGTCTCCAGTGTCATACTTGTGATGCCCAGTACCCTCTGTGCTTCTGCCCTTCTCTGTTCCTTTTGGAAGACCCAGGAGACTTCCGGGAAAGGAACAAGAGGATGGCGACTGAGATACTCTTTTAAAAGAGGCATGGATTTCTGCGTTTAAGCAGGTCCTGGTCTTCCTAGGCACTGTGATTCCAGAACACAGTAGGGTAGTCAGACCGACTCTGGATCGTACTTAAGACACAAGGCTTCGCATCTATTTCCTGGCCAGCTAGATGATCTCCTCTGACACGAGGGAGAGTCGAGAACCCCCTCAAACACTTTCGTCACAAGACATTAGGATCTGGGCAGCATACCTCTGGGATTAAAGCCTGCCAGCTCATCCTCCCTGCTAACACCCACCCAGGCACTGATCTCAGCCTTCAGACCTCCAAATGGTGATAAGCCACTGTGCTGACTCTTGGAGGCCACACTTTGGGGGCACACATTTCTGGAAGGCCCTAAAATCTGATCCACTCCCTGTATCTCTCAGGTCAAATAACATTAAAATCAAAATACTAGCCAGAGATTCAAAACTGTGAATCACCTCTATGCGTGTGTGCTAAGTGGCTTCAGCTGTGTCCGACTCTTGTGACCCCATGAACTGTAGCCCACCAGGCTGCTCGGTCCCTGGGATTCTCCAGGCAAGAATGCTGCAGTGGCTTGCCATTTTCTACTCCAGTGGATCTCCCCCCACCCCCTCAGGGATCAAACCCAAGTCTCCTAAGTCTCCTGCACTGGTGGTGGGTTCTTTACCACTAGCAAAGCCAGAGACACAACACTGTAAATCAAGTATCAGTTCAGTTCAGTTTAGTCGCTCAGTCGTGTCCGACTCTTTGCGACCCCATGAATCGCAGCACGCCAGGCCTCCCTGTCCATCATCAACTCCCGGAGTTCACTCAGACTCACGTCTATCAAGTCAGTGATGCCATCCAGCCATCTCATCCTCTGTCGTCCCATTCTCTTCCTGCCCACAATCCCTCCCAGCATCAGAGTCTTTTCCAGTGAGTCAATTCTTCGCATGAGGTGGCCAAAGTATTGGAGTTTCAGCTTTAGCATCATTCCTTCCAAAGAAATCCCAGGGCTTATCTCCTTTAGAATGGACTGGTGGGACCGCCTTGCAGTCCAAGGGACTCTCAAGAGTCTTCTCCAACACCACAGTTCAAAAGCATCAATTCTTTGGCGCTCAGCCTTCTTCACAGTCCACCTCTCACATCCATACATGACCACAGGAAAAACCATAGCTTTGACTAAATGGACCTTAGTTGGCAAAGTAATGTCTCTGCTTTTGAATATACTATCTAGGTTGGTCACAAGTTTTCTTCCAAGGAGTAAGCGTCTTTTAATTTCATGGCTGCAGTCACCATCTGCAGTGATTTTGGAGCCCCCCAAAATAAAGTCTGACACTGTTTCCACTGTTTCCCCATCTATTTGCCATGCAGTGATGGGACCGGATGCCATGATCTTTGTTTTCTGAATGTTGAGTTTTAAGCCAACTTTTTGCTTTCCTCTTTCATCAAGAGCCTTTTAGTTCCTCTTCACTTTCTGCCATAAGGGTGGTGTCATCTGCATATCTGAGGTTATTGATATTTCTCCCAGCAATCTTGATTCCAGCTCATGTTTCTTCCAGCCCAGCGTTTCTCATGATGTACTCTGCATATAAGTTAAATAAGCAGGGTGACAATATACAGCCTTGACGTACTCCTTTTCCTATGTGGAACCAGTCTGTTGTTCCATGTCCAGTTCTGACTGTTGCTTCCTGACCTGCATACAGATTTCTCAAGAGGCAGGTTAGGTGGTCTGGTATTCCCATGTCTTTCAGAATTTTCCACAGCTTATCGTGATCCACACAGTCAAAGGCTTTGGCATAGTCAATAAAGCAGAAATAGATGTTTTTCTGGAACTCTCTTGCTTTTTCCATGATCCAGCAGATGTTGCACCTCTTCTTAAGTATATTTCAATTTAAAAATAAAAGGCAAGTCAGGAGACTTAAAAATTTTTTTTATATGGACCATCTTTTAAAGCCTTTATTGAATTTGTTACAATATTATTTCTGATTTATGTTTCTTTTTTGACATGAGGCATGTGGGATCCATGTCCCTGACCAGGAGTTGAACCCACACCTCATGCATTGGAAGTTGAAGTGCTAACCACTGGACTGCCAGGCAAGTCCCCAAGCCGGGTGACTTCTGACTACCGCGGGGAGCAATGCAGCCCTGAGCAAGGCGACTTCTGTTTGTGGGTCTCAGGGTCCTGGGGAGATGGGGCCAGGTGGCCCTCAGGTCTCTCCCAGTCCCCATCTCCTCAGGTGGTCAGGAGAAGCACAGAGCGGCTGCCTGTTCTCACCCTCATCCGGCTGTGTCCTGGGTGACTGGGCGGGTGCCAGGGAGCACCGAGGCTTCCCGCAGATCACCTAGCAGGTGGGTTCTAACAGCAGCCTCATTTACCAAAGAAGCCGCTGCCAAGAAGAGCCAGGCGCCTTGCCCAGGGCCCCCACGAATGAGCGCCAGAGCCCAGCGGTGTGACCCCAGACAACCCCTGCCTGCCTTTGCTGTCAGCATGCAAATGACAAGGTTACAGCTTACTGGAGGATGAGGTTACAGGAGCAGAGCTGCGGGCAGTGTGGCGGGGCATGCGGGCAGAGCTGGAAGGGGTCTCACAGCCCCTCAGGTGGAGGGAGGGGACCTGCCCTGACCACTGGACCACTCAGCATCAGCCAAGAGACAGCCCTCACATCAGAGGAGGACTGCAGCACCATCCAGGAAACCAGAAGGTGGGAACCAGGGGAGGAGAATCTCCTGAGAATAATGGAGCCAATTCAGCTAAAGACAAGACAAGAGATGGGGAAGGGGGCAGGGCGGGCGGACGTGAGGGAGGAAGTGATGGAAAATAGCACTTGGAGGGGCCTCCTCCCTGAGTGTCCTTTTCCAGCATGATTTCTGATATTTCTCCTCTACTGGCTTAGGGAGTAGATGGATGTGGGAGGCCCAGAGCCAGCTTTTTCATGCCAGAGTCCAACTCTCTGAGGCGCTCATTGCAGGCTGGGGGCACCGAGCGGGACCCATGGGTAGGGTGGAGTCGGTGGCGTTTCAAACTTTTTCTTTCCCTGATACTCCCCTTAGGCTTGTGGAGAGGAAAAAAAAAGCAGATTCTATTCTTTCCCAAAGGCATCCTCATGCAGGGAGACTGGGAACGGGCCCTGGAATCTGCAGTTTTACAGGCAGCCCAGGGGTTTTTGGTGGAGGTGGCTCCCGTCCCCACTGCAGACACACTGGTGAGGACCTGTTCAAGGTGGGGATGAAGTCTGGGCTGCAGCAGGCACTGGGGGTGTCCATTCCCAGTACTTGTGCTGAAGAAAGTGAGCATGTGTGATGGGGGAGGGGGGCGGCGAGCAGGATGCTGAAAGGGTCTCAGCAGAGAACTGTCCTCCTCAAGAAACTAAGCCCAGTGGTCCTTGCCTAGGACAACTTCGCTCCCCGGGGGACATCTGGCAAATTTTGAAGACATTTTATTGTCACAGTTGAGAAAGGAGAGAGCTTCTGGTATTGAGTGGGTCAAGGCCAGAGGTGCTGTTGAACATCCTGGGACAGCTTCTCCTGCCCTCCCCTAACGTACAACAAAGAATTATCCTGCCCTAAAGAGCAGAGGTTAAAAACTCTAGAGCCACCCAGGTCACCATCCCCAACCCCTCTCTAGGATCTTGAAGAAAAACTTGCACTGCATCACATCTGCTAAGGAACAACGTGGCGTGGGAGATGCTACAATCACAGTCATTTGGCTCGAGTGAAAAAAATCACCATAGCCAGGTGCATCTCGTCCCCCTCCCATTCTTTTCCAGCCTGTGCCGCAAGCCAGCAGACGCTTTGGACACACTTCACGAGCGATTGGTGCCACCTAGTGATCCTAGAGTTAATACCAGCAGGACTATTTCCAAGAGCTGGAAACTGTTGGTTATTAAGGGGTTTACTGCTTACCGCTGTGAAGCTTCTATGGAAATAAACGAAGACCACCCAAATGAGAACAAGTAGAGGCTATTTATTCAGAACTTTCAAACAGCAAGAGAGTCAATTGCAATCAACTGTATTTGGCAGAGACTCCAGTACAAGTGGAAAATCAAATGCTAGTGGAAAAGGTGTCAGGTGCCTTGCCTTGACGGTTGTTGGCTTTGGGAGGCTGGAGGCCAGGGCATCTCGTGTGCCTGGGTTTGGAGAGGTTATTTGGTTTTCTATGATTGCTTCTGAGTTGGTAGTGGGGGCAAAAATTAGAGAAGCTGCAGTCATTGGCTTGGAGAAGGCAATGGCACCCCAACCAGTACTCTTGCCTGGAAAATCCCATGGACAGAGGAGCCTGGAAGGCTGCAGTTCATGGAGTCTCAAAGAGTTGGACACGACTGAGCGACTTCACTTTCACTTTTCACTTTCATGCATTGGAGAAGGAAATGGCAACCCAATTCAGTGTTCTTGCCTGGAGAAGCCCAGGGGTGGGGGGAGCCTGGTGGGCTGCCGTCTATGGGGCTGCACAGAGTTGGACACGACTGAAGCGACTTAGCAGCAGCAGTCAATGACTAAGTCCTGAGTATTCTGGGCCCATTGCTGTAGAGGCTGTTGGTCAGTGCTCTGTTGTCATATATGGTCCAGCCAGTGTCTGTTTGTATATCCAGCCTCTTAATTCATTAGCCATTCTAAATACAGTAGTCTTGCTGTTACTAATCACGAAACATTACATAGAGTTATCCATGTGAGAAGCAGCTTGACTGCAAATCAACATCTGTGATTTTCAAAGCCTGCCCATTCAATTTTTGATTTAGGGTTCATATCTGATGTAACTTTGATTTTGCAGTCCATGATGTCTTACTGTGTACAACATTGCTCTCCCAGCTGAAATCCACATGGGTCTCAGGGACCCCTCAACTGCGCCTGTGTGGGTGACTGTAATTCCTTGAAATGCGGCACCTCTACTTCCATCACCACCGCCACCGCCTCCATCTACTACTACCTCAGCTCCATCACCACCACAGGATCGATGGTCCTCCAACTGTGTTCCCAGGCCCAGAGGCGGCAGCAGACCAGAACTCGTTAGAACTGCAGATTCTCAGGCTCCACGCCAACCTGCAGGATCAGACACCGGGGATAGGGCTGGCCCACAGGGGGTTCTGATGGATGCTAAAGTTAGAGAGCCTCCAGTTCAGGGGAATTTCTAGGATGCCACAAGGGGCTCAAGTCAGATCTTCCATGATGTTGCCTCTGAATCTGTGAAACAGAACAACTTCTGTTTATCTAGATAATATAAACGACAGTACTTGCTAACATTTAATGATAGCTGGTGTTTCGCACCTCACACACAGCTTTGGCTTTCAAAAGTCTGAAAGGCAGGATCTGTTTATACCCCCATCTGACAAGTGAGGCATAGAGGCTCCAACAGGCGAGGTGACTTGTCCCTAACGTTATGCAGGTTACACAGAACTGAAAGCAGGCTTACCTGGCTCCAGAATTTTGCTCTTAACTGCTGTTAAAGATAGCAATTGCTGGACATCCCTGGCGGTCCACTGGTTAAGACTCCATGCTTCCAGTGCAGGGGGCATGGTTCTATCTCTGGTCTGGGAACTAAGGTCCCATATGCTACATGGAGAGGCCAAGAAAGAAATAATCAAACAAAAAGATGCTAACTGCCACATGGATGGAAGTCTAAAGAATTTGTATAGTTTTAGTCAGAGTCCCCGCCCCAATTTGCCTGAAGTCAAACGGAGGCCCAAACAGACCATCTGAAGTCACCTCTTTTATTTTGGCAGGGAGATAAAAATTTTTCTTTTTATTTATCCTTCTGCCAAAGTAATTTCCACCTACAGTTATTTTTTAATGTAAAAAGCAATGAGCCAGCTGAAGAAAGGGCTGTGGCCTTGGCTGAGCCATCGTGACACTGGGACTCTCGACTGACAACCTGGGCCTGTGGGGATGAGCAGGACTGGACTCGGTCAGGGGAGCGTCTCCAGGAAGGCTCTGCGGCGCCACGCCCTCTGCTGGTAGACAGTCTCAAGGACAGTGTAGTTGCCATAACAGGAATCTTCAGTAATGAGTTGCTTGGGGGATCACAGCTCCCAGGCCAATTCAGTTCAGTCACTTGGTCGTGCCCAATTCTTTGCTAGCCCATGGACTGCAGCACACCAGCTCCCCTGCCTATCACCAACTCCCAGAGCCTGCTCAAACTCATGTCCATTGAGTCGGTGATGCCATCCAACCATCTCGTCGTCTGTCATCCCCTTCTCCTCCCGCCTTCTATCTTTCCCAGCATCAGGGTCTTTTCCAGTGAGTCAGTTCTTTGTATCAGATGGCCAAAGTGCTGGAGTTTCAGCTTCAGCATCAGTCCTTCCAATAAATATTCAGGACTGATTTCCTTTAGGATAGACTTATTGGATCTCCTTGCAGTCCAAGGGACTCTCAAGAGTCTTCTCCAGCTCAAAAGCATCAGTTCTTTGGTGCTCAGCCTTCCTTATGGTCCAGCTCTCACATCCATACTTGACTAATGGAAAAACCATAGTTCTTACTAGACGGACCTTTGCTGGCAAAATAATGTCTCTGTTTTTAATATGCTGTCTAGGTTGGTAATAGCTTTTCTTCCAAGGAGCAAGCGTTTTTAATTTCATGGCTGCAGTCACCATCTGCAGTGATTTTGGAACCCCCCGAAATAGTTTCTCACTGTTTCCATTGTTTCCCCACCTATTTGCCACGGAGTAATGGGACCAGATCTTAGTTTTCTGAACGTTGAGTTTTACTTTTCCACTCTCCTCTTTCACTTTCATCAAGAAGCTCTTTAGTTCCTCTTTGCTTTCTGCCTTAAGCTTGTGTCATCTGCGTATCTGAGGTTATTGATATTTCTCCTGGCAATCTTGATTCCAGCTTGTGCTTTATCCACCCTGGCATTTCATATGCTGTACTCTGCATATAAATTAAACAAGCAGAGTGACAATATACAGCCTTGATGCACTCCTTTCCCAATTTGGAACCAGTCTGTTGTTCCATGTCTGGTTCTAACTGTTGCTTCCTTACCTGCATACAGGTTTCTCAGGAGGCAGGTCAGGTGGTCTGGTATTCCAGTCTCTTTAAGAATTTTCCACAGTTTGTTGTGATCCACACAGTCAAAAGCTCTAGCGTAGTCAATGAAGCAGAAGTAGATGTTTTTCTGGACTTCTCTTGCTTTTTCTATGATCCTATGGATGTTGGCAATTTGATCTCTGGTTCCTCTGCCTTTTCTAAATCCAGCTTGAACATCTGGAAGTTCTCAATTCACATATTGTTGAAGCCTACCTAGCTTGGAGGATTCTGAGCATGACCTTGCTAGGATGTGAAATGAACATAATTGTGGGGTGCTTTGAACATTCTTTGGCATTGCCTTTCTTTGGGATTGGAATGAAACCTGACCTTTTCCAGTCGTGTGGCTGAGTTTTCCAAATTCTCTGGCATATTGAATCCAGCACTTTAACAGCATCATCTTTTAGGATTTGCAGTATTTCAGCTAGAATTCCATCACCTCCATTAACTTTATTTGTAGTGACGCTTCCAAAGGCCCATTTGACTTCACGCTCCAGGATATTTGGCTCTAGGTGAGTGATCACACCATCGTGGTTATCTGGGTCATTAAAAATCTTGTATAGTTCTTCTGTGTATGCTTGCCACCTCTTTTTAATATCCTCTGCTTCTGTTAGGTCCATACTGTTTCTGTCCTTTATTGTGCCTATCTTTGCATGAAATGTTCCTTTGGTACCTCTAATTTTCTTGAAGATATATCTAGTCTTTCCCATTTTATTGTTTTCCTCTATTTATTTGTATTGATCACTAAGGAAGGCTTTCTTACCTCTCCTTGCTATTAGTCTTTGGACCTCTGCATTCAGATGGATATATCGTTCCTTTTCCCTATGCCTTTTGCTTCTCTTCTTTTCTCAATTATTTGTAAGACCTTCTCAGATAATCATTTTGCCTTTCTGCATTTCTTTTTCTTGGGGATGGTTTTGATCACTGCCTCCTGTACAATGTTATGAACCTCCACCCATAGTTTCTCAGGCACTATCAGATCTAATCCCTTGAATCTATTTGTCACTTCCAGTGTATAATCCTAAGGGATTTGATTTAGATCATACCTGAATGGTCTAGTGGTTTTCCCTACTTTCTTCAATTTAAGTCTGAATTTTACAATAAGGAGTTCATGATCTGAGCCACAGTCAACTCCTGGTCTTGTTTTTGCTGACTATATAGAGCTTCTCCATCTTCAGTTGCAAAGAATATAATCCATCTGATTTCAGTGTTGACCATCTGGTGATGTCCATGTGTAGAGTCTTCTCTTGTGTTGTTGGAAGGTGTTTGCTATGACCAGTGGATTCTCTTGGCAAAACTCTTATTAGCCTTTGCCCTGTTTCATTTTGTACTCTGAAGCTTGGAGGGTATAGTTAATGGCTGGCCATACCTAAAACCAGCAGAGTTAGGTATGACTTCTGTCTTGGGAACTTCAAAAGGGTCTACACATCTTGAGAAATGGGAATTGGATTGTTAGCCTGCATTGCAGGAGTCACCAAGTTTTCCTGCAATCCAGCAGCAGGCATGGGCCATGTCTTCAGGGTCTTTCCACTTGTGAGTCCCTGGCAGACTTCTCTGGAAGGCTGTCACCCATGTAGAGATAAAGGGTCGTGAATGTAGAGGTGACTGTGGTACCCCAGCGCAGTCAGCCTCCAAGCCCCAAACAGCAGAGCAGATGCCCACTGGCTTTCCCTGGCTGTCCTGACTGACTTCTAAGTTCTGCTCTGCTCCTCTTTGCTTTCTAGAGCTATCTGGCTTTCTCTGGTTCTTCACAGTTAAAAAAAAAAAAAAAAAAACTCCCCAGAACCTCACACCAAACACCTTCCTATTTGGGGGCTTAATTCTTTTGTGGCTGAACACCCTCCAACCCATACCACCCTCTCCTCTTCTTCCAAGTATCTGCCATCCTGGGGGTTCTCCTCATTGCCCAAAGCTTGGCTCTGTGCACCAGTGCCAAACAGAAATATAGAGACAGAGTTATGGAGGAGATGGAAAGAGCGGCTTTATTTGTTTGCCAGACAAAAGGGGAACACAGTAGGCTAGCGCCTCAAGAACTGTGCCCCCTCCCTGGTAAAGAGGGAGGGGTTTTATATAGTCTGGCAAGGTACCTGAGAAGGATCAAGATGGTAACAGTCTTGCATTCTTCTTCTGCAAAGTTTCAAAAGGGTGAGGTTGCTGACAAGGTTAGGGTGTGCAGCGGCTTGGATGGTTCAGTTCAGTTCAGTTGCTCAGTCGCATCCGACTCTTTGTGACCCCATGAATCGCAGCACGCCAGGCCTCCCTGTCCATCACCATCTCCCGGAGTTCACTCAGATTCTCGTCCATCGAGTCAGCGATGCCATCCAGCCATCTCATCCTCTATCGTCCCCTTCTTCTCCTGCCCCCAATCCCTCCCAGCATCAGAGTCTTTTCCAGTGAGTCAACTCTTCGCATAAGGTAGCCAAAGTACTGGAGTTTCAGCTTTAGCATCATTCCTTCCAAAGAAATCCCAGGGCCGATCTCCTTCAGAATGGACTGGTTGGATCTCCTTGCAGTCCAAGGGACTCTCAAGAGTCTTCTCCAACACCACAGTTCAAAAGCATCAATTCTTCAGCGCTCAGCCTTCTTCACAGTCCAACTCTCACATCCATACATGACTACTGGAAAAACCATAGTCTTGATTAGACAGACCTTAGTCGGCAAAGTAATGTCTCTGCTTTTGAATATACTACCTAGGTTGGCCATAACTTTTCTTCCAAGGAGTAAGAGTCTTTTAATTTCATGGCTGCAGTCACCATCTGCAGTGATTTTGGAGCCCCCAAAATAAAGTCTGACACTGTTTCTCCATCTATTTCCCATGAAGTGATGGGACCGGATGCCATGATCTTCATTTTCTGAATGTTGAGCTTCAAGCCAACTTTTTCGCTCTCCTCTTTCACTTTCATCAAGAGGCTTTTTAGCACCTCTTCACTTTCTGCCATAAGGGTGGTGTCATCTGCAGATCTGAGGTGATGGTTAGGTCTCCTAATTCTTGATGACCCTTCAATCTTGCCTCAGGTGGTTTCCTGGTTGCTCCTCCCTTGATTAGCAACTGTTTTGCCCTTTGGGACTCAGAGGAAGTCGTGGAGGCTGGAGTCTTGCCTACAAGAAATGGGGGACAAAGAGACCTTCGTGTCCAGGAGCCCCGCAGGGCCCAGCTCGGCATTGTCCCCATTGTTCCCTTCTTTCACGGTGGGATCTTCCTCAAAAGTGATGAGCCTGCAAGGTCAGGATGTGTGTTTCCATGTTCCCAGGACCTTGCACGGTAGATATTATTGAACCTCAATGGAGTTTAAGAAATATAGGGGGCTTCCCTGGTGGCTCAGAGGTTAAAGCGTCTGCCTCCGATGCAGGGAACCTGGGTTCGATCCCTGGGTCGGGAAGATCCCCTGGCGAAGGAAACGGCAACCCATTCCAGTATTCTTGCCTGGAGAATCCCATGGACCGAGGAGCCTGGTGGGCTACAGTCCCCGGGGTCGCAAAGAGTCGGACACGACTGAGCGACTTCACACACACACAAAAATATAGACTTAGTTGAATGAACGATCACTCTTTCCGGAGCCACAACCCCGGGTTCAAACACGTTCCCCAAATCAGGGCAGCCTGGGAATCCCGCCGTCCAAAGACAACACCCCCCAACCCAGCTCCTCCCACCACCCTCCCGGTCCCGCTCAATTGAAAACCAGACCTGTGTTCAGGAACCGGCTATCAGTATCCCCGGCATTCCCGCGTTTCCACGCTATTGTAAAGAAAGCTACAATGTCATTGGAGAGACACAGTGGCACAGTGGAGAGACCCGGTGTGGAGGGCGCGTTTGGCGTTAATTCTATTTGTGGGACCCCAGGACCCGAGGGCCGGGTGGACCTCTGCCGGCGTTTGGGTCGCGTTCGCTTTAAAGCGGGCGGTTCCCGAGCCGGCGGGCGGGCGGTCCCGGAAGACGCGCGTCGCGCGGCCTGGGCGTCGGGATCCCTGCTCCCCGGACCCCTGGGTCCGGGTCCCCGGTCCTCGGACCCCCGGTCCCCCTGGGTCCCGATCTCCGGTACTCCGCTCCGCGATCCTCCGCTCCCCTTCCCCGCCCCTGGCGCCCAGACCTCCAGTGCCCTTGGGACCTCGGCTCTCTGGAGCCCCCACCCGACTCCTTGCCACCGCGCGCTCGCTGCCCTGGTCCTCGACCGTTCGCGCTGCACCCCCGCCGGCCCCAGCTCTCCACCCTCGCCTTATCTGGTTCTTCCTCACCCCCACCAGGCTTTCCGCATCGCGGCCCTCCGATCGGTCCCCCTCGCGCCCCGCTCCGCGCAGCCCTGCTGCGTCCTGGCCCTCCGCGGGTGCATTCTGGCGCCGGCGGGCGTGCGCGGTGACCCTGCGGTCGCCCGGCTCCGTCTCCGCCCGCGCGGCCACCTCGCGCAGGTCACGTCCCTGTCCTGGGGACTGCACACGGGCGGCCAGGTCTGCGCGCCCCCTTCATGTCGCTGCTGCCCCGCTCTTAAGCGGAATACTCAGAGGAGGCCCGGACGGACTCATGTCGTCCTTGCGGAAAGAAGGAACATAGATGGGCCCTCCTTAAGTGGAGGCAGGCAGCTGAGGCCGTGACCTCTGGGAGAGGATGGTGACCCCCTGGCGCTTCTCTCTCAGGGTCTGCTTGGCGCACTTGAGAGGTTTTGCGCTCAGAAAGGAACTCGGCCTTCTGAGACACTCTGGGGGCTGTCACAAGGCTAGACTCTGTTGGCTTCTGCTTGGCACTTTGCCCAAACTCGTCTCCACCTGTGAGGACATTGGCGAGGGGGCTCCGGAGAGCGTGCGTCGACAGACCACCAGTTGGAGCGACCTGGCTGAAAATGGGCCGCTGGAAAGAGTCCCTCCCGGAGGGGCGGCTGGGCTGGCTCCTCCTGCACGTGCGCATCTGGCTCAGAGCAGGGGTTCTCTTGGTGAAATTCTTCCCCCCTCCTCCTACTCTATCCCCTCACCTACCTGTCTCCCAGTGTCTCCAGCCTCTGGCTCCACCTGCTTCTGAAAGCCACGGAGACCTCGGGCCCCACCTACATCAAACTGGGCCAATGGGCCAGCACCCGGCGGGATCTCTTTTCAGAGGCGTTCTGTGCCCAGTTCTCCAGGCTGCACGTCCAGGTGTCGCCCCATCCTTGGACTCACACCGAACACTTCCTGCGCCAGGCCTTTGGGGAAGACTGGGGGAGGGTCCTCTGCTTTGAGAAGCAGGAGCCAGTGGGTTCCGGCTGCGTGGCCCAAGTGTACAAAGCACGTGCCAATCCTGCCTTCCTGGAGAACGACAGCATCCAGAGACTGGCCACGGCCTCCAGACTGCAGCTCTCCTCGGAAACTGGGGCAGCTGGGGGGCTGGGCGAACTCTCTGGACGCCTGGAGAAGGCGGGGAGGCCTCAAGAGAGTCTTGCTGACCAGTCATTTGTAGAAAGGCTGCTCTTCCCTAAAGCGGACCTGGTTGGATCCAGTGCATCCTTGTCTCAGGCTTCAGGGACTGCTCGCGAACAGGAGCCAGATCACCTTGTCCCGGTGGCCGTGAAAGTAAGTGTTCTGATGTTTGAAGCCAGGCCCTCCCATCTCTAAAACCTCACCAACTCCATGGAGCTACCCAGGTCAGGATACAACCCTTTGCAAATTACCCCACGGTGCCATCCGTTGATTTCTTTCCGCTTGACCATTATTTGAGTACCTGTGCCACACAAGCTGTTTGATTTCTAGGCTTGAAGGAGAGTGATGCGAATGGCCTGAAAAAGGAAGATGAAGAGGCTGTGGAGTTGGCTGTCTTTGAGGAGGGAGGACCCATCATCCATCCAGCTGACCTCTTGGCTCTGGGGTCGGGATAAATGGGAGACAGACTAGGTTAGGTGTTCCTGTGGCGAGTCCAAGAGGGCAGTGTTCATTTTTACAACCTCAGCTTCCTTCTCTGTTCATTTCCAGTTACCCCTGCCCGGCTCCATCATCTCTCCTCTCCACACCTTTCCATCCCTGATCTGAACACCCCCAGGAGAACTAGCAGATCCTAGTAGCCAATACCCTGGTGCTCTCACTCTCACAGAAAAATCCCTCCTACGGGTGCCTCACTGAGACAGGCTGAATCATAATTTCCAAGGGGATAGCCTGACCTGGCCTTTATAATTGCTGCAAATGAGTCGCAACATCAGGCATGTTTAGGAAACTCTTGTCCAAAGTATCTTGAAGTTTCCCTTTGCTCTGTGGGAGACTAAAGGAGTAGATGTGCCCATCAAGTCAGATACTTTATTTCATATGTATGAGGTACCTGAGATGGGCTTTTTTTTTAAACAGGTTCAAAAAAATTTGCTTATTTATTTATTTGGCTGTGCTGGTTCTTAGCTGTGGCACAAGGGATCTCCTTCTCCCACCAAGGGTTGAACCTGGGCCCCCTGCATTGGGAGCCCAGAGACTTAGCCACTGGACCCCAAGGAAGTCCCTGTACTAGTTTTTCTTACGTTTATTTATATTCCACTTTATTCTGAAAAGGATTTGTGTGGAGATGGAGGCTGTTATCTGCGTGTTTTAAATGATGGAACAGGAGGCTGAGAAGAGGTTGAGTGGCCAGTCCAGTTTCATACAGGAGATGAGTTGCAGAACTCGAGTGTTTGAAACCCAGAGCTCTTTCCATCTCACCTCTGGAGTCCTGTGACTCTAGAGCAGTATTTTGCAGGCTTGGGACTACCTGACTCAGTTACCTGGACACTCAGTAAAATGCAGATTTCCACCCTGCCTCCCAGCCAGTCTGATTCAGTAGGTCCTGGAGGAGGCTGGGGGTCCATACTTTTACCAAGCAGCCTATGTTGGCTTTTATGCTTGCTGATGTTTGGGAGCTGCTGATCTAAGCTCAGTGTATCTGGAAGGGAGGCCAGCCTATTCTTCCCAGCAAAGCTGAGTGATGCTCAGGGGAGCAGCCCTCCTGTCCCCTCAGGAAGGCACAAAGGAATGGGTGTTGGACCTGCTTCCCCTCGGCAGCTGATTGTCCTTTTTGGGGAGTGGTGGGGGGGGACATTGGCTGCACCACAAGGCACATGTGACCTTTATTTCTCAACCAGGGATCGAACCTGCACCCCCTGCATTGGAACCACGGAGTCTTAACTACTGAATTGCCAGGGAAGTCCCCTAGACCTCTTTTGATGGTGGGACCCAGCCCTGGCTAGGCAAATGTGCCCTCCTGATTGATCCCTCCTCTGTCTCACTGTTCCTCTCTTGGCAGGTGTTGCACCCTGGCCTGCTTGCTCAGGTGCAGATGGACCTGCTGCTGATGAAGATGGGCAGCCGGGTCCTCGCACTTTTGCCAGGAATCAAGTGGCTCAGCTTGCCTGAGATCGTGGAGGAATTTGAGAAGCTCATGGTGCAACAGGTGAATTCTCCTTCTCTCAATCGTAAATAGCACACGACAGTTTTTGCTGTTAGCAGCTGCTTAGTAAATGCTGAATGGATGAGCATTTTCCCAGGGCACTGTGGCTAATGTAGAATATTAATCAGGATAGGTGATGCTAGCTGATATAACAAAGAATATCCAAACCTCAGTGAATTAAGGCAGCAAGGTTATTTCTTGCTATTCTGTGGAAGTTCCATGCAGGTAGACTGAGGGAGCAGGTGGGAGTTCTACTCCATTGTTATTCAGGGACCCAGTTTCCTCCACAGTTAGTCATCTGGGGTCAGTGTGGAATGGGGAGAGAGACCATGGTCACGTAAAGGATTCTGTGGCCAGGCCTGGAAATGATGAACCTCACTTCTTCCCAGGCTACATGTGAGGCCGAGTGTAACTATGAGGGAACTTGGGGAAGGCGGTCTTGCATAGAGCCTGGGCTGCAAACGAAATGAGTCTGGTGGAACAGACAGCATTATCTGTGCTGCAATCAATGGCCACACTCCAGGAGGAGGAGAGGAATCGGCGAAGTCACATACTGTGCCTTGGTTTTCCTTTGTTTCTGGGGTTTAAGGAGTAGACAAGGGCCCTGTGCAGGGCCTTTGGGACACCTGTTTAAGGAGCCAGACTCACTCAGGGCCCCAAGGAGCCATCTGTGCTGGTTTCCTGGCGGTTGGCACAGAAATTGACAGGCTTTCAGATGCCATGTGCCCAATCTTCATTTATGTCATCTGACTTAGGGTTTTAAGCCCCAGCGATGCATTTTCATGTCTAGAAAGCTTGGCTTTATGATATGGAGGTGTCTACTTTTGATAATAAAAGAAAATTACAACAGAAAAGTAGCTGCTGTTCCACCACCCATCTTGGTGTTAATACGATCAGTTCCACCAACCACTTGAACTTTAGTTCTGCTTCAAGAAGTCTGATACGCATTGTGAGATCCCATCACTTCAAGTTCAGACCTCTATAGCTCTACAACTCACCCCATTTTGCCTCAAAAATCAACTCTTCCTACCAGCTGTAGCTCTCTGTGGTCTCATAATGCTGCCTGGCTTGAAAGCTTAGAGTCTGGGTGTATGTAGGGGGATGTATGTTCATTTATAAATTCATACAACAAGTATTAAAAACTCTGTTAGGATCTGGTGAACTAAGAAAACACGTGGGGTTCCCTGAATCTCCTGTGATGGTGGGACTCAGTCCTGGCTGGGCAAATGTGCCCTCCTGATTGGTCCCAAGAAGTATATACTGGGAGGAGGAGGGCTGATGTGAAATATTTGTAGCACAGTGCTAGTTACAATAGGAGTTCTTACAGGTTCAGCTGGGCTTAGCCGAGGCCCAACAGAGGAAGTGGTGATTCCACCCTGTGGGTCCAGGCTCCCCAGACCTGAGCGGAGTCTTGAAAGGAGAGTGTCTGCAGTTAGACTCAATGGGGGAAGAACATTCCAGTCAGATGGAGTACAGAAGGCACTCAGAGGGGACGTGTTAGGCAGGCTGGGACATTCCCGGTCTGCAGACTGGGTGCAGCCAGAGTGTGGGGCTGTGAAAGAAGGAGGCCGCATCACAAGAGATGCACCTGGAGGGAGGAGCTGGGCCCAGACCATGGCCCACCTCGCAAGCCATCTAACCAGTGCAGACTCCATCCTGCAGGTGGCGGGGGGGCACCAGCAGATGAATTACAGAGAGGAGAGGTGGGGGACAGGGAGCCCAACTAAGACGCCTCTGTTGGGGTTCAGGTGACTGGTTTCGAGTCACCTTGGGAGGAACAGTGGGATAGAAAAGAACAGCTCTGAGCGTGGTGAGGGCTGCAGAGCAGATAGCAGCGGGTCTCCCATGGGTGTGAAGGGGGAGAGAGAAGGAGTCCTCTGCAGGGACTCCTGGGGGCAGGGTGAATGTGACTCTGGTAAGTCCTCCAGCGTCTCTGCTGTCTGCAGCTTGGAGTCATGTGGTGGGAAGGGATGGGGGTCGGGACTTCCGGGCGGCCCTCACCCTCAAGTGTCCTGGGAGTTCTGCAAGAGGCAGGCAGGTGAGTCTCGGGCTCTGCCAGCTCTTGGGGGTTCAATGTTGCTGTCCCTGGCCCAGACTACCCCCTTCCCTCACGTCTTCTCTCCACTTGTCTGTAGATCGACCTGCGGTACGAGGCTCGGAATCTCGAACTCTTCCAGTGCAACTTCCTGAACGTGAACTCTGTCAAATTCCCGACGCCTCTGCGTCCCTTCGTCACCAAGGATGTCCTGGTGGAGACATACGAAGTAAGAGTGAGAGCTTCCCCTAGCTGTTTGCCCTTTACTCACAGCCAGGTTGTCTCTGCTGCACAGGAAGGCTTGAGTCTGAGAGGGCTTTGGAGCCGCCTAAGGGTGGGAGGTAGGGCAGCAAGGCGAAAGAGCCTGGCCCTGCCCTCAGACTTGCTGGAAGTCTGCTCTGCCACTTGTATCTGATGTGGGTTTTTCCGTACGCTGTTACAAAAAACCCGAATGACTTTTTTGGCCAACCCAGTATTTGCTGGGTGGCTTCAGTTACCTCCTGTAGAACAGCAGGATACCCTTCCTGCCTTAGGAGTCGATGACACATTGAATGCAAAATGCCCTCCACACAGAGGAAGGGCCTCATGGCCTTAGCTGTCTCTGGTCCGGCTTCCTTTGTAAAGATGGTAATGAGACCCAGAGGAGTGGCCTGAATGACCCACTGTTACTAGCTGTGTGACTTTGAGCAAGTTATTTAAACTCTCTGGGCTTTAGTTTTTTAATTTGTTAATGAAGGATTCCAAGATCTATCTCAACAGGCTGCTTTGACAATTAAATAACCAGCCTGTATCAAGGGCCATATATGGAGCAGCTCCCCTTTCTTCTCTCTCCCTTTCTTTCTCCTCCAGTGAGGTCACAGAGCTCCTTCGTGTCCCTGTTGGCTGATTCTTGACTAGAAACAAGCTTGCCCTGACCTCACAGCCTCTCTTACCTGTGGGCGGCAGTCAGTGGGTTTCCTCCTGGGGAACCTATGGGACTTGTTGAGACGTATTACAGGAGGGAAGCGTAAACGTCGGTTACAACTCATTTGTGGGTGGTGGATTCACAGGCGTTCTAGGAAACGAAAACGCTTCGGGTCGCTGCCCAGTCAGAGGGAGGCAGCACCTGTGTGTCCCCCGGAGGATGAGGAGCCGCGCAGTCGCGGGCTGTGCAGCTGAAGCAGGTCTCACCCCGCCTTCCTCACAGGAGAGCGTGCCCGTGTCCAGCTACCAGCACGCAGGGATTCCCCTGGACGTGAAGAGGAAGATTGCGCGGCTGGGGATCAACATGCTCCTGAAGATGGTGAGCTCACGGTGGGGAATGCGCCCGCCTCTCTGCCTGGTCCTGGATCTCCGGGAACTCGCTGTCACCCTGGAAGCTTTCCCGCACGTGCCCTGGTGGAGGAGGATGGTGAGGTTGACTCAGCCTGGAGTCGCTCTGGTCTCTCCGCAGATATTTGTGGACAACTTCGTCCACGCTGACCTTCACCCCGGGAACATCCTCGTCCAGGGCGCCGACGGTCTTGCCCAGGGCCCAGAGGCGCGGCTGCAGCCGGTGGACGTCTGCGAGGCGCTGGCAGTGGCCGTGTCGCCGGCCCGCTGCCCGCTGCGCCTGGTGCTGCTGGACGCCGGCATCGTGGCCGAGCTGCAGGCCGCCGACCTGAGGAACTTTCGGGCTGTCTTCATGGCCGTGGCCATGGGCCAGGTGAGGCCCGCCGGGCCCTGGAGGTGGGGTTGGGGTTGGAGCCGAGTTTTCTTTTAATCACCGGGCTCCTCAGGGTTTGTCATTCTTGTTAATGCTGGCATTTGCCAAGGGTGCTCCCAAGAGAGGAAGGAGGGAGGAGGAAGAGGAGCCCAGGAGATGAAGCCACCGAGGGTCCGTAGACAGAACAGGCTTGTTCCTGGCAGCTCATGGTTTAGGATGATGGGAAGAAATGCCTCCTTTTCTGGTGATGTTCTGGTGGTCTCTCTTCCTTCCTCAGTCACTATACAGTTGGGCTTTGGAAATGCTAGCTTCTTGACTAATGGCAGCCCCAAGTGTGTGCTATCTGCTCGAGAAGATGGGGCTGGAAAGAAGCAGCGTCTCAGGGAACTTACTCTCCAGGTGTGGGAAGACACCTAGGGCAGGAGGATATGACTGGTTTTCACTTCCTGTGGTTGAGAATTATTATTTAGGAAGAGGGACTCAGTGAAACCTCTATGAGAGTCAACCTAAAGTGCCACATCAAGGGTGACAGTGAATTCTCCAGCAGGAAAGACCCCGGGAAAGACAGACCTGGACGGACTGCCCTGGTGGTCCACACTCCCAGTGCAGGGGGCCTGGATTCAATCCCTGGTCAGGGAAATAGATCCCACATGCTGGGACTAAGAGTGTGTATACCATAACTAAAGGTCCCACATGTCGCAACTAAGACCTGATGCAGCTAAATAAATAAATTTTTTGGGAAACAACAACAACAACAACAACAACCCTGGGAACAAAGGGCAATTGAGAGAAGCCCCTGCTTAGGAGGCTTCTGGGGTGGAGAAGGGGTGGTGGTGGGTAGACCAGAGGCTTGAGTCTGAGCCAGTTTGAAAGTGTTCCCTGGGCCAAGGTTAAAGACCGAGGTGCAGTGGTGGGTGCGGGCTGGGAGGTGCTCCTCTGCACAGGTTTGAGCAAAGGAAGAAGGTCGCAGTCAAGGAGGAAGAGCTTGGCTCCTGTCCATGACCAAGGGGGCCAGGTGGGTGTTAGGAAGACCTTGGAGCATCCTGGGTGGAAGAGGAGCCAGCAGGCTGTGAGTGGGGAATTCTGCTGGGGCAGGAAGACCGCCCTCGAGGAGTCTGTCCAGGAGGCAGGCCTCTGGGCTAGGCTGGTTAGTTGGCAAGCAGCGCCATGAGGAGTGTGAGCAGCAGGGCCCAGGCTCAGCCACTGGGCCTGTGTGGCCTCAGAGACAAAGGAGACCACGCAGCTCTGGCCTCTGATTGTGCTGAGCACAGGTGGGGCCTCGCCGACTGAGAGCCTCGCTGACTGAGAGAAGCATCAAAAGGCTTTGATTGATGACCAGGTATTATTGGAAGGCAGCGAGGTAAAGTTAAAAATGGAGGGGGTAGAGGGCAAAAGCAGAGGGATAGAGAAACTAGGGTGGAAAGAACTAGGATCTGAAGATGTTTGGGCAGAGAATACAGGGTTAGGCCCTCTTGATTCTAGCATGCTTTTTCCATCTTCCAGGGCCAAAGGGTGGCTGAGCTCATCCTGCACCATGCCCGGGCCAGTGAGTGCAAGGACGTGGAGGGATTTAAGGCTGAAATGGCCCGGCTGGTGACCCAGGCCAGGAAGAATACCATCACCCTGGAAAAGGTGAGCAGGCCACTGGAGGGCTGGGGGTCCTGGGGTGTTTACTGACCTTGCCCTTGGACAGCACAAACTGCAGGTCTAAGGGAGAGGTCATGGGGAGAGGTCTTGAGGGGACTTGAGTTTTTTTAAATTTATTTTTAATTGAAGGATAATTCCTTATCCAACATTGTGTTGGTTTTTGCCATACATAACATGAATTGGCCATAGGTATACATATGTCCCCTCCCTCTTGAACCTCGCTCCCACCTCCTACCCCATGGCTTAAGTTTTAAGGCAGATAAAGAACAAACCTTTTCCTTTGCCGACATCCTCCAGGGGTAAGGAGGCCCACTGAAATCTGCAACTCTAAACAGCGGCTCCTTGACCGGGCTCTCTTGGGTGGTTGCTGGTGGAGGGGGTGATACTGCACACCTGTCCAGACAGTGTAGCTGTTCTGCAACTTCATCTCCATGGAGCTCAGCTGAGCATGGTGTGGAGGAGGGAGCACTGAGGCCCCTGAGCAGACAAAGGACTCACCTGGTGTTCACAACCTTTACTTAGACTGAAGCAGAAAAGTGAAAGTGTTAGTTGCTCACCCATGACTTTTTGCGACCCCCCATGGACTGTAGCCCACCAGGCTCCTCTGTCTAGGGGATTCTCCAGGCAAGAGTAGTGTAGTGGGTTGCCATTCCCTTCTCCGGGGAACCTTTCTGGACCCAGGGATTGAATTCGGGTTTCCCACATTGCAGGTGAATTCTTTACCATCTGAGCCACCAGGGAAGCCCTTACCTGAAATGGAGCCCACTTTGAATTCTGCACACAGTTCTAACAAAGCTGACTTTTCTTCCCAAGTTCATTCCAAAGTCCACTGTAGCCGGACTGAGTCAGAACAAGAAGTGGCCCCCGGGCAGTGAGGAGTGGCAGCTGGCCCTTGGCACTGCCTGTCTTATTTATTCCGACATGATTTCTGTATGTGCTGGGCATGCTGAGGAAGAGGCCTCCAGGCTGGTTCTCCTGAGGGGACGGTGGTCTTTGAACTCAGTCATGAGATGGAAGTTGGGCTTGTGTGAATGTAGTCCTTTGGGGATTTGTCAGGCAGTCTATTTCTGATCACTGGGGTGTGTGTGTGTTGGGGTGTGTGTGTGGATGTATGGGTGGGTGAGGGGCAGGTAAGGGAGAGAAGTGGTTCCCAGTAGCTCTCGGGCTCTTTGTTCTGTTTTCCAGCTTCAAGTTTCCAGCCTTCTCTCGAATGTCTTTAAGTTGCTGATGACTCACAAGGTGAGGCCTGGGCGAGGAGCTTGAGCTCTGGACAGGCAGGAGGGAGGTCTGTGGGGAAGGCAAGTGGCCTCAGGGTTGTGGCAGGTTTTTCTCTTACGGGAGGTCTCTTTTAGAAATGTTCTGCACACCGATCCCTCTGCTAAGAGTGCTGTTTTTACTCCCTGGTGTTCAGCAAAGTTTTCCTTTGATCACATTGTAACTCTACATTGGTGGGGTTTTGGGGGAAAAACTTTATGCTTTCTAAGAGTTTTGACAAGTTCTATTTTAAAAACGAATTAAATCTCATGTTAGGATTAGGGAAAGCTTTCATCATTTCTAGGGGCTGGCTTGGAGAGAACTGGGAATGAAAACACACTCCTGGGAATTCATTTGCTCAGTTTAGGGAGGGTGAGGCTCATAGACAGCTCAGTGCCCACCAGCTCTGACCTGGGCAGCTTCTCCAAGTCCCCAGAGGCTGCCAGCAGGGCCAGATGAGGCTGTGACACGATCAGTGCACTCTGACCTTCCTTTAGCCACCTAATTCAGTTGTATAACATCTATTAGTATCTGATTTAATCCCAACATTCTTTGAGGCTGGCACCAAGCAACTCGCCCTGGCCCCGAGGCCACCTGACCAGGGAGCCCCACTTCCAGTGACTTTGTTCTTTAGCCCTGGGGCTCCCATTGGTACACAGCCTTCCTCATGCAGTGTGTGGGACACACAGTTGCCAGTGCTTTAGATGTTTGCTGTTGTCATTGTGATTCCCAGGATGAGAGAGCAGAGAGAGGGCCAAGTACAGCCATTCTCTTCAAATATTTCACCAGGCACTTAATTTAAAATAATTAAAAAATGTTAAATTATGGTTAAAAACTAATATACAGTTTACCCCTGCCCACCTCCAAGTATCAGCCACATCCACACAGTTGTATAACAGATCTCTAGATCTCTAATAAAACCCTAGTCCTACTGAACAAAAACTCCATGTCTCCCCTGAGCCCCTGGCAAGCACCAGGTCCATGGTTTTGTTGACTCTTGATTTTTCCTATAAGTAGGATCATATGGTATTTGTCCTTCTGTGACTGGCTTATTTCATTTAATGGAGTGTTCTTGAGGTTCATGCATGTTGTAGCAGATGACAGGATTTCCTTTTTAAAGACTAAATAATATTCCATTGTATGTACTTAACCATATTTTCATTATTTGTTCATCCTCTGATGGACATGTGGGCCACGATGTACTTCTTGGCTACTAAGAACTATGCTGTGGTGAACATGAGTGTGCAAATATTTCTTTGAGATCCTGGTTTCAAATTCTTTTGGATATTTACACAGAATTGGGATTGCTAGATGATATAGTTTTTTTTTTTTTTTAAATTCAAGTATAGATTTATATAGGGCTTCCCTGGCGGCTTAGAGGGTAAAGCGTCTGTCTGCAATGTGGGAGACCTGGGTTCCATCCCTGGGTTGGGACGATCCCCTGGAGAAGGAATGGCAGTCCACTCCAGTATTCTTGCCTGGAGAATCCCATGGATGGAGGAGCCTGGAAGGCTACAGTCCACAGGGTCACAAAGGGTTGGACACGTCTGAGCGACTTCACTTTCTTATAGATTTATACATATTATTATAATATATATATTTTTTTAGCTTTTAAGGAAGCTCCATACTGTTTTCCAGTTCAGTTCAGTTCAGTCGCTCAGTTGTGTCTGACTCTTTGCAACCCCGTGAATCGCAGCACGCCAGGCCTCCTGGTCCATCACCAACTCCCCGGAGTTCACTCAGACTCCATCGAGTCAGTGTTGCCATCCAGCCATCTCATCCTCTGTCATCCCTTTCTCCTCCTGCCCCCAGTCTCTCCCAGCATCAGAGTCTTTTCCAATGAGTCAACTCTTCGCATGAGGTGGCCAAAGTACTAGAGTTTCAGCTTTAGCATCATTCCTTCCAAAGAAATCCCAGGGCCGATCTCCTTCAGAATGGACTGGTTGGATCTCCTTGCAGTCCAAGGGACTCTCAAGAGTCTTCTCCAACACCACAGTTCAAAAGCATCAATTCTTTGATGCTCAGCCTTCTTCACAGTCCAACTCTCACATCCATACATGACCACAGGAAAAACCATAGCCTTGACTAGACGGATCTTAGTCGGCAAAGTAATGTCTGTGCTTTTCAATATGCTATCTAGATTGGTCATAACTTTTCTTCCAAGGAGTAAGCGTCTTTTAATTTCATGGCTGCAGTCACTATCTGCAGTGATTTTGGAGAGCAAAGAAATAAAGTCTGACACTGTTTCCCCATCCATTTCCCATGAAGTGATGTGACCGGATGCCAAAGTCTACACAAGTTTACACTCCCACCATAAGTGTGCATATGTAACATGCTGCTCTCTTCTGATTTGCCCATCTGACCCCTCAGACAACTTTTGGGCCTTAACTGAGACAAAGACCCTTTACTTTCATCAAAGGTATTTCCCCATGAGTCATTCTTCCCTTTCCTGACCTGTCCACCTGAAAGCAGATTCCTGTTCTAGGTTTAAATCCTGGCTCAGCTCTTCCTCATGTGGGCTTCCCTGGTGGCTCAGTGGTTAAGAACCCTCTTGTCAATGCAGGAGACATAAGTTCAATCCCTAGTTTGGGACGATCCCCTGGAGAAGGGAATGGCTATCCACTCCAGTATTCTTGCGTGGGAAATCCCATGGACAGAGGAGCCTGGCGGGCTACAGTCCATGGGATCCCAAAAGAGTCGAACATGACTTAGTGACTAAAACAAAAAACAGACTCCTCTTCACCCAGAGGACTTGAGCAAATCACTCAGCCACCCTGAGCCTTAGCTTCCTTATCTACTTGAATGGGCATAATGAAGTACTTTTGAGGATTAACTGGGTAATCCATGTAAACTATTATTACTGTTAACCTGGCTCCAAAGGGGAAGAAACCCTGCTGTATTTGAGCAAAGCCAGATGTGCTTGGTCTCAAAAAGACTACTGTGGATTTCGAAGAATGACCCATATTTAGATTTATAGTTTCTGGTGGTGTTTGTTGTTTAGTTGGTAAGTTGCGTCCGACTGTTTGTGACCCCATAGCCTGTAGCCCACCAGGCTCCTCTGTCCATGGACTTCTCTAGGCAAGAATACTGGAGTGGTAGCCATTCCCTTCTCCAGGGGATCTTCCCTACCCAAGGACTGAACCCAAGTCTCCTGTACTGGCAGGCAGGTTCTTTACTGCTGAGCCACCAGGGAAGCCCAGTTTCTGGTGTAGCTGTGAACTTCTCACTTTAGTATTTTTTAAGTCATCCACACTCACACACTTCCCTTTAAAAAGAGCTGTACACACTGCATCCCCCAGATTTTTACTATTTCTAATGGGTGAGGGGTTGGGTGAATAGATGAGGTGGTAGGGAAAATGACTGGACAGGGAAAAGAATGTTCAGTTCAGTTCAGTCACTCAGTCATAATCTGACTCTTTCTGACCCCATGAACTACAGCACGCCAGGCTTCTCTGTCCATCACCAACTCCTGGAGCTTACTCAAACTCATGTCCATTGAGTCAGTGATGCCATCCAACCATCTCATCCTCTGTCCTCCCATTCTCCTCCTGCCTTTAACCTTTCCCACCATCAGGGTCTTTACCAATGAGTCAGTTCTTCACATCAGGTGGCCAAAGTTTCTTGAAGTTTCAGCTTCAGCATCAGTCCTTGCAATGAATACTCAGGACTGATTTCCTTAGGATGGACTGGTTGGATCTCCTTGCAGTCCAAGGGACTCTCAAGAGTCTTCTCCAACACCACATTTCAAAAGCATCAATTCTTCAGTGCTCAGCTTTCTTTATAGCCCAACTCCCACATCCATACATGACCACTAAAAAACTAAAGCTTTGACCAGACAGACCTTTGTTGGCAAAGTAATGTCTCTGCTTTTTAATATGCTGTCTAGGTTGGTCATAACTTTTCTTTCAAGGAGCAAGTGTCTTTTAATTTTATGGCTGCAGTCACCATGTGCAGTGATTTTGGAGCCCAGAAAAATAAAGTCTTTCACTGTTTCCATTGTTTCCCCATCTATTTGCCATGGAGTGATGGGACTGGATGCTGTGATCCTAGTTTTATAAATGTTGAGTTTTAAGCCAACTTTTTCACTCTTCTCCTTCATTTTCATCAAGAGGCTTTTAGTTCTTCTTCACTTTCTGCCATAAGGGTGGTGCCATCTGTGTATCTGAGATTATTGATATTTCTCCCAGCAATCTTGATTCCAGCTTGTGCTTCATCCAGCTAATTAAGCAGGGTGTACAAGGTTAATTAGCCTCGATGTATTCCTTTCCCGATTTGGAACCAGTCTGTTGTTCCATGTCCAGTTCTAACTGTTGCTTCCTGACCTGCATACAGATTTCCCAGGAGGCAGGTCAGGTGGTCTGGTATTTTCGTCTCTTGAAGAATTTTCCAGTTTGTTGTGATCCACTCAGTCAAAGACTTTGGCGTAGTCAATAAAGCAGAACTAGATGTTTTTCTGGAACTCTCTTGCTTTTTCGATGATCCAGCGGATGTTGGCAATTTGATCTCCGGTTCCTCTGCCTTTTCTAAATCCAGCTTGAACATCTGGAAGTTCACAGTTCATGTACTGTTGAAGCCTGGCTTGGAGAATTTTGAGCATGACCTTGCTAGCATGTGAGATAAGTGCAGTTGTGTGGTAGCGGGAACATTCTTTGGCATTGCCTTTCTTTGGGATTGGAATGAAACCTGACCTTTTCCAGTCCTGTGGCCACTGCTGAATTTTCCAAATTTGCTGGCATATTGAGTGCAGCACTTTCAGAGCATCATCTTTTAGGATTTGAAATAGCTTAACTGGAATTCCATCACCTCCACTAGCTTTGTAGTGATGCTTCCTTAAGGTCCACTTGACTTCACATTCCAGGATGTCTGGCTCTAGGTAAGTGATCACACCATTGTGGTTTTCTGGGTCATGAAGATCTGGGTCATACAGTATATTCTTAGAAAAAATACATTTCTGGGTCCTGAAGTGTATTCTTGCCACTTCTTCTTAATATCTTCTGTTTCTGTTAGGTCCATACCATATCTGTCCTTTATCTGTAAGAATGTTACATAATGATAAAAATCATGTGGGCAGGCACACGATGTCAGGAGTGGATGTTGATCTGTTAATTCGGGATACTCTCTATCTATGGGTTTTGGAAAGAACCCGTTTCTCTGTTTCAGGTAAAGCTTGAGAGCAACTTTGCCTCAATCGTGTTTGCCATCATGGTGCTGGAGGGGCTTGGACGCTCACTGGACCCTAAACTGGACATCCTGGAGGCAGCAAAGCCCTTCCTTCTAAAAGGACTAGTGACCTCCCCGCTGACAGCAGCAGTGGGGGCTTCCTCTCGGAACAAGAGGCCGCTCCCAACAGCCTCTCCTGTGGCAGCTTGGACGTCCTAGAACTGGGGTTGTGGAGGGCCTGCCACTGTGTTTCACCTTGGTTTGGTTTCAAGCATCTGTTTCCAAATGTCTGGGATTCCTGGGGAAGTGAAAGGAGGAAGGGTCCTGACAGCTCAGGAATGGAAGCAGGGCCTGGTGTCAGAAACTGTTACAGGGAAAACATTCTCTGGAGGAGGATGAATAAACTTAGTTATTTTGTTTTCTGTTTTTCTCTCTTCTCTTCTTAACCTCTGTACTCCTGGATCAGGCTGGTCTTCCTGGTCCTTTCCAGACTCTGATATTTAGGTTAGAAAATGTCACAGAATCCTGTAGACCCATGGTTTCCAAATTTTGGGGCGGCATGGCACATACCTTGTGAGATCTTAGTTTCCTGACCAGGGATTGAACCCATGCCCTCAGCACCGAGTCCTAACCACTAAACCACCAGGGAATCCCCCAAGTATTTTGTGTTGTTTTTTGTTTTGTTTTGTTTTTCCCCTTCAGATGTTTTGATTATGTATCCTGTTGGTAAAGGGTTGCATATATTTATATATACATTCATATATAATTTATTTACAAGGTTTATACAGGTTCTACCATCACCTGGAAATCTCTGAAGACACAGCTTACACTTAGGGCATGTTTCTCTGTATCTCAAATTATCCTTTTGATAATTAAAATCTTTTTGCCAGTCTTGCTAAATTTTATTATAAGGTAAAAGAAAAAAAAAACCAATGATCAATGGTTAATGTGACATACTAGAGACAGGAACAGAGTCAGCTCCACTATTTTTCTTAAAGTTTCCCTGTGCTCACATATTAGCATTTAGATACTGGTTTTTCTGAGCATTGTACAGAGCTAATTTTGGTTAATATTAAATAGATAATATAATCAGTACATTCCTGTTAGAGCTTTCCTGGTGGCTCAGACGCTAAAGAATCTGCCTGCAATACTGGAGACCCTGGTTCAATCCCTGGATCAGGAAGACCCCCTGAAGAAGGGCATGACAGCCCACTCCAGTCTTGCCTGGGAAACCCCACGGACAGAAGAGCCTGGGGAGGCTATAGTCCATGGTGTCACAGAGAGCTGGACACGACTGAGTGGCTAACACTTTCACATCCTGTTAACGAGGACTTGAAATTCGCAGTAGCACCCAGCGACACTCCAGCAGTGAAGGAAAACGGGGGCAGCCATTGCCTGGCCCTCTGCACTGGGCCAGCGCACAGCCCATTCTCTCAAAGCTGCTCTGACACGTGGCTGGCCCGCATGGACTTAGAGCATCCCAGGGTCAGTTTGTAGAGTGGATATTAATAAAGCTTAATTTCTTAATTTTGATTAAAAGTAATGTTTTCTCCTGCATCCCAGTGGATTCTCCTGCTTGTTTTGGAGACTGCTCTAGACAGTGAGTGGAAAGTCAAGCCTTCCTGTTCTGAGTCCTGCTGTGACCATAGGACTAGATTCTCCCATTCTTTCCTTCTTAAGGATAAAGTTCCTGTCTTTTAAGGAACAATTGAGAACAGAAGTTATCTTTAGATGTTGGACAGAGATTCCCTTGGTGCAGTTTTTTTTTTTTTTTTTAGAGGGGTGGAGATGTTATTGGCACTTCCCAAGTCTTGAGGGTAGGGCATTTGAGTCAGGCAGTGAGGGCTTGGGGGCTCCAGGTAACCCTGTTCAGCTCCCTCCTCATGGGCAAACCAGCCAGACATTCAGCCCTTTGTGCCAAATGCACATGCATTTGTGCTGTGGGACAAGAGACGGGGGCACCAACACAGAGCGATATCTCCCTGAGCGAACACCAGCACCTCTGAACCTTTCTTGAAAGCCAGTGGATTCCATCAACTTACTGCGATAATCATTAGTTATCTCTCACTGCTTACACACTACCCACAAATACAGCAGTTTAATACCTGGTAGTCTCTGCAGGTCAGAAATGTAGGCGAAGCTTGGCGGGTCCTCTGCTTAGTCTTGCACGGCTACAAGCATCTTGGGGCTCCACTGGGGTAGGTCTGAATTCAGGCTTACACATGTTGTTCCTTGTGGGCTGCTGGACCGAGGGCCTCAGTAGCTCAGGAGCCATTACAGCAGCAACAGAAAATGAATGCAGGCTGAATTAAAAAGAAAAATGGTTATTAATGGCTGTGCTTTAATATAGGTAATTTGCTGATTTTTAAAATAAGCATCTTAAAAAGGCTAAACTTGATTTATACATTCATCTTCATAAGAAGGAAACACTACTTCTTGGGTGTAAGTAGATAAAGGGGCAGTGGGGTGTCACTTGGAAGGGAGATCCCAGTTTAATCCCTCCAAAGTAGAAAGAACAAGGTTCATTTCTGTGTTAAAACTGCTGGAAAGATAAGTTCCTTTCTTCTTTTGGAGACTTAGAGGGAAAAGGGCGATCAAGCAACTTTTAAACATAGAAAGTTAGGGAATTCCCTGGCAGTCAGTGGTTGAGACTCAGTGCTTTCACTGCCATGGTCCATGTTCAATCCCTGATTGCAAGACTGAGATTCCAAGAGACATGCGTGCAGCCTAAATAAATAAATAAAGAACAAAAGTTGAAAATTAAATAAACATGAAGCCTCATGAACAATTTTTTTTTCCCTTCCTCACTCCCCTGCAGTGTGCTTTTCTGAGAATCAAAAAGAGGGCCATTGTGCAACCTGCAAAAGGCAGTCAGGGACATTTGCCCTTGGAATTTTTAGAACATGTCTGCAACACAAACATGTGTTGCTGTTACACAAAATCAGTGTACTGATTGGGAGCCTAAACTTTTCATAGTAAAAAATCAGAATTAGTGATGCAAAACATTAAAGCTAAGGACCCCACAAATGGTCTATAGAACAATATTGTATTAAATACAAGCCAGCTTTAAAGTGCAAAGTTTTTATTTTGTAATTGAGCAAGAAAGATGGGCAGAGGTAAGTGAATTTTAGTTTACCTGAAGAGCTTTTGCAGCCAGGAAAATATTGACAAAGTAATAAAAAATTGCTGAGTACATGCTATGGGCCAGGTACTCTCTTGAATGGCTGATGAAGGGTCCTGAGACCTGGAGAAGTGACTTGTCCAAATGGACAGAGCTAACCATTGGTAGAGCCGAGGCTGAACTCCAGATCCTCAGACTATCAAGTTCTATGGAGTGTTTTTGTTTAAGCTGGCTTTTGTTTGTTTATGTGTATTTGTGGCCTAGGAGCAAGGCAGGCAGCTCATAATATGGACAGAGAGCTCTCTTTGGAAGGATGGAAGACCCTGCTCTCCCCATTCATGAACATCTCTTAATGGTTTGTGCATGTACTGCTGCTGCTAAGTTGCTTCAGTTGTGTCCGACTCTGTGTGACCCCATAGATGGCAGCCCACTAGGCTCCCTGTCCCTGGGATTCTCCAGGCAAGAACACTGGAGTGGGTTGCCATTTCCTTCTCCAATGCATGAAAGTGAAAAGTGAAAGTGAAGTCGCTCAGTCGTGTCTGACTTTTAGCGACCCCATAGACTACAGCCCACCAGGCTCCTCGGTCCATGGGATTCTCCAGACAAGAGGACTGGAGTGGGGTGCCATTGTCTTCTTGTGCATGTACTAGGAAGGGTAAATAGTGAATGGTAGTCCCAGAGAAGCCACACTATTGCATATCAGCTGGAAAGTCAACTTGCACCCAGAAAACAGTACAGTCTTTCCTACAGTTTATCTACTTAGAAGTTCGGACAGGAGAAGGCAGGGGTGGGAGGGACAGCAGGTGGACTTGGGGAGGGGCGTGAGTTCTACAGGGCCAGAGGCTCAGTCAGTAAGCTCTGCAGAAAGGTGTGTTGTTTGTTTGCTAAGTGGTGTCCAACTCTTTGCGACCTCTTGGACTGCAGCACTCCAGGCTTCCCTGTCCTTCACTGTCTCCCAGAGGAAGCCTTTCTCCAGGGAGAGAGGTTCCTAGCTACTGGGCACATGGAGGCCCATATCTTGCCACAGGAGTGTCAGTTATATTCAATACACTCAATTTCTAATTTTTCATGCTTAACACTCAGTGTGAAGTCTTCAGTGCTTGGCAGGTGATCCATTTCAAATCGAAATCTCCAAGGTGTGAGGCTGGCAGGTTAAGTTTATAAAAATCGAGAATTCTTAGGAAAACTATAACCCATAAGTTGAGACACTAAGAATTTGGGAGCTGGGGTTCTCAAGGCTGGAGAAAGGGGTTCTTCAGCTCCCCAAAGTTTGGGAAATTTGGAGTTCATCCAGGACTTAATAGAAGGCAATATTAAGAGAAAAACGCCAAGAATCCAGGGCTGGGTCAGGATCCAGGGATCGGGAGCGCTGCGTATATTGGGGGCTTGCTGAAATGCAGATTCCTTGGCCCTATCCAGCCATAATAGCTGGGGTCGGACTCCTCAGGGGATTCTGATACTTCCAGTCCAGGTGGTGACATTTGAGAACCACAGGCTGCGGGTTGGTTATCAAGCTCCGGTTTGCAGAACAGCCGTATAACGATGAAGGCTCTAAAGAAATCGTGGAGCCTTTGCAGGGGAGGAATACAACGGACTAGCTTTGGGAAGGCAATGGCACCCTACTCCAGTACTCTTACCTGGAAAATCCCATGGACAGAGAGGAGCCTGGTGGGCTGCAGTCCATGGGGTCGCTAAGAGTCGGACACGACTGAGCGACTTCACTTTCACTTTTCACTTTCATGCATTGGAGAAGGAAATGGCAACCCACTCCGGTGTTCTTGGCTGGAGAATCCCAGGGACAGCAGAGCCTGGTGGGCTGCCGTCTACGGGGTCGCACAGAGTCGGACTCGACTGAAGCGACTTAGCAGCAGCAGCAGCTTTGGGAAGGACAGACTGGTTCAGAATAGATCTGGCAGCCTAGGAGGGTCTGGAAGGGTAGTTAATTCGGGAGGAGCAGGCAGGTGGGCGGGTCCGGGTGGGTTAACAGCGCCTAGATCAGCACCCGCTCCAAAAAGCGAGCTGTGTCAGCGTTAAGTTTCTCAGTGTCCGCGTAACAAAGAGGGGGCTCCAGGAGCGGAGCGCCGAGGTGCGGCACGCCCAACCGCGGGCTCCACCAGGGCCGTCTACAGCCCTGACCTTTCGTCAGGGCGCCACCAGGCCCACAAAGCGAGATCCAGTCTGGTGGCTCCGAGCAACCGGCGCGCTCAGGGGGCGGCCACGGACGCCCTCACCGCTCCCCTTCGGGGCGGTAACTACCGCTTCCCCGCCCCTTCTTACGTCACGGGAAGGGACGGGTCTGCACTGTGACGTCACCGGGCGGATCCAGCGGAAGTGACGTGCAGCGGCGGAGCGGCCTGGGTAACGGCCGGGCTAACGATGGCTGGCATGTCGGCTCTGAAGCGACTGGCGCCTTTCGCTCACGTTGGAGGCCACCTCTTCAGAGGCCGCTGCGCGCGGGGGCTGGAGCCGGTGGCGTCCGTCGGTGAGTATTGCCTAGGGTTGGGGCTTCGTCCGCTTCTGGCGGAAGGCACTAGTCTTCCGGACGCCCTCACCTTGACGCCGAGCAGCAGGGGCCGGTCCTGGTCTGCGCGGCCTCCAGCCCTGGGGCATGCTGGGACTTGTAGTCTGACGGCGCGCCGCCGGGGCCGGGGGAGCCGGTAGAGGTGTGTATCTGACGGTCCCGGCCCCAGAGGGAGGCTGCCCCGGGAAGCTGACCAAGTGAACGTGGAGACAGTTGGAGCTAATCTGGAAGCAAGGACAGGAGCTGAGGAGGCGAGGGCGCCAGGCAGAGGAAATCACCTGTACAGGGTAGTTTGAGGCTTCAAGCTCGAGGCGAGGTGAGTGAGGCCAGAGGTGAGGCGGGAGACCTCGGGTCGCAGGGAAAGAATGATAGAGGCTCCTTATGCGTGGCTGTGCCCTAGCTTCCCTGGTGGCTCAGACAGTAAAGGATCTGCCCGTAATGCGGGAGACCCGAGTTCGATCCCTGGATCAAGATTTCCCCGGAGAAGGGAATGGCAACCCACTCTAGAATTCTTGCCTGGAGAATCCTCTGAACAGAGGAACCTGGCAGGCTACCCTCCATGGGGGTCACAAAGAGTCGGACACGACTGACCGACTAAAACACAGAGGCCTGCCTGAGATATTTCCAACAGAGGCGCTGATTGGTTGTTTTAATCAGATATCACGTGGCCACTTTTTAATTCTAAAACGTTACTATGATTGTAGAGTGGAGAGTTAGCGCTCCAAGGCACGAGAGTGGAGTGGGAAAGGATGGGAAGAGAGCCAAAAGTGGATGCTTGGGCAATGTCGGAAGTTTTCTTTTTAAAAATGTTTAATAGAACAGTTTTCTGTCCCCCTCCCCCGCAAAAAAAAAAAAAAATTGAGAGGAAGGTACAGAGATTTCCCATAAACCCCCAAGCCACACATGCATAGCTTGCTTCATTATCAGCATCCCCCACCGGAGGGTACGTTTGTTACAGTTGATGAGCCTATGTTGTCAGATTATTGTCACCCAAAGCCCTTGGTATCCTTTAGAGTTTACCTTTGCAATACCAGAATTTAAGAGAGTGAGCAAAAGCAGAGTCATCCATGATGTAGCGGGAGAAGCCCACTGGAGAGCCCAGTGCTGATGCCAAGAGAGGGCAGGTCTACCAAAAGCAAGCTGGGACTGCAGAGAGATTAAGAGCAGGACTGAAAACTGTACATTGGATTTTTCCAGGTGATGTTCCAGGCCTCTCTGACCACGGTCCACACTTTACCAAGAGGCACTGCAAAATAGTGGTTAAAAGCAAGATTCTGCCCAAGACTATCTGTTCAAATTTCACCTCTGCCACGCTATTGCTGTGATCTTGGAAAAGTTTCATGATCTCTTAATTGAGTTTTCTCACAGGTTTAATTGGGGGTAATAATGTTGACTCCCAGGGAAGTAAACGAGAAACAAATCTCTGAAGTGTTGTTACCAGAGTTGCTGGTGCTCAGTAAAGACCATACACGTATTGTATAAATAGCTATTATATATAGCTATTATAAATAGCTGTTATTAGGGAACTGAGACCCAGCTAAATGAAAAAGATTGACTTGCTTAAAGCCATGAGTCTGTTATGAATATGGAACTGGGACAGATGTAGGATGGAGAGAAGGAAAAGGCATGTGTGACCTGAGAAGGACAGAGATCGAGAGCCACTAACAACAGCGTTTGAGCCTGCATGGGAAGACGAGGGGGTGTTCCTCTTCGCTGCGGTCTTGGTACTTCTATACCAAGATTTTAATGATTTATTAAAAGTTAAAAAAGATTAATCTGCTGTCGTCGTTTCTATTTGGAGGGATGTTCAGGCCTATCTAGTTTGCCTTAGTGCAATTAACGACCTCTCTTGGAACATAAAATTAGATGTTTGTGGACTCTTTATATTCTTTAATCACAGCAATCATTATGTCATCCATCCTTTCTCTAATTGCAGTGTTTCAAATCTTCATTCAAAAAGATTTATACCTTGCAGTCAATGACCCACTTATTTCATAGTTAAAACAAGATGTAACTCTCACAGTAATGAAATGTGGAGAGTTCCTGGGAAGGGGTTTAAACTATAATTTTCAAAACTTATTTTAAATGAGTTTAACTGATGGGCACTTACTACTAGATTGTATCTAAAGCCTGTCAAAGAGGAAGCCTGTTGTTAACATATTGAATTCCCACCCCCATGGTTTGTTTACATAATGTAGTATCTGTATGCACAGATAGCTCCTGCATAGGTACTGTTAAATAAAATTGGCTTACAGAAACAGTGTGATAAATTCAGGGTGTAAAGTAGTGATGCTTGACAGAAGCTTTTAAAAGTAATATGTCGTGCAGAGGGTTATTGGTGGCTCGCACGATAAATGTACATGGAAGTGCTTTGCAATCTGTAAAGATCCATACAAATGGAATATGATATTCTAAGTAAAAAATTAGTTCTATATGTTAGTAAAAGATTACCTAAAAACTGACTAAAGTTTAGAAGCTGGCTTTAATAAATGTTTGAAAAAAACAGTAATATATGGTCACTGTAAAAAGGATACATACTTACATGAATACATACATGCATGCAGAAAGAATAAAACCCATTTCTTATACCACCCATAGCTAATTGCTATGAATATTTTATGAGAATCTTTCAAATAAAAGTGTTGGATAGATATTTACATAAATAGGGAATTAATGTTGTTTGTGGGCAGTATTTAAGAGCTTGGGCTTTGTCACCAAACAATAATACTCTAGTGTCCTCATTTGTAAACACTGATAACCATAGATCTATCTCTTCAGGTTGTTTTGAAAATTAAATGATAACATATAAAGTGCTTGGTGTGGTGTCTGACAGGTGATAAGACACTCTGTAAATAAAAACTATTAATCATCTTTTAGAGTAGAAGAGTTATAAAAAGGTACTAGGTAATATGTATCAAGAACCATGGAAGTATTAATGTTCACAAAACTGTAGTGCCTTTTGAAGTAATTTTACAGAAGTTTTTGTACAGATATTCATTTCTGTGTCAAACAAAAGGGAACATTCTTTTATAAGCTGATTCTTACTGGGAATAAAATTTGTGAACATGTTTTATATAGAAACTTTCTTTGAAATTCTATATCCATTTCTATGTAATAGTATATGTATAGCTGCTGAAAAGGACTTGAAAGTAGCCCTATTACGTAAGTACAACTTACATTATTTACATTAGATTCAAGGTATAATAATTATAATTCAACAAAATAAAATGAGTAGAGCCCTATGGGTAATATCCCACACCTTGTCAGCAGTATCTAAATGAAAAAACAAAAACCAGGAAAACTTGTTCAAACTGTTTAAGTCTCTTTGCTTTGTCCAGTGCTGTTGGCTTATTAAAAAGGATCTAAGTTCTTTTTTCCATAAAGTGGTCTTTTAATAAAGATTGTATTACTAATACAGCAGAGGACATAATTTGTCTTTGAAACAGATGGCTCTCCAGAACAAAATTAATTTGCCAGTTTGTTTCTCTGGATAAGCTAGTGATCTACTGCAGATTCATGATCCCTTAACCACCGTGTGGGGCCAGTACCCCGCTAATCAGTACATTCATATCTGGTGTAAAATGTGTGGATATTCACTGAAGGAACATCATAATTATCCTCTCGTCAGTTCCAGCCAGTTTTTGCCACTGCACACGTTTGCAGCACGCTTATATAAGTGGAGTATTTTGAGGGACCATGGAGCATTATCCTTCTGTTTTTTTTTTTTTTTTTTTTTGCAGAAGAGGAGAGAAAGGTTTAGTTTCTGGCTGTAACTCATAGAGTCTTGGATGAGCTCGAAAACAGAGCAAGCTGCTTCACATGTCTGTTTTGTCACATAGAGCTGGCGGAGGTGTGCACATCGAGCCCCGGTACAGACAGTTCCCGCAGCTCACCAGATCCCAGGTGATCCAGGCTGAGTTCTTCAGTGCGACCATGTGGTTCTGGATTCTCTGGCGCTTCTGGCACGATTCAGATGCTGTGCTGGTAAGTGCAGGAGAGTAGTCCCTGTCCTTTGGGTGTGGGGAGGGAAGATCTGTTAACAGCTTAGATTGTTTTTCTGTTTATAGCTTGTTTTTCTATCTGGAGGTATGTTGCTCTTCTGTGTATGCAGGGATCCTTTTATTTTAGGAAACATCATCTCTGACCTTTTCCACTCAGGGATGTACACGTAGATGCTGCGTGTTTTACGGTTGCCAATTGGTGGCTGTATCTGGAAGGGAGACTACAGAAGCTAATTCTCTTACCTTCCAAGCTGGATAGGGGGTCATCGGCAGGTTAAGTTTCATCCTTAAATGCCTTTAAATGATACATGCCATCTAGTCTGTCTAGAGGCCCAAGGCAGCCAGGTTAAGTGGAATGGATGTGAGCTAATTTGTCTGAAGCAGGGAAATTAATTACTGGTGACTTTCTAACATGTAACTGGCCTCAAATGAGCTTTTAATCACATTTGCACAGATGCCATTCTCTAGCAAACTACAGTTTTAGGCCATTGAAATCCGTGCTTATTGATCCAGAATACTTTGAATTTCAGTAAATTTAGTTAATTTTTTTTAAGGATAGGGAACACTGGGAGTTCTAGAAGCATCAGGATGATTTGTGTCCCACTTCTCTTAGAATTTCTGTGCCCTTGTCTCCCAGAAAGAAGCTGCCTGGTGTCTGTGAACTGGCAGCATACAGACACCTTTGTCTCCCTGTGGGTCAGCTGTCGGATCTACGTGTGGCTGTCTGGCAGGAGACGATCACATGCCCTAGACCAGGGTCAAAGCAGAATGAGTCCACCCGAGGCTCCCAGGTCTCCCAGCAGGAATGACAGGACAGTTTGAGACACTATGTCTTGTTAGGGGATTCAAGACAACACTGTTGTCAAGGGATTCACAATTCAGGGATTGTTGTGACGGGTGTCTTTTTGAGATCTGTTGTCTCCATTCCCCTCCCCCTTCATCCAAAACTCATACTCAAATGCTGGCTCAGGCGGAAGCTCCAAAATGGCCAAACTTCTCATATTCAGGCCACAGCGCATTCTGAACAGATTGAAGAATAGTTGGACCATCAGATGGTTGAAGTGCAATAGAATTTGCTCTTGGGGTATATAAAGGATTGTTTATTATTTAAATGTTTTCCCCCAAGATTTATTTTAAAATTTAATCAACTGTATGGAGTATAGATTATTAATAGTTTTGTGAAGTATAGATTCTTGAACTTTTTTTTTAATTGGTTGTCCTTAGGGTCACTTTCCTTATCCTGACCCTTCCCAGTGGACGGATGAGGAACTGGGTATCCCTCCGGATGATGAAGACTGAAAACGGAGGCTCAGCTCTTGCCAAATGGGTGCACCCCATGTTTCTTGTTATGTTTAACATTTGTCTGTAAACATGTTTTGACTTTGCACCTATGATGATTCTGAAGAAACAGTGCATTTTATAACAGCATAAATAATAATTAACACATCATGTCTAATTTCTGCTTTTCCTATTTTCACACTTGCTGTCATTGTGCCCCTTCTTTCCCCTGTACACTTTAAGTCTCATCTTCCTTTTCCTTTTATGTTTTAAAAAATTATTTTTCTTAAGCTTTGTTACAGTATAGGGTCCCATTTGTCTGTCTATTGATCAAAGACTTTAAGCATCAGCTCTGCTGGACAAGATAGATAGGGAGCTTGTTTGTAGTTGCAAAAATAGTTCTAATGAAAAATTTGAGCATATGGGAATGTTACATATTGGAATTGTGTGGAAATTAACTCTTTCAACAATGGCCCTTTCATTTTCCAGATCAGGAGGTTTTTCTTTGGGATTAAGACATTGTCGTTTAAAATGTTTTTAATCACTGCATGGATAATAGATGCAAAATAAAGCCCAGACTCAAAGCTTTTAAAAGAAAGCACAGGAGACTATCTTAATGGTCTTAAGGCAGACAAAAAACTTTTGGAGAAGAAACAAAAGCTCTGATTAAAAAAACAATAAATTTTACTTAGCCTCATCAAAAATTTCTGCTATCAAAAGATACCATTAAGGACTGAAATATATAAGCCACTAATTTGGGAAAAATATAGCCTCTATATCCAACAAAGGGCTTGTATCTGGTATATGTAAAGAACCCCTATAATCATAAATTAGATTGAACAATCCAACTGAAAAATGGGCAAAAGCCTTGAGCAGATACTTCACAAACAAAGATACATGAATGGCCAATAATCACATGAAAAAGGCTCTTAATGTCATTAATCACCAGGGAAATATAAATTAAAGCTACAGTAAGATATCTTTTATACTTACTAGGATGGCTAAAATAGGACAACTTTAAATGTTAGTGACAGCAATATTTGCTAGTAAGAGTGTAAAACAGTACAGTGATTTTATAGAATTGTTTGGCAGCTTCTAATGAAGTTAAACATATATCCTAGGATTCAGCAACTGTATTCTTAGGATTTACTCAAGAGAAATGAAAACTATATCTCCATAAAAGACATGTACAAAATTTTGCATAATATCTCCAAATTAGACCTAATTGTACCTCAATGAGAGAATGGATAAACATATTACAGTATGTTCATTCAACCGAATAATAATTCAGCAATTAAAAACAAGCTATAAGACACGATCATTTAGATGAATCTGAGGGTCATCATATTAAGCAAAAGGAGTGAACGTCACTTAAAGTACATAATGAATGATTCCATTCATATGAAGTCTACAAATTGGTGAAACTGTAGAGGTGGGGGGTTATGTGGGTATATACAGTTGTCAAAATTCATTGAATTAAACCCTTAGTATCTGCACATTTTTAATTATACCTCCATAAAAATGTAAAAAACATAAAAACCATTGCACATTAATAATTGCCATCATTCAAAACACCTTGGAAATTGTTTTAAAGAATAGGAAGCATTAAGTGACAGTTAAGTGTTCCTGTTAAATTAGACTACTAGTATTGCGGTTATTTTAATTAGAAGTAGTTTACTGACATAAAAATGACAGCAGTTTTGAGTATATGGGGGTGGGGGGTGGGGACAAACAGTTAAGCTGTTCTACAGCTTGTTTTGTGTCTCTGGCTTTGCTATGGACCAGGCAGAGGTCCCCGTCCTCACCAGGCCTCTTTGTTTCTCCATTGTTAATAGGTCTGCAGCGCTAGCCTCCCCTGTGTTCTCATATATTTTCCAATATTCCTGCACACAGTCATTAACATTTTAATTATTAGACTGTAAGCCTTTTGAGAAAGCAAGGTGATTTGATGCCTCTGCAAGGCCACTCACATGATTGATGCTCAGTGAATGCTTGAATAATTGAATGGACAAGAGCGATGGATTTGAAGCTTTCCAACTTTTGTTTCCCTGCAGGAGCCAGGTGAGAATTTCAAGAAATTAAGGACATCATATTGTATATTAAAGTTGTAAATTAAAGTGTGTTGTTCAAGAATGAGGAACTGAGTTATGGATATTTCTGATGATGATTTCCTGTGAACTGCTGTGCCATCTGCTTATAGCCCTTTTGGTGGATCTTCTTGGGCACCCCGTGGTATAGATGATCAGTGAGGATCAAGGTTCAAGGAAATGAAGTAACCTTACTTAGGGTCACACACTGCTGAGTGAATGATGTTAGGTCTGACCCCATGCTTAACAGCAGTGCCATACTGCCTACCTGCTTAGCTGTCTTAGTCACATGTACATTGACAGTTTGTGAAGATCTTGCTGTTTCTCTACTGCTAGTTTTTTTGCCCAAAGTATACAGAAGTTAGAGGTTGGTGCAGTCCATGTTGTGTTTATGTATCTCGTGTTGAGTCACCATTTGTGAAATTCTTTAAGACATGTTTCTGTCTAGGAATTCTTAGGGCCAGAAGATAAGGGTGAAATAGGATAATGCAGTTTTTCAAGAGATTCAAAGTACTTTTCAACTTTCTGTAGTATCATAGTTCTCAGAGGAGGTAGGACAGGATTTTCTCTCTCTATAGATAAAAATATGCGCTAGAGTAGCTTAAGGACTTGCCCAGAAGCATAGCTGTTCACATTTCTGTTTTTGACTATCTAGGTGTTGCGACTGCCGTGCTAAGCAAGACAGATGAGAACTCAGACTTTGGCAAGGATAGACAAGTAGAGGGTTGCTGTGAAGGCAGTTACACTGGGTGCTAGGTGGGTCCATGCTGATCCTTTTTGGTGGACAGAAGGCATCTGAGCTGAAACCTGACATGGAGCAGAAACCAGCTATGTGGGCTCTGAAGGAAGAGTGCCCCAGGGGCAAGAAAGCAAGGACCAAGGTCTAGGGTGGGACCAGGGTCACCATGCTTAAGGGACAGAAAGTCCACTGGGCGTCCAGAGGGGAGGAGAGGGTGGGACTAGATGAGGCCAGGCAGTGGGAAATCTGCTCACAACTTTTAAGCAGGGGATGGTCCGGTTTGAGTTCCTAGTTCCAATTTCACTTGCCCTTTGGTTCTCCCCAGTGGTCAGAATGGGCGCAATGGCAGCAAAAGCAGAAGCAAGTCAGTTTTTCACCCTCCCCACTGTCGGCTCCAGCAGTCCTGAGCCTGGTGCACAGGTGTTGGACACTCCTGGTTTTGTGTTTACTCACCTGTGTAGGAGTGTGCTGTCTTACCTGATAAATATTCGTGGTCTTTAAAAGACCATCAGATTCCTATGTACTTCTTAGGTCTCATTTTTGTTTTTTCCATTGTTGTTCCTCCCCCATCAATAAAGTTGTTTGGGAAAGACTACAGTCTTTAACAGTGAACTCAAGTAGGATAACACCATTAGCTTTTTTCCTGAGAAATCAATCAGAATTGCTTAACTTGAATTAAAAGATTACTTAAACTAGCCATCTTTTAAAATTGGCCAATGTGGCCTCCATATACTGAATCCTCCTTTTCTATACCTGGGCTGTGAAATCAGTTTGTGCTGATGCAAAAATTTTCCCAGCCAGCCTACTCTCAAAGGAACAAACCTCTTACTCTCCTATTCTTTCTATTTTAGAGATGAATAAGTTGAACTTCCCTTGTGGCTCAGCTGGTAAAGAATCTGCCTGCAATGCGGGAGACCTAGGTTTGATCCCTGGGTTGGGAAAATCCCCTGGAGAAGGGAAAGGCTACCCACTCCAGTATTCTGGCCTGGATAATTTCATGGACTGTATAGTCCATGGGGTCGCATAAAGGATCAGACACGACTGAGTGACTTGCACACCCAACTTTAACTTCTAAGTTGAACTGTAGAGCAGTTAGGTAACTTCTCCAAGTTCCAACAGTAAGAGAACTAAGGTTCAAATCCTGGTTGTTTGGCTGTAGATCTGAGTGAGGTAGATAGAAGTAAAGCTTTGTGATCAAGACCTACCTACTCTTAAGTCATTTTATGTCGTGACCTAGAGTGTGTGTGTATGTGTATACATACATATATAGTTTTACACAAACTATCCTATTATATTTTCTTTTTATTCTATTCTACATTTAAACAAATAGTTGATTTGATTGAGACGGATTTTACTACCCACTAATGGATTTCAGTCTGCAGTTTGGGAAACTGGCACAGTGAAGAACTCAGGCCCTGGAGCCAGACTTGCTGGGTCCGACTCCTAGCTCTGGTCACTTATTTGTGGAATGCCTGCTGGGAGTTTGGGCAGATTACTTGTTTGACTTTGCCTCAATGCCCTCATTTGTAAAATGGATTAAGTAGATAACAATGAATTTGCACATAAGCCCTCAGAACTACATTTGGCAGGAAGGAAATACCTAAATGGAAGCAACTGTTATTTCAAACCATTGGGCCCAAACTAAGTTTATAGTGACCCTTGAATCCTAGTTTGATTTTTATAAATAAGCCTCCACATGGAGACAAACTATAAACATATTTCAGCAGATGCAGAGCCACCCCTCTCCTCTGCCTAAAGCAAGACAGACATTTAGGAGGGCTTTTTCTTCCTAGTGACTGGCTAAAAGAACAAAGTTAGTTTTAGGCTGTGGCCTGGTAGATGGAGATGTACCTTTATAAATGGAAAGGTAGGCAGTGAAAGAATTGATGGCAAAAGAAGATATCAAGTGTCAAAACTGAACACACATGTGTGAGTTTACCCAGTTTCCTATGGAAACTTGAGTGTAAATAACACAACTGATAACCTAATAAAGTTGGGAGGCGCGGAGGTACTGTGGAAGGAATGCTTGTTGTGCGTCTTCTGGGAACTACAGATGTCCTCTTGGTCCCACCTGCCTCTGGAACTAGTCTGTGGAAGAGGCCGGTGCCTGTTGCCACCATCTCATCAGGAGCCTCAGAGGACAGCAGGGCATGGTGGAGGACACGGGAGTTGTTTGAGCCGGTGCTGGCCTGCCTCAGTACTTGGCCTTTACCTTCTATCTCCTGCATGAACAGTGGGCTTGTTGACTGGAGAAGGCAGAAGAGCAAGTGGAATATGCAAGTGGCACAATCTCCTTTTCTAGCTACAAATTCAGTATCATGGCGCCAACACCAGTTTTTATATCCAAGTTTCGCTATAGCCATCACCACCACATAGTGTGCGTGTGTGCTAAGTTGCTTCAGTCGTGGCTGACTCTGAGACCCCGTGGACTGTAGCCTGCCAGGCTCCTCTGTCCATGGGATTCTCCAGGCAAGCATACTGGAGTGGGTTGCCATTTCATTCACCAGGGGATCTTCCCCACTGAGGGATCGAACCGGCATCTCTTCATTATCCTGCATTGGCAGACAGGTTCTTTACCACTAGCGCCACCTGGGAAGCAAGTATATAGTAATGATCTTGGAAACCTATTTATTGGCATAGTAGTGATCTTGGAAACCAAAGTCCTGACTTTTTAGTCCTGGCTGCATGAATCTAGCCAAGTCATCCCTGGGGATTCATATTTAGTAGCTGACAAGGGGACCATGTAATCCTTAAGACTGAGCCACAAAAGCTTGTGTTTGGTGGGGAGAGGACCATGCCACATGGCTTGTGGGATCTTAGTTCCCTCACCAGTGATCGAAACCTCACCCCCTGCAGTGGAAGCCTGGAATCCTAACCACAGGGCTGCCAGGGAATTCCCTAGACCATAAAATCTTTAAGAGCTCTTTTGGCTCTTAATATTTTACAAGTTTAGGAGAACTACATAGCCTACAGAGTAGGCTCAAACTCTATCAAACCCCTCAGAAAAGCTAGTATGGTATGTTTCTTTATAATAATAGAATTTAATCACAATAATTCTGGACTAGATGTTAAGGAAAACTAGAACAATGCATTAAGAAGTGAATCCACAATTACACTCCATCATGTATGAAGTTCATTTAAAAGTTTGTTACGTGGTATTACAGAATTACATTTTTCAGATGAGAGAACTGCAGTTCAGAGAAAATACTTGTCTCATTAGTATTTTATTCTTTGGAGGGGCACAAAAGATCAGAAACCAGATTCCTCAAACATGTGCCATCTTGAAGACTTTTCTGTTTATACTGAAAAACAGGGTTTTCCCAGTAAAGTTTCAGAATTATTTCTCTCTCTTCTGGAAACTTTGCCTGGTAATATCACATAGCGTTGATGATATTCTAGATGTCTTTCAAACTTCATGAGATCAAATGTATTAAGTCAAGGTAGCCTGCATTAAAATGGGAAGTATAAAACATGAATGCATAGTTTCAAATACATATATTTCTGCCTATAGTCTGTGTTCCTATAGAAAATATATCTTTGGAAGTTGTGTCAAAAAAGTCTGAAAGATACCATTCACAGTTCAGAAGAGGGAACTTCTCCAGACAGACTATGACTTATACGACTCAACTGTAGCACACTCTTCAGCTGAGCCCTTGGAAGGGGGACAGTCACATCACACCATCACACAGTACTTGAGGATCATCATCAACATGAACATCTGGAAGTTCACGGTTCACGTATTGCTGAAGTCTGGCTTGGAGAATTTTGAGCATTCAGACAAAAACTGTCACTTCTACCAGAGGGTAACTGGTGCAGTGTACCAAGTATTTATCTTGACAACTTTAAATGTATTTCTCATATAAATACCTTTTGCCCACCAAGCAGTAATTGAAATCTCTATAAAATGTCATTATATATGAAACAATGTACACCTCTCAAGTCCCTCCACTGCCTGAAAGAACTGTCAAAACCCTACTTCCGTTAACTGAATGTGACAGTGCTAGAAAAATAGTCTTGATAAAGACTTTTCCATGCAGTCAATCTTTATTATAGCAGTATTCGCATATTCACATCAAGTACATAGAACTTTTTTGCCTTTTATATAGTACAGAGTTTTTAAATAACTTTACACAAATAAATTTCAATCTGAACTTCAGCTATCTTTTTTATTTAATTCTCCATGCGTTCTATCCAAACTGAACAATATTTTCCATTGTACAAATTTACATGAGAAAAAACTCCAGAGTACAAATGAAAGGACCTGAGCAGGAAAGAGAACTCAAGAAGTATCAAGAAGTGGGGATGGGAAAAAATTGAAAAAAATAAAAAGATTCAAGCGAACATTGAGGATTAAGGGACAAGGAGACATCATCCATTTGACTGAAAATAAATGTCTTTTTTATGAATTGAAAAATAAGCTTTAAAAATAGTTACTCCTTTGTAATTTTTGCAAAGCAGGAACAGAGGGGTCTGTGGACAATTAAAAACCATCTTTTCACTGGATACACTCCAGAATCCATGAAAACTTTTTCAATGCTTGAGCAGAACTGAAGTGAACAAAACCCAAACCTTTGGCAGCAAAAGAGGAGAGGAATGTGAATGTGAATCACCATAAGGTTTGGTGTAAACCAGGGCCATTAACTCGCTGCAGTTAAAACATGAAGGAGTTCCCTTTCCTCTCTTATAGAATTGTCCTCCAACCAAGAAATAAGTGAAAAGGTGGGGAGGTGGGATTTCCTTTTTCTTGGTCCAAACCAAAAAGCAATCATAACTAATAAATAGGATTCCAAGGGACATATGCCAAACAGTTAATTTCAATCTCATGGCTGTACACCTGTTTTAGAAGAAACAGTAATTGCTAAGCAAGGAAGAGGGTTAGAGTGTGTACAACCAATGAACGAGCTACGTCACTGTGATAGTCCTTCAAATCAGGTGATAGAAAGGCCAAGCTGAGACTATGACCTGTGGTATGGCCTAAGGAAACACAGAGGACCCAACAAACGCGTTTTTAAATGAAGGAGGGAAAATTTATGGCATACACACACACACACACATCCCTGTATGTAAACTAACATAACATGAAGATAAATAAGACGTAAAGGTTAGCCATTTATGTTGGTAATTAACATGAATAAAAAGGCATATGTTTATATAGCTGGTTTTAATCAGCTATGGAACATAGGCAAATGCATTGGGAAGGAATGCTTTAAAAAAAAAAACCCCATTCACAGCTTAGAATAAAAAGCACACTTATTGCACTCTTACATTTTATTTCAGGTAATTACAGTTTATTTCCCACCCTCACATTAATTTTTCCCTACCCCTAGACTTACTCCCATACCTTCCCCCTCCCATTTTGGTCCATTTGTCTACATTTGTGCCTAGTCTGAGCTTTGTTGCTTATGCTAGTCTGAGGTTTCTTCCTATGTGACATATACTGTCAAAACACAAGTAGGTTAACACAAATGTAACACAATGATTTTCAAAACAAAGCTAACTGACTAAGCAACTTACTCATAACTCCCATCTCCATTCCTGTAAACAGAACACTTCCTCTGCTCTATCTCTTAAGTGAATTTCACGCCCGATTCCCTACGTAGATTCTGCGATGAGAACCAGCCACTTGTGGGTGATGGACAATGTGCTCAGCCTGCCAGAAGAAGCAGATAGTCTGCACATAGCTTTTTTTTTTTCCGTATCAACATGAATAAACGTATTTTAGTTGTTTTCAATGAACCTTTGTAAATCTACAGAAGCCTTAAGAAAAAACGCATCACAAAAAAACCCCAGATATACTCACTGGCTGTGTCCTCATGCACAACTGGCTATATTAATCATTGCAATTAGTCAAAACTGCTAAACATTTTAATGTAACCGACTTAGTAATTAATAAAACTACATTGACACTTACATAAAGGGGGTCAAAGGTTAAAAAAATAGTATTACAAAAACAACAGCCGAACTTGTGAATGCTGAAATAAAAGATTCACTTAATCACTTTTTTGAGGTAGAGAGTAACCACCTCTAAGCATTTTAAAATGAACCACGGTTACCTTAGGATTTTAGAACTTGTTTCTATCCTCTTCTACCTTAAAAATACCTGACTGAAACTGCTAATTACCATGACTGGCAACATTTAGCACTGAAACTCAATTTAAATGTCTTTCCAAATGGAAGTGAAAATTGATCATCTAAAAACAACAAAACAAAGCTTACTCTCTAGTGTACTGATAAAAATCTTACCAGTATTTTCAGTTTACCAGAGCTAGCAACATGGAACATGAGTACACTGGCCACTTCATTCTCCTCGGGCCAATATACAATCATGCAGAGATGCTACTGCACTCCCCGGGTGCTCAACAACCCATGGCTGTTAGTAACACACCTTAGCGGAGACATCTAGAGAACCTGCTGAAGCCTGTCTTGAGGGTGGCGAGGGACCAAGATACAGGAAGCACACCACGGAGTGTGTCCAGTTCACATCCGCCTGCCAGGCCGTTAGCTAGTCTGATGTCCCCTCAGAGAGGTGCCCCTGGAGACCCCACCTGGCCCTCAGAGCATTTTTGAACAGCATAAGCTGGACAGTCCCACTGAATCTGCAAACAATTCCTGAGCGGCAAGTTTACGTGTCAGTCTCTGGAAAATCAGTGCCTAGGTTGGCAGCAGTACTCTGGGAACAAGAAAATCAAACAAATTCTCTCCTGTATCTTAATTTCTCCCTTCTCACTAGTTAAATACATATGATTGCTGCCCAGCACACAGTACTTCAGCCCCAAACTACAGCAATTTAAAATGACCATCACACTTTTGTTATATAAAAGTCCCATGCTTTGAAGAACCTATGGGAGTAGAAAAAGTTTCTCTAGAAATGTCACTGAATTGTGATTTCAACCTATTTGCTCTATGTGATAAATATATCTGACTATACTAGGGATTATGTACTTTAAAAAAATAATTTTGTTCACTGAAAATTTACCTGTGTTTTCTCTCATTTTTTAAATGTGATTTTGGCTATAAACTCTTTAGTGCATTTATCTTTGCAGTCTAAATTGCACGCTAAAAATATTAACACACAGCTTGAGTTAGACCAGGGTGGCTGCTCTCTTCACAAATCACTGATTTATGCTAAAATTTTTTTTTTTATTGCATCATGAAGGCACAGTAAGATCATTTGGCAAATTGTCAAGGTATTTTTCTAGCGCCTTACCTACACCATTTCAATGTATGACCTGTAAGCTATTTGCTGTTTATACTCATAGTAAACTTCCCATGTCTCGCTATGGTTTGGTTTGTTTTGCTTTTTATAGCCTAATAGTTGGAATCACTAATTTCAAAATGCTGATATTCTAGCACTCACAATGCCAGTTTGGACAAAAGAGAATCTTGAAAAACGGGTCATCATTCTACCCTCTTAACTGGGCAGTCTCTCAATAGGAAAATCTGTGCATGTGATGAAGCTGTGGCTAACTCATTATGAAGATGTAATGTCTTGCTAAAAGCCTACCGAAAATTAAAATGATATCTGTTAGTCAAGTGTTACCATTAACTATTTAATTTCATGCAACTGATTTAAGATTAAGATTCTGATACGTACCCCTAAAACAGATTCTGGCACCACTTTCAACAACATTCAGTTACTCTGAGCTACATTTTTCAGTATTACTGCTTAAATGTATAATGCCCTTTAGGACAAAAGGAGAGTGCTCAAATACAAGTATACATAAAAGTTAAAATCTTAGATCATCTTCATGTTCTAGAGCTCCTGACTTTTCATATTTTAAAATAAATAACTATTCATTACCTCATTCTGAGGAGGTAGTTTTTGAAGAGGTCACCTGAACCCTGCAATGTGTTTCAAACTAAAGCTAAATGAGGTGTGCACAAGGTTGGAGAGGTGAATGTACAGGAGGGGCGCAGGGGAGAGATTTGAGGAGGGGCGTGCAGCAGTTCTAAAATTGCCTGATGAGGAAAAGATAACATTGTGTGATAAAGAGCTGTGACTGCATCAAATGACAATCTAGGAAATATTTACAAAGTTTCAGGTTGACATTGCTGAAGTCTTGAATTCTTTATTACTACACAATGCTCTTTGCCAACACTGACATAACATCTATCCTAAAGTATATGGGATTTTATCTGCTAGCGTGCCCCAGCATGTCCTATCAGATCTCAATCGCAATCAAGGACTAGATGTTAAGGAACCAGAATTTGACAGCTAGACAGAATTCCTCTTTTAAGGTGCACATAAGTACAAATGATCACATTGTATTTTCTATTCACAAATCCCTTTTATAAATTGCTTTTTGGTCAATATTATTTCAGTGGTAAAAGTTTAGATACTAGACTAATTTAATGATGAAAAAGTCCATCAGTAATACTACATATTTTAAAATAATCTTATGGTTGCTCTGAGATTTTTCAGAAGGCGTAACCTTTCCTTATATACACTACAGAAGGCACTGCAGCCGCCTTACAGGAAAAGACAGAAGTACAGCCTCACAAGCTCGTCAGGGAAGCAGTCACATACTATCCATGCAAACTACTCATAAAGTGCTCTGCACAACAGAGAGTTCCTCCTTATATTTTCTTAGTAGCTCAACACGCCTATCTGCAGTCTAAGCCAAAAAAAAAGGCATACAAAACTCAGGGGAAATTCCTTTTCCATCTTATCTGTAAACTAGAGAAAAAAGAATTTGATGGAGAAAAGAAGAAAAAAGGAAAACTAAAATTTTGTTATTTTCTGAGGGCACTATATAAATCTCTCAATACCCTGAGCCTGGCTTCTAGGCACAGATTCATTTGAGATCAAATCTATTTCCCTTTTTCAAATCAGACAGCAATATATTCTAAAACAGAAAGGGAAGAAGAAAGCGTTATCACCTTGAATTTTGAAAATGCCAACGCTAAGCTTCCTCCATAACCAGCTCCTCCTGGGCAGCTCTTGCCCGGCTGAGGGAGGGGGCCCTGCCTGAGAGCTCCTGGCTCTTCCCAACCTCGGAAAAGGTAACACAAGCATGTTCATGTTCAAAAGCATCTATGGGGACAAATTTAAAAAGAAAAATAGACCCTGCTTTTAAAAGAGATGCAGCATTATATTATGCACACAGATGCTCTTCAAATCAGCATGAATCCATTTTTACAATTTCTGAATTTTGTAGGATCTTGCTCTACTCACCAAAGACTTAAGAACTCATTGCTTTTCAAACTCATTAATAACTTGAGGATTATTTTCCACTTGCATGGAATTTTCAGTAGGCCCTCTTCTGAAATGTAAGTATTGTAGCAAAAATAATGGCAGTAAGCTTTAGTAGGCTGAAAGACACCGGGGCAATTTACAACTTGGAAACTTTTAAATAATTTCTAATTCCCTGATTTATTTTATAGGTTCTGCCTAATATTGTTCAGGTCCTTTACTACATAGCTTGGCTGGGCACATTTGATTTGATTTACATTCCTAAATCTTGATAAGAGAGTCTAGATTCATGATAAGGGAGGTATTGGCCAGGAACACATCCAGAGTCACTTTCTTTGCTACTACTGTGATTTATGTCACACTTTAGTGAAGCCTGAGGGAAGTTATTCTCCAGTTATAAAGAACAAGGTTCTTGATTATTCCACAGCAGTTCTTTACTGATGTTAATCTTTACACATCCTCCCTCAGTCCCAATACACCTAAAATTGGTCTATTTTCTGCCTGGGGAACTCAGCTGCCAAATTAACCAACCTTTTGAAGATCAGGCTTGGGGAAAAAAGGAAGGAGGAGAAAGAATGAAGACACCACCACTTTTATTTGAGGTTGCATATTCTAGATAAAAGACTAGGAAGAAGATGTAGGACGTAGTGTAGGAGTAAGTTGGAAGAAACAATGAGATATTAGTAAAGATGTTAGTGTGGATCCAGCAAGTACCATTAATTTAAAAATTATAAATATTTGTCATTAGGCTAAGACTCTCCATATATTTAGGTAGAGAAAAGGGTAATGATCTTTCTTTAAAAGCTGCTTATGTAACAAAAATACAATTTTCCAGGATATATAATTCTAGTGGGAAGTAATATTATTTTATTCCAATTCAATCTGAAAATTATTTTCTTTTTTAATAAAAATATAATAGAAGAAACTCAGAAATTAAACTTGTACCTTACATTTAAATTACATAAATGTCTCACATTCAAAACTGTTATCAAGCAGTTTTGTAGGCTTTTAATTAGATACAGGCATTTTGTGCCCTGGACAAAGTAGCCACATAAGTACTTGGTGACTGACTGGAAGAGCTTAGGAGGAAGATATCAGTTGTATTTTCCTGAGAACTTGCTACATGGTGGAGAAAAAAAACCCCAAACACTCGTCTTCATTGCTGGACCCAATGGGAAAAGAAGGCGATGCGTGCCAGCGCTTCCGGCTGGCCAAGCCAAGGCCAGAGCCCCAGCAGCCCAGGAAAAGATGCAGCATTCCCTTTCCGCCACACCCAAACTGACCTCACCTCTCACCCTCCTTTTAAATAAAGTAGCTTCATTTTGGTAAAAATGTGTCTAGGACTGAACATGCAACACACAGGAAGGGCATGCTGCATTTTTGTTCCATCCCTCAGAAATGACCCGGTGGTGGCTAGGGGAAAGGGTTCCACAACACAATCCCAGAACAGGAAAGAGAACGAGGCTTGGTGATTGCAACTGCCCCATCAGATGATCAGCCACATATTGGTCTGGTGGTTATTAGAAGGGCAAAGTTGACTGGCAGACTTCCCAGAGCAAATCTCCCAAGCTGTAGCAGCAGTTTCTTTCCATCATGCCTGACCATCAAAAGGTCAGAACTCAGGGTCTCTCCTCTTTCTTCCTGGGAGTGGGCAGACTTGTGGTATTTGTGTTGAAGAAGAAACACTGGCAGCAGAGAATTCTGGTTCCTAAAACATTCTTCCCTCTTTTGTTGGATGGGAAATTTCCTTCTGTTCCACATCAGCTTATGCACTGAAAATTTTCTCTTTAAAAAGAGTTGAGGAACAGAACTGTGTTTTGATGTTAACAAACTGTACGAACACAAGACTTAAGAAATAAGAGTAGATGCTGTCATGATGGTGTGGCTACTTGAAGGCTGCAAATTCTCCTGTAGAGGGAGGACAAGAGCTAATTTTAAAAAGTTATTTCAAATAACCTAGAGACGCAGAAAAGCCTCGTTGAAACCTTGCTGACAGGTGACCAGCTTAGCTATATACTACAGATCTAGCAACGACAAAAGCAAAAATGGTTGAAATCATGAAAGAAGACAACTGACACAATACTACATTAAGTCTGCAGATAATCCCCCAGTTGGGTTTTACATGCTATGATTCTAATCAAGCTATAAACAGTTCAAATGAACAAAATTTCTCAGAAACCAATGGTAAAACAATAAAGTTGATTTGTAGAATACTTTCCCCCAAAATTATCAACTCATTTTCATTATTATAATGCAACTATCAGGAAGGAAGAAGCAGGAATTCATCTCCTTTTGTAAAAGATAAAATTCACAGGTCAAATAATATGTCCACATTACACATCTGACTGAAGGAAAGAAAATTTAGACCTCTCCCATCTGTAGTTCATTTCACTTTTTAAACTCATCAAAAAATTACATATAGGCACATGTCAATGAACATCATTCTCAGCATACAAATTTTAAACTGCAAAGACCCTTTGAGGTCTTTTAAGCTTACTGAATTTGGGGGCTTCAAGACATTGTTTTTCACCTACTATTTTGTCCATACCTTCTACTAGGAACTAGAGATAGGTTCCTCTTATTCATTTCAGGGAGCTGGTTAGTAACTGATAACTATCACAACTTAGTCAGCCTTAACATCATTTTTCAGTAACAGCAACTTCTGATAAGGATCCAAGCAATCACTTATATGAATACACTATTTAAATGAGGAATAATCTATCCATTTTTAGATTGCTACTGATTTCAACTGGAGAACACTGGCATGTCCCAACAAACAACAGATTGCTAATCATTGGCTGACAGAATCCTCAGATTGAATGCTGATAATATTAGCAACTATTCTAGTGTCTATTATAGTATACCAGGTGACTCCCTGAATACTTTATACACATTTGCACTGCATCTGAGCCTCATAACAACTCTATGAAGCAGACGCTGTTACTTCTTAATTTACTGGGGTTAATTTACTTCTTAAAGCTGGGGTTTAAAGTGGTTAAGTAACTTGTCCAAAATTTCACAGCCAGAAAATGGCAGGCCTGGAATGCATAGCTAGGCACTGACTCCAAAGTCCAAGGTCTTAACAATGAACATACCCCTGAACAATTTTCAGTAACGCATAATCTGTTTTTCCATTCTGAATAAAACTACTAACCAGAACTGCAGACACTGATATTGTCTCTTTCCATTTAAGGATTCCTTTTAACAAACAATTGACCAAGGTATTGTAAGTCAAAAGATCAAGAAAGGGTAAAAGATTTATTACCTCATATTTAAAGTTAAAAGAACTGGAGGAGTTTGGCACTGATTTGAAAAAAAAGCCATATTACTAAAACCTTGGAGAGCAAAATATTTAAAGTGCAACCATAGGAGGCTATTATGTAACAGGGACTCTAGAAATATATAAACATCCTTACTACTACTTTTGCTTATGGTTTTAAGGTTGCTATTTTTTTTTCAGAAGTATTCTAATACATTTCTTAAAAGTAATTTTCAACAGTCTTATGTGCAGTCAGCATATCCAGCAGAATCTAAAACTCCTTAAAGGAAGCCAATGTGAAAACAGGATTTGCTTAACAGAAATCTTTATAAAAAATGGCTAGAATTCATCTATTAAGAGAATATCAGAAAATGATAAACTCTAAGCTCAATTGTATATACCATGTTAAAAATAACAACAACAACAACAACAACAAACTTCAGATGTTTCCTACTCATTATTGAAATCTGAACAGCATTCTACTTGACAAACTTAAATATCAGCCTTAAAATGATACAACCCCGCAAAGCACAAAATCTTACTAACAAACTAAAGATCATGCTACCAGAATCTACTGCTTCTAATGGAATCGTCGTTGATTTCATCATCAGACTTTAGGTTGGGGGTGGAGGGTGTGGGGAGGGGCTGACAAAAGAACTCATAGTGTAGGAATTTCTCTGGTAGTCCAGTGTTTAAGACTTCACCTTTCAATGCAGCAGGTGCGAGTTTGGTCCCTGGTGGCTATCACCGTGCTATTTATTCACAGCAATGTGTGCCCTCACCCAAAATGACATCAAGAAAATTGTTGCTTTCTCAAGCTAAGATCCCATATGCCTCTTGGCCAAAAAACCAAAATATTAAAAAAAAAAAAAAGAACTCATAGTTTAGTTATCAGTAAAACTCTACAAGTCTCTGAAATCACAGACAATTTAAGAAAAGATAGAGGTAAAAGACAATAGATATGATTTTGGGAAAACAAACCTTTTTTTCTTGCTTATTCCTTCTTGTATATCAGGAAATCTATAAATTCCAACTTCTACTCTATTTTTATTTGATGTAAGAGCCAAATCTGCTTCTGTGAAGTTATTCAAAATGAAACATCTAGATATTCTGACTTTTTAAAAAAATCTCAGTATATTTAATTATTAACCAAAAATCAGTCAGAGGTCAAAATAAAATTTTTAAAAACCTCCTTTCTAGTTGAGAATAACCTAAGCTCTATTTTCCATTTGATTTTATTTAAGAAAAGGCAGAGAACACTTGGGAAGACCCCAAGATGTCAGACACCTCAAATATCAAGTATTTGTTTGTTTGAAAGCTAAGGACTTTACTAACTAGTTTTAAGATATTACTAAATAATCACCCTTAGTTCCAGAGTTAAATGTACTTCAGTGACTGTTAAACATATAATTTGATAAAAATTTCTTAAATATAGAATAGTCTAGGAAAAATCTAATGTTCTTTTGTACAAAATTAAATCCCTGTTTTAGATGTAGAAGGGCAGTCATTTGAAACAAGAGTAAGTCCCATTCTTTCTTTCTGGTGACCTTTCAGGCAGTTTAAAAAAAAAATGAGGAACATTCTGGCCTGACACACTGAACTTTTAAAATTCTTAGAGAAATCATCACAGAAAAGGTATTTTAGAAATGCTCAATACTCCTCGAATAAGACTAAACTGACAAAATGTTTTTGTCATGAAATAGTTTCATAATACTTTAAAAAAAAGGGTAGATGATTTCCTTATATTTAGACTGATCCACTTGGCAGGAAAGCCATATAAGCTACTGTGTTAAATAGTCACTACTTTAGAGAGAATGAGTTTAACTACTTGCTTAGGATTTAAATGGCTGGTACAACAATACAGTAATACCTGAAAAAAAAACACAAAAACCCTGAAGTATTTTATTTAAATGCTGTGATCCCTAAATTACTTAAAATCAAAAAGATAAACCTCATTCCTTATCACTGACTAGTAAACTTTTAAAATGTAAAATATTTTATAAAAGGCTGCCTTCTGAAGAAGGAAATCAACTTTAATGAAAATATCCAAGGGTACAGGTTTTAGGAAAGAAGCTGTCAGTCGCAAGACCGTGAAAGTCAGTCCTTCTGTTTCAATTCCTTAGCCAAAAAGATTAACACTACACATGGTTAGGAAAATGTTTTTCTTGTTTGGAGAACAAATACATCTAAAACTCAGTATCAAACAAACAGCAACAACAGAAAGGAAAACTACCATGTTTCATTCTTACACTTCATACTTCTCCGTATCCATGTTATTTAAATATTTCACCTGCTACATTTTTAATGTTCTCCCAATAACATTTCCAGTGGGCCCAATTTGGGAAGAGAATTACCATGTAACCCTGTGAAGGCATGTTCAAATGTCAATGGGATGGTAGAGTAAGTTTTCCGAGCAGTTCTAAGAGTTTAGCAATGCCCTCTGGCAAAGGAGACTGGTAAAGAGAGGAAGGAAAAGAGTCAGAGCAGCGGTGGCGCGCTGGCTGGGTGGTGTTGGTGTGGGGGTAGTGTTGGAGGGAAAAAGAGGGTGAATAACGACAAGAAGATAAACGTGAAGCAACTATGCTGGGAAACTATAACAGTGCTATCAACAGAAAGATCATGTGACTCTGGCCCAAATGTTTGAACGTTCCACAGACCGAAGTCAATTTTGTAAAAACTTTGCTAGCTACATGCTTGCTGTTCAATTCACGAATAAATAAACCCCAGCCTAATAGTTACTAATAATTGTATCTTTAGTGTCACTGGAAAATTTAGAGATCATGAATTTTGATGTTTTTGAATAAGTCCCATTCTTTTATGATTTTCTTATTCTCATTTTTTAAAATACAAGAAATGTTCTTTTCCTAAACTAAAAGTTATGAATAGATTTTTAAAAGCATGAATGGTATTGTTTATCTTAAGCTACCCAAATGAAGGGCAAAAATTATGTCAAATTTATCAATGAGTGATTTCCCTGGATGAAGTCTAACTTACTTAAAGAAAGAAAATATTTCAAAATTTTATTTATGGTGTGTGTTATCTGTGGTACTTAAAGACTAAATTATCATTAGTGTAAAGTCTTCCCAATTTCTCCTTTATTTTCAAGAAGAAAGGCATTTATGCAGATGCTATCTGTGTGCCACTAAATAACCTTGAACTGTCAGCTATAACGAAAATCATCACAAATCCAAACTGAGTAAATGAAGGTGTTTTTAAAAGGCTTTGGTCCCTAGGCTGACTCTGAAGTCAAAACAGCAATGCTGCTTCTTTCATTTTGATTCCCAGTAAGAATATACTGACTGCCACAATAGTTATTTTTTTTATACAAGAAAGTGGAAGTCCTAGAAAGCACTAAACATACCAATTATACTGGGGAATCAAAAAAGAAAATAGCATTCATTCGTAACAAGTGGACTCTTGTTGGGCAAAGAATATAAGGAAGAAACATATTTTACAAGACACATGGATAAGGTGATTGCTAACAGGCATCATGAGAGCTGAGTATAATCTAAAGCAATAATAATTTTAAGAAAACCAATTACTTGGTTGTTTGGCAACCACAGTTATCCAAAAGAAAACAAACAATCCAAGTTCCCAGAAAATTCTGCTGTGCTTTCTGGGAGAAAGAGGAGGCAATACTTTTGTCAGCAAATTTGACTTCTATAATGTGGAAGACATCCTTAATATATAAAGAAATATTAACTAAAAATCCAAAGTTAAACCATGTCACTCATGTCAAACATGCCACTCCTCAGTAATATCTTTGGTTACCTGCACCGATAATTTATACTGCTGTAAGGGAATAAAGAACAATTATATTTCCTAAATTATTACAAAAAGAAATAGTTATAAGAAAAAATATTAATAAAAATAAGCTTATTCAATTCTAGTGACTCCTAATTAGACCTGGTCAGTTTACCTTCACTAACACAGCCTAACTTACCATCAGCTACCCACCTACCAACACACACACACAGATAGTGCTATTCTTGGAGCCCCTAATGGGTGCGGGAGAGCTAACAGCAAAAGGTAGGTGAGGAAAGTTTAACTAAATTTTAATGATTAGACTAACCAAGTAAACAAAACAAACTTGGAATGGGAAATAAAGCCTCTGGAAAAGGTATAGTAAATTTTCAACAATGTCTGTGAATTAAAAAAAAAAAATTGATGTTGAAAATCTAATGCTAACTATAGATTTTAGACTAGGAAGAAAACTATATCCAGACGTTATCTTTTGCTCACCTTTAAAGAAAAAGAAAATCCTATTCAATTTAACAAATATATAAGCAAACATATGTTCACTTTCTTTTGTCCCTACCCTCCTACACGCTGTCACTCACTCAGTTTGTTTCAGTGAACAGGAAACGTACCATATCCCCCTGCCTGAATGGGTGTTTTTGGAGAAGCACAAGCATATAGACTAAAATCCTCTGTTTGGAAGCCAGCCCGATTCAAGGAGGGTTCTGATGCACTGCGGTGAATTTTTGGCAATGAGCGGGCCAGCAGCTCAATAGAGGCGAGAATCTAAAAAAAGGAAAAAAAAGGAAAAAAAGAATGAAAACATAGATGGTGTTAATCTTTAAGAGCCCCATTATACTTTATAAGAAAGTATATGAAATCTTACATTGTTTTTACTGTAATCCCAAATGCCTGGAATGTACTAAAGAAACATACTTTTCCTTTAAAAGAAGAGAAAATTACCTAACTATTACATCTTTTAATCTCTATAAACTGAATGAGAAAAAGAAACCCATAGTTAATTTTTATTTACATGTTATAATTTTAGATCATTTACCAGCCTTGGAATAGTAAACAATAAAAATTTAAGATCAACTATATACCTATTTCTGACAGACCACAAGCCCCTTCTGGGAAGAAGATGGAGCATAAATAACTAAAGCACTATATGACTTCATAAACAGAACCATTAGAGCAATTCATTCTTTAAAGAAATTTAGTAATGGGAATATCTTTCACACATATAATTAAAAATAGGGCCCCAATGACCCTAGTGCCACAGGAGTGAGAAGTGACAGATGATGACCCATGAATAAACAAAAAGACAAGAAAACTCTACAAATAGACACCAATAAACAAAATGTAGAAATTCAGCACATTTTTAAGGTACAAAGAAACAGGTTACGACTCCTGAAGGCACACAGCATGGTAACACATGAAACATACATATGAAGAGCTTGGCACAATGCCTGGCATATAGAAAGTACTCAATAAAATTTTAGCAGCCACAATGATTACTACTATGATTATATACTATACAGTAGTATTCTACACATTATATACTAATTATTATTATTTTTCTGAGCTACCAAAAATTTTTTTAAGTTAAAACGAAATCTGTATAATGATTAGTATAAGAAGGCAAAGAAGTAAGCGTTGTTACAAAAATTTTAAAATTATAACACACAAATACAAATTCAAATAATACAGAAAAGTATAAATCGTACCTTCCAGGGGTAACCACTGTTAAAGAGTTTATACTTTCTTCTGGACCTTTCCTATGCATAAACATGCACATATGAAAACAGAGCCCAGCCCCACCCTCACCACCATTTAAAATGGTACCAAACTACACATTTTTGGCATTACTTTCTTTTCCCCCTCACTGATATCCAAGCCATCTACACAGACACCTTGATCTTTATGTCTTTTAATTTTTCCTATTACAGTTAACAGTCTAGTATCTATCTGGATACTTGGAAGCAGATTCTGTAGCATATAGAGTAGATTTCTCAGAGTGGAATTACCAGAGCAAAAGGTGCATGTATTTTAAGTTTATGGAGTCTACCAAGTCCTTTCAAGAGGCCAAACCAATTTACATTCCTACTAACAAAATTTAAAAGAAAAGCTCTTCCTCACTTCCCAACATTGTTCCCAATGCTGGATATATTGTTAATCTGAGAGACAAAAATAAAAATGTATTTCACAGTTGTGACTTTGTATTTTACTGATTATCACTGAATTCCTAACATCTTGTGCCAAGTTCACTCACCATTTGTATTGTTTTTGTGAATCACCAGTGCATATTTTTTGTTCGTTTTCTACTGTCTACCTTTACTTATGGATCTGTGTAACATAATCACTCTTTATTATACATACTACAATTTTTTCCCTCAGCGTTTATCTTTCAATATTGTTTTTACTATATAGAGATGTAAAATGTTTAATGTAGTCATACCTGCTAATCTTTTCCCTGATAACTTCTGAATTTTGTCTCCTGCTTTGGATAGCCTTTCCTACCTTAAGGTTGTAAAAATCATGTTATAATTTTGTTTTTTACATGTAAACCTTTAGCCATCTGAAATGTGTGTATGGTGGGAAGAGAGAGTCTATAATGAAAATGTGGAAAAAGTACTTAAAGTGGCAGCGTTTAATAATCTGGAATATTCATATATGGACTTCATTTTCTAATACCATGAAAAGAGTAAACTATTATTTATGTTTAGAAATATCACCATTTTGTCCCTTTTAATACCATCTGAAAAGTGAGCCTAAGGATATAATCTGCATTATTAATGTACATAAACCATGTTAAACAGGGGGCCTAGCACCTCGGATGTGAAAATGAGAACACGGTGCAGAGTCCTGTAACAATACTAGTCGTTTACTTCGACAGTCATAAGCCAGTGGTTTTCCTGGGTTTAAAAACCCCGACTCTCCCTCAAAGGAACAGCAATGTAGAATTCCAGTTTGTAAAACAAATCTACCCACCCAGCCCTTCAGCCTTCCCTCCCTGCTCTGGGACAAGAGAGACTGGTTAAAAGCATAAATTCTACCTTTAATTCTTTAGTTGGGAATAAAAGACTCACACATTTCTGTAACACTGACTTCCAAGAAACTTAGCTAGGACTGGGTACTCACAGGCATAAGATTCACAAAAGACCAAGTCAGTAATTCTGGTAGCTGAGTTATGGAAGTCAGCACTTTCCATAAGAAATCTGGACCGACTTGCTGAAACATTTATACAGCATATGATGAATTTAACTGCTGCTGCTGCTAAGTCGCTTCAGTCGTGTCTGACTCTGTGCGACCCCATAGACAGCAGCCCATTTCCTTTTCCAATAAATTTAACTGAAACAGATTTATATTGCGTATGACAAATTTCCAAGGTATTATAAAACACTGAATTTTTATGACCATACCTACTACAGCTAAACTTCCTAAGCTTGTTCAGGTACTTAGTTCCAGTTCATGAGGCTTATGAAAAGTTATTAACTTAAGGCTATTAGCCTTTCAACTTGAAAAGAATCTGTGGAAAGTTTCCAAGAGTTAGAGAATGGTAGACAACACCAAGAGCTGCCGTCTCTTTTTGCCCCAGGTAAAAATGGCTCTTCAAATAACCTAGTATTAGAGGGATGCTTGCAACCTATTTATTTTATTGTCAAGAAGAATAAAAGTAGCAGTACACAAAGTTTAGTCTGTAGAAAACTATTTTTGCACTAAGATATTATCTGCCTTTTTACTGTCATTACTTTATAAGTGGAGTTTTCAGAGGCTATATAATGTGATATAAGATATTACAACATAATGAATGCAAAGCAGAGAATCTAGCTGTCTTCTTTTTGCAACAAATGACACTTTTCTCAATTTTTTTTTGTTTGGAAAATACATTTTTTTCATAAAATATATAACATGTAATGGTTTTACTATGTTTAAGTAAATTTATAAATAAATATTTAAAATCTTAGTTTTAATTTCTAAAATGGGAATTACTACCTACAAAAACAAAAGGTCTTTGGGGGTCTTCAATAATTTTTAAGTGTAGAAAATGGATCTGAGATCAAAATGTTTGAGAACTGCTAGACAAAAGCAAAAGCTTGCTGAATATTTTGTATTGGGATCCTAAGTTACTAGGTTCAACCTTATAAATCACCTTTAATAATGATGTGTTTACTTATATGAGTCTGCACATAATCACAAGTAATCCAAATCTGTGAAATACAAACTGTATGCTCTAAATAAGTACTTAAAAATCTGCATTAGAATTATCAGTCTGTCCTTTTAGGTAACATAAAGCTTTTCCTTACTTGGGGAAACAGTGGTCTTTCATCTCTTTTCTTTTTAGGCACTCTGCCATTAATCTCTTCATGGCTTTTGGACAGTTACTCCGTACCTTACTGAGATCTGGAGACAGATATCCTCGTCCCACCATAAAAATTATCTGGGGAGGAAAAAAAAAAGCAAATCATATAATCTTATGAATAAATGAGAACACTGAAAATTCAACAAGCTGTGCACCTAAGACATGTACTTTTCTTTATGTACACTACACTTAAATAAAAAATTAAAAAGCAAAATGCCACTAGTATGCAGAGTCTTCTATATCATAGATTATGGGAAATGGCAATCCACTCTAGTATTCTTGCCTGGAAAATTCCATGGACAGAGGAGTCTGGTAGGCTACAGTCCATGGGGTCACAAAGAGTCGGACATGACTGAGTGACTTCACTTCATGGGGAATCAATACTTAATGTGCTGCAAGCTGAAATCTTCATGATCCCATGAGTACTGCAAAGGTCTCCTAACTGCTTCCCACGCTTTCAGTCTTTCCTTATCCAGTCCATTTTCCCACTGATTGGGTAACCATTCTGAAACACAGATCAGATTGTACCTCTTCCATTCAACCAAGAGTTAACCTTTGGTTAACCAAAGTTAGTCCGTTAAGCAGTTGCTCTGGCATCTGAACTTTGAACTCTTTTGCTGAGGAAACTAATGAGGCATTGAGTTAAATAAGTCTGAGAATCAGAGTCTCCTCCAGAGGGTAAAAGATGAACTGGGAACTAACATCTGTTTAACAAAGTAAAAGGTTTATCTTAACTTTAACAGGTTTATCTTCCTGTATGCAGAGATTTGTAATTTTCTTATTTCTTTCTTTTCTAATTTTCTGACTTGCAGTTCTTTTGAAAGTGGGCAAAGACAGATGTTAGCAGTCTTAAGTCTTAGGGAGAAGAGAGGAATTTTGATCTTAGAGGGAACAGGTTCAATAGGGGTAGACTGGATGCTCAGACCCTGATGCTGGACAGACTGAAGGCAAAAGAAGAGGACAGCAGAGGAGATGGTTAGATAGTATGACAAGACTCAATGGACGTGAATTTGAGCAAACTCTGGGAGATGGTGAAGGACAGGGGAGCCTGGAGTGCTACAGTCCATGGGGACATGACTTAGCTACTGAAAAACAACACAGCCTAAGGTGGAAAGAGGTAGTCAGAGATCCTTGGTTACAGGGCAGAATTGATGAATTTTAGGAACAGCCAAGTTTGATATCCTACTTTATGTTATTTCTGGTTTGGCGCTGTACTAACCCTTATTTAACTACACGCTGACTTGCCCGAGCACCACCAAAGTTAAGTTAGTTTAATTTCGCTTACCTCCTTTCCCATCTTCTCTGTTGTAACTGCTCTTCTCCTGCTTCATAACAGGCATATCTTTTACATATATGCAATTTAAATATATTGCATATCACAATGTATTGCATAAATGGCACTGCACTGTGTGATGTATTGCAATCACAATATATTGCATATATTACACTGTGTCAAGGTGTAAAACTGCTCAGGGTACCAAAGGGACACTTTCAAATACTGCTATCTAACTGGACTCTAATGAATGGGTAGCAAATCCCTTTGTAAGACAATTGGTTTCCAATTCTTTGCTTTCAGCAAAATCAACTGAATTGCCAGCTAATTATTAAAATAATTTAACAAGTTATTAAATAATTTTTGGTATGCAACAGAAAGAATACTGATTTACAGTGTTGTGCCAGATTCTAGTTTACAGCAAAGTGATTCAGTTATATATATTCTTTTCAGATTCTTTTCCATTACAGGTTATCGTAAGATATTCCCTACGTTTAGTTTCATTGATCATTTATGTTGAAGACACATTGTCAGTTCCAATGGCATCTTTCAGCTTTCAACCTGTTTAACAGTTCTCAGTTACATTTTATAGAGTTCCTTCTTACTGTTCAAAGAGCAAATTTTTTTCCTTGTGAGAGTTCACAGAATCTTTCAGTTATGGCCATGTGCTTCTGATCCATGGCTTTGTCTCTTTTCCTTGCACAGACTTAAAAAAAAATTGATTTTAATTGGAGGCTAATTACTTTACAATACTGTGGTGGTTTTTGCCATACACTGACATCAATCAGCCACGGGTGTACTTGTGTACCACCATGCTGAACCCCCTCTCACCTCCCTCCCCCACCCTACCCCTGTGGGTTATCCCAGTGCACTGGCTTTGAGTACCCTGCTCCATGAATTGAACTTGCACTGGTCATCTATTTTACACATGGTAATTCACATTTCAATGCTCTTCTCTCACTCAAATCATTCCACCCTTGCCTTCTCCTACAGAGTCCAAAAGTCTGTTCTTTATATTTGTGTCTCTTTTGCTGTCTTGCATATAGGGTCATCATCACATCTTTCTAAATTCTATATATATGCATTAACATACTATATTGATGTTTCTCTTTCTGACTTACTTCACTCTGTATAGTAGGCTCCAGTTTCATCCACCTCATGAGAAATGACTCAAATGCATTCTTTTTAACCGCTGAGTAATATTCCATTGTGTATATGTACCACATGTTCATTATCCATTTGTCTGCCGAAGGACATCTAGATTGCTTCCATGTCCTGGCTATTGTAAACAGTGCTGTGATGAACACTGGGGTACATGTGTCTCTTTCAATTCTGGTTTCCTTGGTGTGCATGCTCAGCAGTGGGATTGCTGGGTTGTACAGCAGTTCTGTTTCCAGTTTTTAAGGAATCACCATTCTGTTCTCCATAGTGGCTGTACTAGTTTGCATTCCCACCAACAATGTAAGAGGGTTCCCTTTTCTGCACACCCTCTCCAGCATTTACTGCTTGTAGGCTTTTTGACAGTAGCCGTTGTGCCTGGCATGAGATGGTGCCTCATGGTGGTCTTGATCTGCATGTCTCTGATGATGAGTGATGCCGAGCATCTTTCACGTGTTTGTTAGCCATGGCTTTGTCTTAACTGACATTAATTAACTTGTGGTTTTTAATAAAGCAAAGAAGAAATTCAATAGAAGCAATAAGTAGGTCAAGCAATATAATCTGTGTGAAAGTTGACAAGTCTTATTATTTTGGGGACTTGTGAAATAGTTTAAGACAGTTTTGTGATCGACTAGTAGAATAGATACTTATTTTCTTATGTTTTCTTTTGAAAATTAAATTGAACTTTTAGAGTATTTTAGTGAAATATAATTGGTTTTATAAAGATAGAATTTTCAATTTTAATGACTCTCCTCCAAATAAATAACTTGCTATTACTTTTAGTTCAATAAAACTATAGTATTTCTATGTATATATTTATATATTTTAAGAAGGAAATGGCAATCCACTCCAGTGTCCCTGCCTGGGAAATCCCATGGACAGAGAAGCCTGGCAACAATAGTCCATGGGACTGCAAGAACTGGACACGACTTGGTGGCTAAACCATGACCACAGAAAGAGTTCAAATAACCAGGGACACAGTTATGGTAAAGAGTTAATCTTGCCCACAGGGAGCGCTGGCTCCTAGAAGACCTTGGTTCCGTCCTTGGGTTGGGAAGATTCCCTCTAAGCACCAGCACCACCTGGAAGGTAATCTCTGAGCCCTGGAATGTTCTGCCTGATAAGAGTGCCTTTGTTTACCTGGGAGTCTAAGATCATGTCAGACAGTCTTATTCTATCATTGTGATTTACTGAGAGGACTTGGCAACCCACTCCAGTGTTCTTGCCTGGAGAATCCCAGGGACGGAGGAGCCTGGTGGGCTGCCATCTATGGGGTCGCACAGAGTTGGACACCACTGAAGCAACTTAGCAGTAGCAGCAGCAGAGAGGGCTTTAAGATATATGGTATCAGTTTGACCTCTGCAGGGGGCTAAACTAAGGTGGCCAACTGCATCTATGTGACTGAGGCCTGAGAATAACTCTGGCCTCCAAGACTCCAGCAAGTTTCCCTGGCTGGCAATACTTTCTGTATGCTGTCACATGTGGCTGCCAGAACTTAGTACTGGCCACAACTGCACTGAAAGAGGACAACTGGAAGCTCCATACGTGACACTCTCCTGGATTCTGCCCTACGTGCCCCTTCTTGTGGCTCATTTTAACCTGTATCCCTTTGTTTTAATAAACCATCATGTGAGTATTAATAAACTTACAGATGTGAGTTCTGTAAGACTTAATGAGTTACTGAACATGAGCGTGGTCTGCTGAGCTCTGCATACAGTTGTAACAAAACTTCTGACTTTCCCATACTCTTATTAATATTTATTTGAACAATATTTCTCAGCACTTCTTTAAAAATAAAACTAGAAAAAGGACTGATGCTAAGTCCCTGCTTATTCTAGCAAAAGTCTTATTTTTCACAAATATATGAAGAGAAAATAAAATCTCATGTTTTTCATTAAAATACACATTTCCAATAAAACTTTACCTATTTCTATTTATCAAAACCCGTATGTTATTTTCATCAGGTATATATTAATAATTGTTAATAGACAATTTGGAATTTAAAAAAGTTAACAGAGCTTAAGGTCACTGCAACTTTTTTTTTAAACTCTAAATTAAAATCCATATTTTTTGTTGCAGAGATATAATTTGAGTGATCAATAAGAGGTTTTAAAGCATAAAAATATGTTATGTTAGGAAAAAAATTCATTGAAGAAAAATACAAATATTCAATAGTTTAAAGGCAAAAAAGAGCCATGTAAAACTTGCAGAAATTTTAAAATATATAATATTCATTCATACATGTTTTGTATGTATGTGTGTATATATCTATATATGAAATTTTAAAATATATAATATTCATTCATACATGTTTTGTGTGTGTGTGTGTGTGTGTGTGTGTGTGTGTGTGTGTGTGTGTATAGAAACACATATTTTGGCTGCACTGTGCAGATCTTAGTTCCCCAACCAGGGACAGAACCTGTGTCCCCTGCAGTGGGAGCACAGAGTTTTAGCCACTGGATGGCCATGGAAGTTCCAAAATTTATAAAAATTAATGAAGAGGTTTTATATTTTTTAAACAAGTAATGATGGTACGTATCAAAATAAAGTATGACTTAGATTTTAATTGGTACATTTAAAAGTTATATGATCGCATTTTTTGGAAATGTCAATATAATACACTGAAAATTACATTCTTTGCAATGATTTAAACTTTTAAGAGAAGGTCTTTCCTGGATGTAATTCATGGATAGGAAATTAAACTGGCACTTATATTACAAAAGCAACAGCTCGGTTTGAGATTCTGGGACTGGTTACTTTCATCCTCAGTCTACACATCTCTACTTGCACTCCTAGTATCCCTGCCCTCCATTCACTCCTGTTTTGTTGGAGCACACATCTGCTCATCCTCAACATCACTTCCTGCACTGCCTCAACAGAACTGTGAACTCCCCTGAGAGCACAGCCTATGTTTTACTCATCTTTGTATCATTCTAAATCCCATACAGTAGGTATCACAAATTTTTTTATTAAAATAGTTTGCATGTTGATAACTTATTGGCTTCCCTGGAGACTCAGTGGTAAAGAATCCACCTGCCAATTCAGGAGACTTAGGTTTGATCTCTGGGTTGTGAAGATCGCCTGGAGAAGGAGATGGCAACCCACTCCAGTATCCTTGCCTGGGAAATCCCATGGACAGAGAAGACTGGCAGGCTATAGTCCATGGGGGTCACAAAAGAGTTGGACATGATTTAGCAACTAAACAACGACAAGAATATACTTTGCTGTCATTCCCTGGTAACTGTCACTTCCTGTCTCCTTTGGGTCTTGCAGTTTAGAACCCAGCCACCATACTGTGAGAAAGTCCAAGGTTCCTGTGAAAAAGTCCTCACAGAAAGACCTATGTTGAGAAGAACTGAGGCCCTAGCCCTTGGCCATGACTAAGCTTCCGGCTGACAGCTAACTGGTTAACTGGTCATACCTTCTCATGTATGCAAATGAGCTATTTTGGAAGTAGATACTTCACCAGCCAGTGAACTGACCACAGCCAATACCATGTGAAATAGAGATAAACGTTCCAAATTGAGAAACCCACACTGCAGATTTATCGTTTAAGTCACTACATTTTAGGTGGTTGGGTATACAGCAATAATAACTGGAATTCATGTGAAATATAAACATGTTATTTTCTTCTAAGATGACACAGCACTTCTGCTTCAAGAGAAAAAAAAAAGTCACTATACCTAGCTTAACTGAGCACATTATTAATCCCAATTTAGTAGCTAAGCTACACTGCCAGAGGTAAGAATAGGGTGACTAGACAGCACAACAGAATGATAAAGAGAGGGGAAAGGACAAAGCAATTTCTCAGACTTCTGGCACTTGGGTAAGTGAAATGAAAAGGCATGCTACTCAGTAAAGTCATATAGGGATGGTAATTCCTCAAGGAGTTAAGAGGCCTGTTTAGGAAAGAATCCGATCTTCATTAACTTTAAGGAATTCTTTAGTTCAATCTCTTATTTTTAATAATTGGAAAAAAAAGATACCTAGAGAGGTACAGTGGCCAGGTTATGCAGGTTGTGAGTCCAACATCTGCCATCACATCAGGCTGTTTGACCAGTCCTATCTTGAATTTACAGGCAAAACCTGCCACCTCAGACTTCTGAGGGGTGAGAATATGGGGGACGGGCCTATATTACAGAGTAAAGCAGCAGCTGTACCATCTCCCATGGAAAAAATAAAGATTACTCCAAACAGAAGTCCAATCTGAGAGCCATGGAAATTAAAGTATGAGAAAGACAGAAAGAAAAATCAAATCAAGGAGATGGATGAACACTACCCAGGGTTACTTCACTGAGGATGACCAGTGTTTCTGATTCAAAAGAGGGAGTTCCATGAAAAGCGCCACTGAAGAACAGACTAGGAAGTAATGAAGTAGAATGGGGATGGTGGGAAGAGAACACAGTTCTTTCATATCCTTTCTCTTCATCAAACACTTGGGTTTCAGAGTGGCAAATTCCAGAAGGCTCTAACTATACTACCAGAAAGAATTAACTAGTAAAGGCCTTACCCTTCTGTTGGTCACTCACTTCTCTCATGGGAAGTAAGCCCTTGCACAGCATTTATTACACTCCCATGGAGGACAAAGCACCTAAAACGCCAAGAAGTGGATGAGTGCAGAACTCTGGGATGCTTTTTCCATATTTTGGAGACACTGCTACTTACTTCCATAATATAACTTTATTATTTTATTAAAACAAACTTATTCACTGACAAACGGATTTCATCCAGATCTTAGGTTCATAATTTTTTTTTATTATTTTTTGTCTCTATCATAAATCAACTGAAACTAAACTAAAATTCCTCATAATTCATCTAGAAGAACAGTATGGCTAGGAAAACTGAACATGGCACAGGGTATTACGCTGGATGATTGAGTTAATAAGACCGTAAGAGGCAGAGCACATGAAGCTGGTAAATTAGAGGCAATCTTGCTCCTCAGAATGCCATCATCGAATCAGTCATCTCAGTGATCTAGGATCTGTCACAAGGACAGTAAGTGCAACGTTTCAATTATGCTCTTTAGCTTCTATTTTAGCCCACTCTGAATCTAGTTTCATGGAGGCTTAAAAGAATCAGGTCATCAGAAGCCATGTCGTAGATTTCTTTTAACGCTTAGAGCTATAATTCAACATTTTAAAGCTATGAAGTAGTTAGAAAGACCAAACAACAATTAAAAAATTTTAGTTTTAGATCAACTTAGGTGGAAATGTAGCCAATTTAAAAATCCTCAAGATAGAGAATCAAGGCCATTATTGAGTTAGGGTCATATGGTGATTCAGTAAGTACACACAAGCATATGACAATTTAGATTACTTCTCTGGTATTACATGATAGTTAAAAATTCTTAGTGAGAAAGCTACCCAGTATCTTTAGAAAGCTTCAGTATTACCAAAAGATTGACAGTTGAACTGCTGACCAAAAACTACTAAAGGAAGCATTATACATTAAAAACTATCATTTCATTAGGTTGGGAGGTTAGGATCAAACATATACAACATTCATGCTTTTAAAAAGGCTCTTTACACTGGTGACTCTCCGTGTGTATTAGCAACGCCCAGCAAACTCATTAAAATGCTGATGCCTGGACCCCACCCACTGAATCGGCATCTGCTCCAGCATCTTCATTTTTAAAACAAATTATCCCGGTGATTCACATGCAAATCACAGAATAATGTATAAATACTATTTTAATCCCAATTTATATGGTCAACTATTGTTCTCTAACATATTAACAGTGTAACTGCTGCAATCTCTCTCCACACACACACACCCACACTCTTTTAAAATGTTGAGGTATATGAGGTAATTTCAGTAAAGAAAATCCATTTTTCTTGGCCAGTGTTAAAAGCCTAGGTGAATTTAACATGGCTGGGATCAAAATGACAAAGAGCTGAACGAGGCTATGCTGACACTTTGGAAGACAAGGAAGAGAGAGCAGGAACTTAGGAAGAGAGAAGTAAAAATTCCCTCCTATTTGAATTCTTATCACAGAAAAATGAAACCATGATATAACAGTCCTTTCATTTATCTAGCTTTAAAAATCCAAAAAATAGGGAGAAATCTTAGCAATTTTAAAAGGACTTGGTATCAAGAAGTTCACAGCTGAGTGCCTGCTCAGACCTGACTGCACAGTCTGTGACAGAGTAGAAGGCCTAAGCCCCGATGCTACAGCATTGTGCCGTGGTCACAAGGCAGGAGCCAGATCCAGCACTGTGTCTCTAGTTTCCAGTCAGGAGAGCAGGAGGTTCACCCCACTACAACCCTGAAGCATGGTATTTCAAGCAAAGGTCTTACATGCTGCTATTACTGTCAAAAGTACTGAACAAAAGGTTCTAAACTTGGAACCAAGATCAAGAGTTCTATCCTTCATGCTTACCCGGGATCCAAGACTTCTTTGCTACAATGAATTGGAGCCTCTCGATGAATAATAAAATGAATCCTAAGAAATAGTGAATATTTACCTGGTCTCTGTTGTTGATATTTGAATAAGGTAACTGTCCGGTCATCAATTCATACAGAACAATCCCAAATGCATATACATCTGACTGAAAGCTATATGGGTTTTTATCTTGCATTCTGATTACTTCTGGTGCCTGGTAGAACATAAAAAGAAAAATATTCTTGTTTATTATTCACATCAACCAAATAACCACTGAAAACCAAACTATTATAATTCTCAGAACAATGTTTTTATCATTAAATAACCAGAATAATGTTTTTATCATTAAATAACCTACAGAAAATATGTAATCAATTCTTATTTATGGCCAAAGAAAGAAAACTGATTATCAAAGATAAACTAAAAAATAAATGCTCTGTAAACTCTGAGAGAAGCAGTACTGAGATTCCATATACATTATTAAGATTTAAAAAATTTTAACAGCTACTCTCTTTCTACACAAAATACCATTACTGCCATTTGAATTTTTCCCAGTAGTTTTCCTATGAAGAGTGAGTTCCCACTTTCCATTACTGACTCAGGAAAGAAACTCTAGACCTGTTATTATGAGATATTTGGAAGTAGCATAACCACTATGGTAATCACCTGAGAATTTAAGTTTTCCCATTGGTACAAATGAATCTCCTCATCTCAGCACACCTTAGACAATCATGGTAAAATTTCAAGACTGATACATTCAAATGCCTTTCCTGTCTCCAAAAGCAGTATAATTATGCCATGGATACTTTATTAATAAAACCAATAGACAGTAGGTAAATTTAGTAAGAAATGGTATAAAGATTCTTTTGACTGCTTCTTGTGCAAAGATACAGACCTAATCATATTTGCTATATTTTTACACATTTCAGTTACTATAGTCTACAACTAGATTCCTTATTAGCCATTTACATGTAATCCAATAGATGGCTGATTAAATATTGGCTTTGAAGAGTTCCTTCACCTTGTATCTTCTGGACTGTTTCACTGGGAAGGAATTAAGAGAAAAACAGGGGAACAAGACTTCGTGAAAACATGAGTCTGATACCAAAACCAGGATGAGCTGCAAAAATGGCCCAAAGAGCTGGAACAATATTCCTAGTCAGTGGTCAGGGTAAGGCAGGACAGACTATCTTACAAGGAGTGACAGCATTCTTCAGTCTTACCTGCAAAACAGAATCACCTATGCAGCCTTTCGCCTCTGAACATCCAGCTCAGTAATATACCATCAGAGTCTAGGGATGGGAACAGCTTCAACTGCTAGTTTTTATAGCTCCCCAGATGACTTTAATGCCCACCAAGGTTGAGAAGTGAAGTGAAGTTGCTCAGTCGTGTCCAACTCTTTGCGAGCCCATGGACTGTAGCCTACCAGGCTCCTCCTCCATGGGATTCTCCCTCCATGGGATTCTCCAGGCAAGAGTACTGGAGTGGGTTGCCATTTCCTTCTCCAGGGGATCTTCCCGACCCAGGGATCGAACCCGGGTCTCCTGCATTCCAGGCAAACACTTTAACCTCTGAGCCACCAGGGGAAAGATGTATGGGAGACCCAGATTCGAGTCAAGGATGGGGCGGGGTGTGGGGGTGTGGTGAAGGTTTCATCTACTTGGTTTTGTCATGTATTTTCTTGATAACTGTTCTTGGTAGTACAGTGCAAAATAAACCCCACACAACTGTGATGTAATGAACAAGCCAGATTATTAAGAGGCTGGTTATGATACAGACATAATTTTCAAAGCCAGGATGCAATTTCTGTGAGGAACAGTTGAAGAACTGCCTTCTTGAAATTTAGTTCTACTTCACTGCTGTTGGTAGATGGTTTGATGAAAAGTCATATGTGATCTCTTTATAAGAAATGCATGATTTATCCTCAATTAATTTAGTAACATAAAGATTTTCACAAAAGGTTTTAAGATTATAGGATTGAGAATACCACTGTAAATAATTCAGGGACTTACCTAACCTTTGGTTCTGACCAAGTTCTTCTCTCTAGTCTATGGATGTTCCTGTTTATGAAGGCAGGATCAACTCAAAAGGATTTTACTCAAGAATTAAGTGTACTGCTGGCTAATCTTTCGTCTTAAAACTCAGCTTGGTGGAATAAAGGATGAACCCATGTAGTAACAAACAAGAAATTAAAAGAAAATATAAAACAATGTATAATAGTCTATAAACTGTATAATCTAAGGTTTTTGGAAAAGGACAAACCTGGAGACTTGACTGAGCCTAACTTTCCCACACTAATTAAAATAAACACACCTTTAAAACATGTATCAACTGTTTCTTTATAATTGTAGATTTTGCAATTTCACCCTCTCCAAGGATACACTGTTATCTTTGTTACAAGGTGTATGCTTTAAAGGTGTCTGAGATCCAGATTACAATGATTAATCAGTTTGCTTATATACTAAAACAAACATCTATTAAAGAAAAATATACCTAGCTGTAATTACTAAATCCCAGAAAAGGCATTCAAAATCCATTAGTTCAACCCAGTGTTAAAGATGGAAAGACTTGGAGGAGGTCAAGAAACAGGCAGGTTAAGAGTCAAAAGTACGAGAGCACAGACCTCCGGATTCCAAGTCCAATGCCAACTTCCTTCTACCTTGCCACTTACTCTAATGCCAGTTGTTATAAGAAATCATAGCCAAATTTAACCCCAGGCTTATCATGACTAATTCAGAATCCTCTTCTTAGAACTGCTACAGATAAGTTCAGGGAATTCAGGCAAATGTGGCTTTGAAAGCCCTTGCAGTTTTGCTTTTTCCAACAGGTGTCCTAAAGTTTTACTGCAGATTCAGTTATTTAAAATTTAAAACTGCATGAACAGTTTTGGAACATCCTGTATTCAACTTGGAGCACAGGTTCTCAAACTTTTTGGTCTCAGGATTTTTCAGTCTTAAAAATTATGGAGGACCCCAAGAAGCGTCTGTTTATGTGGATTATACCTACGGATATTGAGCATATTAAAACTTAACTGAGGAACTATTAAAATATTTATTAAATTATAAAATAACCATTAGCCATTAAGACAAATTACTTTTTCTTTTTTTTTTTTTAATGAAAACTAGATTTTAAAAACAAAGCTTTGTGAGAAGAACACTGCAATTTTTTTTTCCTTGCCATGCCACAAGGCATGCAGGATCTCGGTTCCCCCAGCAGGGACTGAACCTGTGATCCCTGGAGTAGAAGCATGGAGCCTTAACCACTGGACTGCCAGGGACGTCCCTGTAGTTCTTTTTGACTGGTTTAATAGCAGCCAGCTACGGTCACATATTCACTTATGCATTCAATCTGTTGTGATGTGTTGAACAGTATGAAGAAAAAGCTAGTCTCACAGAGGATGACCCTGGGAAACCTTAAAGGGTCTTAAGGACTCTCCTGAGAAGAGCTGGCTTAAGAAAAGCCCTATGACTGCCCTTTTCATGGCATGCTGAAAGGAAGTGAACAAAAGTTTTAGTTCCCTCTTTTTATAATTTCTCTCTCTTCTTTTCCATAAAGCAGAAATAGGAATAAAGAAAGAACAAGGAGCTATGCAGGGCACACAAGGCTGACAGTGTTAAAAATCTACCTTTCATTTTTCTTTTTCTTTTCCCAGCTGCCCATAATTACACAGTTCTTTCTAGTCTAAAGAAAGTAACTTTCCAATTTAGGTTTAAATACGATTGTGAAACAGTCTCTTGTTCTTAAAAGGAGTAGTTCTTTTATTGAAACCTTAATAATGGCTGCAGATCACACCTACTTTTAAATTGCACACTTTTTTTTTTTGGAAACAGCATACACAGAACATTCTAAACACAAAATATTTTAGAGAGATAATTCTGAATAAAACTTAAGTAGTGCTTATAAAAGATACATTCTTTTGTTTAAGATATACTGAAACTGGTTCCATAATATTCTTCCTAAAGATAAAATTAAAATCTATATAACAAAAATAAGATCAACATTGATTTTTATGTATACTGAGAACTATGAGAACACTATAGTTGAAATCTTCAATGACTTTCTAGTAACAGCATCTCAGGGGCCAAAAATTTAATTAATCAAGAAATAGCCTCAATTCTTACCATCCACAAAATGGATCCAGACAACTGTTCAAACTGATGGGACCCACTCCATCGAGATTTCACTGTGGCTAGACCAAAATCACCTATTTTTACTGTGAGGTCTTCATGAAGAAAAATATCTGAGGTGTAGTAAGTAAAGGAAAACAACAGGTCTCATTTTCCTATCAAAGCAAGCATTATGAAGATTTTAGGTATGAGATATAATTTCCACAATTCTTTAGTATATTCTTTAAAAGGAAGTATAGTACTCCACATTTCCTTTTAAAGTTAATAAGTATGCTTTAAAAATAGTGTTATTTGAACTGTATGACCTGCTTTTAGGATTTTTGGTGCCTCAAACATGGTAAGATGAGGTAAGCTGTTTTCCTAAGTTTGTGGGAGACCCAGAGACTTCCCCATTGGATTTTAGTAAAGAGGCCCAAATATCCTTCTCGCACTGCTAGGAAGGCTATAAAGCTCTTCACTAGCATTGAGGCACCTGGCAGATCGGATCTGAATCTTGGCTTATGGAGGAAGAAGAAACATTATGTTTGCCTCACCTCATTGTTATATAATGTAGAGCCGTCAATTACATCTCAGCAACCACTGAACAAGGTCAGGGCACTGAAAGAAGCTAGTAGACAGCTACAAAACTATGCACGTTACAGTGCTTACAGGACATAAACAAGCAATCACAGTCCTACTATCATAAGGACTTAACAGATTTTTTTTTGCAATGGTTAGCTGTTCAAAAACCAAAAGCAGGTTGTAGTAACGTGTACTACTACCCTCTTGTGCAAACCCATTTACTGATTCCCTTTACAGTGTATTGTTGAACTCAGCGTGAAAACTGGTTTTACATAATGTGAAGATAAAATGCAGGAGAAAAGGTCAGGATGTTTTCAAACTTCGCAGACAAGTTCAGGAAGGATACTATTACTCTTGAGGTCTCTGTGGATGATTGACTTGGCGTGTAAGTAACTGAAAAACAAAACATCATTTTAACCTGAGAAGGGCTAATGACTCTGGCCTCAGTATCTATAGAACACATTTAGGGGTGTAAACAAAGATAATATATTTAGAATCATGACACAACTGCAAACTGCACATTGTGATAATCCCTTTATAGAAGAAACAGTAAAATAGACTGCAAGTGAACTGAGGATTTTAGGAACACATTACTATTATGATACAACCAAAATCTTTTTTTCCATTGAATGACTTTGCTTTATCTTTTACTATTTACCAATACAAACCTTCTACTCCAGTCATGCCTATTTACCCAGGTCCTTTAAGTATACCTTGATATTTAATCCCATCTCTGTGATCAATGCTCCTCTCCCACACCAAATTAGCTTTCCTTCTATTCTCCATTGAATGAGACTTATTCCTTAACACTGAAAATACGTTTTGACTCCTAAGTGACGTTTTCCCAAGACTCAGCCATAAATGAAGTGATCTTTCCCCTGTTCAGTTATTACTGTAACAGTTTGATTCATGTTTTTTTCACCAATGTTCACTTTCTATTCGGAATATAAACTCCATTTGATAAAATAAAACCACTTTAAAATGTTGTACTGTATGTTCTTAAAATAACTTCTAGTTTACTAGTTTTACTAGTGAGGAACTTTCTACTGTAACAGATACAGTGAATCTATTTCAAAGTCAATGATAAATTTAAATCATCTGTTACCCCTAAAAACTGCCTCAGTTGAGTTTATTGAGGGAAAGAGCTGTGTCTGGTTTATTTCTGTTTATCCCCAGTGCCTAGTAGCGTGCCTGGCATGTGGGAAACATTTAATACATATACGTGGAACCAACGACAATGAGATAAATATAATGTCCTAGTGAAGGTTATTTTTCTTCATTTAACTGTAGGAAAAACAGATTTATGAGACTTTTGAAATCTAACGATGACTATTTTAGGAAATAAATTTTGCCTTAAAGTAAGACTTTAAAATTCAAATGATATAATCAAAATTATATAATGAACACTGCTTAAAATAAAACATTAGGAAATAATTAACTTAATTATTTGTGCTTTCTCATCTTCAATTTCTTCATCCAGAGATCAAGACTTTGAAATTTTTCTCAAATTTTTTATTTAAAATTACTGCTTATACAAAGCCAACTCCTTCTCCTCCAATTACTCTTACATTATTCTGTTTATTTCCTTCACAGCATTTATCACAATCTGAAATTATCTTGTTGTCATGAATTTTTAGGCTGAGAGTTTGATAGGCTACATCACACTCACTCTTTCATTGAAAGAAAACACAGTTATTAGTTATAGGCCTCATATGCTTGAAAAGTTCTGTAGTGACACAGAAAGGTTCAAAAGGAGAAAAATGAGTCAATCAAAAGCTGTTCCAAGATGGGAGACTTTATCCTCATTAGAAAGAAAAGCAGATAGGTCATGATACTGGTGGTGCAGTTTGGGATTTCAGTTAGCTTATTAGTATTTAGTACACAGAAAAGGTGTGGTCTCTGGAAAGAGGTCCTGGCTCCTTTGAAATTAAAGACAACAACAAATGGGTGGTACATATGAAAATAGAGAGGCATGATGAAGTTACAAGATGGGAAGATACAGGTATTCTTGATGGATAGTATCAATCTTTTCAACAAATTTGATACAAAGAAATACACCAAGAATAACGTAGATAGAAATGTAACTAGAAGGTTGAAGAGAGAAAATTTCTGACCAGAAAAATACTAGATAATTAAGAAGATAAAAATATAACGGCTGAGCTGGTGATATATAATCTAAACGGCATAAATCTATTACAGGCCAAAGTTGCATCAGATGCAACTTAAATACTACTGTATCCTTGTGGAATCCTTTATTGTTTACAAATTGCTCTACTAACTTGTATCTCATTTAATAAAGCCTCTTTCTGCAACACTTCTGTAACAAAAGCAGCAAAAGAGCAGAAATCCTGGTCTATATAATGGAAGGTTGCAAAGAGGAGAGACTAACTTCTCAGCTGGAAAAAAGGGATGAGTATCAAAGCTCAATCCCTACATAATATTCCAGATAAAGGCTGACCCTAAACCATGATTTCCTTAAGCATCAACCAGTTACAGTGTAAGATGCCACACCTCACATAACTGGTTGAGGGTAAGGAAGGGAACAAGAATAAACTGACTTTGCTATAGATGATACAAAAGTCTATCCATTATGTAGGACAGTTACACTGGAACTCCTTCTAACCTTTCAAAGATGCTATAAATTTATAAAAGTAGTGCTTAGTCACTCAGTCATGTCTGACTCTTTGTGACCCCATGGACTGTAGCCCGCCAGGCTCCTCTGTCCATGGAATTCTCCAGGCAAGAATACTGGAGTGGGTTGCCATGCCCTCCTCCAGGGGATCTTCCCAGCCCAGGGATCAAACTCAGGTCTCCCCCATTGCAGGCAGATTCTTTACTGTCTGAGCCACCAAGGAAGTCCATAAAAGTAGTAGGAAAGAAAAAACATGTTATAAACTAAATGAATATCATGCTCTTGATAGGTTTTTGTTAGGAGTCTCCTTCCCTGAAGAAAAGTATCCACCTACAGAATCAATTCAACCTTAAGAAGCTGGCACATCAGCTAGTAATATTTGTTCTCTATGCTGTTTCTTTCAAGGTTTTATGCAAAATTCAATTTTTCAGCATTCTTTTAAGACCATACTATGATGCGCTGACATCAAACTAAAAAGCTTCTGCACAACATGGGAAGCCATCACCAAGATGAAAAAGCAAACTACCAAAGGGGAGAAAGTATCATGTATCTATAGGGGATATCAAAAAATAAAAAGAACTCACATCTCAGTAACCAAAAAATCAATCAAGTTTTAAAAATAGACATTTCCCAAAGAAGATATATAGATGTGCCAATAGGCACATACATGAAAAGGTGTTCAACATCACTAATTACCAGGGAAATGCAAACCAAAACCACAACAAAATATCACGTCATATCTGTTAGAATGGCTATTATCAAAAAGGTAAGAAATGCCAAGTATTGGTGAGAAGTAGATAAAAGGAATCCTTATGTACTGCTGGTGGGACTATAAATTGGTACAGCTGCTATGGAAAACAGAATGGAGGTTCCACAAAAAATCAGACATAGAATTACCATATGATCTAACAATCCCACTTTGGGGTATATATGACAAAAAAAGTTAACTCAGGATCTCAAGACACCTGCACCCTCACGTTCACTGAAGCATTATTCACAGCAGCCAAGACATGGAAACAACTTAAGTGTCCATCAGAGGATAAAGAAATTGTTAACACACACACATACACACAGCAATAGTACTCAGCCATAAAAATGAGGATATCCAGCCGTTTATGACAACATGGATGGATCTCGAGCTCATTATGCTAAGTGAAACAGGTCAGAGAAAGACAAATACTGCAGGATGTCACTGACTTTTGGACTCTCAAAAAACAGAAAAAGCAAAACAAAACCCAAATTCATCTCCCTTATGGTGGGAAAAAATGTTTATTAAATCAGCCACTGTTGTTATGGCAGCTACAGTCACTCTTACTGACTCCTATTAAAATTATATCTTGCATGGCTCCTACAAAACCATTTCCCTTATCCAAAATTTGTGTACTTCTCTTTTTTGGACTTGAATAAAATTTCATATTTTGTACACATGGCCTATGTGTGCTTACTTGCTCAGTTGTGTCTGACTCTTTGTGACTTATGGACTGTTATCTGCCAGGCTCCCCTGTCCATGGGGATTCTCCACAAGAATACTGGAGTGGATTGCTATGCCCTCCTCCAGGGGATCTAGCCAACCCAGTGACTGAATCCAGGTCTCTGGCATCGCAGGCAGATTCTTTACTATCTGAGTCACCAGGGAAGTCACCAGCCTGTAATTGTAGCTTATTAAAGTTCTAGTTCTCCCTAAGAAATCAATTTGCTGCTGCTGCTAAGTCGCTTCAGTCGTGTCCAACTGTGCGATCCCATAGACGGCAGCCCACCAGGCTCTCCTGTCCCTGGGATTCTCCAGGCAAGAACACTGGAGTGGGTTGCCATTTCCTTCTCCAATGCATGAAAGTGAAAAGTGAAAGTGAAGTCGCTCAATCGTGTCCGACTCTTTGTGACCCCATGGACTGCAGCCTACCAGGCTTCTCCCTCCATGGGATTTTCCAGGCAAGAGTACTGGAGTGGGGTGCCAAAAATCAGTCTATCAGCATGCTAATGATGCTTTCATCTAAGTAATGTGTAAATATATGCTAGTCATATTCAAGAGAAGAGTGAGGACAAAACTCTCCTAGCATAAGAGCTTCAGGTATGATAATTATACAATTATGAACCTAGTTAAATTCTTCATGTGTGTTACACATCTTTATTTTATCCTCAAGAATATCATGAGAGATTTTAGTCAAAGACTTTGCTGAGATTCAAATACTGTGCCTACACCATCTGCCCAAATTATCAGTCTAGTCTATTTATAAAAGCCTCAAGTGTCTCTCACTCATTTGCTGCTGTTTTCTTATATTTTCAGCTATTTCTAAAATTAAGCAACTGACCTACACACACATTAGCATTTCCATCCTCTTTCATCTAATGGTACACAATTTGAAATAAGTTCATCAGTCTTTACACAGTAAGATGAATCTCTCTGATACCAACAGAGAATTGTTAGCAGTTGACTGGACTGGAAAGTGCGATGGTGGTGACAAGGTGTTATTTTATCCAAAGAGAATTTCAAATCCGAGTCTCTGTTCTACTTTGATGTTTTCCTCATCCTTCATAATCAGTGTGGAAGGTGAGCAAGACTTCAGGGAATGCTGTTCTGCCAGTCTTATGTAGTTAGTAATCCTTTACCACATTAAAATGATGAAAGTCCCTACTAAGTGGAGATCGCCCATTTTTCAGTTGCGCTCTACAGTGGCCTAAATTCAATTTTTACTTAGATTTTTCAGTTTCTCTCACTTTAAAAATCTAATTTATGGAGAAGTGTAACCAATATACAACACAAAATGTACCCATTTACTATGTACAGTTTAAAGAGTTTTTGGCAGACACATAAGTATACTTGTCTAAAGACCAACCATAACCAAGGTGAAGAATATTCATCACCCCTAAAGTTTCTTCATACATTTCTACAATTAACGGTACCTCCCTAGGCTCAGGCAACCATTGATAATGATTTCTATTACTAGCAATTAGCTTTACCTTTCCTAGAATTTCACATCAACAAAATCATTTGGCTTCTCTTGCTCAGCACGATTTGGAGTCTCACACCCTGGCTGCATACAGTATTACAGTGGACAGACATACCATAACTTAACCAGTTAGTTGTCAGACATTTGGACTGTTGTGTTTTTGACAATTATGAATAAGATACTATCTATAAACATTCATGTAAACATTCATATACGAGTCTTTGTTGCTGACTTGTTTTTATTTCTTTTGGGAAGTCAGTGAGATTAGAATTGCTCATATGGTTAATTTTTGAAAAGAACCTGCCAAAGTGGTGGCACTGTTTAAGATCCTTGCCAGCAACATGGTTACTCTGCATCCTTGCAAATACTGGTATTGTTGGCTCTGATTATAAGCATTCTAGCGGGTGTGTAGTGGTACCCTGTCTATCTTTAATGTCTAACATGTTGAGGATCTTTGCATGTGCTTATTTGCCATCCTTTCATCTTCTTTAATAAAGTACTCCAATCTTTTGCCCATTTTTTCATTGAGTAGTTTGTACTATAACTGAATTTTAAGAGTTCTTCATATGCTTTGGATATAATTCTTTTAACAGATAATGTGTCCTGCAAACATTATCTTCAAGTCTGTGGCTTGTCTTTTCATTTTCTTAACAGTGTCTCTTGAAAAGCAAAAGTTTTAAATTCTGATGAAGTCTAATTTATTTTTTCTTTTATGGTTCTTAATTTTTGTGTCATGAGAAATCTTTACCTATCTTTAGGCTATAATGATTTTCTCCTTTGTTTCTTCTAGGTTTTAGATGTTCAGCTTTTAGTCTTAGGCCTTTGATCCATTTTGAATGAATATTCACATATTAGCCAGAGAAGAGCTAGCTATTTACCCTATTTGGATACGCAGTTGTTCCGGCACCATTCTGTTTTGAAATATTTCTTTGGCTGTGCCGGGTCTCAGTTGCATGGGACCTTTGCTTTTCCTTGTGCATGAGTTGTGGCATGCATCTTCTTTGGTAGTGGCATGCAGGATCTAATTCTCTGGCCAGGGATGGAGCACAGGCCCCTCTGCATGGGGAGCGAGGAGGCTTAGTCACCAGAGAAACCCCAGGATGAAGATTTTGTGAAAATGGGCTCTAGGGGGCCAGTTATGGAAAAGTGGGTTGGGGAGAGGGAGCTTCTGAAGGAGGGGGATGCAGGGGTCATGGACTCTGAGGAGAGGAAGATTCTGGGGAGAGTAGGCGGGGGTAGAAGGAAGAGGGGCTCCGAGTGGAGGGAGATTCAGGCAAAAAGGGGGTGTAAGGTGAGAGTTCTGATGAGGGGGATTTGGGAATGGGCCTCTGAGAATTTGGGGAGGAGGAGACTGAAAGGAAGGAAGTTTTGGTGAAAGCTAGATTATAGGGAAGGGAGCTTTAAGAGGAAAAGGACTCTGGGAGAGGATAAGGAGTGGGTTCCAAAAGGTAGAGGGATTCTGAATCCTGCCAGAATTCTCAGAGAGGAATTCTAGAAGAGAAGATGACCGCTGATGGTGAAGCTGTAAGACAAACCTCCTCCGAGGGGGCTGAGAATCAATCTCCAGCAACACTGTTTGAAAGGACTATCCTTTCTCCATGAATTGCCCTGGCATCTTGGTTTTTTAAAAAAATATCTACTGATCACAGATATAACAGATATATTTCTAGACTTTCTTTCCTGTTTTGTTGAGTCACACATCTATCATTCATAATTATACTGTCTTGATTACTGTGGTGGCTTATAGAAAGTTTTGAATCTCACATCTAATGTCCTTCAACTTTGTTCTTTTTCAAAACTGTCTGACAGACTAAAACTGACTATTCTTGCTACTGTATTTCCATATATGTTTTAGGATCAACTTGTGAATTTATACCAAAATCCTGCTGAGACTGGGGCTGTACTGAACCTATAGATTCTATAGATCAATTTGGAAAAAACAGACATCTTAATAATACTGAGTTTTCTAGTCCATGAATATGGTATCTGCATGCCCCATTTCCTGGCTGGGGCTTACATTAGAGAGGGTATAATCTCTCCTTGGAAAATGCTTGCATCATAATTTAAGTGCAGCACTGACCTGAAGAGACCATGTGAGAGTGCACTGTAAACACGGGCTACCATGACACTGGAAGAGCAAAAACACGCTGCTCTTAGAGGAGCGTTCATAAGCTCAATACACACATTCACAGCATGGTGTTTATTTATAAGAGCAAGACAGTTAAACGTGGGGAATGAAAGGTACTTCAACCACTGTTGCTGGAACAACTGGATATCCACATAAGGAAAAAAAAAATCTTCAATCCTTACTTCATACTAATTTGAAGTAGGTGGAAGAACTAAAAGCAAAAATTGTAAAACTTCTATTAAAAAAACAAAGAATAACTATCACCCTCCTGTACATATAAAGCATTTTCAAGTTCTCGGGATATTTTTACATCATTTGATTTTATAACCTTTGCGTTTCTTTGTGAGGCAAGCAAAAGGGCAATAAGGCCACTTACGCTGATGGGAAAACCAGAGCCCAGAGGATCTAAGTGCTGTGACCAGAAAGGCGTAGAGGAAAGGACATGGGTTGTGAATGCGCAGATCTGGCTCTGAGATCCAACTGTATCACTTACTAGCCGTTTAACCTTGGGTACATGACATAATTCCTGAAGCTTTGGATTTCTAATGTGTAAAACGGAGATAATGTTTACCTTCTTAGGTTCATTTATTTAAAGCACACTCTGTGCTAAGCAACAACTATTCTAAGTCTTGGAAATTAAGCAGAAAATACCTACCCTAAAGGGGCTTGCATTGTAGTACAGGATATAAAAAAGATGCAAAAAGTAGGTGGGAGACAGAAAATGCCGAGTTTCAGGGGGTTGTAATTTCAGGCCAGGGAAGGTCTCTTTTCAAAGGACACTGACATTGACAGTGAAGTCGCTCAGTCATGTCTGACTCTTTGCGACCCCATGGACTGTAGCCAATCAGGCTCCTCCATCCATGGAATTTTCCAGGCAAGAGTACTGGAGTGGGTTGCCATTTCCTTCTCCAGGAGATCTTCTCGATCCAGGGATTGAACCCAGGTCTCCCACACTGTCTCCCTCATTTACCATCTGAGCCACCAGGAAGTCCCTTTCAAAGGACAGCTTGAGTAAAGATTCAAAGGAGGAGTGGGAGAGAGTCATACAGATAAGGGATAAGAACACAGCAGGCAGAGGGACGAGCAAGGGCAAAACCCCATGGCGGCTGTGTGCTTCCTGCGTTCTATGAATAGCAAAGGCGACCTGGCTTGGATGAGAAAGCAAGAGGCAGAAGAGTAGTAAATTAGTTGAGAGAAGTAGTAAAAATAGGCACTGGGGGAGGGAGGGAGGGGGGGAGGGAGGGGGGGAGGGGGGAAGGGAGGGAGGTGGTGGTGACATTTTAAGAACTATTGCAAGTGTTCTGGCTTCCTTTCTGTACGAAATGTGAAGACACTGGAGGAGCAGAAGAGCAACACAATCTCACTGAAGTCTTCAAAGGACTACTCTGGCTACTAAGTTGAGAATACAATGAAGGTGGGTAAGGGTGGAAGTAAGGCACTCACCCAGGCAAGAGGTAACTGTGGCCTGAATCAGGGTGACAGCAGAATAGGTGATGAGAAGCTGTGAGATTCTTGCTGCGGTTCAGTCGCTAAGTCGTGTCTGACTCTTTACGACCTCATGGATGGATTGCAGCACGCCAGGCTTCTTTGCCCTTTACCATCTCCTGGAGTTTGCTCAGATTCATGTCCATTGAGTTGGTGATGCTACCTAACCACCTCATCCTGTCAACCCTCTCCTCCTGCCTTCAGTATTTCCCAGCATCAAGGTCTTTACCAATGAGTCAGCTCTTTGCATCAGGTGACCAAGCACTGGAGCTTCAGCATCAGTCCTTTCAATGAATATTTAGGGTTGATTTTCTTTAGGATTGACTGGTTTGGTTTCCTTGCAGTTCAAGGGACTTTCAAGAGTCTTCTCCAGCATCACAACTCAAAGGCATCAATTCTTCAGTGCTCAGCCTTCTTTATGGTCCAGTTCTCACATCCATACATGACTACTGGAAAGACCATAGCTTTGATTATACGGATGTCTGTCAGCAAAGTGATGTTTTTGCTTTTTAATATACTGTCTAGGTCTGTCATAGCTTTCCTTCCAAAGAACATCTTTTAAATTTCATGGCTGCAGTCACAGTCCACAGTGATTCTGGAGCCCAAGGAAATAAAGTCTGTCACTGTTTCCATTGTTTCCCCATCTACTTGCCATGGAGTGATGGGACCAGATGGCATGATCTTAGTTATTGTTTTCTTATGCTGAGTTTTAAGCTTTTTCACTCTCTTCTTTCACCCTTATCAAGAGACTCTTTAATTCTTCTCTTTGTGCCATTAGAGTAAGAGCCTAGATATACTTTAAAGATAAAGATAACTGGAGCTGATTAATAGATTGGTAGTATGGTATAAGAAAAAGAAAGACATCAAAGACCAGGAACAAGATGTCAGATACAAGCAGCCTAAGAAGAGAGCTGCCAGTCACTGCGATGAAAAGACTGCAGAAGGGCAGGCTTGAGGAAAAAGATCAGAACCTCAGAATCAGATATATTTCATCTGAGATGTCCACTGGACAATCAAGAGATGTTAAGCACAGTTAGATATGAGAGTCTGGAGTTCCCAGTAAATGAATTAGCTGGAGACTGCCATAGAAATGAAAATTAAATGGTATTTTAAGTCATGAAACTTGATGAGATTATCAAAGGACTATTTCAATATTTAGAGAGGTTAAGGAGTTGAAGAACTAGCTGAGAAGGAACAGATAGTAAGGAGAAGGGAAATCAAGAGAATATAAAGTAATGCTTCTCAAACTTTAGAATGATTAATGATTAGAATCACTTAGGGATCTTGTTAAAATGCAGCCTTCAATTCAGTAGATATGAGGTGGTATTTAAAATTCAGCTTTTCTAAAAGGCTCCCAGGTGGTAGAGTTTAAGGGATTAAGAAGAGGTGTCATGAAGAAGAGTGTGATCAACTGCATTATATACTTCTGATGGTTGAGGACTGAGTATTTAACCACTGGATCTAGCAACATGGTAACTATCTTATTAAGAGATATTTCAGTGAAGTGTCAGGGGCAAAAGCCTGACTGGAGTGGGATCCAAGAAAAACGGGGAGGGAAGAATTTAGAGAGTGAGTAAGCACAACTCAGTTGAAAAGTTTTACTATAAAAGAAAGAAGAGGAATGAAGTGATAGTTTGAGAGGGAAGTGAGGTCAAGAAAAGGACTCCTACAACTTCTTTATTACAAAAACTTTTATGCATAGAAAAATGAAAATAGCACAATATCCTGTGACTTGCACCTAGGTTTAACAATTATCAACATTCTTCCAAATGTACATAAGAAAGATGTTTTAAAACACAAGAAAATCCAGTAGAAAAGAAAAATCTGATGTTGAACAGGAGAGCGCTACTCAAAAGATGTCAGTCTGTAGGAGAAAGGGGATGGTATGCATGCACAAAATGGAAGGACTGGCTTTCATGATGAGACAGGAAAACTGAGTATGAATGTAAGTAGGTAGGAAGACATTGTGGTGGGTGTTTCTAATACGTAATAAAACGGCAAGGAAAGTTATCAGCTGACAGTTCTTAGAGAAGAGATATTGGAGGATGGAATCTAGAAGAAATATGACAGGGTCTACGAGAGAGGAAGAGTAAAAATCCAGAGAGTGGAAGTATGATGGCTGCATGGCATTCAGGGCCCATTTATATGGTGAAAGGACTAACTAAACTGAAGAAGCAGAACAGTAAAGAGGTCAAGGAAATACACTCTGGAGCCAAAGTGCTTGCGGCAAGTCACCTGTCCTTTTAAACTGTAGTTTCTCCACCAGTAAATAAATACAGGATAATAACAGTATCTACCTGCAGGGTGGAAAAGACCCTGATGCTGGGAAAAGACTGAGGGGAGAAGGGGGTAGCAGAGGATGAGATGGTTGGATGGCATCACTGACTCAACAGACATGAGTCTGAGCAAACTCAAGGAGATAGTGAAGGGCAGGGAAGCCTGGCATGCTGCAGTCTATGGGTTGCAACAAGTTCGGCACAACTTTGCAACTGAACAACAGAGCTGCTAAGAATTAAATGAGATAGTATATATAAAGTGCACAGAACAGCGCTTGGAACAAATATGAAACTGCTAAATGTATCACTGTATATAAAAAATTCCCACAAAACATACTTGGTATAAAAAAAGAGTGAGTTACTAGTAGTAGCAGAGATGGAGTTAGAACGTAAGATTTATTGATCAGTAAAGACATCTAAAATAAGAGCAAGTTAAAAAAAAAGTAAAAGCAGTGTGATTCTGTATTTAAAACAACAAACGACTGTATACAGTACGAAAATACAGAATTCTGAAAAGATACACAATACTATACATCTGAACATTAACAGTAATTCTGTCTCATTAGAGTAAGGAAAGTCGCTCAGTCGTGTCCGACTCTTTGCGGCCCCCATGGACTGTAGCCTACCAGGCTCCTCCCTCCATGGGATTCTCCAGGCAAGAGTACTGCAGTGCGTTGCCATTTCCTTCTCCAGGGGATCTTCCAGACCCAGGGATTGAACCCAGGTCTCCTGCATTCCAGGCACATGCTTTAACCTGAGCTACCAGGAAAGCCATACTAGTAGTAGTAGCTTACGTTTTCTAAATTTTCTATAGTGATTATGCATTTCCTTATAATACTTTATATTTTGAAATTAAGAAAAACTGCAACAAAGGGTAACTGTAGAAACCACTTTTCCTCACTACACTTAACGCTTTTAAAGTTTTACACACTTGCCTCCTGTCTTTTAAAAAAAAATTACACTTGTAAGAAAGTTGTGAAAATAAAACACAACTGTAGAATCTTTTAAATAAAAAGACAGAAACCACAAGAATTTTTCATAGGTAAAACTAGAGGCTCTCTGTCCTTGATAAGCTATCCCCATCTTAAGACTCTTTTTGCCATCCTGGAGACAACTACTACTGACTGAGCTTGCTGTGCACCTTCTAAGCTTTTGTTTAATATTTCTACATACATATACGTAAGATTTAAAAATATATGTGATGTTTTGCTTTTAAAATTTTAAGTGGTCTCATGCTACAGCTTGCTTTTCTCACCTGACATACTTTAAAGCTGATGTTGAAACATATATTATTCATTTGTGTTATATATTCTTTTCCTGCACATATGTGCCAATACTTTATTTATGCAGTCCTCTATTGATGAACATTTATGTTTCCAAATTTTCACTAGTAGATATTTTCCTGTAGTCTATCTCCTCCAATATACTTCTCTTGGAACAAAAGCTGGTTGTTTCTTGGGGGTAGACCAAACACTTTGTTTTAATAGATCCTTCCAAGTTATCCCCAGGGTGGCTGGCTGCATCAGGAATGTCCCAATAAGCAATCCCCCTAATCTTTATCAATACTTAATCTTGCCAGAATTTGGGCATTTTATCAATTCTAGTAGGTAAAAAATAGTACTTCTTTTAATTTGCATTTTTTGTGATTATCAGCATCCTCCTCTCAGTTACTGTTTTTATCTGCCAGAAAATAATGTTTATTTTAATTAAATATTCTTTGATCAACCAGAATTATTTTCAGTAATTAATACATGTTCACCATCTTCTCAGCTTCAATTCATCCTTCTATCTTTCTTTTAACTAGGCTTACCTATGATAAAAAGCATACCTTTCATTATTGTTTTTTAAGTAAATTGTAAGAGTTTATCCTCAAATTGGAGAAGGCAATGGCACCCTACTCCAGTACTCTTGCCTGGAAAATCCCACGGAGGGAGGAGCCAGGTGGCCTGCGGTCCATGGGGTCACTAAGAGTCGGATACGACTGAGCGACTTCACTTTCACTTTTCCTTTTCATGCACTGGAGAAGGAAATGGCAACCGGCTCCAGTGTTCTTGCCTGGAGAATCTCGGGGACAGGGGACCCTGGTGGGCTGCCGTCTATGGGGTCACACAGAGTCGGACACGACTGAAGTAACTTAGCATTAGCATCCTCAAATTATTTTTAATCACCTTACAATCAGAATGTATCACTCCTGTGAGAACAATAGATTGCAACTTTTTCTGTGTGCCTCCCTGAGTAAATATTTAGCAAATTTTCTAATAATGCTACATTTAAAATTATACAATAAATATTAGACTGAAATGAAAAGCCCTGAAAAGAAATAGCACAACAGACCGACAATTCCTGGACTTTCTTTGTAATGTTATTCTTTAAATACCTTGGCCCTTTGGCAGAATCAATGACTGTCAGGTGAGAAGATGATAAACATATACTATATGAATCCTGATTCTTAAGAATGAATTTAATTATCTGCCACTAGAACAGCTCTGCTCCCTTAAAGTAAACCTAGGAATCAGAAATGATCTTTTGCTGAAGAGAGAAGACAGTCACACAGGAAAAATGTCACTCATCTACTGTCAGCTTATATATTGTAATCCAATAAAGGAGACATACTTGAAAATCCCAATAATTTAATCTTCCTTATTCCTAAAGGTTTTACCTAGAATGACTGCAACCCCAGTACTTTAATAGTGAGACAGTATGCTCTTATTCTGCTTACATCCTGGTACTTTACAATCAGTTTTGGAAAGTAGTCAGAAAAGATCATTTTGAACAGTCTCTGGAAATCATTCAGGGGCAGACTACTTTGAAATGAGGGCTGTGTAAAGGCCATTACTAAGCAACTATTTAAATAGTCTACAGATCTACCGGTCAGCTACATCTAACTTGTTCTGTACTTGATGAAATGATGGTGAAGGACAATGGAAGAGGGACCTGACATCTGAAAGTTTAAGTAATTGGAAGGAACGTAATTTCCAGTTGACTATAAATACCATCATTTTAACATTTTTACATTGTTATATTAATGTTCCTTACAAAGCATCTGTCCTTATTTCACAGAAAATCTTTTATCTCTGAGGAAACTGATAAGAGGTTTTTTGCAGGGGCTTGGGGAAGAGGTTAGCCCTTCTCCTTGAACTGTGTTTATTCCTAGTCTTCTTTCCCCCATTTGTTCTCTGTCACTGGCCTAAGAGACCGTCCCTCTGATGTCTGGTAATTGAGAGATAATTTGTCTTTACCCAGACTAAGTGAGACTAAAAGACAGTCTGAAAGCTTGGAGAATACAAATGGAATTCTTGTTCTGAACTCCCATGTACTCCCATCTAGATGGAACTCCTAATATCACTATCTTTGTGTTTCTACTCTTGGCTGGTAGATTCTTCCAAACAAGGGTCTTCCAATCTCTTGCCTGAAGGGGAAGGTTTGGCTGCCAGTCTTCTGGGAAACAAATGAGAAGAGAGTACTAGGGAACTCTCCATCCATCAAATTAGTAGGCAGACACCCAACCCCGCCCCACCCCCACCCCCCCATTTTCCTTGCGTCTTGAGTCCAGAAACTTTCTCTCCTCTCTAGAGAATATGTTTCCAGTGTCCTGCCAGGGCAGGAATGGGGTGTCCACCCAGTGGCATAGCGCATGAGAAGGGATCCAGAGAAAAATTTCAGATAGGCCTTTTCATTTATGTACTTTTCCTCCTCCAGAGATAATTCACACTCCCAGTTCTTGAGACTTGAGGATTCTGTGGTACAAATCAGGTTGGCTTCCATTTTTCCACACCCAGTTAATAATTTAGGTTTTTTTGGGTACACTACATCTATTATCACTTCTTCATCTGCTTTCTAGCTTCTAAAATATTACTGCTATTCTTTTATTCCTCTCCATCATTATATGTTCATGCTTAAAGACAATTTTCATTATTACAGTTTTGGTGGCATCTCAAGGAAACAAAAATGGGTTGCCTTAACCTGAAAGCCACATAGCCACTTTAATAAGAGGACTTTCAATCTGCCTAAGCCTTCAGTAACTAAAGATGTGTTGGAACATTTAACCAGTTGCATATATTGTCTTAAAAGAACCAAAAGGAAAAAAAAGGAATTGTACCTTCTTTGGTTAAATTTAAGCTGGCAATAAAAAATATAACCTGTTAGAAGGCTTATATTTTATAGTTAATATTTTTAGCTATTAAGATAAAGGATAAACTAATGGGATGATTTACATTCACAGCCAGATATATTCATCACATAGTTAAGAGTTACTTCAAAATGCAAACAAAGTATTTTAGAGTAAACACATAGACTGTGAAGGTTTATACTTACAGATCCCAAACTGTAAAGTAATGGGAAAATACCGCCTCTTAACTATTTCCCAGGCCACAGAACAATTCCAATTTGACAGGGTTTTCTCTACCGCCACTTCTTACCTTAATCAACATGCATTTTACTGCCTAGCCACTGTTTCTAAAATAATATTTAATACTATTCTCTGCTGCCTCTGTGTATAGCAAAAGCCTTTTCCTCTGTGTTACTCTTTGATTACATCTTTGACTGTTTTTCCTTTTCTTGACATTTCCCACTTTTGATACGACAAGGATGTGGCTGCTCTCTCTTCTGGAAGGTAAACCTATCAATAATATGCTGTTGTGTGTAATCATGGTTTCCTTTTAAAATTTTTGTCATATGTATCTATCACAGGTCAGGCCTTGTTTCAGGCATTAGAGATAAAACAAGGAGTACAACATTAAACCCCTGCTCTCGTATAGCTTGTATTCTAGTGGGGATGACAGACAATAAACAAACATGTTATATGGAGTTGGGTGTTAACAAAAACAGGCGTGGGGCATAGGGTGACAGAGTGGTGTAGGAATGTTTTAGTTATATAAGGTGATCATTTGAAGGCTTCCTTGAAAAAGCAACATTGGAACAGAGACATAAGGGAGAAGCTCTATGAATACTTGGTGGCGGGAGTACTTATCCTAAAAGAAAATTACAAGTACAAAGGCCCTGAGCAAAGAGCATACTTGGCCTGCTGAAGAAGCAGCAAAGAGACTGGTGGGGTAGAAGCAGAACAAGATTTGTTTCTCTTTCAGTGTTTACCATTGTGGCCACAGTTTACTCTTTGCAAGATTTTAATATAACTTTTCAGATTTGAATAGAGTCAGAGTCAGAGGTGGGGCTGTTTTAGTCTACTGGAAAAGTGGGAATGTTACTGAATAAAGAAATAAGTTGCTGCAATAAGGACTTTAGCTGAATACAGACTTATAAACAATCTAAATTACAAATATACTGCCTAGTTTTCTGACAGAGAGGGTAGGACAGTGGGAAGATTTAAGAGCTAGATCAGGTTTTGAGTCCTGGTTCTATGCTTATTTGCTATAAATGACCCTGAGTCAGAGTTTTAGGTATTAATACATGTATACTCTTTTACTGTTTTATCCTAATTTTATAATGCAAAAATGGTATAGTGGTTATGGGGAAAGAATAATGGTTGGGAGCCAAAATTTTTGAGTTAAACATCTTTGCTGCTGCTTATTAAATGTGAAGTCTAGACAAGTCATTTAGAAGCCTCAGTTTCTCTGTCTGTAAATATAAAATATCTACTTTATAACATTATAAAAATTAAATGACATAATGACTATGTATGTGAAAGTCATCTGTATACTATAAAATGTCAAACTGACTTAATATACTCACATATTTTTTAAACTACATATGGAACCTTCAAAATTGTATTTAACTCACTTAAATTTTTTCATCTAAGTGCTTTCAAACTTTATTTAATTTTACCTTTTGATTTATTTACAGTTTATTTGCACTTTATGCAAAATCTATCCTTGGTAGTCAATTTCTTACTTTGGCCTATGATAAATTTTATAAAGTAATTTTTTATCTTTTAAATTACAAAGTAAAATTCAATGAACTAGTCAACTTGAAATCTTCAAAAAGAATCCAAATGCAGACTTTCACTTTATTTTTACTATGTTTTTCACAGATGATTATTTTGCAATAGAAAATGGGGGCACATGGAGAAAATAACTTGAAAGGATAATTAACAATCATTTTATATATGTCAATAACTATTAATGACTTTTCAGTGGATTTATTTTTGCAGGGGCGGGGGGGGCTATTTTTATCTTTTGATCCCTCACTGCTTAGCAAAATTATAGTAAACACAAATTCACAGCCACATATATATTATCAAATATTTGATATATGTTTTGAAGATTATACTAGAGACAGACTATTCTATTTCTTAATATCATATAGCTAGCCATTAGTTAAAAGTGTCTATATGATGCTGGAGAGTAACTGGGAATTTAAGTCAAAAGAATAATAGCTGAAACCTTTAAAACATCCTCAGTGGTCTTCAAAAGTAATTTACATGAAATTTAACAGAATGGAACTTACTCCATGCCCTGTGCAGTCTGCCGTGCAATATCTATAAGTTTGATCATCTCGAATTTGGTCTCAATGATGTGGAGATGATGATATAAACTGGAGCCCTCACACCACTGGGTAACAATAGCCAGTTGCGGCTTTGTTGAATAACCCATGAAGAGGAGGATATTCACATGTCGCGTTTTCCTGTAAAAAGAAATATAACAGGAAACAGTAAATGCTGATACACTTTAGCAAATGCTAAAAAAACAAACAAACAAAACACAAAACCAGGGCCAAAGCAGTCTACTTGTCAATAAGATGCTGTCAGAAAAAGGTATTTTTTTAGCAAGGCAGCAGAAGGATAAATTTAGATGAGACTTTAGGAATTATCTAGTCTAACATCCTAACTTTTTCATAAACGTCTTTTTAGTGTACCTCATAGATAGGCAACTAGGTATTATTTAAATACCTTTAATTATGGGACGTTCATCACTGAGACTGTAGCCTGTTCCCACTACTCTTTTTTTTTTTGGCCACATCATGCAGCATGTGGAATTCATGTTCCACAACCGGGGAATCTGAAGTTCCTTCACCAGGGATGGAACCTGTACCCCTGTAGTGGAAGTGTGGAATCATAGCCACTGGACACCAGGGAAGTCCCCTCTTCTTTTCTTTCTTCCCTTTAAAGTAGTTCTAGCATTAGTAAAATTTTAGGCTAAGAAAAACATTTTCCTGCAACTTTCATCACTGGCTTCTCTGTTCTACTCTCTAGAATAGAACAGAGCAAGTTTATATATACCCTTTTGAACATAACAGCCTCCTATGGACCTATAGTCTCAGTTCTGTTGACAATTTTCTCCCCAAGTTATAGTTTCAGAATCTTCCACATCTAAGTTCTTCTTGCCTGGACATACTCTGTTGTGTTAGTCGCTCAGTCATGCCTGACTCTTTGCGACCCCATGCACTGCAATCCACCAGGTTCCTCTGTCCATGAGATTTTCCAGGCAAGGATACTGGAGTGGGTTGCCATTTCCTTCTCCAGAGGATCTTCCCAACCCAGGGATCGAACCTGGGTCTCCTGCACTGCAGGCAGATTCTTTACCGACTGAGCTTCTAGTTTGCTCATTTTCCTCAAGCTCCAGGTTTGATACAACCTCTAAGTGTGTCCTGATAACCTTAGAATTTTGAGAGCAGTATTCCCATAAGTACCACTTTTCATGACTGGAACACTGTGATTCCATTAATTCACTATAGGATTAACATTTTCATCAGCTGTACCATATAATATTGCACACCACTTAAAACAGTCAAAGACAAAATGTTTTGTCCATTTTGAATAAATCTGTGCAACTAACAGCAGCTGTTTATCAAGGTAACTTCTCTGGAAAACATGATTCATACAAGCTTACCTGAGTACTCCTACTTCATTTTTGAAGGCCTGTAACTGCTGAGGTGTGGGTGCTGTCACATTCAACATTTTCACTGCCACATCACCTAAAAGGTAATTGCCACTCCAAATGTCATTCCAGTCTTTAAAATTTAAAAATATAAAAACTCAAGGGTATTTTCACAAGTTACCACAGCATTAAAACCATACCATTACAAAACTGCAAATAAATTATACCTTAACTACCTAAATGGCATTAATTTTCTAAGGATAAAAACTAAAAATGACACTCCTATACTAGTATTTTAAAATACCAATCTCTGTCCCCGCTCCCTCAAAAACAACCAGCCTATCTCATTTCCCCCTTGGAAATTTAGTTTAACCAATTAAATACCCATGATATTTTCCTAGCTATTTAGCAAAACTAAATTCGATGCAGTCACTAATTGAATGTTAAAACTGCAGATGACGGGCCAAATGGAACTTTGCAGAAAGAGAAAACTGCAAACTTCTTTATCAGAGTATTTAACACTTCCTTCAAATCCATGGATCACTTATTGCTTTTACTTAGAAAAATTATTTAAAAAAAACCTTTATATGAAACAGAATTCTTACACATTGCCAAAAGGTGTATAAATTGGTACAACCACTGGAAACATTGTTGTTAATATCTACTTCAGTTTGGTTCAGTCGCTCAGTTGTGTCCGACTCTTTGTGAGCCCAAGAATTGCAGCACCCCAGGCCTCCCCTGTCCATCACCAACTCCCAGAGTTTACTCAAACTCATGTCCGTCGAGTCAGTAATGCCATCCAGCCATCTCATCCTCTGTCGTCCCCTTCTCCTCCTGCCCCCAGTATCTCCCAGCATCAGGGTCTTTTCCAATGAGTTAACTCTTCGCATGAGGTGGCCAAAGTACTGGAGTTTCAGCTTTAGTATCAGTCCCTCCAATGAACAACCAGAACTGATCTCCTTTAGAACGGACTACTGGCCCCACAAGTCTTTCCTAGGTATATACCAACCACCATGGACACATGTTCACTAAATGACAGGTGCTAAGAATATTCATAGCAGCAGCGTTTATAAAAGCCCCAAACTGGAAACTATTCAAATGCTGGTCACACAGTGAATAGTCATGCCTATAGTCACACAATGAACACTATATAGAGAACGAATAACCTACAACTACATACAATAATATAGAGGAATCTTACAAACAATGTGTAAAAAGGGCCAGACACAAAGGAGTACATACTGTATTACTATGTCTGTTCAGGTATGGATAGTGGCTACTCTTGGTGATCGGGGACATGAAAAAGACTTCTAGAGTTCTGGGAATGCTCTGTTTACTGACCAGATGTGTAAACTTTGCAAAATTTTAGCTACTTGTACATTAAAGTGCACTTATTTGCATGTATATTTCAATATAATTAAACTAACATTGATTTTTCCTGATTATCAAATGCTTATAGCAAAAAAACTAACAAACTTAAAAAATTATACATTTTAAAAGTCTAAGGAATAAAATAAAAATATCTTATAATCATGTCATTCAAAAATGATCACTGTTAACCTACTCTTGTATATCCTGTGTGCATACTCAGTCACTTTAGCTGTGTCTGACTCTTTGCGACCCTACGGACTATAGTCTGCCAGGCTCTTCTGTCCTTGAGATTCTCCAAGAAAGAATACCAAAGTTGGTCGTCATGCCCTCCTCCAGGGGATCCTCCTGACCCAGAGATCAAACCCATGTCTCTTGTATCTTTTGCATTGGCAGCGTGGATTCTTTATCACTAGTGCCACATGGGAAGACCTGTTGTATTCCTTACTAGGCTCTTAAAAGTACGCATTATGAATATTTATAAATATGTAGGTTTGAACCCTAGGTTTGACCCCTGAGTTGGGAAGATCCTCTGGAAAAGGAAATGGCAACCCACTCCAGTATTCTTGCCTGGAGAATCCCATGGACAGAGGAGCCTGGTGGGCTACAGTCTATGGGATTGCCAAGAGGCAGACACAATTGAGTGACTAACACACACATACACGAAAACGACAACCTAAAAAAGATATATATTAAAATATTGATGGTCATTTAGAAAATTATGGTATATATATATATGTAGCATCACAGTATGGGATATTATACATGCTGCTTTTAACATACACCACAGAAACTTTTCCTTATCAATAAATATAGACCTACCATAGCATTTTACTGTCTATATAATCATATATGGATGTTATCAGTATAATCCAATCTTCTTTTAATGGGCATTTTTCATTAATATTAAATCTCCAATGAATATACTTACACATCTGTTTGTTCCTGTTCTATAAATAAAATTATTGGCTCCATATACATATTGCCAAACTGCCCTCCAGAAAATTCATAGCAATTTACTTTCCCACCAGCAGCATTACAATCACAACTCTAAACAATCAATTAAAATAATTATTGTCCATTTGATTATTTTTTCAAAGAAAGATAAGTCACTTAAGAGGCAATGATGATTCCTATATTTTGAATTTTGATTCTTTCACAAGTAGTGAAACTGAACATTTTTTATATGTTTACTGGTCATTTCTTCCTTTGGTTAAGTTCTCTTTTTATATGTTTACTTGTGGTTTATAATACAAATAAAATTACCAGCAGAAAGACTTATAAAAAAATATCTTGGTGACCAGCTCATCTGGAGGATCGTCATCTTTAAAAATTATTACTGAAGTATAATCAGAGGACTTCTGGTTGCTGTGAATCCAATTTTTATTTCCCATAATTTTTGTTAAAAATCTTTGGGGAACTCTTGCATCTGATCAAAACAGTTTAATGATAGAAACAGTGAATATTCCCTTTGATATTTTCTTTTTAACAAAAGTTGTGACAAGATCACTGTATGGCATACGTACCATGCCACTTTCCCTTGTAGACTGTCCCAAATGACCCTGATCCAATTCTCTGTCCCACTGTGATCTGTCCATCAGGAATCTCCCAATCGTCACTTGAATCCCGTCTACCAAGCGTTTTCTTGATAAAAATGAGGCAAAAGTCAAGCCAAAGCAAACAAAAAGGAAAACTTTATGTTTGACACTAAGTACATTCCTCTATTTCTGAAAGGGACATAAGAGAATAAGAACTTTGGGGAGAAACAAATCAAAACTATACTCGAGGAATAATAGGAAGATGATTCTTATAACATACAACTTAAGTTTAAGAACTAAGTCAATATTAGGATGGAAATAATTCAGTAAAAATAAAAATTATTTATTGGTTATGAGTAGAAATGTTATATTAAATTTCAGTATCAAAATCAATAACATAAAGCAACTAGGGGCAAGATAAGCACTACACATTTGTGACTAGCTTTGGCTTCAAAGGCCAAAAATTTGAGTTAAGGTGCTAGGCAACTGTTGATAATCTTAATTATTTTCTTCCAGTCAGTACTAAATTAAATTACTTCATACATCTTATCTGATCCAATCTCTCTCTCAAAAATGTTATCAACACATAAAAACTCTGGTATATATACTAGTGCACTACTGCTAATATGATTAGTTTTTAATAAATATTTAAGTTACAGCATAAATTTTTCAATAGGAAAAAATGTCCTTTGGTAGATATTTGAATTTCAGATCAACTCTTTAAAACATATATGCCTAATGCTTCCTAAAATTCCAGCTTACTTCTCTTTCCATAGTTCAGAAACAGAACACTATCCTAACTCTTCCCAAACTGCCTTTTACTGAATTATATTAGAGTTGAGAGCAAAAATCAACATTGTGGGAATATGCTTTAAGTAAAAAACTATCAGCTCTTAATGATTTCTAAGAAGAAAGCACTTCAGAGGAAAACTCTCACCATTCGATTCCTGTCTTCTGAGGATGAAGAGGACTTTCTTTCTCGCTGAGGTCCTGGAGATTTCTGCAATGCTTTCACATTAGAAAGTGAGCCAGGTAATGAGGCAGGGGGTGTGGCAGATAAACCTGTGGTTGATCCTAAGTTAGTGAAAGGAAAAATTTATCTATTAAAGGAGGATCAAGTACGTTAGCTTACTGGGGGCAGAGGGTGCAGGGATATGTAGACTTATTTTAAAAATGCAGTGCATGTTTTAATATTGACCATTAGGAAAGGACAGGCAAAAGAGGGCCTCATTTGGTGATTAACTATAAATTTAAAAACTATAGTTTCTTTTAGTTTTACAGTTTTAGCATTTTGGTCAATTTAATAACCTTTAAAATATATGATGATAGATATATACCTTGCTTATTGCTGCAGAGTCTAGGAGAAAAACAATCTTAAATATATCCCAATTTTTTCTTTGATCAAAAAAACTAAAAAGCAAAATCAATTTAAAAGCAAACATAAAAAATAAACTTTAATTATGTGACATTAACAGCTAATAAATAATAATAAAAATAGAAATGCTCCAAATGGAAACATTTTCTAATAATGGCCTTAATATTGACATTATCTAACTCTTTCATATTAGCCACTAAAATTTAAAAAAATCCTACACTACATACTATATACTATTTAAGAGAGATACTGGTCACTGTCATTGGTTTCTGGAGCCTTATTTTGCTAAACAAAGATTAATTTTACCTGCACAACAAAGTTAATGCCAACAAAGCCAAGTAGGTTTCTCAAGACTTTCTGAAAAATCTCTGCCTATATAAAATGAGAACAAGGTAAGTGCAATGGCATCGCAGCCAAGTTACTACAAATGGAAATATTTTATCAGCAAAATGAGTCCAAGGGCTACACTCTGAAAATGGACTCAGCTGGCAGGGTTGCATACCTTTCTGATGGATACTTTCTCTTCCAAGTGCTGACTGAGCAAAAATCCCAATTCATGTACAGAAAGCACCTGGTTCAGGGGTTCAGGGTAGTGACTCCTGGTGGGGCCTGAGTATAGCTAAGCAGGACTGAGATGTCAGTTAATAATCGCACAAACAGAACAAAAAGATTTCCATTAAAAAAACTAGGGAACTATTCTCAAAGGACAAGGATCAAAATACTAATGGCAACATTTAAAATGTTAAAATTGTGTAGAAATTTCATCATTACTATACCACGTATGTCATCATGTGGAATTTCCATGACCTCACATGCAATTTTCTAAAAAGAAAATGACACCTGGAATATCTATTAGCTACAGTTATTAACTGGAATATCTATTAACTACAATCCATATTCTGCCTTCCATTGATAATATTTCAACATCATAAAGCCTTAACTGTTTATTCAGGGTTCACAATCCTGATCTACTCAGTGCTGTACTGCATCACTTACTTTAATTACACTACTCGGCTCTCTATAACTTCCAGCCCATTCCATGGATTCTCTGAGAAAGTTGGGCAGAAAGAGCAAAAATCTGAAAACCATCATTCATTCAGAATAAGTAACAGACACTAGCAAAAACCAATAAATATAATTATTTCAAAATATTTAAAGCAAGATACTTGTCTAAATTTTGACTTAAATTTTGAAGAATTAGTTTAACCACTGATTAAAGAATGGTGAGATAAAATGGATGGGTGAAATTATACTGCTAAACTTTCCCCTCATATGAGAGCATAACTCAAAGTATCAATCTTAATTTTCTAAAGTATGCTAAAATACCTCAAATATATTATAGATCTTCTTTAAGTTCCCTAGTTTTGATAGAAAATATACATGGCTTATGCTTTAAAAAAACCCACATATTACAAAAAGTCAAAGCCAAAAGTCTAATGAGAACTCATAATAGGGATTTCTATTTTTAAAAACCAAAAAAATTGATATTAGCAAACATCAAGTTTATCGCCAAAATGGATTAAAGTAAAAGAAATTCAGCTTGAAGAAAACCATCCCCACATTATTTACCACCACCCCCTGAGTTTAAGATATTAACAAGACCAAAAAGTAGTATTAACAAAAAACAAGATGGAAATTTCAGCTCTTGCTTTTAAACATTTATGACAGACAGCATACAGAAAGCTTGTGGAAGTGAGTATGTGTGAGAAGCACATCCAGAGCACTCCAGCCAGGCCAGGCAGAAACTGAGTACTGAAAACTCTCACACTTACAAGCACACTGTGAGGGTGAGACACAAACAGTATCTGGTGTTTATATTTAATTTGCTTTGGTTGAAAACAAGAAAGAAGAGCCCAACTACCTCTGAACACTGGGCCAGGCTCAAAATCAAACACTATTTCACTGGGGACAGAATGGAGGAGGGGACTGGGAGTCCGGGATTGGTATTTCCGAAGACAGCGCATCAGCTGGTTCAAAGGGGCTGTTAGAAGAGAAAGAGAGGGGCAGGCAAACACAGGAAGACAGACACAGAAGAAATGAAAGAAGTCACGGGGAATAAATGAGTTGAAGCCTGCTTCACAAAATAATTCTGGATGTTTAAAAAACTGCTTATTTTCATAAAATTCCAATCATTCTTTTAAAAGTGATTCATATAAAGGATAAATGCTGTTTGATTTTTGGTACTAAGCAGGCAATTTTTATGACTAAGTTAACTCTGATGCTAACATGATGGCAACATTTAAATGCCGGATGTACTGGGCAAAACTGTCAAAAGCCACAGCTATTAAGACATACGAAAGTCAAACTGGCAGCAACATTAATTGGTGGGTTCATGGAATAACAAACAGGAAAAAAAAAAACTTTTTAAACTATGTACTACATATAGTAAATACTAAGTCCAGAGTACATAACACAGGCTTATTATTTTGGTAGGTCCACAAGTATATAGAAACATAACAAAAGATGGTTCATGCAACATTTGACATAAAGTATCTTTGCATCTGGGCTTAGATATTTTGAATATAAAGCAGGGTCACAGTGAAGAGACTGACTCTAAACAAAGTATGTGGGCATTGCAGGGCTTCCTTATTAAATAGATGACGGTTGAAGAGGGAAGCATAAAGGACCACCTGGAAGAAAACGTCAAGACTGTTTCAAACAACATCTCTTACAAAAATCTTATGGGGGTAAACTCTTATTTTAAAAAGTATTTTCTAAAGTAATGTTTTTCTATGACCCCAATATTCACTGGGTGCCAGAGTAAACAGCTGATAAAATTCTTTAAGAAGTCTCAATTTGATCTCTCATTTGCTTATTTTATTTACTGGACTAGTAAGAGGGGAACTGGGCTTTTCTATTAGGGGTCCACGCTATAAAATTTATCTTCCAGGGCCTTCTAGAAAGCTGAAGGCAAGTAGTTGACAGTGTCCATCAAACTGACAAGCTGTAGCAGGTAATCCCAGGGATTCTCCCCAAGAATGATTTAAGAAAGTCAAGTTTTAACTGATTGTAAGCTCAGTCTTTAAGTATTAGTGGAGATAGTTAGGAATAAAATGGGTAAAATAATTTTATAAAAACATTTTAAAAACTGTAGATGTCACATTTAAGACTCCCCTTTTATGTCCTCTTTTTCTCTGTTTCTGGAGTTAAAATTTAAAATCAGTTAAAATTTTATTAGCGATAAATGATAATTACTATAGAAAAGCAAACAATTTTTTTTCTCTACATATTTTTCTCTGTGTCTGTGTTTCATGAAAGAAGCAAATATAAAGGAGACAAGCAGCAAAGCAATTGCATTCTTCCCCCACTTTTTTTTTTTAATTGAAATCACTACTTACCTCCATCACTACGAAACCCTTGGTCTCTAATCAAGTCCTACAAATAGATAGAAGTGTATACTTAGTCAAAGCATATGATAAAAAAACAACATTTATTTTCCACTAAGCATTAACAGAAAGGTGAATTCAAAATATCTGTCTTATAAATTACTTCACAAAACAGAAAGAATATGGAATAAACTAGTGAACATGATAAAATAAAAACTTTGAAACACCTGCCAACCTAACCCTAGACTGAAGGGATTACTAGTCCTGATTAAATGCTGAAATCCATTTCAGGCCATTCAAAACCAATGGCTGCATTAATGCTCAAAAACATTCTACTGGCACATATTAAGAGCCATAAAATGTTCATACCCTTTGATCCTACAATTCCACTTCTGGGAATTTTTCCTAAATAAATAATTCATAAGAAAAAATGGTATGCACAAAGATGTTTAGTGCAATATTATCCATTATACTAAAAAAACACCAGAAATAATTATTTCCCTATTTTAGGCATACTGACATTTTAGACATATTGGTTAAGTAAAATTATAGTGTGTCAATTTAGAACATATTATGCGGCTACTACAGTTATGAAGTCTGAATCTTGAAACATGTTTATAATTTAAAAGGATACAAAATTAAGTGTACACTGATACGATCATAAAAATATAAATGTTTAAGGACACACTAGAAGGCAAACATTTTTTTAGTTGTCTTTATTATTAAAATACAGCTTTTTAAAACAATGTGAGGCAGGGCAGCGGGGGAGGAGTCCACTGGCAATGCAGTGCAATTTGGACACAATTTGGACTTTGACAGAACTTAGTTTACCCAGTATAATTGATGACTGAACGACCCCAAATGTTTCTAAATATGCCCAATATGCCCAAAAGCTAAAACAAGAGAAGATTCTTTACAGATGCATTTCTGCCATGTTCAATGTACTATAAATAATCAACAAATGTCTGCAAATAAGATGCTAAGTGTTAGTGGTTGTATGACTACCAATAAATATAAAATCATGGTGGTCACTAGCTTTGAGTTCTTGACAGCTTATCATCTAAGAAAGATATACAAACACAGAAATTTACATAAAAATAAGAGCTTAAGAAAATAATCAAAAAAGGTGCCAAGTTGCTTAATTAATTGCCAAATAAATGGTATATGTAAAAAGATTCTTGGTGCAACGTAAGTTCAAAGGATAAAGAAATAACTATAGAATTTGGTCACTGGTGAAGCATTTGAAGAAGTTAATCTAAGAGCTGGAGTTTGAGCGGTAGATAGGATGCAGAAAAGCAGAGGGGCAATTCCCTGTTGGTCCAGGACTCTGACCTTTCACTTCTGAGACCTGGGGTTTAAGCCCTCATCAGGAAAGTACGATCCCATAAGCTGAGCAGAGCTGCCCAAAAAAAAAAAAAAAAAAAAAGAAAGAAAGGCCTTCTGGACAACCTATTGCTAATAACCACCATAAGCTTGTATTTTTCAATCTTAAATATGTTCTTAACGCTCTCTGACAATCTTTTTCTATGTGATCTAGGTTAAACAAGATCTTCTAATATTCCAATACTGGCTATTTCAAACTTTCCCCCAATTTCCTATGGTTCCTTTCCTAATTACTGCTCTTCCCCTTTTAGCAGGATAGAGAAAACAGAAGCTATCAAAGAACATTCTGTTCTGTCTTTATATCTACAAACATCTGCATAATAATATTAGCTATAATTTCTGAATTCTTTTTTTGTGCCAAGAATAATCATCACTACAAGGGGTAGACACTGTTAGCCCCAAGGTTAAGTCATCTGCCCATGGTCATTCTGCCTCTAAAGAGCTCAGAGGCAGCTATGTTCACCTCTACCTCCTCATAGCCCCTGAGGAACATCACTTCCAAGCTCAAAGAATTTTTATTTACTACCTTAATTATTCCTCTTCTTGTTCTTCTGAACCTCTCTCTTTACTTGCTTCTTCCCCTCAAGTTACAAGCATGCTCAAGGCCCTCACATGACTCTTCTTCAGTCTATGGCTTTCATCATTCCTTTGTAACCAAGCTTCTCAAATCTGACAACGAATCACACATCTTTACCAGCTTTTGCTCTCCTCCACTAGACCTCTAAAACAGCTCTCAACGGCATCAAAATGACACTGTAATTGCCCAGTTCAATAATTATATTTAATATATTCAATAGTTACATCTCATTTGAGTCTCAGTGACAACTGCCATCAACTACTTCAGCATTCTTGAAGTCCCCATTTCTCCCTTTGGCTTCTTCAACACTACTTTCTCTTATTTGTTTGAAGCTAAATTTAGGAAGAGGAGCCTATAATGAAGAAAGAAAGACAGTCTCTGCCTATATCTCAAATGTTAATGATCACTAGGGTTGCATTTCTACCTTCTTTTCAATTTACATAATCTTGGAGTAATATCATTTACATCCATAACTTTAACACAAATAGGCTAATTATTTCTAAATGTGTATCTCTACTCAAAGTCTTTATTTCAACTGCTACTGGACTTCTAAACCAGTAAAGATCCACAGACGTCTTCAAGTCAGTATGTCCAAAATAAAAGTTAACATTTTCATTCCTACACACCCTGTTCTTCCCTAGGCATTTCTATCTTAATGAATCAAATAAATACTATGTATTCATCTAAGGCAGAGAATTCTAGGCATTGTCTTTTTAATCTCTCATCTCCCACTTCTCTCCTCTACTACTAGATAGAACAGCGATTGACTATAAGAAGAACGGCCAGGTTTTACCCCATTTCAATCATTTATCACCTGTGTGATCTGGAATAAGTTTCTTGACATCTCTAAATCTAATTTTCTTAACAGTAAAAGAAGGAAAATAATAGTACTTAACTCACAAGTGTTTATAAGGATGGAATAAGAAAATTTATGTACTTGGTAAAGGACCTAGCACATAGTAAGCATGCATTTACAGTATCAATCCTAACAATCGCATCTATCAAATCTCTCACTAATTCAAAAGATTTTTCTAAAGTAAAGAGCTGACCACTTTCTTTCCCACTCAGTTTACTGGACCCTTCACTATCAATTACTATAGAGAACTCAGAATAATACATGTCATCTTCCCTACAATATCAAGTATTAATTACATCCCACATAAAGGTACTTCCATACTTCTGCACATACCATTTCCTTAACAAATGTTCTTCCTTCTTAAAACCCCTAGCACTAGGTACTTAATAAATCCCTACTGCTTCATATTCACTGTTCATCTTCTACAATATGGCTTAAATGTTGTCTCTTCTCTGCTAAACTTGACTGTCTTTAATCAGGTAGAGTTCATCCCCTTCTATAAACTATCATTGTATATTTTTGTGTTTATTTATTTATATGTCTGATTCATCCATTAGACTGCGACCTCCCTGAGGGCAGACTGTATGCTAATGCATCTTAATTCTCTATTTTGATACAGTGCCTATCCCACAGTAAATATTAAATTTGGTTTACTGGAATAATAAATGATAAATAATGACTGAAACTGAATGAAATGCTAAAAGGTTTATATTTTATAATCAGTGGGAAGTAAACAAAAATTTTATAACAAAGGAACAGATGGTGATTGAAGTCTTACAATAAAGAATAAAATTCTATTTTGACAGTAGCAATAAAGAATATAAATGGACAGAGAAATCAATGGCAGGAAATTTATATAGCAGATTAATGTCATAAGTAGTTCAAGTGAAGAAATATGGGCCCAAATGGTGGTAGAAAAAACAAATTTGAGATATATATCAAAAGGAAAGGTGATATCTTATGACTATTTGCTTATGGGAAAGATGAAAAAGCAAGATATAAACATGACGCTGCAAATGTTCAAGCCCAAGAGAACAGGGGAATCTTAGTAACACTAAGCTATACAAAGAAATAGTCTAAAAGAATGTTAGTTTTAAAAGTAAATACAAAGTTTACAACTTTGAACATGCTGACAATAGATCTAACCTAGAAATAAGATTTGATTTCATATTTCACAAAATCTCCTTATTCATTTATTTCCCTCTCCTACTCTTTCCCCCTTTGTATGTGGGTCTAGCCAGATAGAAGAAGACCTTTTAGCTGAGAAAAACTGGTATTAAGAAAAGGCTACTTTAAATAAATCCAACGAAATAAAAAAAAAAAATTTCATAGCAAAAAGTAGGAAGAAGGTCTGACTTGGGAATGTATCTTGAAAAATGAAATTAAGATTGATAAAAAGTTTATTTTCATTTATTTCAACAAAAATATTGTTATAATGTCAACAATATGTTAATTCTTAGAATTAATACAGAGGGAATCAAGGTTTTATTGGCTGTAATAGCAAACTTACAATAACATAAAACTGAAACTCTCAATATTCATCTTTCACATCACAATCACTCATTTCTATAAAAATTTTAAAGGACTTCATCAGTTCCCTCAATGCCTCCATCAGTCCTTCAATATTTCATTCATTTTCTTTAGAAAAGCCTGTTCTCTTGTCATCCTTTAGACACTAACTCTCTTTTACTGTTAACTGGACTAATTTAATTCTGCTGTATCCTTATTTCCCAATGGCTTTTCACTGTCTTCAATAAATCCTTAAAATCTTTTTTTTGTTGTCAGACTAGCAATCAGTCTGCTTTATTTTTTCATAGCAATTTTGGATAGTGATGAAAAAGGGATAGAATGCAAGCTAGTATTAAATGGGGAGGGATGAATATGTGGGTGGAGACTTATTAGGGGAATCTGTTAATTAGTGAATATTTTCCTGTTAGGATAATTTTGGCTCCTTTACTCAACCTTATGAGGACTCACAGAAGGAATGCCTGTATAATGAGAACATTAGGCTCACCAGAGAACAACAGGCTGTCCTCTAGCATACTTATGACCCCTCAGTAATTTCAGTATCCTGCTTATCTTGGTAAACAGTTTCAGATTTCTTTTTAAATATGATTACTTCCCAATGCAAACAAATTTGGTAGCTTTTCTGTTTTGTTGCTTATTACATTCAATGATTAAGGATAACCCACACTTTTTATTCTAAAGTACAAATCATGGGAGAAATGATCCTGACCCCACCACAGCTCAGATGTCAAGGGCTCTTTATTCTCTTCAAGAATTTGGTTATCAGGATGATACAGTAGAATGAACCAGTCCTTTTGGAGAGATCCTGTGTATGTCTTTTTTTTTTTTCTCAACTCAACTCTTCCTTCCCTTTTGTCTATATCTGGGACTGGCAAAATACAATGGGCTGGCCACCTGCTTTACTGAAGTTTACTGGAATAAAGCCTCATCTGTTTGTTTAAAATGTACTTATTATCTATGGTTGTTTTCACACTAGTGACAGAGTTCAACAGTTGTCTTTAGAGACTGCAAGATCCACAAGCCTAAAATATTTACCATCTGGCCCTTTAAGAGTTTGCTGACCCTTGGTCTATATTATGGGAAATAGACCTCTGCTTTGTCTTCTAAGCCTTTTATTAATACAAACGTTTTTGATGACCTCTTAAGTTAGGTCATCACCTAATAGTTCCCATTTTAGGGCACTATATTGGGAATGGTTTTTGCTGTCCAGAAGTTAAGGTTAAATTGAAGAAGTGACATTAAGGTTCATAATTAACTTCCAGTGTGTAACATAAACTAGAAAAGGAAAAAATTCAAGAGTGATCAGCCAGAAGCAGCTAAAATAATTGATTTGTATAGAGATGGAGTACAATGGTATACTCAAGAAAGTAAAGAAGGTAAATGGTAGCTTTGCACGAGAAGTACATAAAGTGATGATTAGTCCTTAAGGGTTATTTAACTCAAAGCTGAAGTTTTAGAAATTTAGGTAAAGATTTCACATTGAAATATGCAAGTATATTCTTATTTTTTCTATACCTTCAAATGGGTCAAGTGGATTGATTATCTATTAAATAAATGAAGATGAGACTTTTACAGAGGTGTCATAAGGAAAAAAACGAATGAGAATAACTCTGTACTTTGGTACCAGTTAAATATTTTATGCCAGCAGAGAAGATGACAAGGCTTTTCTGATCTGTAATTCATGAAAAGTCTATCACTTATACTAACTGTGATAAATAAAACATGGCATTTATTTCTGATCTATATTATAAATACACACAAAAAGATTAAAATTAACTCAATATATTGAGAGAGGGTGTGGGGGAGAGAGAGGAGAGAGAGACACAGACAGATACTAACTTCAAGAGAGAGAAAACTTAATTTACAAAACAGATAACAGAACCAGACTCCCCAATCTGTGGTCCAAAAACACAGCAGAAAAATAAACACACTTGAATTTTCTAGATTCAAACACTGCTGGATACTTACATCAATATTGACAGGTTCTATCGTGTTTATATGCACATTTGGAGCTGATGATGACCGGTCTCGTTGTCCAAACTGATTTCGATGATCTTCATCTGCTGGTCGGAAAGGCTGTGGAATTGGAATGGATTTTGAAGGAGATGGACTGGTGAGAATTGGGGGCCTGGAAAAGTCAAGTGATTGGAAGATAAGATTTAGAGCAACTTTCTAGAGATAATAACAAAGAAAAATGAATTATATAAAGATTTTGTTTTCATATTCTCAAATAAAACCTTAAAATAAAGGCAATGGCAGTAATGGCTTTTAAAAGAATTAGTTTAAAAGACTTATATATGCTTACAACTAACACCAACAAAGTTGCTTTGCTCACCCTCCATGAAGTATCAATGATAAGAACACTGATTTTATTCAGAAACTCCAGAGAAATCTTCAAATGGCTAGAAATTACCTGTGGTTAATCAGCTGAAGAAACTCTTGTTCTTTAACATTATACAAAAATGTTCTAAGTACACACTAACTGAATAATGTCTGCTAATTATTTCTACCTTTGCCATTTCTTGATAGTTGAAGTCACTAAGATGAAATTTTTATGGGAAATATTAGGAAATCATACATCTTTTAAAAGCACACATGTGTATTTCAGGTATCTATTGCTTTACCCAAGATGTATCTATTGCTTTATACAAGAGGTAAATTAAAATCTTGAACAAAAATGGCAAAAATAACTTCCAAATTCAAAAGATGATTCTCAGAGTGTCAATCTCTCATAGTTTGAGATGTTTATTATGCCCAATAATTGATACAAGACACAAAGAAGAATAATATATTAAACCTTAAAGCAAATTTTCTAAAAATTGCTCTTTGATGTGACTGTGACAGACTGGTAGTGTATATAAATAACAAAGTCTATGACCGCTCACTGTCCCCAAAATGAAGCGGGCATTCACAGAGCACGTTAAAGTTTTGAGAATAGATTGTAAACACCCATGAGAAGTCTATGTTCTTCAGAAAGAATATCCAAGGGAGCTGAGAAGTGAGTACCACTTGATTGATGAGGTGCGACTCAGTGAGCTCCGTCAGGACCAATGGATGATTCAATGCTAATAGCTCTTCAGAGATTGGTTATTGTTGCACCCCATCTTATGCAAACTCTGTAACTAATCAGCAGTATCAAGTGGTTAATAAGACAGCCAGAAAGACAGCTGAGGGAATAAAAAGACATTTTTAAGAGGAGAGAGGGTTTAAAGAGGAATGAGAAGAAAATGTAGTTTTGGACCAGATGAAGGTCGGAAGAGCCAAAAAGCCGAGTTGTGACAACAAACTTCTAAATAAAATATATTACTAGAATCTGAACCATACCAGCTTATGAGTTTTACTTCTTTGAAGCACCCTTTTAAAAGGGTAGGGAAAGAAATTTTAACTTTAACTGTTCATATTAACTAAATGAATCCACTTAGAATTGAAATAAAAATAATTGCTCTACTGGTCCTTTTTATTATGATTGATTACTTTTTAGTTTGTGACAAAGCTGTCTCTGCTTTTGCTTTAGACAGCCAATAACAGCCTTCGGCAAGGGATTTTGGGAGCAGGTAAAAAGAATTTTTAAATGGCAGTATTAGCTTTTAGACAGTTTTGAAACATGCAATGACTTTTCTAAATACTTAGAGGCTAATTTAAAGTCTCAAGGCAGTAACACACTTTATCAGAACTTAAAAGTAGAAAAAGCCTGAACTATCTACAACTGTAGAGGGCAGTCTAATTAATATAACTGATTTGGTGTAGTGACAGCAAGTCATTCTCAAAACTTAATAATAAATGAAGACTATGACAGCAACATGTAGCATCTAAGTAAGAAATATGCATGCAAAGGACACTGGTCTTTACTTAGGAAAAACAAAAATCTGGATTAAATCTGATAAATGTTATTATCAAATCTAAAGAAAATGGATAAACTAGAAAATGAAGATAAGCTGTTTCTGTTCTTCTCTTCTCCTCCCACCCCTCTGGTCCCACCATCACTACTGTGCTTTTATCTCCTGGGGTCATTCAGATTCTGGAATTCTTTATGGCCCAGTTCAAATCTCACTTTCTTGATTAAATGTTCACTACTCTCTCTCACTGTTCTCTTTTGTAAATATTGCAATATTTATCACATAGTTTAAAATAATATATCATAAATTATAGATTATAATTATATATTAGCTTAAAACTGTTGGCCATTATCTCCTGTGTTAATGCTTTTTTCCTAAACGGAAATCATATACTTCTGTATCTGATATTAAAAATAAATAAAGCAAGCACAAGGCAGGGACTCTAGATTATCTGTTGCTTGATTTTTGCTTGATTTTTCCTAAGTATGGTCCTACAACAGTCTATGTCAGTTTTAACCCTCTGTATCTGTACCAAATGTATGACAGGTGTGATGAGTTACCTGAAAAAAAAAGTCCTTAATTTAATGACCCAAATGTTGGAAATGTTTCTAAGCAACTAAAAGTTAAAAAAAAAATCAGCTCAAGTAGCATGACACTGAACAGCAGGAATCAAATCATACCCAATAGAATCGGAGGGGGGTGCTGAAGGGGATGAGCCACATGGAAGGGTAGTCTCTGCTAAGGAGGCCTCCTCCTGTGGTATTGGGTGGTGTTCAAAGAACTTGGAGACAAACAGCAAACTGTGAGGCAAAAACAAAAACAAAACAAAACAAACCTAACTTGTGCAAAACCCAGAAGCTTCATACACCAGAATACATTAAAGAATTAGCAAAAATTTCTGAGCTCAAATTGCATTTTCAGGAAAGACTGCTAAATTCAATTAGCTGTATTTCTGTCTGATAGCTTCGGGTAAAAAATTATACTCTACTTTCAAAGACAAGCTCAGAATCTAAAACTGATTGTTCTATATAGCAAATTCCTATATAGTAGAGAGGAAAAATTGTGCTTCATGGTTAAGGAATTAGAAGAAAATATATCTATTGTTAAAAGATTACATTATTATCACATACTTTAAACTACTGAGTGGAACTCTAAAAAAAAAAAAAGACCTTAATAGCAGTAGTGACAATACACACAAAAAGACTAAAATTAACTCAATATATTGAGAGGGAGTGGGAGAGAAGGAAGAGAAACACAGACAGATAAAAACTTTGAGAGAGAGAGAAAACTTCATTTACAAAACAGCTGACAGAACCAGATTCCCCAATCTGTGGTCCAAAAATTAAATAGTTAATTTAAACACTTAAAAACCATCTAAAAGTGATATCTATAGGGAAGAGAACTAATATTAATTATAAAAGAATATGAAACATAAATGAAACGTATAGCAAACCAGAATTACAATCTGAAGAGAAGTACTGGCTACGCTACTGTCTAGCCAAACCTCAAAAAATTCCCTGTAACAACTCTTCTATAAAGAAAACATCCACAGACTCTAAGACATACTAGTTTCACATTAAGAAAAGTTAAATGCAAAGTGGCAGAAAAGAAAAATTTTGATTACTTACTCTAGTTGGTCATAATTAACACACATCAGTGGAACCTCTGTACTACAACGCTGGTGAAATTTATAACCACATGTTTGACAGCGGAACCCCTGGAAAAGCAGCTTTCTACAGAAGTCACAAAATGCTAAGGTGAAAAAAGTTTTCCGTACCTGCAAAGTAAAACATCATGGAGGATTCTGTAAGAATCTTTTTAGAAATCAACTTATTTACTCTTCTGTTTAAAATAACAAATTTTTACTGTGTTTGTTAGTCGCTCAGTCATGTCCAACTCTTTGCGACCCCACGGACTTCCAGGCTCTCTGTCTATGGATTCTCCAGACAATAATACTGGAGTGGGTGGGTAGTCATTCTCTTCTCCAGGTGATCTTCCCAACCCAGGGATCGAACCCAGATCTGCTGCATTGCAGGCAGATTCTTTACCGTCTGAGCCATTCTTTACCCAAGCCTATAGCACTTGGTATTCCTAGGCGGTCTCCCATTCAAGTACTAACCAGGCTCAACCCTGCTTAGCTTCCTAGATCAGATGAGCTCTGGCACATTCAGGGTGATATGGCTGTAGACTTACTATGTTTACATAATGAGAACCGACTTAACCATGAAGAGTCTAAAACGAAACCAGGGGGTTCAAGGTAACAGATGGACTACATGAATTTATCTCCCACCCACTATTCAATTAAACTCAGAAGTCAAGAAGATGGGGGATGAATGAAAGACTAGAAACTGATTTCAAGCTTTACTATATAAGAGTGCAGGAGAAGGAAGTAATAGAGGTGAAAGAAAGAGTAAGAGTACACTTGAACAATTCTACAAAGGAGTTAAGAGATGCTTATTGGTGATGACACAACAATAGCATGCTTAAAGTTACAAAGGTATGGAACAGAGGAACCAAAACCCCCACAAAAACCATAAACACTTCTGAGGAGTAGAGGAAAGAGGGGGAAAGGCTGTCATGTTACAGATGATCTAATTTCCAATGGAACTGGCAATCAGTAAATGATGTCTAAAACTGATACAGAAGTTGTGACCTAAAGTTATTATTCAGTAACATGAAAAGAATCACTAGAAGAGCTTAAAACAGAAACCATTAAAAGTTAAGAATGTAATTATGTTGAACTGGTTCATGGAGCTTTTCAGGTCTACTATATCCTTCTACTTTTCTATCTATTCAGTTGATTTTTGAGAGTTTGATATTGAAACTCCAACTAAAAATCTTAATTTATCTACTTAAGAAATAATTGTAATATATAGTGGAACTATATGTAACCTTGTTCTGTATTTTCCAAGTCTCCCTGTCTTTTTCAAATTTAAAAAGAAAGAAGAAATAAAAGGAAAAGAATGATTTCCTCTATAGAGTGGCATTAGAGGCTAATAAGGGTTGGGGCAACCCCTTTGCACTATTTTCAAAACTATATATATTTGATTAAAATGTAATATACTTTGATAAAGTGTTAAAAATTTACAAATAAAAAAACTAGTTTATAATTAAAATTTTATGAAAATCAGATTAACCTAAGTTAACTAAACTTGTTAACTTAGGACAAAGGACAGGAAAATCACCTAAAAGATGGTAAGAACTACGTTTAACAAATTATCAGTTTGTTAGAGAATCAGAACACCTCAGTATCTGTGAACATTCCTCTATGTGATGCTTACAGGGCAACATGTAGGAACTCCTTGTCAGAAGGCAAACATGTGTCACATAAACAGAACTGTGCTAGGGAGGTTCTATCTCGGTAACAGACAAAACCAGAAATTGTTTACAACTGTTTGGTTTTATGTAATAAGCAGAAAACATAAGAAGGATAAGTAAATGACAAATGTTAACAATGCCTATTTGGGAGTGATGAGAGCATAGGTGACTCTGTTTTGTCCTTTGTTTTTGCTGTACATTCTCAAGTTTTCACATAACATTAATCACACACAATAATAAGAAAAATACACTGTGATTCAGGATATAGTTGTATTCTTATAATACTACTCTATATATAATGCACATCAGAATTTCTAAGCAATTCTATTACATATAAATGCTTTTCATGATCCCTTAAATTGATTTCAACACTCACTTTATAAAACTCTTTATAAAACATATATTTAACAGGATAAACTGTTATTAAAAGAAATGTTTCATAGAAAATGGTGCCTTGGCATATCATCTATTCTGGCTTTTTGAGAATATTTAGATAAACTATTCCGAGAGTTTTAAGAGTAGCTCTTGCTTTCTTCAAATTCTGGTTATGGATCAAGATATAGAAGATATAAAAAGGCAACTGACTGTTTTTAGCTTTTTCCGTTTCCATTTGTCTCTGGATATACAAGCAGTAAGAAAAAGCTTTTTAATATTTATGTGGCTATTATTTACTAAGGCAAGCATCTTTTTATACTCAAGCGTAATCTCTGGAAATTAAGAGCACAGAAAAATATAAATCGTTTTCATAGGAATCCTCATTTTATAGTCATCTTTTTGCTACATACTCATACTTTCAATTGCCTAATAATCTGCTTCATGAAGCCCTAATTTCTCTTCCTTCTTTAATCTGGTCAATTGTAGTCCTTCTTCCTGTCACTGACATACTTGAAAACTATGCATAACTGATTGCTTCTATATGTAAAGGAAGGGGGAGAAAAAGAGAAGGAAGGGAGAAAGGAAGAAAGCAGAAAGGAGAAAATATGGGTAGGCATTTGAGCATAAACTGAGTGACATATACCTCTGTATGTATACCTTTGTTTATAAGCAGGTACAGGAAGATATATCTTTTCTTTTGGGCCACAACTTATGCTTATTTTGGAATTTGAGACATGAATGGTAAACTCATGTGGGCCATAGAACAGGCAATTTGCAAGCATTGATTTGTAAGGTGTGGTGCTGTCTGAGGTTAGCATCTATGTAAAATGGGAAGGTCTGGACCCATGGCATCTGTTTCTAATCTTGCTTCTCTACCTTTCCTGCCTCCTCCATCCCATCAGTTCCCAAGGATTCCTGTGATATAGGTAAATGCTGAAGGAATTGCCTTTGTAACAGACTATGAAACCAGGGGGCATAAGCAGCCTTCCTTCCATAGCCAACAAAATTCAGCACACAGAAGCAGAGAGAGGAATTCTTTCCCTTTCTAAGCAGAACACAGGCTTACTCTTGTTTCTATATGATGCTAAGAGCAATTGTTCAAAACCACAAATCTAACTAATCACACTGCTCCCTTGCCTATAACAGTCATTAAATTTCCAATGATTTTTGGGAAAAGTCCAAATCTTCAAAAGAGCATACAAGGACTCACATGAGCTTACTCCACCCCTATACATGCTACACTGTAACATCCACCTCTCCAAGTAAGTAGAGACTCCATTATAAACTTTTCTCAAAACTGAAAGGGTAACATGCTTTCTTGCTGTTCCCTTTGTCTAGTGCAGTCTTCCTTTCACTTATCTTTCCTCATCCACCAGGTCTCAAGTTTGATAAATCTTCCTTTGGGAAAATTTCCTGACTCCTCAAAAGCCAGGTTAGAAATCTCTATTCTGTGTATCTACTGTACTTCAATGGGGAAGGAAATGGCAACCCAGTCCAGTATTCTTGCCAGGAAAATTCCATGGACAGAGGGGCCTAGTGGGCCCCAGTCTATGGGATTGCAAAAAGTTGGACACAACTAAGCAACTAACACGGGCTTCCCTGGTGGCTCAGAGGTTAAAGCGTCTACCTGCAATGCAGGAGACCCAAGTTCGATCCCTGGGTCGGGAAGATCCCCTGGAGAAGGAAATGGCAACCCACTCCAGTACTCTTGCCTGGAGAATCCTATGGAGGGAAGAGCCTCGTAGGCTACAGTCCATGGGGTCACAAAGAGTCGGACACGAATGAGCAACAAACTAAGCGACTCACACACACACACATACAGACAGAGCACTTTAAACGTATACAGTAATTAAGAGTCTTTATGAAAATTCTTAATTAAAACATTTATTCTAGGAATCTCTATTTTGTGTATCTATAGCACTTTCAGTTCAGTTCAATCGCTCAGTCGAGTCCGACGACTCTTTGCGACCCCATGAATCGCAGCACGCCAGGCCTCCCCTGTTCATCACCAACTCCCGGAGTTCACTCAAACTCACATCTATCGAGTCGGTGATGCCATCCAGCCATCTCATCCTCTGTAGTCCCCTTCTCCTCCTACCCCCAATCCCTCCCAGCATCAGAGTCTTTTCCAATGAGTCAACTCTTCGCATGAGGTGGCCAAAGTACTGGAGTTTCAGCTTTAGCATCATTCCTTCCAAAGAACACCCAGGACTGATCTCCTTTAGAATGGACTGGTTGGATCTCCTTGCAGTCCAAGGGACTCCCAAGAGTCTTTTCCAACACCACAGTTCAAAAGCATCAATTCTTCGGCACTCAGCCTTCTTCACAGTCCAACTCTCATCCAAAAAGCTTGCTTTCATTGTCATCTTGTGGCAAGGACCTGCCTGAGGCACTATTTCAAGGTCACTAACTTAGGTCTTCCTTTACCTTCTCATATCCAATTTTTAATTAAGAAGAATAACTAAGAAAAAGAATAGTCATCACTGTGAAATGTAAACTCAACTATTTTAATTCCTAAAAACTGAAATAAAAATTCTTAAGATTTATCTTCTCAAAATTCTACAAGTTAAAAACAAAATCAATACTACTGAATGCATCTCATGATTATAAAACTATCTGCTTCATGGTAAATCTGACTGACATCAGGTATATTTTACACTTGTCCAAAAGATGCCTTATCTAATGAAGCACAAACCCAAGTTCATTATTCACCACTAACGGAGCCCCCAAAACACTAACCCCTGGGAAATTAGAAGAACCCAGCTGTTCTAATCACAAAGGCACAAGGGAAAACACTTGATGCAAAAAGGGAAGCAATTACTATCCATCTAGAAAAATAAACTACAGTTCAAATTTCATACACAGAAAAGTAAGAAATGCACTCCTCCCTTATAGATCATTCTAATCTTGGCTGCTGCCTACTCATTCAGAGGACAGGTTCTCAAGCTCTGGGAACTGTACCCTTATCTCCGAAGTAGAGAGGTTCCATTGTTCCAGGCCTCAGGCTGGAGATGCTTAGCTTAGGCTAGGTTCTGGCAAATGCAAAAACTGGATAAAGGGAGAAGTATGGAAGGAGAGATTTAAATCTGTCTTTCTTCAGTCCTCAAGGAGAGCTATTCCACTTCCATTACACTATCTTTCAGAAACATTTACCCAAGTGTGTCAAGGTGTATGCAGAATCTATTTACCATGTTCAGAATGGATTTTTTAAAAAAACTTAAATGTCAAAGAGGAATGGTTAAATACACTGAATGCATATTCTTATGGACTACTATGTAATCATTATAAAGCTAGGGGTAATGAAATGGAAAGATGCCTATGATGCTGTGCTTAACACTTAAAAAAAAAAAAAAGTATCATACAAAATATAATTCCATTTTTAGGTTTTTTTTTTTTTCCAAAAAGGAAAGAAATGAAAAATAATGAAGGAAAATGAAGGAAGTAAAAAGAATATTTGGGGCTTGCAGATATAAGAACACACATTTTATATACAGAAAGACTTTGGAAGACTACACAATAATCAATTATTAACAACTATTTGTAGGGTACTTCACGTTTTTACTTGATACACTTTCATAACATGCAAATTTTTAAAATGACTATTACTTTTTAAAATTAAAGACAAAGTATAATGATTAAAAAATAACCTCTTTCATATGTGGTGCTTTTTTTCCCTTTAAAGAATAAAACTGATTTTCAACTTAGGTAAAAAAACAATGTCAAAATTATTCATCTCATACTTCATTCTTTAAATAAAAACTCAAAGAACTTGACAATTTTTGACATTGAAATATAAAAAGTACATACAAAGTTGTGTGTTGTAAGTGGAACATTCTCCAACACTTCTACATGCAATTCCTCTCCAGTAAGCCAGGAAATATCAGTGTCCCAGCCAATTGGTTTCTTCTCCCTGAAAAGCGCAGACACAGCCTTTCTTGGTTATCATACCTAAAAGCTTCATATACCTCATGCTGAAGATATGAAAATTGGTTATTGAGGGGCTAGTAATGGTGAGGGAGTTTTGGCTCCCTAGTCTTCCATCGTTAGAAATTTAAATGGCAATAAATTAATTTTTAAGTTTACCCCAAATAAATGTATCACTCTTGGACAAACAGCAGGGTAAAGAGATGTACTCTTTTCTTCAAGTCAGCTCCAGAAAAGACCTACAACAGCAGAAAATGGATTGTTCCTGGGGTCCAAAAAAAAAAAAAAAATTGAAAAAAAATCACAGGTATTCAAAGAAAAAGAGTACTCAAGGGACAATATGCCCCCAAAAAGGAGATCTCTTTTTTTCCTTTTCCAGATGGGATTCAAAATTGGGAATGGCAGGGGTGGGGTCATGGCATAATTTCATGCTTTCTGAAAAATAATTCAATATAAAATGTTAATTTTGGTGAAACTATGAGTTTATATAAAAACAGGAGTGGGAAAGAGTCCATTATTCAAATAAGAAACAGAGAAAAGGGTTCAAAATTTTAAGAATCTCAAACTCAATATAAAGTCATTTTATCAGAATAATAAACATCATCATCACACAAAATTATCTAATGTTCACTCCTCAAAGGGCATACCAGACTTGTCTAGGCTAATTAACTTAGTTTTTTTTTTTTTTTCCCCTGAGGTTGATTTTCAATACCCTAGGTTTGGGTAAAAATCTTACAGAAAACCTCAAACTTTAGTATCTGATGTTTTTTCCTTTTTAAACAAAGTTTCACATCACATACAAACCATACCCATCCTGAATTCTGTAAACAGCACAGCACTCTGGGATTAGACCTCTCATCATCAGTGCCTTCTTCAGGCTGTCGCGGACTGTGACTCCACACCGTGCAGGTACCTAGGGTATCACAAAGTCAGGACATGAGGTAGAAGAAGTAAATTATATATTTTTTCACATCACTGAAAAAAAAACCCCAAACCCAGTAATTTACCTTTATAACATTTTGAAAATGTCATATGGATTACTCTGTGAGAAAACTCTCTCTAGGACTAACTTAATATTAATGGAAAATTATGACTCAAGCATTTATTATTACTCACCAACTTAAGGCAAAATCAATTTTTAGTTTATTAAAATTACAAAATATCTTAAACACATAAAAGAAAAGAAAATACAATAGATCACTAAGTGCTCTCTACTGAGAAATAATAAATGTCAACATTTAAAGCAAAATCATTTTTCATCCAACATTGTTCAAAGTTGAAAACGGTAATCCTTCATTCATTATCATGGTCCTTAAGAGATCTCTTACTGATCCTAAACATAGAAGAGAATACTTGTCTTAATGTATACAGCTGGTATTTGTTGTTCAGTTGTTTAGCATTCCTATTTCCTCTGGAAACCCACCTTTCCCTAAAAACCACATGGTACTTGAGAAGTTATGAATCCAGGGTCACTACTCTTCTGGCTGCACATGACATAAGCTGGCTAATCAGTTTCCCATATCCCAGATCCAGGGCTAGATATATGACCCAAACAGTACTACAGTTCTTCCTTTAACTGACAGATAGACTCTGGGTGACAGAAGTTTCTTTCCTATTGTAAAGTTCTAAGACAGAAATATGGATTCCCTAATGGTTATCTTCCCTAGTACACTGAGAAAATCTGGCTACAGAATGAAGCTAACTTAAGGAGAAGCAGAGATGACATTAGGAGCAAGAGAGAAGAGGCATCGAAAACAGAGCGAAAAAGAGTCTTCCTGTATATTTGAAGTTATCTGTACATTGGTATTTTCTGCCAGTGACTCATCTCCCTTCTTATTAATTTGAATAATTTAAAACTGAAAAAGAACTGACAAACACAGTGTAGATAGACTAAGGTTGAAGCAATGGGAGTTCAGGTTGGTCGGTTTTTAGGCGGAGATGGGAGTGGAGGGTGACAGACAAGATGTGTTAGTTAGTAACAAAATTAAAGGTTTCACTCTTTTAAATCACTAAGGTATTTAGCAAACCAAAAGTTTCTAAAGAAATTGGGACTCTTATGCCAGAGGTGAATTGAGTGAAACTGAATATAAGACAGATGAATTTAAACAGTATGTCAATGGGCAACAATCCATAAAGCCAAATTAGGATCTAAGATCAGAAAAACAGGAGACAGATTTTAGCTCAATATAACTGCTAAAACTATCCAGAAAGGGTAAAGTTTGAGGGAGTAGGTTCATCACTGGAAGTATTCAAGAGACCAGATTTGTACAGCTGATGCTCTTAACTCATGGATTCTGTATTTGCAAATTTGCCTATTTGTTAAAATTTACTTGTAACCCCCAAATCAATACTTGCAATGCTTTTGCAGGCATGCACAGAAGACTGAAAAATTTGACCCTTCCCAGCTGAGGTTTGGAGAAGGCAATGGCACCCCACTGCCAGTACCCTTGCCTGGAAAATCCCATGGACAAAGGAGCCTGGTGAGCTGCAGTCCATAGGGTCGCGAAGAGTCAGACACAACTGAAGAGACTTAGCAGCAGCAGCTGAGGTTAATCAAGGTGACATGCCTTTTTTTCCTAGCTCTCATACTGTAAACAAGTGCCCTATGCCAGGTGACTTTTAAGCTAATGGACCTCAGCCTGCTGTGAAGAAATAATCCAGGGGCCAATATGCAGAGGCCATCTTTGGCTCATTTATAATAGTAATCCTGCACTTGTCTTAGGAGCAGTTTTTCAGTATTCACTAATTCAGTGTTTGCAGGAAATATACAGAACATAACTACTGCCAATAGTGAGAATTGTCCATATCTTCCAGAAATAACAAACAGAAGGGAAAGCTGACTTTTCCCCTCTGCTATTCATATTCTGCCTACTCTAAACTTCTTAGGTGGCAACCCTATCTTTAGTTTTAAACCCCATCCAATCTACCCTATCCCATTATTAGTGAAATCTTTTAAAAAAAGGTATTCTTAACGTGTGTGTGGTGCTTGCCAGATACTTCTGAGAACCTGATGAAAGCCTTAGAATAATCTCTTTGAAACATAAAACTTCAAGCCCATCTTTGACTGCTGAGGGGTCCACTGTACTCAGAATTTCATTCTGATATAACCTTAGTCTTCTCAAATTTTTCCAGTTAATTATAGAGTGAAATTCAAATTCCTTAATACAGCATACAAAGTCATTAATGGACTGGGGCTATCCACCCTTCAGTTTCTTTGATAATTTCTCTCATGCACTCCTGTAATGCCATCTTCTAATATAGTTAAGCTCCCTTATGCTTCTCTGAACAGGTTGATTCCAAGGTGTATATATGTTTCATCAGTAGGCAAAATTTTGGTTTCCCACTCTTATCACCAAGGAAAGTCATCAATCTGTCCTTCATCCATTTCAATAGGCTGATTTTTGTTTCTTCATGATACTACCTATTCAACAGACTGACAGACTAATGGAATGAAACAGAAAAACCAAAAGCAGACTCTTCAACATATAAATAAAATCAACATAAAGGCAGCATCTGTAATAGGGTAAAGAGGAACTTTTAACTAATTGATGCTGGGACAACTGGAACCAATCTAGGAAAAGAAAGTTCATCCATAATTCATACAGTATCCTAGGGTCAACTCCAAATGGATCAAAGATTTAAATGTTGAAGGAAGGAGAGGACAAACCATAAAAGAACTAGAAGAAACAAGGCTCCCTTACAATCTCAAGTGAAGAAGGCCTATAAAACTATGATGCGAAATCTGGAAGCCATAAAAGAAAACACTCACACAACATACCACAGTCAGCCCTCCATATCTGTTGGTGCCACATTCATGGATTCAACCAACCGAGGATCAAAAATATTTGGAAAAAATCCAGAAAGTTCCAAAAAAGTAAACCTTAAATGTGCCTACTATAAGTAATCTGGAGATGATTTCAAGTATACAGGAGGATGTGCATAGGTTATATGCAAATATTAATACTATGCCATTTTATATAAGGGACTTACGCATCTACAGATTTTGGTATCCTTATATAGTCATCTCCCAATATTTGTAGGGGATGCGTTATGGGGTCCTGGAACAAATCCCCTACAAATACTGGGAGAATGACTATATAAGCAAAGTCAAAAGACAAATACAAACTGGGAAAAATATTTGCTACTCATGTAACAGGAAAATAAACTTCATGATACATAAGGAGCTCCTAAAAATTGAGATTAAGACCAATCCAACAGAAAAATGGGCAAAAGAGTTCAGGAAAACAAACTATAAATGAGATTCAGAATTATGAAAAAGTGTTCAACCTCAAAGAAAAGCAAACTCAAACTTCCCAAAATATTTTTTCACTTATCAAACTGGCAAAAATACAAAAGTCTGACAACATATTCTGTTGGTGAGGCTATGGTACACAGGCATCTCATACAGTTCAGTCGCTCAGTCGTGTCCGACTCTTTGTGACCCTATGGACTGCAGCACGCCAGGCCTCCCTGTCCATCACCAACTCCCAGAGTTTACTCAAACTCATGTTGGTTGAGTCGGTGATGGCATCCAACCATTTCATACTCTGTCATCCCCTTCTCCTCCCACCTTCAATTGTTCCCAGCATCAGGGTTTTTTCAAATGAGTCAGTTCTTCGCATCAGGTAGCCAAAGTATTGGAGTTTCACCATCAGTCCTTCCGATGAATATTCAGGACTGATTTTGTTTAGGATGGACTGGTTGGATCTCCTTGCAGTCCAAGGGACTCTCAAGAGTCTTCTCCAACACCACAGTTCAAAAGCATCAATTCTTCGGCACTTAGCTTTGTTTACAGTCCAACTCTCACATTCATAGATGACCACTGGAAAAACCATAGCCTTGACTAGATGGACCTTTGTTGGCAAAGTAATGTCTCTGCTTTTCAATATGCTATCTAGGTTGGTCATAACTTTTCTTCCAAGGAGTAAGCATCTTTTTATTTCATGGCTGCAGTCACCATCTGCAGTCATTTTGGAGCCCCTCAAAATAAAGTCTGGCACTGTTTCCACTGTTTCCCCATCTATTTGCCATGAAGTGATGGGACCAGATGCCATGATCTTAAGTTTTCTGAATTTTGTAGTGCTGGTAGCAGTGCAAAATTAAGCAAAATCTATGAAGCAAAATTTCAAAGTATCTTTTCAAAATTACAAATGTATATTTCTCTTTGATCAAGGAAGCCTACTTTTAGTATATTATAATATAACTGGCAAACTATAGTACCTCTGTACAATGGAATCTATAGTTATATGGCTGGCTCACATAAACATTAAAAGCAAAACATTAAACATTAAAAACACAGCAAAACATTAAAAGTAAAATACAGAATGACATATACAATATGATGCACTGTATGAAGAGGAGTTGGAAAATAAGAATATATTTTTGTATTTTCTTCTTGCTACATCTTTAGAAAACGCAACACACACACCCCCACTGCCCCAAATAAAAAGTTACCTAAAAGATGCAGGGGAACCTGGGTGTATAGGGACAGGGGCAGAAACAAGATTTCTTGATACAAATACCACATGAAAGAATTACCTATTCACAAAGGGAAACAGGTGGGCTCCCAGGTGGCTCTGTGGTAAACAATTTTCCTGTCAATGCAGGAGATGTGGGTTTGATCCCAGGGTCAGGAAGATCTTCTGGAGGAAATGGCATCCCACTCCAGTATTCTTGCCTAGAAAATCCATGGACGGTGGAGCCTGGTGGGATATAGTCCATGGTATTGCAAAAGAGTCTGACACAACTTAGTGACTGAACAACAAAGGTAAAGGCATAGGGGAGCACTGTTTCAATTTTTATAGATGGAAAGACTAAAAAGATATTTTCAGAAGAACCAAGTTAAGGCCTCTTTTCTGAATTCCAAAATTAAGTGTCCTTGATTACGCCATGATCTTAGTTAAAAACTAGCATCCTGCCTTAACAAAGATCTAAAGTCAATGTAATCATCTGAATATTTGCAAAGGAAAATACATCCAAGAAAAACAAAGACATATGTCCACACAAAAACTTGGACATGAATATTCATAGCATTATTCCTAATAGCCAAAAGTGAAAACAAAATTCATAATGCCTATATAAAATGTGGTTTGATATACACACAGAATATTATTTAACCATAAAAACACATGAACACTGACATGCTATAGTATGGATGAGCCATAGAAACATTATGCTAAACAAAAGAAGCCAGTCACAGAAGACCACATATTCTATGACACCATTTACATGGAATGAAATGTACAGAACAGGCAAATCTAGAGAGGTAGAAAGGAAGTAAGTGGTTGGCTAGGACTGGGAAGACTGGGGAGAAATGATGAGTGGCTGCTAAGGGGTACACAGCTTCTTTTTCAGAGTGATGAAAACGTTCTAAAATTAGTGTTGACAGTTGCATAACTCTGTGAATAGACTAAAATTGTATAGTTTAAATAAGTAAACTGTATGTCTATAAATGATATATTAGTAAACCTACAAAAAATAAGCAAATTCTGTCTTTTAAACTACACGTTCAAGAAAGTCAGCTTAGAAGAAGCCATATTTCAGGAAAATTAAGTGAGATTTTTTTTTATTATTAACTTATTGTTGTTAACACATTTAAAAATATATATAAATTAGGGTATCTCATATCTAATATACTTGAAATTCTATTAGATCAGTTGTTTAGCTGCTAAGTCATATTCAACTCTTTCGTAGCCCACCAGGCTCCTCTATCCATGGGATTTCCCAGAAAAGAATACCAGGGTGGTTTGCCACTTCCTTCTCCAGGAGGTCTTCCCAACCCAGGGATAGAACCCACGTTTCCTGCATTGGAAGGCAGTAACATCTAAATTTCATTAACACTCAATGTTGACCAGGGTCTTATGGGAAAAGGAAGTCTTCTTATAAACTAGAGAGAATATAAACCAGTACAATTTTTCTGCATAAAATGTACATTTTACGAAGTTTTAAGTGTGCATACCCCATGACCCAATACTTAAGTCCCTAACATTAAAACAGTCCCACATCATTTCAGGATATGTGTATTTAAATGTATTTTGCAACATTTAATTATCTATAATGAAATAAATAGTTAATAAATCAGATATGATCACTGTAAACAATAATATTAACCATAATAAAACAAGTAGCTTCGCATTATGTGAAAGAAGGGGTAAGTATAAGACAAAAAGATTAGTCCCTTTCTGCTGCCCCCAGCAATGTCCCCATCCTCCAGATAATTGCAATTAACAAGTTTTTATATATGATTCAAAACTATCTCAAAGGACAGACACATTTATTCTTTTTAATCACTGTATCTAATCCATGACCTGGATAGTCTTAAGTAGTTCTGTACCAAGGTACACTTACCTTGTTTATACTTTTTCATTTTTAGAAATAATGAGTATACATTCATTTTGATACAGAGTATCTTATAAAATCTCTAAATTACTTTTAAAGAAATTACAGTTTTGAAATTGTAAACATATTTGTTAGAAATTCTGAAAACGAAGAATAAATACCTTGAATACCATCATGAAACAATCATTGTAACATTTAGAAAAGAGGTTTTACATGCATTTCATGTGAATTTTAATACAATAAAAGACAAGTATGAATAAAGAACCAAACTTCAAATAAACACTTGCTTCACACTAAAAGTGTTTATTTGAAGTTTGGTTCTTTATTCTTACTTGTCTTTTATTAGAACCAAACTTCAAATAAACACTTAATAAACACTTCTTAACACTAAAAGCGGAAAAGGCAATGGCAACCCACTCCAGTACTCTTGCCTGGAAAATCCCTGGTGGGCTGCAGTCCATGAGGTCGCTGAGAGTTGGACACGACTTCACTTTCACTTTTCACTTTCATGCATTGGAGAAGGAAATGGCAACCCACTCCAGTGTTCTAGCCTGGAGAATCCCAGGGACAGGGGAGCCTGGTGGGCTGCCGTCTATGGGGTTCCACAGAGTCAGACACGACTGAAGCGACTCAGCAGCAGTAGCAGCAGTACACTAAAAGAGGTCAGTCCCTAGAAGAGGCCTCTACGGTAGCTCTTTGGTTTTCCATATAAATTTTAGAATCAACGTTTCAGATAAGGTAGTAACACTGGGGTGAGATCCCCCAGAATTCTGCAGAAACTGCACATAATTTTGATTAATTTGGGTGAGAAGTATATCTAGGAAAATTATCAAGAACAAAGTAACTTTTGATTTCTTTACTCTCTACAAATGTCTTTCAATAACGTTGTACAAATTTCTTTATAAAAGCTTTAAACATTTAAAAATTATTTTGTCAATGATATCCTTTTTAAATAAAATTGCATGTTCTAATTATTAACTGCAGAGTTCTTAATTATAATAATTTAGTAGATTTTCTATGTAGACAAATTGTTTGCTAAAAATAACAGTTTTGTTTCTTTCTTTTTGATATTTGTTTTTCTTTGTCTTGATCGAGATTGGCTAGAATATTCAACTCCATAAGTAGCAGATTTGTCTTGCTTGTTTCCAATTTTAATGAGAACACAGAATCCTTTAGACATACTTGATAGACACCCTTTATCAAAAAAGTTGTCTTTTATTCCAAGCTTATAGAGTTTGTGCTTTGCTGCCCCACGCCCAAGGTAAGAGAAACCCAAGTGATGGCAGGTGTTGCAAGAGGGCATCAGCGGGCAGACACACTGAAACCATACTCACAGAAAACTAGTCAATCTAATCACACTAGGACCACAGCCTTGTCTAACTCAATAAAACCAAGCTATGCCTGCGGGGCCACCCAAGAAGAGCAGGTCATGGTGGAGAGGGCTGACAGAACGTGGTCCACTGGAGAAGGGAATGGCAAGCCACTTCAGCTTCTTTAGCATTACTGGTATGAAAAGGCAAAATGACAGGATACCAAAGGAGTAACTCCCCAGGTCATTAGGTGCCCAATATGCTACTGGAGATCAGTGGAGAAATAACTCCAGAAAGAATGAAAGGATGGAGCCAAAGCAAAAACATTACCCAGTTGTGCATGTGACTGGTGACAGAAGCAAGATCCAATGCTGTAAAGAGCAATATTGCATAGGAACCTGGAATGTCAGGTCCATGAATCAAGGCAAATTGGAAGTGGTCAAACAAGGGATGGCAAGGGTGAACGTCAACATTCTAGGAATCAGAGAACTAAAATGGACTAGAATGGGTGAATTTAACTCAGATGACCATTTTATCTACTACTGCAGGCAGGAATCCCTCAGAAGAAATGGAGTAGCCATCATGGTCAACAAGAGTCTGAAATGCAGTACTTGGATGCAATCTCAAAAACGACAGAATGATCTCTGTTCGTTTCCAAGGCAAACCATTCAATATCACAGTTGTCCAAGTCTATGCCCCAACCAGTAATGCTAAAGAAGCTGAAGTTGAACGGTTTTATGAAGACCTACAAGACCTTTAAGAACTAACACCCAAAAAAGATGTCCTTTTCATTATAGGCGACTGGAACGCTAAAGTAGGAAGTCAAGAAACACCTGGAATAACAGGCAAATTTGGCTTTGGAATGCGGAATGAAGTAGGGCAAAGACTAATAGAGTTTTGCCAAGAAAATGCACTGGTCATAGCAAACACCCTCTTCCAACAACACAAGAGAAGACTCTACACATGGACATCAACAGATGGTCAACACCGAAATCAGACTGATTATACTCTGTGTAGCCAAAGATGGAGAAGCTCTATACAGTCAGCAAAAAACAAGACCAGGAGCTGACTGTGGCTCAGATCATGAACTCCTTATTGCCAAATTTAGACTTAAACTGAAGAAAGTAGGGAAAACCACTTGAAAATTCAGGTATGACTTAAATCAAATTCCTTATGATTATACAGTGGAAGTGAAAATATATTTAAGAGCCTAGATAGAGTGCCTGATGAACTATGGAATGAGGTTCGTGACACTGTACGGGAGGCTCAGATCATGAACTCCTTATTGCCAAATTCAGACTTAAACTGAAGAAAGTAGGGAAAGCACTTAAAAATTCAGGTATGACTTAAATCAAATTCCTTATGATTATACAGTGGAAGTGAAAATAGATTTAAGGGCCTAGATAGAGTGCGTGATGAACTATGGAATGAGGTTCGTGACACTGTACGGGAGGCAGGGATCAAAACCATCCCCATGGAAAAGAAATGCAAAAAGCAAAATGGCTGTCTGGGGTGGCCTTACAAATAGCTGTGAAAAGAAGAGAAGCAAAAAGCAAAGGAGAAAAGGAAAGATATAAGCATCTGAATGCAGAGTTCCAAAGAATAGCAAGAAAAGATAAGAAAGCCTTCTTCAGCAATCAATGCAAAGAAATAGAGGAAAACAACAGAATGGGAAAGACTTGAGATCTCTCCAAGAAAATTAGAGATACCAAGGGAACATTTCATGCAAAGATGGGCTCGATAAAGGACAGAAATGGTAGGGACCTAACAGAAGCAGAAGATACTAAGAAGAGGTGGCAAGAATATATGGAAGAACTGTACAAAAAGATCTTCATGACCCAGATAATCATGATGATGTGATCACTAATCTAGAGCCAGACATCTTGGAATGTGAAGTCAAGTGGGCCTCAGAAAACATCACTACGAACAAAGCTAGTGGAGGTGATGGAATTCCAGTGGAGCTGTTTCAAATCCTGAAGGATGATGCTGTGAAAGTGCTGCACTCAATATGCCAGCAAATTTGGAAAACTCAGCAGTGGCCACAGGACTGGAAAAGGTCAGTTTTCATTCCAATCCCAAAGAAAGGCAATGCCAAAGAATGCTCAAACTACTGCACAACTGCACTCATCTCACATGCTAGTAAAGTAATGCTCAAAATTCTCCAAGCCAGGCTTTAGCAATACATGAACCTTGAACTTCCTGATTTTCAAGCTGGTTTTAGAAAAGGCAGAGGAACCAGAGATCAAATTGCCAACATCCGCTGGCTCATGGAAAAAGCAAAAGAGTTCCAGAAAAACATCTATTTCTGCTCTATTGACTATGCCAAAGCCTTTGACTGTGTGGATCACAATAAACTTTGGAAAATTCTGAAAGAGATGGGAATACCAGACCACCTGACCTGCCTCTTGAGAAATCTGTATGCAGGTCAGGAAGCAACAGTTAGAACTGGACATGGAACAACAGACTGGTTCCAAATAGGAAAAGGAGTCCGTCAAGGCTGTATATTGTCACCCTGCTTATTTAACTTCTGCAGAGTACATCATGAGAAACACTGGACTGGAAGAAACACAAGCTGGAATCAAGATTGCCGGGAGAAATATCAATAACCTCAGATATGCAGATGACACCACCCTTATGGCAGAAAGTGAAGAGGAGCTAAAAGCCTCTTGATGACAGTGAAAGACGAGAGTGAAAAAGTTGGCTTAAAGCTCAACATTCAGAAAACAAAAGTCATGGCATCCAGTCCCATCACTTCATGGGAAATAGATGGGGAAACAGTGGCAACAGTGTCAGATTTCATTTTGGGGGGCTCCAAAATCACTGCAGATGGTGACTGCAGCCATGAAATTAAAAGACGTTTACTCCTTGGAAGAAAAGTTATGACCAGCCTAGATAGCATAATTCAAAAGCAGAGACATTACTTTGCCGACTAAGGTCCGTCTAGTCAAGGCTATGGTTTTTCCTGTGGTCATGTATGGATGTGAGAGTTGGACTGTGAAGAAGGCTGAGCGCTGAAGAAGTGATGCTTTTGAACTGTGGTGTTGGAGAAGACTCTTGAGAGTCCCTTGGACTGCAAGGAGATCCAACCAGTCCATTCTGAAGGAGATCAACCCTGGGATTTCTTTGGAAGGAATGATGTTGAAGCTGAAACTCCAGTACTCTGGCCACCTCATGTGAAGAGTTGAGTCAATGGAAAAGACTCTGATGCTGGGAGGGATTGGGGGCAGGAGGAGAAGGGGACGACCGAGGATGAGATGGCTGGATGGCATCACTGACTCGATGGGCATAAGTCTGAGTGAACTCCGAGAGATGGTGATGGACAGGGAGGCCTGGCATGCTGGGATTCATGGGATTGCGAAGAGTCGGACATGACTAAGCAACTGAACTGAACTGAACTGATACCACACACATGTGGGATGTTAGTTCCCCAACCAGGAACTGAACTCATGCCCATGCAGTGGAAACATGGGGTCCTAACCACTAGATCATCAGGGAAATCCCAGAGCTGCACTAATTTTTAAAAATAATTGTTGTACTCCTAGAAGATTTTTTAAAAATATATACATTGTTAGATTCAGTTGACCAGTATTTCATTAAAGATTTTTGCAAATAAGTTCTTAGATTAACCTTTAGTTTTCCTTTATCAAGTGATCTTTGGTTTTAGAACAAAGATACACATATTGTACAAATGAGTTAGGAATGTTCTCTTTAAATTTTATTCTTCTGTAAAAAAGTTACATAGGACTAGGATTTTTTTCATATTTTTCTCTGACATATGACATTCAGAAGTGTCTTCAAATCTCTAAAAATGTGGTTTCCCATTATTGTTACTAATTTCTACTTTACATTATGCTCAAAAGATATACCTTGTGTTTGTGAAGATACCCTTTTTGCCTAAAACGCTTTTTAAAAAGTTTTTCAGTGTCCCATACATTCTTGAAAAGAATGTGTGTTCTTTCATTGATTAGTACAAGGTTTACATGTCTATTACATAAAATTGATAACTATGTTGTTCAAATCTTCTGTAATTGCTTTATCTAGCTACATATCTATTTCTGGCCATAACACATACCTTGTGGGATCTTAGTTCCCCTGACCAGGGACTGAACCCCAGAGCCATGACAGTGCAAGTGCCAAATCATAACCACTGAACCACCAGGGAATTTCCTCTAGACTTTTATAACAGAATTATAAAGTATATAGTCATTTTTATCTGGCTATTTTCACTTGACATAATTACTTTCAGAGTCATCTATGCTACTGTGTGTACCAGTAATACATTCTTTCTACTAAGTAGTATTTTATTTGACAGATGTACCAAATTTATTTAACCATTTGGGTAATGCCCAGTTTTGCACACGTCATGCAAAACTATTTATAAAAGTACTTTTTCCACGAAAGATATAGAAAAGCCAGTTGACATCATCAGCCAACAGAGAATCAAAATCAAAACAAAGTCCCACTTCATACTCAATAGGAAGGCTATAATCAAAAAGAAATAATTTAAAAGTAATCCATTTATTTAACTGGTCTGTATCAGTACCAAAATAACTTATTAATTTATAATAAATTTTAGTATCAGGAAATGTGAGACCTCCAATTTTGTTAGTATTCAAAGTTGTTTGAGTATTCAGGATTCCTTTAGATTCCATATGAATTTCAGGGTGGATTTTTTTATTTTTGCCAAAAAAAAAAAAAAGCTATTGAGACTTTAATGCTAAAAGACTTTAAAACATTAAGTTAATCTTCAAACTGCTTTTAAAAGTGGTTATACCATTATACATTCCTATCACCAGTGTATGAAAATTCAGTTATTCCATTCCACATCCTCACCAATAGTTGGTAAGGCCACTCTTTCATTTTAGTCATTCTAATAGGTATGTGGTGGTATCTTGTGCCTTTAACCAGCTGTTTCCTAATGACCCATGATGTTGAGCATCTTCTTATGTGTTTATTTGCCATCCACATATCTTCTTTGAAGTATCTATTCAAATCTTTTTTCCACTTAATTGTTTCCTTACTGTTGAGTTCTAAGAGTTCTTTATATATTCTGAATACATGTCTTTGATCAGATATATATATTTTGCAAAGATTATATACTAGTCTCTTTATTCTCTTAATATAGTCTTTAGGAGAGGAGATGTTTTTAATTTTGATGAAGTACAACTTATCAATATGTTCATTAGGGATTGTGTTTTGGTGACATATTTTAGAAACTCTTAACAAAATATTTTCCTCTGTGTTTTCTTGTACAAACTCGCTTTACATTTAACTCTTACTTTTCATTCACTTTTCATTCCTTCCTGTGTTCAATTTTTTACATGTAATTCTTACTTTAAAATGTTTACATTTTTACATTTAATTGTTACTTTTCATTTCTTCCTCTGTGTTCAGTTTTCTCTCTAAGTCATTTCCAAGTAGTCCCTTTGGGTAGAGCTTGGGAAGAGTAAACTCCTCATCTGGAAAGGCTTTACTGTGCCCTGACTCATAGTGTATCAATAAGTTAAACTCATACTTTAGCTAAGCAACTTACAGCATCACTCAGCACTTTGAGTATATTATTCTACTGTCTTCTGGCTTCTATAGCAGGTATAAAGAAATTTTTGATAATCTAATTGGATCCTTTATAGGTAATTTTTCCTAAGTGCCTTTAGAACAATATTCTTTCATTTTGTTACATCTAATAAGAATGAATTCAAATTTACTTAAACAACTTAAAGCTTATGCGTCTCAAATCCTTGATTTGTGTCTTTAATGAAGGTTAGCCATCATTTTTTAAAAATTTTGCTCTATCCTTTTTCTGTTTTTAAAAAATATCTATTTATTTGTGGCTGTTGCTGCACAGGCTTTTCTCTAGTGGTGAGCAGGGGCTACTCTTTACTCGCAGTGGGCAGGCTTCTCCTGCTGTGGCGCATGGGCTCCAGGGCTCTAGGGCTTCAGCAGTTGGGGTTCCTGGGCTCTGGAGTGCAGGTTCCACAGCTGTGGTGCACAGGGTTAGTTGTTCCACAACATTTGCGATCTTCCTGAAACAAGGATCAAACTCATGTCTCCCACACTGGCAGGTGGATTCTTTACCACCAAGCCATCAGGAAACCCACTCCTTTATTCTGTTCTCATTTTCTGCTTTGAGGCATATGATGAAACTATTCCATCCATCCTTCATACCTATTAACCTCTCATATTTTCTATAACTCTCTCTGTTTTCCAGAGGTCACCAATTCTCCTCCTTCAAGTGAATTCAATCTACTTTCAAATTAACCCAGTTTTTAAAAATAAATATTTTGATTTTTACACAGCATATTAACACTAGGTCTGTAATATGCTGTAACCGGCTTGATAATTACTTCTCCATATTTGTTTTCTCTCTTTAACATTTTGTTTTCCATCATACCATTTCAAAGTAAGTTCTAAATTTATTGATCGAGACGGAATTCAGTATAGTGGCCACTCTCAAAGGTGGGTACTCAACTGAGGGAGCACAAGAGTACACTCTCAACATTAGAAATGTTCTATAATCTTTATCTGCATGGCAGTTACACATGTAGAAGGTCACTGAGCTGTACACTTGAGATTTGTATACTTTACTATATGTAAGTTTTATTTTTAAAAAAGAGGTGAGAGAGGTTGCAGGCATCATAACAATTTACCCCTAAACATTTAAGCATAAATTTCCTAAGAATAAAGATATCCTCCTACATAATATTATCTCTATTATCACACTTAAGGAAACTAATAATTCCATAAAAACATACTATATTCAACCAATACTTGACATATCCCATCTCAAGAAGGACTTCTACAGCTCTTTCTCACCCTAGTCCCAAACCAGGATTACACAACGCATTTGGTTGTTTTGTCTATTGTTTGGTCTATTTGGTTTGTTTGGTCTATTTAGTGTAGAATAATCTCCAACGTTTTATTCTCCATTAATTGAGAGTCCAGGCTGTCTTACGGAATGTCTGCTTCTCATGGTGCTTAACTTTTCCCTTTACTTCTTGTCCTTCTTATAAAGTGGAAGGGCCAGAAGCTTAACATTTGACAGAATTATTTTTAGCAGTAATACTTCAGAGATGATAAGTGTCATCCACTTTAAATTTTACAGCCACCTAGAAATTCTATTTGGTTCCTTCTTAGGAATCTAATCTTGTTGCTATTAAGTCTTCTAACTCACTGATGACAGACTATTTCTCCTTGCATACTATAACTTGGGATTTTGACCTTGTCATTGAGGTATTATGTGTATGAATTCCATAAGATCTGTATGGGCTAAGGGAGGGATTTACATTTGTTTCTGCCCAGTGCCTGAGTGCTACTACTATTCCAGAACCTTTTTAAAATTTTATTTCTTGGGTTGAGAATTCCTCAATAATGCAGGTAACATAATGATGAACCCCACACTATGGTAAGAACAGATCTACAGTTAAGAATTCACAAGGGAAACTTTAACCTTTATCTGGGGTCCTGGCAAAGACAGAAAAGTTTCACTGTTATTTATATATGCTGGTGAACAGATTTTCTTCTAATTTACCCTTTTATTGAAGGTAAAGCTTTTCAAAGGTTCTGATTATGTGAGGATATAAGCTTCAACTACCTTTGTGGCACAGGCCGAAGGCCTAGTCTTGTGTCTCCACATGACGACATTCACATGCCTTTGTTTCACCGGGTAACAAACTGACCCCACTGGAGGCCACTATAGCATAAGTAAGTCAGCAAACATTTTCTGTGAAGCATTACTAATGCTATCTGAGGGAAAAATTAAAAGACTACTTTGGCTTCAATTGTATTCGGTAATGAAATGTTTTTTTATTAATATCAAAATAACCATATACATTATAAAAAATGAGTGATGCAGGTAGGTGCGTTTTTCCATTCAGTTATGACCACTGGCAGTACTTGTTGCACTTGAGATTACAGACCATCTATAATTATCCTGTAGATTTCCCTGCTTTAAAGATTATTTACAGAGTACTGTATTCCAATGATGATATAATGATCAACAATCAAAACTTATATAAACAAGACGAAAAATGTCAAGCACACTAAGAATCCAACATTTGATAATAAATCCAAATAGGGATTTCTCTATGGCAAAGAACAAATCTTACCTGATATATGTTAGACAACAAACAAGCTTAAGTCTCAAAATTCTGACTGATTCTAGACTAATACTCAGACGTGAGTGTGGTTCAAGCTTGGCAGACAGGTATACAAGTGACACTAAAGACAATGCAATTTGTTCCACTTAAGGAACACAGACTTTGGCACCAAATGACTATGTCTTTTCCATTCTTGCTTAAATGGATGCTTCCATTGGCATGACCACTGGGTATCACATTTCATTTTCCACAACTAGTCTTTCTGAAAAATATGAAGAAAAAGCCATGATGAATTAAAAGCTGACTCACCACTGTCCTCTGTTTATTGGGCAGGAAGACTCTAACGATAGGTTTTTGTGGTGACTTGGGGTTGCTCCGTGACACATCTGTGGGATTTTGAAAAACTGAAAGAGATGAAGGCAGCACTGAAAGGCTAGAAGAGGAAGAAGATGTAACGGTGTCCGTTGATGCAGAGCTAGAAACAGAAAAATCAGTTCCATTCCCCAGGGATTCCAATAACTGTTGTTCTCTTTGTTGGAGGGCATCTAGCTTGCTGGTGTATTCTTCATAGGCCTATAAAATAAAGTAGACTTACATTGAATCTGGACTTTTTCCTGACAGTAACAAAAGGAAATATGAAATTTTAGTTTTTGATTATAATCTCGCTAACAGGATTTTGTGTTACAAATTACAAAATAAGTACTGGAAGTATTGTAAATTAGTACTTTTATCTTTAAATTGATAAATCTTTTGTTATAAGACACTCATCTAGAAACTGACACACACACACTACATATATGATGTCCATAACAGCCATGAATATTAATTTAAAAAAAAACTAGTGTTAGCTATTTTCTGGCAAAATCACAATTTATCTTCCAAACTACACATCTAACATAAGATAAACTACTACATCAAAGCATTTTTTTCTAGGTAAGTTATAGGTATATAAGGTTTCACATCTCTCTTGGTCTCTCTCTAACCAACTCAGAGAGGCTGAAAAGGAGATGAGGTTTTAAGAGAGCTCTGTCAAAAAGACAAGCCTAAGGTACACAGTCCTGGTGGCGCTAGTGATAAAGAACCTACCTGCCAATGCAGGAGACATGAAATGTGGGTTCAATCCCTGGGTCAGGAAGATCCCCTGGAGGAGGGCATGGCAACCAACTCCAATATTCTTGCCTGGAGAATCCCATGGACAAAGGAGCTGTTTGGGCTACAGTCCACGGGTTTGCAAAGAGTCGGACATGACTAAAGCAATTTGGCAGGCAGGCAAAGGTACACAGTGCCAAATCTCACCATAACCACCAAAGTCTCAACAGGAATTAGAGGATGCATAATTGTGACCTTTTTTCTGAAACAATTAGTTAAAAATATCTTCTTTTTTGCACCTATGACCTCCCCTTTCCCATCAAACACTGCTTACAGAATAGAATTTTATTTGAAAAGATGGTTTACATCCTGTAGTCAAGAAATTTTGAGACCATTACCTATCAGGGTATATTTCTAGAAATATCATTTTACTAAAGCTGAAAGGTCAAATGATCACATAAGATATCATTTTCTAAAAGCAGGAAGAATCTTGAAAATAGAATGATAATTGAAAATTAAGAGATAGAATGGATTCGAATGTATATGCCCATGGTTCTTTACTGCAGTGGCAATCACCTTCACCCCATCCATACCACAACCCACCACGTTTCCCTATCACCTTAAACAGATGCGACACTACACACATTTATAAAAGGTTACAAAATTTTAAAAGTGCCATTTCCCATTACCTAGAGAGTTTATTACTGGGCTGCAGAGAAGCAAATGGCTGCATTTTTATTTGTGTTGTATATGAGAAAGAATGTTTTTGATACAAGGTAAGAGTAAGGAAGGGGGGATGCTTAAAATGTTAGCATTTATACAGATAAAGTGGGGAGAAGAGAGTACTGTGTAGTACAGGAGACATTTTTAACACAGTAAGGAGGTTAGAAATTTTAAGACAGAGGAAAACTATGGACTAGTTTAGCTGTCATACAATACCTGGGACAAATCAAAGGGATCAATAGATGTTCGTGTAATTTAAGTGAAGAATACGAACACAAATCATAAGATTAGAAAAGTGGGTAAAGGACAGCTTGGAGAGACTGTATATACTAGCTTTGAAGCCTGAACTTCACTCTATAAGCAAGGAAGAATTATCACAGGTAGAGGAGAAGAATGGAGAAGGAAATGGCAACCCACGCCAGTATTTCTGTCTGGAGAATTCCATGGACAGAATAACCTGGTGGGCTACAGTCCATGGGGTCACAAAGAGTCAGACATGACTGAGTGACTAATACTTTCAAAGGAGAATAAAGGAGAAGTTTCAATTCAATATAGGCCACCACACCTGATTTCTGATCTCACCATATAACTTTTTAGGGGGAAGGGAAAATACTAAACTGAGCTACTGAAGGGCTTAATTAAACTACATAAAAAAGCACTCTCCTTTACAATCCAATAGTTGCCCAATGCGGACCCCAAAACATTTCACAGCATTTCAGGGCATTATAGCCAAATCAGTCCAAAATCTACTGAGCTATGTTTCTATTTAGCTTTCAGTTCCATAGGATAATTACTTAAGGACATCTTTTTTCAATATGATTCACTTATTGATACTTAATCATTCAATAAATATATACTGAGCATGCATGTGCCTGGTACTATTTGGGGCTCAAACCAAAAAATAAAGACCAACACAATTCCTACCCTTTGAAGATTATATACATACAGCCTAAGGAGACAAAAATTCCTCCTTGCATAGATCATATAATCTTATTATCATCTGAGCAGGTACATTTACTATGCAAAGTTAAGCTTAGGAAAAGTAATAAATGTAAACAAATTTTCAGAATGTTAATTCTGTATCAAAACGTTAGCCTTAATTTTTTAAAATATATTATTCCCTCCACTGTGGATTTCAATCTATTATTTCACTGCATTTATCAATAACTCTTTCTTAAATACAAAACGTTTACTTATTCCACCTCTCTCCATTCTCACAGATGCAATCTACCAAGGTACTTACTTCCCGCCTTGTTTTGTATCTGGTTTGGCTCATTTCACCCCATTATCCTTGCTGCATTCAGTGTAGATGGTGATTACTCTTCTAACACTCCTGTCTTAAAGTTCTCTAAACCTCTTATCCACAAAGGCATTTATTTCTACTCTACCTACAAGATTCAGAGATACAAATAATTCTTTAATAAAAGCGTTCTAAATGATGACAGCATCTCACTTGGGAACCTCCCACACTTCTGTGCACACACACTTATCCCACTGTCTTAAATTTCTTAAATGTCTTAAATCTCACTACCACACTACTCTGGTTAATGGTCAATATTAATCTCTTAAAGTTTTTCAGATTTCTTTGCTATTTTCTTCCCATGCTTTATGACTCACTATTTCAACAATGCCACTGGTAACATCTTAGACTAGTTGGTTAATTCTTAATTCTTTTACCAACTTGCTTGTTAAATACCAACTCTGGGTAAATTCCATCATTCAATTATTCCATTCTTCCTCTCAGGTTACCACATATTACTGGAGAAAATAATAAAACAAGGCCATTGAGTTTCATTATCAATTCATGGAAATTAGTCTTCCACATTATTGCATGAAAATTTGTACTTATTTTTAATTCATATTTCATTTCTCACAACATTTACTCCAACCTTTTCTATGATTCTCTGGCTCCTAACTTCATTCCCCAACCTTTAATTCACTCAGAAAATACCATCACATTAAAATTTACTCTGAAGATCAAAGCCATCAAATAAAAGCTTCCTTTTCTTTCTTTGACTGAGCAATTCTCCCCATTTTTCCCCATCCTTTTTTTGTTCTAATTCTAGCATTGGGTGGTTAAGGTCCCCCACTATGGAGGCCTTGGTTCATCACTATCTCCATTTTTTCTTTTATCTTCCAACTTTCCCCTTTCCTTTGTTTTCTTACCCTGAAAATGTGAGTGGGTCATCTTGCATAAACATATACCTCAAGCATCAATACTACCATCAACGAAATTCCTTTGGTGCTTCACGAAGTTGCAGAAACCAGGTATTTCTTCAAGAGGCAGGTTTTCCAAAATCCCATTCTTTCTCATCAAAATCCTACCCATTTTTCAAAGCCCAATTCAAAGCTCTGCTTGATAAACTCCAAAATCAGTACTTTCTTTTCACCTTCTTTACAGTATTACCACACTTTTCTTTATATGGTTAAAAAAAAATCATTTGTGAAAAAATTTTGTGAGCATTAAGTGAGATAAATAATAGTAAAGAAAATTATTACAGAGACTACCACATAGCAAAAACCCAATACTTTTATTAGTAGTAACAAGTAGTAATAGTTCTTATCATTATGACTGTTACTACTATTGGGTTGGTCAATTAGTTCATTCAAATTTTCCCACAAGACATTACAGAAAAACCTGAGCTTTTTCTCTAACCCAAATGTACTACTTGACCAGGTTCTCAACATGACTCTACCAAACTGTAAGGTACTTGAGGGCACAACTCATGTTATTTATTTTTTATCCATTCATTCATTCAATAGCTTCTTTTTAAACTGAAGTATAGTTTTGAACTAAAAAAAAGAATGTAGAGAAAAGAATACAATATTATTTAGATGAAAATACTCCTCAAATTGATATACAGATTCAATGCAGTCCTTATCAAATCCCAGTTGGCTTTTCTACAGAAATGGACAGGCTGATCTTAAAATCACAAAGAAGTACAAAGGACTTGGAATAACTAAAAAAATCATGAAAAAGAACCAAAGTTGGAAGATTTACATTTCCTGATTTCAAAAGTAACTACACAGCTACAATAATCAAGACATGTGGTACTGATATATACGTAACACAACAAATTAAGAGTCCAGGGGAAAAAGCCTTACATTTATGGTTAACTGATTTTTGATAATGTTACTAGTACAACTGAATATCTGCATGCAGAAGAATGAAGCTGGACTATTACCTAACATCATGTTCAAAGATAACTCAAAGTGGATCATACACTTAGGAAGAGCAAGACCCAGAAGGGCAGGATGGGCAAAGGTGTGAGGGATGAGGGAGGGGATACATGTATTCTTACGGCTGATTCACGTTGTTGTACGGTAACCAACATAACATTCTAAAGCAATTATCCTCCATTTAAAGATTTTTTTCAAGTTAAAACTAAAACTCTTACAAGAAAACATTAATAGAAGTAAATCATCATGACCCCAGACTAGGCAATAGTTTCTTAGATGACACACCAAAACACAGTAACCAAAGAAAAAATAGATGAACTCGACTTCACCTAAATTCAAGCTTTTGTGCTTCAAAAGACACTATCAAAAGAGAGGGTGGGGGTGGGGGGAGGACATCTCACAGAACGGGAGAAAATATTTGCAAATCAAATCTGACAAGGATTTCCCACCCAGAGTATACAAAGAACTCTTACAACTCAGCAATAAAAAGACAAGCCAGTTTTTTTAATGGGCAAAGGATCTGAACAGACATTTTCTCCTAGAAAATATAAAAATGGCTAATAAGCACATGAAAAAGATGCTTAACATCATTAGTTACTAATGAATTACAAATCAGAACCATAAGGAGACGCCAATTCACACTTACCAGGATGGCAATAATAATAATAAATGGAAACTAACAAGTTGGCAATGATGTATAGAAACTAGAACCCTCACACAGTGCTTGTGGGAATGTAAAATGGTGCAGCCACTTCGGAAAGCAGTTTGGTAGTTCCTCAAAAAGTTAAAACAGAGTAACCAAAGGACACAGCAATTCCATCCCAAGCTACATAACCAAAAGAACTGAAAACATGTCTACCACAAAAACTTGTACATGAATGTTCACAGCAGCTTTACTCATGATAGCCCAAAAGTGGTAACAAGCTAAATGTCCATCAGTTGATTAATGGATAAACAAAATGTGATGTATCCACATGATAGAATACTAGCCAAAAAGGAATGAACGCTACATGCTACGACTTGGTTGAATTCATTCACACAAAATGTTCAAAAAGGCAAATCCACAGATTAAGAAATTTAGGTTAAGTGGTTGATAGGGATTGGAGAGAATGACTGCCAATGGGTAAAAGGTTTCTTATGGGGGTGATAAAAATGTTTTGGAATTATATGATGGTGTTGACTGTACAATTTTGTGCATATACTATAAATTACTCAACTGTATACTTTAAAAAAGTGAATCACAGTTCATGAATTATTTCTCAATTAAAAATGGGAAGACAATTAAGGCCCTACTTAATTAAAACATAATAGGAAAAAACAATGGAATAAAAAATTTTTATCATTAGAGTTCTTCATATTTATTCTTATTGAACTAAATCTCACAAGATACAATGACATCTTTCAAACTGTCCACAACTGATAATTAATGAACTGGTCTGCATTCCACAGGAAGCACCTAGCTTCCAGTATTATTCTCAGTACAGTATCTGTTTCGATAAATGTCCTTGCATTATCTTGGGTTCTACACAGGCTAAAGATCAGAAAGGCTGTAAGCATAATAATAATGATAAAGCAATTAAGAGCATAGGTTCTGATAGAAAAAAAAGACATACACATGGGGAAAATGTAAGCAGTTTTGGAAGACTCATTAAAAAAACACAGATTCTAAATTCAGAATGTCTGGCTTCAAACTTTGGCTACCCCATTTACTAGTTGTGTAATGCTGGTCATGTAATTATTAAAATCCTTTTGCCTGAGTCTCTTCTTAGATAAAATGGAAACATATACAGCAGGTTGAGGATTAAATGATCTACTATATGCTTGGAACAGTTCCTGGCATAGCAAGCATTCAATAAATGTTAGGAGCTTTACTGTCTGTCTGCAGGGGATCTGAGCATACACATAAACTTAGTGGTAGCTTGGAGGGTTATTCCAGATACTTTAGTCCCTTCATTTCTGCTGCTGCTGCTAAGTCGCTTCAGTCGTGTCCGACTCTGTGTGAGCCCATAGATGACAGCTCACCAGGCTCCCTCGTCCCTGGGATTCTCCAGGCAAGAACTGGAGTGGGTTGCCATTTCCTTCTCCAATGTGTGAAAGTGAAGTTGATCAGTCGCGTCCGACTCTTAGCGACCCCATGGATTACAGCCCACCAGGCTCCGCTGTCCATGGGATTTTCCAGGCAAGAGTACTGGAGTGGGGTGCCACTGCCTTCTCCACCCTTCCACTTCTGGAATCCAATAAATCAGGTTCAGACACAGAAATCTACTTCTAGAAAAGCATCCAGCATTATATCTTACATACAGAAGGCATTAAAATAATTTGTCGGATGAGTAAAAATAAAAGAATTGGGACAAAAATAAGAAATTCCGGGAAATGACTTTTAGGGGAAATTTCTTTGCGTGATGGTAAAAGAAAAGATTGGAACCAAAGACTGAAAAGACAAAACTGAAATTCTTTTAGAGTATGATAGCTCATTTCACTGCAGTTATCATCAAGGGAATCAATAGAGTGTTAATTATTATTCATATGCCAGTAGGAGAAAATCTACAACTTAAAAGCTTGCTTTTAAATAAATTAGTACACAGAAAAGAGAAAGTCACGAGGATTTCTGATGGTGATATAACTGATTTCATTCTATTTTGCTATGAGGAAGAAATGTGGGGATGGGTAACGATTTAACTTTCTATGGAAACATCAAAATGGTTTCTTTGGGAACGCTATGTAATGAAATAACTACAGCACAACTTCTATCTGCCAGTGCACAAACTAATCTGAAGCCAGACTGTGAACACTGAAAAATTTTTACTTTTTAGCCTCTTATTTCAGAAAATGTAAGCAGAGTCACTAGGAGTTATGTAACCCCATTTCTGGTTGGTGAGATGTAAAGACTTGTAGGGGATTTGAGGGGAAGGTTTTCCTCCATGAGATAACTTAGTACACCAGAGTATCTGTGATCCCTGCTTCTGGACTTGAGGTATTGTGTTGAGAGTACAATTCTCAGATCTGCTGCAGATGGAAACCAAAAGGATGGTAGCAATCTATGCCAATGTGTAACAACCTTGAGCTGTAGAACTAATCTTTGAATAATGTACCTCCATGTTTCTCATTATGGGAGAAGAAATTAAAAACAAGTTTGGACAGCCTGTTGTTTAGTTTTCGCAGACCTCCTAGATTTATTCTCTAATTTTTCCCATCTTTCTTTTAATATTTTCTATCTTTGTTTTATTCTGCTTTCTGGAAGATGTCCTTAACTCTGTAGTGTGTGTTTATTTGTCTGTTTATATGCACATGCAGATACACACACATATATAAATTCCCTACTCTACAATTTTAACTCTTACTCTTTTAATTTCCAAGAGCTCTTTCTTATTCTTTAATGCTTTTGCTTCTTTAATACAACCATGAAGCAAGAAGAGATTATGGATCTTCTCTTATCTTTGATGTTATAGTGATTTTCAAATTTTCTTCTGTTCTCTGCACTGTTTCTGAGTCCCTTTGACCATTTCTGCCATTATCTTTCCTGTTAAAAGCTTTTTTCAAATATCTGGTTATTATTAACTGTTCATTTGTATTTAAGAGTTATGAAGATGTCAATACTATGCAAAGCAATCTACAGATTCAATGCAACCCCTACCCAAATCCCAATGTGTTTGCAGAAATAGAAAAACACCATCCTGAAATTCATGAGAAAATCCAAGGGATCACAAATAGTCAAAACAATCTTGAAAAAGAACAAAGCTGGAGATCTGCATTTCCACAATGAGATATCCCTTCACACTCATTAGGACAACCATTCTTAAACACACACATACAGAAAGTAAGTCTTAGCAAAGATATAAAGGATTGTTAATAGGAATGCAAAACATAGCTGCTTATGGAAAACAGAATGGCAGTTCCTTTAAAAATTTAATATTTATCTTACGATTCAGTAATTCCACTTCTGGGTATATACACCCCAAAAAAGTAAAGTCAGTATTATTCACAATAACCAAAAGGTGGAAACAACCAACCACTGATGGTAGCCATCAACAGATAAATGCATAATATACATTATATTATATACAAGTATATATACATACAATGAAATATTTTTCAGCCTTAAATAGGAAGAAACTTTTGACACATTCTTCAACATGGATGAAGCTTGAAGACATTATGCTAAGTGAAGTCAGTCAGTTACAGGATAAATATGTTAGATTTCCACTTATACGACATTCCTAGAGTAGCAAAATTCATCGAGACAGAAAGGAGAATAGTGGGTCTCCCTGGGTAATCAGTAGATTACTCACTTAAGGGCCTTCAAATATCAGGACCCACAAGTCTTTTCCCTTGGCCTGGTCAACTTTCTTCAGGGAAGAAAACTCTCAATTCCGGCCAGGCTCCTCTTCACAGTAAATCAAATGGTGGTTAAGTTCAATGTTTTAACTTATTTATGTATTTAGTTTCTGTAAACCACTCCCTTGATTAAAATATAAGCTATCTGAAGGCAGAGATTGGGAGAAGGGGATTTTTTTTTTTAATATACATATCCCCAGAGCCTAGACAAGTACAAATGTTAGCAGGCACTCAATAATTTCCTGTTGAATAAATGAATAAAAGATTTACAGAGCACTTATTTCATAATCATAAACTCAAAATTTAGTCTTTAAATTACCATGTGTGATATATTTCTATTTTACCAATTAGGTGAGGTATAGAGAGGTTAGGTAACCTGGCTGCAGAAATTAAGGCAGAGCTGCAATTCAAACACAGGGTCTGTGTACTCCATGGTTCATCTCAACCACTATGTTATACTGCTTTCTATAGAGAAACTGTGTAATGTTAGTACCTGTCAGTAACAGTCTATGTGCTAATGATACAACCTGTTCTGTTGTTGTCGTTCAGCTGCTAGGTTGTGTCTGACTTTTGTGACCCCATGGACTGTAGCTCACCACTCTTCTGTCCATGAGATTTTGCAGGCAAGAATACTGGAGTGAGTTGCCATTTCCTTCTCCAGGGATCTTCCCAACCCAGGGATGGAACCCGCGTCTCCTGCACTGCAGACAGATTCTTTAACACTGAGCCACCTGGGTAGCCCTATACTGTCCTAGTTAGATATAATCCAAATAGTAAAAAGCCTGAAGAGTATGTGTGTGGAGGGGCGAATGAATCCCTGCTATAGTGAAACCATGCTATTGATGCAAATGTACTACATCTGAGGGTGGGCAAAGTTTCCTGACACAAAAATGGTTGGCAGAAAAACTGCTGGTTAAGTTGTCTAATTCTGACTAACAAGCGATTACCATTTTCACCAGGACTATTTGCCTCCTTATGACTCCTTTGCTTGTTCTCCTCACACACAAAAGTAAAACAGAGAGCATGTGATATTAGAAAATATACTAACTAGTATTCAGAGGTATGAATTCCAGTCCTAGCACTAACTGGCAGTGTGCTCTGAGATAAACCATAAAAAGAGAGAATAGTTTATTAGCAGTTATTTCCAAGCTTTCAAAGTTATTTTAGAAATATACAAACTTACTTTCTCTTGATATACTGAAGATTTAACTTACCCTTTAAAAGTAATTAGATTACTAGAATTTTGGTTTAGGAGTCTGTCAATCCATGCCTAAAAATCTCTGGCATTTGAAGGCAAATGGTAACCTAATCATTTGTAATTTAGGGTTATCTCCCAGTGTGACTGGTGCTTATAGTTGGAGCTAGCTTTTATGGAGACCGGCAGTATAGTGCAGTGGTAAGTAGTGAGCTGTGGAGCCTGACTGCCTAGATTCTTTAACAGCTTCCTTGCTGTGGAACTTGAGTGACTTACATAAGGAAACTAATGCCAAGAAAGCGTACCTGTGATTATTACAGTAACTGCTACCTAATAGGATTAAAAACAATAACTAACCTATAAACTTACAATGATGTTTAAGACTGGATACAAAAGCTTCAAGGCACTATTAAACTGTAATGTTAAGCAATCTTGAGATACTCAAATTTTGTAAATTTTATCCATGAAGAAGCAAAAACCTACTTGGGGGATTTGTTCTGGAAACAAGATATTTTGCAAAATTTTCCCTATTTTCTAATATAGCAACTAGTTTGCTGGCCTCCAGAAAAGAATGTTTTCTCTTTTTCAATAATTTTTCTTTTTTAAACCAGGGTAATATTTTGAAGTTTATATACAACTTCTTCTTTAGTTTTGCTATTTTCCAAATTACCAAATACTACATACTTATTGTAACAAGTGAAACAACCTTAAAGAGTACAATAAAGACAAAGCCAATTCTCCCTTCGCATATCTATTTTTAATCCCACTCCCTAAAATAACCCATATTACCAATATAAATGCGTCTTACAAATTCATTTTCTTTTCCTCAAAATTACTACAAATATGACACTCAAAAGCTTACCTCCAGATATATTGATGGTGGATTATGCTCCCCACCAAATTTGTCCAATAGTGCCTCTATATGCTCCTGTGTCAACTTAATCATTTGTTTGATATTCCACACCTAAAAATATTTTAAAAGAATTTAAATACAAATCATTTAGAATATGAATTAGAAATATCTTATATTCCTGCTGAAATATTATTGTAACTGTCAGTGTTTCTTGAAACTTAGAGCTTAGAGATCTCGAGATGATTTATTTTAAACTTCTTCTTATACTAGTAATACAATATTTTCTCAATTATAAAACATTTAAGTAATACATGATTATTCCGGAACAAGCAATGAAAATCTCTTTTTCACATTCCCCATATTTCTAGGTGTCCTGCCAAAAGGTAAGTCCTGTTTGTGGTTTGGTATACATTCTTCCATAACTTCTTTTTACTCAAATAAAAAACAAAAATACATACATATATAAAATAGACAAATACATATAAATATTACATATTAAAATATTCTCAACATTTGCTTTTTTTCACCACACAACATGCCTCAGAATTCTTGCCATGTCAATATGTATTTTGCTTTTTTTTTTTTTAGTGTTTTTAAGTATTTGTTCTTTTAATATAGTTTCAGTTTTAATTAATTAATTAATTTCTGTCTTTTGCTTCATTGCTATGCACAGACTTTCTCTAGTCATGGTGAGCGGAGGGCTACTTTTCACTGTGGCGTGTGGGCTTCTCCTTCCGGTGGCTTTTCGTTACAGAACACAGGCTCTAGGCACACAGGCTCAGTAGTTGTGCTGCAAGGACTTAGCTGCTCCATGGCATGTGGAATCTTCCTGGACCAGGGATCAAATCCATGTCCCCTTCACTGGTAGTTCAGTTCAGTTCAGTTCAGTCGCTCAGTCATGTCCGACTCTTCGCGACCCCATGAAATCGCAGCACACCAGGCCTCCCTGTCCATCACCATCTCCCAGAGTTCACTCACTGTACCACCAAGGTAGTCCTATTTTACACCTTTTAAATGGCTGTATTACAACATCATAAGTTCAGACAAGACAACATGCATTTCACAATGTTAGGACACTGCTTATTTCAATGGCTTCAAACTTCAAAGGTAACTTAAGGTTAGGTGGATACGAATGATTTTAGGGGAATCATTTCCAGATTTCCAGTGTCTATTTGTATTCTTCCTAACTGATCTGCTTAAAAACTAGTTCTTCTTTCTTCCTCTCCTTTAAAAATTACTACTTTGTAATTCTCCACTTTGTAAAAGAAAGGCAAAATTCTTATCCATCTCAAGTGTATCTACTAACGTGTACTCTTCTGAGCTATATAAACTTCAAACTACCTAACAAATTCCTTGACAAAAAAGGTGGGGGGATATTAAGAGCAAGACCTTATTTTTTCAGTGAAACAAACTCTTGGGAAGGTTTCAAGCCTTAACATTTATCTAGCCACCCAACTGAGAATTCAGAAGTCTAGTGCTCATAGTATAGGAACATATTACATGTTTAAGATAAGTAAGAAATCAGATTTTTTTTTTTCTTAGTGAAAAATGAGTTCAATTTATCTGAGTGATGTGAGAACATCCTTTTTGCAAATTACACTACAGTATATACTGTCTATAGATACTCTCTATAAACTGAATGATTTAAATCTGTAATTTTATGGTGTGACTGAAAATGTATTTAACATAAATATACTCTAGAAACCATGGCCACTTAAATTACTTAAGTTTATAATGAAAAATGTGAGATAATTTTTTAAATGTACAAGGGCACTTGGTTCTTTTAATAATTCTTTCCTGGAGGACATTAGATTTCACCTCTCCCAGCTTTAAACAATGTTTCAAAATGGCTCTGAAATGCCCTTCTGGGCAAAGTAGAAGTTCCTTTTAGATAGTGAGGCACAGGATTCCTGGATTGAAGGATATGCACATTTAAAAATGTGCAAATGGTATGGCAAATGGTCTTCCAAAAGACAAAAGTACCAAGATACCTCCTATTAGGGTATCAGTCCACCTTTTCCCCACAATCCCACCAACAGTGTATATTATCAGACTTTAAAAATTTTCCTGATCTTAATGGGGAAACGTGATCTTCTTGTTTCAATTTGTATTTCCCAGGAAGTTGAGCATTCTTCACACTGATTGACCATTTAAATTTCTTTATGAAAAATTCTCTACCCATATTCTTTCTCCCTTCTATTTTTTTTTTCTTTTCAGTTTGTAAGTGAGTGAGTGAAGTCACTCAGTGGTGTCCGACTCTTTGCGACCCCGTGGACTGTAGCCTACCAAGCTTCTCCGTCCATGGGATTCTCCAGGTAAGAATACTAGAGTGGGTTGCCATTTCCTTCCCCAGGGGGTCTTGCCAACCGAGGGATCGAACCTGGGTCTCCTGCATTGGAGTCAGACGCTTTAACCTCTGAGCCACCAGGGAAGCCATAGATGCCTTTTATTCTGCATAATAATCCTTATTCTATAAATGCTGCAGTCTTTCCTTCTTTTTACTTTGTCTCTTTAGTCATAGACACTCTTGCTACTCAAAGCATGGTTCATAGACTACCAGCAGCGTGGAAGTTTGTAGGAGCAGCAGAATCTCAGGCCCCATTTCAAACTTACTGAACTTTAAAAAAATGATCCTTATTAAAGTCTGAGAAGAAATGACGGAAGTTTCTGGTTTTTTTCTATAATCAGATATTACAATATTTTTCCTTTATGAATCCTTGGCTAATTTCTCATATACCCAGGAGGCATTAGGATGTCTTTCCTCTAGCTACACTTACTTCCCAAGTAATCTTATCTAATCTTGCGGCATTATATATGTACTAATGAAGTCCAAATTTTGAAATCCAGCTCTGTTCTCTCAACTCCATGGTATTTTTCTTCATGTGCCTACTGTACATTCCTACATACTTATTAAGATAAGTAGTATTTCAAACTTAACATGTTCAAAAGTTAACTGGGTATCTATCCACCAAGTCCTGTTTCAAAATCTGTTTTTCTTATAGTCTCTTCATCTCAGAAAATGACAAACTCCCTCTATGATGAGTTCACTGACCACGCAGGGCAGAACTGCTTTATCATCAGAATTTGATATTCTAAAATTGATTATGTTTTTCATGTCTATTAGCTACTTTGAAATCAGAAATATGTTTTATTAATCTTTTATTGCCTCATCACTTATCTTGGTGTCTTAGTCATTACAAGTATTCAAAGTAGTGCTGGAACTAAGATTTAAGCTTTCTTCAGAATAGGATAAATTAATCCTAGTTCAGTAATTCTTTACAGTCCAAGAAACTAAGTACTCTATTACCTAAAGTCTCTCTTTTTTTCTTTTCCCCTTAAAGTTCCACAGATAAAACTCGTAGAGTTAGGGTAAAGAACCATTCACCCAAAGAATGGGAGAAAGGGAAAAGAAAAAAAAAAAATTAGAGAGGGAAAAGAGCATGTGAGAAATGAGGACACTGAGCTGATTAAAACTGATTCCTTTTCTTCCTGGCAGTAGAAAATGCTAAGATTTACATAATGCAGGGCCAAACCACAACTGCCTGAAAGGCAGGTTTCTTAACTTCCAAACAAAAGTAATTTTATATCCAAAGAATGAAGAAAAATCACTATGATCACTCAGTTATAATTATAAAAAATGAGTCTGAGCAAGCAAACTCTTTCAGATTTTCCTAAAGAATAAGAAAAGAGAAACTGTGATGATGATAATACTTTGATGATACATTAAAAACTAGAATAAGATATTGTAAAGTTAACAGCAGATATAGAGTTTTGGCTTAAAATGTCTTCTTGAAAAAACAAAAAAATTGTTACAACAATCCTAAAAGGAAAATGAAAGAATTAAAACAAAAATGTCAAGAAAGGTACTAGAAGATTTCCTATCTTTTTTAATATCTTTGGCAGAACACAGCAATTAAAACCAAATAATATTAGTAAAGGGCAAAGGCTAATAGAGTTCTACAAAGAGATTGCACTGGTCATAGCAAAAACCCTCTTCCAACAACGCAAGAGAAGACTCTACACATGGACATCAACAGATGGTCAACACCAAAATCAGACGGATTATATTCTTTGGCTATATACAGCCAAAGATGGAGAAGCTCTATACAGTCAGCAAAAACAAGACCAGGAGCCAACAGTGGCTCAGATCATGAACTCTTTATTGCCATATTCAGACTTAAATTGAAGAAAGTAGAGAAACCACTAGAACACCCAGGTATGACCTAAATCAAATCCCTTACAATTATACAATAGAAGTGAGAAATAGATTTAAGGGATCAGATCTGACAGACAGAGTGCCTGATGAACTATGGATGGAGGTTCATGACTGTACAGGAGACAGGGAGTATGACATCCCCAAGAAAGAGAAATGCAAAAAGCAAAATGACTGTCTGAGGAGGGCTTACAAATAGCTCTGAAAAGAAGAGAGGCGAAAAGCAAAGGAGAAAAGGAAAGATATACCCATATGAATGCAGAGTTCCAAAGAATAGCAAGAAGAGATAAGAAAGCCTTCCTCAGTGATCAGTGCAAAAAAATAGAGGAAAATAATAGAATGGGAAAGACTAGAGATCTCTTCAAGAAAATCAGAGATACCAAGGGAACATTTCATGCAAAGATGGGCTGGATGAAGGAAAGAAATGGTATGGACCTAACAGAAGCGGAAGATACTAAGAAGAGGTGGCAAGAATACACAGAACTGTACAAAACAGATCTTTATGACCCAGATAATCACGATGATCACTCACTAGAGCCAGACATCCTGGAATGTGAAGTCAAGTGGGCCTTAGAAAGCATCACTACGAACAAAGCTAGTGGAGGTGATGGAATTCCAGTTGAGCTATTTCAAATCCTGAAAGATGATGCTATGAAAGTGCTGCACTCAATAAGCCAGCAAATTTGGAAAACTCAGCAGTGGCCACAGGACTGGAAAAGGTCAGTTTTCATTCCAATCCCAAAGAAAGGCAATGCCAAAGAATGCTCAAACTATGGCACAATTGCATTCATCTCATATGCTAGCAAAGTAATGCTCAAAATTCTCCAAGCCAGGCTTCAACAATACGTGAACCATGAACTTCCAGATGTTCAAGTTGCTTTTTAAAAAGCAGAGGAACCAGAGATCAAATTGTCAACATCCGCTGGATCATGGAAAAAGAAAGAGAGTTCCAGAAAAACATCTATTTCTGCTTTATTGACTATGCCAAAGTCTCTGACTGCGTGGATCACAATAAACTGTGGAAAATTCTGAACGAGATGGGAATACCAGACCATCTAACCTGCCTCTTGAGAAATCTGTATGCAGGTCAGGAAGCAACAGTTAGAACTGGACATGGAACAACAGACTGGTTCCAAATCAGGAAAGGAGTACGTCAAGACTGTATATTGTCACCCTGCTTATTTAACTTACATGCAGAGTACATCATGAGAAACGCTAGGCTGAATAAAGCACAAGCTGGAATCAAGATTGGTGGGAGAAATATCAAACCTCATATATGCAGATGACACCACCCTTATGGCAGAAAATGGAGAAAAACTAAAGAGCCTCTTGATTAAAGTGAAAGAGGAGAGTGAAAAAGTTGGCTTAAAGCTCAATATTCAGAAAACAAATATCATGACATCCAGTCCCGTCACTTCACGGCAAACAGAGAGAGAAATAGTGCAAACAGTAGCAGGCTTTATTTTGGGGGCTCCAAAATCACTGCAGATGGTGACTGCAGCCATGAAATAAAAAGATGCTTACTCCTTGAAAGAAAAGTTATGACCAACCTAGACAGCATATTAAAAAGCAGAGACGTTACTTTGCCAACAAAGGTCCTTCTAGTCAAAGCTATGGTTTTTCCAGTGGTCAGGTATGGATGTGAGAGCTGGACTATAAAACAAAACTGAGCGCCGAAGAATTGATGCTTTTGAACTGTGGTGTTGGAGAAGACTCTTGAAGAGTCCCTTGGACTGTAAGGAGATTCAACCAGTCCATCCTAAAGGAGATCAGTCCTGAATATTCACTGGAAGGACTGATGCTGAAGCTAAAACTCCAGTACTTTGGCTACCTGATGCGAAAAGCTGACTCATTGGAAAAGACCTTGATTCAGGGAAAGACTGAAGGCAGGAGCAGAAGGGAATGAACAGAGGATGAGATGGTTGGATGTTATCACCGAATCAATGGACATGAGTTTGAGTAAACTCCGGGAGTTGGTGATGGACAGGAGGTCTGGCGTCCTGCAGACCATGGAGTCGCAAAGAGTTGGAATCGACTTAGCGATTAAACTGTACTAAATATTAGTAAACAACTGATCATGTCTCACAACTTTACAAATGGCAAAATTCACTCTCCAAAAAACCTAAAGCCACAAAATAACTCAAATATGACTCAGTACTCTATATGTATTTTTAAAGGCAGAACTAGAGATCTCTTTTAATGTAGGACTAGAGCTCTCTTCAAGAAAATTCGAGATACCAAGTGAACATTTCATGCAAAGATGAGCACGATAAAGGACAGAAATGGTATGGACCCAACAGAAGCAGAAGATATTAAGAAGAGATGGCAAGAATACACAGAACTATACAAAAAAGATCTTCATGACCCAGATAACCACAATAGTGTGATCACTCACCTAGAGTCAGACATCCTGGAATGATAGTTAGGGACTCTGGGAAGCTCATGTACACATTGTTGCATTTAAAATGGATAACCAACAAAGATTTATTGTATAGCACAGGGAATTCTGTTTAATGCTATGTGCCAGCCTGGATGGGAGGGGGGTTTGATGGAGAATGAATACACGTATATGTATGGCTGAGTCCCTTTGCTATTCACCTGAAACTATCATAACATTGTTAACTGACTATATATCAGTACAAAATAAAAAGGTTATAAAGTTTTAAGTAAAGTAAGTAAAATAAGACTCATGTCTGAATAAATCCTAGTTTCCATGAATAAATTTCAGAAATTCAGAGTTGAAAAGAAAACCCTAAATGGTTCCTATAAAATAACTAGAATTAATATCAGACTTTTCATCAGCAACATGAAAACAGAAAGTAGATTACTTGTTGCCTAAGACTGGTGGATTAGTGGGAATGGGGAATGACTGCTGTCTGAGGGATTCTCTCTGGGGTGATGAACATGTTCTACAGTGATTGAGGTGACAACTGCACAACTCTGGGAACATATTAAAAACTGCTGAAATATACCCCCTTAAATGGATGCATTCTGTGATATGTGAATTACATCTCAATAAAGCTGTTAAACAGAAAAAACAATGGAGTAATGTTTTCACTGTCCTATATAAAAATGATCTGAACCTAGAATTCTACCCTGAGGCAAACTACCAATCAAGTATGAGGGTAAATGAAACCTTTTTGGTCATGTAACGTCTCAAAAATTTACCTCAATAGGATTCACAGGTCTGAAAACACTCCTATCTTTTAACTTAGCAATTTCACTTCTAGGAATTTTTACCAATCTCCCACAAAACTAGAAAAACATAGTAGGTCTATTTATAAAGATAAGTGATTCACTAGGTGAAAAAACATCAACTGATTTAAAATTTGGCACTATCTTTACATTTTAATACCACAAAACAAGCACAAAGCAAAAACTGAAGCTGTTTTCCCACCCTCTACCAAAAAGACATTGCATAAAAAGTTATGTTTTAAAGTAGAGAATTAAAAATAGCAAAAATGATAACAAAAAGCAGTCAGAATAACTAGACATAAGGTGTGATTATGAAGAGTCCTGACGGGATAAGTTGCTTTAATTTTATTCTAAGATATGAGAATTTGAATTTTCAAAAGCAGATGTGTGTCATAATCTGATATTTTATTACTCACAATTATCATCTTATTTTATAGATGAGAACACTGTGGCACAGAGGTGTTTGTTAAATTAGATATGAGAGAGATAAAAATCAAAGCTGACCTCAAAATTTTGAGTAGGTTAACAGGATGGACAGTGACGCCATTTACTGAAGTGGGGAATCTCTAGGGGAAGAAATCAAGTATTATATCACCTAAAAGAGAGGTTAATTAAATGATCAAGTAGGCAGCTGGCTATGCATTTCAGCACTCAGGAAGAACTATGAGGCAGGATATACATTTAGGTGTCACAGAATGCTAATAAGGACATCTCCAACAAAGTATAGGCAAAGAAGACTCAACCCTAGAGCCCACCAAAATTTAGAAGATTGATAAAGAATAGAGTCCACAAAAATGCTTGAGAAGAAACAGACACTGAGGAAAGAGAAAAACTTGATTCAATGAAGATAATTTATTAGATAAGAACAGGAACAAGAAATAGTAGCTAGAAGACAGAAGAATGAAATGTAAGTATCTGTATATAGTTTGTCATCATGTTTATATGTATTTGCATATGTATCAGGGCTGGCAGATAATAGAGTATGTTTGTAGGCTGGAGGGAAAACCCAACCGAAAGACAGAAACTGATGATGTGTAAGAGATGCCAGCTGCAGGAAAGAAGCCCCAGAGACACTAAGAAGAGATGGAACCTGAGTCACAACAAGTGGAATTAGACTGGCAGGGAAGGTCTGTTAGTAACAAGAGAAAGGAAGACGGAGAACCTGAAGACCAATGCAGGTAGGTTTACAGATACAGTGATGCAAAATGATGACAGCTGCATCCGATTTCTCAATAAAGTTTGAGGTGAGGTCCACAGATGAGAGTGGGGGCTGTGAGAGGTTTGCAATGAGTGGAAACACAGTATTAAAGGGGAAAGTGAAGGAGTAGCAGCACTGCCAGACACTGTTGAAACCTGGTTGAGGTGCGTGGCATAAATTCAGAGCAGCACATTCAACTGCCTGAGTGCAAGCAGAGAGGCGGTGACCAGTCGGTATTTTGTTCTGCCCATAAATGGGGAGAGGGACTAGAAGGGAATAGACAGTCAAGGATATTATTAATTCTTACAGGCATTCCTTACTAAAATCTTCGTCCTGAACTGTGAGTTGTGAAGAAAGTTTTACTTGAGAAGGCTGAAGAAAGGTTATAATCAAGGGCAAGACAGATATCTGCAACTTTTCTGAGCTTAAGAAAGAGGCTGAGGATTTAAAAGTTTGTTGAACAGTTTCACAATTACTTGGGCCAGTAGACAGTGAGAAATAAAAATAGGAAAGTGGTACTCATGAAATCAACAAATAGAAAATGTCCTGACTTTGAGTTAAGTTTGGAAATTAAAATTATCTAAAACAGAATAAGTGAAACAAACCATTTCTTATGGCAGATTAAGAGTAAGTAAACCCTAACATTTCCAGCATCCTGACAAAGCACAAAAGAAAACAGCACAAAATGAATTATTCTAAACTGTCCATAAAATTGTCCAATAATTTTAATTAGTTTTTAAATTGAAAGTTCAACAGCTACTAACCACTACTATTCAAAATGGTCTTTAGGAAAAAGATCAAATTTTTGCCACATACATATAACTGAATTAAATGAAATTATATTTGGAGTGGAAATAAAACTGAATGAAAATGCAGATTCATATCACGTGAAACAGATGCAGTAGAGATTCAAGACTTTCAACTGCAAATACTTTTGCGTATCTTAAAAACATAACATGTCTTCTGCGACTAATTCTGATACAACTCAGTCATAATTTTCTTCCACTGTACATCTCCTATCCCAAAGCACTTTCTGTTTCCATGGGAAACACTTCTATGTGCCACATCCTAAAATCAAACATTTGTGGGAAAACACTGTCACAAATAAATAACTGGGGCATAATCGCCTATAAGGGCCATAAGTTCAGTAAAGGTGAGATCGGTTACACATCAATCACTGTTTTACTCCTGGCACTTAAGTGTTCCAGCAAGATAGCAGGTTTTTATAGGTGCTGGCTACCTGAAAATATAAAAATTCTATATTCTGGGTAAGCTCAGAGCAGACTGATGAAATCACAATTCAAGATTATAACATGATTCCATACTGAAACAAGTTATGCATGCAGATAGACATAGAGATGCCAGGCATAAATTTGATATTGATGAAGCAAGTAAGTTTAAAAAGGCTATGTCTGGAGTAAAATAATTGTAAGTGATATGACTGAAGATGATTTACTGTCCAAAATATATAAAGAGCTCAGTCATACACCTCAATATCAGAAAAACAAACAACCCAATCAAAAAACGAGCAGAAGACCTAAATAGACATTTCTCCAAAGAAGAAATACAGATGGTAAACAGGCACATAAAAGCTCAACATTGCTAGTTAGTAGTGAAATGCAAATCCAAACTACAATGAGGTATCACTTCACACCAGTCAGAATGGCCATCATCAAAAAAAGTCTACAAATAATAAATGCTGGAGAGAGGGTGTGGAGAAAAGGTAACCCACCTACACTGTGATGGGAGTGTACACTGGTGCAGCCACTATGGAGAACAAAATCAGAGTTCCTTAAAAATCTAAAAATAGAGTTACCATATGATCCAGCAATCCCACACCTGGGTATATATCAGGAAAATATGAAAACTCTAATTCGAAAAGATACAAGCACCCTAATGTTCATCGCAGAACTGCTTACAATAGCTAAGACATGGAAGCAACCTAAGTGTCCATCAACAGATGAATGGATAAGGAAGATGTGGTATATATACACAGTGGAATATTACTTAGCTATAAAAGGAGTGAAATAATACCATTTGCCACAACACAGATGAACCTAGGAATTATCATACTTAATGAAGTAAGTCAGACAAAAACTACTCACCACTACTATTCAAAAAGTCTTCAGTAAACATATGATACCATATGATATCCCTTATATATGAAATTTAAAGAAATGACACAAATGAACTTATTCACAAAACAGAAACAGACTCACAGACATAGAAAGCAAATTTAGAGTTACCTGAGGCGAGCAATACATGAACCGTGAACTCCCTGATGTTCAAGCTGGTTTTAGAAAAGGCAGAGGAACCAGAGACCACACTGCCAACATCCGCTGGATCATGGAAAAAGCAAGAGAGTTCCAGAAAAACATCTATTTCTGCTTTATTGACTATGCCAAAGCCTTTGGCTGTGTGGATCACAATAAACTGTGGAAAATTCTGAACGAGATGGGAATACCAGACCACTTAACTTGCCTCTTGAGAAATCTGTATGCAGGTCAGGAAGCAACAGTTAGAACTGGACATGGAACAACAGACTGGTTCCAAATAGGAAAAGGAAGACGTCCAGGCTGTATATTGTCACCCTGCTTATTTAACTTATATGCAGAGTACATCATGGCAAACGGTGGACTGGAAGAAACACAAGCTGGAATCAAGAGTGCCAGGAGAAATATCAAGAACCTCAGATATGCAGATGACACCACCCTTATGGCAGAAAGTGAAGAGGAACTAAAAAGCCTCTTGATGAAAGTAAAAGAGGAGAGTGAAAAAGTTGGCTTAAAGCTCAACATTCAGAAAACTAAGATAATGGCATCCGGTCCCATCACTTGATGGCAAACAGATGCGGAAACAGTGGAAACAGTGTCAGATTTTATTTTGGGGGGCTCCAAAATCACTGCAGATGGTAACTGCAGCCATGAAATTAAAAGACACTTACTGCTTGGAAGAAAAGTTATGACCAACCTAGATAGCATATTCAAAAGCAGAGACGGACCAAGTAAAGGTCCGTCTAGTCAAGGCTATGGTTTTTCCTGTGGTCATGTGTGGATGTGAGAGTTGGACTGTGAAGAAGGCTGAGCGCTGAAGAATTGATGCTTTTGAACTCTGGTGTTGGAGAAGACTCTTGAGAGTCCCTGGGACTGTAAGGAGATCCAACCAGTCTATTCTGAAGGCGATCAGCCCTGAGATTTCTTTGGAAGGAATGATGCTAAAGCTGAAACTCCAGTACTTTGGCCATGTCATGTGAAGAGTTGACTCACTGGAAAAGACTCTGATGCTAGGAGGGATTGGGGGCAGGAGGAGAAGGGGACGACCAAGGATGAGATGGCTGGATGGCATCACAGACTCGATGGACGTGAGTCTGAGTGAACTCCAAGAGATGGTAATGGACAGGGAGGCCTGGCGTGCTGCGATTCATGGGGTCGCAAACAGTTGGACACGACTGAGCTGAACTGAAAAACAGACACGTGAAAGAAATATTCATAAGCTAGAGGTATCCACTATTCTGCTCATGTAAAAGGTTATATAAATAGTTCTATTCAATGTGTTCTGAACAGAAGTTACCTGTGGTAATGATTTTTAAAAATCTGATAAGCATGGAAGGTGGGAGGGGGTTCAGGATTGGGAACTCATGTACACCCGAGTCTGATTCATGTCAATGTATGGCAAAACCAATACAGTATTGTAAAGCAAAATAAAGTAAAAATTAAAAAATCTGATAAGCAATAATCCTCATAAATTCAAGTTGCCAAATCAAATTACCAAGTATAAACTGAAAAAGATAAAAACTTTTAACATAAGGAGGTAACTTTCATTGAAACTTATATAGTCAATAGATCTTATTTACATAGATGCAACAAAAAAACAAGAAGGAGGAGGAAAGGAAGAAAGAGGTGAAGGGTAAAGGGAAGAGAAATCACCATTGTATATGAACCTGCACCTCTGAGCATGGCAGGGCAGTGATGAATATCTGAGCAAAGATTAAAAGACAAGTAACCAGAGGCCTTTTTTTGTCATCAGGGTACAGGATAAAATATCAGTTACAGAGCATTTAGAAAACATTTCCTAACAGGGATTATAAACCTACCACAAAATAAAGCTATGATAGTGACAGAGAACTTAAGACTATTCTGACATCTGTTGAAACCTTATTCTGCTTAAATTTTTAAGATAATTTTCTTTGATCAAAGAAATGAAGTTAATAATTCTTTCCTTTATATACTCAAGGAATCTATTGTGATAATAACAATAAACTCTTTCTATGAGTTATAATATGACGATGTATATGTTTGTTTTATATTAACTTTTAAGAAAGTTTAAAATAAAAACAGATCTCAAACATATTCAAAACTACATTTTAAAAGGATATGTTAAAACTTTAAAAGGAAAAAAAGCAACTAAACTCTTTCGAATTAATATTATTAGTTCAGTCTATTTATGATAGTTTTCAACTTTTCTTAACTAATAGCAAAAGGCCCTACTTGAAAGTATACACATCTCCAAGGTTCTAGGTAATCTTAGCATCAAAAGTGCTTTCAGGTAGCTCCCTTTTCTCCCAAATCTTTAGTGAGATTACCTTTCTGACACAGGTAACTACAAAAAGGGCTTCAGTCTATCTTTCAACTAGGATGCTGTAAGTTTTTGCTCACCTGAACACAGTCACAGCAAAAAAAAGGGGGCGGTGGTGAGGGAGAGGAGAGAATCACAGAGAACACTTCTTTGCCTCATTGTGAACTTATATGACTATCATTCCCTAAAATCAGATTAATTATCTTAACATAATATTCAAAATGTTCAGCAAACAATTCAAAATTACTCAGTATACAAAGAACTAGGAAAACCCCTAAGTCACATGAAAAAGACAAGCAAAAATTACAAACCCCAAGATGACTCAGATGTTGGAGTTAGCTGACAAAAACTTTAAGGCAACTTTAATAAAAATGCTTCAACAAGCAATCAATAATACTCTAGAAGTCAATGGAAAACTAGAGTCTCGGGAAACAACAGAAGACAGAATTACAATAACAAAAATTTTAAAACTCAATGGATGGGCTCAACAGAAGAATGAAGATAGAGGAGTCAGGGAGCATGAAGACAGATCAACTGAAATTATCCAGTCTTAACAGAAGAAAAAAAAAGATCAAAATTTTTTAAAAACTTGGGGGTCTATAGGACAATACCAATAAGGTCTAACATTTGTGTCACTGAATTCCAAAAGAAAAGGAGAATGAAGCAATAAAAAAATATGTGAAGAAATAATGGTTGAAATCTCTCAAATTTGACAAAATACATAAATCTACAGATTCCGAAAGATGAGTCCCAAAATGGGTGAGTACACAGAAACGCATACTACACACATCAAGTGTTGAAAACTAAAAACAAAGCATTATCTTGAAAGCAGAGACAAATGACCCATACTACACGGGAATAACATTTCAGATGACTACAGGTGTCTCAAAAGAAACCATGAAGGCAGAAAGTAGTAGCATAACATTTTAAAGTATTAAAAGAACTGCCTATGGCAAAACCAATACAGTATTGTAAAGTAAAATAAATAAATTAATTAAAAATAAAAAAAAAGAACTGTCAATCTAGTATTTTATACCCAGTGAAAATAGCTCTCAGCAATGAAGTAAAATAAAGATATATTCAGATAAATAAAAATGAAAAAATTCTGCTATCAAAAGAATTCCTAAAAGAAATTCTTCAAACAGAAGAGAAACTGTATCAAAAGGAAATCTTAAAGAGCAGGAATGAAGAACAACAACAAAAAAAAAAGGTAACTATCTGGGTAAGCACAATACATTAATCCTCCTCTTACATTCTTTAAATACATTTAATAGTTGAAAGAAACATTTATAGCATTTCCTAATGAGACTTTCCATAAAGGAAATGAAACATGCAAGACAAGGATAACAGAAAGGAGTTGTTGGTGGTGGGGGGCATAAAGAGATCTATATAGTAGTAATATTTCCATAATCCACTTTGGGGAGTAGATAATTTATTCTATACTGCAATTGCCAAAGTAACCACTAAAGAAACTAGAGAGAGATGTAACTAAAAATAAACACTAGGTAAATTTAAAATGGAATACTAAAAGAATGTTCAAATAACCTAAGAGAAGGCAGGAAAAGAGAAACAGAGTAATGGAAAACAGAGGAAACTAAAAGAAAATGAATTACTGAACTGGTTAACCTAAATCAAAATATACTGGGCTTCCCTGGTAGCTCAATGGTAGAGAATCTACCTGCCAATGCAGGAGACATGGGTTTAGTTCCTGATCCATGAAGATCCCACGTGCCAGAGAGCGACTAAGCCTGTACGCCACAACTATTGAGCCTGTGCTCCAGAGCCAAAAGCTGCAACCACTGAGGCTATATGCCACAGCTACTGAAGCCCATGTTTCCTAAAGCCTGTGCTCCACAGAAAGAGAAGTCACTGTATGAAAAGCCGGTGCACCACATCTAGAGAGTAGCCCCTGACTCACTCGTTGCAACTAGAGCAAAGTCTGTGCAGCAACAAAGACTCAACAGAGCCAAAAATAAGTACACAAATAAACTTTTAAAAATATATTATTATATTACATGTAAACAGTGTATAGATACAAATTAAAAGATAAAGACCATCAGAAGGGATGAAAAAATCTAAATACAGTTTCTACAAGCAATTCACTTTAAATATTCATTACAATCACTCAAAGGGCTTCTTAAAATACAAACTGCAGAGTATCAAGCTCAGAGTTTCTGATTCAGTAAGACTACAGGAGAGTCTTCATTTTTAAGATTCCCGTGTAATGCTGCTGCTACTGGTAAAGGCATCACACTTTGAGAACCAGTTATTTAAAAGGATGTTTCAAAATTCTAAAAAATTATGTTAAAAGATATGAGATCAGTTTTCTATAGATGTTGATCTCCAGTTTTACTAATCATCTCTCTCAAATGTACAAATAGTGTACATGGGTGATGGACATACTTTGGTTCCTTCTGTGTCTGAAAATATCTTGATGAGGTATGGGATTCTTAATCGCAGCTGTTGTTTACCTCTCCGTGTTGCCATTGTTGACCTGATAATCTTTCCTTTTTGTTCTATCTGAGCTTTCTTTCTAAGCTTCTGATCATCTTTATACCTAATATTCAGTAATTTCACTACAAAGTATAACTTCTGCTTATTATTCTGCCTTTTTTTTAATACTTTATTCTACATTACAGTACTGTATTTGTTTTGCCATACATTGACATGAATCAGCCACAGGTGTACACGATCTCCCAATGCCGAAACCCCCTCCCACCTCCCTCCCTATTCTGCCTTTCAGTATACAGATTCAAGTCTTTCTTCAGGTCAGGATATAGTTTTCTATTATTCAGTTAACTATTACTTCCTTGTTTCTTTTTTCCTTCTAGAAATCTATTAATTCATGTTAGATTTCCTTAGTCTGTCTTCTAAATCACTTAAATTTTTACTAATGAATTCAATTTCTGTGTATTTTCTTTTTACTGATTAACAGCTTATGTACCAAACACTATTCTAGGCTTTAGGCATTAACAAAGCTCCTGCCCTCATGGAGCATACATTCTATTAAGGGAACAAATAAACAAGAAAACAAATGTATAATTTCCAGCAGTGAATCAATGCTTTGAAAAAAATTCAGTCAAGGTAAAAGACAGAGAGTAGGGAGAGGCTCTTTTGCTTTATTCCTAAAATTTTATTTATTTATTTTGGCCACACCACGACCATGTGGCATGTGGAATCTTAATTCCTTGACCACGGACAGAATTAGTGCCCCCTGCTGTTGAAGTGTAGAGTCTTAACCATGGGACAACCAGGGACGTCCCAAGAAGGCTTTCAGAAACCACAGGCTTGTGGTTAGGAAAGGTGTTGTCAAAGAGGTAATAACATTTGAATAGATATGAGAATAAGGTGAGAAAGCTGGTGAAAATACTCTTCAGGTAGAGAAAAATAGCAATTAATGAAAAAGTCCTAGGTTACAAGTATGCTTGGAGTATTCTACAAACAACAAGAAAGCCAGTGAGGCTGATGTGATGTAAGAAAATGCACACAGTGCAAGACAATAGCTCTCAAACTTTATGAGTATGCTCTCATGATCCCTTTACACTCTTAAATTATTGAGGATCCCCCAAACTGCTGTTTCTGTGAGTTATATCTAATGATATTTGCCCTATTAAGAAATCAGACTGGTAAATTATTTTTTAAATTATTTGAATAAAACTGTCATGTGTTAAACAACTTTTTTAAAAACAAAAAAACAAGTCCACTGTCCAAACCAAACAAAAATTTAGTGAGAAGAATGGCAGTTTTACATTTTTGCAATTCTCTTTAATGACCAGTTTAATAGAAGGTAGCTGGATTGTCATACTGGTTTCTACATTAACTTGTAACAATAACACAGATCATGTAGTGTATAGAAACTTGATTCTACAGTCAGGAGAATTAGAGAGAAAAGGTAAATATCATCCTAGTATCATGAATAGTTTTGGCCTTACAGATCTCCTAAAAGGAGAATAGGGACCTCCAGCTTCCCTTGGACCACATTTTGAGAATCACAGTCTAGAAGATGAAGCTATAGAAGCTGGTAGAGGTCAGATTATATAAACCTTGAAACCACAATTTAAAGTTTGGGTTTTAAGTGTAGTTTTCTAAGCAAATGAGTAACATTATATAAATTACATTTTAAATAATTACTCCTACTGGTATGTATAGAACAAAATATAACGGGGCAACATCAGTTGGAAGATTATTGCAATAACTGGGGGATGACAGCAGTGAGGACTAAGATTGGGGCAAAGAAAACAGTGGGAAGTTACTTGGTTTAAGAGGCACACAAAACCCCTACATATGAACGAGTTCCATTCCAAGAGTGTGTTCATAACTCCAACAAAATTAGCCGATGTAACACAATCAGCTATATAGGACTGTACTGTAATGGGTTTATAATACTTTTCACAGAAATGATACATAAAAAAACTAAAAATAAACATTTTAAATCTCAGAGTACAGTACAACAGCTGGCATACAGAGGCTGGTAGCAAGTGAACAGGCAAGAATACTGCCTGGAGGAGGAAGCAGGGATTGGGAGATGGTAAAGATGTCAACAATAGGACTTTGACACATTGCACACTCATATTTATTTTAAAGTTCGCTACTAGAAGGTTACTATGTTGAAGACTTACTGTATTTCAAAGGTAGAGCCAGTGGAGCTCACTGGAAAGGTGAATTTCAGATGTGAAGAAAAAAGATATTACTTGATCTTCCAGAACACATATTCAGTTCTGAGCAGTGGTTTCTCTTTTTCAGTTTCAGGTCCAAAAGTTATACATTTGGAAATTAGTACAAGAGAAAATTATCTAGGTTCCATGTTTGAAATACATCCTGGATCAGATTACTTTTTACTACTTCCTCTGCTAGTCCAAGCTACCATCTTCTCTCCCCTAGAATCTCCACTAATTTGTTCACTGAACTCACAGATGATTAAAATAAAAGAAAACAGGCAACTGTGGATAATGCATTACCATATGGTTGCAGAATTAAAAACATGTAACTCCACTCAGAACAGCATTAATCAAACAAAAAACTTAAACCCTATATCAAAATATAGGCATATGAATACAGTTATATGCTTTGAATTAAAATACGTATCTCCTTCTTTCCTTAAATACTTTTCCATTTTAACCATTTTCAATTAACAACCCTTTTTCAATCAACTGGCACTGACTGCATGATCAACTTAAATAGCAAATGTAACTAGCAGGATAGCTTTTCATTTGCTTTAAATACAAATGAGATCACAACCTAATGGACTGCAAGTTCAATGACTACAGCTATGGAGATAATACACAGTAATAATGAAAAATCAAGTAAACCTTAAACTGACAAAATCTTCAAATAAGAAATACTACGAATATATGTATGTGTGTATATATATAGGATACATACACACACACACACATCCCAGAAAACTTCACACTGTACAAAGAACAGCATGTCTACAACCCTTTCTATTCAAAACATAACCAAGTTCTAGGTCCAAACCTATAAGTTTAGCCAACTTACAGTTTTTATCTTATTTAAGAAAAAACATTATTTCTTTCATTTTTCAGCACAACTGAACTATCTGCTTCAAAAGAGAATATAAAGGATAATTCTCCTACAGCTTTCTGCTATGAAAAGCAAAGCAGTCACCTGATCTTCCTATTTCCTGGTCACCCCTTGGCAAACATTCTGCACTGTCATCTTAAGGAGTCTACCTTTAATACAGTTAGGATTTAAACCATTGAATTTAGAATCCACCACAGGTAGGATGTCCTATGTTCTCTTATTTTACTAGATCATATTTAGTCACACTCTGTAACATCTCATATTATTCTCTCAGGGCAATTCTGTTTTTCTTCAATGGTGCCTTTAGTTACTTTTTCAATTAGCCATGTGCAATATTTGGGGCTCAACCTTTAATCTACAGTACTTATTTTTCAAGATTTCTGAAGTATGTTTTTAAGTATCTCCAGCTATTTAATGAAGAAGGCAATGGCATCCCACTTGAGTACTCTTGCCTGGAAAATGCCATGGATGGAGGAGCCTGATGGGCTGCCATCTATGGGGTCGCACAGAGTCTGACACAACTGAAGTGACTTAGCAGCAGCAGCAGCTATTTAATACTGTTCAAAGATTCAGTAAATGTGAGGCACTGTCCCTATCCTTATAGTATAATGGAGTTACTTAAAACTATTCCAAGCCCACATTTTGTTTCAGTTCCCTTGTCTATGAAGATGAATAACCACAAAATACATTATTTTGGTTTTCAACTTTCCTGATAAACTGTTATATGTACTCAAATGGTGATTTTTAAAATTATATACTTATTTATTCACAGACCTCTCTGCCTACTAACATAACTAAGCCCAGTATGTACATACTCTGAATGTAAAATAACAACAGGCACAGAAATAGGCGTGTTTGTAAAAACACACAATAAAACAGTAACTATCATTTATTAATCAGGTTACATGTATTAACTCATATCACTACAACAGAGTAAGATAATATGTACTCCATCTTACATATGAGTGGTAAGGCTCAGCAAGGTTAAGTAACTTGCTTAAACTCATAAGAGGGATCTGAATCCAGATACATCTGCTTTAGCAATTAGAAATGAAAGTATCTGAACAAGGCTTCAAACAATGTACCATCTACAACAGACCTTAACAATGGAATTTAACAAACATACCCATTATGTGCAAATAATTACAGGCTTTAAAGATACACAGATAACCAGACTCTACTTTTTAGAAAAAACAAAAGAATTTAAAAGGAAACATAAGGTATCTTTTACTTCTCCAGAAGCTACCAACATAAGTCAGGTTCTCACTACAGAAGACTCAGTCTTCCCAGTTTCAGGATCCCTTTAGAGTCTTAAAAATTATTGAGGAGCCCACAGCGACTTTATTCATGTAGGTTATAGTCATCAATATTCATCTATATTAAAATTATATCCAGGAAATTGTATACTTAATTCACTTAAAAATTACAACATATTCATTAACACAAATTATCTAGTTTTTATGAAAAAAACATAACTACCCTTTCCAAAACAACAAAAAACAGTGGAGATGGAAAGTGGCATTCTTCTATAATACTAATTAATATCTACCTTAACAGAAGACATCTGAATTTTCATATCTTCTGCATTCAATCTGCTGCACTATGACACACCACATCACTGTATATTCACAAGAGAATGAGAGTGAAAATGCAAATAATATCTTAGTATTATAAAAACAGTTTTGACTCAAGGACCCTCTAAGGGTCTCAAGAACCCACAGTTCTTGAGTGGGTTATTATTCCTTAATAATCACTTTCCAAAATTTATAATTATTAATTCAAATATACGTGTGCAAAAATGGCAGAAAGAGAAGAGGAACTAAAGAGCCTCTAGACGAAGCTGAAAGAGGAGAGTGAAAAGGCTGGCTTAAAACTCAACTTCATAAAATCAAGATCATGGCATCCGGTTCAATCACTTCATGGCAAACAGATGGAGAAACAATGCAAACAGTGAAAGACTTTATTTTCTTGGGCTCCAAAATCACTGCACATGGTGACTGGAGCCATGAAATTAAAAGACACTTGCTCCTTGGAAGAAAAGCTATGACAAATCTAGACAGTGGGTTAAAAAGCAGAGATATCATTTTGCCAACAAATGTCTGTGTAGTCAAAGCTATGGTTTTTCCAGTAGTCATGTACAGATGTGACAGTTGGACCACAAAGAAGACTGAGCACCAAAGAATTGATGCTTTCAAACTGTGGTACTGGAGAAGACTCTTGAGAATACCCTAGACAGCAAGGAGATCAAACCAGTCAATTCTAAAGGAAATCAGCTCTGAATATTCATTGGAAGGACTGATGCAAAACCTGAATCTCCAATACTTTGGCCACCTGATGTGAAGAGCTAACTGCCCGATGCTGGCAGAGGGCAGAAGGAGAAGGGGATGGCAGAGGATGCGATGGTTGGATGGCATCACTGACTCCATGGACATGAGTTGGAGCAAACTCTGGGAGACAGTGAAGGACAGGGAAGTCTGGCGTGCTGCACTCCGTGGGGTTGCAAAGAGTTGGATATGACTGTGCGACTAAACAACAATATGTGTGCACAGATTTTGTTCAAAATCTGTGTTATTCTGGGCTATAAGTTCTATAGTGACAGTGACTATATCTATTTCTATATACAAATATCTTCACAATGTGTACACACAGTGCCCAGAACATAGTCATCACATAAATATCTGCTGGATTAACACATTACAATACAAAGAAACTACTCTGGTTAAAAGACGGTAAAGGGACAATGTGTGTCAGGAGGGAAATATGGAAGGCTTCATATTTGACCTGGATTCCAAAGGATAGTCTGAATTTTATTAAGTATATGGGATTAGAGTACTTCAGTCATAGTAAACAATCATCAGTGGCATCAAGGTACAGTTCAGTTCAGTCGCTCAGTCGTGTCCGACTCTTTGTGACCCCATGATCGCAGCACGCCAGGCCTCCCTGTCCATCACCATCTCCCGGAGTTCACTCAGACTCACATCCATCGAGTCAGTGATGCCATCCAGCCATCTCATCCTCGGTCGTCCCTTTCTCCTCCTGCCCCCAATCCTTCCCAGCATCAGTCTTTTCCAATGAGTCAACTCTTCGCATGAGGTGGCCAAAGTACTGGAGTTTCAGCTTCAGTATCATTCCCTCCAAAGAAATCCCAGGGCTGATCTCCTTCAGAATGGACTGGTTGGCTGTCCTTGCAATCCAAGGGACTCTCAAGAGTCTTCTCCAACACCACAGTTCAAAAGCATCAATTCTTCAGCACTCAGCTTTCTTCACAGTCCAACTCTCACATTCATACATGACCACTGGAAAAACCATAGCCTTGACTAGAAGGACCTTTGTTGGCAAAGTAATGTCTCTGTTTTTCAATACGCTGTCTAGGTTGGTCATAACTTTCCTTCCAAGGAGTAAGCGTCTTTTAATTTCATGGCTGCAGTCACCATCTGCAATGATTTTGGAGCCCAGAAAAATAAAGTCAGCCACTGTTCCCACTGTTTCCACATCTATTTCCCATGAAGTGATGGGACCAGATGCCATGATCTTTGTTTTCTGAATGTTGAGTTTTAAGCCAACTTTTTCACTCTTTTTCACTTTCAACAAGAGGCTTTTTAGTTCCTCTTCACTTTCTGCCATAAGGATGGTGTCATCTGCATATCTGAGGTTCTTGATATTTCTCCTGGCACTCTTGATTCCAGCTTGTGCTTCATCCAACCCAGCGTTTCTCATGATGTACTCTGCATAGAAGTTAAATAAGTAGGGTGACAATATACAGCCTTGACGTCCTCCTTTTCCTATTTGGAACCAGTCTGTTGTTCCATGTCCAGTTCTAACTGTTGCTTCCTGATCTGCATATAGGTTTCTCAAGAGGCAGGTCAGGTGCTCTGGTATTCCCATCTCTTTCAGAGTTTTCCACAGTTTATTGTGATCCACACAGTCAAAGGCTTTGGCATAGTCAATAAAGCAGAAATAGATGTTTTTCTGGAACTCTCTTGCTTTTTCCTTGATCCAGCAGATGCTGGCAATTTGATCTCTGGTTCCTTTGCCTTTTCTAAAGCCAGCGGTAAGTTCAAATTAATTATTGCCATAGTTTGGTCCGGCTATAGCACTAGTGATAAAGATAATAAAGGTAGGCTAAAAAATCTTCAATGGAGTTTGGCTTTTATTTAAAAAACAAGATCAAATGGTTTATTTAACACTCCAGGTTTCAATTCTGTATCACCATTTACTAGATGAACTTTGATAAGTTTATTCCAAATCTTTTTCTGCTCATACTTCATAGGTTATTTTAATGGCTTTACGAGACAATCATTCCATGCGTTACCTTGTTTACTATCATTACTCTAGTTTAAACTACTATCTTTTCTCCCTGAACTACTACTTACAAAGGCATCCTAACTGGCTCCCCCACTTCTTTTACCCTACTTCCATTCCTCTCATATCCTTTCTCTACAGTCAGAGTGAAATCTCTAAAACACAAATCTGATCACAATCATTCTTCCTTAAACCTTTTACCAGCTCATCAATGACTCATAATAAAACCTGAAGTTCTTAGCAAAGCATACAAGATCCTAAAGGATTTTGCCCCTGTCTATCTCCTGCCTCATTAGGCACTATTCTCTCCATCCCTTACTCAATAAACTCAACCATAATGGTGTTCCAGCAGCAAACCTTTACCACTATTCCTTCTTCTGAGAAAACTCGGCTCAGATCTTTTCGAAGCTAACACAACTTGTTTAGATAGAAGAGATTTTTAGATTTTACTTCCTCCAAGAGGCCTTTCCTCACTAACCTCCTCCCAATCTATACTGCGTACTCCTTAAACTCTCACAGTAGATAATCACAATTCAGAATTTGTGTGCATGTATATATTTTTAAAATAATTTTTTAACAGATAGCTGATTGCAGAGACTTATCTAAGGCATCATACAGTAACTTTTTAAAATGCAGTTTTTGTTACAAATGTCTTTTGATCTGATTAGACATGTATTTTAGGTTGTTTACTCTGGCAACAATGTTTAAGTTAACTAATAAGTCAGAGAGTTACTATAGGCCGACTCTCATTAAAAACATGCTACAACTATCAGCAAGAAGTAATGAGAATCTGAACTACTGTTGATAAATTTAGTACCCTAAGAAAACCCTGCTTTATAGCAAGGAAGAATTTAGAGTAAACAGCTATTCCAAAGAGAAAGATTGAAAACTTTTTGCCTAATAATTCAGCTATGAGTTTAGATGACCAGAAAAGTAGGGTGCTAAGAGAAACTGCAATCCCAGCTCTACAAAGTAAATCATCACAATTGTAATCCTGAAGTCTGACGGTTAATTCAAAAGGTTAGTTAAATCAAGGAATCCTAAGCAACGATAAAACTATAATCATTTTAAGTTATTTCAAGAAACATTTTCTCTGTTATAAAAACTCTTCAAGACCATAAAAAAATCTTAGAAAATTAATCAGCTCTAACAACACAAATTCTGATACCAAAACTGGGTAGAACAGCATAGGAAAGTTATAGACTAATTTCATTTATAAGCGCAGATGTAACAGCACTAAATAAAAAGTTGTATGGCAAATGTAATGAATTTAATTACATTAGCAGAAGAAGAAAACCATACAATCACCTCAATAGGAAAGTGAAGTCACTCAGTCGTGTCCGACTCTTTGCGACCCCATGGACTGTAGCCTACCAGGCTCCTCCGTCCATGGGATTTTCCAGGCAAGAGTACTGGAGTGGGTTGCCATTCCCTTTTCCAGGAGGTGTTCCCAACCCAGGCATTGAACCCTGGTCTCCCCACTGTAGGCAGAAGCTTTACTATCTGAGCCACCAGGGAAGTCAGAAAGAAGAAAACCACAGCAGCAGAAGAAAATCATACAATCACCTCAATAGATGTAGGTAAAAAATTCTGACAAAATTCAATACCCATTTATGATTAAACACACACACACACAAATCTCTCAAACCAGAAACTCCATCACCAAGCATACAGAAGCATTCTCATTAAAGACAGGAAAAATTAAAATGCAGTGATATAGATGACTACACTATCAAATATTGTATGCAAGACCCTAAGCAGTGTGTGAAAACAGAGACTCACACATGAGAAAGGAAAAAATAAAACAATCATTTGCACATATGAGTGTTACTTAAAAATCTAAGACAATCCACTGATGAATCTGAGAACAAGACTTCTCTAGGAATCAGATTTTTAAAATCAATGTACAAAAGAAAAAAATCAGTTCCCTACAATAAGTTTTTTTTTCTAATCCCATTTGCAATAGCACAAAAGACTCTTGGGAATAAAATTAATCCCCCATTCCTCAAAGTATAAGAACCTTATATTGAAAACTATAGACATTTATTTAAGGAAATAATGGACTAAAATAAATGAGGATCAAGATCATGTTAATGAACTAGAAAATTCAATTTGTAAATATCTATGTCTTTATATTAATATATAAATTTAACACAATCACTATCAAAATCCCAGTAGGATTTTTTTATAGAACTTGATAACTTGATTTGCAGTCCTAAACAATATAGTTAATTCCATTTGTTTCTGAACTATTTATGAATAGAATCATGTATAGAATCTTTTGTGATTTTCTATTGTTTGACTAAATATGTTTGGGAGATTCGTACAGGTTGATGCAGGAGACAGATTTTCTATCTGAACAATATTTTTATTCCATAAATGAATATACAATGATTTATCTATCTAAGCCACTATTGATGGACACCTGAATTTTGTGTCTGTATACTTTGGGGTTAATAGGAATAATGCTGCTATGAACATTTTTCTATAAGTAAGCTTCCTAGTCCATATATTGACATATTTCATGGCATCCGGTCCCATCACTTCATGGGAAATAGATGGGGAAACAGTGGAAACAGTGTCAGACTTTATTTTGGGGGCTCCAAAATCACTGCAGATGGTGACTGCAGCCATGAAATTAAAAGACGCTTACTCCTTGGAAGAAAAGTTATGACCAACCTAGATAGCATATTCAAAAGCAGAGACATTACTTTGCCGACTAAGGTCCGTCTAGTCAAGGCTATGGTTTTTCCTGTGGTCATGTGTGGATGTGAGAGTTGGACTGTGAAGAAGGCTGAGCGCCATAGAATTGATGCTTTTGAACTGTGGTGTTGGAGAAGACTCTTGAGAGTCCCTTGGACTGCAAGGAGATCCAAACAGTCCATTCTGAAGGAGATCAGCCCTGGGATTTCTTTGGAAGGAATGATGCTAAAGCTGAAACTCCAGTACTTTGGCCACCTCATGCGAAGAGTTGACTCACTGGAAAAGACTGATGCTGGGAAGGACTGGGGGCAGGAGGAGAAGGGGGACGACCGAGGATGAGATGGCTGGATGGCATCACAGACTCGATGGACGGGAGTCTGAGTGAACTCCGAGAGATGGTGATGAACAGGGAGGCCCGGCGTGCTGCGATTCATGGGGTCGCAAAGAGTCGGACATGACTGAGCGACTGAACTGAACTGAACTGAAAGCTTCCTAGTCCATATATTGACACATTTCTCTAGGACATTGGTTGTTTCTTAAAGTATGATTCCTCGGCCAAGTTCCCATCACCTGGGAACATGCCAATAACACAAATTACCAGGCTCCATTCCACTTCAACTGAATCAGAAACTGTGGGGCTGGGCCCAGACATCTGTCTGCACTGCACCCCCATGAGTGATTCCGATACACTCTCAAATCTTACAACCACTGGTCTAGGGTAACTGCTTAGCAGTAGTATTGTAGATTGTAGAAAACTATTATTTTGCAAAGTGGTTCATCAATTCACACTCCTACCAGGAGTGGAAGAACTACCATTGCTCCATATCCTTGCTAATGCTTGAAGCTGTCAAGATATTTATTTCTGTCGAAGTAGTCTGTATAAAATGGTCCCCAGTGGTTTGAGTTTCTATTCAATTGTTAATGAGGATAATGATCTTTTAACTATGTTAATTATTTAAATTTCTTTTATCATCAAATGCCTTCTCAGACTTTGTCTTTTTTCTACTTGGTTTTGTCTTAGTGAACAGTTCCTTATTTTTCATAACAGTTGTCCATTCATTACATGGTGGATGCAACATCTATAATGGCCCCGATGATTGTCACCTCTTGATATTCATGCCCTTGTACAACCTCACCTCCTGGAGTATGGGGTGGGCTTACTGACTTCCTATTGAATAGACTGGCATAAGTGATAGAATGTCACTTTTAAGATTAAGTTTTAAGAAGACAATCAACCTAAGTGTCCATCAACAGATGAGTGGATAAAGAATATGTGGTATATCTATAGATACACAATGGAATACTACTCAGCCATAAAAAGAACGAAATTTTCAACAACATGGGTGTACTTGGAGGGATCATCTTAGTGAAGTAAGCTAGATAGAAAAACACAAATATACTTACATATGGAATATAAGAAATAAAACAAGTGATAAATATAACCAAGCAGAAACAGAGTCACAGAAGTTAGAAAACCAGCAGGAAAAGGGAAGGAGGAAGGGGTAAAACAGAGGTAGGGGATTAAGGGGTACAAATGACTATGTATAAAATAAATAAGTTACAAGGATATATAGGAGAGCACAGGGAAAACAGCTTTAGGAAAAAAAGACCCCACCAGCTCAGATGGTAAAGAGTCTCCCTGCAATGCAGGAGACCTGGCTTTGATCCCCGGGTCGGGAAGATCCTCTGGAGGAGAGAATGGCAACCCACGCCAGTATTCTTGCCTGGAGAATTCCATGGGAAGAGGAGCCTGGCAGGCTACAGTCCATGAGGTCACAAAGAGTTGGACACAACTGACTGACTTTGACTCACCACTCCTCCCCCACCTCTCACCCCCCCACCCCCAAAAAAGACTGTGGCTGTCACCTTAGGGAGTCTCTCTCACTCTCATCTGGATCTCTCATCCCAGGAAAAGCTAGCTGCCATGCTGTGAGAGGGCCCTAGGAGGAGGGCCCATGTGAGTTAATCTAAAACTGGATCTTCTAAGGCTGCCACATGCGCAAGAGGCAGCACGGAATGAAGTCCTTCTTCAGTCCAGCACTGAGATAATTGCAGGCCCAGCTGACACCTTGACTGCAGCCTCACAAGAGACTCTGAGCTAGAACCACTAAGCTAAGTTGCTCTCAGATCCCTGTTCCACAGAAACAGAGAGACAAACACTTGTTATCAGCAACAGGTAGCTACTGCATCATGTTACAAACATCTTTGATCCTGTACTTTAAGTCTCTTAAGGGAGTCTCAATAATTAAGTTTCTACTTTTAACACAGTCAAAAATTCATCAATTTTTATGGTGTTTCTCAGTCTCAAGAAATCCTTCCCTGCTTTGAGCTCATAAAAGTATGCCCCTTCTTTTAAAAAAGCTTTCTGAGTTTGTCTTTTGTATTTAATCCTCACTAGTAATTAATTTTTATTCATAGTAAGAAAGAGGTGGGGTAGAACTTCATTTATTTAATGCAATAAGCAACTAATTTGCCATTAAGCATGTTTCCACCCCCTACCCTCATAAAAGCATATAAAGCTCATTTAGCAACCTCTACTTATGTAGTATCATCTGTTATTTTGTTATTCATCTTCCCTTTTCTTATTATAGGCACCTGGTGGCTGAGAGGTTAAAGCGTCTGCCTCCAATGTGGGAGACCTGGGTTTGATCCCTGGGTCGGGAAGATCCCCGGAGAATGAAATGGCAACCCACTCCAGTATTCTTGCCTGGAGAATCCCATGGACAGAGGAGCCTGGGAGGCTACAGTCCACGGGGTCGCAAAGAGTTGGACACGACTGAGCGACTTCACTCACTCACTCACTCATTCAAGACACCCCACAGGCTAGACCTCAGACTCCCAACTGCCTAGGCCTCAAAATCATGCCCGTGGAACCCTCAAAGTCACTCTCCCTGGCTCCCCAAGGTCAGGTTAACTGCTCTGGACATCACTCAGCAGCAGATCCCAACCCTCTCCTGCCTTTCTAACAAGGCTGTAATACAACTGACATTCTTAAAGATCTATTTAAAGAAAAACCAGTCTACTTCTAGGCTTCCTACCATTTAAAAAATATTCACAAAGGAAAATATAAACAAAAAACATACAATGAGGAAAAATTTTTAATATTAAAAAGTCATATAATAAAAATTAGAGTGATAAGTCTGTTCGTATTCTTGGCACTCATCTGACATTTTAGGAAGTGGTTTGTTAAAACATCCAGGTATCACCAGAAGTGAATTTGAATGTGACTTTTGGTGGGAGCCATGTGTCTTATTCACCAAGGTAACAACCAGGGCCCAGCAGTGCTTTACATATAGCAAGCATTCAAATTTGTTGACTGAAAAAAATGTATTATAGAAGTCGTCTCATCTTACTGTTCTTTACGAATATCTTGGCAATTGTCGCCTCTTTTTACTTCAAAAGAAACCGTTAATCAAGCTGTCAAGTTCCACAGAAAAACCGACAGAGGTGTAAATTTCAATAAATTACTGATCAATTTGAGAAAAACTGACATTTTCACCATTCAGTCTTTCAATCCATCCTCAGGATATGGTATATAACTCCATGTATTGGGGTGTTGCTTTCTGTCTCTAAATAAAGTTTAATTACCTTTCTTTATAAAAGTCTTGTACATCTTAAATAGCTAAAATTCAGTTTAAGTATCCCTCTTCTAAAAATCTTTCCATCCTCTATCCCTACAACCATTTTGAATTATATGCTCCTGTTCTATGATTCCTCTGGCACCTGGGCCACATTTTAAACATAGTATACTATCTTTAATTCTTGATTTGTCTGCTTCTACCACTAGACTATAAGACCCTTAAAGACAGAGACTAACATTCATTTTTCTGTCATAGCACCCAGCAACCAGCACAAGTGAGCTCAATATTTTAAAACTTTAAACAAAAGAATGAATAAATATAATCAATGAATGTAAAGCATAAACTATCTTATAAGAAAAAGAACCACCATTTATCGAGTACCTTCTATGTAGTGGACATAATAATATGTGTTATCATCTAATCCTGAAAGTAACTCATGCTTTGGACACATACTTTATAAAGGCCTAATACTAGTGTCACATGATATACAGGGCATCAGGAATTCTGTAATGATAGTCCTTACTGACCTGGAGGTCACAGTCTCATAAGCCTTAATAGGAATAGCAGTTGTCTTAGTCTGTTTGGACTGCTTATTAAATAACACCATGAACTGAGTGGCCTGTAAATAGACATGTCACAGATCTAAAGGCTAAGAAGTCCACAATCAAGGTGTCAACAGATTCAGGGTCTGGTGAAGATCCACTATGTGGTTGCAGATGGTGCTTTCTAGCTGTAATCTCATATGGAAGAAGGGACAAGCTAGTTCTCTGAGGTCACTTATAAAAGCACTAATAATCCCAATCATGATGGTTCCACTGACTGCACAGGAAAAATAAGAAGACAGGTGAAATCAGAGATGCTCTGAAGTTTCAAGCATAAGGTATGCTAAGTGGAAAATATTACCAGAAGGGAAGAAGATTGAAAGGGAAAGATCTAACGCAATTTTGGACCTGCCGACTCTGTGATGTCAGTGAGACATTAAGGTCAAATACTCAAGAGATAACGGGAAATGACAACTGACACTAGTTCACAGGGGAGCTTGATTAGTAAGGGTACACAGTGGTCTTCAAGGGCTTCCCTTGTAGCTCAGTTGGTGAAGAATCTGCCTGCAATGCAGGAGACCGGGGTTCGACCCCTGGGTCGGGAAGATCCCCCTGAAGAAGGAAATGGCAACCCATTCCAGTATTCTTGCCTAGAGAACCCCATGGACAGAGGAGCCTGGCAGTCAATAGTGTCGCAAGAGTTGGACACGACTTAGCAACTAAACCACCACCACCAGTGGCCTTCAAAAGACCAGATTCAGCTGTGTAACAGAAATGGAAGACTGACTTTCAAGAAGTAAGGATTGAGTGAGTTACTAAGAAAAGGCATTCAGTGATCAGAATAAAAAAGCTCAAGGGGTAATAGAGTCAGGGAAAGTATTTTTATTTTTGGATGGGATAGGATGACCTGAATACGTCTGAAGGCAAACAACAAGTAAACAGTGTCAAAGAAAGGTCTAAATGGTGTGGGTGTGTGTGTTCATCTCAAACGATGAGAGAGCCCAGGGTATGAAACAGAGACAGACTGTTGTGTGCTGTCTCAGAGAACTAAACTAAGACTGAAGTTTGAACCCAGAGAAGGTAAATTTGAGCTCTACAATTTTATCTTTATTAGTAGTAAAGATACTTGACAAAGGAACAAACTGACTTACTATTTAAGGGTATTCAACTGAACATCTGTCAGGAATGTTACAGAAAAAAAAGTCTGCACTATGGTGAGAGGTAAGACTAGGTTCCACGTGACATTAAACTAATACTCATATTAATCACTAACTCCCATTCCCTCATCTTCCAGCCCCTGGTAACCTCTATTCTACTTTCTGTCTCTCTGAGTTTGCCTATTCCAAGTATTTCATATAAATAGAACTACAGTATTTGTCTTCTATGTCTGGCTAAATTCACTTACCAAAATACTTTCAAGGTTTACTCATGTTATATCATGTATCTCAACCTCATTCCTTTTTATGACAGATTAGTATTTTTCATTGTATGTACTACATTTCATTTATCTGTTGACAGACATGCAGGTTGTTTCCACCTGCTGCTTACTGTAAATAACTCTGCAATCAATACTAGTAGACATTAGCAGATATCTAGTATATGGGCTTCTCTGGTGGCTCAGCAGCAAAGCATCCTCCTGCAGTGCAGGAGACATGGGTTTGATCCTGGGTTGGGAAGAGGCCCTGGAGGGGTAAACAGCACCTCGCTGCAGTATTCTTGCCAGGGAGAATACCATGGACAGAGGAGCCTGGAAGGCCACAGTCCATGGGATCACAGAGTCAGACATGACTGAGAGAGCACATGTGCATACTTATATATATACATATATATATATATATATACACACACACACAGTAATGATACATAGTCTATCTGTTCAAGTCTCTGTTTTCAATTCCTGAGTAGTGTTAAAATTCTGTATGGATTTTTGAGGAACTGCCATTAAGAATAAATCACTCAATACAAAACTCACAATGAAGGACTTCCCCAGCGGACCAATGGTTAAGAATCCACACTTCCATGGCAGGGGGCATGGGTTTGATCCCTTGTTGGGGAACTAAGACCCCACATGCCACAAATGCAGTTTTCAAAAAACAAAAAACCTCAAAATGAGATACCAATTCATGTCCACTAAGATAGCTAAATTTTTTTTTTTTAATTGCAAATGTTGGTAAGGATGTGGAGAAATTGGCAGGCAAGAATTTTTCACTGAACCACCAATGTTTCAGTTCAGTTCAGTCGCTCAGTTGTGTCCGACTCTTTGCGACCCCATGAACCGCAGCACACCAGGCCTCCCTGTCTATCACCAACTCTTGGAGATCACCCAAACCCACGTCCACTGAGTCGGTGATGCCATCCAGCCATCTCATCCTCTGTCATCCCCTTCTCTTCCTGCCCTCAATCTTTCCCAGCATCAGGGTCTTTTCCAATGAGTCATTTCTTCACATCAGGTTGCCAAAGTATTAGTTTCAGCTTCAACATCAGTCCTTCCAATGAATATTCAGGACTGATTTCCTTTAGGATGAACTGGTTGGATCTCCTTGCAGTCCAAGGGACTCTCAAGAATCTTCTCCAACACCACAGTTCAAAAGCATCAATTCTTCGGCACTCAGCTTTCTTTCTTTTTTTTTTAAAATTATTTTTTAAATATTAAATTTATTTATTTTTTTAATTACAATACTGTATTTGTTTTGCCATACATTGACACGAATCAGCCATAGGTGAACACAATCTCCCAATGCTGAAGCCCCCTCCCACCTCCCACCCTACAATACTGTATTTGTTTTGCCATACATTGACATGAATCAGCCACAGGTGTCCACGATCTCCCAATGCCAAAGCCCCCTCCCACCTCCCACCCCACCTCCTCTCCCTGAATCATCCCATGCACCTGCCCCATGCGTCCTGCATCCTGTATTGAACATAGACTGGTGCTTCATTCTTACAAGATAGTATACATGTTTCAATGGGCACTCAGCTTTCTTTACAGTCCAACTCTCACATCCATACATGACCACTGGAAAAACCATAGCCTTGACTAGAAGGACCTTTGTTCACAAAGTAATATCTCTGCTTTTTAATACGCTGTCTAGGTTGGTCATAACTTTCCTTCCAAGGAGTAAGTGTCTTTTAATTTCATGGCTGCAATCACCATCTGCAGTGATTTTGGAGCTCATAAAATAAAGTCAGCCACTGTTTCCCCATCTATTTGCCATGAAGTGATGGGACCAGATGCCATGATCTTAGTTTTCTGAATGTTGAGCTTTAAGCCAACTTTTTCACTCTCCTCTTTCACTTTCACCAAGAGGCTCTTTAGTTCTTCTTCACTCTCTGCCATAAGGGGTTACTGATATTTCTCCCAGCAATCTTGATTCCAGCTTGTGCTACAGGATGTGAAAAAACTGGAATCCTCAGGCACTGCTGGTGAGAATGTAAACGGAACGCCAGTGGGAAAACAGTTTGGTGGTTAGTATGATATATATCATCATTAAGATGGACTCTGAAAACATTAAGCTTAGTGAAATAAGACAGACACTAAATTTCATCTGCTGAAGAACAAATAATGTATGATTTCACTTATATGAGGTACCTAAAATAGGCAAACCCATAAAGACAAAGTAGAATAGAGGTTACCAAGGTGGGGAAAGAGAGAAAGAAGGAATTATTTTTTAATGAGTTTTTGTTGGGCATGATGAAAAATCGGGGGTATAATGACAATGGTGATAAAATACTTTATCAATTCATGAATATGGTTATTTTGCTTCAATTACTAGGTCTTCTAAAATTTATTTCAACAAGGATCCTAGAAGTCTTAGACTATTTTTAAGACTTATTTCTTAATACATATTTGTTTTTCTATTGTGAAATTACAGTTTTAGATTTTCCTTATTTGCTAGAATATAGTAATGAAGTGATCTTTCATTTTCCTAATCAGCAATCGTGTTAAACCCTTACCGTTTTTTAACAATGTAGATACTTTTAGATTTTTCTAAATACACACTCATGTCTAGTCTGTGAATAGTGATAGTTTTATTTCTTCCTTTCCAATTCAAGTTTTTAAAATTTCTTTTTCTTGCTTTAGTGAAGGTCACAACTTTTATTATAATGCTGACAAAAAGTAATTATAATGGACATTGTATCTTTCCCAATCTCAGAGGGAAACTTTTAAATATTCCAACATTATAAAACTTGATGTTTTTATAGTAGATAACCTTAGCACATGAGTTGTTTCAGGTTTTATGACAAATGAATGCTCAATTTTATCAAGCACTATTTGCAACTATTCAGCAGATGATATGTTTCGTCTCTAAGCTGTTAATATGGTATTACAAATAAATTTATTTTCTGGTATTAAATGTTATATTTCTAGGATAAATCCAACTTGATTATAATGCACTCATCTTATTTAGATAAATATCTTAGTATCTTAGAAATTTTACATCTTTGTTCACAAAAGAAAGTAACCTGTTAATATTCTTTTAGAATGTATTCTTATCTCATTTTGGAATCAAAGTTATGCTAACTTTAAAAGACACTGAGAACATTTTCTCTCTCATTGTTCTCTGGAAGAACATATGCAAGATAGAAATTCTGTTCCTTGAATGAACTATTAGTTTTCTTCGTGGGAAAGCTCTGACTACTATTTTAAGCTGTAATACTCCTTTCAAGTTTTCTGAATATTCTAGAGTCACCTTCAGTGTTATTTTTCTAGGAATTTGTCCATTTCTGTGAACTTTTCTAATTAACTGGCTTAAAACCATTCATAATTTTGTCTTTGATCTTTTAAAATGTCTTCAGGGTATGTAATGCCATCTTCTCCCCCACTCTCCCCTACTTTTTTTTTTTGCTCCTTGCTCTTGGTTATTTTATGACATTTTTTCTTGATCACTATCATTCAAGATTTATCCGTTTCTCTTTCTAAAAATAAATTTTGCCTTTGCTATCCACTGTATGACTCTTATTATTTGCTTCCTTTATTTTCCAGGTTTCATCAAAATTAAGATGCTCTTATAAATGGATATCAAATTTAACAATTAATGAGACTTCTTGTATTGCAGCAAACACATTTAAGACTGAATTTTTCTCCATTTACTATTTTAGTTGCATTCTGTAACTTTTAAATTTTGTTTCCACTGGGGGAGTGACTGTTACATTAATCAAAACTTTTATTCTAACAGTACACCTATCCTTTCCTTTTCCTATTCTTCTTTCCTTTACAGTGACACTGATTTGTCAGGGGATAAAGTCAGGTATACTGTAGAAAGCCCCACTTTCTGGTTTGGTTGATTTGTTTTCTCACGGGATCACTTACTTTGTTACCATATTTCCCATAAGCCAGCCAGATCTAGAGATCTGATTGAGAGATTTGATAAGATTCCTTTTTTTTTTTTCCCTCTAATAAAGAATCTTTCATAGCCTCATGCTAGGTAATTGCTATTTTTCTGTCAAGACCCTTTACATGTGAGGGACATAACATCTCCTTATCCCACTTTTAACAACCTGAGACTGATCAAATTCCACAACTTGACATCAAAATTATGTACTCATCCAGCTCAAGGTACTTTCTAATTTCCATTGTGATTTCTTTCTTAATACGTGGATTAATTCAAAGTAGTCACACTTTATAAACATATGAAGCTTTTAAAATTACCTTACTGACAAATTTTAATAAAAATGTGTTATGGAAAGAAAAGATGCTCTTTTATTTCAATCTTCTGAAAACTGTTGAAACTTTTTTTATACAATCAATTTTCCCAATATCCTTATGTGCCTGAAAATGATGTGTAGTCTTCTTCCACTGGGTACAACAGGTTCTATAAATCATCTGGGTTAAGTTTGCTCATTATGCTGTTCAAATATTTTAAATCCTGCGTAACATGCCTGTTGCTTCTATCAATTACTGAGTGAAATATTTAAAATATCCCATTAAGACTGTAAATTATTCTACTTCTTGTAGTCTTGTAAATTTTTGTTACATGTATTTTGAAGCTACATTTCAGGCTATCCTGTATGATTAAAGTTATTAAGTCTTCCTAGTGAATCGTTCATTCTATATTTTGAAGGGAGTCTCCTGATAACCAATATATCTTTCTAAATTAATGTCTACTTTGATATTAAAATAACTGTACCACGTTCACGTTGTTAAATCTGCATGGTTTATCTTACAACTTTTACATAAGTCCCAGATAAACTCCATATCACCATGTTTAAAAAAATCTGGTCTAATAATCTTTGCCTTTTAAGTGAACCATTTAGCTCATTTAGTACTTAATATAATCACCCTGATTCGTGTTGTTTGTCCTTCATCTTTGTTATTTTGCATCATTTCTGGTTTTCTTTGGGATAATTTTTTTCTGTTTTATTCCATGCTTCCCCTCTTCTAGAAGTTATAAGTCTAGTTTTTAGAGTTAATATTTAGCCTAGAAATTAAAACATGGAATTATCAAAGTCATATCAATTAACACATTTTACCTTCCCCCAGAAAATACTATCTTAGAACACATCCTTAATTAAGGTCTTACTAATATTTTATACAGTCAATGTTTAATTCAACATGTACACATATTTGTCACTCTCTTTACTCTTTATCCCACCTTGCACCTCAGATCTTTATATGTAAACTTTCTGTGTAAAGTATAACACATCCTTCAATTTTCTTTACAAAGGGCTGATGGACTTTCTTCAACAAGATGTTTACTTTACCCTCATCCTTGAGTGATACTTAAGTACAGAATTTATAAATATAAATATAAATCTCCAGTTATTTTGTGAATATATGTTTTCCTATTGAGAGCTCAGCTTTTGGTCTATGGTTGCTACTTTGAAAGAAATCTTCCTCGGGCTGCTTTTAAGATTTTTCTCTTTGTATATGATTTGTCTGGGTACAGATGTCTTTTTACTTATACTGCTAAAAATTCACAGAGCTTCTTAAATTTTCTATTGCTGGTTTCTCATCAAAACTAGAAATCTGTCAGCCAGAAATACCTTTTCAAACATTACCTTGGTATCAATCTCTTTTTCTTCCCTTTCTGGAGCTCTGGTTAATTATGTTAGGTCTCACTCTATCTTTCACATCACTTTACTCCCCTTCAGTATTTTTCCATGTCTTTGACTCTCAGTGGTGCATTCTGGAGTTTCTTATGCCTTACCATCTGGGTAACTAATTCTTTCTTCAGCTAGGTATAATCAATCTGACAAATTTTCCCCTTAGGGATATTTGACACAGTTTTGTTTCTGAAATTTCTCTTTGGTTTTTCAAGTATGTCACTTTTTCCACTTCATGGATCACAACCTTACTGTGGCAAAGGTTGTGCAATTCAATGAAGCTATGAGCCATGCTGTACAAGGCCACCCAAGATGGATGGGTCACTGTGAAGGTATCTGACAAAACATGGTCCTCTGGAGAAGGGAATGGCATCTACTCTAGTATTCGTGCCCTGGAAAACAGTATGAAACAGCCCATTCTTATGTGGCAGTATGAAAAGACAGAAAGAGATGCCATTGGAAGATGAGCCCCCTAGGTTGGAAGGTGTCCATATGCTATTGGGAAAGAATGGCGAGTAATTACTAATAGCTCCCCCAAAATGAAGCAGCCAGGCCAAAGTGGAAATGACACTCAGTTGTGGATGTGTCTGGTGGTGAATGAATAGGAACTTGGACTGTCAGGTCCATGAATCAAGGTAGATGAGAGGTGGTCAAGCAGGAGACGGCAAGAGTGAACATAGACATCTTAGGAATCCATGAACTAAGATGGATGGGAATGGCAAATTTAATTTGGATGACCACTGTATCTACTACTGTGGGCAAGAATCCCTTAGAAGAAATGGGACACCCTCATAGTCAACAAAACAGTCTGAAATGCAGTCCTTGGGTGCCATCTCAAAAAGAATGAGCTCCATTCATTTCTAAGGCAAACCATTCAACATCACAGTAATCCAACTCTATGCCCCAACCACCAATGCCAAAAAGCTGAAGTTGAATGGTTCTATGCAGACCTACAAGACCTTCTAGAACTAACACCAAAAACAAAAAAGACATTCTTTTCATCATAGAGAATTGGAAGGCAAAAGTAGGAAGTCAAGAGATACCTGGAGTAAAAGCAAGTTTAGCCTTGGGTACAAAATGAAGCAGGGCAAAGACTAACAGAGTATTGTCAAGAGGACACACTGGTCATAGCAAACACTATTTATCAACAACCCAAGAGACAACTCTACACATGGACATCACCAGATGGTCAACACCAAAATCAGACTGATTATATTCTTTGTAGCCAAAGATGGAGAAACTCCATACAGTTAAGAGTTGTTTTTACATGACCTGGAACTGACTGTGGCTCAGATCTGAGTTCTCTTTACAAAATTCAGGCTTAAATTGAAGAAAATAGGGAAAAACACTAGGCCATTCAGTGTCAGTCACTCAGTTGTATCTGACTCTTTGCAACCCCATGGATTGTAGCCTGCTAGGCTCCTCTGTGCATGGGGATACTCCATGCAAGAATACCAGAGTGGGTTGCCATTCCCTTCTCCAGAGGACCTTTCTGACCCAGGGATAGAACCTTTGTCTCCTACATTGCAGGTGGATTCTTTTACGGTCTGAACCACCAGGGAAGTCCTAAGCCATTCAGGTATGATCTAAATCAATCCCTTACCATTATACAGTGGAGATGACAAACAGATTCAAGGGATCACTGCTGACAGTGACTGCAGCTATGAAACTTAAAAATGTTTGCTCCTTGGGAAGAAAGCTATGGCAAACCTAGACAGCATGTTAAAAAGCAGAGACATCACTTTGCTGACAAAGGTCCATATAGTCAAAGCTATGGTTTTTCCAGTAGTCATGCATACATGTGAGAGCTGAACCATAAAGAAGGCCGAGGGCCAAAGAACTAACACTCTCAAACTGTGTTGGAGAAGATCCTTGATAGTCCCTTAGACTGCAAGGAGATCAAACCAGTCAATCCTAAAGAAAATAAGCCCTGAATATTCACTGGAAGGACTGTTGCTGAAGCTGAACCTCCACTACTTTGGCCACCTGATGTGAAGAGACCACTGACTGGAAAGGACCGTGATTCTGGGAAAGACTAAAGACAAAAGGAGAAGCGGGCAGAAGAGGATGAGATGATTAGATAGCACTTCCGACTCTATGGATATGAGCTTCACTATCTGAGAGATAGTGAAGGACAGGGAAGCCTGGAGTATTGCAGTCAATGAGGTTGCAGTCAGATACAACTTAGTGACTGAACAACAACAAAGTGTCACTTTACACAAGGTCTTCTTTCCTGCTTCTCTTCAATTGTATTTAATCCTTTAAACATAAAAAACAACTGTTTTAACTTCAGTGATATTTGCAAGATCTAAGAATTTTGTGGATCCATTTATGCTCTTCACTATTATTCACAGTGCCATTTCCATACTATATCTTTCTTCGTAAAAAACTTACTTTGGGGTATATGTATATAAAGAAAAACCACTTATGTGTCAATTATATCTCAACTTTTAAAACTACACAAATCTTAAGTATATTACTTGAATTCTATTAGGTTAATACAAAAGTCATCACAGTGTGGACTGTGTATTTTAAATCATTATAATTAGGCTCAAACACATCTTTATTAATCAAAGTAGGAACCATTAAAATCAACACATTTTTCACCAATGAGAAATAAGTCTGTTTATTCTTGTAGCATAAAAATTTGTGCTTCGGGATTCAACGAACTCTTCAAAAGCATTTTCTGCCTCTTGCTGGTTGTGGAAGTGGTTTCCTTGCAAAGGTTGTTGAGATGCTTCACAGCAGTCAGCTGGCGAGAGGTCAGGTGAATATGGCAGATGAAGCAAACTTTGTAGCCTAGTTTGTTCAACTTTTGATGCGTTGGTTGTGTGATATGTGTTCAAGTATTGTTGACAAGAACTGGGCCCTTTCTGTTGACTAATGGTAGCTGCAGGCATTGCAGTTTTTGTTGTGTCTCACTGAATCGCTCAGTACACGTCTCAGATGTAACGGTTTCACCAGGATTCAAAAAGCTGTAGTGGATCAGACCAGAAGCAGACCACCAAACAGTAACCATGACCTTTTTCTTGTGCAAGTTTGGCTTTGGCTGGAAATTGCTTTGGAGCTTCTTGGTCCAATCACTGAACTAGTCATCACCAGTTGTCATATAAAATCCAGTTTTCATTGCAAGTCACAATCCAGTCAAGAAATGGTGCATTGTTTTGGGGTACAATAAGAGAAGATGACATTTCAATGATTTTTTTTTAATTTGTGGTCAGCTCATGAGGCACCCACTTATTGAGCTTTTTCACCTTTCTGATTTGCTTCAAATGCTGAACTATCACAGAATGGTCAACGTTGAGTTCTTTGGCAACTTCTTGTGTAGTTCTATGAGGATCAGCTTCAGTGATGGCTCTCAATTGGTCATTGTCAACTTCTGATGGCTGGCAACTATGTTCCACATCTTCAAGGCTCTCGTCTCTGCAAAATTTCTTGAATGACCACTGCACTGTACCTCTGTTAGCAATTCCTGGGTCAAATGCATTGTTGATGTTGCAAACTGTTTCTGCTGTTTTCAAACTATTTTGAACTCAAATAAAAAAACTGCTTGAATTTGCTTTTTGTCTAACATCATTTCTATAGTCAAAAAAATTGAATAAACAGCAAGTAATAAGTCATTAGCAAAAAAGCATAAAGCAAGAAGTGCACATTAAAATGATATATAACTTAACCACATTTATTTGGAATGTATTCCAATATCAAACAGCAAATTTCAATAGTGCAAAAACTGCAATTACTTTTTGCATCAACCTAATATATAAGGTTGCAAAGAGTAAGACATGACTGAGTGACTGAACTGAACTGAATACATACATACATACATCATGTAATTTTGCCATCATGTTTTTTCAAATATGCCTGGTTACTTATGACAATGTACTGCTCTCTGTCCTTGAAAAACTGCTGTTGGCAATTCCCTCAGAGTGAAGAAGACTCTGTCCTACAGATGATTTGCCTTTCCTTCTGCCAGACCTTGGGAGCACTACCAGCTGGAAATAAGAGCCACGATAAAAGAGGACCTGGATCATCCCAGAAGGACAATGTAAACGTCAATCAGTGTGAGGGCTAAAACTATGGTCAAGACTTCAACAGTTTAATTAATTTCCTTTTTCTTGCCCTACTCCAATCAACCCTATAATTCCCTTGATATTGGAATAGGCAGACAGTTCTCTTTCACCTTTTACCTAATGATGAAATTATTGAAGTACCATCCTCAATGATACAAAAAGGAGGTTCTCCTTTTTGTCTCTCAGCTTGGATGAACTCTAGGTCTTGACTTCTGTCCTCTTCACCCTCATGACGTCCACCAAAACCAAAGCCCAACTTCAAACAGACTGGCAACTGCCCCTAGGGCAAAAGCTACTTCATCACCTTCTTTTTTTTGGGGGTTTTGCATTTGCTCTGGCAAGTCTCTATTGGGCTTCCCAGGTGGCACAGTGGTTAAGAATCTGCTTGCCAATGCAGGAAACGTGGGTTTGATCCCTGGGTTGGGAAGATCCCCTGGAGTAGAAAGTGGGAATCTGCTCCAGTATTCCTGCCTGGAAAATTCCATGGACAGAGGAGCCAGGTGGGCTACAGTCCACAGGGTTACACAGAGTCAGACATGACTGAGTGACTGTGCACACACACACAATGCTCTTTTCAGCTCTTCATTAAGATTTTTTAAAATAATGTTTCAAAGATTTTTAGCTGTCATCAAAAGTTCATCTGAATAATCTAATCTACCATTACTGAAAACAAATCTATTTCCCCCTTTATGACAACTATTTTGTACTACTTCTTGAAATTTAGAGATAACCTACATAAGTACAATTTAAAAAGTCAATGTAATACCCTAATTGTACTTTCAATCAGATGAAAGAAATTAAATTATAATAAAATATTGATTTCAAAATGTGAAAACAATTACTGTAATAAACGACATAATAAGGCCATCAAGTGCTTGCATCTATATGCAGAATCACTGTGACTGTGGTGGTTACAACTGCAGACTGTGGAGAAGAGTATCTGAGTCATCAATACTATACAAGTGGCACTGCCATAATTTATGTGATTTTCTGAAGTGGTAAAGAACTCTTGATGAAGGTCTAATTGAAAACTTTTGATATTTCTCCAATTTATGTGATAAATTCCTGAAACTTCTAGTGTACTCTATGAAAATAATGACTCATATGTAAAACAAAGTTAGTTTCTAAGCTCTGATCATTACGATCAATTTTTTTCCCCTACCTCAAAATCTAGCAACTCATTCTAAACCATGTGATTATCTGAACAATTTGAAAATATGCAGACTATCCTGAACGCTGTGGGAAGGCTGACTTCCCTGGTCCTTGCTCACTGAATGCTAGTAAGTGCCCTGTTCCCCCGCCTTGCTAAAAAGCAAAACAACTTCAAGTATTCAGAACGTTTCCTCTAGGGAAGCACTGCCCACACGCAGACCGTCTGGCTGTAGAAGACACAGTGATGCAACACCAAGCTTTTCTTCATGGAAGGACCTGCTGCCCAGCTATGAGTATAGTCAGCAGACAGCCTCCAAATGTCCCATCCTCCAGGGTCCACCGCAACTGCTGCCCGGATTAGAGACCAAACAAAGGCCCAGCCATCTTGGCTTAATATGGGTCTCTCTGACAGACAATCTCTCACTCCAGAGCTCCACGCTGATAGGTAAAGGTTTTCTGAGGCTTACATCACAATACTTTGATAAGAGAACTTTTGCTCTGCTCAGTCCCACACAGAGCCTCTTCCTCTTACAGGTATTGATTTCTAGTAAAATCTTGCACTATAAAAAATGTCTCAGTATCTGCTTTCAAAGAACCCAACCTCCAACTGTGGCCTAGTGTGACTACCAAGTCTTTCTAGAAACATTTTTTGTTGTTTGACCTCTTTCTATCTTGATTTTACCCTACAAACACTCACCAATTCAATCACCCTGGAATATAACTTACATAATTTTTATTTTAAATCTCCAGTTTCATCCCACTGCATATAATATAAAGTTAAAAACCTTTTTTTCAGTCTATCATTATTTTCCACAATCAAGCGGCATCTAATTTAGCCACATTTTACTTCCTACAATTCACTTAACTACAGACTATTCTGTTCTTTAAAAAAACTACCTTGTGAATTTCCAACTCCAATTTTTTTCAAATTCTATTCCCACTGCCTATTACAGTCCTTTTCCTTCCTTCTACTTGCCAAGGTTAAACATTAACTTCCATCAAGACCTTATTAGCCTATAATAAGAGGCTAATAAGGTCCACATGAGCCTTGACTATTTTATTGAAGTACAGCTGTGTTACTTTCAAGGATACAACAAAGTGATTCAGTTACGTATACATACATACATACTTCTTCAGATTATTTTCCATTATGGGTTATTACAAGATATTGAATATGGTTCCCTGTGCTGTACAGCAGGTCCTTGCTTATCTATTTCATATACAATAGTGTGTATCTATTAATCCCAAACTCCTAATTTATCCCTCCCTCCCCTCCTTCCTCCCCCCCCGCCCCACCTTTTCCCCTTTGGTAACCAGAAGTTTGGTTTCTATGTCTGTTAATCTATCTTGTAAATAAGTGAACCTTGACTTTTAAAAGGTCTAGAACTGACCATGGAGAAGGCAATGGCAACCCACTCCAGTGTTCTTGCCTGGAGAATCCCAGGGACGCAGGAGCCTGGTGGGCTGCCGTCTATGGGGTTGCACAGAGTCGGAGACGACTGAAGCGACTTAGCAGCAGCAGCAGAACCAACCAAGGCCAAGTGTTGACTATTTAAATTTAAATTAAATGAAAATGTAAAAGCCAGTACTTGGTCCTACTGTACATATTCTGAGTACACAATAGTCGCATGTGGACATACTGGACATCAGGGAACATTTCGATCATGACAGCTATCTTGACTGAACAGTGCTGGTCTAGAGGAAGTAGACACATAACAACAGAAACCCAGTAACAAAGTAGAATGATATAGATGTACTTCAGGATGCTACAAGAGCACAAAGCAGATGCACCTAACTAGGCCTTGGAAAGAGGGATAAGGAAGGCTTCCAACAATAAGTGAACTAAATTTGAAAGGTTTGGGGGATGGGTTTAGGAGAGAGAATCTATATTTCAGGCAGCAGGAAACACACAAGTAAAGACAGGTCAAATTTGGAGGGTTCTTAGAATAAAGTAACAAGATAGCAATTGCTTCACAGTAAAGTATAAAAATTAGACTGCAATAGCTGGGATACTATTCCACAAAGAAAAACAATATTCAAAAATTTTTCCATAAATAATTACTTTTAAATAGAAAATTAGTAACCAGATCTCTCCAAATTTAGCTTTCATAGCAGGATAATGGCAGATACTTCATGAAGAAGTAATAATTCATGTTCTATTTCCCAATGATTGTGAGTTAAAATGAGAATGACTCATATCAATTATTAAATTGCCTTGGCAAGTTACATTGAACTTTGATCTGAGGACAAGTTAGGAGGCCCACAATGCTGTCTGGACAACAGCAAGTAAAATACTAAGTAAAATAACCTAATGAACTGAACAGAACATAGGCACAGTCATGTCCGCCTGTGCGATCCCATGGACTGAAGCCTGCAAGGCTCCTCTGTCTATGGGATTCTCCAGGCAAGGGTACTAGAGTGGGTTGCCATTTCTGTCTTCAGGGAAATAACCTGATATCGTCTATCAATTCACTATTCCTCATCTATTCACTCTCACACACTCCTAACAACCTTTAACATCTTTACCTTTCTCCTTAAAACGCCACATCCCCAAAACCCCAAGGTATCTTAGTTGATTACCTTTAGTTTGTCTTCATTGGGAAAAAATGAGGCAACTGGAAGACAACATGCACAGATTCCCAGCATCATATCAATCTGCCCATCAGCACTGCTACTCCACATACTCTGCCCTACACTTACTATCAAAGACAAAGTCTCTACGCTCCTACCGGGAGCCAGTCCTTCCACTTGTGTGCCAAACCCCTTTCCCTCTGGCTTGTTCAGACACTGCTCCAGCAATTCTTCTGTCTCCCCTGAAATCACTAACGTCTTACACCATAACGGTTCATTCTTTCATTATATGCCCTTACCTTTTCATCATTAAAAATATCTCATGACCCCAACTCCTTCACTAGCTATGGTCCCATTTCTCTTTTCCCTTTGTAGGAAAAGTCTTCACTATCTTCACATCCCCTCCTATTCTCTCTTAAACTCACTCAATCACAGTATCTCCCTCAGCATCTTCTTATATAAATCATCAATACCATCTATTCTTTAACTTGAGTGGAAAATCCTTAGTCTTTATCTTACTTAACATAGCAGCATACACAAATGACCACTCTCTCTGTTAATAAACTTTCTTCATTTAATTTTCTACCTCACTAGTTGCTCCTCAAGTTCCTCCTCTTTTCTCCAACCTTGGAGCTCTTCTTTTGCTTATCTATGCTCATTCCCTTGATGACCATATCAACCTCACAGCTTTAAAAACCACCTAATATACAAACGGACTTTCCTGGTGGCTCAAAGGTAAAGACTCCAACTGCAAAGCAGGAGACGTGGGTTCGGTCCTTGCGTTGGGAAGATCCCCAGGAGAAGGAGATGACAACCCACTCCAGTATTCTTGCTTAGAAAATCCCATGGAGAGAGAAGCCTGGCAGGCTGCAGGTCATGGGATCGCAAAGAGTTGGACATTACTTAGCGACTAAGCAACAATAAATATACAAACAGCTCATGCAGCTCAATATCAAAAAAACAAGGCAACACAATCAAAAATGAGAAAATCTAAATAGACATTTCTCCAAAGAAGACATACAGATGTCCAACAAACACATGAAAAGATGCTCAAAATCACTAATTATTAAAGAAAGGCAAATCAAAACTACAATGAGGTTATCAGTGGTTAAATGCCCATCATCAAAAGATTTACAAACAATAAATGCTAGAGAAGGTGTGGAAAAAAGGACCCCTCCTACACTGCTGGTGGGAATGTAAATTGGTTCAGCCATTATGGAGAACAGTATGGAGGTTCCTCAACAAACTAAAAATAGAGCTACCACATGATCCAGTAATTTCACTCCTAGGATATAGCCAGAGAAACCAGAATTCGAAAGGATGCATGCATTTGATGTTCACTGAAGCACTATTGCCAACAAAGGTCCGTCTAGTCAAGGCTATGGTTTGTCCAGTGGTCATGTATGGATGTGAGAGTTGGACTGTGAAGAAGGCTGAGCGCCAAAGAATTGATGCTTTTGAACTGTGGTGTTGGAGAAGACTCTTGAGAGTCCCTTGGACTGCAAGGAGATCCAACCAGTCCATTCTGAAGATCAGCCCTGGGTGTTCTTTGGAAGGAATGATGCTAAAGCTGAAACTCCAGTACTTTTGGCCACCTCATGTGAAGAGTTGACTCATTGGAAAAGACTCTGATGCTGAGAGGGATTGGGGGCAGGAGGAGAAGGGGACGACCGAGGATGAGACGGCTGGATGGCATTATGGACTCGATGGACGTGAGTCTGAGTGAACTCCGGGGAGTTGGTGATGGACAGGGGAGGCCTGGCGTGCTGCGATTCATGGGGTCGCAAAGAGTCAGACACGACTGAGCGACTGAACTGAACTGCAGCACTATTTACAATAGCTAGGACATGGAAGGAAACTAAATGTCCATCGACACAGGAATGGATGAAGATGTGGCACATATCTATACAACGGAGTATTAGTCATAAAAAGGAATAAACAGTGCCATTTGCAGAGATGTGGATGGACCCAGGGACTGTCATACAGAGTGAAGTAAGTCAGGAAGAGAAAAACAAGTATCATATAATATTGCTTATATGTTTAATCTAGAAAAATGGTACAGAGTAATTTATTTGTAAAGCAGAAACAGAGTCACAGAGTAGAGAACAAATGTATGGTTACCAAGGAGGGAAGAGTGAGTGGGATGAATTCAGAGACTGGGACTGATATATACACACTGCTATATATAAGATGTGGATGCAACTGGTGGTAAAAGTGAAGTTCAATGCTCTAAAGAACAATACTGCACAGGAATCTGGACTGTTAGGTCCATGAATCAAGATAAACTGGATGTAGTCAAGCAGGAGACAGCAAGAATGAACACTGACATTTTAGGAATCTGAGCGCTAAACTGGATGGGAATAGGCAAACTTAATTTAGAGGACCACTGTATCTACTATTGTGGGCAAGAATCCCATAGAAGAAATAGAGTAGCCTCACAGTCAACAAAAGAGTACAAAATACAGTACTTGGGTGCAATCTCAAAAACGACAGAATAATCTCTGTTCATTTCCAAGACAAACCACTCAATATCACAGTAATCCAAGTCTATGCCCCAACCACTGATGCCAAAGAAGCTGAAGTTAAATGGTTTTATGCAGACTTACAAGATCTTCTAGAACTAACACCAAAAAAGGAGGTCCTTTTCATCATAGGAGACTGGAATGCAAAAGTAGAAAGTCAAGCGATACCTGAAGTAACAAGCAAGTTTGGCTTTGGGAGTACAAAATGTAGCAGGACAAAGACTAAGAGAACACACTGAGCATAGCAAACACCCTTTTCAAACAAAACAAGAGACGACTTTACACACAGACATCACACGGACATCACTAGACGATCAATCGAAACCAAACTGATTATATTCTTTGCGGCCAAACATGAAGAAACTCTACACAGTCAGCAAAAACAAGACCTGGAGCTAACTGTGGCTCAGATCATAAGCTCCTTATTGCAAAACTCCAGCTTAAACTGAGGAAAGAGGGAAAACCACTAGGCAATTCAGGTATGACCTAAATCAAATCCCTTGGGATTATATAGTAGAGCTGACAAATAGATTCAAGGGATTAGATCTGGTAGATAGACTGCCCGAAGAACTATGGATGGAGGTTCATAACATTGTACAGGAGGCAGTGACCAAAACCATCCCAAAGAAAAAGAAATGAGGAGACCTTACAAATAGCTGAAAAAAAAGAGAAGCAAAAGGCAAGGGAGAAAGGGAAAGATATATCCAACTGAATGCAGAGTTCCATAGAATAGCAAAGAGAGAAAAGAAGGGCTTCTAAAGTCAACAGTGCAAAGAACTGGAGGAAAACAACAGAATGGGAAAGACTAGAGATCTCTTCAACAAAATTGGAGATAACAAAGGACTATTTCATGCAAAGATGGACACAATAAAGGACAGAAACAGTATGGACCTAACAGAAGCAGAAAAGATTAAAAAGACTCGGCAAGAATACATAGAAGAACCATACAAAAAAGGTCTTAATAACCCAGATAACCACAATGGTGCTGTTACTCACCTAGAGCTGGACATTCTGGAATATGAAGTCAAGTGGGCCTTAGGAAGCATTACTATGAATAAAGTTAGTGGAGGCAATGGAATTTCAGCTATTCAAAATCCTTAAAAATGATGCTGTTAAAGTGCTGCATTCACTATGTCAGCAAATTTGGAAAACTCAGCAGTGACCACAGGACAGGAAAAGGTTAGTTCTCATTCTAATACCAGAGAAAGGTAATGCCAAAGAATATTCCAACTACCATACAACCACATTCATTTTACATGCTAGAGAGGGAAATAGTCAAAATCCTTCAAGCTAGGCTTCAGTAGTACGTGAAATAAGAACTTCCAGATGTACCAGTTGGATTTTGCAGAAGCAGAGGAACCAGAGATCAAATTGCCAACATTTGCTGGATCATAGAGAAAGCAAGAGAATTCCAGAAAAACATCTACTTTTGCTTCACTGACTATGATAAAACCTTTGTGTAGATCAATCACAACGAACTGTGGAAAATTCTGAAAGAGATGGGAATACCAGACCACCTGACCTGTCTCCTGAGAAACCTGATGCAAGTCAAACAGCAACAGTTAGAACCAGACATAGAGCAACAGACTGGTTCAAAACTGGAAAAGGAGTACATCAAGGCTGTATACTGTCACCTTGCTTATTTAACTTCTATGTAGAGTACATCATGGGAAATGCCAGGCTGATGAAACATAGGCTGGAATCAAGATTGCCAAGAGAAATATCAATAACCTCAGCCATGCATATGATAACACTCTAATGGCAGAAACTGAAGAGGAAATAAAGAGCCTCTTGATGAAAGTGAACAAGGAGATTAAAAAAGCTGACTGGAAACTCAGCATTCTAAAAACTAAGATCATGGTATCTGGTCCCATAATTTTATGACGAATAGATGGGGAAAAAGTGGAAAACAGTGGCAGATTTTATTTTCCTGGGATCCAAAATTACTGCAGATGGTGATTGCAGCCATGAAATTAAAAGATGCTTGCTCCTTGGAAGAAAAATTATGACCAAGCTAGACAGCATATTAAAAAGCAGAGACATTACTCTGCTGACAAAGGTCCATCTAATCAAAGCTATGGTTTTTCCAGTAGTCATGTATGGGTGTGAGAGTTGGACCACAAAGAAGGCTAAGAGCCGAAGAACTGATCCTTTTGAACTGTGGTGTTGGAGAAGACTCTTGAGAGTCCCTTGGACAGCATGGAGATCAAACCAGTCAATCCTAAAGGAAATCAACTCTGAATATTCATTGGAATGACTGATTCTGAAGCTGAAGCTCCATGCTTTGGCCACGTGATGCGAAGAGCTGGCTCACTGGAAAAGACCCTGATGCTGGGAAAGACTGAGGGCAGGAGGGAAAAGGGGGCAACAGAGGATGAGATGGTTGGATGGTATTACAGACTCCATGGACATGAGTTTAAGCAAACCCCAGGAGATGGGAAAGGACAGGGAAGCCTGATGTGCTGGAGTCCACGGGGTTGCAAAGTGTCGGACACAACTTAGCAATTGAACGACAAAGAACAAATGAGAACCTACTGTGCAGCACAGGGAACTCTACTTAGTGCTCTGTGGTGACCTAAATGGGAAGGAAATCTAAAAAGAGTGAATCTAAGTAAACACATAACTGATTCACTTTGCTGCACAGCAGAAACTAACACAGCACTGTAGAGCAACTATAAGTGAGTAACTTAGTCACCAGGCTCTCTGTCCATGGGATCCTCCAGGCAAGAATACTGGAGTGGGTTACCGTTCCCTTCTCCAGGAGATCCTCCCATCCCAGGGATAGAGCTTCGGTCTCCTGCATTGCAGGCAGATTCTTTACCATTCAAGCCACTAAGGAAGCCCCCAATAAAAACTAAGAGAAAAAATAAAACTAATTTGATGTAAGAAAAAAATTTTAATGTAATTTAGTTAACACTGAAATGGATTCTCTGGCTGAGTGGTGAAGTGTGTTAGTCATGGAGGGAAATGTCTTGATTAGAAAAAAAAATCAGATACAAAGTGAAAAGATTTGTGGATTAATAGAGCTCCTAGGATGAGTAAGCAGTGACACTGACTCTAAAAAAAAACAAAAACAGATTTAAAGTTAGCTGTTACAACAAATACATCTAACTTAAAGGTATAAGGACTCAAACTCATTAAATTTATTTCTTACCCATCTAATAGTACTCGGTGGCTAAACAGGTTGGCAAGATGGTCCTTATCTAGACTGATGGACAATCTACCATTTACAACACACGGCTTACAACTTTCGTTAAAGATCACCTCTGTTCCAGCAGGCCAGAAGGGAAAAATCAGAGGGAATACGGTAGTATGGCCTAGACCTAGAATGTGTGCACATCACTTGCCCTCATATTAACATTCATTTCAGTTGCTCAGGCGTGTCCAACTCTTTGCGACCCCATGAATCGCAGCACGCCAGGCCTCCCTGTCCATCAGCAACTCCCGGAGTTCACTTAGACTCACGTCCATCGAGTCGGTGATGCCATCCAGCCATCTCATCTTCTGTCGTCCCCTTCTCCTCCTGCCCTCAATCCCTCCCAGCATCAGGGTCTTTTCCAATGAGTCAGCTCTTCACATGAGGTGGCCAAAGTATTGGAGTTTCAGCTTTACCATCATTCCTTCCAAAGAAATCCCAGGGCTGATCTCCTTCAGAATGGACTGGTTGGATCTCCTTGCAGTCCAAGGGACTCTCAACAGTCTTCTCCAGCACCACAGTTCAAAAGCATCAATTCTTCGGTGCTCAGCTTTCTTCACAGTCCAACTCTCACATCCATACACGACCACAGGAAAAACCATAGTTTAGCCTGAACTTAATCACACAATCACAGCTAACTACAAGGGAGAATTGTCTAGCTTTATACTCAAAGAAAACAAGATATAGATATGGTGAACAGTCTCTGCCACTGGACCTCACTCTCAAATTCCATACTCATGTACTAACTGCTTTCTCAACATTTTGGACATCTAATAGGTATTTCAAACTTAACATCCTCAAAACTGAATTCTTAACCTGAACCCTCCCCTTCCCCATGATACCTCTCTTTCTTGCACATCTCACCTTCAATCTATCAACAAATTCTGTCAGCTCTACTTTCAAAATGTCCAAACTCTGACCACTTCCCAAGACCTCTAATGCTACCCATCTGGTAAGCCACTGCCTTAGAGGACTGGAAGAGGCTCCTCCCTGGCTCCCTTGTGTCCATCCTTGCCCTTTACAACCTACTGCCCCCATAGCCATCAGAGTATTCCTATTTCCACAGAAGTCAGATCACAGCACTCAGCTCTGGACTGCTACTTATTTCACTTAAACTCCTCACGTGGCCTGTGGTCATGCTTCCACTGCTGCTTCAACACCTCTTAGATTTCATCCTACTATTCACCTCCCTTCCTCAAGGCACTTCAGCAGGTCTGGCATCCTTGCTGTTTTTAAACAGGCAAGGTACATCCCTGGCTCAGAACCTTTGATCTTGGTTCTTCTGATACGTTTTTCTCTGCCCTCCTAAAATCTTTGCTCAAATGTCACCCTTTTCAGACAAGGTCCTACCTATGTCTATTTTAAACTGCTACCTAACCCACAAACTTTACCTGCTCTTTTTTCATAGTACTTACTACCTTAAAACACATTATAAATTTTTTTTTATGAGTGTGTGTGTGTCTCTCTCTCATTCACACACACACCCCTACATCAGAATGTAAGATAGATAAGGAGAGATCTTTGCATTGTTTTGGTTTTAAATGTACTAAGCAGCTAGATTACTGTCTGACACAGTAGAAATTCAAATATTTATTGAATACATAAATACCTATTGTCCTGTGAAATGATTCAATACAAAATTTATCAATGGAGTTTTGGAAGGATGACAAAGCAAATGGTGGACAATAGTTTTAAAAATGCCAAAACACAAGTCCTAATGCTTACCATCTTTCCTATAAAACCATGAGATACAGTCTTTCTACTATCATACAGAGAAGTTACCTCACTCCTATGAAATGTTTACCCAAAATACCAATGCTGCCATTTTAAATTTCTTTAATAGTGGTTTAAAGATAACGTTAATGGAATGTTGGCAACACTGAAACAGTTCTACTAGGTCAATTATCAGTCCTACATTAAGAACTAACCAAAAGTTTTTGACAACTAGAGCCCTGTGCTAAAGTATGTCACTGGACATTCTTTAAAAACGCCATAAAGATAGCTGAAAGCAAAATTTCGAATATATTTATCTTTGTCCCCAAAACTGGCAGAAAAACAACACAACTATAATTCTGTGAAGGCTTGTATGTATTCTCACGCCAGCCCTGTTATCCACTTACAAGTTCAGTACATAGCATGAGGAAGGGCAGGACAGGGATCGAGAATTGCCAGTGAAAACCAAGCAGTGTATGAATGGCTATGACACTGAATAGTTATGACTTCATGATTAAACTTTTCTCTGAAGTACCCATTTATGATAACCAATAACTAAAAGTTTGATTCCTAAATACATATAGCAAGTGAAGTACCAAATTCAGTAGTAGAAAAATCATCTGCAACAAATTTACCAAAATGTTACATAGCACTAAATCTTTATGCATAATGAAACTTTTAGATCGTGTAATTTACTCTTAATGTGAGAAGACACGCAGAAAGAATAGAAAGAATATACGGGTAAAACATCTCACATTTTAGAAGCATGTAAAAACTAAGATGAAGACTTTCAGTAGTTGCAGAACAGGAATGTAAGGACTATACTAAATCATAAAGTCTTCCCTATCTGAAGTTCTCTGACACCTGTTATTGTGCAGTTGCTCAATCAGGTCCAACTCTCTGCGACCCCATGAACTGCAAAACGTCCGGATTCCCTGGCCCTCACTATCTCCCAGAGTTTGCTCAAACTCTGACACTATTCCCATGGAAATTTAGTAATGTGATGTGTAAAAAATTAATTCTGAGTTATGCAGGAATAATTAACAACACTTCTTTATCTTTTCATAGTAAAAAAAATGTTAGAAAGGCAGTAATTGTTTGGGACTCATGGAAAAGGTAGGATTTTTTTTTCTAAATAATAAATGGAAATTAAATTACCTTCATACATGACCAGAAATTATGCTACTAAGAACTCTTTAAAAACAAAACTCTTAAATTAGTAACTGTTGGGTTTTTTTCCCTCTATGCTTCGGAGAGATTTCTAGGTAGAGAGTACAAACTTTAAAACACACAAAATGGGATTAGACCCAACGTGGGAAAAAAATAAAATAGAAGTTCTAATAACTATTTATAATACCACTGCTGGAGCTAGTAAACTCCTTTAATAAAGCACATCTATAAATACAAACAGAAATTTACTTTGCAAGTTAAGTGCTGTAATGCAGCAAATACAGTATAAAAATCTTAGGTCAACAGAGGAATAACCCCCAAGCTGTACTGTAAACTGTTTCAAATACTCAAAGGTAAGTGACTAATTCAAAGCATCCTAAATTTAATTTAAGCCATTCTGGAAATACAGCCAAATTTTTCTGGTGTTATTACTTTAAAGGTTATATATTTAGTAAAAGAAAATATAAAACAAAAGTAGAGTATTTCTCAATTTAAACACAAGGCATCTTTTTACAATAAGGAGATGCATACTTTTTAAAACACATTGATTTTGGAACAACAGTTGAAAATAGTCTCCAAAATGTTGTGGTTCTCTCTTCCTGTAAGTGCCATTTCAAAATTTGCAAAGTAGCCAGATACTACTTACTACTAAAGAGCCTCTTGATGAAAGTGAAAGACAAGAGTGAAAAAGCTTAAATGTTGCTCAACATTCAGAAAACTAAGAGCATGGCATCTGGTCCCATCACTTCATGGGAAATAGATGGGGAAACAGTGGAAACAGTGTCAGACTTTATTTTCTGGGGCTCCAAAATCACTGCAGATGGTGATTGCAGCCATGAAATTAAAAGACGCTTACTCCTTGGAAGGAAAGTTATGACCAACCTAGACAGCATATTCAAAAGCCGAGACATATAAATATGTATCCGTCTAGTCAAGGCTATGGTTTTTCCAGTGGTCATGTATGGATGTGAGAGTTGGACTATAAAGAAAGCTGAGTGCCAAAGAATCGATACTTTTGAACTGTGGTGTTGGAGAAGACTCTTGACTGCAAGGAGATCCAACCAGTCCATCCTAAAGGAGATCAGTCCTGGGTGTTCATTGGAAGGACTGATGTTGAAGCTGAAACTCCAACATTTTGGCCACCTCACGCAGAGAGTTGACTCACTGGAAAAGACCCTGATGCTGGGAAGGATTGGGGGCAGGAGGAAAAGGGGGTGACAGAGGATGAGATGGTTGGATGGCATCATTGACTCAATCGATCAGTTTGCGTAAACTCCGGGAGTTGGTAATGGACAGGGAGGCCTGGCGTGCTGCAATTCACAGGGTCACAAAGAGTCGGACACGACTGAGCAACTGAACTGAACTGAACTTACAACATGAACAGAAGCCTGAACAGTCTATCCTCCCAACTGTCACATGACCCTGTGCTAAGTCAGGTATTCCAAGACTTTCACTGATGTTTAAGTCTTAAGTTTTCCTTCCTTCACAACTAAGAAGAAGAAAAAAATCAGGTAATGTATTCATAATTCTTAAGTGAAAATCATGACTACAACTATCATTTTACATTGCAAGGAAGCCCTTCAGGCTATGGAATAAAAAGCTACCACCATTGTAGTTTCAAACAAGGTAATAGGTCCTATGGGTCCCAATGAAAAAGGAAGAAATATGACCAACTACCACTATATGCTTATCCTTAGTAAAAACAATTTAATGATGACTCTTTGAGTAATAAAGGTGCTAACTCTGGAACATCACAGAACATGACATAGATTTCAAATGGAAAAACTCACAGTGAAGATGGAGAATAACACAACTAGTATTATAAACTAGTAACTCCTACCACCTGATTGACATTTTCCATAACTTTTTGGTGAAAAAACAACTTATTCGCTTTCACCCATACATATCTTGATTATAGTTAATATTTTTGAAATGTAGGTTAAAAAAAAAAGGACACTGTTGACCTTCTGGTGCCACCTACTAGGATATTTTCTTCATTTTTATGAAGTTAACTTTGGATGAAACATGTTTTCTGTATCTGCCACTTTTCACAACCTCTCCACCAAATAAATCAAGGAAGGGATGTGTTAGCTATACACTACAGTAAGTTTAAACTTTTCTTCGATAGAAGACACCTTTGAGAACTGGGAGAAAATTACGAATTCTGTCCTGTCAAAAAATACAATAGCACAAAAAAATTTTAAAATCAAATTTTAAAGTTCTAAAAATCCAACAAACTGGATCTACCTAATTTTAAGACTGAACTATAAATCTACAGTAATCAAGACAGTGTGGTACCAGGCAAAGAAGAGACATATAGGTCAATAAAACAGAGTATAAAACTCAAACACAATCAACTGATTTAAATAGAGATGCCAAGGTAATTCAACAGAAAAAGGTTAGCCTCTTCAAGGAAGGCGAAAAACTGGACATCCATATGAAAAAGAATGACCAAACTTTAACCCTTACTTCACAGTATATAAAAAATTAACTCCAAAAGGATCACAGACCGAAATGTAAAAGCTTAAACTGTAAAACTATAGAAGAAAACATGGAAGAAAATTTTATGGCCTTAAGTTGAGCAAATATATACTGGGTAAGACACAGAATCCATGAAACATGAAAGAAAAAATTGATAAATTTTATTTCATCAAAAACAAAATTTCTACTCGTCAAAGAACATTTAGGAAAATGAAAAGACAAGCCACAGACTGGGGAGTCACATACAAAACACATTTCTGAAACAAAGAACTTGTATCCAGGTTATGTATACAACATTCTTACAACTCCATACTAAGAAGGTAAATACTACATAAAAAGATCTGAATGGCTACTTTACCAAAGAAAATATATGAGTAAGTGAATGAGAAATAGATTTAAGGGACTAGATGTGATAGACAGAGTGCCTGATGAACTATGGTTGGAGGTTTGTGACACTGTACAAGAGAAAGGGATCAAGAACATCCCTAAGAAAAAGATATGCAAAAAGCAAAATGGCTGTCTGAGGAGGTTTTACAAATAGCTGTGAAAAAGAAGCGAAAAGCAAAGGAGAAAAGGAAAGATCCATTTGAATGCAGATTCCCAAGAATAACAGAGAGATAAGAAAGCCTTCCTCAGTGATCAGTGCGAAGAAATAGAGAAAAATAACAGAATGGGAAAGACTAGAGATCTTTTCAAGAAAATTAGAGATACCAAGGGAACATTTCATGCAAAGATGGGCTCAATAAAGGACAGAAACGGTAAGGATCTAACAGAAGCAGAAGATATTAAGAAGTGGCAAGAATACACAGAAGAACTGTACAAAAAGATCTTCATGATGCAGATAATCATGATGGTGTGATCACTCACTAGAGCCAGACATCCTGGAATGTGAAGTCAAGTGGGCCTTAGAAATCATCACTACGAACAAAGCTAGTGGAGGTGATGGAATTCCAGTTGAGCTGTTTCAAATCCTGAAAGATGATGCTGTGAAAATGCTGTACTCAATATGCCAGCAAATTTGGAAAACTCAGCAGTGGCCACAGGACTGGAAAAGGTCCGTTTTCATTCCAATCCCAAAGAAAAGTGAAAGTCAAGTTGCTCAGTCATGTCCGACTCTTTGCGACCCGTGGACTGTAGCCCACCAGGCTCCTCTGTCCATGGGATTCTCCAGGCAAGAATACTGGAGTGGGTTGCCATTTCCTTCTCCAGGGGATCTTCCTGACTCAGGGATGGAACCCGGGTCTCCCGCGTTGCAGGCAGACGCTTTAACCTCTGAGCCACCAGGGAATGCCAAAGAATGCTCAAACTACCACACAATTTCATTCATCTCACACACTAGAAAGTAATGCTCAAAATTCTCCAGGCTTTAACATTACATGAACTGTGAACTCCCAGATGTTCAAGCTGGATTTAGAAAAGGCAGAGGAACCAGAGATCAAACTGCCAACATCCGTCATATGATAGAAAAAGCACGAGAGTTCCACAAAAACATCTATTTCTGTTTTATTGACTATGCCAAAGCCTTTGTGTGGATCACAATAAACTGTGGAAAATTCTGAAAGAAATAGGAATACTAGACCACCTGACCTGCCTCTTGAGAAATCTGTATGCAGGTCAGGAAGCAACAGTTAGAACTGGACATGGAACAACAGACTGGTTCCAAATAGGAAAAAGATTACGTCAAGGCTGTATACTGTCACTCTGCTTATTTAACTCATATGCAGAGTACACATCATGAGAAATGCTAGGCTGGATGAAGCACAAGCTGGAATCAAGATTGCTGGGAGAAATATCAATAACCTCAGATATGCAGATGACACCACCCTTATGGCAGAAACCAAAGAACTTAAGAGTCGCTTGATAAAAGTGAAAGAGGAGACTGAAAAGTTGGCTTAAAGCTCAACATTCAAAAAACTAAGATCATGCATCTGGTCCCATCACTTCATGGCAAATAGATGGGGTAACAGTGGAAACAGTGGCTGACTTTATTTTGGGGGCTCCAAAATCACTGCAGATGGTGATTGCAGTCATGAAATTAAAAGACGCTTACTGCTTTGGAAGAAAAGTTATGACCAACCCTGAAAGCATATTAAAAAGCAGAGATATTACTTTGCCAACAAAGGTCCATCCAGTCAAGGCTATGGTTTTTCCAGTAGTCATGTATGGGTGTGAGACTTCAACTATAAAGAAAGCTGAGTGCCAAAGAATTGATGCTTTTGAATTGTGGTGTTGGAGAAGACTCTTGAGAGTCCGTTGGACTGCAAGGAGATCCAACCAGTCCATCCTAAAGGAGATCAGTCCTGGGTGTTCATTGGAAGGACTGATGAAGCTGAAAGTCTAATACTTCAGCCACCTGATACGAAGAGCTGACTCATCTGAAAAGACCCTGATGCTGGGAAAGATTGAGGGCAGGAGAAGGGGATGACAGAGGATGAAATGGTTGGATGGCATCAATGACTCAATGGACATGACTCTGCGTAAACTCTGGGAGTTAGTGATGGACAGGGAGGCCTGGCATAATGCAGTCCATGGGTTCGCAAAGAGTCGGACACGACTGAGCGACTGAACTGAACGGAACTAAGCGTATAAACAGATGTCAAATATCATTAATCATTAGGAAAATGCAAATTAAAACCACAACAAAGTACTACTGCATACATATTAGAACTGCTAAAACTAACAAGACTAATAATCCAAGTGTTGACAAGGATAAAGTTTGGAACTCTCATTCATTGTGAGTGACAATGCAAAATGGTACTACTGCTTTAGAAAAGTTTGACAGCTTCCTATAAAATTAAATATATACCTACCATATGACCCATTAATCCAAGTTCTAGCTCCTTACTAGAGAAATAAAAAACCTAGCATCCACACAAAAAGCTGAACCCAACATTTTCAGCCACCTTATTTATAACTGCTAAAAACTAGAAAGAACCCTGCTACCCATCAACTGGTAAATGTGCAACATCCATACGCTACCACTAAGCAATAACCAGAAACCAATCACTGATACATGCCAACAACATGAGTGACTCTCAAAAATACCAAACTAGGGACTTCCCTGGTGGTCCAATGGTTAAAAATTCACCTTGTAATGCAGGGCACATCGGTTCAATCCCTGGTCCACAGCAACTTAGCCCATGTGCTGCAACTACTGAGCATGCAGCACTCTAGAGCTCACACACCAGAACTAGAGTTCCACACTGCAATGAAGATCCTGCATGCCGCATCTAAGACCTGAAGCAGTCAAAAACATAAATAAATACATAAAATAAAATATAAAAACAAAATATTAAAACTTCTAAGTGGCTTAAATTAGAGGAAAAAAAAATTCAACTTAAAAAAAAATCAAACTAAATGAAAGACGCCAAATACATGGTAACACATACTGTATGATTTCCCATTTATGACTTTGGAAAAGGCAAAGCTAGAAGTCAGCTCAGTGTTTGTAAGGACTGGCAGTAGTGTAGCGAGGAAAATGAATGAAAAGAGGAATTAGGGAACTTTTGATGGAAATGTTCTTTATCTTGATTGTGGCAGTAGTTACATGACTATACACATTTGTCAAAACTTATCAGGTTGTGTGTTTAAAATGGTACATTATAGTATGTGTGAATTATAACCCAATAAACCTGACTTTTAAAAACTTACAGAACTCTAAATCACACCTTAGCTTCAGAACCTCAAATATGATCTACTTAGTCTCCATTAGACTAAGTAGAAAACTTTGGCCCATGAACTAAATCTGCCCCCCACCCCAGCTGTTTTTGTACAGCTCACAAGCCAAGAATGTTTTTACATTTTTCAATGAAAAAAAAAAAAGAAAATAATATTTCATGACACATTCAAATTTCAGTGTCCATAAATAACTTTCATTGGAACACAGTCATACTTATTCATTTACATAGTCTATTAGCTGACTTTATGCTACAATACCAATCATTGGGTGTTCAGGCCTTGTAACAGAGACAGAGCAGTTAGAAACACAGTGCCTAAAATATTTATCACTTGACCCTTTACACAGAAGTCAGCTGATTGCTGCCTTAAACACAAGTTGCCAAATATCTTCTACACAGATTACTACACTTGGGAAGATTCATGTCAGTACAAATCTCTCTTCCATGAACAGTAGCTCTAAAATTTTTACAGCCATCAATTCCTTTTATTTCAAGGAGATCAATGCCTAATGCAGATAAATGAAGAATTTCAACAGTTATAGTGGGACTAAATAGAGCCTTGAGGTAAGCTTTGTCTGTAGAAAGTCCTTGATACCCTCAAAACAAATTGTTCCAACCAGGTGGTTATCAATCTAATAAACTGATTTTATGAATAGCATTAAAAAAGAGAACTGAATGGTACAGAAAATCCAAGTGCAACCATATCTAACAGGGTTTCATTCACCAATTCTTTAAAAAAATCTTTTTTAACTGAGGTATAGTTGATTTACACTATTAGTTTCAGGCATACAACACAATAATGCAAAAATTTTATAGATCGTACTCCATTTAAAGTTACTGTATGATACTGGCTATATTCTCTGTTTTGTACACATTAACCAATTCTTTCACTAAATATCTGAGTACCTATGTGCCAGATGAGGACAAAAAAAAATGTACAAAACAGGCAAAAACTGCTTCATGTATATGGATATTAGAGCAACTCAAAAATCTGTATTTCTTACAGCGCTAATGTGTCTTTAAAAACAGTACTAGAGCTCTATAGTAATTGGAAAACCACAATCTTATGGCACATTTGTCCCCAAAGTGCTGTCAATAATTGCAGCTATATTACAAGAATAAAAATGATGTTTCATTTCATGTTACAGAGCTTCCAGAAGATATAAAGTTAACTGAGTTCAGAGCAATTTTTATATTCTTTATCAAGGGCATTCTCAGAACCCAGAAAGAAATGTAATGTTACTGAGCATCACTTTGCCTCTATAATATAGCGCAGTCCTGATATGGGGAGAAGGAAGAATAACAGTTTTTTAAACCCAAGAGAAATCATGGAAACCAAAATAATCTCAGAGGATAGAGGGGAGAAAAAATAATTGCTTAATGTTAGAGGCTGTATTAAAGAGTTTCTTCTAACTGTCGTGCTAATTATGCGACAGTAAATTATGGTAGACAAAAGAAAACTGAAAAATAAAAACCACTTCCCAGAATATGTCAATGCCTCCACCAAATATTTAAGGAAGGAATAGAAGAAATAAGGCTAGATTTTTGGTTCTTATCTACAATGTTATGACCATGCAAGCATTGTTTACAAAACAGAAAAGCTCCTCAACAGGCTCATCCATTTTGAATTCAGAAGCTGTATAGCTATTGCTGATCCTGACTTTACAGAATAACCAATTCAGACGAACTAGATAGACAAAGAGAATGAGTAAAAGGACTCAAAATAATTCAACTTCTGAGGAAGAAAAATTTAGTAAAAGCCACTGACTCTAAAGGTTTATCTAAATGACAATTTGAAGCAGAAATTTAGAAAGCACAGGAACATATTGAATTTCATAAAAGAGGAAGATGACACAAAATGTTCACTAAGTACCAGCTAAATTAATATCAAGATGTCAAGGGGAAAAATGCACTTTTGCATTTCTAAAGGAGAAAAAGAGCTTTATGGTTGGAGAAAAAGAACATTAAATAAATGCCTCATTCTTCAACAAGGTAAGCATCAGGTCTTATAAAACGCTAACAAAGCAGTATACAAATGCTAACAAAGCTCTCTCCCTTTCTTCCCTAGTACTCATAGAGCGTAGGTTTCCATTTGCTATGACCTGATCGGCTCCCTCTACAGTAAAGCCAGAAACAGGGGATCAAAATAAATCAGACTTCTCTAGCCTATAGTCTTAATATAATTTGTCTAGCCTATTATCTAAACACAATTAAATCAAGGTGCTTTCAGGTTTTACTACATTCAAGGATTTGAGTACTCAGTTTCAAAGTTTCTTTCTTGTCCATTTACTATCAATTCCTTTAATAGTCAGCATACATAAGTGACAGATGTCAAAAATTTCTAAATAAAAGAGGTGAGTGGCGCATAAAGGAGGGAGTTCATTAACGGATAAGAAAGACTACAGAAAGGGAATGCTAAAAACACCAAAGACACACAGTTATTTTATGGTTTTAACAAACAGGCATGTTTTGTCTACTTTGAAATGTATCTTAACAAGTTCATACAGCAATAGTCAGAACTGCAGAAACACAAAGTTTAGCGGGCCTACCACTTTTTAAAAGTATGATGCAATTCAACCTGGTTTGGCATGATTCATAAAAGTGTATTTTAACACACTGAACCTCATTATAAAGGACATACTATCCCAGAATACTACTTAGTCAATGCATTATTATAATTACACAGTTTAACCAAGGTTAGTGATAACAGATCTTGAAAACAATACAATTTTAATTGTAATGTGATTGTAAGAGGCTCCTTTCTACAAAAATACATGGTAAGAGGAATGGTTAATAAATATTATACCCTGGCATAACACATTAAAAAAATTTTTTTATACCATATTGTCATGATGTCCCATACTATACCATATGGTCATAGAAAGAAAGTAACATCAGGGAAATATAAATGGTCAGAAGTAAATGTTTAATGCCGAAAGTAAAAGCATATTTATTTGATAAATATTTAATAAGCTCCTGTCATTTATTAGAATATTCTATTTTGAGCTTCTACAAAGTAATACTTACAAATACAGGACATGAAATTTGTTCACTTACCAACATAATTTAAAAAAACTAAATCTATATTCTATGTTAAAGATGTCTGACAGCAAAATTTTTTAAATTAAAAACAATATAAAAATTGTTAAAATCACACTGTTAAATCTTTTATGATGCTGTTTAAAAATATTACAAAACCACATACATTATATCATGCAAGCATAAAAAAGAGTGTATGTATATACACTAAAATGTTTTATAGTAATTATATCTTAGTGGCTAGATTACAGATAATTTTCCAAAATTTTTCACACTTATATTTTTCTAATTTTTCAACAATAAATGTTTTACCTCTGAGAAAATTTTAAAAATCTATTTTACTGTCAAGTAAGGTAATTCTTTAACAGACACTTTTTTTCATTTCGTTCTATGTACTTGACAATCATAACATTATTTCCTTAAGTGCATATAAGGAAGATAGTTTAAAAGATGACAGTAAGCCAGCTTCATATTTAAAATTATTTTTGGAGGAATTTATTCTACCATCCATAACACTGATATTTATATTGAAAAGAGATTCATTTTTAACCCTTTACTCTCCCCTCCCCCAGTCAAATACATTTATTATAAGCTCTTATACGAAAAGATGGAGGAAAAACTACTGTTCATCACTGGCCATAAAAACTTGGGTGGAGGAGGCAGGGGGAAACACTTCTACCGAAAATTAGTTAAGAGTATAGTTAAGGTTTCAAGAGATACTAATATCTTTTCCAATTATTACTAATTTAAACTTGAATTCATCTAGCCTAGAAGTTCTCAAGTACAGGCACATGAGACCTGCCTAGGAAATATGCCAAATACAGAAGCTCATGGCCCTAGCTCTCACCTACTGAGTCAGAATCTTCAGAGTAGAGCTTAAACAATCTGGCCCTTTCAAATAAAATAGCAGACACTGTACTTAACAAAAAAATTCTCTGTATCACTGCAAACTGTTCTAATAACTTTGAAACAAAGTTCTCAATGAAAATAATGTTACAATCAGAAATACAATTTCATAGAAAGAGAAAGTGTCAGTCGCTCAGGCTGGTCTGACTCTGTGACCTCATTGATTGTAGCCTGCCAGGTTCTGTCCATGGGATTTTCCAGGCAAGAACACCGGAGCGGGTGGGGACCCTTCTCCAGGGGACCTTCCGGACCCAAGAACTGAACCCAGGTCTCCTGCATTGCATGCAGATTCTTTAACATCTGAGCCACCAGGGAAGCCCCATGAATCTTCCCATTCTTCAGCATGCAATTCAACAAAACCACACAAGCGCTACAAAATAAAGCAAGCCTAGAGGCACCTGTGAGGAGTAAGACAAAGGCATATCCGATTCATGGAAAAAATAGACAGCAGATGTGACCCCCAAGTATTTATCCATTAAAAACAATGTATTCTAAAAATAAATTTCCATGTCAACGGAACAAAGTTGTTTATAAATAAGAAGGAATGTGGAGGTGTGAGGAAGACAAGAGGAAGCCTCAGCAAGTTAAGTACCAAAAGCCAGGAAACAAAGCAGAATGAATGGCAATTGGGGACAAGGAAAACAGAATGAACTAGGAAATGGAAGAAGGGATGACCACTATCCTTAAAATCCAAGAAACTAGAGGAAATGAACAGATATTAGAGGAAACTGATCTGAGCAGAAATGCAAACAGAAAAGTAAGTGGGAAGTGGTGAAAAGGATACACACATACATATATACACATTACATATATCTATATAGAAATATTTATATAATTCGGAAACAAAGTTCTCAACAAAAACAATGTTACAATTAGAAAATTACAATTCATAACCCATGCCCATTATTTTTTATAATATATATTTATAGATATATACAAATGAGAATTTAAGATGAGATCAAATGGTAGTACAGAATGCATCTTAGGCACAGATGCAAGTGGTGTAAGAGAATGAAAAACAGTGCTGTGAACAAACCGATACTGAATAGAGTAAGCACATGGGATGAATCTCAAAGTAAAGATGATGAAGCAGGAAAAAGAGAACTGCATAGAGAGAAGAAAGAATGAGACGTTATGAGAACTGGGAAATAAAATGTAAGTGCTGTAGTACGAAGGAAAGAACTCTGAGCAAAGTCAATGGCGTTAAGTCACATTATCTAATCAGTAATTATAAAGCACAGTTATCATACCATACATTATCTCATCATTTGGAAAGCATAATAAAACTCAAAATGTAAAGAAAGTAATCTGACAAGGTGATGAGACTAAAATAAACAGTGGCTGAGAGATGGAAGGGCTAAAGAAGAAAAAGTAAAGAAAAAAAAATAGGACAGAAAGAAATCAGACCTATTTAAAAACCACGGGTAGGAATAAACAAAGAGGTGTGGGTGCACAATGGATGATGGACTAAAAGGTGCCAGGAAAGCAAGTGAAATCTGACGGAATCTTGACAGCTTCGGGATTCAGAAAGTAAGTAGTTCCAAAGTGTCCAGAAGGATTTGTGACCGTAACATGTTACGGAGCGGGGGAATGAAGTAGAGGGCCTCAACAAGACTAAGACAAGAGAGGTGCAAAAAATCGTCTTAAGTAGAAGCTGAGGTTAGGAGCAGGCAGGTTCGACCACTGGCAAAGGAGCGGGGAGGCAGGTGGAATTGGGATAGGGGTTACCAGCTGGCGACACTGCAAACATTAGGAACCGGGGGTCTGAGGTCGGGATAGAAAAAAGAACGGAAACACTGGCACTTAGGACTGAAAAAGTAGAGGCTAGATCAAAACCATTAGCTGCTTAAAACAGGTGACGAGAAATCCTCCCCTCCGTCCTAACAAGTAGAGAAGCGGAGGGAGGGCAGCGGCCTGAAAAGGGGCAGAGTCGGGGAGAGTTAAAGAGAGAATGATGCGCCCATCTTCACCGTGACCATGTAATAATTACACACAACGTTAACTCGGGCTGGGGTCCCGGCCTCGGCTACTAACCCACGTATTTCACCAGGATGCCGGCCCCAGCTCCCCTCCACCCGTCCACCACCAAAAATAAAGAAAACATCCAGGAGATGCGGGGCTGGCTACCTTCAGCCAGCCGTGACCTTCTCGGACCAACCCCGAGTCTCGCCCCCTATTGATAGCCTCCAGCTCCACCACGGCTGCCCGAATCCCCCAAGCCCAGAGCGCGGACCAGGGAAAGCCCCTGGGCCATTGTGTGTGTTTACGTAGCGAGCTCCTGCCTGGCGGGGAGGGACAGGTGGGGAAAGCCAGTCTCTCAGCCCGCAGAGCCCCGAGGAGAAGGTGGCTGAAGGCAACCGGAGCCCCCACCGCCACCTCTTTCCCCCAAAATAAACACCAGTCAGCCGAGCCCTGAGACCGGTGGGGCGCAGGTGCGCCGGCACTCACCTCCTCGGGAATGGCGGGGTCTGCAGCCGAAGAGGCCGCGGCGCCGGCCTCGGGCTCCATGTCCCCGTTGAAGAGAGCCTGGCCCTGCTCCGCGCCGCCGCCGCCGCCGCTCAGCGCCGCCATCTTATAACCGAGAGCCGGGCCCGAGCGACCGCCGCTGGGCGGGGAGGGGGAAGGGAGGCGGAGGGCGGGGGGAGGCGGAGGCGGAGGACGGGGGGCGGCGGGGAGGGACGGCCCGGGCGGCCCGGGCGGCGTCGGCGGAGGGACGGCGCCTGGGCCACCTCGGGAACCGGCCTGCGGGCCCCGGCGCAGCTGAGCCTGAGGGGATTGGGGGAAGGACGCTAGGCCGGGGGGAGGGGGCGGGGGCAGGGGGCGGAGACGACTGGAAGTCGCCGCGGCAACGGCGTCACCCGCGTGTCACGGCCGTGACGTCACCTGAGGTGCGTGACGTGAGCCTTGGAGCGCCCTCGCGCCGTCGTCAGGGGAGGGTGCCTACCCCTCCTGCCCACCCTCCTCTCCCACGTTTCCTCCGCTCGGCCGTTTCCATAGCTCCGATTAATTCTCTTCGCCTCGGTCCTAAACCTGTTCTGTGTTGTCGGATTTACTCGAAGAGGAGATTGGAGAAGTTGAAATCCTAGAGGGAGGAAGGCGGAAAGCCCATACTATTCTGTTATTTCCATTATCATTACAACGAACGTCCCTGAGTCGTAAAAATAAGACTTGAAACCCCGAGGTTGCAACAGCCAAGCAGAATTTGATAGAAATATATTTAGGAAAAGCCAGGTTACCAGAATGATGCTTGGATCCTTTTCATTAAAGGATTTGGTCTGTCAAAGCGGGTCTAAATGAAAGTCAAAAAGCTTTTTTTTTTTTTTACCATCGTTTAGGAATGAAATGTTTTAGTCTGTTTTTCGTTTTCCAGATTCATTCATTTAACAAATGGAAGTGGATCACTTTCCATGCACTAAGTCCTGCACAAGGCATGGAGCATTCTAGACTTCGGAAGCATCCAAACTTGAATCATTGAATTTTCAAGAAAATCATTCAAAATATTTTAAATACTTTTGTGCAGTTCATAAACAGAATAGCCCAAGGCATTCTCTATGCAAAATATGCGTGGGAACGAGAGGAGAGGTAAATTACCTTTGAGAGGCCCAATTACAGAATGGGATTCGTTACATCTGGCTTATTATTAAAAAATACATTTGTGTGACAAGAAGGGGAATATGCTGGGGAAAAAACTTAAGAAAGGGAAAAATTAGAGTGAGAAGCAGTAAGAATTACTGTGAACTCCTGATGGGGTACAGGTAATCACAAAATAACCTCAGCATCAAGTCATGGTGGTATGCTCTAAGTGGACTACCCATGGCGAGAAGTCACCAGTGACCTTCTTGTATTCACCATGATTCAAGAGATAGAAGACTGTTCTACTGACATCTGAAGCAGGATGTCTGTGTATGGAGAGAGTCAATATGAGTCCAGGAGCTGATCATTACTCCCAAGGTAAGGAGTTCTGTGTGAGGCTTCTTGTTTAATCAGAATGCTAATATTCTCCTACATTGAAAAATAGGGGACAAGAGGGGAAAATTAGAATATCACCTACTGGATGAGCTTAGTATTCTCTGTACTTTCCTTCTAAGTAGAGAAGTCTCTTAAAGAGACACTAAATTTAAATGAAAAGATGGCTTGGCAAAAGTAGTGTAAATGAGGATAATGATAGAGGATGATGGTAAAGGATAATGTCATTGAGCTATACAAGTCTAAAGTGTCCTTCTTTACTATAAGGAATTCTAAGCAGAGGAACATGGAGCCAGCAGCCAATCATAGCACCTTTCCCCTCGATACCATCAAAAATCCAGTTGGCAGAGTTTTTATTCTCTAATAGTCCTATCCTATTTCATTAAAAACAAATCAACCCCTAGAAATATTACATCATTATCTCACTTCTTCATAGCATTAAAACTCCAAGATTTTTTTCCATTGGTTGCATTTTAAAGTATAACCTTCTTTATCTGCCACAATCTGTAGATCATCTCTTTTATTTTTTCTCCACAGAATGGGGGATTGCATCCATTTAATATTTTTTCTTGTTAGCTTTTGTTTATTCAGTATTTTCTGACTTCATCATCAAATTCTGCATATATCTTCTTTGATTTCCCTAAGCCATTCTAAAGACCCACAGAATCCAGATGGAAAAACATAGTGGAAAGCATAAACTTTGGAATCCAAAGATTAGTATTTTAGTGTCAGCATGCCACATCTTGGCTATATAATCTCAAGGCTAGCAGTAAGCACAAATCCCTGTTTGCTGTTCTTTCAGTCTCTAAAATGAGGGTAATGATAATGCCAGTCCGGTCTGTCTGTATCACTGTGAAGATCAAACTTAATAGGTTTGCCCTTTATAAAATATAGTCACCCTTTTGGTCAGAATTCAGGCAAGGCATAGCAGATGTGGCTTATTCCTGCCCTATGATGTTTGTGACCTCGACTGGGAAGATTGACTGCCTGGAGGTGTCTCAGTGGTGGGGAACTGGAATTATTGGGAAGCTGATTTCCTCCTGTCTCTGATGGTTGAAGCTGGGACCATAAGCCAGAATTCCTCTCTTCAGGTGGCATGAGCTTCCTCCTAGCATGGCTGCCTCAGGGTAGTGAGACTTCTAACAAGGTGGCTGAGGGCTCCATACCCTCGGGTTCCAGTAAGCAAGGTGGAAGCTGTATTGCATTTTATGACCTAGCTTCCAAAGTCACACAGCATCACTTCTGCTACATTTTATTGGATACGGGTAAGTCACGTAAATCCTTCCCAAATTCAATGAAAGACATGCCAAAGAATTTACAGACATATTTCATTTCAGATAGATCATGTTTAGAATAATGAACTAGCTACTCTGTAGAAATGGCTACTTACCCTCACCTTTTCCAGAGGGGATTCTACACTCACACTCTCCCTCTTTAATTACAGAGAATTGCCGAGACATATCTCAGGATGGTCATGAAGAAGGCTTTACCTTCTTTCTTTAGATTCGGAGGCCTCCACTGTTTGCAAAAATAAATGCAGGTCCTTGGCCTTTGAACATAGCCTAACTCTCTCGTCTTGGACATTTCCCCTAAATCTCAGTGCTGACATAGACAGTGTTGATGTGCTGAAACCCTCTACACAAAACAGTGACACTGTGTTCTCGGAGCCTGTAATGAGCCAAGCCAGTTTGTGTTGAGCAGAAACAGAAATAACACCTCCCTTTTGTGTTATAGCATGCCATATGGGCATCAAAGCAGTATTATCTTGGCGTTCTAAAGTCTTGCAGACATTTTAGTCAACACAGTTCTTTTAGCTTTTGCTCACCATCACCTTGGGGTCACAAAAAGTTGAACATGACTGGGCACACATGCAAATCCTCTTTCCCCCGTGACATTCATGTTTTCACAGAATGCTGGAAAACAGTCTAGGTGAGAACATTGCTCCAGTGGATGACTGAGACAGTGTTACAAAGCCTTGCTGCGATGTCTGACCCTCTCTTCCCTGATTATATGTTTATTTTCAACTGGTGATTCTGTCCTGAAACCTGCATTTCAATAGACACTGAATAGTCCCATCCATCAGCCAGACTTGACCACCCAGGTCTCATCCCTCATGAATGTTGTCAACTATTGAAATCTGGTAAAAGGCTTCTAGGAAGCTTAGAAACTCCAACCATGTTCAATGCTGTATAGCTAATCACAGTTTAATATTCTCTTTATTAATCAAGATCATCATTATAAATAATACTTCATGTGTTGTTTAATAATAGATTACTCTTGTAAGTATTTAGGTGCACATAGAAAATAGAATCAGAATTGATTTAGCACAACCTTCCTACTGAGAGACACTTGGAATCTCATCTGTAGAATTCTAAAATCTACTCAGATACTTTAGTGAGGGAAACCTCACTAATACTCTATTCAACTGTAACTTGAAATCTTCCTCTTTGTGACATCTATATTCTGATCTAAGTTTTGGCTTATAGAAGAACACAGGGTGAATCTGTTTCTTATTCTGTGTTAACTGCTTTCAAATATTTAAAGGAAGTTCTCTGAAGGCATTTTTCTCTTTCTCTGTACTCTTTCAATGTTCCTCTTAAAACGTGATCCTGTGAATTAAACACTGTTCCAGATTTGGTCCAACTAACAAAGAATAGACTCTCATTGCAATAATCTAGGAACCATGCATTTGTTAATATTATAAAAATCATATAAGCAAGCCCACCCCATTATTCTTACATAGGAAGGTTACAGTCAACAAAAAAACCTTTGTTGTTTTTTAAATGCTATTACATCAAGTCTAGGTTTTCAGTCATTTTAGCATTGGTCATCTCTCCCACTGAAATTCTATTTCTCAGACTTTAACTCTTGAAGGAAGATCTTGCTTTTTAATTCATGAAATTTGTTAAATATTATGTTTCTAACATTTAACAGAGGATATTTATATAAATATGTTCTTTAATGTTATAACATCTTGCTTATACTATACTTGGTCTTGTTAATTAAATAGAGTTGGAACATTCTTTGTGAATTTGGTAATATGGGGTGCTAAATTTTTAAAGTTTGCTTTTATTTCAAGGTATAGGTATAGCTTTCCATATAAAATATGAGAAACTATATCTATATATTGAAAATAGTACCTGATAAGGGATGGGTCATATCAGGGTGGAGGATGTATGGTGGGAGCAAGACTTCTCTGAGTTACCTGAGTATACCTTTTAATATGGTTTTACTTTATGAGTATAAATAAATGAAAAATACAATCTAAATCTAATTTCACATCAAATTAATAACATAATTATATGGAGAAAGGGCTTTCCTAGTGGCTTAGATGGTAAAGAATCTGCCTGCAATGTAGGAGATCTGGGTTCGATCCCTGGATCAGGAAGATTCCCCTTGAGAAAGGAAAGGCAACCCACTCCAGTATACTTGCCTGGAGAATTCCATGGACAGAGGAGCCTGGAGGGTTATACACCATGAGGCTGCAAGGAGTCGGACACAACTGAACAACTAACATACATACAGATAAAATGATTAGTTCATTTCCTGACTGGAGACTATGGTGGATTTACTGTGTTAAATTATCTCAACTGGTCCTGTTTCCCAGAATCCTCTTACATCCTTTAAGACCTGCTTACCATCTCCTTAAGTATATCCCATTGTTGTTGGTCAGTCATAAAATCCTGTCCAAGTCTTTGTGACCCCCATGGACTGCAGCATGCCAGCCTCCTCTGTCCTCTACTGTCTTCCAGTTTGATCAAATTCATGTCCATTGAGTCAATGACACTATCTAACTATGTCAACTTCTGCTGGCCCCTTCTCCTTTTGCCTTCAATCTTTCCCAGAATCAGGGTCTTTTCCAATGAGCTGATTCTTCGTGTCAGTGGCCAAAGTATTGGAGCTTCAGCATCAGTCCTTCCAATGAATATTCAGGGTTGATTTCCTTTAGAATTGACTGGTTTGATCTCCTTGCTGTCCAAGGGACTCTCTAGAGTCTTCTCCAGCACCACAGTTTGAAAGCATCAGTTCCCTAAGGCCCAGCCTTTTTCATGGTCCAACTTTCATATCTGTACATGACTACAAGCTATGGTTATAGCTTTGACTATACAGACCTTTGTTCACAAAGTGATGTCTCTGCTCTTTAATATGCTGTCTAGGTTTGTCATAGCTTTTCTTCCAAGGAGCAAGCATCTTTTAATTTCATGGCTGTAGTCAACATCCACAGTGATTTTGGAGCCCAAGAAAATAAAATCTATCACTGCTTCCACTTTTTCTCCTTCTGTTTGCCATGAAGTGATGGGACAGGATGCCACGATCTTAGATTTTTGAATGTTGAGTTTTAAGCCAGCCTTTCACTCTCCTCTTTCACCTTCATCAAGAGGCTCCTTAGTTCCTTTTCACTTTCTGCCATTAGAGTGATATCATCTAAGGTTGTTGACCTCTCTCCTGTCAGTCTGGATTCCAGCTTTTGATTTATCCAGCTTGATATTTTGCACGATGTGCTCTACATATAAGTTAAATAGGCAGAGTGACACTATTGAGCCTTGTCATATTCCTTTAGCAATTTGGAACCAATCTGTTGTTCCATGTCCAGTTCTAACTGTTGCTTCTTGACATCCATGCAGGTTTCTCAGGAGGCAGGTATTCCCATCTCTTTAAGAATTTTCCACAGTTTTTTGTAATCTACACAGTCAAGGAAGGACTTTAGCTTAGTCAATGAAGCAGAAGTAGATATTTTTGTAATTCCCTTGCTTTCTTCATAATACAATAGATGTTGGCAATTTGATCTCTGGTTCCTCTGCCTCTTGAAAATTCAAGTTGTACATCTAGAAGTTCTCAGTTCACATATCACTGAAGTCTAGCTTGAAGGATTTTGAGAATAACGTTGCTAGCATTTGAAATGAGCGCAGTTGTGTGGTAATTTGAACAGTTTTTGGCATTGCTTTTCTTTGAGATTGGAATGAAAACTGAACTTTTTCAATCCTGTGGCCACTGCTGAGTTGTCCAAATTTCGTGACATATTGAGTGCAGCACTTTAGCAGCAGCATCTTTTAGGATTTGAAATAGCTCAGCTGGACTTCTGTTATCTTCACTAGCTTTGTTCATAGTAATGCTTTCTAAAGCCCACTTGACTTCACACTCCAGGATGTCCGGCTTTAGGTGAGTGACCACACCATCATGGTTATCTGAGTCATTAAGACCTTTTTGTAGAGTTCTTCTCTGTATTTCATTAAGACCTTTTTGTACAGTTCTCTGTATTCTTGTCACCGCTTCTTGATCTGTTCTGCTTCTGTTAGGTCCTTATAGCTTCTGCCATTTGTAGTGCCCATTCTTGCATAAAATGTTCACTTGATGTCTCCAGTTTTCTTGAAGAGATCTCTAGTGTTTCTGATTCTATTGTTTTCCTCTATTTCTTTGCATTGTTACTCTTGCCTGGAAAATCCCATGGATGGAAGAGCCTGGTGGGTGGGCTGCAGTCCATGGGGTCGCTGAGGGTCAGACACGACTGAGCGACTTCACTTTCACTTTTCACTTTCATGCATTGGAGAAGGAAATGGAAATGGCAACCCACTCCAGTGTTCTTGCCTGGAGAATCCCAGGGATGGGGAGCCTGGTGGGCTGCTGTCTATGGGATCACACAGAGTCCGACACGACTGAAGGAACTTAGCAACAGCAGCAGCATATTTCTCCTTGCTCTTCCCTGGAACTCTATATTCAGTTAGATATATCTTTCTTTTTTTCTCTTTCCTTTCACTTCTCTTCTTTCCTCAGTTATTTGTAAAATCTCCTCAGATAACCACTTTTCCTTCTTGCATTTATCTTTCTTTGGGATGGTTTTGGTCCCTGCCTCCTGCACAGCGTTACAAACTTCCATCCACAGTTCTTCAGGCACTGTTATCTACCAGATCTAATCCTTTGAATCTATCAGTCACCTCCACCATATAATCATTAGAGATTTGATTTAGGTCATATCTGAATGGCCTAGTGGTTTTCCCTACTTTCTTCAGTTTGAGCCTGGATTTTGCAAAAAGGAGCTGAGCTCTTGGTTTTGTAGCTCTAGGTCTTGTTTTTGCTGACTGCATAGAGCTTCTCCATCTTCAACTGCAAAGAACATAATCAGTCTGATTTCAGTATTGACCATCTGGTGATGTCCATGTGTAGAGTCATCTCTTGGGTTTTTGGAAAAAGGTGTTTCCTATGATCAGTGTGTTCTCTTGGCAAAACTCTGTTAGTCTTTACCCTGCATCATTTTGTACACCATTGCCAAATTTACATGTTATGCCAGGTATCTCTTGAGTCCCTACTTTTGCATTCCAATCCCCCATGATGGAAAGGACCTCTTTTATTATGTTAGTTCTAGACGGTCTTGCAGATCTTCGTAGAACTGGTCAACTTCAGCTTCTTCAGCATCTGTGGTTGGGGCATATGTTTGTATTACTGTGATATTGACTGGTTGGCCTTGGAAATAACCAAGATCATTTTGTCATTTTTGAGACTGCACCCAAGTACTGCATTTCGGACTCTTTTGTTGACTATGAGGGCTACTCCATTTATTTTATGGGATTCTTGCCCACAATGGTCATCTGAATTAAGCTGGCCCTTTCCCCATCCATTTTAGTTCACTGATTGCTAATATGGTGATGTTCTGCTTGACCACATCCAATTTGCTTTTATTTATGGACTTATATAAGAGGATACATCTATCCCATGAGAGGATCCAAAGTCTCTTCACCAAAGAGGTAAGAAATGAATTTGTGAGGGTAACTTTTAGAGCTCTTTGGTGGTTCTCTTTCATAAGCCAGAAATGCCAATAACTGCTACTGTGTCTATGGAGTGCACTTTTAACTGTGGTAGAGAGCACCGTCTTCTCCTACAGGATGTCCATCATGAGAGCCCTGGGTGGTGAGAGTTTGCCTTATATTGCAGTCTGTCCTCGTGGTTTCCAGCAGTAGACCCAGAAACACTGGTCTCACATGGACTGTCTACCCAGATCCTCAGTGGCATAATATCAAATCCCTAATGTAAATAAATTATTTACATTTCCTAGTGCTTCTGCTTCTGATTAAGTACTTAATGGAAAAGAGTCTAAACACAAAATTAATTGCAAATAAATCTTTATTTCGGGAAAAGGTGATGGCACCCCATCGCGTTGGTAGTAATCTTGGTTTTGTAATTCTGAAACAGTTTGTAGTTATTGCAGCATAGAGCAAATGAGTACATATATTGCTATTGGGAATCTGGGTTCATACTGTGGAAAAAGTAGAAACACACATGGAATAGGGGAAATTTGAAGAAGAATGCTGTGGTGTTGTATTTAATTAGAATGTAGTAGGAGAAGGCATTGGCAACCCACTCCAGTACTCTTGCCTGGAAAATCCCATGGACGGAGGAGCCTCGTAGGCTGCAGTCCATGGGGTCGCTAAGAGTCGGACACGACTGAGCAACTTCATTTTCATTTTTCACTTTAATGCATTGGAGAAAGAAATGGCAATCCACTCCAGGGTTCTTGCCTGGAGAATCCTAGGGACGAGGGAGCCTGGGGTTGCACAGAGTCGGACACGACTGAAGCGACATAGCAGCAGCAGCAGCACTAACATAAGATTTAGTGGGGAAAATACACACACACACACACACACACACACACACACACACACATATGTACACACACACATGGACATTGTATAATTTTTAAAAGAATATATGTTAATATACAGAGAAGAAATGATACAATTAGAAAAACATGTTAATAAGTACATCAGTTGTGTAAAAACTTGCTACTATGTAAGTGTTGTTGTTGAGTGGCTCAGTCGTGTCCTACTCTTTGCAACCTCATGGACTGCAGCATGCCAGGCTTCCCTGTCCTTCACCATCTCCCAGAGCTTGCTCAAACTCATGTTCTTTGAGTTGGTGATGCCATCCAGTCATCTCATGCTCTGTTGTCTCCTTCTTCTCCCCCTTCAATCTTTCTCAGCATCAGGGTCTTTTCCAGTGAGTCAGTTCTTTGCATCAGGTGGCCAAAGTAATGGAGTTTCAGCTTCAGCATCAGTCCTTTCAATGAATATTCAGGATTGATTTCCTTTAGGATTGTCTGGTTTGATCTCCTTGCAGTCCAAGAGACTCTCAAGAGTCTTCTCCAACACCACAGTTCAAAAGCATCAGTTCTTTGGTGCTCGGTTTTCTTTATGGTCCACCTCTAACATCCATACGTGACTGCTGGAAAACCCATAGCTTTGATTGTATGGACCTTCGTTGGCAAAGACTGTCCCTACTTTTAATATGCTGTCTAGGTTTGTCATAGCTTTTCTTCCAAGGAACAAGTGTCTTTTACTTTCATGGCTGCAGTCACCATCTGCAGTGATTTTGGAGCCCCCAAAATAAAGTCTTTCACTGTTCCCATTGTTTCCCCATCTGTTTGCCATGAAATAATGGGACTGGATGCCATGATCTTGCTTTTTTGAATGTTTTGTTTTAAACCCATCTTTTTCACGCTCCTCTTTCACCTTCATCAAGAGGCTCTTTAGTTCCTCTTCGCTTTCTGCTGTAAGGGTGATATCATCTGCATATCTGAGGTTATTGATATTTCTCCCAGCAATCCTGATTCCAGCTAGTACTTCATCCAGCCTGGCATTTCCCATGATGTATTCTGTGTAGAAGTTAAATAAGCAGGATGACAATATACAGCCTTGATGTACTCTTTTCCCAATTTTGAGCCAGTCCATTGTTCCATGTCTGGTTCTAACTGTTGTTTCTTGACTGCATACAGGCTTCTCAGGAGGCAGGTGAGGAGGTCTGGTATTCCCATCTCTCAGAATTTTCCACAGTTTGTTGTGATCCACACAAAAACTTTAGCATAGTCAATGAAGCAGAAGTAGATGTTTTTCTGGACTTCTCTTACTTTTTCGATGATCCAACAGATGTTGCCAATTTGATCTCTGGTTCCTCTGCCTTTTCTAAATCAAACTTGAAGATCTGGAAGCTCTGGGTTCACATACTGTTGAAGCCAAGCTTGGAGAATTTTGAGAATTACTTTGCTAGTATGTGAAATGAGTGCAATTGTGCAGTAGCGTTAATATTGTTTAGCATCACCTTTCTTTGGGATTGTAATGAAAAGTGACCTTTTCCAGTCCTGTGGCCACTACTGAGTTTCCAAATTTGCTGGCATATAGAGTGCAGCACTTTCACAGCATCATCTTTTAGGACTTGACATACGTCAGCTGGAATTCCATCACCTCCACTAGCTTTGTTTGTAGTGAAGCTTCCTAAGGCCTGCTTGACTTGGCATTCCAAGATGTCTGGCTCTAGGTGAGTGGTCACACCATCATGGTTATCTGGGTCGTGAAGATCTTTTTGTATAGCTCTTCTGTGTATTCTTGCCACCTTTTCTTGTATCTTCTGCTTCTGTGAGATTCATACAGTTTCTATCCTTTATTGTGCCCATCTTTGCATGAAATATTCCCTTGGTATCTCTAATTTTCTTAAATAGATTTCTAGTCTTTCCCATTCTGTTGTTTTCCTTTATATCTTTGCATTGTTTCCTTAGGAAGGCTTTCTTATCTCTTCTTGCTATTCTTTGGGACTCTGTATTCAGATGGGTATATCTTTCCTTTTCTCCTTTGCCTTTCACGTCTCTTCTTTTCTCAGCTATTTGTAAGGCCTCCTCAGACAATCATTTTGCCTTCTTGGATTTCTTTTTCTTGGGGATCATTTTGATCACCACCTCCTGTACAATATTTCAAACCTCCATCCATAGTTCTTTAGGCACTCTATCAGATCTAATCCCTTGAATCTATTTTCCATTTCCACTGTATACTTGTAAAGATTTGATTTAGGTCAAACGGTCTAGTGGTTTTCCCTACTTTCTTCAATTTAAGTCTGAATGTGTCAATAAGGAGTTCATGATCTGAGCTACAGTCACCTCCTGGTCTTGTTTTTGCTGACTATATAAGCTTCTCCATCTTCAGCTGCAAAGAATACAATCAATCTGATTTTGGTATTGACCATCTGGTGATGTCCAAGTGTAAACTCATCTCTTGTGTTGTTGGAAGAGGGTGTTTGCTTTGACCAGTGCGTTCTCTTGGCAAAACTCTGTTAGCCTTTGCCCTGATTCATTTTCTACTCCAAGGCCAAATGCTATATAATTGTGTACAGCTGCCCCTTGAATAACACAGATTGGAGCTGCACGGGTTCACCTATCTATAGGTCTTTTTAAATAGTAAATACTATAGTACTACACGATCCAAGGTTGGTTGAATCCACAGATGCAGAAATGCAAATATAAAGGAATTGTGTATACAGAGGGCCAACTCTAACTTATATATGGATTTTCAAGGGCAAGGAGGGTCAGTGCCCCTAACCCCTGCATTGTTCAAGAGGTCAACGTATATCTTTATAAGTATTTATAATATATATTTTTATTTATAAAATAAAGATATCTTTATTTATAAAATAAATCTATATATCTTTACTTATAAAATAAAGATATCTTTATTTATAAAGATAAATCTATATCTTTATTTATCTATACCTATATAGATATATATGCATACTATATAACTACTTTTGTGTGTGTGTGTGTATATGTATGTATATATATGCATATATATGCTCAGTTGTGTCTGACTCTTTGCCATTCCCTTGACCATAGCCCGCAAGGCTCCTCTATCCATTGGATTTCCAAGGCAAGAATACTGGAGTGGGTTGCCATTTCCTCCTCCAGGATATCTTCCCAATCCAAGGATCAAACCCAAGTCTCCTGTGTCTCCTGCATTGGCAGGCAGATTCTTTACCACTGAGCCACCTGGGAAGTCCTGTCTATATGTAAGTACTTATGTGTATATATATATTATATATAAAAGTATATAAATATTTATGTGTATATATTACATATACAAGTATATATATACTTAAGTATATGTGTACTCTGTATTGATATAGATGTAGATTCATAGATTGGTATAGATACAGCTCACAGCTTTTTAGCTCTGCTCACTGAAAGAAGTGCCTAGGAATAGTAGTAAGCATATCTGGTACTTGGATCTTGATTTTGAAATGCCATTCTCCATTAAAAGTAGCATTCAGTTCAGTTGCGCAGTTGTGTCTGACTCTTTGAGACCCCAAAAGTAGCATGAACTTGATTAAAAATGGTTCATCCCTCTGGGACAGTAAATTTATAAACTGAGTTTGCACAGGATGTACCACGTATATGCAAGAGCAAGGATATGATAGAATTAGAAAAATCCCCATTTTGCAACCACCAGTGTGGTAATTAGTCTAGGTCAGGACTATGAAGAGTTGCTGAAACTATTATTGGGTAAAAAACTGCTGGGGAACAGGACAGTCTTATGGTTTCATAATACCACCACACGGACCTCTTATTAATTATAAAGGGGAAGTGTATATTTACAATGGAGAGATCTGGGAGCCACTATATTAACCAAGTAATAAAGCTTAGCATCATCAGTAGGGGGACAGTTCACTATTATACAAATCCTAATGCAGTGCATCGTCTGTGTTGTGTTTGGGTCCAAAAGAGTTCAACCTGAATGTAATCATGAGGAAACAATCAGAGCCAGAATATGGGACATTATAAACATAAGAACCAGCTCTCTAACTCTTTAAAAATTCACTATTGTGGAAAAACAAAAGAAGTCAAGGGCAGAGGACTATTCTCGTTTAAAACAGAATAAAGAGCTATGACAACCAAATGTGATACATGGAACTTAACTGAATCCTGGATAAGAAAACAAACTATAAGAGATATGTTAGGAACAGTTGGGAAAATTGAAATATGGGCTATATATTAAGTGGTAATTTTGAATTAGTGTTAATTAATGTTAATATTCTTATTTCTATGAGATGAGTGGTGAAGTGTTTAGGGCTGAAATGTCATATCTGCAACATATTTTAAAGTGGTTGAAAAACAAATGGAGAAAGAAAGAAAAGGTGCAAATATTAACAACTGGTGAATCTAGACAGATAATGTGTTTGTAATATTATTCTTTTAGCTCTTCTGTATGTCTGTGTTGGAAGAAACAGTTTTTATTATATAAAAGTAATACATAAAGTTTTACCTTCTTCTTATATGACCTGCCTAGGATCTACTTCTGATAAATCTTGTTTGAAAATACCTTTCATTTTCTGACACATGGGAATTAAACCATTTTGTGTCATGATTTATAGACAATAAGAATCATGAAACAAAAATTTTGCTGTATCTCGCTCAGGTTTTAGTAAGACCCTATAATGTATCTCTCTCTATCAAGTGAGAATTTTCTCACATCTTAAATGTTGTTATGTTAATATAAGTGTGAGTTTGGAGTACATATTCTTTAATTTCAAATACTTGCAACAAAAACCTGTCTTAGTATCTTAGTATCTTCTCGTTCTTTTTATGCTGTCTCTTAGTTCATGTCTTCATTTCTTCATTCATTCCACAAATACTCACTGCATGCCTACTGGGTGCTAGACACGGTACTAGGCTTTTATGTGATCTGAACAATAATGAGAGTATTAGATTTTGGTTTGTTTGCTTCAACACTTCCGTCAGTCTTAAAGAGCCTTGTTTATATATAGTTGTTGTTTTCAATCACCCAGTCCTGTCCGACTCTTTGCGACCCCCCCTGCACTGCAGCATACCAGGCTTCCCTGTCTTTCACCATTTCCCAGAATTTGCTCAAACCCATGTCCACTGAGTCGGTGATGCCATCCAGCCATCTCATCCTCTGTCATCCCCTTCTCCTCCTGCCTTCAGTCCTTCCCAGCATCAGGGTCTTTTCCAGTGAGACGGCTCTTTGCATTAGGTGACCAAAGTATTGGAGTTTCACCCTCAGCGTCCGTCCTTCCAATGAACATTCAGGGTTAATTTCCTTTAGGATAGACTGGTTGGATCTCCTTGCTTGCGAGGGACATACACACATACAGTAGATTGTTAAAAAGCAAATCGCTAATAGTACCCAACATTAGAGACATCAGAACTTCTGTTACTCTTTTGTGTGTGTGTGTGTTTAATGTCTCCAATGCTGGTTTCTAAATCTGTGTTTTGCTTTTGTCTTTGATTCTTAGATATCTATAGAAACCTGTCTGTAGAATCTTGCTTCCTATTTCATGGAAGAAATAGAGGCTTTAAGGCTGGTTTCCAGCTCCCTAAAGTAGGAACTTCTATGCACTTTTATTCATTCTTATCTCCTTCCCTACCTCATAGTATGAAGTGTCACTCAGTATGCATTTGATACTGTTAGCTGTCTCCTTTTTCTCAAAAGTCTCTATTGCCTTAGATTTTATGACTCTACACATTCCTGATATTCCTCATAAGAGATCAATTCTTTCTTGGTCTCCTTTTGAGGGTCAACTTTCACCGTTTGCAATTTTACCATAGAAATAACCTGGGCTTTCATCTTCTGCCAACTTTTTCTTTCTCATGGAACTCCTTTTATCCTCTTATCAGTTCCATTGGTTTTATTTGCAGCGATGACTTCTACATCCATATCACCGTCTAAGTAATCTCCACCTTGACCTCAGCCTTCAGTATCCAACTGCCAACTAGATGCTTTCACTTGAATATGTCACAAACAGTGCAGACTCCACAAGTACCAAACCGAGCTCTACAATCCACACCTGCTTTAACAACTGCTGCTGCTGCTGCTAAGTCGCTTCAGTCACATCTGACTCTGTGTGACCCCATAGGCGGCAGCCCACCAGACTCCCCCATCCCTGGGATTCTCCAGGCAAGAACACTGGAGTGGGCTGCCATTTCCTTCTCCAATGCGTGAAAGTGAAATCAGTCAGTCGTGTCCAACTCTCAGTGACCCCATGGACTGCAGCCTACCAGGCTCCTCAGACCATGGGATTTTCCAGGCAAGAGTGCTGGAGTAGGGTGCCACTGCCTGGTCATCTTTAATATCTTTAAAAATTAATTTGATGGTACCACCTTTTGACTTTTTAAGTATAAATACTAATTATATACTTCATTCTCTGCTGTAGATATAACAAAAATCTTTAAGTTGATTTCTGTAATCTTTTTTTAGTAATTGAATTAAGCTACTTTTTAAGTTTTTAATAATAAATTGGCAAGTGTATGTCTCTTCACCTTCACATCCTTTCCATTTTAGGTGTCCTCTGAAAAATCTGGATTCTTCTTCTACAATTCTTTTATTTATTACTTTGATAAGTTTTCAGCTCTCTTTTTTGCTCCTGGTTTCTGGTTTCAGCATCTGCTATGATCACCTCTTTTTACTTTCATTTTCATGACTCAATACTAGATAATTTAAGTGAAATTTAACACTATTGCTTTGGGAAACAAATATCCTAAATTATTCTGACCCTTTCATACTGTTTAGAATTAGTGATGGTTTGAAGGTAGCACTTTTCAAATAAGAATTTTTCTTATATGAATATAAATATATCTTCCATGATTTTACACAGGACATTCATTCACTCTTTAGCAAATGTTATTAATTGCTAAAGTAATTATAGAAGTTAGATGTTAGAAACTTGAGGTACCAAGAATTCTGTTACTTTAATAAGAAGACTGAATATTTTATCGTATTTGTATTTCCTGCTATTTGATGCCTTTCAAAAATACTGTAAGTGTAGTCGATTGTTCTGGATGAAACTAGGCCCAAAGATTTTGAAACATTGAAAAGAAAAAACAGTTAAAACTGCCCTAAAACTTACAAGGAGGAGACTGTCAGTGAGAGCAAGGCTAGAGTGGTGGCAGACAGCTAGGTTGGACTCAACCAGAAGTTGAATTTTACTGCTGTTAGTTTACAAGATACTGATAAATGCAGACAGCCACTTCATATTATTACTGTAACTTTCAGTTCAGTTCAGTTCAGTCGCTCAGTCGTGTCCGACTCTGCTACCCCATGAATCGCAGCACGCCAGGCCTCCCTGTCCATCACCATCTCCCGGAGTTCACTCAGACTCACGTTCATCGAGAAGGTGATGCCATCCAGCCATCTCATCCTCTGTCATCCCCTTCTCCTCCTGCCCCCAATCCCTCCCAGCATCAGGGTCTTTTCCAATGAGTCAACTTTTTATATGAGGTGGCCAAAGTATTGGAGTTTCAGCTTCAGCATCAGTCCTTCCAATGAACACCCAGGACTGATCTCTTTTAGGATGGACTGGTTGGATCTCCTTGCAGTCCAACGGACTCTCAAGAGTCTTCTCCAACACCACAGTTCAAAAGCATCAATTCTTCGGCACTCAGCTTTCTTGACACTTCGACACTCAGATCCATACATGACCACAGGAAAAACCAAGCCTCAACTATACGGACCTTTGTTAGCAAAATAATGTCTCTGCTTTTTAATATACTATCTAGGTTGGTCATAACTTTCCTTCCAAGGAGGAAGTGTCTTTTAATTTCATGGCTGCAATCACCATCTACAGTGTTTTGGAGCCCAACAAATAAAGTCTGACACTATTTCCACTGTTTCCGCATCTATTTCCCATGAAGTGATGGGACCAGATTCCATGATCTTCATTTTCTGAATGTTGAGCTTTAAGCCAACCTTTTCCACTCTCCTCTTTCACTTTCATCAGGAAGCTTTTTAGTTCCTCTTCACTTTCTGCCATAAGGGTGGTATCATCTGCATATCTGAGGTTATTGATATTTCTCCCAGCAATCTTGATTCCAGCTTGTGTTTCTTCCAGTCCAGCGTTTCTCATGATGTACTCTGCATAGAAGTTAAATAAGCAGGGTGACAATATACAGCCTTGACGTCCTCCTTTTCCTATTTGGAACCAGTCTGTTATTCCATGTCCAGTTCTAACTGTTGCTTCCTGACCTGCGTACAGGTTTCTCAAGAGGCAGGTCAGGTGCTCTGGTATTCCCATCTCTTGAAGAATTTTCCACAGTTTATTGTGATCCACACAATCAAAGGCTTTGGCATAGTCGATAAAGCAAAAATAGATGTTTTTCTGGAACTTTCTTCCTTTTTCCATGATCCATTGAATGTTGGCAATTTGATCTCTGGTTCCTCTACCTTTTCTAAAACCAGCTTGAACTTCAGGGAGTTCACGGTTCACGTATTGCTAAAGCCTGGCTTGGAGAATTTTGAGCATTACTTTACTAGCGTGTTAGATGAGTGGAACTGTGCAGTACTTTGAGCATTCTTTGGCATTGCCTTTCTTTGGGATTGGAATGAAAACGGAACTTTTTCAGTCCTGTGGCCACTGCTAAGTTTTCCAAATTTGCTTCCATATTGAGTACAGCACTTTCACAGCATCATCTTTCAGGATTTGAAATAGCTCACCTGAAATTCCATCATCTCCACTAGCTTTGTTTGTAATGATGCTTTCTAAGGCCCACTTGACTTCACATTCCAGGATGTCTGGCTCTAGGTGAGTGATCACACCATTGTGATTATCTTGGTTGTGAAGATCTTTTTGTACAGTTCTTCCGTGTATTTTTGCCACCTCTTCTTAACATCTTCTGCTTCTGTTAGGTCCCTACCATTTCTGTCCTTCTTGAGCCCATCTTTGCATGAAATGTTCCCTTGGTATCTCTAATTTTCTTGAAGAGATCTCTAGTGTTTCCCATTCTGTTCTTTTCCTCTATTTCTTTGCATTGATCACTGAGGAAGGCTTTCTTATCTCTCCTTGCTATTCTTTGGAATTCTGCATTCAGATGCTTATATCTTTCCTTTTCTCCTTTGCTTTTCACCTCTCTTCTTTTCACAGCTATTTGTAAGGCCTCCCCAGAGAGCCATTTTGCTTTTTTGCATTTCTTTTCCATGGGGATGATCTTGATCCCTGTCTCCTGTACAATGTCACGAACCTCCGTCCATAGTTTATCAGGCACTCTATCTATCAGATCTAGTCCCTTAAATCTATTTCTCACTTCCACTGTATAATCATAAGGGATTTGATTTAGGTCATACCTGAATGGTTGAGTGGTTTTCCGTACTTTCTTCAATTTAAGTCTGAATTTGGCAATAAGGAGTTCACGATCTGAGCCACAGTCAGCTTCTGGTCCTGTTTTTGCTGACTGTATAGAGCTTCACCATCTTTGGCTGCAAAGAATATAATCAGTCTGATTTCGGTGTTGACCATCTGGTGATGTCCATGTGTAGAGTCTTCTCTTGTGTTGTTGGAAGAGAGTGTTTGCTATGACCAGTGCGTTCTCTTTGCAAAACTCTATTATCCTTTGCCCTGCTTTATTCTGTATTTCAAGGCCAAATTTGCCTTTTAGCCCAGGTGTTTCTTGACTTCCTACTTTTGCATTCCAGTCCCCTATAATGAAAAGGACATCTTTTTGGGTGTTAGTTCTAAAAGGTCTTGTAGGTCTTCATAAAACCGTTCAACTTCATCTTCTTCAGCGTTACTGGTTGGGGCATAGACTTGGATTACTGTGATATTGAATGGTTTGCCTTGGAAATGAACAGAGATCATTCTGTCGTTTTTGAGATTGCATCCAAGTACTGCATTTCAGACTCTTTTGTTGACCATGATGGCTATTCCATTTCTTCTAAGGGATTCTTGCCCACAGTAATAGATATAATGGTCATCTGAGTTAAATTCACCCATTCCAGTCCATTTTAGTTCTCTGATTCCTAGAATGTTGACGTTCACTCTTGCCATCCCCTGTTTGACTACTTCCAATTTGCCTTGATTCATAGACCTAACATTCCAGGTTCCTATTCAATATTGCTCTTTACAGCATCGGACCTTGCTTCTATCAGCAGTCACATCCACAACTGGGTATTGCTTCTGCTTTGGCTCCTTCCCTTCATTCTTTCTGGAGTTATTTCTCCACTGATCTCCAGTAGCATATTGGGCACCTAATGACCTGGGGAGTTCCTCTTTCAGTAACCTATCATTTTGCCTTTTCATACTGTTCATGGGGCTCTCAAGGCAAGAATACTGAAGTGGTTTGCCATCCCCTTCTCCAATGGACCACATTCTGTCAGACCTCTCCCCCATGACCCACCCATCTTAGGTGGCCCCACACGGCATGGCTTAGTTTCACTGAGTTAGACAAGGCTGTGGTCTGTATGATTAGATTGACTAGTTTTCTGTGATTATGGTTTGTGTGTCTGCCCTCTGATGCCCTCTCACAACACCTACCGTCTTACTTGGGTTTCTCTTACCTTGGATGTGGGGTCTCTCTTTACAGCTGCTCCAGCAAAGCACAGCCACTGCTCCTTGCCTTGGATGAGGGATATCTCCTCACAGCCACTCCTCCTGACCTTGAACGTGGAATAGCTCTTCTCGGCCCTCCTGCCCTTTAGAAGTTTAACATATAGATCAAGTTTGAAACTCTTCACTGGATATGGAAGGGTGCTAAGAGAGTTCTCAAGCTAAAAATGAACAAGTTAAAGGTGAAATTAACACACTGAAGAAATATTAAAGCCTCTTTCTAAAAAAAATTGACATGGCTAATTACTGCAGTATCCAAGGTGAGGGTCATCCGTCTTCTTAACTAGCTTATTTTTTTACTAAGTCTGAAGTTATCTGTTTATTCCTTCTGTGTTGAATTGACATTCTAGTTATAAGGTATTTGTAAACAATAAGTAATGTTACAGTTTTCTTGATAATATGGAACAGGAACTATTTCTTCAAGGCCATCATAGCTTTCCTCAAGACACTTGTCCTTGTAATTTGACCTTGCAGCATGTTGGAAACTTGAAGTTATGGAAGGTATAAAACCAGTTTTCCTTTCTCTGTCCCTGAAGACTTATTTCATTGTCAAGTTTTCCACATGCAGTTAATTACACATCTTTAGATGTGGTTTATTTAATTATTGCCTGTGGGAAAATAAATCATAGGAAGATAGTTTGGAAATGTTAAATATGCTCAGTGAATTAAAAATTTTTAAAGTTACGAAGTTTTGTTTCTTGAATGGGTCTAGATATAAAGCAAGTACCCAATCTTTTTTTCCTCAAAATATATACATACAAACACCATTGAACAGTGGAGGACAGAGGAGCCTGGCATGCTGCAGTCCATGTGGTCACAAAGGATCAGACACAACTTAGCAACTGAACAACAACAACAACCACTGAATAACCACACATACTAGGTGTTCTGATTTAGATAGATGCTTCTTTGTCCTTTTGGATGGAGGTTGGAGAAGGCATATGGAGATGTTTGTATTATGCATTGAGGCAGGTTACCCAAAACCAGTTGCTTATTTTCATAGCTAAAGCAGACTTTTGGTAGGGGATGATGTTGAGAGTTGTTTGCAGGAGATGAAGAATGAATGGAGACAGGAAGCTGATTGGTCACTTTGGTGAAAGACTGTGAGGTCTGGGCTTAAGTGCCTGAGAAGCAAAGTGCCATGACTGTAGGGAGTAGGCCTTTCTCTGAATATCTGCACAAAACCCAAGCCTGAGCTGAAATGGACAAACAATGGAGCTAGGACTATTAAGGGACTGCATCCTTGGCATGAGTAATGGAGAGCTGCCATGGGTGTCCTCAACATTAGTATCTGTGGTTCTCCTTTAGCCAATGTCAAGGACAACAGTGGCTGGGGCACCTGAAGCAGAGGAGGAAGAACATAGTAGATCCTTAATGGGAACTGGTCTGTGAACACCTTAAAGGCACAGTGTCAGTGCTGCGCCATTGCAAGGACCCCATTCACATTTTACTTACTGTGAATTTCAGCTGTGCTCAGGGAAGTGAGGTTCACTCAGGATACAGTGTCAGTTGTACCCCGTGGAATTGGACTATGTGGCTGTCTGATCCTGGGAAGCATCGCTTTCGCAGGTTCCCAGAAATAATTACAGACTGCCTTAAATGGGCTGCTGAGGTTCAAACTATCAAACACCAGGTAGGAACCCAAGTCATTGTGATTTTGAGTTTTGAGTTAATATATCCTCATTTTATTCATTTATTCTGATAACATCTGGGAATTTGGATTGCTTAGTTTCGTACACTCCTGCCAGATATTGTTATGTTCTCTCACATAGAGCAGGGATCCAGCGAGAGTCTCAGCAGTGTTCCAGATTGAAGCGTATGTGGAGGACTGATGAGACAGGCCTTCCAGTAGCCCATTTACAGGAGGGATTGGAGTGACTTGTAGGTAGATCAAGGACTGTGAACCAGTGTTGAATAGAGCGATTCTCATAATAGTATATCATCGCTTACTTAAATTATTTAAAATTTTCTCCACTTCTACAGCTCTCACTTATACTGGAGTTTTGAGGTGAATTTGTTAAAAAGATAAATCTGTTCAGCACAGAGTTCAGTATGGAGCAAGCTCCGCTGGGAGAGTCACACTGTGTTGACCTTCTAGAGTGAGGATATGCCATCTAAAGAAAAGAATTGCACACCTTTGAGAAACATTTCCTGGTGTATTACTGGGCCCTCATAGAGACAGACTATTAGACTGTGCGGAGCTAAGGGTCCATGGGTCCAGAAATGCTCATGTGAGATTTTGTCAGACCTGCCCAGTTATGTCAGATGGCCCTGCAGCCATTCATCAAACGAGTGAGATCAAGGAAGACCAGAGGGCAGAAAGGGAACCTAGACCCCCATGCCCCTCTTCCTCACTCATACTTTTGTCTTCTCAGGGGAGGTCCTATAAAACCAGCTAAAGGAGGAGGTTCACAGAGGTGTAGGTTGTTGTTAGTTCTTCAGTTGCTAAGTCATGTCTGACTCTTTGCCACCTCATGGACTGCAGCACACCAGGCTTTCCTGTCCTGTACTATCTCCTGGAGTTTGCTCAAAGTCATGTCCACTGAGTCGGTGATGCCATCCAACCATCTTATCCTCTGTCGCCTCCTTCTCCTTGTGCCCTGAATCCTTTCCAGCATCAGGGTCTTTTCCAGTGAGTCAGCTCTGTGCATCAGGTGCCTAAAGTATAGGAGCTTCAGCCTCAGCATCAGTCTTTCCAACAAATATTCAGGGTTGATTTCCTTTAGGATTGACTGGTTTGATCTCCTTGTTGTCCAAGGGACTCTCAGGAGTCTTCTCCAGAACTACAGCTTGAAAGCATCAGTTCTTTAGTGCTCAGCCTTCTTTATGGTCCAACTCTCATGTCCTTACATGACCACTGGATAAACCATAGCTTTGACTATACAGACCTTTGTCAGCAAAGTGATGTCTCTGTTACATGGGTGAAAACTGAATATGGTTATGGCAGCATTATATCCACTTTTAGGGAGTGACCTTAAACAGTAGTAGGCAGGGAAGATCTTCCCAATAGGCAGAGTTATGAATGGTACCACTGGTCATGCACTTTGTAGGAGGAGAAGTGGGCCAGGAGGAGAGTACATGCAGATCCTTCAGCAGTCGTCAATGATCAGGATCCTAGAAAGAAGAGACTGACAGATCTGTACAAGGAGATCTAGAGAAAGGCCTTGTGAGTAGACCTATGAGAATCGACACCAGTGAGCACATCTTTATATCAAATGTTAACATCTACCAGAGAGCATCCACACATGGATAAGGCATTAAACAACCAAAGAGACAAAATGGTTAGGCCAGTTGATGTCAGCTAGCCTGTGTCATAAGACGTCCCAGTACTGCTACAATAGGCACATGAGCAACTTGGTGGTGGGAGCAGAGACTGAGGTTGCTCATGGGCTCAACATTCTGGCCTCCTACTTGCCAAGGTGGCTGTAGCTACTGGTGCCAACCTGCTAGCCAGGGAGACCAATGCTGAGTCCTTGATGTATTGCACCATTTCTTGAGGAGAACTATTGGTCACTCGGTGACAAGCTGACCGCACTAGACATCTTACTTTTCTTAATATTACCAAAAATATCTGATAATCCCTCAAAGTCAACAGCCATGGCCTAGGTTCAGTCCCTGGTTGGGGAACTGAGATCCCCACAGGTTGTGCCGTGAGGCCAAAATAAAAGCAGGTATGACGTTGTTTGAAAAAAGGTATGTGCTCAGGCTCTTCAGTCATGTCTGACTCTTTGTGACCCTCTGAACTGTAGCCCACCAGACTCCTCTGTCCGTGGGATTCTCCAGGCAAGAATGCTGGAGTGGGTTGCTATTTGAGTAGATAACTGTCAATTAGTTTACAAAAGTCTCTAATACCTCCTGTTTCCACCAACAATACATGAGGATCCCTCCCCACATTCTTGCTAGTACTGGCCATTATCACTTTAAAATTTTTTTGTCATAGATTTAAAGTGATATCTCATAGTTTATATTTCCCTGATCATAGTATTTTTATGTGTTTATCAGTTAACTTTTTTCCTTCTGTGAATTGTCTGTTCATGTCTTTTGCCTACTTTTCTACTAGTTTCTTATTCTCTGTGCCTTAGTTTGTAAGAGTTCATTATTTCTCATAGTTGTTGAATATCCTCTTCTGTTACATAAATATTTTTTCTGAATCTGTTGTCTCTTAAATTATGATAATGCTTCCATATTTATTCATACCAAAGTTTAAAATTTTTTAGATTCATATGTATCTTTTTCTTTCTTTTATACCTTCTGGCCTTCGAGTGCCATCTACCTGTTGATTAAATATATATTTTCCTAGATTTTATTTCCTCAAAGGTTTTATTTGATTAATATTTTAAAGATTTTATCTATCTGTATATTTTTAATAGGTGGCTCAATAGCTAGCACCATTTATTATATAATTCTTCTTTCCCACAGTGATTCCACCCACCTTTATCCCATATTACTTTTCACATGTATGCTGAAATCTTTCTGAATTCTTATTCCTTTACATTAATATGTTTGTCTAATTTAGAGCTCTGTAATGATTTGATAACAGTGAATTTTCAGTGTGCTCTAATATCTGCTAAGTCCTCCATTATTGTTTATTTTGCTATATACAATCATTTATTTTAGTGTATAAACTTTACAGGTATTTTATCTAATTACAACCTGTATCCATACCCTAGAGTATTTGAATACCCTAGAGTAATTGAAATTTTATTAAATTTATATACTGTTTTGAGAAAATTAAAAAGTCAAAATTGGTCAGGAATACGTTCACTTCCAAGAAACCAAAAACTTCCATGGGGCTATAACTAGATGGAGGAGTATTTGTCTCACACCACAAAAAATCGGGGGATAGGCAGGTAGTCTAGGTCTGGTACAAGGAAGTCTCCGAGTCCAGGCTTACTGTATTAATATCTTTCCACACTTTCAGTGTTTTGGCCTGTGTTCTTTTGCTGGTTGCCTGTTATGCACAATATAGCTCCTGCATCTCCATGCTTTGAACACACATTTGTGCAAGAAGAAGGAAGAAAAGGCATTAACTGTATCAATAATGAAAAACTTCTCCAGAAATCCTCAGCACTTTCCTTTTTGTTTCCATGGTCGGGACTATATTGTATGGCCATATTGTATGGACTGTATTTCCTGACCATGGAAACAAAAAGGAAAGTGCTGAGGATTTCTGGAGAAGTTTTTCATTGTTGATACAGCTAATGCAAGAAAATTCTAGAATGTGAATATTTTTAGCTGGAAACATTGCCACCTGGAACAAAATCTGGCTTCTGTTAATAAGGAAGAAGAGGTGAATGGCTGTTGGGTAAACAGAAAAGTCTGTCAGTGTTTTTCTCTTCTGTGAAGTGCTATTTATACGTTTTGCCTAGTCCTTCTATTGGGTTATCACCACCTTATTAATTTTTAGTGGCCCGTTGTATAATTGGGATGTTAGTTCTTTGTTGATTTTAAGGATCACAAATACTTTCTACCATACATTCATTCATTTATTACAAGTTGTAATCAACTGCGCATCAAATTTACCATCCTGAGTGTTTTTCAGTGTACATTTCAGTGACATTAAGTAGATTCACATTGCTGTGCAGCCATCACCAGAATTTTTCCTCTGTCCCAGTTTCAACTCTATACCCATTACATGCTAACCTCCCCACCCTCAGCCCCTGGCAACCACCATTCTGCTTTCTATCTCTGAATTTGACTACTTTAGGGTTTCACATAAGTGGAATCATACAGTATCTGTCCTCTTGTGACTGGTTTATTTCACTTAGCATAGTGTCCTCACAGTTCATCTATGTTGTAGCATATGACAAGATGTCTTTTTTTTTTTTTTTTTTTTTACTGAGCTACTCCATGTGGATCTAGGGATCAAACCTGTGCCCCCTGCAGTAGAAGCACAGAGTCTTAACCCCTGGACCACCAGAGAAGTCCCGGCCCTTCATTTTTAAGGCTGAATAATACTCTCTTTGGGGATTTTTCCCGGCAGTCCATTGGCTAAGGCTTTGCCTTCCCATGCAGGTGGTGCAGCTTCAGCCCTTGGTCAAGGAGCTAAGACCCCACATGCCGAGCCGCCAAAGCAATCAAAACATAAAATGGAAGCAATATTATAACAAACTCAACAAAAGACCTAATTAAATTCCACTTGGGTATATATATGCTACATTTTGTTTATCCATTCATCCATCAGTGGTAAATGGACATTTGGGTTGCTTCGACCTTTCAGATATTGTGAATAGTGCTGCTTTGAACTTGGACGTACAGTGTCTCTTTAAGACCGTGCTTTCAGTTCTTTGGGGTATATATCCTGAAGTGGAATCGCTGGATCATGTGGTTATTTATTTATTTTTGAGGATTTATTTTTATTTGGGACTTCCCAGGTGGCACCAGTAGTAAAGAATCTGCCTCCCAATGCAGGAGATGCAAAAGACACGAGTTTAATCCCTAAATCAGGAAAATCTCTTGGAGGAGGAAATGGCATGCCACTCCAGTATTCATGCCTGGAAAATTCCATGGGCAGAGGACCCTGGCAGGCCACAGCCCATGGGGTTGCAAGGAGGCAGACGCGACTGAGCACACATTCCATTCAGTGCCTAGCGACATTGAACATCTTTTCCTGTCCTTGTTGGTATTTGCATAACTTTTTTGTTTTTAGAAATATCTATTTAAATCCTTCACCTTTCTTTTTATTATGTTACTTGAGGATTTTTGTTATTGTTGAATTGTAGGAGTTCTTTGTATATTCTGAATATTTACTACTTGTCAGATATCTGGTTTGTAAGTGCTTTCTCCCATTCAGTGGGTTGACTTTTTATCCTGTTTTTCAAGTTTTTTAAATTAATTTATTTTTATTCTTGGATGCCTTGGGTCTTTGTTGCTCTTGGGCTTTCTCTAGCTGTGGAGAGTGGGGACTACTCTCTATTGCAGTGCACAGGCCTCTCATGGTGGTGGCTTCTCTTGTTGGCAGAGCACAGGCTCTTGGCACACAGGCTTCAGTAGCTGCAGCTCATGGGCTTAGTTTCTCTGCGGCACGTGGAATCTTCCTGGATCAGGGATGAAACCCATGTCCCCTGCGTAGGCAGGTGGATTCTTACCCACTGAACCACCAAGGAAGTCCTGCTTGTGTCCTCTGATTCACAGAAACTGTAAATCATGATGTAGTCCAGTTGCTCTATTTTTCACTTTAGTTGTCTGTGCCTGTGTCATTCCAAGAAATCACTGTCAAATTAAATATCAAGATGCATTTCTTCTAAAAGTTTTATGATTTTTACTCTCATGTTTAGGTCTTTAATCCATTCAGAGTTAATTAAAAAAAAAAAATTATTTGGCTGCACCACGGGACACATTGGATCTTAGTTCCCCAATCAAGGATCAACCCGTGCCCTCTGCAGTGGAAGCACAGAGTCCTAACCACTGGACTGCCAGGGAATTCCCTAAGTAAATTCTTATATACAGTGTAAGGTGAGGGTCCAACTCCACTGTTCTACATGTGGCTATCCAGGTTTCCCTATACTATTTGTTGAAAAGACTGTCCATCCACCATTGAATGGTCTTGGTATCCTTGTCAAAAATCATTTGAACACATATGCCAGGATTTATTTCTGGCTTATCTATTTTGTTCTATTGAATAACCTCAGATATGCAGGTGACACCACCCTTATGGCAGAAAGCAAAGAACTAAAGAGCCTCTTGATGAAAGTGAAAGAGGAGAGTGAAAAAGTTAGCTTAAAGCTCAACATTCAGAAAATTAAGATCATGGCATCCGGTCCCATCACTTCATGGGAAATAGACGGGGAAACAGTGGAAACAGTGACAGGTTTTATTTTGGGGGCTCCAAAATCACTGCAGATGGTGACTGCAGCCATGAAATTAAAAGGTGCTTACTCCTTGGAAGAAAAGCTATGACCAACCTAGATAGCACATTAAAAAGCAGAGATATTACTTTTCCAACAAAGGTCCGTCTAGTCAAAGCTGTGGTTTTTCCAGTGGTCATGTATGGATGTGAGAGTTAGACTATAAAGAAAGCTGAGCACCGAAGAATTGATGCTTTTGAACTGTGGTGTTGGAGAAGACTCTTGAGAGTCCCTTGGACTGCAAGGAGATCCAACCAGTCCATCCTAAAGGAAATGAGTCCTGAGTGTTCATTGGAAGGACTGATGTTGAAGCTGAAACTCCAATACTTTGCCCACCTGATGCAAAGAGCTGAATCATTTAAAAGACCCTGATGGTGGGAAAGATTGAGAGCAGGAGGAGAAGAGGACGACAGAGGATGAGATGGTTGGATGGTATTACCAACTCAATGGACATGAGTTTGGGTAAACTCTGGGAGTTGGTGATGGACAGATAGGCCTGGCATGCTGCGATTCATGGGGTCGCAAAGAGTCGGACACAACTGAGCTACTAAACTAATTAAACTTACCAACTTTTTAAAAAATCTTTTTTTAAAATCAATTTGGGGTTTTCTGTTATTTATTGATTCTATGATTTTCCCTAAAGTTCCTCCTTCTTTTGCTGAAGGGCCTTTGTTCTGACTTTTAAGTTATTGTCTTTTAGCTCCAAATCCATTCTTCTCTGCCCTGTGATGCTGGGCCTGGGACTTTGGAAACTACATATCTCCTTTGTTAGCTTTGTTTCCTATCTATAGATAGGAGAAAAGAAAAGTGACTCATTTCTTTTGATTTACATGTTGTTTCTGTTAACATTGCCCCAGAATCTTTACACATCCTACTCATCCCTTTAGATCTGAGGTCCAAAAACCACTTTTTTTTTTTTTGAGGCAGATTGGTGGATGAAGATTCATAATCTTACTACACCGGTAAATTTTTTTTTTTTTTGTATGCAAGCACTTTTGAAAAAAGGACTTCCCAGGTGGCACAGTGGTTAAGAACCTGCCTGCTAAACAGATGGAGTTTGATCACTAGATTGGGAAGATCCCCTGGAGTAGAAAATGACAACCCACTCCAGCATTCTTGCCTGGAAAATTCCATGGGCAGAGGAGCCTTGTGGGCTACAGTCCATGGGGTCACAAAGAGTTGGACACGACTGAGCAACTGAGCACTTTTGAAAAAAATGGAACAATAGCTTTACTGAGATATAATCTACATTTCATAGGATTCACCTATTTAAACGCACAATTCAGTGATTTTTAGTATACTCAGAGCAAGATGACCACAATATCTAATTTTAGAAAATTTTCATCACCTTCCAAAGTAACCCCATTAGCAGCCTAATAGAGTCATTTTGGGGACATCCCTGATAGCTCAGTGGGAAAAAATCTGAATTGTTTTCATCTAAGGTGAGGTTCCACAGTTCTGGTCCAGAAATTGTTTTCTCTTGGGCCCTGTCTTTTATTTCTGGACAACTGCATTTGGTGGGTAAGAGATCAGATGAAGAAACAATGCCAAACATTCCAGACCCTCTGCCCTCTGTGTTGGCTGCCACTCGAACAGGCCGCACTCACATGCTGTGGCAGCCTGCTTTACAGGCCCTGTAGAAATCACAAAGACCGTGGTCAGGATGGACAGGTTTTGTCTGCATAGCATAAGCAAAGTTCATGGGAGAAAGTCTGAGCCAAAGGCTTCCTGTTAATTAGTGTTTCTCACTTGTTGGTACTACCTCTCTTTTCATCACCTTCCACCTCCATGCCAGAGGCAGCTTGGACCCGGAGGATCCTGAGGCCCACTGCTTAGATTTTATAAATTTTTGCTGGAAAGATCAAAGATCCAAGAGGACAATAAGATTTTACTCCTAAGGGATGTAAGCCTGTATATTTTACCATGTTCTTAAATATACAGGAAACCTTTAAGACTTTATCCTTGAAATGAAATCTTGGCAAGACCAATTCCAGGCGCCGCCGTTCACAAAACCTACAGCATGTGGAAAGGCACACCCTAGAGTATGGAGTGTAACCAGCACCAATATCCTTAGCCTGAGTCTTGGCCAGCAGATATATACTAACAACAGGATAGAAGTAATGAGGATAATTAGCATTCTGTGGCACCTTCTGTGTGTGAGATTTAACTAGAATTCTCACAAATGTGTACATAAAACCAGTGATGTTACTATAGCTCTCCATATTCCCCCACCCACATCTTTACTGAGGAATAATTGACAAATAAAAATTGTGTATATTGCTGCTTTGCTGTATGTATACATTATGAAATAATTGCCACAGTTAAGCTAATTAACATATATTAATAAAAGAAGCAAATTGTGGAAAAAGGAGAAGAATTCGTAGCAACATTGACTCGTGGAAAATTGTTCTGTGATTCTCTCTCCCACCCCCTCAGGAGAGTAGTGGGTAATTCTCCCTTTATATCAGATAAGGAAAGAAGACACACAGCGAACTGGTGCCTGACTCCTACCTGGAAAAGCCCCAAGCTAGAGAAGGGCTAACTTCAGATCCAGATGCAAAGACGGATAGTGAGAGTATAGGAGAGTGGCTGCTCGGGGTGGTCCTGCTCCCAGAACCTGCTCCCAGAGTCTCAGAGCAGAGGGTGCTTGAGTATTCTGAACACCCACCGTGGCCTCTCGGTAGAGAGCACAGCTGGACCCACACTGGTTGTCTTTGTTCAGTCACTCGGTTGTGGTCCGACTCTGCAACAGCATGGATTGTAACCCGCCAGGCTTCTCTATCCATGGGACTTCCCAGGCAAGAATACTGGAGTGGGTTGCCATTTCCTTCTCCAGGGGATCTTCCTGACCCAGGAATCGAACCCACATCTCCTGCATTGCAGGCAGATTCTTACCATTGAGCCACCTGGGAGCCATACTGGACCCAGCCTCAAAGGACCACACGAAGGAAGGAGGGACTGCAGAAGACAAGAGTCTCCATGGAGCAAACCTCTGAGAAACCAGAGAGAGAACTGGCCAACCTGCAGAAGACACTTGTCTCATACCACAGGAAATGCAGCCCAGAGTTCCTAGGGGTGCCTCCAAGGACTCCAGGAAGAGTCCCATGAGAGAAATATGTCAGCTAGAGACATCTGCCAGGCCCAGTGCTGTAAAGTCACCTTCCGAGTATACCAGGCAGATAAGAACTTTCTTTCAGTGCTGTGCCAATCTGCACCCCTATGTAGACTTATCAAATGCTCATCCATATGTTGAACCAAGTGGAAACGTTAATAAAGATTTCACGATCTAAAAACAGGATGGCACATGAAGTCCTGGGTTGCCCAGTCTGTTCTCTCTCCATTGTAAACCCTCACAAACATACTCATCGGGGGATAGGATGACCCGGTGGCCCTTGAACTACAGGCTGATGATTTGAAACACTGTTCCCATTGCACAATAACTCAAGGTCACAAGACAAACAAAACTCAACAGTCCATCTTTATTTACATTTTTGGCGTGTTATTCATCCTGGACTTTTTGCGTTTGATTTCTTAAAAAACTTTGTATGATATTTATCTTGATTACTGATGCCTTTTAAATTTTGCACCTGAAGGAAGCACCTTCCTTCCAACCCTGTTTTCCAGCTCTGTTTTTCTTTCTTTTTCACCCCTTCAACCTAAGAGAACCCAGAAATCTGGGTTATTTAGCAAGAGGGAGGGGAGGATGAAAGCATGAAACAAAGAAAGCTTCCCATCTACAGATGGTCTGAGCTGGAGGAGAGGAACAGTGGGAGGCAAAAATAAAGATGTGCTCTCTGGATTACATTCCCTGAAGATGTGCTTATTCAAGGTATTGGTCACATGAAGTTGCATACCAGCTTCAAAACAAAATCACACAGATGCTTGAATTGAGGATAAACAGAGAAACCTCCAGCATGATATAGTGAAAGAACTTAGGGTTTGACGTCAAAGGTCATGGTTCCTCGATACATAATCTTGGGAAAATACTCTGGTAGCCTCATTCCACCATCCATACATTCAGTGAATGTTGTTGAAAACTTCCAATATGATTTTACATCTTTGGGAAAGACAGAGGCAAACAGCCGATGGCTGGCTGTTCAGTAAACCTTCCAGTAGAGCTATCTTCGGGCTGTGTTCTGGCAATGGAGCCCAGGGGCAGAGCAGCCTTCCCACCTGGGGAGCTTAGGAAGGTGACAGCAGAGCTCAGCAGGGCAGAAATCACAGAGATGGGTCACATGACGCTGCAGGAAAAGAATGCCTTAGCCAGAGGGAACTGTATACACAAAAGCATAGAGGATTCCGCATATGTGCATTAATGCATGATGTTTGTTTTTCTCTTTCTGATTTACTTCTCTCTATATAACAGACTCTAGGTCCATTCACATCTCTACAAATGACCCATTGTTGTCCCTTTTCAATAACCTCAGATATGCAGATGACACCACCCTTATGGCAGAAAGTGAAGAGGAACTAAAAAACCTCTTGATGAAAGTGAAAGAGGAAAGTGAAAAAGTTGGCTTAAAACTCAACATTCAGAAAACTAAGATCATGGCATCTGGTGCCATCAGTTCATGGGAAATAGATGGGGAAACAGTGTCAGACTTTATTTTTGAGGGGCTCCAAAATCACTGCAGATGGTGATTGCAGCCATGAAATTAAAAGACGCTTACTCTTTGGAAGGAAAGTTATGACCAACCTAGCTAGCATATTAAAAAGCAGAGATATTACTTTGCCAACAAAGGTCTGTCTAGTCAAGGCTTTGGTTTTTCCAGTGGTCATGTATGGATGTGAGAATTGGACTGTGAAGAAAGCTGAGCGCTGAAGAATTGATGCTTTTGAGCTGTGGTGTTGAAGAAGACTCTTGAGAGTCCCTTGGACTACAAGGAGATCCAACCAGTCCATTCTGAAGGAGACCAGTCCTGAGTGTTCATTGGAAGGACTGATGCTGAGGCTGAAACTGCAGTACTTTGGGCACCTGATGCGAAGAGTTGACTCGTTTGAAAAGACCCTGATGCTGGGAGGGATTGGGGGCAGGAGGAGAAGGGGACAACAGAGGATGAGAAGGCTGGATGGCATCACCGACTCGATGGATATGAGTTTGGGCGAACTCTGGGAGTTGGTGATGGACAGGGAGGCCTGGCGTGGTGTGATTCGTGAGGTTGCAAAGAGTTGGACACAACTGAGCAACTGAACTGAATATACCTTTGTATACATGTTCTGCATCTTTATCCATTCATCTGGTGATGGACATTTAAGTTGCTTCCACATCCTGGCTAAGAGGGGAAATCTTAAGTGTTCTCACCAAAAAAAAAAAAGGCAAGCAAATGATAATAACCATGTGAAGTGATTGATCAAGGGTAAAGGGTTTCTAAGAGCCATGCTACTGAATTTTTAGATGTCTGCTGAAAAATTCGTAGAAGATAGTCTATCTTGAAAATTCCTTTGGGACTTCTCTCGTGGTCCAGTGGCCAAGACTCTGTGCTCCCAATTCCGGGGGTCCGGATTCCATCCCTGGCCAGGGAACTTGATCCTGCATGCCACCAGTAAGACACAGCACAGTCAAATAAATAAATATTTTTTAAGAAAAGAAAATTCCTTTGGTATCAAATAGCTAGAGCCTTGGTGATTAGGCTGAAAAGTCCATTTTAACATGCTGCTGCTCTTATATTGAAGAGTTATTTTTCCTCAAGATCTGGACATGGTGAGAGAAAAGTAGTGATGAGTTAAGATTCCTCAGCTCTATGGGATTCCCTGATGGTCCACTGGTTAAGACTCTGCTTGTACTGCAGTGGTGAGTGTTTGATTCCTGGTCTGGGAACTAAGGTCCCACATGCCATGTGAGGTGGCCACAAAATAATAGTAATAACAATATTCCTCAGCTCTAAGCTCTGTTCAAAAGCACAAGTCTACATTTTAATAAAAACATAACATTTCAGATTGGTACTTGAGGACTCCTTGTGTGTGATGATGGAGTCAGTGCCTGAAACATCACCTGTAGTGTTCTTACCTGAATCGTGGCCAAAGTACTCATTTCAGATAGAACAGTGATTCCTCAAACTTCATATTCTTTACTGCATCCTACTGAGAGTGGCTAAGACTCACAGGTAAAGATCCAAAAGGTGGAAGTAGCTATAATCTCATTATGAGACCATATGTTATATATGAAATATAGAAACTTTGAAGAGGTATATGGAGGTGGTTGTTATTAGTTTTCTCCAGAAGTCTGATTCTCTGTGTGCAGTGTCAGAGTATAGGTCAGCCAATTTCTGAGTAATTCATAGATTCGAAATTAGCAGAATTCAATTAAGTAAGGTTTTGCCATGACTGTCTTTATTCTAGTATAGGAATAGAATGTCTATCTTTTTACATTTAGGGGTTACTGGTAACCAGCCTCAGGCCAATTTTTCTGTGCTGTCTCTCTGTTCAGTTCAGTTCAGTTCAGTTCAGTTCAGTTGCTCAGTCGTGTCTGACTCTTTGCGACCCCATGAATTGCAGCACGCCAGGCCTCCCTGTCCATCACCAACTCCTGGAGTTCACTCAGACTCACGTCCATCGAGTCAGTGATGCCATCCAGCCATCTCATCCTCGGTCATCCCCTTCTCTTCCTGCCCCCAATCCCTCCCAGCATCAGAGTCTTTTCCAATGAGTCAACTCTTCACATGAGGTGGCCAAAGTACTGGAGTTTCAGCTTTAGCATCATTCCTTCCAAAGAACACCCAGGGCTGATCTCCTTCAGAATGGACTGGTTGGATCTCCTTGCAGTCCAAGGGACTCTCAAGAGTCTTCTCCAACACCACAGTTCAAAAGCATCAATTCTTCGGTGCTCAGCTTTCTTCACAGTCCAACTCTCACATCCATACATGACCACTGGAAAAACCATACCCTTGACTAGAAAGACCTTTGTTGGCAAAGTAATGTGTCTGCTTTTGAATAAGTTATCTAGGTTGGTCATAACTTTTCTTCCAAGGAGTAAGCATCTTTTAATTTCATGGCTGCAGTCACCATCTGCAGTGATTTTGGAGCCCCAGAAAATAAAGTCTGACACTGTTTCCACTGTTTCCCCGTCTATTTCCCGTGAAGTGATGGGACCGGATGCCATGATCTTAGTTTTCTGAATGTTGAGCTTTAAGCCAACCTTTTCACTCTCCTCTTTCATGTTCATCAAGAGGCTGTTTACTCTATAAAATTTAGCTTATCCCTTAATCCTAATAAATATTTCTCCTTGAGTCTATTTTAAACTAAAGTAGGACAATTCTGCAGGATAGGAAATTATTTATGTCAGGCTGATCTGACATTCATCCATCATGTTAAATATCATTTCTTTAGAGACACTTTTGGGAGTGTTATGAAGGCAGGGATGTGTATATCTCACCCACTGCTGTGTCTTCAGGAGCTTGCCCAGTGCTAGCACAAAATTCATGCTCTGTCATCATCTTCTTGATGAATGGGTTCATTTACTCATTAACCTGTGACAGGCCTATTGTTCGGTGTATGCGTGCATGCGTGCTAAGTTGCTTCAGTCATGTCTGACTCTTTGTGACCCCATGGACTATAGCTTGCCAGGCTCCTCTGTCCTTGGTCTCCAGGCAAGAATACTGGAGTGGATTGCCATGCCCTTCTCCAGGGGATCTTACCAATCTAGGGATCAAACATGTGTCTCTTATATCCCCTGCAGTGGCAGGTGGGTTCTTTTACCAGCCCCACCTGGGAAGCCCCTAGTGTTTGGTGACAGTGAAAGTGTGAGTCGCTCAGCCATGTGCAACTCTTTGTGACACCATGGACTGTTGTCCACCAAGCCAGGTAAGAATACTGAGTGGGTTTCCATTTCCTTCTAGTATTGGGCACTGGGATATAAAGAGGAAAGATGGGGTCCCTGTCCTTGAGTAGCTGATGGTCCCTTATAGCAGAGACTGACAATTGCCATGCGGTGTGAAAATCACTTCGGTAGAGCACTCTGTCTGAGTTGTGTGGGAACACAGAGGAAGGGTGTGTAATACCGTTTGGATGAGAATGGGAGGAATGGGGGAGTGACTCAGAGAAGGCAGGGTTGCTTGAACTGTGTGTGTGTGTGCATGCGCGCGCACACACGCATGTTCAGTCACTTCAGTGGTGTCCGATTCTTTGCCATCCCGTGGACTGTAGCCCATCCGGCTCCTTTGTCCATGGATTTTCCTGGTAATAATACTGACCTCCTCCAGGGGATCTTCCCGGCCCAGGGATTGAACCTGCATCTCCTGCTTTGTAGGTGGATTCTTTACCACTGAGCCATAGCAGAAGCCTCTGAACTGTTTAAGGACAGGTAAAAGTTAGCCACATCAGAGCAGTAAAGGAGAAGAAATTGCAGGTTCAAAAGGAAAGGGGACTGGGACTTCCCTGGTGATCCAGTGGCTAGGACTCTCCTCTCCCAATGCAGGGGGCTGGGGTTCAATCTCTGGCCAGGGAACTAGATCCCACGTGCCTCAGCTAAAGATCCTGCATGGTGCAATAAAGACAGAAAATCTTGTGTGCTGCAACTGTGAGCTGGCACGGCCAAATAAATAAATAATTTTAAAAATAAATAAATTAATAAATTGTTTTAAAAAGAGAGTACAAAAAGTGTGTTTGTATATCAGGACTGCCCTAAGGCAGAGTCTAAGAGGTATGTGAGTGTGTGTATGTTTGCGTGTGCTGTGATGAGAGGCCCACTCGTGAGTTCCTCTGAAGACCCATGACCCTATTTCCAAACAATGCATGGAGCTGAAACAGACTCTTTTTCCATCTACCTGCTCTTTGCCTTGCATCCACTCCCATCCTTCTCCCTCAAATCACCTGTTGGTCCTTGATGCCTGGCTACCTGGCCAGGGTACCTTTTCTTTCCTGTCCCTGTATGGGTGTAATCTCCTCATTTGTATGGCCAGCAGTCCGTGGTGTGGGGGGCCATCACCGAGTCACTCTAAATTATAGTGCCAGGGCAGTGACACTCCTTCATATCACAAATGGCAATTATTTCCCTGCTATGGAATTATTTGATTGATTGTCTTAATCTTTTATTTTCTTTCTATTCAAAGACAAAATCTGAAATTCATGTTAGTTTTTCTTATGAGAAAAGCAACTGAGGATACCAAACTGCTCAGGCAGTGAAACAGTAACAATGGAATCAGGCTCAGAGAACCAGGTTTCACTAAAACCAGGACCACTGATTAGCTGTATAACCTTGGAAAAGTTGTTTTCTTGTGTTTAAAACAATAGCTGGACCAGTACAAGGTGTTTGCTAAGGTATCCTCCAACTCGGATTCTTGTCAAGGGAGAAATATTTAGCCTTATGAGGAAGAGACAAAGTAGTGTTGATACTGAGCAGAAACAGTAGTAACTGCCTGCTCATCTCTCTGTTTATCTCCCCCTCCGTTTCTCTCTCTCTCACATACACACACCGACACACACACTCCATGGGAATATTTCAGCTGAAGGAAATCAGCGTAACAGAAACTCAGTGGTGGGTGTAAGGTTAGCCTTCTCCATAAATGTTTTGATAATTGTGCAGTTGTAATTAAGTTCTGCTTGAGAAAATTGTTTCTCACGGTGCAGCTTGAGAACCTCTTTCATTGCTTATTCAACTCCAAAGCTCAGTGGATCTCTGTTTCCTACTAGTCACCAGTTTAGCTTGTTGTCCTAAGGTCCAGGGAACACTATGATACCACTGAGACACGGTATCATCTACCTGACTTCAGACCAATATGTGGTGGAAGCTAATAATCTGTACGTTTTGAAACAAAAACAAACAAACCAAAATCTGTTTATATTTAGATTTGATAGACTATCTTTCCATCCAAAAGGAGACCTGATTACACTGTTTTTCTTCAAGGGGGTAAGTTGGTTCTGAGTCTAGTATTGTGTGTGTGTGGCTATGTGTGTTTACCTGTCTCAAAGTAACAATTCCAGTTTGGCAACCCCCTTAATTGCAGGGATTGCTAAAAAGATTATTATACGTGTTATTGCAGAGAACTCAGCACCCTATAAAGTCATGTGGCAGGAACTAGGGTATTTCTCAATTTACCACATAACATTGCAATATACCAACTTCTCTTTGTAAACAGCAGGCCAGGACTACTTGGAGGGTAGGCTTGCAGGGTCTTCTGAAAACTTTTTTTTTTGTTGTTGAGGGAGGGTGGAGAAGTCACAGTCATTTTGTTAATTCTTTTGTTCTTTGGCTTTTCTCCTTCTTTTTATAACTTTTTTCTAATTAGAAAAGAAATACATATTGAATGCAGAAAATTTGTAAAATGCATAAAAATATAACAAAGCAATAACATTAACTGAGATCCCATCTCCTAGTTACAACCATCTACCTTTAGAAATACTCCTTTACTCTCTTTACTCATGCATAAAAATATTTATGCTCTGCTTTTAACACAATATTATAAGACAAGCATTTTTCTTATTTTAAAAATTGTTTACAACTGTGATTTCAAGTGGCTACCTAGTGTTTTATTTATAAATTTGCCTAAACAGACTTCTATCATTAGATGTTAATTAAGTCAATATCAGTTTTCCACCTGAATATAAACTTTTACATCATTCATCTTGATGTCAAAATATTTGTGCATATTTTGGGTAACTGCTTTAGCATAGGTTACTAAGAATGGAATTTCATGGTCAGAATGTAGAACATTTTAAAGCCTCTTTAAACACATTGTGAAACTGCTGTCCTGAAAAGTTGTGTTAATTTTTATTCCTGCCACCAGCAGTATACAAAAGGACCCATTTCACCACACTTCCATCAGTTGAGACAGTCACATTATCACACATCTTTGCTCAACTTGTAGGTGGGCAAACTATCATGTATTTATAGTTTTACTTCTTGGTTATTTGATTTTAGTGAAGTTAATCATTTTACCAAATGTCTATCATCCAATTGCATGTGCATTGTCTATTCATATCGTTTGTCCATTGTCTACTGAGAATTTAGAGAGGTTTTTTTGAACTCATTTGTATGAGCTCATTTAATTCTTGGGCCATCATATTTGTTTTAGTTAATATTTCTCTCAAGTGATTGCTTGTATTGCTTCTATATCTTTTGATGTATGAAAGTTTAAATATTTGATACAGCTCAAATTTTAATCTCTTATTTTCTTTAATTTTTAAACTTAGAAAGTTATCTCCAGTCCGGAGATTATTAAAGTTTTCCTTCTCCTTTCTTTCATTGTATATTCATAAGCTACTTTAAATGCAAAGCACATACCCCCAAAATCTGAGGATATACCCATCAGTTCAAAGAAAGCAAACGTAATGATTCATTAAGAAGGCAAAACTGGTCTCTGTTAGGATTTAGTTGGACTGCAAACTTGGTGAGTATTTGAAGAAAACACCTGTGACTGTCAATGAGCTGCTAATCATGAAGTGTGGAGGTGACTGGGAGGGGATGGTTATAGAGTCTGGAGAGACGGATTTTCATGCTGGTTTTGAGGCCTCTTCATGTCTTCCATTCTTAGAATTTCTAAGTTTCTACAATAAATTTGTAGTAGCCATGGATTCGAGGAATGATGACTTAAGACCTTTTCCTAAGATTGACAGATAGCTATAGGTTGCAGAACACACAGTTCCTCATTTTCAAAAGACACAGAGAAATAGAAGAGTTAGAGAACTGGGGCAAAACTAACTGGGAGTCTCTCAGTCTTACCCCATGATAAACAGAAACAGTAGAGAAATGTAAAAGTTGAGTGTCAGGGCACAGGTGAGCTACATGGAGATGTGGCGCTGAAGTGAGAGGTAATGGTTCCTCTTTTGAAATGAAATAAGGAGAATCAGAATTAAATGAAGCATCCATACAATTTAAAATTCAGTGTAAGAAGGGCAGATATTTGTAGTTTCATATGTTTTATTTATACTTTAAATCTACTTATTTTTGTTTCATCATTGTGGATTATTTAAATATTTGTATTGATTATCAATTCCGCTAACACATTTAATTTTTAGTTGAAATTATAATGTAAGTCTTCATGATTATTTCTACTTGGACAAAACCTCAGTGGCTGGTCTAGCATCTACTAAGAAGAATTTATCTTTTAACTTACCTGAACTGTAAACACAGTGACTAAGAGGAACTGCTTGGTTTGTAAAGCACTGGCTTGGTAAACCCAACCTTATAAAGTGACCACAGATTACACAAATTGACATTTGTGCCCTGTTTGAGGACATTTGCCAAGAGTCCTTCTGTAACCTGGGATCTAGTTCTGCATTTTCAGGGCCCTTGGGCAAAACATCTGGCTCAAGACATGCTAATTTCTTCAGCTGTTGTATGGGGGCTTTGACTAAATCTCTAAGGTTGCTTCCAGCTCTAAAAGTTGGAACCATTTTTTTTTTAATCCTGCAACTAGGAGAAACCTAACAAGGAAGTTTTCTTGCTATTTTTCTTTAGACATATGAAAAATAAATTTCAGGACAGTCACAGGAAGCAGCCTGGAGCTTTATAATTGATTAGGAGTACTAGAAAGGCAAACTAATATTATTCCTTTAAGTTATTCTGGTTGCCTAGGCTCTAACTTTTCTTGAGTAATTTTTTGTTGTTGTTAAATATTTTGTTTTCTGTTTTCTTTATGTTGGTATGTAAGAAATAGCTACCATATTCAATTAAGTTTAAAAATTTAGTAAAGAATTAAAACAGAGCAAAGAATAAAACCATGTGTTTCAATATATTAGAACACCTTCCTATAGTAAAAACCCTTATTGTTCAAATAACTCAGCCATGACTGAGGCACTATTGCCACCTGCTGGCACATTGCCTAATTACAGGAAAAATATCAAAACAGCTTGAGAAACTAAAATGACAACAGATATTATAGGTCTTGTTTGTTTGTTTGTTTACGGCCACACCTCGTGACATGTGGGATCTTGGTTCCCCAACCAGGAATTGGACTCAGACACTCTTCAGTGGAAGCACAGAGTCTTAAGCACTGGACTACCAGGAAATTCCCAAATGTTATAGTTTTAAACAAGCCTCTGAAATGTATATTTAACAAGGTAATTACTGTGTAGATAAAAGTATTATAATCTAGTAGTGCCCACGTTGGTGTCACTGAACCTATAGTCAGGCAACACTGCGTATTTTTGCTTTCTTGGGAAGAAAAAAATCCACTTTTTTTTCCTTCCAGTTGCTCTAGTGGCATTTATTTATTTATTTAAAAATTTTAATTAAGTCATGTATGCTTTTCTGGAAAAGTTAGAAAACTGAAAGAAACAAGAAGTTTATAAAAGCTATTTACAAAGGTATCACCCAAGAATAAACACTTGTTAACTTTTGGGCATATTTCCAATATCATATCATAAGTTTTTCTGCATTATTTAAATGATGGGATAAGTGACTTAGTACACATGCAACAATATTAATAATAACAACTAACACTTACATTGTACTTACTGTATGCCATGCACAGTTCCAGTGCTTTACATAAATTAAATTTGATCTTCATGGCTAGCCTATGAAGAAAGTAATATTATCTTCATGTTACACACAGGAAATTGAAGCATGTAGAAAAGAATTAGCTTACTAGAGGTCGCACATATAATAATTGGTAGAGCTGGGATTCAAACTTAGTCTGCTTGGGTTTAGGATCTATTCTTAACCGCCTCTCTGCATTAGTTATATTGATATAATTTAGTCAATAAATTACCCTTGGACATTTAGGTAGTTTCTAAAGTTATTGTCCTTCAGTTCAGTCACTCAGTCGTGTCCGACTCTTTGCTACCCCATGAATCGGAGCACGCCAGGCCTCCCTGTTCATTACCATCTCTTGGAGTTCACTCAGACTCACATCCATCGAGTCCCTGATGCCATCCAGCCATCTCATCCTCAGTCATCCCCTTCTCCTCCTGCCCCCAATCCCTCCTAGCATCAGAGTCTTTTCCAGTGAGTCAACTCTTCACATGAGGTGGCCAAAGTACTGGAGTTTCAGCTTTAGCATCATTACTTCCAAAGAAATCCCAGGGCTAATCTCCTTCAGAATGGACTGGTTGGATCTCCTTGCAGTCCAAGGGACTCTCAACAGTCTTCTCCAACACCACAGTTCAAAAGCATCAATTCTTCGGCGCCCAGTTTTCTTCACAGTCCAACTCTCACATCCATGCATGACCACAGGAAAAACCATAGCCTTGACTAGACGGACCTTAGTCGGCAAAGTAATGTCTCTGCTTTTGAATATACTACCTAGGTTGGCCATAACTTTTCTTCCAAGGAGTAAACGTCTTTTAATTTCATGGCTGCAGTCACCATCTGCAGTGATTTTGGAGCCCAAAAAGATAAAAGTCTGACACTGTTTCCACTGTTTTCCCATCTATTTCCCATGAAGTGATGGGACCGGATGCCATCATCTTCATTTTCTGAATGTTGAGCTTTTAGCCAACTTTTTCACTCTCTTCTTTCACTTTGATCAAGAGGTTTTTAGCTTCTCTTCACTTTCTGCCATAAGGGTGGTATCATCTGCATATCTGAGGTTATTGATATTTCTCCCAGCAATCTTGATTCCAGCTTGTGTTTCTTCCAGTCCACCGTTTCTCATGATGTACTCTGCATGTAAGTTAAATAAGCAGGGTGACAATACACAGCTTTGATGCACTCCTTTTCCTATTTGGAACTAGTCTGTTGTTCCATGTCTAGTTCTAACTGTTGCTTCCTGACCTGCATACAGATTTCTCAAGAGGTAGGTCAGGTGGTCTGGCATTCCCATCTCTTTCAGAATTTCCCACAGTTTATTGTGATCCACATAGTCAAAGGCTTTGGCATAGTCAATAAAGCAGAAAGAGATGTTTTTCTGGAACTCTCTTGCTTTTTCTACGATCCAGCAGATATTGGCAATTTGATCTCTGGTTCCTCTGCTTTTTCTAAAACCAGCTTGAACATCAGGGAGTGTTCACGGTTCACATATTGCTGAAGCCTGGCTTGGAGAATTTTGAGCATTACTTTACTAGCATGTGAGATGAGTGCAATTGTGCGGTAGTTTGAGCATTCTTTGGCATTGCCTTTCTTTGGGATTGGAATGAAAACTGACCTTTTCCAGTCCTGTGTGCTGAGTTTTCCAAATGTGCTGGCATATTGAGTGCAGCACTTTCACAGCATCATCTTTCAGGATTTGAAACAGCTCCCCTGGAATTCCATCACCTCCGCTAGCTTTGTTCGTAGTGATGCTTTCTAAGGACCACTTGACTTCACATTCCAAGATGTCTGGCTCTAGATTAGTGATCACATCATCATGATTATCTGGGTCATGAAGATCTTTTTGTACAGTTCTTCCGTGTATTTTTGTCACCTCTTCTTAATATCTTCTGCTTCTGTTAGGTCCAGACCATTTCTGTTCTTTATCGAGCCCATCTTTGCATGAAATGTTCCCTTGGTATCTCTAATTTTCTTGAAGAGATCTCTAGTCTTTCCTATTCTGTTGTTTTCCTCTATTTCTTTGCATTGATCGCTGAGGAAGGCTTTCTTATCTCTCCTTGCTATTCTTTGGAATTCTGCATTCAGATGCTTATATCTTTCCTTTTCTCCTTTGCTTTTCACCTCTCTTCTTTTCACAGCTATTTGTAAGGCCTCCCCAGACAGCCATTTTGCTTTTTGCATTTCTTTTCCGTGGGGATGATCTTGATCCCTGTCTCCCGTACAGTGTCACGAACCTCATTCCATAGTTCATCAGGCACTGTATCTATCAGATCTAGGCCCTTAAATCTATTTTTCACTTCCACTGTATAATCATAAGGGATTTGATTTAGGTCATACCTGAATGGTCTAGCGGTTTTCCCTACTTTCTTCAATTTAAGTCTGAATTTGGTAATAAGGAGTTCATGATCTGAGTCACAGTCAACTCCTGGTCTTGTTGTTGTTGACTGTATAGAGCTTCACCATCTTTGGCTGCATAGAATATAATCAGTCTGATTTCGGTGTTGACCATCTGGTGATGTCCATGTGTAGAGTCTTCTCTTGTGCTGTTGGAAGAGGGTGCTTGCTATAACCAGTGTATTTTCTTGGCAAAACTCTATTAGTCTTTGCCCTGCTTTATTCCGCATTCCAAGGCCAAATTTGCCTGTTTCTTGACTTCCTACTTTAGCATTCCAGTCCCCTATAATGAAAAGGACATCTTTTTGGGTGTTAGTTCTAAAAGGTCTTGTAGGTCTTCATAAAACCGTTCAAGTTCAGCTTCTTCAGTGTTACTGGTTGGGGCATAGACTTGGATTACTGTGATATTGAATGGTTTGCCTTGGAAATGAACAGAGATCATTCTGTCGTTTTTGAGATTGCATCCAAGTACTGCATTTTGGACTCTTTTGTTGACCATGATGGCTATTCCATTTCTTCTGAGGGGTTCCTGCCCGCAGTAGTAGATATAATGGTCATCTGAGTTAAATTCACCCATTCCAGTCCATTTTAGTTCTCTGATTCCTAGAATGTCAACGTTCACCCTTGCCATCTCTTGTTTGACCACTTCCAATTTGCCTTGATTCATGGACCTGACATTCCAGGTTCCTATGCAATATTGCTCTTTACAAAATCGGATCTTGCTTCTATCACCAGTCACGTGCACAACTGGGTATTGCTTTTGCTTTGGCTCCATCCCTTCATTCTTTCTGGAGTTATTTCTCCACTGATCTCCAGTAGCATATTGGGCACCTAATGACCTGGGGAGTTCCTCTTTTGGTATCCTATCATTTTGCTTTTTCATATTGTTCATGGGATTCTCAAGGCAAGAGTGATATGGTGGTCATCATTTTTGTTAATTTTTGCAAACTTACTTCATTATACTTTTAGGCTAAATTCCAAGAGGTAAAGTGAAAGTCAGATTAACTTCACATTTTTAAGGTTCATTGTCTAATTGCCTTGTGTCAGACAGTAAGAATGTGCTCAAAGAAAGAAGGGTGTGGTGAGGGAAATCTAAAGGGAGTCAGTGATATTGGATTGGAATTGAAGGCATGGGTATGAACTTACAGTATCAGAAACATATTTAGATAGCTAAATATAGAAATAGATTGAGATATGTGTGTATTGAGAGGATATAAATTCATGCATTATATGTTTAACAGCTCTGTCTGCTGAGAGGGACCCAAAACAATGACACCCAGTAGCAGTGAGCACATCTAGCATGCATATCTTGGTTTTCAAGTGCTGTTCTTCATTAAAAGGAAGCACATCGTCCTTGGAGAAATGGCTGATCCCAAGGCTGGGGCTGGGAAAGTGCAAGATGAGTACACAACATTTTGGTGTCAGAAAGTAAGGCAGTGACCAAAGAAAGAGGGAATATATTAGAAGAACGTAGGATTCAGGTAAAAGGGGCTCCCACTGACCAAATTTGGGACAATTTGAGCATCAAAATAAATAATGACAGTAAAGACTCCATGAGTTTAAACCAGTATAAGTAACTGTATGAAACAACAAACGATGAATAAATGGGAAAGGGAAAATTTTCCTTAATAGTAATATTCTAACTAATTAATGTTAGTTAATTAGCTACGTAGGGTTTCCCAAGTAGCTCAGATAGTAAAGAATCTGCCTGCAATGCAGAAGACCCAGGTTTGATCCCTGGGTCGGGAAGATCCTCTGGAGAAGGGCATGGCAACTCCAGTATTCTTGCCTGGAGAATCCCATGGACGGAGGAGCCTAGCAGGCTACAGTCCCTGGGGTCGCAAAGAGTTGGGCACGACTGAGTGACTAACACACAACAACTAATTAATGTAGAAGGAATGATGGAATTAGAAAGTCACTATTACAAAGGAAAAACTAGTAAGTTAACAGTGGAGAAACCTGGCAGACGTCACCTTCACCAAGTGTTCGAAGCGTAACAGCACCTGTGATGGTTCGTTGTGTGCCTCCTGACACGGGGACGAACACATCACACCTGTGGTATTGCCATCCCAAATGATAACCTGAATCGTGAGGAAACATCAGACAATTCCAAACTGAGGCACATTCTTCAAAATACTTGGACTTTATTCATCAGAAACATCAGGATCATGAAAGAGAGAGCAAGAACTTCCCTGGTGGTACAGTGGATGGGAATCCATCTGCCAATGCAGGGGATGCGGGCTCGATCCCTGGTCCAGGAGTATCCCACATGCCTTGGAGCAGCTGAGCCCACGCGCCGCAACTACTGAACCTGTGCCCAAGCATCGCAACCAAGAATAGCCCCACTCGCGCAACTAGAGAAAAGCCCATGCACACAGCAAGGAAGACCCAGCATCATCAAAGAATGGCACTGAAACACGTCTAATATCATATAAGAAATGAATCGCCAGTCCAGGGTCGATGAAGGATACAGGATGCTCGGGGCTGGTGCACTGGCATGACCCAGAGGGATGGTACGGGGAGGGAGGTGGGAGGGGGGTTCAGGATGGGGAACACATGTATACCTGTGGCGGATTCATGTTGATGTATGGCAAAACCAATACAATACTGTAAAGTAATTAGCCGCAAATTTAAATAAATAAATTTAAATTAAAAAGCAAAACAATAGAAAGACTGAGGCGCTGTTTCTGATAAAAGGAGACTAAAGAAACATGACAGCTGAATGCAATCCATTATCTGAGATTTCCTTTTCCTACAAAAGTCATTATTGGGATAATAGTTGAAATATGATTTATAGATTAGCTAATAGCTTTTTATTGAAGTTATTTTCTTGATTTTTCTGATTTTGGTAATTGTACTATGATTATGTAATAGAGTGCTTTGCTTAGTAAATAGCTGTATTTAGAGGTATAGGGGAATCATGTCTGCAACTTTTTCTCAGTTTTAAAAATTTACATATACACACAGAAAGAGAAGGAGAGAGAAAGAAAGAGAGGAAGTGGGGGAAGGGAGAGGGAGAGAGAAAACAAATGTGACATTCGGGGAATCTGTGTGGAGGTTATAAAGCAACTCTTTGCACTATTTTTGCAATGTAGTATAAAACTGAAATTTTTCCAAAATCAAAAGTTAAAAAAACCCAAACATGTATGTGTTTTCCTGGTGGGTCTGTGGTAAAGAATCTGCCTTCTAATGCAGGAAACACAGGTTTGATCCCTGGATCGGGAAGATCCCCTGGAGGAGGGGCATGGCAACCCACTCCAGTATTCTTGCCTGGAGAATCCCATGGACAGAAGAGGCTGGTCCGTGGGGTCACAAAAAGTCGGACACAACTTAGTGACCAAACAACAACAGTAAGAAATGTATATGCTATAAAAGGGAAAGTGATTTCTTACTCCTTTTTTTTTAATCCTTTCCCTCAGATATAATTACAGTAAGCAGTTTGGTGGGTAGACTTACAAACATCTGCTATGCATATATAAATAGATGTGTCTGTGTCTGTGTTCTTACACATAATTTTTAAGTCGGCTCATAGTATAATAGAATATTCTGCTACCTGAGTTTTTAAAATATATCAGACATTTTCCCATGTCAGAAAATATACATCTATCTCTTTTTAAGAACTAGGTGTTTAATACCCAGGGTATGGATGTATAGTACAGCTTACTTAACAACTTTGCTATTGATAAACAAGTACTTTTCTACAAAAACCAGAGTGAACATTTTTGTGCATTTGTATCTTTATTCCTGTGCTACAGTCACATGGAAATCCTGAGTCAAAGGATATTCATATTTAACCTCTTGATAAATATTGCAAAGACCTCTTTAGAAAGCCAAAGTTACCACTGTCAGGGCATTCAGAATACATGTGAACATCGACTGAGACCAGTTTTGGGGCCATTTGGGTGAGTCTTACGGACCACATTCTGCTTACGGCTTTGTATTGATGACCAGCACGAGCGGTGTAAATGCCTCTTATCCTCTTGTATATTACCCGTAAACATCTCTGGCTGTGGTTACCTCATGCAGGCTGGTACATGCCTGTAAACAGTTTCTCAAGAGTTCATTGTTAACCTGAGGGGTTGTGCCAACTCTGTAAGTGCCCCATAATTACCTGTGTGTTTTCTGGTGTGTTCGTCTTAAGAACACAGCTATTAATTATTGTGACTCGGACCACTACCTATCTTCTACTTTACTTTCTTCTCTTTACTGTTGTGTGTTATTATTATTATTTTTTGCCTTTCACTCACAATCAGTTCAGTAGTATCAGTTAGATACCTGTAAGGAAATATTGGGATCAAGACAGGCTTAATAAAAATAAATAAATACAATATTTCCTTTTATTATACTGTCTACCACTACTGTCCCCAAATATTTGCTCTGTAAGTTGGCTTTCCATCAGCAATGGATATGTTATGTTGTGGGAGAGGTCTATATTCAAGGGAGAAGCAGCAGAAACAGTTATCCCAGTGAAACATAGGCTCAGAGATTGTTTGTAAGCCAATGGAAATGTTTTTGAATCATGACTGTAAATTGACAAATTTAAGGATGTAAAAGGGTTTTTAAAGGATAGAAGGTTACCATATGAAAATCTTCAGGCAGCACAAGGTTTACTATGACGTGACTAGAGAACAATGAGAGGAAAAATCACGAAAGTAGTTTTCATGGAACATTCATTGAGTCTCTGTTCCAAGTCCTGGGCTGGGTGCTAGGGAACCTAGATGACTGAGGCGTGCCCTTTTCCCCTGGGTAACTTGCCCTCTTGTGGGGGCATAGACACGGGTGCACATAATTATCACGTGGTATGGAGAGCTATGCACTGGGTGCAGCTGTCCAGTGTCTGGGAGCACAGAACAGAGAGTAAGTGGTTTCGGCTCCGGGTACCACATAAGGGAGGGCTTCCTAGGCGGCTTCCCAGTGGTGAAGGAGCCACCTGCCAGTGCAGGAGACATAGAGACACGGGTTTGATCCCTGGGTCGGGAAGATCCCCTGGAGGAGAGCGTGGCAACCCACTCCAGCATTCTTGCCTGGAGAACCCCGTGGACAGAGGAGCCTGGCGGGCTACAGTTCACAGGGTCGCAAAGAGTCAGACACGACTGAGCCACTAACACTTTGAGTTTTTAGTTGCTTGACGATGTCGTGTTAGTTTCTGCTGTACAGCGAAGTGAATCAGCTATAGGCATACAGAGATCCCCTCTTTTTCGGATTTCCTCACCATCTAGGTCACCACAGAGCACTGCGTAGAGTCTCCTGTGCGATACGAGCATATAGAGTTGTTTAGCTGCTCAGCTGTGTCCAACTCTTTGCAACCCTACATGGACTGTAGCCCCCTGACTCCTAAGTCCATGGGATTTCCTAGGGAAAGAATACAGGAGTGGGTTGCCATTTCCTTCTCCAGGGGATCTTCCCGACCTGGGGACTGAACCCACATCTCCTGCTTGGCAGGTGGCTTCTTTACCACTGAGCCACCTGGGATGCATGTGCTGTACAACAGGACATCATTAATTATCTATTTTATACATAGTTTCAGTAGTGTATATATGTCAATCCCAATCTCCCAGTTCATCCCACATCCCCCTTTACCCCTTGGTATCCAAGCATTTGTTCTGTGTCTGTGTCTCTGTTTCTGCTTTTGTAAATAAGATCATCTATACCAATTTTTTGTCAGATTCCACATATACAATATTTGTTTTCTCTCTCTAACTTACTTCCATTTGAGTTATTTGATAATGGGTGCTTCTGTTATTTCTTGGGTGCTTCAGTGAGAAAATAGATGCATCAGTTGGGATGTTCTGTTTTGAATTCATGACAGTGGTTCCTAAAGAGCCACTGTGTTTTGTGTTTTTTTTTTGATCATAGAAGTGATGCTTGTGTTTTGCAGGACATTTGACAATAAGCCATGACTTAGAGTGGTCTTAGTTGAGTAGATGATCTGGACTGTTTTTCTTTTATTCCTGTTTTCCATACCTCACCCTGTAGCCACACCCTCCCTGGGGAGCTGGCTCTGGTGAGTGGTTTGGCAATGTGGTAAACAGAATCCCGGGGGGCCCATCTGTTGCGCTAAAGACAGACTGTGATTGCCAAATAAGATCACTGAGCTGTTCTTCACTTTCATCTCCCCTGCTATTAATGCTGGTTGTGAAATGCAGTAGGGAGGCTTCTTAAGACTAATGGAGGAGGAGGAAAGATCAAGTGATTATTTTTCACAAGAAGGTCATCCTCATCATGATTTCTGTGATGAACTGCACAACCTACCCAGATAGTTCAGAGCAGACACTAAGGCTGGAATTTAGTGCCCAGGGATTGGACTATCCTTACTCCCTCACCCTCTCCCTGAACATCCCCACAGAGACCACTGCAGAGACGAGATCATACGAGATTGTACTAGAATGATAAGCAATGATTTACACCACGGTCTCATTAAGAATAAAATCAGCTGGCCATGTGAGCCTGTTGGAGGGAATTATAAACTCAGAGGCTGAAGGAGATTGGTGATGAGGACTCCACAATCCAAAGTTGACTCAAGACATCTTTGCTAACATTTCCAAGCACACAATCATCTATCTGGAGGGCAGCATCTAGCGGGCTCACTAAGTAAACATCTTGGAACCAGGGTTTATCTCTTTCAATTTTGGTTCCACCGGATTCCTGAAACATCAGTTCTCATTCTTTCAAGCACATACTGATCACCTGGAAGCACTTGTTGGGAATGCCTATGCCTGGGCCGCCTTGTAGTCAGCTGACTCAGAGAAGCTCCAGGAGGCTGTACCCAGCCGCTGAGTGTCCCTCCTTCCCGGAGTCATGCTGACTGACAAGTGCAGGTCCCATGCGACTGGGGAAGAGAGTCCTGTTTTTTCCTCCTGCTGGTTTCCCCACCAAGTGCTCAGAGTAAAGGCTAGACAAAGAGGTCCAAAGAAAGGAAAAACAGAATAGATGACACCCAGTTTTTACAGCCCAATGTATTTCTCGAAGGTTGCATAAAACTCTAATTTGTATGAGCTTTATCTTTACTTTTTATTTCAACCCCAGCATGTTATATCCACTGTTTGATTTTCATGTGGTTGTGGCTTTGCCACCTCACCTTTCTTTTTCAGCTCCACCCAGCCTCTCCACTGTGAATTTAACTTCTTGTGAACAGAGTAAGCAGGGTAAGTGAGAGCCCGGAGGGCCCCCTGCCTTCCCAGCTGCAGAGCCCCTCATCTCCCCCGGGGCACCCCTCTCAGGCGCCAGTGCCTGTCTCTCTGGGTCACATGGCTGCTGGCCTCCTGCCTCGGGGTGTAGGATTGTTTGCACCCTGCCCAAGGCCCTGGCTCTCCTCTCGCTCTGCCCTGCTGCCTGTCAAGTTGTACCTGGAGATGCAGAGTGACTTTTCTCTATCACTTGTCAGACCAGGTGCCCCAGTCGGGCGGGTCACCCATCTGGCTTCTTTCCGGGTGAGTGCCACACTGGCTGAAGGGTATCAGAAGTCATTCCCATCAGAGTTCCAAGTTCCTGCTCTGAAACCAGTGCTTCCTACCTCTATTTGCTCTCAGAGTAGGTGAAATGCTTCCCAGGGCTTCCCAGGTGGGCCTCGTGCTGAAGAACCCACCTGCCAACGCTGTTGCTACTGCTAAGTCACTTCAGTCATGTCCGACTCTGTGCGACCCCACAGACAGCAGCCCATCAGGCTCCCCCGTCCCTGGGATTCTCCAGGCAAGAACACTGGAGTGGGTTGCCATTTCCTTCTCCAATGCATGAAAGTGAAAAGTGAAAGTGAAGTCACTCAGTCGTGTCTGACTCTTAGCGACCCCATGGACTGCAGCCCACCAGGCTCCTCCGTCCATGGGATTCTCCAGGCAAGAACACTGGAGTGGGGTGCCATTGCCTTCTCCGACCTGCCAATGCAGGAGATGTAAAAGATGTGGGTATGATTCCTGGGTCAGGAAGATCCCCTGGAGGAGGGAATGGCACCCCACTCCAGTATTCTTGCCTGGAGAATCCCACGGACAGAGGAGGCTGGTGGGCTACAGTCCATGGGGGTCTTAAAGACTCAGACATGGCAGAAGAGACTTAGCACGCAGGTAAAGTGCATACTCACAGCAGAAGAATAAAACCAGAAAACTTTTGTTCCCTAACAAGTGGCCCCTCCTGAAATGCGTGGTCCCTGCTTCCGCCCACCTCTGCCTTCAAACCACACAAACATGTCTGTCTTGTCCATGCAAAGCCTACTGGATCCTATTCCATTCTTTCCCTTGGCTGCCACAAAATCCCAGGAAACACAGAGAAAACCAAATGTCTTACTGCTTTGAGCAGAATCAAGTGTGATGGAAAGAGCAGAAACCGTCAAGCCTGCTTGTCTCTTTCTCAGTAGAATACGCTTTCCTGTCTCTCAGTTGCTGACAGCAGGGGTAGTTAGACCTGCCCGTGGGGCTTACTTAGGTGCTCCACGCTGGGGGCTTGCAGACGGCGCCCTTCACCTGCACCACGCCTTCAACACCAAGGAGGCTGACTCACACCCAGGCCAGGGACAGGCAGTGACTGTTCCTGCAGTCACCCCCAACCTGTGTTGTCACAGGGACTTTGCTGCTTCAGCGAGATCCTGAGGCATATTTTAAGACTGAAAAGCCTACCAGAGAGCCAGGCAGGTGACAAGAAACCAGAGAAGCAGGCAGGGCAACAGCCCGGTGGTAAACAGAAGCTGCCTCTGGCTTCTCTGTTCTGAAAGGGCAGCCCAGGTAAACTCAGTGTTCCCATGACTTTTGATTTCTTTTAAAGAGAAGCTGATATCTGGGTTTTATGTGCAATTTCTTAGTAATAAAACATTGATATCTAACTCACAGTTTAAAAAAATATCACAGGGGCCAGACAACTCATATTCATGGGCCAAATATGGGCTATAAGCTACCAGCCTCTGACCTCTGGGCTAGATTCTTTCCTCCTGATCCAGCTTTGCCTGGTTGCCTTTTGCTTCTTTCTTAGCCCCTTTTGTCCTCAGGATTCCACATTCTGAGCCTGGTTTTACCTTGGCAGTCCGCTCTCTCTACTCACTCCAGGCTCACTTGTATTCCCTAGCTGCCTAACCCGTGTCCTCCTGCTCTGCCTTCTGGGGGAACATGTAAGGGGCCATGGGTTTTGATCTCATGTTGTCATAGCCCTGCACCCCCAAGCCCATCTGTACCTTGCCAGGGCACCTGACAGAACACCCAGTTCTACATTATGGGGCAGAATTTCACAGTGTGGTATGGCCCTCTCAGTGAATCCTATGAGAAGGACCCAATGTTGGTGTGTCTTATTATTGATGTTAACCTGGATCTCCTGCTTAAGGTGGTGTCTGTTAGGTTTCTTTACCTTAAAGCTACTACTTTTCTCTTTGTAAATAACAGTTACTTAGGGGAGATACTTTGAAAGCATACAAATATTTACATACTTTTGCCCACTAATTTTAGCATCCCATCAGTGGATCTTGCCTGCAGCAATGATTATCTGGTGTTCTGATGGTGATTTTCTCTCTTCCTCATTCTTTACATTTTTAAATTGCTATTCTTCAATGCAAAGAAATAGAGGTAAAAAATAGAATGGGAAAGACTAGACATTCTTCAAGAAAATTAGAGATACCAAGGGAACATTTTATGCAAAGTGGGCACAGTAAAGGACAGAAGCGATATGGACCTAACAGAAGCAGAAGATGTTAAGAAGAGGTGGCAAGAATACAGGGAAGAACTGTATAAAAGATCCTCCTGACCCAGATAACCATAATAATGTGATCACTCATCTAGAGCCAGATATCCTGGAATGCGAAGTCAAGTGGGCCTTAGGAAGCATCACTACAAACAAAGCTAGTGGAAATGATGGATTTCCAGTTGAGCTATTTCAAATCCTGAAAGATAATGCTGTGAAAGTGCTGCACTCAATATGCCAGCAAATTTGGAAAACTCAGCAGTGGCCACAAGACTGGAAAAGGTCAGTTTTCATTCCAATCCTAAAGAAGGGCAATGCCAAAGAATGTTCAAACTACCACACAATTGCACTCACATCACACACTAGAAAGTAATGCTAAAAATTCTCAAAGCAAGGCTTCAACAATACGTCAACCATGAACTTCCAGATGTTCAAGCTGGATTTAGAAAAGGTAGAGGAACCAGAGATCAAATTGCCAACATCCATTGGATCATTGAAAAAGCAAGAGAGTTCCAGAAAAACATCTACTTTTGCTTTATTGACTATGCCAAAGCCTTTGACTATGTGGATCACAACAAACTGTGGAAAATTCTGAAAGAGATGGGAATACCAGACCACCTGACCTGCCTCTTGAGAAATCTGTATGCAGGTCAGGAAGCAACAGTTAGAACTGGACATGGAACAACAGACTGGTTCCAAATAGGAAAAGGAGTACGTCAAGGCTGTATATTGTGACTGTGCTTATTTAACTTATATGCAGAGTACATCATGAGAAACACTAGGATGGATGAAACACAAGCTGGAATCAAGATTGCTGGGAGAAATATCAATAACCTCAGATATGCAGATGACACCACCCTTATGGCAGAAAGTGAAGAACTAAAGAGCCTCTTGTTGAAAGTGAAAGAGGAGAGTGAAAAAGTTGGCTTAAAGCTCAACATTCAGAAAACGAAGATTATGGCATCTGGTCCTATCACTTCATGGCAAATAGATGGGGAAACAATGGAAACAGTGAGAGACTTTATTTTTTTGGACTCCAAAAATCACTGCAGATGGTGACTGCAGCCGTGAAATTAAAAGTCACTTGCTTATTGGAAGAGATGCTATGACCAACCTTGACAGCATGTTAAAAAGCAGAGACATTACTTTGCCAGCAAAGGTCCATCTAGTCAAAACTGTGGTTTTTCTAGTAGTCATGTATGGATGTGAGAGTTGGACTATAAAGAAAGGTGAGCGCCAAAGAATTAATGCTTTTGAACTGTGGTGTTGGAGAAGACTCTTGAGAGTCCCTTGGACTACAAGGAGATCCAACCAGTCCATCATAAAGGAGATCAGTCCTGAATATTCATTGGAAGGACTGATGCTGAAGCTGGAGCTCCAATATTTTGGCCACTTGATGCAAAGAATTGACTCATTGGAAAAGACCCTGATGCTGGGAAAGATTGAAGGCCAGAGAAGAAGATGACAGAGAATGAGATAGTTGGATGGTGTCACCAACTTGATGGACATGAGTTTGAGTACGCTCCAGAAGTTGGTGTTAGACAGGGAAGCCTGGCATGCTGCAGTTCATGGGGTTGCATAGAGTCAGACACAGCTGAGCAACTGAACTGAACTGATTCTTCTATAAGTAACAGTTGTCGCTTCTCCCCAGTTTATTTGTATCAGTATGAACTCAAGGATATTTATTTTACTCTTTGGATTTTAAACCAGCACTGTTCTTATTTGTTCTGATGCTCAAATTGTTCCAGCCTTGGCCACTGGAAACTCTTTTAGGTTAAATTCCATACCTTTTGAGCAAGTTCACTCTTTTTTGAAAGGGCGTTATTTTACTTTCTGGTGTTTTACCAGCTGCAGCCTTGGAATCCGCTTTCTGCAAGGAGCTGAAGGTCAAAGGATATGGGTGTCATTAATGGCCCAGTATACTTGTCAATAGATTCTTTTTCAATAAGGTTAAACTAAATATACTACCAACAGCAATCTTCCAGTTTTACTAAATCTTGTTGTCAATCCAAATGAATTATCATTCATTTATTTTTCTCTTACTTCATCCTTCCCTTCCTTTCTTCTTTCCTTTTCTTTTTCTAATATACTGAGAAAAAATTGCTTTATTAATTTTCCAATTATAAGTAAGTTCAGGTCTTTCATTCTTTCAGCCAAAATATAGAGATTCTGACTAAAAATCAGATACTGTTCTAGGCACTGGAGACATGGTAATGAGTGTGAGTAAAATTCTTGTCCACATAGAGCTGGGTTTTGCAGGAGGAAGAGACAATACATAAACTATTCACTGTGCCTGGTAGAAAAATGGAACAGAAAAGGAAGTGAGGTTCACTAGTGAATAAGCATTTGTGATTTTCAAGTGAGTAATCAGAGAAAGCTTTGTGAGGTGACCTTTGAACAAAGACCTGAAAAAGTGAGTTTAAGAGCCAGGTGGGACATTTGGGGAGAGTGTGTTTGGAGGCAAAGTATAAAGGCCCTGAGAGCAGAGTGTGTACCCTTATGGATTTGTTTACTAATTCTCGTTGCTCTTTTGTGTCATTTGCCATTTTTCTTTTGTTACTTGCATTTTTTTCTCATGAAACTGTATAAATTCTTTACATAACTTAAAAATATCCAATTTATTTGTCTTGTTTGCCATAAATTTTTTTGGTATCATTTAAAAATTTTCTTAAGAACCTATTTTTAATCTGCTGGCCTTTTCACTTGGGCTTCTTTTATTACTTTGAGGTTACAGAAGTAAACATCTGTCCAAGTTTAGGTAATGATTCAGTTTTATTCCCTTACACTTTCTATTAAATTTTCCCCCTGTACTTAATTACTTACCCATGCAATATTTGTTTGGTGTATGGTATGAGGTGTTGACTTCCCTGGTGGCTCAGATGGCAAAGTGTCTGTCTACAATGTGGGAGACCCAGGTTCAATCCCTGGGTTGGGAAGATCTCCTGGAGAAGGAAATGGCAATCCACTCCAGTACCATTGCCTGGAAAATCCCATGGACAGAAGAGCCTGGTGGGCTACAGTCCATGGGGTCGCAAAGAGTCAGACACGACTGAGCGACTTCATTCATTCATTCATTCATTCATTCATGAGGTGTTAAGTTGTTTTTCCCCTACCCAATTGCTAACTAATTGTCCCAATACCATTTATTAACAAATTCGTGAAGCATCCTTTATTATATGTTCAGTATTATACAAACTATTTCTAGATTATCTCTTTTTGCCCTTCATGATTTATTCTTGTATGAATACCAGTATCTTTAGAAACAATTTAAACTATATATTTGATCTGACATAGGTCTTCACATTATTCTTCCTTTTCAGAATTTTTTTGTGTTCTCTATTTTTCACTCTAAATGAAAATTTAAATCCTTTTATCAGACACCAGAAAGGTATATTGAAATTTTGATAGAAATCATAAAATAAATTATATAAATTACATGTAAACTATTAACATCTTGATAATGCTTAACCTTCCTATTTAGGTATATGGGATTCTGCTCCATGTATTCAATTTTTCCTTTGCAACATTCAGTAGTTTCGAGAACCTTCTCACACTAAGACTTTCCCCTCACTTGGTTCTACTGCTGTCAAGCTCTAAAGATTTGCTCCTTCTGGGTTATGAGAAGGCTTCAGGGTGGCTAAGGAATCTCATCTGAGGTAGAGCCACTAGTTTGCCAGCTGGTGGGCTTTGGCCAAGTGACTTTAATAGTTCTCAGAGTGTGGTACCATGCTAGCAGCATCAGCAACGCTCAGGAAGTGTTACAAATGCAAATTCTTGGGCTCCTGGGAGCCCTGCTGAATAAGACAGCCTGGGGTGGGGCCCAGTCATTTTGACAAGCTCTCTCAATGATAACTGCTGAATACTAACGTCTGAGGAACAGTACTTTTTTTAATTAAACATTTTTTTTTAAATTTGGCTGCACCCGGTCTTAACTGTGGTAGAAAAGATCTTCCATCTTCACTGGGGCATCATGATCTTCAGCTGGGGCACGTAGTCTTAGTTGTGGCATGGAGGATCCAGTTCCCTGACCAGGGATTGAACCCAGGCCCCATGCATTAGGAGCTCAGAGCACTAGCCACTGGACCACCAGGGAAGTCCCTGAGGAACCCTGCTTTAAAGCAATGATTCGTAACCTCGGCTGCACAGTACAGCCATCTGAGGAGCTTTTCAAAAATACTGTGGTGAAGTCATTGCTCCCTTCCCACCCCCATGCTGATTGAATTGGCCTGGAGTGGAACCAGGTACAGGGTTCTTCTAACCTCCTGCTGGTGACTCTAACGCATAGCTGGAGCTGAGGACCACAACTCCAAACTGCAGTTCACATATAAAATGGGCAAAGCGATACTTCATAGGGCGGTTGTAAGAATTAAGTGGTACAGCTTATGGAGTGAAGCATAGTACTTGCCTGCTGTGCTGCTGTGCTCAGTTGTGTCTGACTCTGGGACCCCCTGGACTGTAGCCCACCAGATTTCTCTGCCCACGTGATTCTCCAGGCAAGAATGCTGGAGTGAGTTGCCATTTCCTTCTCCAGGGAATCTGCCCAGGAATTGAACCCGTAACTCCTGCTTTGGCAGGTGGATTCTCTACCACTGAGCCACCTGGCAAGCCCAAGCATAGTGTTTAGCAAATGCTAAAACACTGGACAAATGGTAGTTATTGTTGCGGTAATCCTCAGACTTAGCAGATCTGTGCTACGCCGTCATGTCACAAAAGGTACAGGCTTTGGAGTCAGGTGGCTTGGACTTAACCCTCAGTCTTAAGACATTTGGAGCTGTGTGATTTTTGGCAAAAGACCTAAGCCTCAGTTTCTGCATCTGTAAAAGGGGGATACTTATGATATGGGAATTAAATAAGACTAGGCTTACAAAGCACAAGCCCTGGCATCTGGTAAGCACTCTAAAACACTGACATTACTTGCAGTCATGGTTGTCACCTCTCGTAAAGTTCCTGATGATTCAAACCACATTGATCTCTCAAAATGTTTCAAGTTCAGCATACATTTTTTACTAGTTTTCCAGTTACCCCTACATCCAGGCCTTTACTATTCGTTTCCTTGTTTTATCTAAGTCTTCTTGAATGTATTGCTGTTTGTTTTGGTGATTTTATCTTATATGTAATTTTAGATATATATTTTATATAAATGTTTATATTTTAATATACATGTTTTAAATATATATAATTTTTTTAAAGAAATACTTCCTTTTGAACTTATAGATGAGTACTTAAGAAGAATCATGAAGTCAGGATTGGCAGGTTTAAAGACATTTCCCTCTGCCTTTTGCTCTTGAAATTTGTTCCTGTCTCTCATTCTCTTAACTTTGAGACTTAAAAGCTTTGGGAGAAGTGTGTGACGAAAGAGGGAAAAGGTGAAGAGGATGGAATTTTATTTTAACTTTTTATTTTATATTGGAGTATAGCCGATTAACAATGTTGTGATAATTTCAAGGGGACAGAAAAGGGACTCAGCCATAGACACATGTATCCATTTGAGGGTGAAATTTTAAATTCTGACTTTTGTGGGAGAGGCTTCATAAATAAAAGCATTATTATGTATGTGTGTGCTTTTTTTTTTTTTAATAAGTTACTGGAACCCATGATTACAGAAACAGTAAAATGCATCTCACACCTTCTTCCTGAACCTACCATGCTGCTTATAAATGTAGAGAACTCATATTTTTAGCAGGTATTTATCAACATTATCTTGGAAAAACCTGCTAGTAAGACAGAAACAGTTCTTATTATTAGCCATACAAATAGCTGTCTGTAAAAATATTTGATTAATCTTTTATAGTATACCTAGTCCTTTTCATAAATGTTTTCATTAATCCATGAAGTACTATCATGATTTTACAGAGGCAGAAAGTCTTGGAGGTTGTAAGGGACTTAATGTCTCCTAGCTGGTAAGTAGAACTATGTCACAAACCCATGATTTTTGAATCATGGGTTTGAGAAACCCAGTCTCTTTTACTAAGCCATTCAAGGGTGAAATCCAAACACATAGTTGCAACCAGAGAAATTAAACCACCTGGCTAGCCAAAACCCAAAAGGTATTTTTCTAGTTGCAGTTAGTTCTTAACCGCCGGTCGCTGGTGTCCTGAAATGTGTTGATTCCCTGGACTTAAGAATTGACTCTTCCCTCTCATCTTTTACTTTCCATCTGGTCCACCGTTCAGTACACATTGTTTTGAGCTGCACAGTGTTTCCTTATCGGTTTTAGGGTGCGGCTCATGTACAAATGCATTTTACCCTTAGTTTCTCATTTTCAGCATGGAGCAGTGCCACGCTAATCTGCTGAGTTGTCTACAGCTTTCCTGTCAAACAGTGGCCCTTTGGAGGCTCAGGGACCATCAGCACACCAACACACCGATCCTTGGCTTGTTTTCTGACTCGGGAGCTGTCGACATTTAATGCATTCTATTTTTTTTTGTATAAAAGATTAAAATTATTGGTCTTTTTGGGGAATTTGATGCATCATTGGTGTATTACAATTGAGCCATTTATCTTGTAGCTTCACCAACATTAACCGGTACATTTTCTTGACACTGCTGAGATATCAGTTGTTTCTGCAGAGGTTCAAGGGAAAGGCCTTTTGAGAAGTTTGCCAGTTCCTTCTGTATATCTGTAAAAGCTTTATTCACTCTGTTAACTTTTTCATCATTCAGAATGTTTATCTTCTTAAGATTAGTGGTAACTGGCTTTGCTTTATTTTTAGCCTTAAAGCTTTTCTGACTGGCTGTGTGGAATACAGTCCTGGACTTCTGCCCTGTTTGTCCTTGGCCATTGTCTCACCAGGCCTCCTATACCCGCGTGTAGCCTCTCAGGCTCCAGGTGACGCCGTCTGCACGCATGAGACCCGGAAGTTCCGGGATCAGAGGGCCTGTCCAAGGGCCTCCTCAGAGCTGCGCTGCAGTCACTCTCTTTAAAGTACTGAGCTAATGCTCCTAAGTTCCTCTTAGTCTTTCCCTGAAAAGGTGGCAATGGCGTGATTCAGAACATCCGTTTAGCTACACTGGGTTCAGGCTGCAAGCCTGTTTCTCAGCCCAGCATCCTGGAGCCCGTCTACTCAGCAGACTCCTCTGCACTGGCCATGAGTGACCATGTATCTGCACTTTCCTGAGCGAGTCCCCAGGATCTGGCCAGTGCTTTACAACACACGCTGTTCATTCCCCAAGATCCTAGTGACCAAGGCTATTCGTCTGTCCTCTACAATCAGCGTGGGCCAGGTGCTCAGGAAAGTTCTAACTGAATGGATTCTCAGCTTTCTGTTGAAATTCATGACTATCAGATGGAATTATCCATTTTTAGGTATTTCTTATTTTTATCAACTGTAATATAGGCCCTAGCCATACCATCTGGATAAGTATCTCTAAAAATACCATTTATCTAAACATATGGAGCAAGATTTCTACTAGTTCAGGAATTATTCACAGGGCAGTTACTGCCAATACTGCCAGTGTTGCAGGGAAAGAAAATTAACGGCTAGAGCAGTGGCTGTTGGTGCCTTGCCAGTGGGGAACAGGGGTTAAAGGTGCTTTATTTTCCAAAATAATCTGCATATAGTTAACGCTTCTGTACTGTACACTTAAACAGTCAGGATAGTAACTTATGATTTTGCCACAGTAAAAATAAAGTATTTAAAAATTTCCTAGACAGTGCTAGAGGGGAAAAAAAATCAGAGCAGCTCTTGCATCTCACTGGAAACTCACTGCTAGAATACAAAAAAAAGTTAATCTGTTTAAGTTAACTATGTACAAGTTAATCTGGCTAAGTCCAAGCTTTTTCAAAGAACTTGCAAAACACTCCATAGTCTGGCTTTTGTTTCATTATACCTAAAGTCATACTAGTTAGTGTTTTCTCACTTCCTCAAACTGGACCATTTCCTTTTATCTTTGGGCTTTGCCAATGGATGTTCTCTATGCCTCTAATGCTTTTCCACCATTTTTATTCTGCCCCACCCTAATTTATTCTTCAGAGCTCTTTACGGAGGCCTTCTTTAAACTACCTAACGAAGTTTTGGCCTCTTGGTATCCCTCTGGATCAATCCATTGATCATCCACATTCTCACCGAAGTCTGGATTTTTCCTTTGTAGCATATAATACAATTGTATTTGCGTAACTGTGTAGTATCAGTCTCTCGCATAGGACTGAAAGTTCCATGAGGTAGGGACTGTTTCCTGCAAAGCACTGTATTACCAGGGCTCTGGCAGCTTGTATAAAGCAGGTATTTGGTACTCTCCTACCAGGCACAGCCTTTTATCCCACAAACTTACCTTACAGATATTCTCAAAGGAGTAGGCGGAGAGGAACATATAGTTTGTGAGCTTGGTGGTGGAGACAGTGGTTGAACAGCCAGAGAGATCAAAGAGTTTAGGGGTGGTTTTAGGTGGGGAGGCAAGAAGGGAGTAATGAGGACGTTCATTTAATGAGTCTCCCCTCTACTCCCCCAACACCCCATCCCCTCCCAAACCAGTCATTCAACAATAAATAGTCATGCATTCCATTTCTTTGGGGAATAAGGTAAAACTCAGATTACAGAACCAAGGCAGATAATTTTGCAGAATTACAATGAAACCAGTCAAAATTCAACTGGGTTAGATTTCAACGCGGAGATGATGGTGTTCCTCCAAACAGTCTTCAACCTGAGAAGCTGACACTCCTCCAGGATGTGGACAGACCGTAAATATACTTCCTCCTACTTTCAAATGCTGAGAGAAAAGTCCTCCCCTGACGGACCAGCACTATTTCTTTTTCGCTGCTCTTTTCCCTTCTCCTTTCCTTGGCTTCTGCTTTCCACGAAGCTTCTTTAGACGCAGCTGCTCATCCCTGAAGTCCTGATGTTCGTCTCTGAAAGGTGAAAGAAAAAAATAATTAGCCAGTATTTTTACAGACTGGAAGAGTTCACCTGTTTAGAGTGTTCCCTTACATGGTTCTGGTTATCAAACTCTTGACCTCCACAGCTTAGTGAACAGAAAGGACAGGGAGCCCCTGATGTAGATAGGCTGCGTTCCCAGCATTCATTTCTAAGTCAGTTTCCTCTCACAGAAGCAAGGTCATGAACAGCAGTTAATTGCCAAGCCCATCCGTGTAAACCGATATAACTAGGATTCAACACTAATAATTGCCCCAGGTTTCCCTATAACACCAAGACTACACACTGATGGGGGCAGAAAGTGGGTATAAGTTTCAGCAGCTACGTGAGAGCCTGGGAGGCCCAGGGATCAGCACCTAAGGGGACAGGTGTGGAGGAAGCTGCCTGGATGACAGTGGATGAGTCACACAGAAGGCTGCTGGGGAGTCTCCAGCAGAAGGAAGCTGAGTCAGCAGAGAGGAACTCTACAGACAGGTCCTTGAGGAATCAAGGCAGCCAGGGCTGTTTGTACATATGAATAGGGTGTAAGCTGAAGACTGCCCGTACCGTATAAAAATGTCTGCATTTTACAATCAAATATTGTCATTCCTCAGTATCCTTGGGGGACTGGCTCTAGGACCTCCCTCCCCAACAGATACTAAAAACCACTGGTGCTCAAGTCCCTTATATAGCATAGCATGTAATCTACACACATCCTCCTGTGTACTTTAAATCATCTACTTATAATACTTAATAAAATAAACGTAAATGTTATATATAGAGTTGCCAATACATGGCAAATTCAAGGTTTGTTTCTTGGGACTTTGTGGAATTTTTTTTTAATATTTTCAATCTGTGGTTGGATGAATCTACAGATAGCTAACCTGTGGATAAGGAGGGCCTAAAACAGTATCGTGTTTCAATACGTAAGCTCTGGAACCCATGTGACCCTGGGTTTAAGCCACAGCTGCACCATCTAGTAGCTACGTGACCTTGGGTGAGGATCCTTCCCTCTCTGCACCCTGGTCTCCTCACCTGTATGAGTGTGGATAGTGGTAAACTAATTAAATGTAAGAGAGTGGTTTCCTGGGCCCAATTTTCAACTCCTGATGCTGTTTTATTTTTTAGGGTTTCCCTGGGAGCTCAGCTGGTAAAGAATCCAATGCAGGAGACCCTGGTTTGATCCCTGGGTCAGGAAGATCCCCTGGAGAACGGCATGGCAACTCACTCCAGTATTCTTGCCTGGAGAATCCCCGTGGACAGAGGAGCCTGGTGGGCTGCAGTCCACAGGTCAGAGTCTGAGATGACTAAGCGACTAAGCACACTTGTGGGATCTTAGTTCCCCAGTCAGAGAGTGAACCAGGCCCTTGGCAGTGAAAGCTCAGAGTCTTAACTGCTGGACCACCAAGGAGTTCTCCCAGGTTGTTTAAAAAATAGACAGGTTTTATAGGGTTGGGTGTTTCATTCCATGAACATGATAGCTACAACAGACCTCTCTGGGATTAGCTATGAGCTCTGCTTTGCTTAGTCGCTCAGTTGTGTTCAACACTTTGCTACCTGATGGACCGTAGCCCGCCAGGCTCCTCTGTCCATGGGATTCTCCAGGCAAGAATGCTGGAGTGGGCTGCCATGCCCTCCTCAGGATTAGCTATGACTGCCCCCAAGTAAGTCACTCTCAAAAAAGCGGCCCGAGTAATTCTTCTGACAGCCTGGCAAATCGCTCTCTGCTTTCTCAGCCCCCTTCACAGCCTGCCTGTTCCACGGCTTTCCCGTCAGCCTGTGAGGCTCCTGGAACAGATGAGGCGTATTCCTCAAGGTCTTTGCTCTGCTTTGGCCTCCGCCTTGAAAGCTCTTCCTTGGGTCCCCCCTGGCTCGCTCTCCACCCTCAAGTCTCTGCGGAAACCGCTCTTCTCAGTGAGGCTACCCTGACTGTTCTGTTCGGTACTGCGATCCGTCCTCGCCCCTGCGCACTGAGGGCCCAGTCAGCACTCTTGATCCTGCTCAGCTGGCTCTGCTGTTTTTCCCCTGCATCACATTCGACTTTGTAGCATACCACATGATTTACTTATTTAGTTATGTTCTTCCCTCTCTACTTCCCTCCCGTCAATCATTTCTGACAACCGCTCAGCCAGAAAGAAAATTCCACAGGCAGGGGTCTTTGTGGATGAACTGCCCAAGCACCTGCTTGATGGAATGAGTCACTGTTTTTGAGACCCTGATTCCCTGCCCATTTTGTAGGTCTTTGTAAGATTTTTTCTTATTAAAGTCTGCCTGCTTTCATCCTGCGTGACTCCCCAGGAGGCCTTGCATTAGAGGTACCATTCACTGTAACTAGTGACTACATACGTGAAAATAATTGTGCTTTTCCATGGATAACTAAAGCTAAGTGTTTTTCCTCTGTCCCCAAAGGTAGTTGAAGCTTTGTTTTTCAAACAAATGGGGAGCAGCAGCAAAAGTAAAATAACTGAAGGTAATTTTGATATGGGTTATGATTTTCTACTCAGGACACATGTCTTTCAGTATTTTATTTGCGGTAAGAATAAAATTAATTTTTATTTTTAAGCCAATACTTTAGGGAGATAATCCCAAAAGCAATTCCAGAAATTCAAAATACATCATGGATTATCATCTCTAGTGATATATTAACTAAGAAAATCTATTTTGTTCATAGAACTTTTCCCTTGTGCCCATCTTAAATGCTTGCATATGGAAGGTACTTTAAAAAAAAATCTGTTGGGTAAATGAATGTACCAATCTCTAGTTATTTGGAATGAACTGTTAATCTTATTATATTAGAACGAAGAGTCCCAAATTAATTTTTGTAACATTGCCCTAAGACGATTAAAACATGTTAAATTAAAAAAAAAAAGTAGGCATTTGACTTGATACAATTATGTACTGTTTAAATTCTTGTATAATGAGCATGTATTTGTTTGGTAATTAAGACATTTTTAAAAGAAAAACGATCACAAGGGTATTTGATCTTTTTTTCTTTTAGAGCAGCATATCATCGTAAGCCCCCACTTCCTACACACGCACAAACATACAAATGCATGTTGCAAAGAGCCCGCTACTCTTACTATTACATATTACTATCCTATTATAATATTAATTACCTATTACCCGTAAACTTCAGCTTTAGTATACCAAAAACAGTACCAATTAAAAATGCCCAAAGAGGGTGAAAGGAAATAAGAAATCCAACAAAACTGCCATCAGGAAAGAAACGAGGCTCCGCCTCACCAGTCAGGAAGCAAGTCGGCTGCGCCCTTCTCATCTGACCAACGGGATCTGCTCTGTGTGTGGACCTGTTTCCTCTGCATCCACTGAGTGCTCTTAGATAACGACTAATTCAAGGTCTCTCTATAGCTCAGTGTCTAGTCAATGTCAGTCACATCTTAGACATAAATAAGGTATGTCTTCTAGGGAGTGCGTGCTTCCTTTTTTTTCTTAGTATACTCATTATGGACATTTGGAAAACTTTCCCCTCCCACAACTGTACCTTTTGAACTACCTGGGCACTATTATAAGAACAAAAAAACTATGAAAGTAGAAAGGCTAATTTTTTTCCCTTTCTGATCTATTAAACTTCCTATAGGTTACTCTTTGTGGGTTGTTGTTTTTTTTTTTTTTTGTCATTACCTGTACAGGCCAAGAAAACGTAGTATCCCCATGAGTGCAAAGTAAGTGTTGTGATTTGGATACCAGTCATAAGTCTCCTTCCTCTTGGCCAAAGGCTGCTCACTGAACAGCTTCACCACTTTCATGGATTTGGAATCAGTAGGCCTGGCAACCTCACCGAATAGCCGGGCACTCAGACGACTCATACGCAAGGCATATTCTGAAAGTGAAGACATTTCTTGAGCAGCAAGGAATAAGAGGCCCTATAGAAAAATGAGAACACAAATGGTTCATGTTAAGAAATTCCCAGATTATCTAAGGAATGCTTTACGAAGTGAAAACACAGAGAGCCACCCATGACTTAGTTCACATTGGCAGGACATGCCTCGGGGTTGAGAAATGTCCACAGTTCGAGTGGATGCAGCTCCTTTGCACACTTTCTGCTTGCATCTGTTACGTTTGGTGTTCACATGATTACTCCTGTGCTGTAATGCCCTTTTTACAATGAACGATTTTGTGATTTAATAGGTTATTTACTGATAGTCAGCTTACCTATTTGTAGGCTAGATGAGGATAGGGAAACAAGTTATCCAGCCACAGCATCTGTTATTATACCTTCAGAAAACACCGACCTCAGCACTCTGCAGAATAAACATGCTGACTGCTTGCCATCTAAAGGTTTAATCATGGTGGAGAAACAATTATGCTGCTGTCTTTATTATCAGCCCTTTGAACACTGTTCTCCTCAAGGGCTCCAGATGGCTCTGAGAATGGCTAATGAGTTATGAGGTCATTTAGCCTCTAGGTTGCTGGATTGGATTCTGCCTAGAGACGGAGAGCCAGTTGGGGAAAACAGAGATAATAGCCTTATAGGAATTGACTCAACGGCTCAAACGATTCATTTTATGAGTTGTGATGTGACCTGTCTTATCTTCCATCTTATATATTCTATTTTAATGAAAACTTGCTAAATTCGTATTAGCTAAAAACAAACTTTTTCTTTGGAGGCATAAAATGGTAAAATAGTGTAAGAATGATATCTGCAACATGCAGAAATTACAGGTAATATATATTGAAGATTATATAAGTGATACATGAAAAATCAAGACTGTTCACAAGTACTATACCAATATTTTGTAACTATAAATGGAATGTTACCTTTAAAAACTGTGCATCACTATAGGGTGTATCTGTAACATATAATATTGTACATCAGCTATAATTCAATCACAAAAGCAGTAGAGAGTTTCTTATATTAGAAAAAAGAATGATGCTAGTGGACTAACTCTCATTCCATTTTAGATCAAATGTAAGGGCAACTGTCAGCAGAGTATACTAATTTACATAAACTTTTGTAGTGACATGAGAGTTTTGTTGACTAAGACAGTATCTTGGGGGACAGTTCATCTAGGATGAAAAGGAGCTGACCTCTGAATAGAAAAAAGGCATCAACTTATTTTGAAAAACCAATGGAAGAAATATATTAAAAAAAAAAACTCTCCTAAACAAGAATGCTGACAAGTAAATTTCAAAATTTCTCTGGCAATTTAAATACCCAGTATTTAAAGAACTTTTCATGTACATTCCAAGATCCACTGAAAGAGCCTAAAGTATGACCTGAAACCAATTTCAGGTCAATCTCAACCAGTTACCTTCTGAAGACCAACCAAGCAATCTTGGGCCAACAGTGCCACCTGAAGGCCAGCAATGGGAGAACGGTCAGGTCCAAGGTCTCCCAGCCCATCTCCCCTCCAAGCTGGGATGTGTGCAAGCCTTACTCCTTTCAGCACTCTGTTTCAGGATTCCCTTCTTTCCCAACTCTTGCTCCACTGTGGATGGGGATGGACTGGGGTTGTTAGGGCTAGGTTTATAATTTCATCAATGAGAAAAAGTCACTAACAGTTTAACATATAAAGAGAATATAATAACGCATCAGGTTTTGCACATTACCAGAAGTTGCCTTCAGAAGCTACAAAAAGTTTCTTTGCATGCATTATCTTTTCTCTTCCCTCCACCCTTCAGTTCAGTTCAGTCACTTAGTCGTGTCTGACTCTTTGCGACCCCATGAACTGCAGCACGCCAGGCCTCCCTGTCCATCACCAACTCCCAGAGTTCAACCAAAATTGGGTGAACAATTACCTATTGTCTCTAAATATGAGTTTCCCTTTCGGAAAACAAAGCTTGCAGGACTGTGTGAGAAATAAGACAGTGGCACTGAAGAAATGGCAAACTAAAAAACCTAAACGTGCTTGGTATCCATACATTCTATATACAGACACATTTGTTTGTTCCTTGTGCTCATTTAACCATGCACAAAAGGAGACGCATACCCCATGCAGCTGAACCTGTGCCTCCCTGGAATGGTATCCTCACTTACAAACACTGACACTCAGGGAAACACAGGCGAGGGGACCACAGCTTGGCAGTAAGGAGGAAGGCACTCACCAGGACTGTGGTCACTGAAAGCAACACAGGATGCTAAGTCATCTCCATGCCAGCCTTGGAAGGCAGCAAAGTGCTGGGACATGGCTCATGGATAACAAGGTCTCATTAGAATCCAATGGAGGGCTTCCCTAGTAGTCCAGTGGTTAAGAATCTGCATGCCAATGCAGGGGACATGGGTGTGATCCCTGGTCTGGGAAGATCCCATGTGCCACGGGGCAACTAAGCCCGTATGCTGCAATTTGTGATCCCGTGCACTAGAGCCTGTCCTTTCCATCAGAAGCCGCTGCAGTGAGAAGCCCGAGCACTGCTACTAGAGAAAAGTCCACATGCAGCGATGAAGAACCAGTGAAGGCAATACATAAGTAAATAAATAGAAAGGTTTAAAAAAAAAAAAAAAAAAAAAAATCCTATGGAAACGGTCATATCACAAACTCAAGTCCTAGAACTTTTCTGATGGAGAAAGAGAATAAGCCTCTCCAAACCTGAAACATTCACTAGAAACAAAGAAGCACTTGCTTAATAGAAGCAAACAAAATGGCTGTAACAATTACCAGTTACTGCTTTGTAGCCTCTTACAGAGCACAGACCTATATGCTCCTGATAAAGGATGGCATGCTGCCGCTGCTGCTGCTGCTAAGTCGCTTCAAAGAATGGCACAGGTGCTAAATAATCCTTTCTTTCACATAGATTAAAACAGCTCAGAAATTATGCTGTCCCTAAATACTGGTCCTGAGACTGGCAAACTGCCACTCTTTACTAGCTTTGATTTTTTTTTTTTTTAAGATTGGGAAAGCCTTACTTAGGACTTTGCAGGATCCTCGTATGTCCCTTTACGGAAACTTTCAACTTTATCTTAAAAACAAACAAACAAAAAAGAACATGATTACTGTGTGAAAGACATTACGGTAAAAGGCAAGTAAATTAGATTTTTATCTACATGAGGCCACTTAAAATATCAAAATGTGAACTAAATAAAACGGTATCATGAAGAAAAATTACCTGGACTGAAAATGCTAAGTAAAAATGAGTTACTGAAATGTGCTGGAGCAAGACGGGAGAAAATGTCCATATTTTTGCTTTAGCATATAAGGGTAAGTTTCTGTATCCTTCTGATAGGTCTGATGCAGTAAAAAGGTCACGTTTGTACAGTAACTGACTTTGGATTCTGTTTGCCTTTTTTCTCTGAAAAGTGTGGATGATGTTCAAGAGTTCTTAATCTGGGTATCCCTCAGTGTGGTGAATCTTGGGGAGTTGTATTTAGAAGCATATGCTAAAAGGTGTGTGTGTGTAAATTCTGCTGCGGAGGCAGGCTTCTCAAAAACCACTGGTTAGTGGAGAGCGCCAGCTTTGGAGTACAAAAGCTGGCTGGAATTTTGCCTTTCTACTCTAATGGTCATATTGTGTTTGTAGTAGTACGTATTCTTTGCCTTCCTTTTCTCATCTACTACAGGACAGTTATACTGTCTCACTGCCTTGCCAGGGTGACAGGCAAAAGTCATCAGGCAAGGAAGTCGCACACTGGGTACGCGTGTTTCACACACACAAAAGCCAATCTAGACACAATGGTTTATTATTTTTAAAGCTTGGTGCTAATTATTTTACTGGGCCTCAGAGACATGAACGGCTCTGAATGTAGGTCAAGCTTTACTCATTTCAACAAGAACATCCCCAACCCCCTCCAACTGCCTGGATCACACCTCTCTCCTGTGATGGAAGCAAGTGTGAAGCTGGGCTTTTCGCTAACTGGGTGATACCTGTGGTTAATGAAATTGACTCGTCCTATTCCTGGCGACTCTACACGGTTGGCGACCCCCGCTCGCTCTCTAAAGCCATCGCCCACAACTCACTTCAGAGCCCCCTAAAAGTCACGTACGGCCTTACCTACTTGTGACCTTCTCTCCTGTGAGCCCTTTTCCCGGAAGGCCAGCTCCCAGCCCGCCCCCAAGCGCCCGCCGGAGACTCCAGCGAAGAGCCGTAGAGAAACGGAAGCGTGGTGGCTAGAGAGGAGTCTCAGGAAAAACCCGGAACGCTTGATGTCGTACCTGACGCCTGCTCAGTGAGAACAGCGCCCCCAGGTGCGCGGAGGACTGACGGGGACGCAGGTTCAGGTGCGAGAGGCCTGGTTTTCATGGACTGTCCTGCAGGGTTCGCTAATTGTATTTTGTTGGAAATGGCTGTAGCGTGGACCTCCCGACCTCTGATGTAGTGTTTATACATGTTCCTTGTCGGGGAGAATGAAATGCGTTTGTTTTTTCTTTTCCTCCTTCCGCTTTCTGTGTGTTTTCTTTCTCTTTCATCCAGCTTAGGCCTTGACGTGCTCCAAGCCCACTGCTTGACTTTAGGGGCTAAGGAATCTTCTGACTCACTCACCAGGAGTGCCATTCCCCTCCCTCGGGGAGGCTCTTCTTGGTTGATACCCCTTTGCTGGGTTAGGGGCGCTGTTTGGAGCACTCTGTCTTTCCACCCACTGTCCTGGAAGCTTCTTCAGAGAGTAGACAGGGTCTCTCTCTGACTCCTCAGTGGTTATCTAGACCCTCTTGGCAGTATTTTACTCCGTAAGAGATCTGCTCTCAAGCAAGCCCCATAGGCATTGAATCGAACATTTGCTGTATGTTTGATAGTTCAACTGAAAACACTACTTATTTTCTGAGCCTTATTCAAGGCCTGTCATAAATATTCTAAAAATGTACCCTGGGAAAATGCAAATCAACAGCGTGCTATATACCTAGACATCCTCTTCCCTTCCTCAGAACTTTGTATTATTAACTTAGGCTTTGACATCTTATCAATTTGTGCTTTAGAGTTTATTTCTATCAAGTTAAGTTTTGACATGTTATCAACCTATGATAACAAGTAGCCTTGTTAACTTGGGTCTGGCTCAAGAAGTTGTCACAGGGTGTAATGAATATAGCATGTATAACTCAGTACAAAAAATATACTGGGTGGGAATTTCACCTTGTCTTGGCTTGTTGGCTTCCCCTGAATATTGCCTGTTAGAAAGTTTAAAACCAAATTTGCAGTGGACTCATGGCAAGAGCTATTATGTGTGTATTTCTATAAACAAATATAAATCTTGTTGGCTGTTTTGTGTGTCTTCAATTTCCCCCTTTTTTGGGCCTATGTATTAGTTGTGTTATCAGAATGTTTTGTGAATCTCTGTCAGCTATCATAATTTTTTCTTAAAATATAATAAGGCTTACAGGTGGCTGTGTACTCTGGGGCACTTTATGACTCTTATTAAGTCAATTTCATAGGGATCATACTCTTTTCTAGAGCCTACTGTAACATCATACCACAAGCTTGGTGGCTTCAAATACCAGAACTTTATTCTCTCACAGTTCTGGAGACCAGAAATCCAAAATCAGTATCCTTGAGCCAAAACCAAGATGTTGGCAAGGCTGTGCTCCTTCCTGAGGCTCTGGAATAGAATCATTTCTTTGACTCTTCCACTTCTAGTGGTTGCTGGCATTCATTGACTTACGGCCACATCATTCCAGTCTTCAAGGCCAGAATCTTCAAATAGCTCTCTGCTTCCTCTTTACATCACCTTCTTTTTGATGTGTATCAGATCTCCTGCTGCCTTCCTCTTAGAGGGATATGTGTAATTGCACTTAGGGCCCACTTGATAACCCAGGATAATCTCTCCATCTCAAGATTCTTAATTTACTCACATCTGCAAGGGCCCCTTTCCCCTATATAGTGGGATTCACACCTTCCCAGGATTAGGACTGGCAACCTCAGGGGGACATTTTCCTGTCTACCACAGAATTAGAAACAGCAAGTCTATGATACTGACCTGTAGAAACTGTTACTGACCAATGGGAAAATTTAAATATTAGGGTGGGCAAACTAATGGAACAGAATAAAATTTAACCTCCTGTGGACATTAACTTCCAGACCTTTGCTCACCCACTTGTACCTCCAAGCTAAAGCTTCCTTAAAGACACTTGTTATAGGTAGAAATTGCCTGATATATTTCTCTTTTCTGAAACCCACTGTTTAAAAATTGTGGATTATGAATCATTAGTTGGTTGTGAAATCAATTTAGTGGGTCATGGGCAGCATTAAAAGATGATGGAATAGGAAATATCAGAGTGCATTGCATGTAGTAAGGGTAATTATTGTTTCATGAAACAACATGTATATGTATACTGGATCATGATATAAACATACTGCTTACTCTAGGCTTGTAGAAGGCATCTGTTGTAGGCAAATTCACTATTCATCATACTCTATGGCAAGTTGCAGCCAGAATTAAAGTTCACATCAATTGAAGTTTTTATTGTGTGGAATAGTCCACGGGGCAGGAGGATCCCTACTCCCTCAAGTATAAGTTAATTTACAGAACCTCATTTCTCTAAGTGTTCTTCCCCAGTGTTGGGTAGGTTCTTTTATCTTATTTCTACATTTATAATAGTTCTTTTCTCAATTTACAAAAGAAAGATGCATTCCTTACCCGGGGTGCAAAACCCTCCAGTATGACAAGCAAAGATATTCAAGATGTTTTGGGAGAAACTTCTTTTCCCCCTGATCATTATCCGTATTTATTAAAAACTTTCAGTTTTGTATTGAGGTATAACTTATTAACAATGTTTTGTGGAAGTTTCAGCTGAACAGTGAAGGAACTCAGCCATCCATATACATGTATCCACTCTCCCCCAAACTCTCCTTCCCATCCATGCTGGCATATAACATTGAGTCCATGTGCTATACCATAGGTCCTTGCTGGTTATCCATTTTGAACAGAACAGTGTGTACACGACCTTCCCAAACTCCCTAACTATCCCTTTCCCCTGGCAACCATAAGTTCATTTTCTAAGTCTATGAGTCTCTTTCTATTTTGTAAGTTAAGTTCCTTTGTATAATTTCTTTTTAGGTTCCACATATAAGGGATATCATACGATATTTCTCTGTCTTTGACTTACTTCACTCAGTATGACACTCTCTAGGTCCATCCTTGTGGCAAATGACATTATTTCATTCTTTTTAATGACCGATTAATATTCCATTGTATATATGTGCAACATCTTTTTCTGTTCCCCTGTCGATGGGCATTTAGCTTGCTTCCATGTCTTGGCTATTGCAGACAATGCTGCAATGAGCATTGGGGTACATATATTCTTTTAGATTATGTTTTTCTCTGGATATATTGCCAGGAGGGGGATTGCAGGGTCATATGGCAGCTCTATTTTTAATTTTTTTAAGGGACTTCCATACTGTTCTCCACAGTGGCTATACCATTCCTACCAACAGTATAGAAGGGTTCCCATTGGGAGAAGCTTTCTTTAATGATCAGTCAAGACAACATAAATCTTTCTTAGGCTTCTGTCTTTTCCCATCTTACATATATTCCAGATAAGGGTGAAGTAAACTCTTAGATATGGTAATTGGATATTCGTTGTGACTTTCTGAAATCAGATAGACTGTGTGAGTGTGAATTCTGGAAGTGATAGTAATTTTCCTTTAATCATCACATCTCTTTTATCTTCCGTGGTTAAGAAGTATATTGTTATTGAAGGAGAGTCTGGCGAGAGCAGAGCAAAACTGGCATTGGAGAAAATATTGAACCCTCATTTTTTTCATGTATATAAAGATAAGCAAAAAAATTTTTCAGCTAGTCTCAATGCTTATCTGTAGGATGTATTGTTATCTGGAAAGGAAAGTGACTTTGAACAACTGAAGGAGTGAAGGTTAGTGATACTGATTCTTTGCCCAGGAATTGAACCCAGGTCTCCTGCATTGCAGGCGGACTTTTACCAGCTGAGCCACAAGGGAAGCCCAAGGATACTGGAGTGGGTAGCCTATCCCTTCTCCAGCTGATCTTGCAGACCCAGGTCTCCTGCATTGCAGACAGATTTTTTTTTTTTTTTTTAACCAACTGAGCTATCAGGGAAGCCCTCTTTTAAATAAAAATGAATTATTTTAAGAGAGAAAAAAATTATTGATATTTTTTCCCATTACATAGAATAATATGCAAAAACATCATGCATAATTTTATTTGCTTATTTTTTTGATGACCACTTTTGGTACCACCTAAAATCATTTTGTGTGCACCCATCAGTGCCTTAACTTTATTTTAGACTTGGCATGTGTTGTTGAATGAAATTTAAAACATATTGTGAGAATCACAGATCGCCAAATAGTTCCTGTTCCCTCTCTTTCCAGGCATAAGGTTGTAGTTCATTTTATGCCAGTTCTTGGAGTTGGGTAAGGCCATGTGACTACCCATGGCCAATGGGCTATAAACAGAAAAGTGTTGCCTTTACCCATATGAAACTCTCTGGAGCTCTCCTTTCCCTCTGGTACTGAAGATCATTGCTTTATCAGCCTTGAGAGTTGTGATTATGAGGAACCGATGCTGTTCTGCCAGCCACCGTGTGCACCTAGCTTAGGTGAGAAAGAAGCCTTTGTTGTTTGAAGTTATACAATTTTGTTTTTGTTACGGCAGCATAACATAGCCCATCCTGTCTGATACACTTATTTTATCAAATTCTGTCATGAAGTACATAAATACATCCCTGCTTAATAATTTCTGCCTTGTATTAACAATAAAATTATGTGCTAGCTGCTAGACTGATTTGTTTTTAACAGCATGTAGTTTTATTCTTCATTAAATATAAGGAAATTTTTATTGTTATTAAAAAAAGCTGCTTAGATTATTACAGAACTTTTATGGGATTTTTACTTAGTTATTCCTGAAAGTTGAAAACCAAATTTCAGTATACACATGGACATACTTATTAAAGGGATACTGTGATTTAAAAAAACATTATAATTTATAAATAGTATTTATTTTGTTTTACTACTGTGAATTAGCATGTTAAAAGCAGAGACATTACTTTGTCAACAAAGGTCTGTCTAGTCAAGGCTGTGGTTTTTCCAGTGGTCATGTATGGATGTGAGAGTTGGACTATAAAGAAAGCTGAGCGTCGAAGAATTGATGCTTTTGGACTGTGGTGTTGGAGAAGGCTCTTGAGATTCCCTTGGATAGCAAGGAGATCCAACCAGTCCATCCTAAAGGAGATCAGTCCTGGGTGTTCACTGGAAGGACTGATGCTGAAGCTGAAACTCCAATACTTCGGCCACCTGATGCGAAGAGCTGACTCATTTGAAAAGACCCTGATGCTGGGAAAGATTGAAGGCAGGAAGAGAAGGGGACGACAGAGGATGAGACGGTTGGATGGCATCACCGATTCAATGGACATGAGTTTGGGTAAACTCTGGGAGTTGGTGATGGACAGGGAGGCCTGGCGTGCTTCGGTTCATGGGGTCACAAAGAGTTGGACATGACTGAGTGACTAAACTAAACTGTGAATTAAGTGATGACAAAATGCACATACATTTTTATTCCTGGTTTTATGACATAAAATGTATAACTCTATTAGTTCTTATTGATACATCATTTTAGTCTTGATTGGTTTTAATAATTGAACTTGAGATATATTTTATAATCTATTTCCCAGTTTTTAGAAAATTTGCATCAAATGCACACACTAACACATTTATTGGAATTGAAAATTGTCACATTTTTTCTAAAAGTGAATTTCATTTAGATGATTGGTTTGAAAATGAAGATTGACTTTACTAATTAGATTTTGTGGTCAATAGCACATTTTCTCCAAATTGAATAAATTATATCTGCAACCCTCCAGGGTTCAGCAAAAATATATAAAGCACATGATGTAATGAAAGTGTTTTATAAAAATATTTTGCATTAAATTAATAACTTTTCCATTTTGCTAATCCTTTTAAGGTTATTTCAGGTAAAGCAAGATACTTCTAAATGAGAACAAAAGAAATATAGATTTGGTAAATCTTAGTATTGCTTTTTGATTTATTTCCCAGACATTGTGAAGTGAATAGCGATGATGCCTGGATAATAAATTCTTTTTCTTTTAACTCTCATTTTAGATTCTGTTTTGGAGGGTAACAGCCTCTCCATTGTTTACTAGTTATGTTATTTCGAGTTGCAGAAATTTTATGTTTTTCCTTATATTAGCATCTGTAGTAGGAATCTTAGCAGCAGACAGTAATGGCTCCAGGTCAATATATTCTTCTAAAATTCAGATTGAAAACAATTCTTTGTTTTCAGAAAAATTGAGAAACTATTGAAGTTGTCAGTTGATAGATCATCACAAATAATTTTTATGATAGATTTCTATGTAATCTTTTGCATCTAACTTGGGATGAATTTAAGGACTTGGGTGATATTGCTATGACCTAACTTTTTCCATTCCCATCTACTTGTTCCTGTGAACAAAGTTTCTCAGTGCTTACGTCAATACAAGTAAAAGTAGAATTGATGCTGTCTCATTCAATAATAAATAGTAGTTGTATATAAATACATTAAATCAATGGGGAAAACTTCTGTCAAGAGATGTGTTGAATTTTTTGTTGTTTATGAGCATTCACCTCGGACAGCAAGGAGATCAAACTGGTTAATCCTAAAGGAAATCAACCCTGAATATTCACTGAAAGGACTGATGCTGAAGCTGAAGCTTCAGTACTTTGGCCACCTGATGCAAAGAGCCAGCTCACTGGAAAAGACCTTGATGCTGGGAAAGATTGAGGGCAGGAGGAGAAGGGGACGACAGAGAATGAGATGGTTGGATGGTCTCACTAACTCGATGGACATGGGTTTGAGCAAACTCTGGGGGAGGGTGAAGGACAGGGAAGCCTGGTTGCTGTAGTCCATGGGGTTGCAAAGAGTTGGACATGACTCAGTGACTGAACAACATAAGCACTCTCCAAAATTTATGATATGTTTAATTATTTTTTGATCACTTGTATATCAAAACATTGTATCCCTAAATCAATCCAAAGGGAAAACTGTTTTTAACAGATAGAGAATTTCAGTCACAGAAGTTTAAAAAAATTAAAATTTGATTTACAAATATTTTATTGCCAAGAAATAGAATAAATGATCAAGAAACGTCTTTTAAGTATAAAAATATATTAGGATAAGGTGACATTTCATGAGGTAAGTAGAATGTAACTTTAAGGAGAAAAAGAAATGGTATAAACTTTTCCACTGTCAAAGAAGGTCATATTTGTGTATTTTATAAACAAAATGATGATGGATATGAAATTACTATTCCATTGGACATTGAAAAGATGATGTAATGCTTTTATTTTAAATTTTTCATGTTGGCAATACACTTTACCGTTCTTTAAATTTATGGTGAAAAATTTTAGATGTCAACTTAAAATGTATGTGCAAGGGAGCACATGCTTTCTCTTAGGTGGGTCATAAGCAAAAGTTCGAAGATCGTTTGTATTTTATTTTTATGCTAACAGTTTCTAAGGCTGTTTCCAAAAGTGCTAACCGGAGAATTAAGGTAGTAGTCTAGGATTCATTACAGTTTCTTTTATCAATTACAGTTTCTTTCATTAATTACAGTTTCCTATATTAATTACAATTTCTTTCTGATATCTCTTTTTGTGAGAACTCATTGCAGAAAAAGAGTTATACCTGTCACTTATCTGGGTAATTGTCTCATTTTATAAATATGTGGGTGTTTATGTAGGCTTTTTATATATATTTTGGATATTTATATATATTCCTGGATATTGATATACAGGAAAAAGCAGCCCTCTTCTGGTGGCATTAACTACTACTAGTGACTTTCATCCTTCTCTGCTGTTTCTGTCACCCAGTTCTTATATGGCTGTTGTATATCATTTCAGACAAAGAAGGTGATGACTAAGGGAAAAACAAAGCTTAGAAATACAGGAAAATATTATCTCTCTATCAGAATAATTTAAATGCACTTTCCCCTACATCAGTACATTTAAAAACATCAACAGTTTGTGAAAGGATTTCGTAGCATGTTGGTATCATGTGAAAACCTATTACCAAAGGATCTCTGCATCCAAGGCCCTCTATTTTCTGGGCTTCCCAGCCCTTTATCTCAAGCCTAAAAGCATATTTATCCACTTATCCTACACTTTTTATGTTGTAGGTGTCTGAAGTATTACATGTACATTTGTTGAAATTTGGAGAATATTAGTAATTTTTGTGCTCAGCAGTTATACATACTTTGAATAAATTGAAGAAGAAAAAGAGTCTATTATATTTACCTCGATATTTACCATCTTTGTTGTTCTTCCTTCTTTCCTGATGGTCCGAGTGCCCCTCTGGTATAATTTCCTTTCAGCCCGAAAAACTTCTTTTGTCACTTTTTAAAGAGCAGATCTGCTTGTGACAAATACTTTCATTTTTGGTTCAAGTGAGAATGTCTTTATTTCGTTGTCATTCCTTAAAGGTGTCTTCACTGAATATAGAGTATTCTGGGTTGAGAGTTGTTTTCTTTCAGCTCTCAACAAGTGTCCTGCTGTCTTCTGGTCTTCATGGCTGCTGAGGAGAAATCAGCAGCTGTTCAAATAGTTGTTTCCCTATATGTAATATGTCAGTTTTTAAGATTTAAGAAAAAGAATCTTTGATCTTTGGAAGTTTCTATTTTGGGGACAAGAATAAAAATCATGCCCGATTCATAAATCAAACTTCTGAAGACCAACTTTTTTTTCTTAAGTCTTAAAAATTGACATCTGTACATTTATGACGTCACTATTAGGGAACTTTTGGCTATTATTTTTTCAAAATTTCTTTTTGTATTAATTTACTTCTCCTGTCCTTCTAGGACTCCAGTGACTCAAATGTTAGATTATTTGATAATGCTCTGTTTATTTCCCCCACTTTGAGGCTGAATAACTGCTATAATCTATTTTCAATCTAATCTTTAGTTTCACTGGCCCTTTCCATTCTCATTGTCTTTGTTCTTTTGTCAAGCGGTGGCGTCAACATTTTTATTTCATATAAAATGTTTATTTTCAGTCCTGAAATTTCTATTTGAGTCTTTGCTGTTGAATCTATTACTTTGCAAAAAAAAAAAAAAATTCTGTTTCTAGTCACTTAAGGAAGGTTTATTTTCATGAAGCATGGATATGATGACTAAGGTCTTTGATATTTCCAGTATCTAGGTTGTCTTGGGGTTGGCATATCCCAATTTTCTTTTCCTTACAAATGGATCATAACTCCCTGGCTCTTTGTATGCTGAATAACTTTGGGTTATGTCTTGTATTTTGAGTATTCGGTGATGAGTCTCTCAGCCCTGTTCAGATTCTCTGGAGGATGTTGATTTTCGTTTGCTTTGGTACACAATCAGCTTGGTTATATTTGGATTGTAAGTTGTGTGTTGCCTTCTACGTCAGTTCAATTTTCAAAGCCCTTACAATGCTGCTTTGGGTCAGTTCTAAGCATGTGCAGATTAGGGAGTAAGCCTAGTCATGGGTGAGTCCATGCATGTAGAGAATTAGGGATCCCTTTGTCTATCTTTCTGCTCTCTAAGATTTGCCTCACACTCTCTGAGTCCCAGGGGCCTCTTTTCTTCATCTTCTGGCTGTAAAGACAGGTTTCTGTTAGGAGTTTAGTCACCTGCGTTGCATGATGGGGCCACCCATGGGGCCAAATAGGGAGAAAAAAACAGAGAAAAAAATGGTAGAGGTTGCTCTGCAGTCCCTTTCCGCAGGTCCTCTGTTTAGAATGGTAAGTTATTGAGGCTTCAGATGCTTACTCCACCGCCACTGTCCTACAGCCCCAGGACTGGGGCTGATCTTGTGGTAAAGCTGGCTCTTAGGCTCTCCTCTTCCTGGTCCTCAAGACACTAAGGCAGTGTTTCTCTTGGAGTTTATTTGCTACCCAGACCCAAGTTCCTCCCTTGGGTCACCCTTGGGTGAAATCTGGGAGATACAAGAGGAAAAACAAAGGAATATCACCCCTTACCCAGAGATGGTTTGTTTAAATTCCAGAGGGAAAGTCTCTCCCATCCTCTGGAGAAGAGATCGCCATCAGTCCCTTTGTAAACTCTGAGTCTCATGGTTTTGGGTCTTCACCTTTGGTTTTAGCACTGCTGCATCATCAGCGTCGAGTCAGGCCCTTGTTGTTGTTCTGTGGGGAACTGAGTATCACAACTGGTGCTAAGAAGCTCTCTGAGTAGTAAATGGTCTGTTTGTATAACCCAGAGACCTGGTATTTCTTTGTACAAAAATCAACTCTAAATGTGTTGTAGATCTAAATATAAGAACCAAAACTATAAACTTTCTTTGAGAAAACATACAAAAAGACTACTTTGACTAGGCAAAGTCTGCCTGGATCGGACATGAACAATGCCAGCCATAAAATAAAAAGTTGATAAATTATGCTTCCTCAGAAATGTAAAACTTCTGATTTTTGAAATATACTTTTAAGACTATGAAGAGATAAGCCACAACTGGGAGAAACTATTTGCCAAAATTATACCTGATTAAAAGACTTGTGTCCAGTCAGAAAATAGGAAGAATTCCTACAACTAAAATGTAAGAAGATAAACAACCCAGTTAAAAAAATGAGCAAAAGATGTGAACAACTCTTCACCAAAGAAGATATACAGATGAAAAATGAGCACATGAAAAGATGTTTAACATCAGGGGAATGTGAATTAAAGGCAACATATTGACTAGAAAGGCTAAAATTAAAAATAGAGAATAAGAATGTTGATATGGATAGCTGAATTGGAAAATGGTATAGCTATTTTGGAATATAATATGGCAGCTTATTATAGTGTTAAATATATCCTTACCAGAATTCCCCCAGATTTCCACCTAAGAGAAATTAAAAAGTATGTTTACACAAAGAGTTATACTCAAATGTTTATAGCCAGTCTTATTTATGATCGTCCAAACTGAGAAATGTGAAAGAATGTGTGTGTGCAAATGAAGAAATTCTTGAAACCAATCTGACTGAAAAAGTGTTCTTCTTTAGCTATTTCTTTTTTTTTTCCTCTAGCTATTTCTAATGTTATTAGTTGAATTGCTTCTCTTTCTGGATCCCTAGCCAGTTTCTCTTAATAAAACAGTGTGTAATCAGCCCATCGTTGATTCTTCCCACTATTTGCTGGTTCAGTACTTTTCCCTATTTTTTTCTTAGAACTTTACTAATGGGGGTAATTAACTCATCCCTTCACAGTGAATCTTGATTTCTGTCTGCTCACAGGAATTCTAGAAACCATCATCATCATCGTCATATCAGCAGCAGCACATCATCATCACCACCATCACCACCTCCACCACCATCATCATCCTTAAAGTGGTTTTTCAGTCATCACTGAAGTGTGTTTTCAATCCCGTCCGTCTAAAACAGGGCAGACGCCACATAACTTAGCTTTAGCGGACTTGCTTTACTCTTCCAAAATAATCTCACTCCCAAGCCTGTTACTGTGGTTCTCATGGAGTGAGGTAGCAGAGTGGTTAAGAACATAGTCTGTGAAGCTAGACTTCCTGGATTCAGGTTGTGGCTAAGCCATTTACTAGCTGTGCAGCCTCAGGCAAGTTACTTAACCTCTCTGTGCCTAAACTTTGGGAAATTTTTAACCTTAATTTCTTTCTCTGTCAAATCAGACTGATGCTCGTGCCTGTTTCATAGGATTATTCTGAGTATTATGTAATATTATAAAGCACTTAGAGCAGTGCCTGATATATAATTAACTCATAGTAAAAAATAGCTCAGTTGGTAAAGAATCTGCCTGCAATGCAGGAGACGTGGGTTCAGTCCCTGGGTTGGGAAGATCCCCTGGAGAAGGGAAAGGCTACCCACTCCAGTATTCTGGCCTAGAAAATTCCATGGACTGTATAGTCCATGGGTTCTCAAAGAATTGGACACGACTGAGCTTTACTTTCACTTTCAAATGCTAATAGTAAATGAATTATAATAATAATTATATTGCTGTTCCTGTTTCCTGGAATGTCCTGCCCTCTGCCTTCTATTTAACCAAGCCATCTATCCTGAAGGCTCAGGTTACTTCCATGTCTGGCTTGAATCCATCCTGTTTTTTCTTTTTAAAAAATTTTTATTGGAGTATAGTTGATTTTAAATGCTGGGTTGGTTTCAGGTATTCAGCAAAGTGAATCAATTATACATGTATCCACTCTTTTTTAGATTCTTTCCCATATAGGTGATTACGGAGTTTGAGAAGGGTTACCTGTACGATACAGTAAGTCCTTATTAGTGATCTGTTTCATATGTAGTTGTGTGTATACGCATCCTGACTGTTTTGGTTCTTACTGATATCCCTTTCCTCTGCAGTTATATGGTACTTATAACCTGACCCACATCGTTTAAACAATTGTGTATTGAAGTCTTTCGGCCTCCCCTTCTCTAGCTGCAGTTTAACTTCTCTGAGAGCAGGAAGTGTGTCCTGCTGGAGCTCTCTTTGAGTTCCAGACTCACATCTTTAAGGATGGGGAGGGGGGATTTTTGCCCGAGTGTCCCACGGCTGCCTCAAAGACCGTGTGCTGGACATTCCCGCTTGCACCGCCATATGTACTCTCCACTCTTCTGTACCCTGCTCTGTGCTTTGGGAGCTGACCTCTTAAGACTGTGTTTCTTTGGACCAAGGCATTAGGAGGCACCAGCAAGAGATTAGAGGGTGGTAGGGTATTTATTCCCTTGAGTCCCTCCAGCCCTGGTGGCTCTTTTCTCCAGAGCCCTAGGGCAGCCCTCGCTAAGCTTGTTAACTGCTTTCCTCCTCTGGCCTCTGCAGGCCTATGGGCAGTAATAGCTTGCTGTTCTGGTGATTGGGGTAGCTTACCATCCCTTGTTAGTTTCCTTAACAGTCCATGCCGAATGATGCTAAGTTGCTTCAGTCGTGTCTGACTCTTTGCAACCTAATGGACTGTAGCCTGCCAGGCTTCTCTTCCCATGGGATTTTCTGGGCAAGAATACTGGAGTGGGTTGCCATGCCCTCCTCCAGGGGATCTTCCTGACCCAGGGATCTGGGTTCCGGACTTATGTTTCTTACATCTCCTGCATTGGCAGGCAGATTCTTTATCTCTAGCGCCAACTGGGAATCCCCCTTAACAGCTCACATATCTTTAATTTCTTTTTTCCCTATCCTTGTACTATTATTTTTTTCTAGTCTTTCTTCAGAGTCTAGGGATGCCAATAAAATGTTAAATAGAAGTGATGTTAATGGGAATCTGGTTTTGTACCTGATTTTAAAGAGGAAGTTTGCAATTTTTTCCCTTTAAATGTAATGCCTGCTGCAGTTTACTGTAGACATTATTTATCAGATGATGGCTTTTTGCTTTTATTTCTGCTTTGCTAAGAGTCTTTTCTATTATGAATCTATGTTGAAATCTATCAAATACTTTTCTATATTTATTGATGTGATCACTTTTTAAAAAATTCTTTTTCCTATAATGCAGTAAATTATAGTGATTGATTTGATTTTTATTCCTGGAATAAACTGAACTTGGCTGTGATATATTTACTGTTATTTCTATATATTTTTGTATTCATTTGCAAATATACTGTTTAGGGATTTTACATGTATACTGATAAGTATTATTAACCTATAATTTTGCTTTTTAAAAAATGTATTCGGTTTTGGTACCAAGGTTATGCTAGTTCATAAATCTATCCTCTTTTTTCTATTCCCTGGTATAGTTTTGAGATCGACATTATTTTTTCCACAGATGTTTAGTAGAATTTGCTGGTAGAGTCATCTAGGCTTGTGTTCTCTTTGTGCAAAAATTTTGAATTACTGTTTTTTTCGATAATCATTATTGTGTTATTTTTTGAAATTCTATTCACTGCCCATCTGAAACAGGACTCTTTCTTTATGTCGACTTTGATAAGTTGTATGTGTTCTAGAAAGTGGTCCATGTAGCCTAACTTTTAATGTTTGTTGTCAAGTAGGCTATGGATTATTAATTTTCAAAGAACCAACCTTTAGCTTAGATAATCTTCTCTGCATATGTTTGTTTTCTATTTTACTGTTTCCTTCTGATTTTTTAAAAATCTTCTTTCTATTCTATTTGGGTCGAATTTGTTGGTTTGGTTTTTTTGTTTACTTATAATGTGGAAGTTTAGCATATTGATTTTAAACTGTCTTCCTTCTCACTGTATGCAGTTAAAGAAATGATGACTTCTGAGGAGGGTGAGAACCCCATGGGCCAGAGTGGCTAGAGAAAGAATCACAGAGAAGCTGGGACTTGCATTGTCAGAAAGAGAAACAGAAGTGCTTATCAGACTGATGGAATATTATAAACAACAACTTAAAGCAAGAATATATTAAAATTTTTAATAGAAAATTTCAAACATATACACATGCAGAGAGAGTGATATAATGAACCTCTGTGTACCCACCTCCCCCTCCTCTAATATTATTTTGAGTAAATCGTGGATGGCATATGATTTCATATGATTATATTTCAGCATGCATGTCTAAAAGATTGGGAATCTTTTTTGCTTATTTAAAATAAAATCAGCCTGTTGAGGACTTTGTAATGAGGTGCTAATAAGCAGTAACATTATCATGGTAATTTGGCCTGAGGACTCATGAATATGCAAATCTGGGGCCACATGGCCTTCTTACTCTGAAACCTAAACTCAAATCCTGGAACTGTTACAACTCTGATAGAGCAAAAAGTCAACACCTGTCAGTATGAGAGAAGAAGGGTCAAAAGATGTCATCTTAGAGGTCATTGGAAAACACGTTTCCATTAATGACCAGGAATCTTATCATTTAGGCCACTTGTTTAGGAAATCAACACAACCTGGCATAGCCCACAGGCAATTTGGAAGGGATTTTGTGTAAGGGGCATGATGCGTTGCGTAAAGTGTAGGCATACACTCTTGTGTTAGCATGGCCTGGTTTCTGCTGCATTGATCCACTCCATCTCTGGCTTTTGGTAGTTCATCTTTGTATCCCACCCCTGGGGTAGATTTTGTGATCCGGAAGAGGCGTGCCCTTTATCTGCTCCAAAGGGCAGCATGGTTTAAAAAAAGGTTTTGGAATCAGAACTATGTCTGAATCCTGTGTACCCCGCTGAAGAGATCTAGATATTCTTTTAGCTGTTTTCATCATCAATAAAACAGGTTGGCAATGGGTACTTGGCAAGGCCATTATGAAAATTAATTATGGCAGCAAGCAAGAGGAACTAAAGAGCCTCTTGATAAAGGTGAAAGAAGAGAATGAAAAAGCTGGCTTAAACCTCAACATTCCAAAAATAAAGATCATGGCATCCGGTCCCATTATTTCATGTTAAATAGGTGGGGAAACAGTGACAGATTTTACTTTCTTGGGATCCAAAATTACTGCAGATAGTGAGTGCAGCCATGAAATTAAAATACACTTGCTCTTTGGAAGAAAAGTTTTGACAAATCGAGACAGTATATTATAAAGCAGAGACATCACTTTGCCAACAAAGATCTGTATAATCAAAGCTATGATTTTTCCAGTAGTCGTGTATGGATATGAGAGTTGGACAATAAGAAGGTTGAGCACCAAAGAATTGATGCTTTCAAACTGTGGTGCTGGGGAAGACTTTTGAGAGTCCCTTGGACAGCAAAGTGATCGAACCAGTCAATCCTAAAGAAATTCAGTCCTGAGTATTCACTGGAAGGACTGATGCTGAAGCTCCAATACTTTGGCCACCTGATGTGAAGAGCTGACTCATTGGAAAAGATCCTGAAACTGGGAAAGATTGAAGACAGGAGGAGAAGGGGACGACAGAAGACCAGATGGCTGGATGGCATCACCGACTTGATGAATATGAGTTTGAGCAAACTCCGGGAGATAGTTAAAGGACAGGGAAGCCTGGTGTGCTGCAGTCCATGGGGTCACAAAGAGTTGGACACAACTGAGTGACTGAACAACAACAATAATATGTGAACCACATGGTCCTTGCTATTAATCTTTCCTCTCAATTTAAGACTGACCCTGCCTTTCTCGGAGTTACCTGGACCTTTGTGTGTATCTCTGGACTTGGTCAACAGAAATTCTATAAATTAGACTCTAACATTTGTTCTCATTATACCCGACCCTCTGAGTTATCTGCTCTGAGAATGTTTTCCATATTTCTTAATTTCTGAATCCAAAAATTTTCTCAAGGTTTCTAGTTTCTCTGCCATTCTGCCCTGGGTGGCGGGAGTTCTTGTCCTTAGCCACACATCAGAATGTTAGAAATTCTTGTTTAACTGAAACATCTTGCCTTTGAACTGTCTACTGACAACATTAGCATTCTTAGAACTCCACATTTATATTTCATTATATCCTCTCTAACCCACTCTGAGTTCTTAATTGAGTCTTAATAATTTGGAGAGAATATATTATTTTCCAACATGGGGAATCAGAGTTACTAGGATTTGAGAGAAGAGTTTGAAAGAGAGTTTGGAAACCCCAAAGGAAATAGTCATTCACTTCACAAACTTGCCTACAGTTAGCTTGCCCAGTGACTGGACTAATGTTTCGCTGGGGCAGCCTTATATCCATTTAGTCTCTGTGGCTTCATTTTCTCATCTTCAACTGATAGATAATAATGCCAGTGGTCGGTATCTTGTGAGTAGATCCTGAATAAGCATTTGTGTGATTTAGTCATAATGATAGCATCATAATACCTACCCCATAGGGTTACAGAGATAGGAGAGTGCGTGCACTGTGGTTAGACACAGGCGTTTTAGAGCCAGACAATCTAGGTTTCAAGCTCAGCTCTACCACTTATTACCCACATGACTTTGGGCAAGTTACTTAACCTTTTAAAGCTTTACTTTCTTCATCTGTAAAATGGCAGTACTAATAACATCTATTTCATAGGGCTATTAGAGGATTACATGAAATAAATTCTGGTATTTAAGCACTCTGTAAAAGTCTCTTTATGGTTATTCTTTAAAAGTACTAATGATGATTAAAGTATTGAAATAAGTAGGTATGAAAGCTCCAGCAGAGTAAGTGCTTAATAAATGTGAGGAAGTCAATAATTATTTTTTTCTCTTTCAACACTTCCTTCTCTATCAACTGAATAGCAAACATGAAAAGGAAACGGTAAAGAGGTTAAGGACCTGGACTCTGGCATCAGACTGTCAGGATTCAAATCTTAAATCTAAAGTTTACTAGCTGTGTGGCTTTAGGCAAGTTATTTAACTTCTCTGAACCTCAGTTTCCTCGTCTATAGAGTTAGGATAATAGTAGAACCTACCTCATAAAATTATTATGAAGATTAAATTGTTTGATATGGTGAAGTATTTAATAACAGCCTCAACACAGTCAGTGCTATATATTTGTATATAAAATAAAATATACTTTATTTGTCAATTTTTAGTTCCAATTCCAAGTGCATAAGTTTCCATTTTGTAATATATATGGTGAGTGATTGACATTGAACTTGGATGAATTGTGGGCAAGTTATGTCATTACAAACAGAGCTTAAAAACTTAGAGAAGAGAAACATGAAGACCAATATATATAGGTATATATTAATAATTATAGGCTTCCCTGGTGGCTCCAGAGGTTAAAGCGTCTACCTGGAATGCGGGAGACCCGGGTTCAATCCCTGTGTCAGGAAGATCCCCTGGAGAAGGAAACGGCAACCCACTCCAGTACCCTTGCCTGGAGAATCCCATGGAGGGAGGAGCCTGGTAGGCTACAGTCCATGGGGTCGCAAAGAGTCAGAGACGACTGAGTGACTTCACTTTCACTTTCTTTCATTAATAATTATGAAATACTACATATCAACTGCTGATTTAAATATTAAACATGAATTATTTAATTCTACCACAATCCTTTGAGGTAAGAGCTGCTTTATCCTTATGTTACAGATAAGAGAAATGAGGCACAGAGAGACTATGTAACTTGCCTTGGGTCACAGAGTGGAGCTGGGTTAACTCTGAATCTGTCTCCGCAGCCCTTCATGTCGTTCTGGTGCCCAGTTCCCTTCCCAGTGAGATGGGCAAAATGGTGCTCTGCAGGTCATGGGCTTAGGCCAGTGATCTTCACACTCTGAGTCACTCACCCTCATGAGATATAAGTAAGTTTAAAGTAAGTTTAAGGCCGGCAAGTTTAAAGCACAAGGTCAGTCTTCTGCATAGCTTAATGCTAGTCCAAACATTCAAATAACATAAAATAGGTTTATCCCTCATAAAATTTATTTGTCTGTTTATCCTAAGATGTATTTATACAACAATGAGCATATGATAAATGTAGGCAGTCCTGGGTCTTGCTAGTAATTCAAAAATAAACATGTTAACAAATAAATTTGAAAGTGCAGTTGACCCTTGAATAATGTGGAGGCTAGAAGTGTGACCCTCCTCACAGTGGGTAATCCATGTGTAACTTTATGGTTGGCCCTCCAAACCCCCAAATCCTTATTGTTAGATTCAGTCAGCCTTGTATTGTGTGGTACTGTGGTATGCATTTACTGAAAAGACTCTTTCTATGTATGAAGAACTTGTGTTGTTCAAGGGTTGAAATCACTAAAAGCTGGCTTAATGAAAAAAATGTGGTTACCAGTTCAGACAGAATGCTTCCCTGTCAGCAGGATTTCTCTGACAATTTCATTAATAGTTAGATTTCTGGGCACAGAGAAGCAACAGATACTCAAGGGATGTTTGGATGTTTTTCCTGGGGAAGCCGTGGAACAACTACTCTTTGCCACAGTTCTTTGAACCCTTGTGTTTGCCAAAGCCCCGGACCTTCCTTTGCTTTCCAAACAGGAGAGGCTGATACAGAAAGTATGGTTGTTTAGGACCCAGCACTCCCCCATAGCAGCCACAGGTTACTTCAGTATTCTCTTAAACACCCATAGGCAGCAGGTGGCTGGTCACCCATCACACATTTACTCTTCCTCCTGGTCAGAACATCCTGAATTTCCTCTGGTGAATCTTTTCTCTGTGACTCAACCCTGTGGATTGTGGATTGGGTAGGGGCCCCTTCTGACCCCAGAGGTTGCTCATATGAACAATGCCTGATTAATGAGGAGTGGACAGTGACCCAAGTTGATCCAATCATTGTGATTCCAGGACTCATGAAGGAGGCTAAAAAAAGGTGCTGTCTTCTCGGCTGGAAGACACCTGGGAGGATGGGAACCCAGAGAGCTGCCAAGTGGAGAATGAGAATGAAGCCAACAGTGAGGGCAGAGCCGAGAGGTAAGGAAACTGTTATCCTGATAACACCATTTGGGTTCCAGGCTCATGTCAAGCCCGAAAACCATCCTGAGACTTTTCAATAACAAACCAAAAACTCTTTGCTGGTACCGGTTTGAGCTGAGTTTCTGTCACTTGCCACAGGGAGAGTCTTAACTCACATTACGAAAAGAGACTATGGAGCTTTGTATTATTCATAGTAGCTTATACCACTTAAAAATTATTTTAAAAATCTATATCTACTATTACCTACTTCTTTTTCTTTTTAAAACAGAGTAAAAAGTTTTTGAGATCTCCTAGAGACCTTCATGGATCCCTAGTTATTAATTACCAGTGTAACATATTGGAGAAGGAAATGGCAACCCACTCCAGGATTCTTGCCTGGGAAATCTGTGGACAGAGGAGCCTGACGGGCTACAGGGGTGGCAAAAGGATCAGAGGCGACTTGAGCCTAAACAACAGCACCAAACTGTAGCATATAATTCCTTCCTAAATGAAGCATAGTACATATGAGAATGCACGTGTGTATGATGACATGTCAGACTGAAGAGGCTACTGTGGAATTTGGATGCTTGGCTCATGCACAGCCATGTGGGGCATAAGATTCTGAAAAATTAACGTTTTAGCAAAGTTATCTATTACTACAGGATGCAGACTTTAGGATCGTTAGTCTACTGAACCTTCAATGCTAAATCCACAATTTCAAGGATCAGCTATATTGCCTTACTGTGTTAATTTGTCCTACTGAAATTTTTTTCTTTCCCTTCCATTTCATTAAGTCAGACTTTTCCAACATCCATGCTCCAGAGTAAATTCTGGGTCCAAATATATTTGCTAGCCACTGACTGACTCATTGGAAAAGACTCTGATGGTGGGAGGGATTGGGGGCAGGAGGAGAAGGGGACGACAGAGGATGAGATGGCTGGATGGCATCTCTGACTCGATGGACATGAGTCTGAGTGAACTCTGGGAGTTGGTGATGGACAGGGAGGCCTGGCGTGCTGCGATTCATGGGGTCGCAAAAAGTCGGAACACGACTGAGCGACTGAACTGAACTGAACTGAACTGAAAGCAAAATGAAAATATTGGAAATGTTCCAGCTCATTTTTAGTTAAAAAGTTTTAAATCTTTCTGTAAAGTCCACAGTTTACTGACCTTTACATTGGAGATTTTCTGTACTTACTGATACAGGAAAAGCAGAGGCATTTAAATGAGTTCCACTTTAAGAGAAGCTGGTATTTGAGAACTAATACTTATGAAATAACTATTTGAAGGAATGATTATTTGCATAAAAGGTGTTTTCCAATTTAAACAAAATCTCTTCTGTGTTTCCCATTAATATTCACCCTATTTGTCTCAAGGACTGAACGACTGAATTGAACTGATAAAACTGTGCTTAGAATTCTGGAATTTCAGAACAGGAAAAATGCTTGCTTGATGATAATTTCTTAGTTGTAGAATTGCAGAATGCAACAAGTTAAATAATTTGCCCAGTTAATAATTGGTTGATTAGTGGGAGTTGCGAATGCATTGCCAGTAGACCCAAATTTTAAAATTTATTTTAATTTTTGTCTGTGCTGAGTCTTCATTGCCGTGTGGGTTTTCCTCTAGCTGTGGCAGATGGGGGCTATTCTCTAGTTGTGGTGTTTGGGCTTCTCATTGCGGTGGCTTCTCTTGTTGCAGATCATGGATTCTAGGGTGCACCGGCTTCAGCAGTTGTGATGCTTGGGGTCAGTAGCTGTGGGTCCTGGACTCTAGAGCACAGGCTTGATAACTGTGAGGCTTAGTGGCTGCGCGCCATGTGGGCTCTTCCTGGAAGGGCATCAAACCCACATCTCCTGCGTTGCCAGGTGGATTCTTTGACACTGAGCCACCAGCGGGGCCTGACCCCCTTTCATCTTAAAAGTTCTGCAGGAACCCTCCCTCTGCAGCCTGCTCCCACCCTTTATCCATCCAAAGACGTTCTTAGAAGGAAAAATGATATGGTTCTGAAACTTTAGGTTTCACAAAGAAAGGAAGAGCATTAGAGAAGGAATAAGTAATGGTAATATAAGTCTTTTAAAAAATTTCAGTTGATCCAACAGATAATAGTTTGCCCCAAATAATAATAGAACCAAGGTGTTTGGTGATTGTAGGTTATGCACAGTGAAATGAATGACAGTGATGTTATAAGAGATGAGAGGAAGGGATTGGGAATACGCTGTTATAATGTACTTGCATTACCCATGAGATTGTATAGTTGTATTTGAAAAGGAACTTGGATGAGTAAATGTCTAGGACAGCTGCTAAAAGAATAAATTAAATAAAAAAGTGTAACTAATATCCTAAGAGAGTGGAAAAAATGGAATTATATAACATGCTCAATTAAAAAAAGATAAAAAAAGACCCCCAAAAAAGAAACAAGAAAGGCAATGAATTAAAAACTATGGCAAATACTAATTTGATTATATCGATAATCACTTTAAATGCCAGTGGTCTAAATACACCAACTGAAAAAAACAAAGATTGTGTGTCTGAGTGGATTAAAGAAAACAAGCTCTTATATTTTTTTTATAAGAAGCTCATTTTAAACATAGGCTGGATAGACTAAAGATAGATAGGTTAAAAGTAAAGAGATGGAGAAAGACATACCATGGTAACACCAATCAAAAGAAAGCTGAGGTAGTAATATTAATTTCAGACAAAGCAGAGGAAGGAAATATTAATATCATTAACATTAATTTGTATCAATAAATTATTAATTTATATTAAAATTAATAATTTCAGAGCAAGGAATATTAACAAAGATTAAGAGAGGAGAGGTATTACATAATGATAAAGAGGTCAATTCTCTAAGAATTCATAATAATTCTTAATGTGTACGTACCCAACAGCAAAGTATCAAAATACGTGAGGCAAAAATTGATTAAGCTGAAGGGAGAAGCAAAACTTTAGAAATTCTCTCAGAACTTCTGAAAGAAGTTCTTTTTCAGAAGCTGAAAGGAAAAATAGAACTATTATAGTTGGAAATATTAACATCCTTCTCTCAGTAATTGGTAGAAATTTAGAAAGGACATAGCCAAAGAGAATAGCACCATCAATCAATATGACATAATTGACTTTTGTAGACGAATTCACCCAAAAGAATAATAAAGTGATTCCTTTCTTTCACAAAGAGCATTCACTAAGATAGACTGCATGCTAGGTCACAGAACACACCTTAACAAATTAAAAAAAAATAGACATCACACTATGTATGCTATCAGTTCACAATGGAATTAAACTGGAAATCAACAAAAGATAGCTGAAAAATCATGAAATGCTTGGAGGTTAAACAACACAATTCTCAGTAACATATAAGTTAAAGAACTCTTAAATTCTAAAGTATTTTTAACTAAATGAAAGTGGAAATACAATTTTCCAAAATTTGTTGTATACAGTAAGAGCGCTGCTTAGAGGAAAATTTATAGCATTGAATGCATATATTAGAAAAAAATAAATTACTCATTTAAGTTTCCATCTTTGTTGTGGTTGTTCAGCCACTAAGTCATGTCCGTCTCGCTGCAACCCCATGGACTGCGGCAGACCAGGTTCCTCTGTCTTCCACTCTCTCCTGGAGTTTGCGAAAATTTGTGCCATTGAGTCAGTGATGCTAGCTAACCACCTTGTCCTCTGTCACCCCCTTCTCCTTTTGCCTTCAGTCTCCCATCTTAGGAAACTAGACAAAGGAGGAAAAATAAAGTAAGCAGAAGAAAAGATAATAAAAATTAAAGCAGAAGTCAATAAAATTATAAACAGGAATGATTAAATTAAAAGATGGTTGTTTGAAAAGATTAATGAAATTGATAAATGTTCAGCTAGGCTAACTAAGAAAAAGAGAAGACAGAAATTACTAATACTAGAAATGAAAGAGGGGCCATCACTACTGATCCTATAGATATTAAAAGGAGAAAAAAGGAATATTATGAGTAGAAAAGAGTAAAAACTGTGGCAAATACTAATTTGATTATATCAGTAATCACTTCATTGTGACTATTGATATATAAGCTCATACAAGAAGAGAGAATTTGGATTTGCCTACATTTATTAAAAAACCAATAACATTTATTGAACCAATAACCTTCTAAATAGAAAGTTTAGACAAACCTAGACACCATATTAAAAAGCAGAGACAAAAGCTATGGTTTTTCCAGTAGTCATGTATAGTTGTGAGAGTTGGACCATAAAAAGCTGAGCACTGAATAACTGATGCTTTCAAATTGTGATGCTGGAGAAGACTATTTGAGAGTCCCTTGGACTCCTCTAAGATGAAATCAATCAATCCTAAAGGAAACCAACCCTGAATACTCATTGGAAGGACTGATGCTGCAGCTGCAGCTCCAATATGAGGGCCACCTGATGTGAAGAGTCAACTCCTTAGAAAAGACCCTGATGCTGGGAGAGACTGAGGTCAGGAGGAGAAGGGGGCAAGAGATGATGTGATGATTGGATGGCATCACCGACTCAATGGACATGAGTTTGAGTGAATTCCAGGGAGATAGTGAAGGGCAAAAAGAGATTGATGTGCTGCAGTCCATGGGGTTTAAAAAAGTCAGAATAACTTAGTGACTGAACAACAACAACAACCAATAGCTAGATTTAAATCCCTGCCCCCTCATCCACCAGCTGGATGAAGTTGGGCAAGTTACTCTCTTAGTGTCTCCCTCCCTTCAACCTGATAAAAGTAGATTATATAAAGTAGATGTTTTATGTAAAGCTGATTATAGTTTGAGCCAACTATTTCTCAGAATTCTCCAAGCCAGGCTTCAGCAGTACGCTAATCAAGAACTTCCAGATGTTCCAGTTGGATTTAGAGAAGGCAGAGGAACCAGAGATCAAATTGCAACATCCATTGGATCATTGAAAAAGCAAGAGAGTTCCAGAAAATCTGGAACTTGGCTTCCCTGGTGGCTCAGAGGTTAAAGCGTCTGCCTGCAATGTGGGAGACCTGGGTTCGATTCCTGGGTCAGGAAGATCCCCTGGAGAAGAAAATGGCAACCCACTCTAGTATTCTTTCCTGGAGAATCCCATGGACAGAGGCACCTGGTGGGCTACAGTCCATGGGATCGCAAAGAGTCGGACATGACTGAGTGACTTCAGTTTCACTTTCTTTCCAGAAAAACATCTACTGCTGCTTTATTGACTATGCTAAAGTCTTTGACTGTGTGGATCACAACAAACTGGAAAATTCTTCAAGAGATGGGAATACCAGACCACTTTACCTGCCCCCCGAGAAACCTGTATGCAAGTCAAGAAGCAACAGTTAGAACCAGACATAGAACAATGGACTGGTTCCAAATTGGGAACCAGTTCAGTTCAACTCAGTCACTCAGTCGTGTCTGACTCTTTGCAACCTCATGGACTGCAGCACTCCATGCCTTCCTGTCCATCGCCAACTCCCGGAGTTTACTCACACTCATGTCCATTGAGTTGGTGATGCCATCCAACCATCTCATCCTCTGTCATCCCCTGAGAACTCCTGCCTTCAATCTTTCCCAGCATCAGGGTCCTTTCAAATGAGTCAGTTCTTTGCATCACATGGCCAGAGTATTGGAGGTTCAGCTTCAACATTAGTCCTTCCAATGGATATTCAGGATTGATCTCCTTTAGAATGGACTGGTTGGATCTCCTTGCAGTCCAAGGGACTCTCAAGAGTCTTCTCCAACACCACAGTTCAAAAGCATCAATTCTTCGGTGCTCAGCTTTCTTTATAGTCCAACTCTCACATCCATACATGACTACTGGAAAAACCATAGCCTTGACTAGATGGACCTTTGTTGACAAAGTAATGTCTCTGCTTTTTAATATGCTGTCTAGGTTGGTCATAACTTTTCTTCCAAGGAGTAAGCGTCTTTTAATTTCATGGCCGCAGTCACCATCTGCAGTGATTTTGGAGCCCCCAAAATGAAGTCTGTCACTGTTTCCACTGTTTCCCCGTCTATTTTCCATGAAGTGATGGGACTGAATGCCATGATCTTAGTTTTCTGAATGTTGAGCTTTAAGCTAACTTTTCACTCTCCTCTTTTACTTTCATCAAGAGGCTCTTTAGTTCTTCTTCACTTTCTGCTATAAGGATGGTGTCATCTGCATATCTGAGCTTATTGATATTTCTTCTGTCAATCTTGATTCCAACCGGTGCTTCATCCTGCCCAGAGTTTCTCATCATGTACTTACTCTGCATATAAGTTAAATAAGCAGGGTGACAATATACAGCCTTGACATACTCCTTTCCCTATTTGGAACAAGTCTATTGTTCCATGTCCAGATCTAACTATTGCTTCCTGACCTGCATACAGATTTCTCAAGAAGCAGGTCAGGTGGTCTGATAACATACATGCAGAAGAGTATATCATGTGAAATGCTGGGCTGGATAAAGCACAAGTTGGATTTAAGATTGCCAGGAGAAATATCAATAACCTCAGATATGCAGGTGACACCACCTTTATGGCAGAAACTGAAGAGGAACTAAAGAGCCTCTTGATGAAAGTGAAAGAGGAGAGTGAAAAAGCTGGCTTAAAACTCAACATTGAAAAACAAAGATCATGGCATCCAGTCCCATCACTTCATGGCAAATAGATTGAGAAACTATGGAAACAGTGACAAACTTTATTTTCTTGGGCTCCAAAACCACTGCAGACGGTGACTGCAGCCATGAAATTAAAAGACACTTGCTTCTTGGAAGAAAATCCAAGACCAACATAGACAGCATATTAAAAGCAGAGACATTACTTTGTCAACAAATGTCCATCTAGTCAAAGCTATGGTTTTTCCAGTAGTCATGTGTAAATGTGAGAGTTGGACCATAAAGAAAGCTGAATGCCGAAGAATTGATGCTTTTGAGCTGTGGTGTTGGAGAAGAGTCTTGAGAGTCCCTTGAACTGCAAGGAGATCAAACTAGTCAATCCTAAAGGAAATCAGTCCTGCATATTCTTTGGAAGGACTGATGTTGAAACTGAAGCTTCAGTACTTTGGCCATCTGATGTGAAGAGCCAACTCATTAGAAAAGACCCTGATGTGGGGAAAGATTGAAGGAAGGAGAAGGGGACAACACAGGACAAGATGGTTGGATGGCATCACTGACTCAATGGGCCTGAGTTTGAGCACACTCTGGGAGTTGGTGATGGACAGGGAGGCCTGACATGCTGCAGACCACAGGGTTGCGAAGAGTCGGACACGACTGAGCGACTGAACAACAACAATGACAATGAAATTTTGATGATTAGATGAAAAGTCCTCTGTGCAATGCCTGGCACCAAGTATGCAGTCAACAAATGGGGGAGCCTGATGCTCATAATTGTCCTCTGACCTGCCTTCCCTTCCCGTTATTTGAGTTGATTACAGAGGTTCTGGCTTTCCTTGCAGGAGTATCTTTGTCCTGCTCTAGTATCTTGCTTTTGGGCCACAGTTGCTAATTCTCTCTGGCTGTTGGTTCTCTCTCATTTAGTGGATGTTTCGAGTCCTATCATCTTGCTTGTTTATTGTGTCCCTGTGACTCTGGTTCTTGGTGCTCTCACTTGGCCCAGGTAAGAGCGCCATGTCCCTTAGGTTCCTCAGCAACCTGCCTTCTAACCTTGGCAAAATCATTTCTAGTCTTGTACCACACCTATGCCTCTTGATGACATGTGCTTGTTAGACTGAAACATAAGGATCCAGTTGAGGGAGGAGATGAGTGTGGTTCACAATGAGCAGAGAACCCTGGAAAAACCACAACTCTTTTTTTTTTTTTTTTAATTCTCCTGTAAAGAGTCTTCACTGTCAAAAAATGTAAAGCAAAACTATATAGTTCAAAACACTGAGAAACAGAATTATCTCTAAAGAGAATACTCTTAATTTTGGATGTCAGTGACTCTTTGATTGATTTTGTACTTTTTGAATGAATTTGTTCATTTTGGAAGCTAGGGAAGCGTACCTGAAAGAGGAATTAATCTTGTTGCAGATAACACTTCAGTGTAAATATTTGAACTTCCATTTTTGAGTACGTATCCAGTGATACCTTTAAAGTAGATTCTTTGTGAGCACTTTACACTTCCAAAGTCCTCTGGTTGCTGTCCGGGTACCACTGAGATCAACTGTAGTGGGGCTAAATGACCGAAGACACTCTGCGTAGAGGATTCTCTCTGCTAGGAAGATTTTTATTACCTTCTGGGAGGGGGCTCTTCCCTGTGGGCTTAGCTGCTTGTGCAAATGAAATGGTAAACGTGAAAAGGCTTTTTATAAAAGAACAGGTTTCTACATCTGTGTGATCAACTACAGGCTGCAGCCATATGAACACCCCGTAATGCAACATCCTAGGCAGAACTTTCAAGTCTTTTTTTTTTTCTTGATTTTTATTTTTTAAAATATATGTATGTATTTGGTTTTTGCTGTGCTAGGTTTTCACTGCAGCCAGCAGGGGCCACTCTGCAGTGGTGGGCACACAGGCTTCTCTCTGCGGTGACTTCTCTTGTTGTGGTGCACAAACTTTGTTGCTCTGTGGCATGTGGAATCCTCCCGAAGCAGGGATCGAACCCATGTCCCCTGCATCGGCAGGGAGAGTCTTAACCATCAGACCACCAGGGAGGTCCCTACCTTCATGTCTTGCATAGGCATTAGTTGCCCAGTGATTCCTTTTCCTGAATCGAGTACTTGGTAGCAGGCCCAGCATCTGTAGAAGGCGGTGGAGGAATGGAGAGTCCTATAGCCCAGGTTCTCCATGGTAAGACAAGCCCCTGCCAACAAGCTGGAGTCTGGGTTTGCCTGGATAAGGCCTGGCCATGCTGTAGTAAGCCAGGTTGTGTTTGCGTGTCTGGCACCCTTCAGAGATGATTCAAATTCCTCTCTTTTATGAGGTGGTTCCTCTTTGTGTTAGTCTTGGGTTGCCATAACAAAGCACTATAGACTGCTTGACTTAAACAACAGACATTTATTTCCTCACAGTTCTGGAGCCCAGGAAGTCTCAAATCAAAGTGCTGGGCGTTTAGGCTCCCGGTGAGTTCTCTCTGCCTGGCTTGTGGATGACTAGCTTCTCTCTGTGTCCTCAAATGGCCTTTTCTCTGTGATCAAAGGAAGAGAGAGAGAGAGATAGAGTGAGATAGGGCTTCCTCCTTTTCCAGTCTGTTTGGGTTAGGGGCCCCGTCCTTATGGCTTTATTTAAACCTAGTTACTTCCTAAAGAACTTACCTCAAGATACAGTCACATTGAGGGTTATGAGTTCCTTTGAGTTGCTATGGAAACTCTGCCCAAACAAAATGCCATTAGCTTGGGAGGCTTAACCAACAGAGCTTCAATGTCTCACCATTCTGGAGATCGGAGGTCTAAGATCAGAGTGTCAGCAGGGTTGGGTTCAGGTGAGGGCTCTCTTCCTGGCTTGCAGATGGCTGCCTTCTCTGTGTCCTCACATGGCCAGAGAGAGAGGAAGCAAGCTATCTAGAGTCTAATCCCAACATGGGGGCCACACCCTTATGACCTCCTAAGGCCTTATCTCTGAATATTACCACATTGCAGGTTAGGACTTCGACTTATGAATTTTCTGGGGATACAAACATTCAGTCCAAAGCTGATAAAGTAGCAAATGATCAAGGACTTGCATAATCTGGACTCTGAGATGTCAGGTCAGAGAGGAGAATAGGACACTGTCATAACTCCTTAGTCAGGCGGTAAATGCCTGGATACTATCAGGATGTTGCATTGACCAGATGACATCAGAGTGTGCTTGTATTGGTCAAAAGCTGCCTGGGAGAAGTGTGTCTACTTGTCCCACTTCCAGATCTTGTGGAATTGTCCCCAGGGGGTCTAATCTCACACAACTCAAGTGTGCCATGATTTTTGGTGACTGATTAGATCAGGTTTCCTATTCTTTTATTTATAAAAAGAAAATCCCAAGGCCTCTGGGGAGGAAATACAGGGTCTGAGAAGTAGGTATCACAGTGTTTAAAATATTGTGATTTTCTAGAATACTTACTTCTGAAAGAGAAATTATCACACAAAAATATCTATTCTCACTAGTAGATTTTTACAGATGAACTTTAGAATTATTTTCCAATAAATATCTAGGTTCCAATAAAATCTCTTGAGATTTTGATTGGAATTGTGTTAAATCTATGAATGATTTCATATAGCATGGGCATTTTAACAGTATTGAGCTGTTTCATTCAGGAACATGGTAGGTTTCTACATCTTTTTGGGTCATTCATGTCTAGCAGTAAAATTGTTTTCTTCATATAAAGCCTTCACTTTGTAAATGTTATACTTAAGAAGGTTATCTTAAAAAATTTTTTTTCTTTTTGTTTCGGCTATTTCTCACGGCATGTAGGATCTTAGTTCCCTGTCCAGGGATTGGATCCATGTCCCCTGCAGTGGAAGTCCAAAGTCCTAACTACTGGACTTCCAGGAATTTCTAGGGTGTTTTTTGTTTGTTTGTTGTTGTTACTATGCATGGGATACTTGTCCAGTATTTGTTCTAACAATTGCTTTTATAGTGCATTGATTCCTATGTATTTTTCTTATATTAGGCCACCTTATTGAACTCTCTTATTAGTATTGACCGTTTTAAAGTTTTTTCTTTGACCTTTCAGTCATACTTTCCACATATAATAGTTTTACACTCTTCTTTCCGATCGTTGTAAGTCTTATTTCTGTTGCCTGCCCTGTTCTTGATGTTCTACACTGCCCCCCCGCCATTAAATAGTGATGGTGGAGAGTGCATATTTTTCTTGGTCTTGATTTTATGGAAATATCCACCTGTGCCAGTCCATCATAGCCTGTTTTCCCTCATATTTTTCCTTGAGTTTCCTTGCTCAGTTCTGCTGCAGGGCGCTGACATTTGTGGGTTGCATGTCCCAATGCTCCCGTGTCAACTGGTGTCCATCTGGGTTCAGCCAACAGGAGGCCCTGGGAAGGACTGATGAACAGAAGGTAGGGAGAAGAGCAGAGTGTCTATCCCCTGTTTTCTTCCACAGGTAATAACTGCAGCTGATGCTGCCTCAATTTCATGGTTCTGGCTCTGCTGGACAGCTGTCTTGTCTTCACAGTCCTTCTGTTGGAAAATCTGGTCCTTAAGCTCAGGAAATATCTTTCCTTTTATGTTCCTCCAGCTAGGCTGCCCTGTGTCCCCAGCAAGAGAGAGAGAGACTGCCCCATAGATCCCTTGTTTTATTTTATTTTATTTTTGTGGTACTTGGGCTTCTCTAATTGTGGAGCATGGGCTTAGTTGCCCCCTGGCATATGGGATCTTAGTTCCCTGGCCAGGGATTGAGCCTGCACTCACTCCATTAGAAGCCTGATCCTTAACCACTGGACTACCAGGGAAGTCCCTAGACCCCTTGTTTTTAGGGGGACCACATATCACAAACACACACAATAATGGTTGAAGACGTCATGGTTGCTTCTATGTGTTGGGATCCAGTATCAGTACTGGCACAGGATGGCTTGCAACCTTAAACATCTATTTTTCTGGTTAACACAGAACAGGCTCCAAGGAGATGCTTTCCTATACCTTTTGCTCTGCGTCCTCAATGCAAAAGACGTGCATCTGAGTGCCGTTCAGTTGTGTGGGTTGAGTTTCTGGTGACAGATATTGTTGCTGATAGATACTGCTTTGAGTTGTTGAGAATCCAGATCTGAGGGTGGAGGCACTTTGATAAAAGAAAAGATGAAATGATTAACTTGTCAAAGTCTTCCTCCCAGGTAGATATTTGAATAAGGAAGTATCATTTCCCAGCAGTGATGAGCATCCATTTTCTTGCTTCCCTTTGTGTTCCAATTCATGGTTCACAGTTATATATGAATTAGGGCAGTGTTTTGAACAGTAGCATGCAGTAACTAAAGAACGTTTTACAATATTATGCTCTTGCAGTTCACATTGCTGTTTTTAAAGTTTATTTGTTTTTATTTATCTTGAATGTGCTGGCTCCTCCTTGCTGTGCACAGCCTTTCTCTAGCTGCAGCAAGAAGCGGGCACTTTCTAGTTGCTGCGCACAGGCTTCTCGTTGTGGTGGGCTCTCTTGCTGCAGACCATGGGCCCTCGGAAGTGTGCGTGGGCTTCAGCAGTTGCAGCATGAGGGCTCAGTAGTTGTTCACGGGCTTAGTTGTTCTGGGGCATGTGGGCTCTTCCAGGACTAGGAAGATCCTATGTCTGCTGCACTGGCAGACAGATTCTTAACCTGCTGGTCATATTGCTCTTAAACTACAAGTATATTTCTCTAGATCCAACCTGCATTTTGGCCTAAAATCCAGAAACATTCTTGATAACTTGTGTGGAACATGATTTGAATTTGTTTCAAGTGATGTGGCCTCAACTGAGCCAGTAGTCATGAAGTTCTTTAGGGAAACTCAGAGATTATTTATGATATGTCTTAGATCTATCTGTAGATGAAATACATTTAAATTTGACTTTATAGCCACTTAAGACACGTAATGGAGATGTCGATTAAATGTTGTTAAAGCCATTAAATTTAATTTAGAAAGGATATAAGATATACTAGGAGAGCTAAATGAAATAATAGAAGATTTAAATACAGAACAAAGTATAGTCTTTGGTGGATAATGAAATTAATTTTGGATTTGTGCTATCCATAGTTTTTTGATATGAACTGTTGCTTGCTATTTATAATATAAACAAAAGCATATCTAAGTTTGGAAATTTCTCAGAAGGATTAAAAATATTATAAAATCGTAAAGAAAATGGAAATAAACTATTTAAAACCAAAAGTGATATTCTAATAAAAGGAAATTAGAACAAGGAAATGCAGATGTTTTTATGACTTTAAAGAAAATTTACATACTATTAATCCCAAACTAATGTTTGTAGTAACTATTTCCAGTTGTTACTGATCAAGTTATGGTCTTGTAGAGAGATTTGAATCAATTCATCAATGTGCTGTGATTTTTGGTTTTCTTCATTCTGGCATTTGAAAGAAGAACTTAATATTGTGTGGATCTAGGAGTTACTTTAAGAGCTAGTAAAAATCGTGCTGTATGTGATAGTGATTTATATGGTAGATGTAATATAGCATTTTTGCATTAACAATAATTTGTCATATGTGATTGTTACAATTCTTGACCATACCATATAAAATTCCAAAGGTAAGCATTGATTTAAGAATTTTATTGACACTTTCAATAGATGTGCTAGTGCCTCAGTAAAGTTTCTCCAAATTAAAATTATTAAAAAAAAACTAGGAAATACACTGAATCAAAAACAGTTATCAAAAACATTTGGCATTACCATCAATAGTATATAAGGTTATGTGAAAATCCTGATTATAACAGTAGTGATTTTTCTGAAATAAAAATCAAGAAGAATAAGTCCTATGCATATTACAAATCAGTTATTAACATCTTTATTTTATTGCTTATCTACACATTGTTGGCCCATCAATGCATGTACAATAGTAATTAATTTGGTGGTATTTGATATTTTGCCATACAAAAACTTTTTTCATACAAAAATCATGACTCTATGCATATTTGAAAATTTTATTGTCATAAAGATATTTGTCAGGTAGAAAGATAGAACATATTTAGTTACCAGTCATTGTAACCTGTCAGGCTCCACTGTCCGTGGAATTTTCCAGGCAAGAATACTGGAGTGGGTTGCCATTTCCCATTTCAGGAGATCTTCCCAGCCCAGGAATTAAACCCATGTTTCTTGTGTCTCCTGCACTGGCAGATGGGTTCTTTACCACTAGGCCACCTGGGAAGCCCCAGCATGTAGACCTATGGTATGTGGGCCTTCATTGGTATGCTTGCTCTGAGCTCTTTGGTAGGGGGTGAGCCTCTTTGTTGAGGGGTGGTAGTGACACTGTGCTATCAACTTCCTGTTGCCTGCTTGGCTCCTTGGTTCTTCCATTATCCTTTCATTTTGCACAGATAAGCAACCACATGGATATTTTCTTAAATGTCACTTTCTTTTTACATGAAAGGTAAAGTCATGGGTTGAAGAGTGTCCCCCTGGAATGAGTGTTGAATCCTTATCCTCATGCCCTCAAAATATGGCCTTTTAAGAAACAGTGTCACTGCAGATGTAATTAGTTAAGATGAGGTTATGCTGGAGCAGGGTAACCCTTTTAATCCAATACGACTAGTGTCCTTATAAGAAGAGAGAAACTTGGAGACAGAGGAAAGGATGATGTGAGAGACGATGGTCATGTGCTGACACAGGCAGAGATTGGAGTGAGAAAGCTCCTATAAGCTGAGAAATGTCAAGGATTTCCAGCAGACACTGAGGTTAGAAGAAGCCAGGAAGGATTCTCCGCTACAGGTTTCAGAGGGATCCTGGTCCCATTAACACCTTGATTTTGAACTTCTAGCCTCTAGAACTGTGTGACAGTGAATCTCTGATGTTTTCAGACACCTAGTTTGTGATACTTCCCGTAGAAACGCTAGGAAACTAATACAGGTGGTACATTAAAGATACTCTTTGCCTGTTGTACAAGTGCTCTGCTGGCTAAGTACCTAGAAGCACATCCTCTGGGTCATAACACACCTGTATTTTTCATCTTAACAGGTACTCCAGATTGCCCTCCAGTGTGGCCGTGTCAGTTTATGTTCCTGCCAGCTGTGCATGAGAGCACGTTTCCTTTGCCCTGGCCAACACTTGACATTAACAGCCATGTAATTTTTTCCCCATCTGATGGGTAAAAAGCAGTATTTAAAAAAAATCGTATTCCCTGATTACTAGTGAGACTGAGTTTTTTCCCATTTGTTAATTTTTCACTTGAATTTCTTCTTCTGTAAATTGTCTTTTTATAAGCTCTGCCTGATTTCCTGTTGTGATACCAATCATGAATATTTCTTTACACAGGAGATGATCTTATTCATTTAAAACCATTTCTAGTATAGGAAGAGCTTTTAAATATCGAGAATGTTTATTAGGTTTAACTGGTCATCTTTTCAGCTTCTAGTGAGATGAACAAATGATATTTATTTGACCTGTTGATATGAGGCACCTGTAACTGTAAGAACCTTAAAAAGCAGACCAGTTAAATATTTTATGGGCAAGAGGAATGCCAATGTGGGGCTTTTCAAAACATGTTTAGAGAGCTGCCTAGTTAGAACAGAGTGTGTCTAAGGGAATATGATGGTCAACTCTAGAAAACAGGCTGAAGCCTTTGTGGGGTGGAGTACAGAGTTTGAGCTTTACTGCAGAGGTGAGATGAAATCACTGCAGTGTTTGGAGTAAAGGACTGAAGAATTTAAGAAGACTAATATGTTGCTGTGGTGGAGGAAGAAGAAAAATCAAAGCAAAGAGAGGACTTAGATACTCAGGGATAAGTAAAAGAAAAAATAACCTAATAGGAAGAAAAGACTGAAGGTAGGTCAGTAATACCAATGTAACTCTGCTGAGTGACTTAGGAAGAAGGTCTTTATAGGAACAGAAGTGTACCTATTCAAGCATAAGAACTAGCATGTCACAGACTTGGGGGACTTTGTCAGGAGGGCTAAAGTAGAAGATAACTTTTGGGTTTCAGACAATGTCCAAGTTGCACGAAGTTATTTAGGAAAATAGAAATAAGAATATGTAGAGGGCCTTTTCTCTGGGCACTGATGTAATACTGATGGAAGGCTAAGAGAAAGCACACCTCATCAACTTTTATTTGCAATTGACAATGTCAAAGAGAGTCATTTTCAGAATGAAGGTGGAGTGTAGGGTAGAACAAATATGATAACTGAAGATAGCTCGCAGAGGGTGAGAAATTATAGAAGAGCATTTATCTGCTCGGTGTAAAGTATACCCAAGGAAACTGAGAAAACTTTTACTGATATCTTTATATTTTAACTTTAATGACATCTCGTAATCTCTGATGTTGACCTCTGAGACAGCCTGAAAAATGTGAACTTAGAAGGCTATGGTTTTTCCAGCGGTCATGTATGGATATGAGAGTTGGACTATAAGGAAAGCTGAGTGCCGAAGAATTGATGCTTTTGAACTGTGGTGTTGGAGAAGACTCTTGAGAGTCCCTTGGACTGTGAGGAGATCCAACCAGTCCAACTTAAAGGAAATCAGTCCTGAATGTTTATTGGAAGGACTGATGTTGAAGGTGAAACTCCAATACTTTGGCCATCTGATGCAAAGAGCTGACTCATTTGAAAAGACCCTGATGCTGGGAAAGATTGAAGGCGAGAGAAGAAGGGGACGACAGAGGATGAGATGGTTGGATGGCATCAATGACTCAATGGACATGAATTTGAGTAAACTCTAGGAGGTGGTGATCGACAGGGAGGCCTGGCGTGCTGCATGCAGTTCATGGGGTCACAAAGAGTCAGACACAACTGAGCCACTGAACTGAACTGAAAAGTAGATGTGTATGTACTTGTGTGCATGTGCACAAATGGAATTCCAAATTTCAAAAACATAGATTTCATAAACTGCAAATCCATAGTGATCTTAATGTCAGGGCAAGATCCCAGGAAAGCACTCCAAAGGGATGGCATGTGAATTCCTAGAAGAGGAGGTGAGGATCATTAGAAGTCTACACGGGTCATGTAAAAACCTGGCTGATCATGTTTTCTTCATCAGTTGCCATGACTGTTAGATCAAGGATCACTGTTGGTTGCAAGAAGCACAAACAATGAGGAGGTATCAGAAACTCAATAGGAGCCAGCACAAGGAGGAAATAAACAAAGACTGTTTAGCCTGGAAGGAAGAGAGTATAGAGAAAACATGATGGCTGACGTTAAACAGGAGAAGAATCATTCTATGAAAGAGGGGTCAGGTATCTGTGGACTTCTCCAAGGCCAGTGGGCAGGATTCCAGGGACCTAGGATGAGACTCAGTACAAGGAAGCCCTGTTTAACCAGGCGCACCGTCCAGCAGTGGGACACAGCGCTTTCCAAGTCAGTGATTGCCCCATCACTGCAAGTGTGCTAGCAGAAGCTGGTCAGTCACTCTTTGGGAAACGTTCTAGAAGAGATTCATGTGTTATTGTGTGGATAACTCTAAGCTTAGTCGTGTCTGACTCTTTGCGACCCCATGGACTGTAGCCCACCAGGCTCCTCTATGCACGGGATTTTCCAGGTAAGAATACTGGAGTGGGTAGCCATTCATTCCCTTCTTCAGGAGAGCTTCCTGACCCAGGGAGTGAATCTGGGTCTCCTGCATCGCAGGCAGATTCTTTACTGTCTCAACCACCAGGGAAGCCCAGTGGAAATGAAAGCCGCTCAGTCGTGTCCAACTCTTTGCGACCGCAAGGACTATACAGTCCGTGGAATTCTCCAGGCCAGAATACTGGAGTGGGTAGCCTTTCCCTTCTCCAGGGGATCCTCCCAACCCAGGGATCAAACCCAGGTCTTCCGCATTGCGGGCAGATTCTTTACCAGCTGAGCCACAAGGGGAAGCCCAAGAATACTGGAGTGGGTAGGCTATCCCTTCTTCAGTGGATCTTCCCGACCCACAGGAATCGAACCTGGGTCTCCAGCATTGTAGGTGGACTCTTTATCAACTGAGCTATCAGGGAAGCCCCCAAAGCCTTTCCAATTTTGAGCTTCTGTGATCCTAGGCCAGTGTAGGTGCAAATGAGAAGGATTAGGTTGGAAATAATAGAGACTGTGAAGCTGTACATAATGGGGCAGAAGGAGCTTGAAGACAGTGGGAAGACATGTAGATCACTTAAGAAAAAAGAAAATCATACAGTCATATAGTCTAGAGGAAGAATCACTGTCTTTTTTAAACTGCAAAGACCAGGATCATTCTCAAATGGTTTAGAGCTGTCCAAAGGCATTGCACTTTAAAAGAGGCCTCAAATCAGTACCTTTATAGAGTTTCTGGGATGTGATGAAGGACAGATGTTTCAAAATACAATATTAAAGGTGGTCAGAAAAGATGACGACAGTGCATCATCACAGTCCCATTGAGGACCACTGGGAGGGGCACGGCATGTCACTGGAAGCAGGCCTAAGGCACAGTCCAGGAGAAAAAGTTAAAAAGCAAGAGTAAGAGAGGAGTGGAGTAATGGCAGAGAGAGGAAGGATAGGACACAGGAAACAGGTACATTTACTACAAAAAGCAGCTGCCTGGGCTTGCAGAGGCCCCAGGGGCTCCTCTTTCAGCTGAGCCTCGGGGGGCAGGAGAGTGGGTAGAAGACTCAGTAGAGACTGAGGCTCTGCTGCTGCTGTGCCCCAACTTTCTGAGTGACCTTGTGGATGTCATTTCACCTTGCTGCCTCCTCCCTGTTGTCAAGGGCAGGTATACAGCTCACCTAAAAGTACTCTGGGCTTTACCAGAGAAAATAGGTCCAGAAATTTAAGACAGACTGTCTGCCTGGGTAGGAAGTGTCTACACTTGTTTCCCGTTTTTTCACGGTTGAGAGAGGGAGAACAGGTAAGTGGAGGGTGGAGAGAAAGGTGAGAAGACATTGTGGACAGAGTCGGCCTAGCTCCCCATTATCGTCCCAGGGAGCCCGGGGCCGGGATGTGGCCGGAGCGGGCTGGGGGCGGGGGCATGCTGCAGCCCGCAGACGGCCGGACACCCAAGGACCTGAGCGGACATCCTCGGGCTCTGCGGGCGCTTCAAGTCCCATTGCAGCATCAGGGACCAAAGAGAGGCACGCCCCTCCCCCACTAGATGGCACTGAAACGCCATTCAGAATGCAGGAAGCTAGGAAAAAAGACAAAAGAATATGGTGGAGGTGCGCTCATTTTGGCTCGCCGGCCCAGTTGTGCAAAGCAGGGTGCCAGACCCTCTCTGTTTCCCCACGGCAGCCCTTCACTCGGCAGTCCGGGCCTTCGGCTTTGGAATGAGAGTGAAAATGAGGGGTGAGCCTTAGAGCGGAGAACCTAAGGTTTCGACCCGGGAGGGAGGCACCCAGCCCTGCGGCGGCGTCTCACGTGAGCCGGGCGGTGTGTGCTGGGAGGCTGAAGCTGGCTCGCTAGGGGCCTGCTCACTTAAGGTCTGGGGTCTCTCCCCGCCACCTCCGAGAGTCTTCGGAGAGCCTAAATCCAGCCACCACCCGAATAAGGACAAACCCCGAACCGAGGTGTCATTTAACCCCACTTCCCCACCTCAAAGCGTGAGCCTCCCAGGCGTTTCCAAAATCTATTAAGCATCCTCAGGCTCCCGCCCCCGGAAAATTCTGTCCCTCTTGTCTAGAAAGCACACTCAATTTTCTTTTCCTGCTGAGGAGGGAGGTGGAGGTGGGTGTATGTCGGAGTGTCTGGCGCTGGCGTGGGGCTGGACCGGGGCTGGTGCCGACGAACCCGCGGACGCGCTCGGCCGCAGGTGGAAACGCCTGTAGCCGGTTAGGGCAGCGCCTGCGGCTTTCTGGGGGAAAACAAAGATCAAATACAATCCAGAACACAGGCGACCGAATCCGGGGACGCAGGGGAACTTCCTCAGTCCCTCTGAAGGCCCACTCTGCAATAAGCAGTCTTTTCTTTCAAGAACTCTGGTCTATTTAAGGGAATTTTGCACTACTGAAAAGAGATAAACGGAGATGGAGGCAACATCCTTACATTTATACTAACGCCCGTAAACATGCTACATATCACATATATGTATATGTGCATGAATATGGATGTGGTTGTGCACATACCTAGCCAGACACCATTGACTTGCCTGGTCACAGAATAAGCCTTAGACATCCTGTGCCTGGGAAATGGTGCACTTTATCTTTAAGGATGCTAGAAAAATAAGAGATGAGGCTCACGTTGCACGGATGACATCACTAGCTTTTGGCTGCGCGCTCCGTGTTCTCGTCTGTGGGTTTCAGCCAAGGCTGCAGCGCCCGGCTCCCGAGCAAGACAGCAAAGCCGCGGCTTCCTCCAGCGCCCCGCAGCCCGGCGATGCGATTTCCCGAGCCTCCCCGGCGCAGCCCGGGCTCTGGCTCCCTGGCACCGGCCGAGACCGCGAGCTCCCGGAGCCACCGCGGCTAGAGAAGGAGGCAGGGACGGGGAGCTGAGAGTCCCAGCCTCCCTCCCCCACCCTCGCCCCATTCACCTCGGCGACCACCGCGCCTGGAGCCGGATTGTGGAACGCCGAGGCCGGACGCGACTCTCTGCGCGCTGCCGAGTGAGCCGGCAACTCAACCCCTGGGTGGGCTGCGAAGAAAATGGTGCAGTCTGAGAGCGGCTGACCCCAGCTGGACCGAGCAGACGGAGTGCTGGAGTGCCAGGGTTCAGGTGGCGGGAGAAGGGGGCGGGTTGCGTCGAAGGGCCGGAGCCGTTGTTTTCCCGGGTACCTGCAGCAACCGGGCGGCACGTTCCCGGGGCTACACGGGAGCCCGATGAAGTGAGGCGGAGGCGTCGCGGGAGAGGCGGGTTTGAAGGTGGCCGGGTGGACACTTCGGGAAGAAGACGGCAGTGGTGGGGGCGGCATGACGCCCTGGGGGCTGGCTGCTGGGCGGGCCGGGCGCCGCGATCGCGCGACCTGTCCATGGTGTTGAAGGCGCCGTGCGTTGAGCCCCGCGCGCCCCGGTCTGTGCGCCCCGCCGAGTGCACCCTCCTCGGCGCAGCCAGCCTCTCGCGTACACGGGCTGCCGCCCAGTCGCCGCAAAGCCCCGACTAAGGCTCGTCCGGAAACGCCGTCCGGGTGACCGCACCGTCGGCCCGAGGGGCCGCCTGAATGGCGAAGCAAGAGGCAGAAGACCCGGGAGCTCGCGGGGAAAGGTCGGGCGAGACCGTGCACCGACTGGGAGCCCGCCTCTGAACGCTCCGCGCTGGTCAGAAGGAGCAAAGGACCAGCTGGTGACCAGAGGACAGAGAATTTTTAAAAATTTTTTTGGTAAAAGACCCGATCCAGAGAAGATTTCTTCTCTTGCAGACCAGGAAGGGTAGAGTCGCTGAGAGGGAGATCCAGGAGGGACTCGGCAGCCTACCCTGGCATTTGGAGGTTTCCTGCGCTGGCCGGCCGCATCGAGGGTGATTCAATTTATCCCGTCGCCTAGCATCTCCTCCTGATAGACCCCCTCCCCAAAAAAAGCCAAGCGAGTGGGTCCCGCCACTCTGCACAAAGAAAGCCCAGGAGTCCCACCGCAGCAGAGGGCACTTGGTGTTTAGTTTCCGGCCCGAGGGCAGCGTCGCCCGAAACCAGGCTGAGTGGTGCGGACGCGGCGGGTTCCGAGAAGCAGCTTCTTGCGGGGCAGGGGAGGGGGGCGGGAGGCGGCCTGGCCCGGCCCGGCGCCGCCAGAGGCTGCGCCTGCTCGCGAGGACGCCCAGGGGATCGCCGGAGCCTCTCCCGATCAGAACTTTTACGCTGCCCGCCCCCATCCCCTGCAGTCCCTGGGCTGCTCACCAGCAGGCAGGGGCCGAGGGGCGCCGCTGCGGAGTCCCCTTGCCGTCCCCTCCTCGGCTCGGCCGCCGGCAGCTTTGTTCCGGGCGCGCTGAGGGAAGGAGAGGCTGCGGCGGATCATGCCCAAGGTGTAGCCGCGAAGCGGAGGCATGGCTGCCGGAAGGTTACTGCTCTACACGGGCCTCTCGCTAGCGCTCTGCGCCCTCGGCATGCTGGCCGTTGCCATATGCTCAGACCACTGGTACGAGACGGACGCCAGGAAGCACAGGGACAGGTGCAAGGCCTTCAACACTCGCCGGATCGACCCCGGCTTCATTTACAACAACAACAACAACTTGCCACTCCGGGCCAGCCGCTCGCGCCTGGACCGCTGGGAGGGCAAGCTCCTCCGGCCCGCAATCGCCGGCAACTCTTCGCCATGAGCCCCGCCGACGAGTGCAGCCGGCAGTACAACTCCACCAACATGGGCCTCTGGAGGAAGTGCCACCGACAGGGCTTCGACCCCGAGATCGCGGCCCTGATTCGGAAAGGTAAGCGCTTAGAGGCGAGGCGTGGCGCGGCGCTGCGGAGAGCCGCGCGCCTCTAGGCCCGGCTGCCCTCTCCTGCCTTCTCCCGGCCGCAGCCTCTCAGTTGGTATCAGGTCAGGTTATCCAGGCGCAGCTGAGCCTTGAAGTGGCCACATCTTGCCTCCCAACAGCTCGTAATGAGGCTTACCTCTCCCTACTCAGTGTTTGGTCTTGCGTTTGCCTGATGGGATTCCGATAGGATCTCATGGTCCAGGGGTTTTACCCAGGAAGATACTTCAGTAGTCTCTGAAAAGGAAGAGAATCTGTAATCTTGTGCGGTTAACAGAGGAATGAAACCCTTTTAAGAGTGTTTTGTCGGGGTAGACAGACTCCTAGTTTTAATCTTTGTTTTACGTGTTGAACTGATTCGTCAAAGGCAACTGGGGAAACATCTCTCAGAGAAGGCCTTATTCATGCCAGAAATGTTGAAGTGCTCTGCATAATGCAGGCACTAGTCATAGAAACATCAATAAATCACAGCCCCGGTCCTATTTCAGCCCAAAGCCTGTTGACCTGTAGCAGCACACCACAGTTCTTGATTTGTCTTTTTGAGTGGTTGACAAAAATGTCTCCTACACACTGAATATTAGCAGGATCTAATAAGCACATGAAAGTAGTTTTTTCCACCCCCCAGTAACACCAGAGTGAGTACTTAAGAGAAAAAAAAATACGATTTTCAGAAGATTTGTAGAAAAAATATCCAGAGTATATGAACGCAGAAAACAAACTGCATTTGCTAATGATAAAAATTTACTTGATACTTTAATATGATCACAAAATTTTTTTAAAGTCTGCTCATCTGATGCAGTTTGTAGATCTTGCATGATTTGTAGTTTGGGGAGCATCCTGCTCCATTAGCCCACTGAAATATTGTTTGGATGTATATTGATATTGCTTTGAAGAAGGGAATATCCATGCTGGAATATGTGTTAATTATAGCTGCATCCTGGAAGCTGTGGTGCAATTTCATGAGTTCCTCCCACCCCCTTCATTTTCTTCACCTGTTAAATGGTAATACCGAGGTGAAAACAATGTTGTTGTCTGAAAAGTCTTTGTGGCTACCATATAAGGTAGTTTTTCCTAATGTCAATAATTACAGTGCAGGGTTGATGCTATTTTAAAATCTTGTATGTGAAAACTGATGTTCTTTGATTTGTTAAAATGTGGAAGTGGATCAGAAAAAAACTATTAATTTGAAAAAAAAAGTCAGTTGTTTAAGAAAGACAAACAGTGGGTATAGTTTGAGTGGCCACTCAGATTTAGGTGGGTAGGTTCAGAAAGAGATTCCATCTTAGTATTTGTTCTGCATCTTCTGTAGAATGACTAGGGATTTTAGATGATTTTGTTAAGAATGTGTTACTATTACAAGCATCACATCTGCTTCATGGTTAGACTCTTAGTAAAGTAGGGTGACCCGCTTGGAGCTCTACAACTTTGTCAAACTGTTTAGGATATTAGAGATTTGCAGAAGAGAGCATCTTGGGTTTGGGAAAGAAGAGGAAGCAAAATAGATTTTGACAATGGTTGACTTTGTAACAGTTTTCAAATTCTCAGATTCAGGAAAATGTTACTTTATGTGTCATTTTCTGCTTTCATTAAAATTGGAATGATAGGAAGTTAGCTGAAATGTGAGGAAGGATTCATGTTAATAACGACTGATAAACATTGGTAGGACTTGCTGAAGGACATTCTTGAATTTTCATTTTTGAACATCTTGTGGAACAAGACTGGTATCCTTCTGCCTGATATTGGTTAACCCCACTGAGAAAAAGGGGGCTGGAATTCCTGACTCCTGGTAGTTCCATTGAGAGCTTTGATTCCGTGTTGCTCTGCTTGGCACTTGAACTAGAAAGGTTGACTTGGTCTGTGCACCAGAGGGATTGGTTGCCATAGTGACATGTTCTTCCGGTGAAGCTGGAAACACAGCGACAGGGAAAGGAATAGGGGAAGAATGTACAACATTTTGACTTTGTTTGGACAGATTTTTGAATTGAAACAACAGAAAATGGACAGGGCACAGCAGGGGGACTGAATACACTGATACCTAGAGTTGGCAGGGCATTGTATTTCACTTGAACTAATGGAAACACTGTTTCCCATCACCCAAAATACAGCAATCACTGTCAGCTGCAAGCACCTGCTTACCATGGCCATTTCTATCCATTTGACATTCTTGTTAGGTCTTACTGAGATAGATAGCATGCCAGACTTACAACTCTTCAAAGACTTAAGGTCACTGTCTTCATTTTAAATCTCAAAACATAGTCTTTGAAGCCAGATCTGCTTTTTCTCAGCAGTGATGGACACACTGTGGAAATAAATGTGTCTTATGTTAGGAGAATTCACAAGCAATTCTAATAGCATGCAGAATGTTCTTCCTAGATGTGCAGATTTTAGCAGGAAGTTAGAAAATAAAAAAATAAATTGATATCTTTCGTTTAAATTTAAGATATCTTAGAGAAAGATTACCTCATGGTGTTTATTAGCAGTCTCAAAAGCTATCTTAGACCTTTGGTTTTTTGGGAGGCATCTTAGATTAAAATTCTGGAGATATGTGTTGGGCAGGGGGAAAGGGAAATCAGGAAAAAGACTATGTAAAGTCTGTCAATATTATGTGAAAATTAGAGATTTATCCTAGAGTCCTAAATAACTCATTTATTAAACAGTGTTCATTACATTAGAAAATGCTGTTTGTGCATTTTACAATAATACCACATAATTTAAAAGGAAAAAAAATCAAATCTATATCTGATTTGAAGACAAAGTCCTTTGGATTCATATGCTTTCTGAAATCCGTTTCTTGCCCTGCTGACATGACTGTGCCCACAGGAAGATGTTTCTGATCACTGTGTATTTATTTGTTTGTCTTATTGAACCGTAAGTTCCTGGAGGGCAGGAAAGATAATCATTTGTGAAATACATCTACCCGATGCTTGGTACTTGGGAAATAACTCATACAAATTAGGTTCCCAGAAAAGTATCCATCAAAAGCTTATTCTAATTGCTGGAACACTGTGTGGGAATCCAAATAAAGGATTAGTCAGAAAATTGTGATAGGAAAAAAGAACCAGTGTGACTCTCAGGGCAGTTTAATATTGCAACAGAGGCTTCATAATTTAGCAAGGGAGATTTCTTGAGCAAAAGCTTTGCTCAGGAGTAAGAGCAACACAATACAGTTTTGGATAACACATGTCAATGAATAGACACATATCACCCACAATTGTTATTTTTCATCTTAGACAAGATTTTAATTTTTTTTCCTTCTTGAGGGTAGAATTTGAGTAGAGGATGTAGCAAAGATCACTTACCCTTGAATTCCCATCTGTGTCTACAATCAGGTCCTCTTGTCTTCTTTCTTTTCAATTTCATCTGTGTCTTTCTGGTAAGTCACTATGAGCACTGGGGACAGATAAATGGCAGGATAAGTTTCTGAAATCCTAGAGACTTCCAGACTGTTAGAAGGAGCAAATACAGGTAGGAGTTTATTCCAGGGAAGATTCAGATTCTTTGTTGATACGCCTTGAAATCAGTAGATCTTCAACTGACATGCTAAGAACTTCCTTATTCTTTGAAAATAGGCCTTATAGGAGAACTTGACCTAAATAATTATGGAGTGGTAGTCAGTGTTCTGAAGTTTGTGTTAATAAAACCTTGTACATATTCACAGATTAATAATGGACTCAGCAAGTATTTACTACACAGGTATTAGCAAATATCACTGGAACAAAGAGAGACTGGTCCTTAGAATTCCCATCATTCTGTTAGTATCACATAGAGTAAGTGATGAGTCTGGGATAATGAGAGTGACAGAAACAGATGCGGAGAAACCCACAGAAGGTGACGCTTCATTGTGTCAGCAGTGGGATGAGGTCAGGTGGGAGGGAGTTGGGGAGACTTGCCCTGAGGAAATGAAATTTGAACAAGATCTTCAGGAAGTTTGGAGGCGCATGGGGAGGAAGGGCATTTCAGGCAAAGAGGCCAGCACAGGCACAGCCTTGGAGGTGTGACCCTGCCATTTGGCCTTGTGAGTGTTGATTTATGGGGCGAGGGAAAGGAGCAGACCAGGAGCTGGAGAGCGGGCGAGGACCGCATTCAGGAGCTTGTGAGCTGAGATCCCCTGCAGCAGTGCTGCCCATAGGGTGGCCACCAGCCACATGTGTCTGTTTAAACTGAAAATAATCATACTTAAATTAATTAAAAAATCACTCCCTTGGTCGCATTAAAGATGCTCAACAGCCATATGTGGCTAATGGCCATCATTTCAGATAGTAATAGTATTTTAGTTCAGTTCGATTCAGTCACTCAGTTGTGTACAACTTTGCGACCCCATGGACTGCAGCACGCCAGGCCTCCCTTGTCCATCACCAACTCCTGAAATTTACTCAAACTCATGTCCATTGAGTCAATGTTGCCATACAACCATCTCATCCTCTGTCGTCCCCTTCTCCTCCTGCCTTCAATCTTTCCCAGCATCAGGGTCTTTTCAAATGAGTCAGCTCTTCGCATCAGGTGGCCAAAGTATTGGAGTTTCAGCTTCAACATCAGTCCTTCCAATGAATATTCAGGACTGATCTCCTTTAGAATGGACTGGTTGGATCTCCTTGCAGTCCGAGGGACTCTCAGTAGTCTTCTCCAACACCACAGTTCAAAAGCATCACTTCTTCGGTGCTCAGCTGAATTAATAGTATTACATTTATTATTAGTATTACTATTTATTAATAGTATTACTATTTGATTAATAGTGATCAAACTTGATGGCCAGGTACTCTTCTAAGAGTTTTACACTTATTAGCTAATTTATTCTTCATGATACTTCACTGAGGTGGGTATTTTTATTATTTGTCTCTATTCTACAGTTGACGAAATTGACACACAGAGCTCCATTACCTTGTCACATTCTCATGATAAGAAAATGAAGGTGTCAGGCTTTGAATTCTGGCTCTGGGTTTAGAGACTTACCCACCTCACTCTACTGTTGCCATAGAGTCTGTTGGGGTGGGGGTGGGTGGAGAAGAGACTGGTGTATTGACTCCCCAAATTAAAAAAAATAGGGTTATTTTGCTGTTTACCTGAAACTAACACGACTTTGTAAATCAACAATTCTTCAGTAAAAATAAACTTGCTCTTTCAAAGATACAAAAAAAAAAACAAACCAGGAAGTAATTTAAAGTTCATAAAGGTGAGACCTGCTGGAAGTCTTCAGCTTAGCACCGAGAGGAAGGTCATTTCAAAGCAAAACATTTCACCTTGCCTGGAGACCCGCCAACAGAATTTCATCAACTTTTTGTGCTATAATTTTTGAGTATTTCTTTTTCTTTTTTTCGCTGTGTTAGATGCTGAGATTATAGAAATTAATGACATACACATTCATTCCACAAATATTGATTGAAGGTCTAGAGGCTGGGCATTGTGGAGAAGCTTATACTCCATGGTGGGCTGGGCAGTGGAGAGAGACAATAAATAAATACAGATGAAATAACACCTAATGAGCTAATCAGTGTATAATATAACATGCAGTAGTGAATGATATGAAATATTTTCGCCCTTGATAAGCACAAAGGGGAAGATGAAACAAGCCCAAAGAATAAATAGTTCTATTAGTTTTGGTTTCATAATATCTGGAGGCTTTACCTGTTCATAGGTAGGTACATATAAAACCCATGATATCTGTATAAGGCGTGCATCTCCATGCATGTATGTTACATGTGTGTTGGGGGAGAACAAAGTCATCATGTGGTTCTTGTCCTCAGGGAGCTTATACTCCAGCTCACGGTTTCCCAAGTTCATTGCCATGTGTGAGTGGATCAGGCTCTTTTGCAGGAGGTCACATCTGTTTCAACTGGATCAGGAATCATCTGGTCAGGGAACTCAGGGGTGAGCTCATCTTATTGAGCCAATGAAGTCAAGAGCCTTATTTCTGTTGCAGAGGTCAGTTTATTTATTCTTTTACTGTAGGGTTGGTAAGGATCAATTAGAGGATCGATTCTATATTCCACTTTGGATTGTCAGTTAAAAATATTTTCTCCCTCTTTGCTATTAGTAGGTAATCCTAGGCCTTTAGGCAGAATCCTAAACACACTCTGGATTAGACTCTTCACCACCCCCCCACCCCACCCCACACACATGTATACATTTAGACATTGGATAGTAGAGTCACAAGTGTTCATGCAGATGCAGATACTTTTATAACTCCTTACCCCCCAAAATACACAGAGAGAAGGCTGTGCATGAGTTGGTGGATGAGTGGATAGCACATTTATTCTAACGTCTTGATCGGACATCTGCTGTTTTTGAGACAATGCATCAGTTAGTCAGTCAGTCAGTTCAGTTGCTCAGTTGTGTCCAACTCTTTGAGACCCCATGGACTGCAGCATGCCAGGCCTCCCTGTCCATCACCAACTCCTGGAGTTTGCTCAAACGCATGTTCTTTGAGTCGGTGAAGCTATCCAACCACCTCATCCTCTGTCATCCCCTTCTCCTCCCACCCTCAATCTATCCCAGCATCAGGATCTTTTCTAATGAGTCAGTTCTTCACATCAGGTGGTCAAAGTATTGGAGCTTCAGCATCAGTCCTTCCAATGAATATTCAGGACTGATTTCTTTTAGGTTAGGATTGACTGGTTTGATATCCTTGTAGTCCAAGGGACTCTCAAGAGTTTTCTCCAACACCACAGTTCAAAAGCATCAATTCTTTGGCATTCAGCTTTCTTTATAGTTCAACTCTCATATCCATACATGACTACTGGAAAAACCATACCTTTGACTATATGGATCTTTGTCAGCAAAGTAATGTCTCTGCTTTTTAATATGCTATCTAGGTTGCTCATAGCTTTTCTTCCAAGGAGCAAGCATTTTTAATTTCATGGCTGCAGTCACTATCTGTGGTGATTTTGGAGCCCAAGAAAATAAAGTCTGTCACTGTTTCCCCATCTATTTGCCAGGAAGTGATGGGACAAGATGCCATGATCTTCACATACATTCTTTTAAAGGACTTTGTTTCCTCATGTATAAAAGAGTGGGTTTGGATTGTATGGACGTCAAACCCTTTCACATTTGATGAGAAAGTTAAATGTAGGTGACAGAGGGTAAATAATGGGCAAATGGTTGAGAAAAGGTAAAAGAGAGGTAAAAGAAAGCAAGGTGAGGCAGTGGGGAGAAAGAGCAAATTGAGAGAGACGGAGATGCTGCAGAAAGGACCATGGCTGGGTGCTGGTTTCTAAAAGGAAGAGGTGGGAAACGAAGCAGCTAACTTTGTTCCAGTGTAGGACTGTGTAATAAAAACTGACCATCTCTCTTTCTGATGACTTAAAATGCCATGTTGCAGATTGAGGTTAAAAAAATCTAAAAACTTGACGGTTGCATGACAATATGGATGTACTTAATGTACTAGAAGTACAGAACTGTATTCTTTTTTATTATTAATTTTTATTGAAGTATAGTTACTTTACAATGTTGTGTCAGTTTCTGCTGTACAGCAAAGTGAATCAGCTATATCTACACACATATCCCCTCTTTTTGGATTTCCTTCCTGTTTAGGTTACCACAGAGCACTGAGTAGAGTTTCCTGTGCTGTGCAGTAGGTTTTCATTAGTTATCTGTTTTATAGATAGTAGTGTATATATGTCAATCCCAATTCCCCAATTCACCCCGCTCTTCATTTCCCCCTTGTGTCCATAGTTTGCAGAACTGTGTTCTTAAAAATGCTTAATATGATCGATTTTATGTTACATATCAGTTTAGTCACTCAGTTGTGTCTGACTCTTTGGGACACCATGGTCTGCAGCTTGCTGGGCTTCCCTGTCCATCACTAACTGTTTTACCACAATTAAAATAAAGAAATTAATTAAAAGAATTAAGAAACTTAATAGAGAAAGGAACTGGATTCCTGGTGTGTAGAATACTTCATAACCGAGGATCTTCATTTATTCCATGCATTTTTTGAGTGCCCACCATGTGCCAGGCACTAACTCAGGTATGTTTTGGACACAGAAGTTAATGAAACAGACAAAATATCTGCCCTCATAGGCCTTCCATTAAAACACCTTCAAAGATTGTATCTTTTTCTAAACCAAACTTTTCAAGAATTCCAGTATATAAAACAAGTAAAAATAATGAATATGTTCCTTGGGTCATTTAAAAACCATTGTATGGTAAAGAAAACTTCTCTGTGTTTATTCTAAAAATGCCTTTTGAGTTCCAGCTATTTCAGGCAAATTCCTTGGGGCTGGAGGATCCTGAGTGAGATAGGTATTAATAGCTCGTGTCCTCAAAGAGAAAAAAGGCAGTATACAGAAGACTGACAAATAAAAACCCCAAGTTTAGTTCTTTTTAAAAAAAAGTTTTTTTAATTTTATTGGAATATAGTTGATTTAGTGTTGTGTTAGTTTCAAGTGTACAGCAAAGTGATTCAGTTATACATATTGTTGTTCAGTCACTAAGTTGTGTCCAATTCTTTATGACATGGACTGTAGCCCCCCAGGCTCCTCTATTCCTGGGATTTTCCAGTCAAGAGTATTGGAGTGGGTTGCCATTTCCTCTTCCAGGGGCTCTTCCCGACCCAAGGATGGTACCTGAGTTTCCTGCACTGGCAGGCAGATTCTTTACCACTGAGCCACCAGGGAAGTCCCACATATAAATATGTATCCATCTAGTCAAGGCTGTGGTTTTCCAGTGGTCATGTATGGATGTGAGAGTTGGACTATAAAGAAAGTTGAGTACTGAAGAATTGATGCTTTTGAACTGTGGTGTTGGAGAAGACTCTTGCGAGCCCCTTGGACTGCAAGGAGATCCAACCAGTCCATCCTAAAGGAGATCAGTCCTGGGTTTTCTTTCTTTTTTTTTTTTTTGGTATAATTTTGTTCTCCTTTTTATTATTTGGAGTTCATTGAGTTTCTTGGTAGCTTGATAGTTTTTCTTTTTTTTTTAAATTTTTTTAATTACAATACTGTATTTGTTTTGCCATATATTGACATGAATCAGCCACAGGTGAACACAATCTCCCAATGCCGAAGCCCCCTCCCACCTCCCACCCCACACCATCTACCTGAATCTTCCTGTGCACCAGCCCCATGCATCCTGCATCCTGCATTGAACATAGACTGGCGCTTTGTTTCTTACAAGATAGTATATATGTTTCAATGCCATTCTCCCAAACCATCCCACCCTTTCCCTCTCCCCTAGAGTCCAAAAGTCCGTTCTATACCTCTGTGTCTCTTTTGTTGTCTCACATATAGGGTCATCATTACTATCTTCTAAATTCCATATATATGTGTCAGTATACTGTATTGGTGTTTTTCTTTCTGGCTTACTTCACTCTGTATAATTGGTTCCAATTTCAACCATCTCATTAGAACTGAGTCAAATTTATTCTTTTAAGGGCTGAGTAGTACGCCATTGTGTATATGTACCACAGCTTTCTTATCCATTCATCTGCTGATGGACATCTAGGTTTCTTCCATGTCCTGGCTATTATAAACAGTGCTGCAATGAACATTGGGGTACATGTGTCTCTTTCAATTCTGGTTTCCTCAGTGTGTATGCCCAGCAGTGGGATTGCTGGGTCATAAGGCAGTTCTCTTTGCAATTTTTTAAGGAATCTCCACACTGTTTTCCATAGTAGCTGTACTAGTTTGCATTCCCACCAGCAGTGTAAGAGGGTTCCCTTTTCTCCACATCCTCTCCAGCATTTATTGCTTGTAGACTTTTGGATCGCAGCCATTCTGACTGGTGTGAAATGGTACCTTATTGTGGTCTTGATTTGCATTTCTCTGATAATGAGTGATGTTGAACATCTTTTCATGTGTTTGTTAGCCATCCGTATTTCTTCTTTGGAGAAATGCCTATTTAGTTCTTTGGCCCATTTTTTTATTGGATCGTTTATTTTTCTGGAGTTGAGCTGCATAAGTTGCTTATATATCTTTGAAATTAGTTGTTTGTCAGTTGTTTCATTTGCTATTGTTTTCTCCCATTCAGAAGGCTGTCTTTTCACCTTGCTTATAGTTTCCTTTGTTGTGCAGAAGCTTTTAATTTTAATTAGATCCCATTTGTTTATTTTTGCTTTTATTTCCAGTATACTAGGAGTTGGATCATAGAGGATCCTGCTGTGATTTATGTCGGAGAGTGTTTTGCCTATGTTCTCCTCTAGGAGTTTTATGGTTTCTGGTCTTAGGTTTAGATCTTTAATCCATTTTGAGTTTATTTTTGTGTATGGTGTTAGAAAGATGTCTAGTTTCATT